>CM062917.1:62707502-64071252 GCA_031878705.1 Tapirus indicus | reverse complement strand
CGCAGGTTCGGATCCCGGTCGCCAGCCGACGCACTGCTTGTCAGCCATGCTGTGGTGGCGTCCCATATAAAGTAGAGGAAGATGGGCACAGATGTTAGCCCAGGGCCAGTCTTCCTCAGCAAAACGAGGAGGATTGGCAACGGATGTTAGCTCAGGGCTGGTCTTCCTCACCAAAAAAAAAAAAATGTATAAGAATTTGGGAATAAAAACCACAGAAGTGGAAGATATGAACCTGACCTCCAGAAGGGGGAATGAGTAGAAAGCCAAGGTGGGAGTGGCCTGGTGCAGGTTTCAGCTCCACCACTGGTTTGACTCTGGACAAGATACTTAACATGATTTTAGCTTCAGTTTCCTTATCTGTAAAATGAAGATAATATGTCACTCAAAGGGGCATTTTGACAGTTAAATAATATTGTATATAAAGTTTCCATCTGGAAACTTGCACGTGGTAGATTGTCATCAAATCATAACTGTGAATACTTAGGAGCACAGGACTTATAAACTTGAAAAGTAAAATATTAATAATAGCTTTAAATAACAGTTTAAGGAAATAATAATAGAAATGCCATGAAGAAATACACAGTATCTGCCATGGAATAGTGTGCTGATGGCCATTTTTGAAGGAGCCCAGAAGGTCTGGAATAGAGAGAAATTGTAGGCAAGTAACCCTTACCTTAGATACAGGAGGACCATGAACAAAATGCTGTTTGTATGAAAAAAATATTGTGCCACATGGAGCATGAAAAATAAAGGTTTGTAGATTTTGATGGACTTTGAATAAAATCGGCCTAAGACTCACCTCTGCCCAGTTACTTCCAGGTTTGAAAGCATTTTCCAGCCACTGTCAACTATTTAAGAGAAGCATTGGGGAAAATATAGATGAATAAACCTTCCCTTCAGGTGCCACATTCCTTGAACCACCAGACTCACCTGGGTGTGGGCGAGTAGAAGATGAGTAGAAACTGCAATTTGTATTTACTGCAGACAACACTAAGAGAGATTTTAACTTCGTTTAGGATTTTAGAGATCATTTAGTCCCACATTTCACTGACCAAAGAGGAAGCCCAAGCTCAGACCTGCTGAGTTGGACAAAGTCGTGCAGCTACTGAAAGGCAGAGCCAGGCCTGGAGCCCAGATCGCTCAGCTCCTAGCCCAAAACTTTTTTACTGCTCCACAGCTGCTGCTTTACAGTATTGAGGTTTTGTATTTTACTCATTCAAATGCAAATGTTTTTTGTGCTTCTTTAATAGGACATTTTTTGTCTTACTTTACTAAATAGGATTTGCTGTACTGAGTAAAAGAGTGTAGATATGGAGGTGTTAAAATCATCAACCTTTTCTAAAGCATCATTATTTTCCCTTTGTTTCTGTTTATGATATGGAACACTTGCTTCTTTTTTTCCTTACAGCTTGAATTGGAGACAGCAGTACATGTAACTTGATTTACATGTCCTAGTAGATGATACAAGTAGTGAGGATGAGATTCATAAAAGTGGTGTAGCTCACAGGAAAGTCTTGCCCATCCCCATTCCCACCCCTCCTTTGGGAATTCATCCAGGGGATTTGTTGAGGGAATTTGTTGCTATGAAACAGTGCTGCAGCTGGGCTCAGTGGGGGGTCCGAGTAGATTTACAAAAGCTAGCAATATCTGCAGGTTTGAGAAGGTTTAGGGATGTTATGAGCCATCCAATATTATACCACTGGAAAAAGATTGTGATCAACATGACCAACATGTATCTTAATAAAGTCTCATCCATTCATCAATTATTTGTTGAAATCATACTATATTCCAGATATTCTGTTAGGTCCTGGGGGTCTACTGTCCCCGTCCCTTTCTAGAGAGGTAGACAGACAAGTAAACAAGTAATTGTAATGCAATGTGATAGGTGCCATGATAGGGGTAAAATGAAGTTCAGATGTTAGCACAGCAAAGCAGCATCTAACTCCATCTTCCAAGGTCAGTGAAGGCTTTTTTTGGAAGAGATGATATTTAAGCAGAGAGTAAAGGAAGTTGTATGGGTAAAGAGGTAGAACAGAGGAAGTTCCTGGCAGGGGAAACTGTATGTAAAGGCTCTGAGGCGTCAGAGAACCTGTGGAATCCAGGGAAGAACAGGTGAACAGTGGGTCTGGAGCACAATGAGCAAGGGTAGGACCAGTGAAGGAGGAGGTGTGAGAGGATGGAGTGGGAGTAGGTTGAAGGGCCTTGAATACCATGCAGAGGCTCTTCCTGTCTTTGTCCCAGGACTTTGCATGTGATAATTGCACCTAAATCTCATCCCCATCCCCATAAGCCTGCCCTCATGATCTTTGGGGGATTGTGGTATGGAGATGATAAAGAAAAAATGGTGCAGGTGAGGTCAGAGAATGGGGTATGTATATGGCCACTCAGAAAGAAGACCTTGAGTGGAGGAGCATAGTTTTCTGACTGAGTCACACCCTGTGTCTTGGAGCTAGAGCAAGAAGGCAACAGAGGTAGGATTAACTTCTGGTAATAGAAAGATTTCAAGGAACAACAGGTGAAACAAGATGGAAGTTTATTTTCCTCTCATGTGAAAGTAGCCTGCATTTGGTAGTCTAGGGCTGGTGTGGCAGTTCCACAGTGTCATCGAGGTCCTACCTCCTTTGTTTCTGAAGCATCATTCTCAGCATGTGGCTATTGTATTATGGCTACTGAAGTTACAGCCATCACTTCTGCATTCTAGCACAAAGTTGGGCCAGACAGCTAGCAGTCCCTTCAAAAAATGTTAATGCTTCTTCCAAGTCAGTCAAGCTATTTGATTTTAGAGCACAAAGTTTCTGTGTGCTACTGATTGGATTTCTCAGCCTTGCTCCATGGTGCTATAGTTGATGGGGATTTCTACCACCACCTTCATTAAGTAACTATTGTGTGTGTAGCAACTGCTAACTGTTATTTCCAGTGCTGTAGTATGTTTTGGTCTTGTAAAAAATTATTTATTTTTTGACTTTTTATTTTTAAATAATTTCAGACTTACAAAAAAGCTGCAAAAGTACTACACAGAGTTCCCATATACTCTTCTTCCAACTTCTTAAAATGTCAATGTCCTACATAACCATACTATGCAGTCATGGACCATAGACCATGCAGCATAACGATGTTTCGGTCAATGATGGGCCGCATATACAATGGTGGTCTCATAGATTATAAGGGAACTGAAAAATTCCTATCACCTCGTGATGTCATAGCCACTGTAGTGTCGTAGCACAATACATTATTCACGTATGATGCTGGTGTAGATAAACCTACCATGCTGTAGGTCATATAAAGTATAGCACATACAATTATGTACAGTACGTAGTACTTGATAATAATAATAAATGACTATGTTACTGGTTTATGTATTTACTATACTATACTTTTTATTGTTATTTTAGAGTGTACATTTTCTACTTATTAAAAAAAAGCTATTTACTGTAAAACACTATGCTGTGTTACACCAGCAATAGCCTCATACATCTCATGTTTACCGTGTCTCTTGATTGCATCATTTTCTCTTGTGCTTGATTTAATCTCATGTTATTTTGTTCATCATGGCCCCTAAGCATACCAAAGTCACTACTAATGTAGCCAGTAAGCGTCCATGCTGAGTGATTTACCTGGAAACAAAATTAAAAGTGATTAAGGACTACAAAGGTGGAAAATCAGTGATCATCATTGCCCTCCAGTCAGGCATGTCCCATTCCACCATAGCTTTGATCTTGAAGAACAAAGTGACAAAAGCTGTTAAAGGATCTGCTTCATTGAAGATAACAAGACTAACAGAAATTCAAGAAGGAACTATATCAGACATGGAGAAACTTGTAATGACCTGGATTGAAGACCAGACACAGAATCGTATCCCTCTCAGCACCATTACAATCACAGACAAAGCAAAAAGTTTGTTTGTGATGTTGAAAGAAAAGGCTGGACCTGACTACAATGTTGAATTGACTGCTAGCTCTGGGTGGTTTAAATGATTCAAGAATTGTTATTCATTACATAATGTGAAAATGAGTGATGAGTCTGTAAGTACTGATGTGAAGGCAGCTGAAGAATTTTTGGAAACTCTAGATAAGCTGATTGTGGAGGAAAATTACCTGCCAAAGCAAATATTCAATATGGATGAAACCTCCCTATTCTGGAAACAGATGCCTGAAGGGACTGAAGCCAAGTCAGTGCCAGGTCTCAAGACTTTTATGGACCAGATAACAGTCTTGCTTGAGGGCAGTGTTGCAGGCTACAAATTGAAACCCTCTGTGATCTGGCACAGTGAGAACCCAGGGCCTTCAAGCATATCAATAAGCACACACAGCCAGTGTACTACAGGAGCAATAAGAAGTCATGGATGACCCAACTCCTCTTCCAAGATGCCCTCCTGAATTGCTGTGCCAGCAAAATGGAGAAGTACTGTTCGGAGAATAACATAACTTTCAAAATTTTGCTTATTGTTAATAATGCTCCCGGACCTCCTCCTTGTATCAGTGATCTTCATCCTGATATCAAAGCAGTGTTTCTTCCTCCAAACACCACCTCTTTGATCCAACCAATGGACTACGTAGTTATAGCAGTTTTTAAGGCCTAGACCTGAGGAGGACCTTTGCCCAGGCTATCGCTGCAACTGAGAAGACGCTGATGCAATTCTGGAAAGATTACAACATCTATGACTGCATCAGGAACCTCGCCTGGGCTTGGGGTAATGTCACTAAGGAGTGTATGAATGGCATCTGGAAGAAGACACTCAAGAGGTCCATCCATTACTTCAAAGGATTTGCCAAGGATGAGGAGGTTGCAAAAATCAACAAGGCTGTGGTTGAGATGGCAGACGACCTTAACCTGGGTGTGGATGAGGATGACGTGGTTCCTGAGGAACTGACTAGTGAGGAGTTGTTGGAACTGGAACAGTAATGCATAGCTGAAGAAGAGGCAAGAGAAAGGAAATTGTAGGAGAAGAAAAAGAAGAACAGTCTCCAAGAAAATTCACAGTGAAGGGTTTTGCAGAAGCTTTTGCAGACCTCAAAAATCTCCTTAAAAAGTTTGAAAACATGGACCTTAACACCAAAAAGTTTTCATTAATATAGAGGAATGCTCATGGTGCATTATCTGCTTACAAGCAAATCTGTGATGAAAAAAAGAAACAAACCAAGCAAACCACCAAACATATTTCTGAAGAGTGACAGTTCCTCAAGAAGAGCCTCGGGCAGGTCCTTCAGGAGGTGTTCCAGAAGAAGACATTGTTGTCACGGGAGATGACAGCTCCAGGCGTGTTACTGCCCCGAAGACCTTCCAGTGGGACAAGATGTGGAGGTGGAAGACGGTGATACTGATGGTCCTGACCTGTGTAGGCCTAGGCTAATGTGTGTGTTTGTGTCTCAGTTTTTAACAAGAAAGTTTAAAAAGTGAAAAATAAAAATTTTAAAAATAGAAAAAAGCTTATAAAACAAGAATATAAAGAGAAAATATTTTTGTACAACTGTACATGTTTGTGTTTTAAGCTAAGTCTTACATGAAAGAGGCAAAAAGTTAAAAAAATTAAAAAGTTTATAAAGTAAAAATGTTACAGTAAGCTAAGGTTAAATTGTTATTGAAGAAAGAAAAGTATTTTGTATAAATTTAGTGCAGCCTAAGTGTGCAGTGTGTATAGAGTCTACAGTTGTGCACAGTGACGTCCTGGCCTTCAGGTTCACTCCCCATCACTCGCTGACTCCCCCAGAGCACCTTCCAGTCCTGCAGGCTCCTTCATGGTAAATGCCCTATACAGTGTACTATTTTTGGTCTTTTATACTATATTTTTACTGTACCCTTTCTATGTTTAGATATGGTTAGATACACAAATACTTACCACTGTGTTACAATTGCCTAGAATATTCAGAATAGTAACATGCTCTACAGGTTTGTAGCCTAGGAGCAGTAGGCTCTAGCATATAGCCTAGGTGTGTAGCAGGCTACACCATCTACGTTTGTGTAAGTCACTCCATAATGTTAGGACAATGACTAAATCACCTAACAATGCATTTCTCAGAATGTATCACCATAGTTAAGCAATGCATGATTGTAATTATCAAAACCAAGAACTTATACTGACAGAATATTGTTAGTATATCTATACACCTTATTCAAATTTAAAGTCCCACTAATGTTCTTCTTCTTGGTTCAGGATCCAGTCCAGTTGCATTTAGTTGTCATGCCCCTCAGTCTCCTCCAACATCACTTTTGTGCCTTCTAAATGCATTGTATCAGAAGATATATGATATTTATATATCCCAGTACTATTGATTTTAACTTTGATCTTTTGGTTAAGGTAGTGTCCACCAGGTCTCTCCACTATAAAGTTACTATTTTTCCCTTTGCAATTTTTAGGTATCTTGTGGGGAGATAAACTGAGCTATGCAAATATCTTGTTTCTCATCATACCTCCCCCCTCACTGATTTTAGCACTTATTGATAACTTTTGCCTGCAACAATTACTGCCGTGTATTTGTCAAATGAGGATTTTTATTCTGATCTTCTGAAATGCCATCATAGGTACACAATCTAATTTTGAGCCTGATATTATCAGGGAGTTAACTCTTCTCAAATCATTATTCCTATTAACTGGTCCCTGTTGCTTTACAACTATGGACCACTCCATGATGGTCATATGAGAGCCAACTACAGGGAAATAAATAGCACCTGATCCAGGTAGTCACTCCCTGCTTATACTTGATCTTTTGTTTTTCCTCTTCTTTCTCTTTAGAATCTAGATTCCAGGCTTTATTCCTGGAATAAATCTGGATCTGAGGTTGCAGGCTTTGCATCTTTTGGTTCAGTACACCATTGTCTCTCCTCTTTGGTTTATTAAACTTGACCTCCTTCTTGATTCTCAACTCGATTCAGTCCTCTAAATTTGGAGTCCCTACAGGTTTAAGCATATAATTCCCTCTTCTAAGTCCAGCTCTGCAAATCCCCACACATTTACTGAAGCGTTCCCTAATAATCTCCCTCTAGAGGAGTAAAAGCCAATAGTGGACAGATTATTTAACAACATGGGAATTTTGTGGACATAATCAAATTGGATAAGTGATAATTTTTCATTAAAAACAACTATACTGTAGTACATTGATTATCAGCATGAGGAGTACGGAAGTAAGGAAAAGGGTAGTAGAGGCAAATCCTACAAAAGAGTGTATCAAAATCTTCTAGGAAAATTGGGCATGATATGTTTATTAAAAGAATACTTGAGTCAAAAAAGGCTAAGAAACAGTGTCTTTAGCACAAACTAAGCTATTTTCAAAATTTAGATATGAGTATGAATGAGAAACAGGATTGTAGTCAGGGAATCAAGCTAGTCTGAGCAACTGCACAGAGGAAAAGAAGGAAAAATAGCAATAATAATTGTTTTATTGAGTGCTTACTGTGCACCAGGCATCATGCTGGGTTCTTTAAGAATACTAACTCATCCAATCTCCACAACAGCCCTGCGAAGTAGGAACAATTACTGTTCTTATTTTAGATTGTTGATTCAGAGTGGTGAAGTAACCAAAGGAACTCAGGCAGTAAGTGGGAGAGCCAACACTTCACCCCACACTTCTGACTCTAGAGCCACATCCAGATCACTACCAACCATGCCAGGGCAGGTGTGAAATCAGGAGGTTTTCTCTGATCCTTGGGCTGCCTGCCTAGATTGAATCATGTTTGGAAAAGTAAGTGATAGGCTTCCTTGGTCAATATTGTTGGTCTAGAATTGATGATGACCCACTGCTGGTGATCCAAGTAGGCAGTGGTTACAAGGATGACCTGAACTTGTACACTTGTAATAGAAAATGCTTCTTCCCATTTGAAATGTCCCCATTGATACTATTCTGCCACCATGGACACTCTCTGACTTCTTGCCCCTGACAGGGCCTGACCTTTGGCTTACGTGGCAATGGAGGCTATCACATTGGCTATTGCACCACTACATACTTGCCCTCATTCTCATCTAATGAGTAAATCTTCCTGCAGGATCTCGGTCAACACCACACACAAATTCACTCAAGACGTAAAGTACGTGGAGTAACAGGAACACAGCAAGAGAGAATCACATCCAACTAGAAAGCGCCAAGAAAGAACCAAAAAGAGGCTGCAGCTACCAAGGGGAAAAGAGAAGAGAGAAGGACCAAGGCTGATAATCAGCAAGTACCAGTATGGCCACACCTTTTGTTAAAATATTGAAATATTTCCAACTGTTGGTAGATGGTCACTGCTTCAAGCCCACCCCTTCAGAGTGCCCCCGCCACCCCAGCCACCCCCTTTCCTCCTTCCAGGGACTGAAGTTCATATCTGTGTAGTGTTAATGATTGGTGCCTATGCCCTAGGCAGTTGATGAACAATTTAAATATGACCCCTTTAGAGAACTGATAGTGAAAATGTGGCAATAGTACAGACTTCTACCTTTCACTGTTTTACTCCAGAGAGGAGTTTCTATGGGTCACAATCTCTCTCTATATCGACATACTGTTCTAGTTGGCATCTTTTATCATTTAACTCTCATATTGAAGAGTCTGCTTTCACTTTCTTTCCCTTTCAGAAACATCCAGCAGAGAGAACCTTCAACTCAAATTTCCCTTAGCCATTCAACAGAGCCTGCTTTTAGGAACTTTATCCTCTCAGGATGAGAGGCACTAGACAGTCTGGGCCTCTTCTCCAGAGTGGCATTAGAATGTTCTGGTATTTGTCCATTGGAAGAAGAGAGAGGCACTCATAAATTCTTAGGCCCTGTGTGGCTCCTTTTCTGAAATTAATAGCTCATATATGAAAGTACAGTTCAGCCACCAAACTAATTAAAAGACATTCCTGTCATTGGATGCATCTTGTAAAGGGCAATAAGAGGTAGATTCAAAACCCAAAGCAACACTTCTCCAAAGTCCCTTCCTTCTGTCCCCAATTCCTTTGCACCCTAGAGCTGCTCTCCAGGGACAAACCCCATCACCCCCTGAAGCAACCCTCAAACCCCTGTCCCCTCTTCCTCTTCTCATTCCAATGCCTTATTGTAGACCAATAGCCTTTCATAGTTCTCCCTACAATTTCTCCTTCTCAGGTCTAGTTTCTCCTTGTTTTTCCCTTTTTTGATGATTCATCATCAAAAAAGATCCACAATGTGTGGTGGAAGAAGTAGATTAAAATGAAGAACACACGCAGAAATCTTCCTCTGTCTGGTGTCAGAGAAAGTGATGTACCAATGGAGTTGGTCCTTATGGGTCCATTTTGCTTTGGGAAGATTCAGAAAGTTAAAAAAAAAAAAGCCAAAACCTTGAAAATGTCAGTTTTTATACATTTAAGAAGCTTAGAGTTAACTAAATTATTATTGCCTAGAAAATGATGGTGGCATGTAGTTACTAGGAGAGGCAGTGCATAAGGGAGGAGACACATTTGGTATAATTAAGTTGGTCATCTAAGCAAACCTACTTCCTGTGAGTAATACAAATTAACTCTAGTGTTGGTTAGGAAACTAAGGTGATAAGGAAATGATCTTGGGGCCTCCGACCCAACCTAGAACTCCTGCAGTCTGTGCCTTTAGTGTGGGTGACTTCCCATCTGGTTTCAGCAAGACCTGCAGTCCTTCCTCACGTTTCCTTCCTTCATGTTTTTCCTTCCTGCGTGTCTTCTGCTTGAATTTTCATACAGTATTTTAAACTTCTAAAATGAAATGAAAAAAATAAAATCACCCATAATCCTAACTCACTAAAAGAATTGTGTTAACTTTTCAGTGTACTATTTTAGTGTTTGTTCATAATAATATAAGTAATTGGAACCATAGCCTTCAAATATCACCTCAAATATTTTTCATGTTATTACATTGTATTCCAAATTACCATTTTAATAGCTAAATATGTCATCGAGCTACTCTGTCCTAATTTCCTTAACCGTTCCCTTATTGTTAGATATGTGGTTTGTTTGTATTGTTTTACAGTTAGAGATAATCTTGCAATTTAATACTTCCATGTACCTAGCTTTTTCTCCTTTCAACTATTTCCTTAGGATAAATTTCTAGGTGTTAAAATACTGGTCCAAATTATATGAATATTTCACAGCCACTTAACTTTCCATTAGGGCTGTATCAGTTTATATGTGTGCATTCTATTTGTATGTGTTACTAATCTTCTGTTGCATTTTTATTTTAACCCTTCTCTTGCTTACAAAAATGTTACATTTTTATGCAATTATATCTGTTATTGTTTTCTCCTATCTTATATTGCTTCAAGTCTTAGAATGTTATTATCACTTTAAAGTTCTAACAAATTCTGCCTTCTTGCTAGCTCATCTATGATTTCCCTAATATTCTTTGATATATTTAGAGATTATTTGAATATGGTTATATTTTTATTAATTCTAAAACTATCTAATTTGAACCCAATATCATCTATTAAGTTTTGCTGTTTCCTACTCACTGTCCAGCAATGTTTCAATAATCCCACACTAATGTAGGTCAATTTCTGGGCTCTTTATGCTTTTTCATTCATCTTTCTCTATTTTTCATCCATATTTCTTTGTTTTAAACGGGATATTTTATAGTATATTTTGATACCTGGTAGAGATACTTATCTTTTATTATAACTTTTCTTAAGATATTCTTCTCTTATACCCTAACAATCTTCACTTCCGTTCCACTTAGGCAGTTTCTTCTCCTGGTCACACCCTAAGCCAAGCCAGCACTGTGATTATCTCACCTCTGAAATAATAAACTCAAATCCCACTGAGCCCAGCATTCTTTCTCTTTGCCTTCTCTTTTATTCCAAGTAACACTGCTCTTTGTATCATTGGGAGTATTATCCTAGTTTCTCAGTTCACTCTTAATCAGCCTGGCTGAGCAAAATGATCAATCATTTCACAATAGTACCATCAGCATTTCACTTTTCTCACTGTCTTGTCTTTCCATCAAAGCTGTGTTGCCAATTCCCAGCTGCCTAGTGCAGCTCGATTAAAATCAAGTGACTGCTGATTGACATTATGACAAATCGATATTATTGAGCATTTAGGATTTGTGTAAGAATGATAGAAGATGGGAGCTGGCAGATGTGGGTAAAGCCTTGCCCAAAGAAAATATGATGCATTCTTAAATGTACGACTTGCTTATAGTCAATGTTAAAATATTCTAGAACAGATTCTTAGAGACATATCAGTCACCAACTAGGAGATCGTATAGGTACACTAGGAACAAGTCATGTGAGAACAAATTTCCTTTTTTCAATATTATATTAGTTAGAATAGGAAACTATAGAAGGAAAAATAGAGAGGGGGGAGGGAGAAAGAGGGGGACAGAGACAGTGAGAGGGACTTGAGGATTCCTATCTCCAAAAAACCAACCAGCTAGAGTTCGTATACATTATCTTTTTCAAGCCTGACAAAAATCCTCCATAGAAGTAATGACCCCAACTTGCAGAAGAGGGAGCTAAAGCTCAGAGAAGTTAAGTAAACTCAAAACTTCCGTGAGGGTGGAAGCAGGATCCCAACTGAGGTCTGTGCGGGACAAAACCCTGTTCCTTATCTGTTCTAACGCGCCTTTGTGATATTCCTGCAAGCATGTAAAAAAGTGACTGAAATTCATATCTCGTTGAATTAGTGTGTGCTGCTGCAGTTCCTCATGTCTCATCTCCAAGTTCATCAATTTAACTACCTACCTGCCATTTCCACAGCCTGTGGATGTCAGAGGCACCTCAAACTCAATAAGCTTGCCCCGGACTGCTTTTCCTGGTCCGGGGTTTCCTGTCTCGGTGCGTGTTCCACCCATCTGCCTAATTGTTCAAGTGGGAAACGGGGAGTCATCCCTGATGCCAGCTCTTCCTCATCACACCCTGCTGCTTCCCCTCTCTGCCACTCTTCTGCTCCAGGCCACCATGTGGACCTGTTGGTTCTTGCCTCACCACATCTCCTCTCACCTTCCTCCTGTCAAATCTCTTTTCAAAGGGCTCGTTTCATTTCTCTTGTTTAAAACAAGGGAATGGCTTTCTGTTTTGGGGGGACGTGGGGCATAAAGTTCAGAACCTCCCCTCAGCCTGCACAACCCCCCGTGGCCTGGTCCCTTCCTGTCCCTGCAGCCTCACCTCCCACCGCTGGCCCCTGGCCCTCCATGTGCCCATCACAGCCTAGTCTTTTCACACTCCCTCAGATCTGCCATACTCCTTCCAATCTCAGATTCAGGGCGTTCTATCTTTCCCCATAGTATTTAGTGTTTTACAGGCTATTTTGTAACTCATTTTTGGTGTTATTGCTTATTGTCTGTCTCCCTACACACTAGAATGTAAGTTCCATGAACAGAGGTTATTGTCCATTTCATTTACTGATACCCAGAGCAATGCCTGTACATACCAGTTACTTAACAAATAGTTGTTGAATAAATTGTTTCATTCACTTTTATTTATGGCCTATAGGTGAATAAAGAACATACCCCCTAGATTTCTGGATAGCATACACCTGTGTCCCTACAAGAGAATGGGGCATATGTTGGGTGATAGCGTCAGGGTCAGAATCTATCAGACTAGTAAATGAGCAGTACAGTTTAATAGAGACTAAAGACAAAGCCAGCCTTTGGGTCCTAAAGGTAATAGAAAAACAGGATATTGGGATGAAATGACATTGTAGAGGAGATTATGAAAAGTACTTTAGGTTTTGTTTGAGGACTGGGTTTTTTGGGGGTTTTGCCATTTTCTTATTGTTAACATCTAGCACTGGTGTGGTACATTGGTTACAATCAAGGAACCAATACTGATACATTATTATTAACTAACATCTATAGTTTACATTAGGATTCACTCTTTGTGTGGCATAGTTTGATGGTTTTGACAACTGCATAAGTGTCATGTATACACCATCATAGTATCGTACAGAATAGTTTCACTGTTCTAAAAACCCCCCATATGCCTGTTGAGCCCTCTCTCCCTCTGCCTTCCCTTTGGCAACCACTGATCTTTTTACTGTTTCTATAGTTTTACCTTCTTCAGAATGGCATATAGTTGGAATCAGATAGCATGGAGTCTTTTCACATGGGCTTCTTTTACCTAGCAATGTACATTTAAGGTTTCTCCATGTATTTTCATGACTTGATAGCTTACTTTTTTAACTGCCAAAAAATACTCCATTGTAGGAATGTACCACAGTTTGTTTATCCATTCACCTGTTGAAGGACATTTTTTTTGCTTCCAATTTTTGACAATTATTAATTAGGTTTTTACTTAATAGAAAACACATGAGCATCAATCACATGACTCTATAACTGCTAGCCCATCACAGATTAGTAGAAGAGATATCTGCACACAGCAGTTCTGCTCTTCTCTGCAGATTTCAGACCAGCTCTTTGATGCTTTTCATGATTATTTATTAAGGAATATTGTGTTAAATTCTGAGCCTAATATTTCTTGATAAACCAGCATGTTCAAGAAAACAGCAGCCAAGACAGTTGAAGGACTCAAAATCTTTTGAGGATATACTGAAGGTACGAAGGATATTTTTACTGAGGAAGAGAAAGCTCAGAGACCCTGACAAGCATCTTCAACAATGTCAAAAGCAGTCATAGGGAAGAAAGGGTGTTTTGTTTTATAGGACCAGGAGAAATAGAGCTAGCAGCAATTGCAAAAATAGCATTGGGATGAATTCCAGGTTTTGAGAGGGTGCCCAGGATTCCCACCCATTTTGTTGTAGACATTTCTCTATCTCTGATTATCAAGGAGTGGGAGAGAGTTGCCATCTGACAATCTCAAAATATCCCATTTCTTATAAATCCTTAAATACACCCCACGTGAACTTTATTCCAAAATTTGTCAATCAGGAAATCTTCTGAGTAGAAACTTTCTAAAACAACCTTGAACTGAGTCCAATAACCCATATATTCTACATCTCAAATGTCACAAGATACCCTTGAAAGGGATTGAAGCTGACTTTTTTTAAAGCTGACTTTTAAAACCCTTAAACGAGGACACCCACTATAACATGGGATGTAATCTGACCTGAGAGAAGGCAGTCATTGCTGTTCTCTTTGCTCGTGTGTTTTGTGTTCAATGCGTTGTCTATGTCCTCCCAGCTTCACTTCACAATCCTTCCTGCAGGTTTCCTCTGAAGCCTCTCTCTTGGGTGAACCCAGTGCTTTCACTCAGTGAGGTGAGTCACTTCAGTTGACCTTTAGCGCCAGGCTGATTCTCAGCCAGGGCCCAGTGGTTACAACTCGTGAGAAAGATTCCTGGTTCTTTTCTGAAACTAAGTTGCTCAAGGCCTTGATGTCATGCCCGACTCGCCCTTCATCTCTGGGACCCAAGTTATCTGGTATTTTCCCTAAATATTTTTAAGCTCGTCTTAGTTTATTGCGCCCCTCTCTGTTTCTCCATTATTTTTATAGAAACAGACACCCAGGCACTAAAAAAAACTCCAGTCATATGGATGGATATTCTCATTTGAAGATGCCAGAGCCCCATTCTTTCTTCCTTTTCTGATGCCCAGTATTATCTCATTGTGTCTGAAGCCTGGGTCTGGATCAGGAAATAGTTTTCCATATTTAAGAGCAGTGCCCCTGGGATGCTCCTTCAAACCTCTATTTCTTTTGGCTTCAAGGGATAAGTATATATACTTTAATTTGGCTATGCAGGTCAGGAAAGTAAATGTCATTGCAAGCCTCCATTTCAGATCAGACTTTATACTTGCCACCCTCTCTGTCAGAGTAAAGCACATAGAGATAATGACCCATGCTAATAATGCAATCAGTTTAATTAGTTCCTACATACTAATAAAATATCAAACATTGGCAGAGTCACCATCCTCTGACTTACGTCCTGTTAACATGAATGTGTTACAGTGTTAACCTCTAGTTTCATGTTAAAACATTATTGCATCAGTTCATACTCCAATATGCTTTATTTGTTCAGTCAGTTGTACCAAATAATCAAGAGAGAGAAAAGCAGACTATAAACACAAAGCTGACATTTAGTGGCCATTTTAATCCTGCACGATTTCTGTATTTTCTTGAAGTTACCCTAAGTGGTAGATTAGAGAGTCTGAGGAAAAATTACTGTGTGAGGAACTTAAAGAGGTAGAGGGAATTCCAGAATTTGTCCTGAATGTGACAAGTCGATCAGAAATCAGGGTGCTTTGTGCATGGAAGAAGTGAGGGAAGAGGAGAGCAGTTGGATCGATTCAATTTGATCTGTATTATTTGGCCACAGTTCCAGAAATTATGCTGAATGCTGGGACACAGAGAGGTGTAAGAGGCTGGACCTGCCAGGGAAGCTTGGGAACTGTTCAGGAGCCTAGCACATATGAATCCCGCCACAAGATGGGGATGCCGTGACAGCTGAATGAGCAATGTGCTGCATGAGCAGGGAGGAGAGAGCCCTTCATCTGTCTGGTGGTGCTGGGGTCTACTTCATGGGAAAGGTCACAATGGAGGTTCTGGGAAATCCTTCCAACCTCAGCAAAGACATACAGGTTGAAGAGCTTATGATGTTTGGGAAGCCATCAAATAGTTAGAACACAGTGTTTATGACAAAATTCCCTAAAGCAGTGACTTTCAAGTCATCTTTGAGACTGCTCCTCTCCCTTGAAAATGTGCATATATAAAGACACTACATTTTGTAAACAATTTCCAAGTTTCACGTCTGAAAAGACTTGAGCCTGTCCTAAGCCTCTAAGTTTGTTTTCACAGGCTACTTGTTGGGTACCTATTGAGGCAGTGTCCCTGCTCTCAAGGACGAGAGTTAGTGCTTTGCAGAGTAAGATATTCACTGTGTGAGTGCTAATTCACAACTTAGGGAGGTGTGTGTTACCACTGAAAGCTACCCTAATAAAAATCCAATTAAAAAAGAATTAGGGTCATTTTAATACGAGAGAAACCTGAATAGGTTAACTTCTTTAGCCTCTTTTCCTCCTCAGGCTGACTCTTTCTTTCAAACCATCACAGATGGATGTGAATTTTATTCTTGCAGGTATTCCAAACCAGAAAGGCCAAGCTCTTGTATTTTTCTCAAGATACTTTTATTGAATGGAATATTTTCTGTTGTGTTTGAAGCCACTTGTTCTTCCTCAATTCTCTGTAAGCACTGAAAAGTACAGATTAGGATATCCCTGAAAAATTTATTTGTCCATTTGTCAATAGACTCTCATGTGTGTTTTGTGGATAAAGATGGGAGTAATACCAAGAAAAATAATTTTGTCAGCACTCTGTCATATGGGTAAATCACGTTCCCCAACAGCGATGCACACAGCAGGTCAATGTGTGATTGACTCTGGCGTCCAGGCCTTTCTTTCATTAGCTTTTAGTCATGCCATCTCCACCTTGCATTGATATTTTTGAGATTTTGATTGTAAGGGGAATTTCCTTGTACATGTCCGTTACGAATGTTATAGTATATTTTCTAGTACCTTTATTGTGGTGGTCTAGTGGTTAAGATCTGGGGCTCTCACCGCTATGGCCCAGTTGTTGTACTGTGGTGGCTGTGTGTTGCTGTGATGGTGAAAGCTGTGCCACCAGTATTTCAACACCAGGAGGGTCGCCTATAGTGGACAGGTTTCAGCAGAGCTTCCAGAGTAAGACAGACTAGGAAGAAGGACCTGGCCACCTATTTCTGAAAAAATTGACTATGGAAACCCTATGAATAGCAGCCAAGCATTGTCTGATTCAGAGCCAGAAAGTGAGAGGATGGCACAAAGACCAGGCAGGATTCCGCTCTGCTGTGCACAGAGTTGCTAGGAGTCAGAATCAATTCCATGGCACTAACAACAAAAACCTTTATTATAATTTTCCACGGTCATGGAAACATTGATTTATATCTTTTAAAGCAGTGGCAAACCTACTTCTTGGATGTTTCTTTTTAAAATGTAAATGATGAGTTTGATTCAATAATCAATTAATATGCAAATACTTTTGGAGATTCTGCTATGTATACACAAGGCATCATGTGTTTGAAATAATAAAATATTGAAAAATGTTAAATGCACCATGAAAATTCACTGTTTAGATCACTGTGTAAATAATCTGGGTATGACATGATTAAACAATAATTCCCAGAGCTACTTCTGTGGCCCTTTACTAGAGAGAGGAGGTTTATAATGGTGTAACCTGAGACTCGCCAAGGCACTGAGAAGCCAGGGGGCTGTTTTCAGCTTTGTCTCCAAACAGAAAATTACTTTTCACATCAGTATTGGATTAAGTAGCTTGTGATGCCATCCCTTTTAGTCACTAAACCATTAGTGAGCAATAATGCATCCCTGGAAAGCTGTAAAATGCTTGTCTAGTGTGATTATCAGAAGCCATTTAGAACAGTTCTTATGCAGTTGGAAGAAATACTTTGGTAGGCCATTGGAGTGAAGCCTCCAAGGGATGAGCTCAAATAACAACAACTGGTCACCGATCTGCCTCTGGGGAGACGGGTCTGGTCCCCTGGGTGTTTCCACCCTTCTCTGTTCTTTCCCAAGCAGAACTCAGCCCTCTCCTCTAGAAAAGCCCTGGACAAAGACAATGGTCATTTCAAGGGACACCAAAGTATTACTCCGCCAAATTAGATGTGCTCCGAGTGCCAATTTTAAGGTTTTTTCATTGTCAATAGCATCTGGGCAAGGTGCTCCCCAGTGTCCATAGCGGGCAGAACCGAGGAAGCTGTGTTCTTCGCAGAGTTCTGTCTCAGTGAGGTTACATTGGGCCTGCGTATATTACCTTACATTTACACATCTGGAAAAAGTCCTGTGCTTGAATTGATAGAGATAAATTAAATTTTCCTATAGAAGCAGTGTTATAATATTAGGGTATGTATTTGGCCAATGGCATCACGCAAACTAGTTTTAGTAGACGTGCAGTTAATTATGTTTATTCACTCCTTTCATTTGCTCTAGGCTCTAGGCTTTATCTCAAATACTCTTCATAAACAAGACAGTTATTAAGGAAACATGCTAGAACACTGTCCCAGAAACTTTTTGTTTTGTTTTTCCAGAATTATGCAAGCCAGAGTGGCATTCCAAAACCTCTGTTTTTCCATTTTCCCTCAGTGATTATAAAAAAATGCTGCAATTCTACTCCCCTTCCTCCAACAGAAGCAGATGGCTGCCTTTGACTATTTCTACATGGTATCTTGAGCATCAGGAAGTGGAGTTGACAATAAAGTTGGAATATGCAGTCTTCCCTTTCTACTGACTTCCTTGCCTCGATCAGGGCACCACCCCCACCCCCACCCCCACCCCAAGCATGCCTGCAGGAGCATCAGGAAAGATACCAGCTGCCTCTTCCAGAATCATCAGACTGCACTGACAAACCAAATGTGGGTTATTGTCACTACAATCTTTGCCCCCTTTATAAAGGACTGTGATACCTTCCAAGACAGAGACCACTGTCTGTGTATCTTTCTATCCCTCAGGCTTGGCACAAAGCTGGTGTTCAATTAAAGTTTTCAAAATGAAGGAATGAGTGGGATATTTGCCAGGAAAGGATCTGGAGGGTTGACCTTGCCTAGGTCTGCATGTCCTTACAAGGGTGGCCAGGGCAAGAACTCAGGGAATAGCCAATCAGAAGATTGCTAACAAAAGGAACAGCCAGCCTTGGGTGGACATAATGGCACCAAGCAGGACATGCTTCTGCACCTGATCCAGGTCGACACTAACTACTGAAATCTAGGTCAGGACAGAAGAAGGTCCTAGGCCAAAAGCTGCCTAGCTTGCCCAAGTGGCAAGAGAGGGAAGTGTTCGGAATATACAAGTAGTAAGGGCAGTGTTCCAGTATTTTGAATTTTCGCCTGGAGTCCTTTTGCCAGCAGGGTTAAGGCTGAAGTGCAGTGTCCCTGGCCCCATGTAAAGTCAGGGATTCATGGGAGAGAGTTTGAGAACACTTCACAATCCAGGCAGGCCGCTGAGACCATTGGACACCAGCAAGTTCAATGCCATTTTAGCTTCTGATCATTCAGCTTTGTTCTCTCATAGGTCCAAAATCACTTTTTAAAAAATGAATTGTGGGACTATACCAATAGAAAAATGACAAACTCTCATATTAGGTCACACATGTCCTATGACATGTGGCCAAGTGGCCCCTTGGAGCAGGATTGCAAATTATAGAAAATTGTTTTTATAGCCCCCACCCCTAGCTTTGTGCACCCTTCTCCCACTTCC
Source organism: Tapirus indicus (assembly GCA_031878705.1). NCBI lineage: Eukaryota > Metazoa > Chordata > Mammalia > Perissodactyla > Tapiridae > Tapirus > Tapirus indicus. The sequence goes on along the minus strand of CM062917.1, from coordinate 64,052,166 downwards.
TCGTCACTTCCTCCCTCCCCCTCTGGACCTGGATGCTGCCTTTCCACAACCTCAACCTCGCCTCAGCCATGTCTGTTCTCTGGGGGTGCCACGGAGAAAGGTTACTTCTCTGCCTGGCTGCTCCTTTTCTCTGAGTTCATGGATCTCAACCAGTTGTTAGGAAGAAAGAAAGCTTGTATGTGTTTCTAATTGATTTGTTCTCATTGAGGTGGTAATAACTGACGGGTTTAAATTACTGGCAAGATAATCACATTTAAAAAATATCTACCCTTCAGTGAGTTCCTGAGTTAGTGTGAGGTGTGGAAGAGAGATTTTCAAAAGAGAACTTTTCCCAGGCGCCTGCCTTTTTCTCACATGACAAGGGCAGAAGTTGGCACCTTAGGGTAGAAGTCTGAAGAGTTGTTCATTTATGTCTGGGAATCTGAAATCTCTAGAATCTAGACTATTTCTTCAGTCACTCTGAACTCTGAACTTAGTTCACTCCCTTCCCTAGTGACTGCTGTTCTGAACTTTACTCAGACTTTGATTTAAGAACTGAAAGGCAAGAGGAGTTGCTGACCTCAAAGAAATTTTCTAGAATTTCTCTCATAGGAGGAGTTAAGCCATGTAGACTGTTACATGTTGTGTAACCATAGCTCATAAAACATGAAATGGCTTGAATTAAATTATGATAATATAGGATAAATGGTGAGAAGACGTTTTACTTTCTAAATTAGGCTCGATCTGGTTGAACACACTCACCACTTCTGCAGAACATTTTTGGAGGGCAAGATAGAATTTGATTGTTGTTTATGTGTCAGGCAACTTAGTGTTTAGGAGATAACCCCACATAAAAGAAAAACAACCATAGACAAAAGTAATGAAATAAGTTTTTAGCTATGAATCGAGTATGGAAAAATTGCATAAGTTGGAGAGGTGGAAGTCAAATAAGAAAGAAGGAAGGAAATATTTCCAATAAACTCAGCCCATTAAAAAGTATACCAGGGGCCGGCCTGGTGGCACAGCATTTAAGTTCGCACCTTCGGCTTCAATGGCCCAGGGTTCGCTGGTTCGGATCCTGGGCGCCTACCTACTCACCGCTCATCAAACCATGCTGAGGCAGCATCCCATATAGAAGAGCTACATCTCTATAACAATGATACACAACTATGTACTGGGGCTTTGGGGAGAAAAAAGAAAAAATAAGAGGAAGATTGGCAACAGATGTTAGCACAGAGCCAATCTTCCTCAAAAAAAAAATGGTAGCTGAAGGTTTAAAAAAAAAGTCTGCCAATATGGAGGCAAGAATCTCTTGATTCTAATCCTTAACACATTCTATCACCTCTGCCTAGTTCCACCTACTACATAAACACTGCTGACCAAATGGATTTAAGTAATTGAAGATATAAGGTGGATCTTAACATTCAAACTTATTTTCTGTTTTTGCATGCTTTTTTAAACAATTTTGTTTCCATATGTTGTTGTCCATTTTTCTGAGGGAAAATTTTTATTTAGAACTCTTTGGTTAATTTTACAGATCCAGCTTTTGCCCTGGATTTTGCCATTTTCTATAATCTCCTGTGAAATAACTACTCTAATTTTATCTTCAATTTACTCACCTTGTATGACCATGACCCTTTTCTGATAGTAGTAGTGGTGGAATTCTTTGCCAAGGTGAATGTTTAGCTACTGAACCATTTCACCTACTTCCTATCCACTTCTTCAGTCTTTTCTGAACCATTTACCAACAAGACCTTCTGCCTCTGGATACCTGTTTCACAAGAAGCACCCTCGTTTTTCTTCTGGTCAAGGGCACTTAATATCTCTCTGCCCCAAATCCAGTGGAGTTTATCACTCGGGCATCTAAAGAGTACCTGTGTTGCCATTTCTCCATCTATCTTGCCACATCATAATTTAAATACAGCTCTCTAACTCCTCTACCCAGAATGCTTCCTTCTCTACGGGCTCTGGCTTCAGCTCTCCTACTCAGACAAAAGTCTAGCACCACCAATACAGTCAACCCAGTGTGGCTTCCCTCGTATGTTCCTCCTGGAAAAAGAGCAGCACAGTCACCATGCTGACTGGCCTCAGGTCCTCAGATGTGCCACCTGGCTCTTCTTTAGCAATTGACATAATGCCTGCTCATGCCCAAAGCTGGATGACAACTTCTGGGGGCTCTTCAATGAGAATCTCAAATTTCAGGGGCCTTGTCTATCTTTAATAGCCTTCCTCCTTTCCTGCAACACATTTTTACTGTAGTGTCAGTAGAGTCGGGAGTAGAGTATTGTATTCTAGAGATTATGGACTCTGACAATGTGAATGCCAGACCTAGGATGCAATCTACTGGGGAAGGGACGGTCTGAGGGGACAAACAATTGCAGTTCCACTTGACCTGTGTTTGGACTTGCTCAGCATCTTTAATAACTCCCTCCTCATCATAGACCTCTATCAAAGGGGTGCTGGTCAAGAGAGACTCTCCTGGCTCCGCAAACCGCTGATTCCAATTTTGCTTTCCTTTACTTAAAGTTCCTTTTTCAGTCTATCCTCCTTTGGACTTGGTGCTCGACGTTGTGTTTGAAGACCCCTAGCCTCCTTTTGTCTGGGATGTGGTGTGTGATTCATCTGCACTCCAGGTCCCTGTTTACTGTCTAGCCCTTCCCCACTGTCACTCCGAGAACAGAGACTGAAGCTGGTGTCCTGGGATTCTTATTGCGTTCAAGGAAAGCTGGGAACCTTCAACCACTAAGAGCTCCACCTGTGCCTCAGCACCTGTAGACAAAGTCTCCATCCATGGACTTCCCCCTTAACTCACACCAAAGCATTAGATCAATTCTGTTTAATATATTCACCCGATTAATCTCCACCATGTTCACATTTCTGGTCTCCTTTCTTAATGTAAGCCTGTAGACATCTCTTCCATCCTGTAGTCTCATCTCCTTACTACTTTTCATTCATAGATTCACTCATTCATTCATCCTGCAAATATTCTCTCAGTGCCTACTACATGTCAAGAACTCTATTCAGTAGTGGGAATACAATAAAAAATCATACCCTCCACTGTCAAGAATATATAGATGGAGAGAAAGCTTGTTCAACAGGCAATTAGAAAATTTCACTGTTCTCTCTAGAAACACAATTGTGGTAAACATAGTCCTCTGCAACATAAAACTCTTTTGTGTAACTGATACACCCTGGCATTAACTGAACCCTGCCTCTCTCTGAGAACCATGAGTCCCCAGTAGCCAACTTCAGTAGAGGTTATTCCTCCCAGACTCAGAGCCAAAAGATGAGGTCAACCTTCTTTTTTATCCCCAGTGTCACCTTAACTTCATTTATTGCCCATTTTCATAGACATTTCTGCTCCTTTGAGAATCTTGACCCTCATAACCAGCATCTTTGCCCCTCCTCACCTCTACCATTTATCAAATTCCTGGTAATTCTGCTGCATTTATGGAAAATTTGGTATCTGGTTCAAAGTCTTTTTTCCTCCCAAAGTCCTGGCATCATTCTGAGGGTCAGGATTCACCACCACTCAGGTGGATAACATGTCTAAATCCTAGCCTCAGAGTGCCTGACCTCCTTACTGACACCTAGGGAAGACAAAGCGTTCACCCCTTCTCTGCAGTGGTTTCTAAACAAGAAGGATCCAAAATATGTTGGCTCCATTACTAATAAGGAGAGTACAGTTTGGGACCAAGATTAGATTGTGGCTTCTGATTTCTACCACAAGTGCAGACCTTGGGACCAGTGTGATCTGGACCTATTTACCCAGACACAGGCCCTGTCATATGCAGTGCCAGAGTGCAGGTAGCATGAGGAGCAAGGAGCAGAGAATATGGGCCAGTGTTGCCCGCATTTCAAAGCAGCGAGGCTGCCACTGGAAATATGGACGAGCGAACTTGGCTTCCACTGATCTCTGGGATCAAATAAGACACTCCTCCCCCAAAGATAATGGCAAGTTAGGAAAAAGGGGAAAGAAACCAAAATGTTCATCCTAATCCTGCTCCCTACTGGGGAATAAAGGAAGAGTCCCCTCCCTTCTGAAGTGAGCAGAAGGAGGAAGAAAATAAGCATTTTCTCCTAAACTATCCTCAAGTCCAATAACCATTGTCTCCTTTTTTCTTTCCTTTCATAGCCACATATTGGAACTTATTATCACCTAGATCTTGTCAACTCTGAAATACTAGATTTTATCCTTTCGATTTTCAGGGCTTCAGCTTCATAGCAATGTCTAGTGCCTTAAATCTCTATTTCCAAGAGTCTATTAGGCCTGGCCTGGCCTCTCTTCCTTCTTCATTCACACTGGACCCCATAGCACTCTTGGTTCCCTTTCACTCTTGTCTTTTCAACACCTACCCAGTAGAATCCAACCATGTATCCATGCTCAAATCTGTCTTCTCTATTCCAAGTCTGAGCGGCTGAGTACCAAAGTGGGAAAAAATAATTATACAGCCTTGCAGAGCAGTGCCACTAAAAATGCATGTTCTCAAAATTCAGCTGGCCTCACATTTCATTTAATTCTTCTAATTGTCTTTTGTCAGATTTTTTAAATTCTCCTCCAGCCTCTTACTCAACACTCTTCATCAATTTTAGCAGGTTACTTTGCATCGTACTTCTTAAAGGACGTTGAGAACATCAGACATGATTACCTCCAAATACCTGTCCCCTAACTTTAAGTGGATTTACCTCTGTGCATATTTTCACATTTTCTTTAAGATCAGACACTAAAGTCCCTACAAGAAAGCCTGTGCCTTTAGCTGTTTCTCTTCCCACATTATCTAGGACCTTGTTCCTGTGGTTCAGCCTCTCTTCTAGATCTTCCCTACCCCTGCTTCTCAGGTTCCTCTTCTTAGTTCTTGGCTCTCTGCTCCTCTCCTCCATGCACTGAACTGATGTCCTGAACACTCCCTGGATTCAACACCACCTATTTCTGATGACTCTCAAATCTTTATCTCTAGTTCACCTCTCCCTAGCCTCCCTAACCGTTTCCTGGACATCATCACCGTAGGTTTCTTTGGTGTCTCAAGTGAAATCATCATCTGTCTCCTTAACCCATGCCACCTCTTACGTTACGCAGCTGCTGCCACCAGTTATCAAAGCCCAAAACCTAGAAGTTTTGTCTTTTCCATCTCCTTTACTACCCACATCAAGTCAGTGTAAGTCCTGCCAATTTTACTTTATAAATATTTCTACAATCTGCTCCTCATTTCCATATCTACTCCCATTAAACTTGTCCAGACCCTTGTGATGGTCCCAGACGATTCAACAGCCTCCAAAATAACCTCTAGGTCTCAAGTCTTGTCCCGTTTAGGTCTGCCCTTCACAGTGGTGTCTGAGCACTTGCCTCAAAGTGAAGGTGTGACTGGCTCAGAGCCTTGCCGCTGGCTGCAGAGGAGAGTCCGAGCTTCCCAGAGCGCCCAGGGCTCCCGCCGTCGCCCTCCCCAGCCTGGCATGGCTCCCTATGCCCTGCACTTTGTGAGCCAGCCACACAGAGCTGCTTGTGCTCCCCAATTTGCCACGCCGTTTCTGACCACTTTATGTTTTTTAATCTTTGCCCTCTGACCATTTTCCCCCCACTTCTCTGGCCAACTCCTACTTTAAGACTCAATAAAGATATCACTTCCCCCAGGACAGTCTCCTGAGTTGTAGACTGCGTGGGGTTCTCCTGCATAGTCCCATGATGCTGTTTGTAGTATATGAACTTTTTAAAGTCCCTTCTATTATTTTCCTTCTAAGTCTAAACAGAGTTACAGTAATTAAATAATTGATTTTCTCCCTGTCTAATCACTTGACTACTAGACTACTCTACAGCTAAGTAGATAGCCTTCTATGTGTGAAAATAATGTCCATGATGCAAATGAGCGTTGCACTTTATCATTTTGTGCACAACTTGATCATTGCGCCACTAAGCTGTATTGGAATAATACAGATTATATTGTAATAATCCTTTTAAGTGTCTCCCTCAGCAGTCTCTCAGTCCCTTGAGAAAAGTAAATATGTTTCTTTCATTGATGTAACTCTGGCATCTGGCAGAGGGACTGTCACAAAACAGGTGCTTCATAATAATTTATTGAATTAACACTTTCTTCTCCATCTCAGGGCAATATCCTTCTGTCTCTATGATAGGGATTGCAAATTTTGAGCTTTTAGCCAGTTTGGCAGTCAAGATATAGAAAAGAAGGTTTCTTCATGGATCAGAAATGATAAATAACATTAGCGGGGCCGGCCCAGTGGTGCAGCAGTTTAGTTCGCGCTTGGCAACCCGAGGTTCGCGAGTTCGAATCCCGGGCGCCCGCGGACGCACTGCTTGTCAGCCATGCTGTGGCGGCGTCCCATATAAAGCAGAGGAAGATGGGCACGGATGTTAGCCCAGGGCCAGTCTTCCTCAGCAAAAAAAGAGGAAGATTAGCAATGGATGTTAGCTCAGGGCTGGTCTTCCTCACAAAAAAAAAAAAAAAAAAAAAAAAAAAACAACCCTGTGGTGGGTTGTTATAAAAAAAAAAAAAGTTTAAAAAAAGATAAATAACATTAGCAAAACCCCCTTCTCCTTCAACCTCTTATATGTGAACCTAACACCATTTGAAAGTTAGGATAGTGTGACTGAGAGGTCCTCACTTGAAACTGGGACTCAGCTTCAGTTGTATTTGCTCTGTGACATTGTATGCTGAACATAAGTACACTCCCAAGCCCTCCTGAATCAGGTTATTATTTCTTAATGAATAAAATTTACAGTGGGTTTCCAGGAAATACAAGAGCAGGAAATAGCATCTTATTTGTTCTTTCTAACTTTCCCTTTAAAATAACCAAGAATACATAAAAACCAGAGAGAGAAAACCCAGAGCAACTCTGGCATTAAAGGTAAAACCTCTCATAGGCCAGAATTTGGGAATAGTTTACACTAATTACAAAATCCTTAAGTTCAAGGTGAGATTATTCAGCAGCTACAGAGCGCAGTAACTCACCCAGCGGGAAGTCCTGAACATCTCTTTTACCATTGTGTTCGCTCTTTTTTGCTCCAGTACCTTACTGCATCTCTTCTTTGAGACCTAAACAAAACTCCCTTTCTTTTGCAGAATAGATTTGGACCATTCTGTCAGTCATTACTCAGTATACAGAAATTTCCCCCAGGAATATAATTACTTGAATAATTAACCTAATTATTCTTGCAATTGCCCTTGAATTATAACTTGGTGTCCCTCTGCCCTTCACTGTGTCTAAGATGTGTGCCTTTCTTGCTCAGATAATTATTCTACATCTTCATCTGGGTCTTCAGGCCTAGGGTCCTTCTTGATGTTATAAAGTCTATAAATCTACTTTGTTCACTCTCTTATGTTATTGTCTGCAACTTACCTCTGAGTATTGGTTTTTTGAAGCCCAGGTCTATCTGACTAGAATAATTTGTTAGATAATTGGGAAAACTCCTATATATGCTTGTGTCCGCATTTTCTGTTCATGTTAAATCCAACTTTGTGTTTAGCAATGTGGGATGTTAGGCCTTAGCACATGCCAGGTGAGTCAGAAAGAGTATATTCCTGTCTTTCACTGACTCACATCTCCGCTGGGAAGCTACAAACTGGGCTCATTCTTTCCCTAATTACCTAACCTGGCCTTCCGGTATATTCCATCAGTGCCCTCCTGCTCCTCGCTGAGTCAGGACTGGTAGGAAGGTGACTAGTACTTCCTGCAAGTTGCTGACAGACTTTCTCTTCTAATAGAAATCAGCAATTTTCTGGCCTGCTGCTTTTCTGCTCTTTCTCTATTAGATGTACTTTGAAAGTACATTAAGGATTCATGGAAAGTTTTTTTGAAGTCATAGGAAACCAAACTTTGGCTAGTTAATCTTTATGCTGAAATTATTACCATATTTTTGAAATAATAATCTATAAAAAATGCAGCATGTGGATCTTTTGTAATCCAATTCATAATCCAGTGCAACTGTAAGATTTGAATCCTCAGATCCATAGACTTGAACACATTACCAGGCACCTTTCCAAAATTCTCAAGGTATTTTGTTGTGTGATGGATAAACTGAGGGTGGCAGGCTGGATGGATTCCCTTTCTCTTACCCCCTGAGAAGTGCAATCATCCTGTAACAAATTCTCTAACTTTTGCATTCCTTCTCCTGGAGTCTGGTGCAGTAGTGTAAACAGGCTTTATATATATTTTATATACATATATATAATATATAAATGAATTATTAAATGAAAATTCACTATTTTAAATATGGTGATTGGTAGATCTGTTTCATCATAAAATATTCTGGATATAAAGACTAGTAGAATTAGTTAAAATGTATAGATAAATCTAGTCTTACTCAGTAAGTAAAAAAATATCAAACTTTTAGTTTACTTTTAGATCTTGAAACAAGAGGAAAGGCAAACTATCTTCTCCATATCCAAATTGTTTCCACTTGTTCACTTGAATTCATTGCAGTTCATTTCTGTCTAAGAGAGAAAGATTGTGGAATCATCGCTAAGGTATTGGTTCATGTGAAAACACAGGCTTTTTGAGTTAAAAAAAAAAAAGCTTTGTTGTGTAGCATTTGCTGACTTCTGTGGTGTAAATATTCCAACCATGGCTGATTTCGAGCTGTAAAGAGTTTAACAACTAGCTCACAAAATTCCTGCATATTTAACAATTGGCCCTTACCAGTCAGTATGAGCTGGCTCCACATACCCCTGGGTGTGGTGTCTGACCCCAGATGCCCATTGTCTCTCTGTTAACTGTACCCAGATGAGGGTCCCCAATGTACATGGAAACTCCAGAGACAAACCAGTCTCAGCAGTGCCCATTTCTAATAACTCTTTTCTGTGATTTGAATATCACAGTGAAGGAGAGGAAGACTATCCTTTAGCCAGTCTTGGGTCCTTTCTGGATGCGCTACAAATTAAATTGACTTGAGATCGAATAGCAGGAGAAAATCAAACAAAGCTTTATAACATGTATACATGGGAGAGACCCAGGTAAAGCTGGGTAACTTGACAAAATGGTGGAAGTTCTCCTCTTAAATAGCATATTCAGGTAAAGGCAAAGGAGGATGTTGGGGGTAGGGAGAGTCAGCTATGGGAGATTACCAGAAAAGGACAGTAAACAAGAGTATGCAGATTTAAGTCCTCACCTTCCACACAGATAAGAGTTTCTAGAGATAAGGTCACCCCCCTTCTTCCTGGTACAGAGAGGGAGGTACCTTTACAAATGGAGATTTCCCTTATAAGTGTAAATGTCTCTTACAAAGGATAACTTCTACTTTTACTTGGAATGGGCTTAGCAAGGACCCTCCCAGTCTATCCATAACCAGAGTTAAATTCTTTTTGGCAGTTAGTGGGGGAGGGGGGAGGTCAAGTTTTCTTTCACAGAAAATAATCAAGGTAAAGAGACATATTTTGAGGTGGCCAATTCTGATCCCCCACAACAGCATATCCTAACGTAAACAGGCTTTCTCATTTATGCAGCAGCCCTTATGTTTCCTGTATTATTTTTCTACATTCTTACAATTGACAGAGACAAGTACATACCTTCTACAAACTTCCACAATAAAGAGCTATTTTGCTTATCTCAACACCTTTTGTTTCAATGCTGCATGAAGTATCCACTCTAATTAATGCTTGTTTTTGGCATTGTATTTTGATGTGTGGCACACCCAGGCTAAATAATTTTGTAAAGACAGCGTTCTTTAAGAGGTGCTGCTTGTCTGGCAATGCCTGCCTGGATCTCCCAATCTGTGCTTCCAAGAGTTGGGAGAATCCTGCCAGTCCAGACAGATGTATAACGTGGGTGGTTTGTTTCAACTCTTTACTTAGGAAATCTGAAAAATTTTGTAAATATTTGTAGGATGTCCTTAGTCTTTGCGTTGCCCTTCCTCAAAGATCCATTTAGAGTAGACTTTATCAGCAACATTGTCAGGAAGGCTTTGTGTTCCTACAAAGTGCAGTGTCTGTGTTCCTCACTGACTGGGTTGGTCTGTGTTTCTGTGGTGATGTTTGTGTCTGTAATGTAAAGGCATTTCTTCCTTATGTCTTCTCCATCATACTGACAGTGGGTAGGGATGGACATTTTAATCTCCTCTGAGTAAATCTGATTTTGAAATAGACTTCTCAAAACAAAATTGTCATAATACTTCCTGGGTAGTGACATTAAATTTTCCCTACTGACAGTAGGAGTTTAGAGGTGTTACCATTTAATAGTTCCATTCCTAATACCCTTTGGGCCACAACCTTCAATAAAAAGAGTGTTTGTGTAAGAGAGATGTTAAAGAAATATAGCCACCTCTTTCCCCTCAACCCAACTCTGGAGATCCCAGGAGAGAGATACAGCAGTTCATGAATTCAAAGCAATGCTCTTTTCCTAAAATAAGCTAATAAAATAAGGTGGGAGACAGAAGATGGCTGGATCCCAATTTGGGGAGTGGGCATGGGAAGAGAATGGGTCTCCTCTAGGAAGTGGACTTGAGTATTTTGTCACTAGGCTGGCAGGGGGCCTCTTCCAGGAGCTGCTCCCTGGGTGTGGAGGGTTGGGGCCCAGTCAGAGCTAGGCAGCACTCCATCCTATGCACTGACAAGTTTCCCCTCGAGCTTATAGGCTGTCATGAAACTTGGGGTGCTCATACACATAGTGTAGGGTTCTTGGTACACACACTCCAAAGATTAGGAGCATAAATCTATCGCCCCAAACCCAAATCCCTGGACTCTTGCCCACCATATGAGAGAATGCTGAGGTTCTTCAGTTTCTCTGAGAAAGGCATAAACAGTGATAATCTTGAAACAGTGACAGGGAAATAAAAGCATTAGCATAAGTCTGAGAAAGTCAGATGTAAATATAAGGGGCCTGGCAGTGGAGGTGCTAAGAAGTGGGCAGAATAAAATAAGAATGCATGACTGTCAGAAGTGGCAGAGAAATTTTGATCTACTCAAAGAAGACTAAAAAGGAGGAAAAAAGAAGCAGAAATAAAATATCGCAAACTGAACACGTGAAATAAGATGACAGAAACAACTGTTTACATAGCAACAGTTATAACACAGGGAAGATCACGCAGTCAGTGTGCATTCCCTAAGACCGCTGGTGGCCGGGGCAGCCATCTGAACCATGTGTGGGTGGAGCTTGCTGTGTAGGCCTGGGTGTCCATGTGGTACACATGCAGCCAGGGTGGAAGGGGAGCTGATCACGGGCCAGGGCTGCCTCTGCCACGCTCATACCCGATGACCCGTTCTGTCACGGAGATTCCAGGGGTCCCAGAATTCTATAGACTCTGGCCTTCCATAACATTTGAAGATATATTTGTCAAGAAAGGAAGAGAGAACTTTTTTTATTTAATGATTTGTTAATTTGACTTATCACTTTTAAATATTTAGACACATGTGTGTGAGCCTCTCTTTGAACATTGTGGGTGGGCCTGGCAGTGGAAGTGCTAAGAAGTAGGCAGATTCTGGACACAGTGGAAGCAGAACCAACACACCCTGCTGGTGGATTAGATAAGGGGTGTGAAAGAACAAGACGATATCATGGCCTCTGCAGTGGATGGGGTTGCCGTCACCTGAGATGGGGAAGGCTGTGGGTGGAGTGGGTTTGGGGAGGGGTGTTAGGATTTCAGTTTTGGAAATATTGATTATTAGACATCCAAATGGAACTATTAAATAGGCAGTAAATATATGGATCTCAAGGTCAGGAGGGAGGTCTGGGAAGGCTTTATTTTGTGGATAGTAGCATCCAGAGTAATGGAATTTACCACCATCACAGGAGAGACGTCGCCAATTGTGTAACTGTAGACAGAGACGAGAAGCGGGCACGGACTGAGCCCAGGATGTTCCATCATTGAACAGCAACTAACTTATCCAACATATCAGCACAGTCAAGTATTTTAGGTATATATTTTTAAGGTCTTATACTGAGATGTTGGAGAAAATCAAGTTCTATTCAAAGCTAACAGGAGCCTACTGAAATTCTTTAAAAGCTTTTAAAGTGAAATTTTTCCTTCTGTGTTCCATTATGACAAAGAAGCTTGACTTCAACAAAGTCCTCCTTTTTGGTTTTGTTTTTTTTTCCTTTTGGGGTCCATGGATTTATTCTCAGGGGTTTTCAAATTCCACACAATAACTTTTTTATGTGTAGATTCTTTAAAAGGTGTAAGAGTTATTTTGAAAAAATTTCAATCTTAAAATAGAGTTGTAAGAATAAAACCAAAAAAAAGTCTCCTGTATACCCGTCACCCAAATTCATCACTAGTAACATTTTGCCAAATTTTACTCACAAAAACATTTTTTCTCCCAGAACTATTTGAGAGGTTTTACCCCAATCTAGGATCTTGCATTGCACTTAGTCATCATGTGTTTTCTTGAAGATTTATCAAGGTATAATTTATGTACCATAAAATTCACTCATTTTAAGTGTAAATTTCACAATTATTAGTATATTTACAGAGTTGTGTCACCATCACACTTTTATTTTAAATCATTTTCACCACCCTGAAAAGAACATTTGTGTATATTTCCATCACTCTCTTATCCCACCGCTAGCCCCAACAAGCACTTATCTACTTTTGTTACCAAACCAAGTGGGTTTGCCTCCTGGTGAGTTAAATCAGACTCTATACCAGTGGAAGTTGTCTCACAAAGTAAAGTGTATTTGCAGCAAATAGGAGGCCATGAGGAATCATTTCCAAAGTCATGGTGTCCCCAAACAAAGGGAAGCAGGAAATTTTATTTCAGATGGGAATGAATATTCAAAAGGGAGAGGCAGTATTCGCTTGCACAGGCTCAGTTGGAAAACATGCCTCCACATAATGAGGCCTAATAAGCTCCTCCTGGAGAGATCTTAGCATTAAAATAAGGCAAAGATCATGGGCATAGCTCTTGTGGTGAGGCTTGGTCAGTTTCAGGGTGGTTGGTGGTTGCATCTCCTTAACATACAAAAGGGGAAAAAAAACAACTTGGAGAAACAGTTAAATGCTTCCAAACCCACCCCTGAGTTTCTTGGGGCACCTAGTTGGTGACACTTTCTGTCTCTATAGATTTGCATTTCTGAGCATTTCATATAAGTGGAATTGTACAATATATGACATTTTGTGTCTGGCTTCTTGCACTTAGCATAATGCTTTCAAGGTCCGTCCATGTTGTAGTATGTATCAGTACTTCATTCCTTTTTATTGCCAAATAATATTCCATTGTATGGATATGCCACACTTAGTTTGTCTATTGTCCCCAGTTGATGGACATTTGGGTTGTTTCCACTTTTTGGCTATTATGAATAATACTGCTATGGATATTTTCATACAAGTTTTTACATGGACATATGTTTTCATTTCTCTTGAGTAGATACCTAGGAGTGGAATTGCAGGGTCATACAGTAACTCTATGTTTAACTTTTTAAGAAACACCCAACTGTTTTCCAAAGTGACTGCATTGTTTTACATTTCCTTCAGCAATGTATGAGGGTTCAGATCACCATCACTTGCTATTGCCTCTCTTTTTAATTCTAGCCATCCTGGTGGATATGAAATGGAATCTTATTGTGGTTTTGACTTGCATTTCCCTGATGACTAATGGTGTTGAGCATCTTTTCATGTGTTTATTGGCCATTCATATATCTCCTTTGGTGAAATGTCTATGCAAACTTTTTGCCCATTTTAAAATAGTATGTTTTCTTATTATTGAGTCAAAGGAGTTCTTTTTATATTCTAAATACAAGTCTCTTTTTGGTTATATGATTTGCAAATATTTTCCCCCTGTCTGTGGCTTATATTTTTACTTTCTTGGTGGTTTCTTTTGAAGTGCAGAAGTTTTGAACTATTTTTTAAATTATTTTATTGAGGTCATATTGGTTTATAACTGTGTAATTTCAGATGTATATTATTATATATCAGTTTCTGTATAGACTGCATCATGCTCACCGCCAATATTCTAGTTTTTATCCATCACCATACATCTGTGCCCCTTTACCCCTTTCACCCTCTCCCCCACCCCTAGTAACCTCTAGGGGTGGTTACCTCTAGTAACCACTAACCTGTTCTCCTTATCCATGTGTATGTTTATCTTCCACATATGAGTGAAATCATATGGTGTTTGTGTTTCTCTGTCTAGCTTATTTCTCTTAACATAATACCCTCAAGGTCCATCCATGTTGTTGCAAATGGCACAATTTTGTCTTTTTATGGCTGAGTAGTATTCCATTGTATATATATACACCACATTTTCTTTATCCATTCATCAGTTGGTGGGCACTTGGGTTGCTTCCATGTCTTGGCTATTGTGAATAATACTGCAATGAACACGGGGGTGCATAAATCTTTTTGTATTGTTGATTTCAAGTTCTTTGGATAAATACCCAGTAATGGGATAGTTGAATCGTATGGTATTTCTATTTTTAATTTTTTGAGAAATCTCCATACTGTTTTCCATAGTGGCTACACCAGTTTGCATTCCCACCAGCAGTGCATGAGGGTTCCCTTTTCTCCACACCCTCACCAACACTTGTTATTTCTTGACTTGTTAATTATAGCCATTGTGACAAGTGTAAGGTGATATTTTATTGTAGTTTTGATTTGCATTTCCCTAATAATAAATAATGTTAAACATCTTTTTATGTGCCTGTTGGCCATCTGTATATCTTCTTTGGAAAATTGTCTGTTCATATCCTCTGCCCATTTTTTGATTAGGTTGTTTGTTTGTTGTTGAGTTGTATGAATTCTTTATATATTTTGGAAATTAACCCCTTGTTGGATATATAATTTGCAAATATTTTCTCCCAGTTGGTGGTTTGTCTTTTCATTTTGTTCATGTTTTCATTTGCCTTGCAGAAGCTCTTTAGTCTGATGTAGTCTCATTTGTTTATATTTTCTTTTGTTTCCCTTGCCTGAATAGACATTGTATTCGAAAAGATACTGCTAAGATCAATGTCAAAGAGTGTGCTGTCTGTATTTTCTTCTAGGAGTTTTATGGTTTCAGGTCTTACGTTCAAGTCTTTAATCCATTTTGAGATAATTTTTGTGTTTGGTGTATGATAATGGTCTACTTTCATTCTTTAGCACGTGGCTGTCCAGTTTCCCCAGCACCACTTATTGAAGAGGCTTTCCTTTCTCCATTGTATGTTCTTGGCTCCTTTTCAAAGATTAGCTGTCTATAGATGTGTGGGTTTATTTCTGGACTTTCAGTTCTGTTCCATTGGTCTGTGTGTCTGTTTTTGTACCATTGCCATGCTGTTTTGATTACTATAGCTTTGTAGTATATTTTGAAGTCAGGGAGTGTGATACCTCCAGTTTTGTTCTTTTTTCCCAGGATTCCTTTGGCTATTTGGTGTCTTTTGTTGTTCCATATAAATTTTAGGATTCTTTGTTCTATTTCCATGAAGAATATCATTGGGATTCTGATTGGGATTGCATTGAATCTATAGATTACTTTAGGTAATTTGGACATTTTAACTATGTTTATTCTTCCAATCCATGAATATGGAATATCTTTCCATTTCTTTATGTCTTCTTTGATTTCTTCAATGCTGTCTGATAGTTTTCATTGTACAAGTCTTTAGCCTCCTTGGTTAAGTTTATTCCTAGATTTTTATTCTTTTTGTTGCAATCGTAAATGGGATTGTATTCTTAACGTCTCTTGCTGCTAATTCGTTATTAGTGTATAGAAATACAACTGATTTTTGTAAGTTCATTTTGTACCCTGCAACTTTGCTGTAGTTGTTGATTATTTCTAACAGTTTTCTGGTGGATTCTTTAGGGTTTTCTATATATAGAATCGTGTTATCCACAAACAGTGAGAGTTTACTTCTTCCTTTCCAATCTGGATCCTTTTTATTTCTTTTGCTTGCCTAATGCTCTGGCCAAAATTTCCAGGACTATATTGACTAAGAGGGGTGAGAGTGGGCACTCATGTCTTGTTCCTGTTCTCAGAGGGATGGCTTTCAGCTTTTCACTGGTAAGTATGATGTTGGCAGTGGGTTTGTCATATATGGCCTTGATTTTGTTGAGGTAGTTTCCTTCTATATCCATTTTATTGAGAGTTTTTATCATAAATGGGTGTTGGATCTTGTCACATGCTTTCTCTGCATCTATTGAGATGATCGTGTGATTTTTATTCCTCATTTTGTTAATGTGGTGTATCACATTGATTGATTTGTGGATGTTGAATCATTCCTGTATCCCTGGAATAAATCCTACTTGATCATGGTGTATGATCTTTTTAATGTATTGTTGTAATAAATTTGCATATATTTTGTTGAGAATTTTTGCATCTATGCTCATAGCAATATTGGCCTTTAATTTTCCTTTTTTGTGTTGTCTTTGTCTGGTTTTGGTATCAGGGTAATGTTGGCCTTGCAGAATGAGTTAGGAAGCATTCGGAAGAGTTTGAGAAGGATAGGTATTAAATCTTCTTTGAATGTTTGGTAGAATTCTCCAGAGAAGCCATTTGGGTCCTGGACTTTTGTTTTTTGGAAGGTTTTTGATTCCTGTTTCAATCTCTTTACTTGTGATTTGTCTATTCAGATTCTCTATTTCTTCTTGATTCAGTTTTGTCAGGTTGTATGATTCTAAGAATTTATCCATTTCTTCTAGGTTATCCAATTTGTTGGCAAATTTTTCATAGTATTCTCCTATAATCCTTTGCATGTCTGTGCTATCTGTTGTCATTTCTCCTCTTCCATTTTTAATTTTATTTATTTGAGCCTTCTTTCTTTTTTTTCTTAGTGAGTCTGGGTAAGGATTTATCAATTTTGTTTATCTTCTCAAAGAACCAGCTCTTCGTTTCATTGATCCTTTCTACTTTTTTTAGCCTCTATTTCATTTATTTCTGCTGTAATATTTATTATTTCCCTCCTTCTGCTGACTTTGGACTTTTTTGTCCATTTTTTCTAGTTCTGTTGGGTGTAGTTTAAGATTACTTATTTCAACAAAGTATTCTTGATTTTTAAGCAAATTCCAAATTCTTTGCACAAAATTTAAATAAAATGGCCTTGCCTGTGGGTGCCCTTTCATTTGGCTGTAACTGGCTTGTTGTCCAGGCTCCTGAATTGTTCTAATACACTTTCAGTCAACTCTACAGTCACGTTGTCTGTTTTGTTGTTGTCATTTGTTTGTATGTTAAAAATTACACTGGCCAGCAAGTTCCAAGTGACTCTTCTCTTCTGAGACAGGTGCCTGCATCACATCCCCTCAAGCCATCTGACCTTTATGCCAGTGTCTCTCTGTCTGCTTCCTTGAGCTTTCTCTGAAGCTGTGAGGCCTGCTCACAGAGCCCCAAGAGTAGAGGTTGCAGTACCCAGGTCAGTTCTAGCCAGCGGGGAGGAGTCATTGGATGAATGCCCCAGCCTGTGTCTAGTGAGACATGTTTAGCGTGGATGGGGTCACCAGTGGGACTGAGCCCCAGCTGTGCACCCCAGTAACTAGCTCAACAATGCGCACTGTACTGACTTCTTTCCCTTCTTTGTCTTGCTTTTCCAGCCACCTCACTTCTGCATCCTTGGTACCACTCCCAAGGAAATTATCTGGTCAGAAAACTAAGGAAATACCTTCCTATTAAATGCCATAGGCGCAGTTTTATTTTACACTATCTGTGAGGATTTTGCATAGACGTAGTGTGGAAGGGTATCAAATGAAAGTATCTGCTATTGCGATTCTTGCCTCAGGCATTTGCAGTTGCCGCTTTCTTTGCCCTAAATGCTGTTCTTCTGGATATGGCTTGGTTCACTCCTTCACGTCCCTCACATTTTATTCAAATGTCACTTCCCTGATGATGAGGAGGAGGACCTGCTGGACCAATGGAAACCAATACCCCTCACCTGTGCCACTTCTCTTGTAACTTTCTCCATAGCGCTAATCATCACCTGACATCCCATATATTTTATCTATTTGTTGTCATCTCTCTCCCTTTGCAAAAATCCAAGAGGACTGAAGTTTTACTTGTTTTGTACATTGATGTGACTTTGCCTGCAATAGCACTTGGTACAAATAGGCACTCAAATATTTGTTAAATGCATAATTTATATGGCAATATTTTTCTAAAGGATTTGGCCAGGAAAAATGCTTTTCCCTTCAAGATTTTTTTAACCTTGCAATGAGCATTATAGATTTATTCTGGTATATTTTTGCCTTGGCTACCTTTAGTACTCAATTTGAGTAATTTTGTTATCCTTTGGTTAAGCTTTCAATAAATGATAGTTAATATTCCTATTGACAAAGATTTTCAAAGAATTCCCTGATATTTAGACAGAGAAGAAATCAGCCCAAGTAAAACAGATAACATTGTGATCCTAATACTTACTCTTCTATTACCTTCGGAGCAGATAAAAAAGAATTTAATTAGCTCAGTGGCTCTCAAAGCCTGCTCCCTGGATGAGCACCTCCAGCGTGCCCTGGGTGTTGGTTGGAAATTCAGATTCTCAGCCCCACCCCACACCCACTGAATCAGAAACTCTAAGAGTGGGGCCCAGCCATCTGTGTTTTACCACACCCTCCAGATAATTCTAATGTTTGAGAACCATAAAGTTTGATAAAACACTAAGATTTAATGAAAGAGACTATATCAAAATCATTTTTCTGTATTAGAGTAGATTTTTGTCTGTTTTAATGGTCTTTGGTGAAAGACTGGGGATAGATGTGGAAACTTCATGAAGTAAAATCACTGCTTGATGTGCTGTCTCTGAACTTACGGGTGAACTCTAAAATCCCAGCAATTGTGAGGAGCAATCCCATTCACTTGTTGCTCTAATATCTGAATTTAGAATAAAGACATTCTTAAAGACACAATAAAATTACTGCATCCTCTAAAGTTAGATTATCGTGCATATGATTGCTACCAGGTAATGTTCTCACTGTTGAATGTTCTACTGAGGAGGACAGATGGTTTAGAGGGTGAGGTGTTTCTTCAGAGGTGAGGTAGGAATCCCTCGTGCTGCCTTTTACTAAGAACAACTGTCAGTTTGTCTCCTCCTGGGACATACTTGTGGTAAAAGCTTATTTCACTTCCTTACACATGCCTTTCCAAGTTTGGGGGAATGTTTCCTTCTTCCTAAGAAAATGAATTCTTATCCATCTTAAATATTTTCTTACCAATTCAAAGTGAGGCTACCAAAACAACAGAATGAATCATTGGAGAAATGCTCCTACGCAGACAGGAAAATGTCTATAATTCTTGTTAATCAGAGTTCTTTATCAGAGGAAGCCCCAGTATATGTTAGTCTTCAGAGTATTCCTAAGGTCTTCTGAAGGGCTATTAATAAAAAATATACACAAACAAAAGTAAGTTGATAAAATTTGTATCTGTGCCTCGTACAGGCCCCTTAGTTCATTTGTTTATCAATACTTTTTCACTGGTGTACTTGTGTTAATGCATTTTATTATTTACTATTATTATTATTAATATCATTTTATGATTTCTCATTTTTTCCTCTTTCCACACACACATACACCGACGCACATGCACAAATGGTTTTGCTAAGCCACTAATTTTTTATGTCTCCCAAAGCATTTCACAGGAAGGAAACACACACAGACACAGAAATTGTACCTTCTATCATAAATATGCAGAATGACTAGAAATCACACTTTGGACATACACAGAGATTTACAGAAACATAATGAAAGTTCAAAACAGGAAGTATTTATTTGCTGCAAAGAGGACGTTCCCATCCTATGAGGTCTTGACACAGTTATTCTATTTTCTTTCAAATAAAAAAATGTGTGTGTTTAATTCCATTCTACTGTCTTCCTATTTCTCTTTGTAGTTTCTCTACAACCATCAGATATGATTTTTCACAGATTTTGACTTTGGCTGTGATTTTGTGTGAACAAGATTCTTAACCACGTATGTAAAGAACATTTCCTATAAATTTCAGGACTCCATGCAGTTGTACACGTGCCTATCGATTGATGTCTGCCATGAGAAACTGCAGGGCCTGTCATCCTCACCACACCCTAGACTCGTTTCCTGCTAGGCAAAACTCTTGAAATAGTTCAAGCAAAATAATTTTAAGAATACAACAAATTATGTGCTGATCTCATAAGGGAGCATTAAGTTCATAGTTTGCCAAGAGTTCATTTCTAAGTAATGCTGATAGACCACTTGCCAAAAAAATTGCCGTTTAATGTTTCAGTTAAGAAGTGATTTATTTTCAAAAATATTTCCAGATGTTCAAATTCACCTTCATTTTAAAAAGCTACGTTTTTAAAAGTGAGTGACCTTGACTTGCCGCTGCCCCATCGAGTTACTCGCTTTTGTTTGATAAGTTGGAAGTGGGGTGCCTATTTATTGTGCCTCACTGTCTTCCTGGGTCAGGAAAGCCTCACTGTAAATGCACCTCGAGTCAACAGTGAAACAGGCTCACAGACGCTGCGTGCGGAAGCTTGTGCCACATCTGCTTCTAGTCTGTCCAACCCCAGTGAGGACTGCCATGCTTCTGTTGCTCGTGAGAACTTCGGCTCTCGCTGCCTCCCATTACCAAAGAAAGGAAAAGGCGAACTGCTGAGCGGCCTCTGTTAGGCCGCACAACTCTCTATGTAAACACGTTTCTGGGGACGTGGCATGTAGTCAGAGTGGTGTACCTTTACTGCATCGCACTGACTGAATGAGAGAGTGCATACGTTGTGTGGACTGGATTTTTAAATCTTGCCTCTCGCTAATACATGAAGTGGCTATAAGTGGTGTGTTTATCAGTTATCTACTTGTTTCATGTAAGCAGGGAAAAGCCATTTTTCCATGCAGAATTTGAAAACTGTATTTAGTTTATTTACACTGAATACAAAGAAAGTGCTGCCCTCCCTCGAAGTTAGTGATTTATTGAACCTACTGCTTGGCAGCTGCTTAAAACCATTTTAACCTTAAATGTAGGTTCCTAGAAAAAAAAAAATGTGTATTTTCAAAAAAATAAAACCTTATGAAATGATCTTTCTCTGCAGAAGTCCAGCTAGCAATGGATATGTACTGGGTTAATTACTGTAAACAATATTCTAATTTATTAACATAAAGTACTCCTCGCGCTTCGAGTTATATCCCAGTAGGAACGATTTCCCAAGCAGCAGTCCCCTTCACAGGGCCCTGTGATGCCTGCTGAACAGATCACAGAAGTTCTCCACGCAGACTTACATACTCAGTACAGGAGTGAGGGCTTCTTCAGATTGTGGACTCTAAGAAGCTCCTGTTTAGATGCTGGTCTGAGCTAAGAACCCTTTGGGCCATTTGCCATGATGATTAACACCATGGCCTTCGGACATGGATTCAAACCAGCTCTACCATTCATTGGCTGTGTGAACTCAGGCAGGTGACTTAATATCAACTCATTTGTAAAATGGAGATATTCTGTCATCTCACCATCGTTCGATGCCAATGAGGCATCGAAATAGAGTCCTTCGTACATATTTGCCACAGAATAAGTGCTCAATATATAGTATTTTATTATTATTAATATTGTGATTATTTCTATTATTGTTATTACCAACTAGATGCCATCTTAATTATCTATTGTGGTATTCTAAAGTGGGGATCCTTGAATGAGAATTAGTGATTCATAGAAAAAATCAAAGCCAGTATTCTTTTCTCAAGTTATATCTTTATTCAGTCATTTTTGAAATGTCATCTTCATCCTAATTATCTTAAGAACATACTTTTTCTGTTTTGTTTGTGCATCATTTTCATCAGAGAACTTCCTCCAGGGAGAGGATTTTCCCCCTTGTTATGGAGCAGGCAAAGTTAGAAAGTCTGAGCACCCTGCTGAGCATGGAGCCTGCAGGGGGCAGCTGAACAGTGCAGCTCCCTCCAAAGTGGATGTGCTTTCCTTACAGCCTAGCTTTATGTTTGGCCCTAAATGTCACCTATTCCAGTGTCTGTGTAAACCACAGAATATTGGATATGAAATGGGAAAGCTCACACCCTGAAACTCTGTTGCCAGGGGATGTGTGGCTGTGTTTATAGGAAGTAAAATGCTGCCAAACAATGGAGTATCCACTTTCAGCTCTGATGCCAAGCAGGAAGCTGTTCTTCCTGCCAAAGGGGCTTAAGACATCCAACTCCCTTTTCATATCTGCTTCAGTTTGGCCTGTGTGCTCCTGTTTTGTATTCATTTCATGGAAGTTACGTTTTCCTGCATCTTTTTGAAGACTCCAAGCAGGTATGTTCCAGAATTTTCTTCCTCTTCCTCAGAGGAATTTTCCTAGAAACCCAGTCTGATTTGTGGACCTGAAACGCTCAGGGTTTCCTGGAGAGACAATGAGACCCCAGAGGAACGGAATGATTCCCAAGCACATAGGAGCAACATGGAGTGGCAGAGAGAGCCACCAAGCCCAAAGAGATCACGAGGATGGGGAAAACGGACAGCCCCACATGCGGCTGACTTCCTGGGTCACCGCTCAGAGGGAAGGTGCCTGGGGTGCAGCAGAGGACACACAAACGAACAAGCGAACGTCACGGAGGATCAAATGGTCACCCGTGACACTGCAGCACTTGGTAAACTCCCTAGAATTTAGTCACAGTCCTGGTGAAACTGGGATTAAAATTCTGCCATCTTGAATTGAAAAAGAAAAACAAACGCAAAGAAAATTTACATTTCTGGCATGGTTGAGGTTGTGAACTGAGATTTATATCTGCCGTTTACTTGTTAAAACTGACTTGCATGCTATTGTAACTTTTCCTGTACCCTGGGACTGTTTATATGGAACTGGATTCATTTATATCTTGAAAGTTTGAGAGTCTGTACCATCAATACTAGCTGTATATACATATAAATGTGGTTTTTGTGAAAATGGACAAAATTTTGACAATATTGACAGTTTTTTTAAAAGGAATAAAATTATTTACCCTTTCCTCTTGTTGTGTCAGTATCTTCAAAGACCATTTTCCTTGATTATAGAAAATTCAAGTCAAGCAAAGGGAACACATCTTAAATTATACATAATTTCACTACTCAGACAAAAAATACTGTTAAGAAACTGATATCTCTTTATCTATTTTCTTAATATATAATACTTAACATTTTGATGATCTATGTTTTTCATTTCTTTTAGACATTTAAATTCACTATTTTTTATTTTTTGCAGTATTTACTTATATTTTGTATTTTAAAATTTTTTATAATGTTACCATTCTTTTTATAATTTTAACACTTGCTCATTGTAAAAGATTTGAGAAATATATAAAAATATAAATAATACAATAAAATCGCTTATAAAAACCATCACACAGAGAAAACAACTGTAAACATTTTGGTGTTTTTTCCTTTCAAGTCTTTATATGTACACACACACCCACACACATTTTGCTTATATAGTACAGTTTTATAATTTATAAATTTAAAAATTCTCTTCACATATATATACTTACATTTTTTCCTGATTAAATTTGCCTCAAATGTTTCTACTTCAGTTATCTTCTAAAATAGCTTTTTCTTAATTATTACATATCATATATATTATTAAATTATTTCTAGTTTAGACTTATCACTCCTATTTATTATTCCTGTTCCCTTAAGAACTTTTTTGTTGTCATTCTTTTCTTGATTGGATGGTTTATTTTCTCCCCTTTGTTTGGAATAATAAAAACATCTATGACTATGGCAAAGTTGAGGCTAAAAGTATGTGGTTTTCTTAATATATATTCTTGTGGGGTTTTTTTTCCTCCTTAACCTAATAGTTATTTGAGACATTGGTTTAAAAAATAGATATACAAATTAGTTTATTTTTAAGTAGCATTTTGTATGATTGCCATACTCTAGAGAAACATATGAAAAGCACAATAAGTAAAGTAAAAATTTACTGTATTTTGTGATACCAAGATAACAATTATTAATATTTAGTTGTAATTCTTTTGACTTTTATTCTAAGCATATGCAAAATACATTAAAATAAGATAATATTGGATATATTGTTTTGTGAAGTGGTTTCTTCCACTTCCTATTAGACCATGAATATTTTATCACCATATAATTTTATAATGACCTTGTAGAATCACACTATATTAATACAAGATAGTTTACATAACTGATACTATTTTATTGAATGTTTGGAGTTTTTACTCCCTTTTTTCCTGTAGGAGATACCCTGTACATAAAATCATTATGGATATCTCTATTTCTCCAGGAAAAATTCTAGAAGTCAAATTATTGGGTCAATTTTTAAGAACACTTTAAAGCTTTTGATTCATATTAGCAATTAGTCCCACAAAAAAGTCAAACAAAATTATGCTCTCCTCAGCAGTAGATGAGAATGCCTTTTTCCCCGATTCTTGTCCACAATGAAGATTATTAAAAACTTGTCCATTTTAGGGGCCAGCCAGGTGGCATAGCGGTTAAGTTCGTGTGCTCTGCTTAGGCGGTCCGGGATTTCACAGGTTTGGATCCCGGGCGTGGACAGACACACCGCTTGTCAAGCCGTGCTGTGGCGGCGTCCCATATAAAGCAGAGGAAGATGGGCACGACTGTTAGCCCAGGGCCAATCTTCCTCAGCAAAAAAAGAGGAGGATTGACAACAGATGTTAGCTCAGGGCTTGTCTTCCTCACAGAATAAAAGGTTGTCCATTTTAGGCGCTGGCCCAATGGCATAGTGGTTGGGTTCATGCGCTTCGCTGAGGCAGCCCGGGTTTCCCAAGTTCTAATCTTGGGCGCGGGCCTATGCACCGTTGGTCAAGCCGTGTGTGGTGGCGTCCCATATGTGAAGTGGAGGAAGACGAGCACAGATGTTAGCTCAGAGCCAATCTTTCTCACCAAAAAAAAATAAAAATTGTCCATTTTATATTTGATTTTATCGTATTTCTTTGGTAACCAGTATTTTTTGTATTTTGATGCCTATTAGTATTTCCTTTTTAATGAGTAACTTCACATTTTTATCCATTAAAAATTGTATGTTCCATTTCTTCTTGTTTATTTATTATGGCTTTTATAAATTGATGATCTCTTTGTGGACCATATGTTTTCTCTAGTTTGTCATTTGTCTTCTAAATTTGCTTTTGCTTGCTTTTTCTATTTTAAATGTTTAATTATTAATTTCCAATTTTGATCATTGCATACAATATATACAAGTGACAATTGCTAATATTGTTGTACACATGAGTGTGATTGCCTCCTTGTTTTTAACCCATCTTATCTATTTGTGGTTATGTCCCGGTTGCCTTGAGAAATTATTCTCTGCTTTGTTCTCTGGTCATATTCTTCCCTATTCCTTGTTAATTCTGTAACAGCCCTCACATTTAACTCATTTTCTGACTCTCTTGCTGTATTACTTGTTCTCAGGTGAACAGTTTGATAATAGTTTGACATTTCTTAATATAATATTCACAGTCTCTTATAGAATAATAAGATATTATAGAATGTTGTGGTCTTTAGGGTTGAGGAAAATTTAATTTCAGTTTTGTGAGGATTTGTTATCTGGTGTCTGATATTCATATAATATTCATATATTTTATTCATATATATACATATATGCATATATATATGCACATATATATATATATACCAGAATAAGTATGCCAGACTATAAACTATGAATATCCCAGCAAGTAAAATCAAATTGGTGCTTATAGAATGAATAGAGTACCTGAGATCTCAGTTTCCTGGTAAATGAGTGATGAAGGGATTCTTGGTGCAATACTTTTATTAACAAGTAAATAGTTGGGAATCAATAAATCAAAGGGAAAAATATGTGTTTTAAATAACTTCAAATTGCTGCAATGCCATTCCATTTTCTTCTGCAATTATTCTCTCTTCTGAGTCATCTACTTCTCTTTCTCTCTCTCTCTACTAGATCCTCCCAATCCACAGACTGGTATCTCTGATCCTAAAATGAACAAACAAACAAAACACAAGCAAATAAAAAAGAAATTAGCCTCCACTGATTCCACATCAGCTCTTGCTCCATTTCTATGCCATCCTTCAAAGCAAACGCCTTGCTGGTGTCCGTGTATCCTCTGCGAGCATCCCCAGTCAAGCCTCTGTCCCCATTTCCCCACTGCAGCAGCTATGTCGAGGTCACCAGTCACCCCATTTTGTTACATCCAGCGGTCACTTTGGTTTTCTTGTTCACTTGCTCACTCAGCAGCAGTAGACACAGGTGACCACGGCGCCCTTCTCCAAACATGCTCTTCTCTTGGTTTCAATGAGACCACTCTCTCCTGGTTTTCCTCCTCCCTCTCTGGCTGTTCCTTCTCAGATTCCTTTTTTGGATCTTTTTCTCCTTGACCTGAAAATACTGTAGGACTCTAGACTTACTATTGGGCTCATTCTTCTCTATCTGCATAATCTCCTTTCAAGATTTAGTACTGTCCTGTGGGTTAAAATTCCATCCAAAGGCTTTTTTATGTCTTCCTTCTTTTACTCAGCAAAATGTTTCTGAAATTCACCCATGGGGTTACATGTATTAATATTTTTTTCACTTTTATTGCTGGTTAGTATTACATTGTATGACTGTACTACACTTTATTTATTCACCTGTTGGTGGACATTTGGGTTGTGTTCAGTTGGGCCTATTATAAGTAAAATACTATGAACATGTAGGTTAAGTCTCTGTGTGAACACTTTTCATTTTGGGGTGTGGATCGCACACTTGAGAGAAATTGCTAGGCCTTTTGGTAAGTGTAACTTTATAAGAAACTGACAAACTGCTTTCCAAGGTGGTTGTGCCGTTTTACATTCCCACCAACCTGTGTGAGTTTCTGCTTGCCCCACATCCTCGCTATCAGTTGTTATTGTCAGATTTTTTTTTAATGTTAGCCATTCTAGTGAGTAAATAGTGTTTTAATTTGCATTTGTCTGATGAATAATAATATTGAGCATCTTTTCATGTACTTATTAGCTAAACATTTTTATTAGGTTATTCTTATTGTTGTAAGAGTTATATATTCTAGACACACATGCTTGTCAGATATATGTGCTGAGAATATATTTCCAAGTTTATATCTGGCTGTATCCCTCTACCTAAAGTCACTGTTCCTTTGAAAATGACCAAATGTACAGGACCCTGTTTCTTTCTGGATTCAAGTAACCATGCTCTCCCTTCATCCCTACAGGCCTACATGTGCTAAGAGCTGGACTGCCTCCAGCTCTGGGATTCTGCACCAACAGAGTTCTCACACACACATTTTTGTAAATATTTCCCTTGAAAATAAATCCCCCTTGAGCCATGTATCTTTGTTATGGTCATTTCTTCTTTCTTTCCTCCCTTTCCCTCTCTCTCTCTCTCTCTGTCTTTCCTTCTGTCTCCATTTTTCTTTCTGATTATCTTCTCCCACTAGAATATAAACTTAATGAAAGAAGTGCCCAGTGTGTCTTAGTCACCACTGTATCTTTAAAGAAATACCTTGCTAAATAAATATTTGTTGAATGAATAAACACATGAGTAAAGAGCAAAATTTTGCCTAGGCAGAAAGCCTAGTTTTATTCTAGACTAATAAATGGTTTTAACAAACCTAAAGAAAATTCTGAAAGGAGAGTATCTTGATCTAAAATGCAAGAACAGGCCCTCAAGACAGCTTCTCCAGCAAGGTATTGTCAACATGAGACTCTGGGTAGCCAGCAGCTCTCCTTTAGGAGAATAGCAGCACACCAGAATCACCTACAAAGCTTTTATAAAGACAGATTCCCAGAATCCAACCAAGACAGGATCCCTGTGAATCTCTGTGTTAAAAACTCTCCAGGTGATTTAACACAGCTGATTGCCACAAGCCAGCATTTTCAAGCTTCTTCCCTAGGGTCTCTCCTCCAACAGCCTCCCCTGCTGCGTCCCCGGCTCCCACCACTCAACCACATACCACACATTTCTCTACAGGTCCGAAACGAAGGTCAGGATGGGCATGATGGGGCACAGTTTTAAAATAAAAGAAAAAACACACTGTATGTTTATAAAAAGGATCTAACAGTGTTTGGATAAGGGTTCTTTCAGTCTTGGTCCTTGAAAAATAAATAACAGTCTATCATTGTATTCAAAGGCAGAATTCAGTCTTGAATTTTGGCAAGAATTTCAAAACTTAGTAACACTTAGCTATAATCTAAACAATGAATTCACAGTGTTCCTGTTTTTTCACCATCATCCTGCTTACAAAATATTATAAAGGATTCTGTTATGGTGCAAAGTGCTCCTTTAAAGTAAAAAATAAAATCCTCATAAAAATGAGCCTGTTTTGAAGGATCACGTTCCAGTCTCACCATAAAGCATGAGTCAACATAGCTTTTTCTTAAAGAAAAACTGAATGCCAGCGAGTAGCGTGGTTAATTGATAAGGCCTTCTCAGTTCATCTCTACATGACCACAACAGGCTTCTCTGATTTGTTCTTTCTTTTTCCACCCTTGTTTATAATTGAACTACCTGGATTGTTCCAGGAACCTTCTTACACCTTTAAGTGATTTCAGTCTCTGTTACATCCCAAACTTTCCCTGCTGTACATGGAATCTTCCCAAACCACAGCTCTGCTCATGTCTTTCTCAAAGCTTAATCCTCTCAACCTGCTTTACCAACGGCATCAGTCTCACCATCCTCCAAATGCATGTTTCAGATTCCAACCTCAGTACCTTTGTTTTGAAGTATTCCTGTTTGTTCAATACCAGCTCCAAAATTTCTGTAGAGGAGGGACTCTGGGACAGCCATTGATTGGAAAGGCTTAGGGCTGCTATCAGGGGACTCTTTCTGAAGCTACAATTGCAAAGATAGCACACTGGTTTTATCTAGATTGTAGCTTCATTTGTTGGGGCTTGGTGGGGGGAGGGTAACTTATGGATATTATGATTATGGAGTGCCGGGTGGGGATGCTAAATTCCCTTATACACCATCCCATGATGTGGCCACTGAATTTTTATCTCTCCAGATGCACTCTATCCCATTACCTGTTTAATGTCTACGCATTGTACAAAGCCTACCTCAAGTCCCAACTCTTTACAAACTACTCTTGAAAATCTTTAGTAACTTCCTAATGCTCTTTGTTTTAGCCTCATATCGTTAATTATGTTTGGAAATATATCTGGTCTCTCAGCAGGACAACAAGTAGATTGAGCATGAGGAGTATACCTTACACCAAAGCATCTATCTAGTATGTAACATGGTTCTCTTAAGGCAGCAGACATTTGACCTACATTTTCTGTCCAGTCACTTCACTAACTAAAATTTTAATGGAAAGAAAAAAATTAAGTGTGTGCAAGAAAGTAATGATCAACCCAAGAATTTCTGGAAGCTTAGAACTTTGATCAGAAAGCTTGGGTTCAATTCCACCTCTCTGAACTTTGCTGAGTCGGTTAGCCACATTCACTCTCAGTTTCCCAAAGTCTAAGAGGGAATGAGGAGATCCCATCATCTCACAGTGAAAGGTAAGGATCAACTGAGAAAATGAACATGAAAATACTTTGTAGACCATAAAACTTTACACAAATGATAATCCACAAAACAGCCAGGACCATCTTTTTAAAATATAATCATCATATTGTATTATTCTTAAGCTTAAAACTCTTCAAACATGGTACTTTTCCTAGAATAATAGGCTCTTTCTAGCCCCATCTGTCTCTACAGTCATCCCACACCACACCCCCCCACACACACTCCACTCACTCTGGCCTTCCTTCCATTCTTGTAACATCTCAAGTCTCTTCTGTGGCTGCGTCTTCCTTATCCTTCAGCTCTTGGTTCAAATGCCAACTCTACAGAGATCTTTCCAGACTATCCTATCTAAATTACCTTCTCCCATCCCTTGCCAAATTGTTCTGCATCCCACATCTTGTTCATTTACCTCCTGATACTCACCACAGTTTGAAATCATCTTGTTCATTTCTTTGTTTACTTTTTCATGATCTCTCCCCCCGCCACGGAGTTGAGGACTTGTTCTCTGCTCTGTCCTTGGTATCTGACAGGATTTGGTACAGAGTAGACACTCAACAAATAAATGTTGTGAGAGTTGAACAAATGAATGAATGATTTAATAATCATCAAAAACCAGAAATAATAGGGCCAAGAACATAATCAGAAGAAAGTTCAGGAGGTATTAGCCATTATAGACATGAAGCTAACAGATAAGGGCCGGTAAGTGGACAAAAGATAAGATAAAAATTTGGGTAAAATAGGGAAAAACTTAAAAAGATTAAGAAAGAAATGACATTCTTCTGGGTAAGTCAGAAAGTTATTAATTTTAGGAAGTAGTATGTTAGGTAAATTAACTTTCAATATGTCATTTGAAAGAATATTATATTCTTTACATGTTTGAACTTCTTGTATTTATGAGTAACACATTTCCAATCTAGTTGAAACCTACTGAATATGGGAAAAACCAGGATTTATTTTAGATCCTAAACTTCTGGGAAGGAGCAGAGTGACACTTTGAGCACACAAATCCAGCGGGACATATTTGGGGTCGGCTTCTAAAGAGAATTTTACTCTCTCATTGTAAATTTTCTCCCCTAAAAGCCAAATTTCTTTCCAAATTACAGTTTTTCGAGACAAAGTCCGATTACTCGTGAAATGACATGCCTTGAAGTCCTTAGCAAAGTCTTTCTTATTTTGTCGTAACAAAGAAATCAACTTTGGAATTAACTTAGATCTTGTGTCTAGTGCCAACATTGAGCCACTGGATGAACAGCTAAATAGCAATCTGAAACACTTTGAATATTTCATCCACTGAATCTCTGTCTCTCCTTTCATTTTACGTTACGTATTTCTTGTCTTCTGACTTACTGTTTTCCCTCACATAATCTCTTATGCATGGAATAGAACTAGCCCAAGGTGAAATTACCAAATAATGAGACAACTGAAGTTCCTTTTCACCCATTCCCAGGTTGCTATATTGAACCTTTCCTAAAGAGAGGCAAGCCTTTGCTTTTCACTCTCTGGTCCCCAACCTGCATTCCCCCATACCCCTAGAATCGTGCTTTTCTCTTCCAACTTAGTCAGCACAGCCCACATTCAAAGCAAGATTTTGATGTTAATCATTTCTACTTCTGTGTGAATTAAAACTAGAATGTCTAGGTTCTAAAAATATTTAACTCAAAGAAGTAGGTCTCAATCAACTCTGACTGCTCGTTGGAATCATATAAGGATCATTTAAAATATAGCTACATCTGAGCCCCCAACCCCTAAATATTCTGATTTAGTTTGTTTGGGATGAGGCCAGCATCAGTATTTTTTAAAACATTCTAGGTGGTTTTTATGTACAAGACTGAGAGTTATCAACCTACAGCCTTATCTTTAACCCTGTAAGGACAGAACTCTGCCTCTTATCAAGGTAATTTCCAAATTACCTTGCAAAACCAAGAAGTAGGTATTATATCCTCCTTCTATAAAGGGAAGTAGATCCACTATGAATATTTTGGCAAAGAGATTTATTATAGATTATTAGACTTTACACACTGTGGGAGAAGCTGTGGGGTCAGAGCAAAATGACTACCAGCCCTCCTGAAGCCCTGGCATGAGTGGTCAAGTTGGAGGTTGCCTGGAAATCTGGGAAGTTGGGCCCTCCCTGCCGCGGAGCTGGGCTGCCAAGGAGAACTAGTGGAGAAGTCTGCATCTGCTGTTGGGTCTGGCCACTGCTGCTTAGCAGGACCAAGCTGGGAAGAAGAGATGGTGCAAGCAGAGCCACTGCCCTCTGTCTGTGTCTCTCAGGCAGCTGACCATGTTCATTTCTGCCTTCCAGATCTTACACAGATGCCTCTTTTGACCAATTCTAACCTGTAGCAAAACAGAGAAGGGGATGCAGCAAAGTCAGTTTCAGCTGAGCCAACTTGATACCTCCAGGTGTCAGGAAGAAGACACAGCAGGTTTTGGGACTTTAACATCAACCTCTAGATAGGTATCTATGTTCTGTCACTTCATCAACAAATAAGGCTAGCCTTCCCCAAAACATCTAACCACCTCACACCCATTAGGATGGCAATTTAAAAAAAAAAAAAAAGAACAAGTTTAGGCAAGAATGTAGAGAAATTGGAAACTTTGTGTACTGTTGGTGGGAATGTAAAATGGTATAGCCACTGTGGAAAACAGTATGGCAGTTCCCCAAAAACTTAAACAGAATTATCATATGACCCAGCAATTTCACTTCTGGGTATATACCCAAGAGGAGTGAAAGCAGGTATTCATACACCCATGTTGCTCATGACAGCGTTATTCACAATAGGCAAAAGTTGCAAGCAACCCAAGTGTCCATTGGTGGATTAATGGATTAACAAAATGTTGCATACACGAACAATGGAATACTGTTCAGCTTTCAAAGGGAAGGGAATTCTGACACATGCTACAACATGGATGAACTCTGAGGACATTATGCTAAGTGAAATAAGCTGCTTACAAAAGGACAGATACTGTACAATTCCACTTACAGGAGGTACCCTGAGTAGTCATGTTAATAGAAACAGAAAGTAGAATGGTGGGTGCCAGAAGATGGGAGAGAGAGGAGATGGGGAGTTATTGTTTAATGGGTTCAAAGTTTCAGTTTTGCAAGATGAAAAGAGTTCTGGAGATGGATCATGGTGATGGCTGCACAACATAAATGTACTTAATGCCACTCAACTGTACACTTAAAAATGGTTAAGATGGTAAGTTTTATGTTATATATATTTTACCACAATAAAAAAAAAGAAAAAGAAAAATTATGGAAGAGGGGAACTAGGTGCTCTTTAAAAAGATGAAGTGTCTCATGCCCTAATAACTCTCTCTGCTCTTCCAAATGAGGGCAGTAAAAGTCACAGGTAACTCAGAAAACTAGCTTGGGAAGAATGGACTCTCAGGAAGGGCGGGAGGAGCGGGCAGATACAAAAGGATAACACCCAGATTATTAATTTGGAGAAAAATTTATCTCAATGGCCTCAACTCAGCTGATTCATGGGGAAAGCAGAATGGATAAAGAGGAGAAAAAGGGAAACCATTTGACCAGCAAACAGTCCAAAACGAAAAAGAACTATTTGCAGAAACTATTTGATTAAGTACATATACTTAAAAAAAAATCCACTCTATGTCCATCAAAATACAACACAGAACTTTCAGAGTCTCAAAGAATTCAAGAAAGTATTAAAGGAGAAAAGATGTTAGGAGTTAGTGTGAATATTTTTACAAAACAGTATTTAAAAGATTATAGCAGATGGAATCACTGATAGCAATTAAACACCATGAAAAAAAGATTATACCATTATTGTTTTAAAAATAGATGTGTGTGTGTGTATCTGTAAGGATATACAACCAAATCCTATCAGAAATTATCTTTAGGAGTTGAGATTAAGGATATTATCTTCCTCTTTATATCTACTTTGTACTGTTTGAGTTTTAACAATGATAATGTATCAGTTTTATAATCAGAAAAGTTGCAATGCTATTTCAAATGAAATAGAAAAAGCTCTCCACTTCTAGCGCGGGCTTTCCTAGGAAAGCCCTGGAGGAAGAGGATCATTACGCCTGTCCCCTTGGAGGGGTAAGGACTCCCCCTCCCTGGGCTTGCGGATCAGGGCAGCACCGGGAGGCATCCAGGGAGCCTCCCGTCCCTTTGCTGCTGCTCTTGGCGAGGACAGCCCGGTCGAGGCTGCGGGTCACAAATAGGGGCAGCGGGGCGCGCTGACCAGTCGTAATGGAGGAGTGAGTCAGCCGCCGACCTGGGTCACAATGCGCTCCAGCCAAGCAGCGTCCGCGACCCAGACGGCTGGCGGGAGGGGGGCGGGAGGGGGACGGCCGGGGGGTTGGGGAGGGCGGCGCGGCGCGACTGCGGCGGGGGCGGAGAAGGGGCCCTGTGCGCGGGGCTGCGCGTGCCACCCGAGTGCGCGGCGGGGCCCAGGTGCTTCCAGCGAGGGACCCGCGCGCAGCCAGGGCTGGCGGGGTGACTGCGGGGCGCCGTTCTTCTCTGCTGTCTCAGCTCGGATGAGCGAGGGGCGCGTTGGCAGCCCCTGAGAGCAGCTGTGATGGTTGTTTCTGGAAGCGCCTGGCGCGGTGATGCCGGCTGGCCCTGAAAACCTGTTTTGCTGTGTGGGAGGGGTCTTGATTTCTCCCACCCCCGGTTCGAGCCAGCGCAGATTTCTGGACACTCAGGTCTAGACGAGGGGGAATTGGGTAGATGCTTCTAAGCAATCCCTTCAAAGCACTTCCGGGGAACCCCCCCGGATAGCGCCATTTATTGTGGCTCAAGCAGCGGGCTGTCTCGGATCCTGTCCATCGGTGATTCTCAGCCCGGGCTGCACACGGAACCCCGGGGTCTGCGGAACTGCGGGCTGTTCCGACCCCCGAGGGTCTGGTTCTGGGCCGTGGGAGGTCGGGGCACTGGGATGTCAGGCTCCCAGGATTCTAACGTGCGGCTAAGGCTGAGAACCTTGGTATGCCGTGGACCCTTCAGCCTAGCCAATTTGTCGCTTTGGGGTTGCAGCCACCTGAAAATGGCTGAGCTCCTGG
This sequence comes from Tapirus indicus, assembly GCA_031878705.1. NCBI lineage: Eukaryota > Metazoa > Chordata > Mammalia > Perissodactyla > Tapiridae > Tapirus > Tapirus indicus. The sequence continues at coordinate 64,017,881 of CM062917.1, read as the reverse complement.
GTCCACTCTCTCAGCCGACTCTCCGGAGCTGGACTCAGACCTCCCCAGCTTAGTGGGCTGACCAGCGAGTGCTGGGATCTGAGGGGTCACAGTGAGGCTGGTGCCGGAAAGGCTGGAAGATGAAGGTTTGACGCCAAGGGCCGCTGCTGGGGCATGTGTCATTGCCAAGGTGTCTGTCGGGAGGGAGTCCCTTCTTCCTCCTCCTACCTCCCAGGTCCCCTTCTGGTGCCCCTAGTGGCGGGACCTAGCAGCACCAACTGGCGAAAGAGACTGAGTTTGCAGTTATGTTGCCCAAAAAGTGTGGATGGGTGGATTGGAGCTGAAAGACAATGGTTTAATAGCAGGCAGAGTCTTATATCTGACTTACCTATATTAATGCCCTTTAGTCTTTTCAGAACCCAAATCTGGTTGTGAACTTCACCCACCCCTGCTCCCAACGTTTGGAGGATAAATTCGAAACTTCCACTCCGCTCTGTATCTGCTCCTGTGCTCCCTGTCTCACCTGTGTGCATGGCACAGGGGCCTTCCTTTCAGTCCTCATGCTCGCTGTGCTGCCTTCAGCCAAAGAGGCTTTGCATCCACATCTCTGCATCCTCCCTCATTTCTGCTCCCAGTTTTCACCTCCTCCTCCTCCTTCACATCCCATTTCAATTCTCATTTCCGGGAAGGAGCTCCCCTGATCTAAGTCAAATCCCTCCATGATAAAGTCTCGTAATACCATGCAGCAATTCTGCATAATGTTTACCAAAGATGGAAATTATGGAAGTTTCCATTGTATTTGTGAGATTTCTTTGGTTGTCCTCCCTACTAGACTGTAAGCTGCAAGGGGCACAGATTGTGTCTCCTTGCTTGCCTCTTATTCCTAGTGTCTTAACACCTCGCCTGGCACAAAGTGGGCCCTCAAAAAATGTGTTGAGTGAAATTTGCACAAAGCACTAAGCCAGACTCCTTGCCTAAAGATATTTTTTAAAAAGTCAGAGTTTCTAGTTAGCTAGAACCCAACCTCTCTGAGGGTGAGGATCTTCACCCTTGTGTTCACTGATGAAACCCAAGTGCCTGTCTCAGTGGCTCAGAGTCGACATGCCCGGCACATGCCTTTTAATTGGGGGGTAGCTGACTTCCCAAACCCGCCTGGGAATGTTGCTTTGGCATAGGAAACTGTGTTAGTGATAACCCAGAATGCATTTATGGCACTCCATCAGAGGAACATCTCAGTGTGGGGCTTTACCATAGTAATGAGCAATGGAAATTTTTTAAATATTTCTCAAGAAACAACCCCTGGCAAGGGAATCCTGATTTAGGAATCTTGCACAACTTTTCTCAGCACAGGATGAATTTTGAGTTTCTAACATCGTGTGTGCCAGCAGGTTCAGAGCGATGGGGCCTGTCCTGCTCTAGTTGTTTTCTTTGCCTTTCTATAATGCTAAAGGTCACAGCCAGCCAGATATTTTGGGATATTTCAATTAAACAAATCTCTACATTTCAAGCCAAAAGCAATATACACTTATTTCGTTACTAGTTGAAGGTGAGCTTGTGCATCCTTGTTGCATGATATGTCTGTGCTTCTTAGCAGAGCAGCCCTGCACTGCCCTCCCCTTGGTGTAGTGGGTATTTTAGATCCCGAGGGAGTGGAACAGGCATCCAGGCCAAAATGAAGTTGAAATTTCTAACAACAGATTAAATGGTTGGTGTCAAGGAAGGTGTCATGAGTTATAAGAAGGACCACAGGTGATGAGAGGATGCTCCTGAGCTACCTCAGTCTTCAGTGTGTTTCTGATGCTACACTGACGTTGCTGTAGAGCTGGGGCTTTGGAATAAGCCTGATTAAACCCACATTCAAGTGAACACTCGTTCCCAAATCTGCCCTAGATCAACAGTGACATCCCAGTGTGCCACTGCCCTGCTCTGCAGTACAAGTTAAGACACTAAGAGCCAGTGCAAATTATCCCTGAACATTCAAACATGTTCCTTCTATTAAAACAACCAATATAATGCCAGGCATCACCAGGAAGTTTCTTGGAAAAAATGCAAACTAAATTAGCCCACAACTGTACAAAAATCATTGCACATTTGCCCTTGGATAAAACAAGATAATGTGTGTAAAACACTTATCAGTGCAAATAACTATACACATCTTAGTTATTATTACGCTCAGGAGGGCTCTAGTCTTAAGTCTTGGAGCTGCATTTCATTGTTTTATTCCACAAAGTGCCTACCACATACTAAGAAGCATTCTGGGCCCGGGGATAGAACAGTGAGCAGAAGAGACATAGTTCCTAACCTCACAGAGCTTCTAATGGGGGGGGGGGGCAGGAAAATAAGCAAGAAGAATGAGAAAGATAAACTTCACATTAGATAAGTTCACGGGGAAAAGTACAGCAAGAAAGGGTAGAGAGTGGGGGGCGGGAATTTTAGGCAAGGTGGAGGGAAGGTCCAGAGGGTGACACTCGAGTGAAGTCGAGGGGCCAGTAGCTGCAGGCAGGGGTAACAGGGGCCAAATTAGGTGAGGATGTGGCCTCAGAGGATGTTTTAAGGGCTTCGGCTTTTACTCTGACTAAGATGGGAAGTCACTGGAAGATTCTGAACAGAGGAATGACACAAATTTTAACTTCATCATTTTGTCTGCTTCTCTGAGCCCTGTCTTGTCCTCAGCTGTCTTGTCTTTAAGAGAGAAAGTTGGCTGATGTGGTTGTGTGCCAGTCATGTCCCCGGCCTGTTACGAACATCGTGTCACTTAATCTTGGTGATGGATTTTATGATCTCAATTTTGTTCTAGAGGCTAACAAGGATGAACAATGAGCCCAGAGTCAGGTAGATGGTAGTAATTCACTAGCCTAGGGTTGAACCCACCTATTATATTCCAAAGGCCAGTTCCATTCTAATAACCAAACTGCCTTTCACAAAACAAATGAATCTTTCAGAAGAACTGAAGGTCCGATCCCGGGGACATAGGTACACACAGTCTAGTCACTGAAAGCCATAGTAAAAATGGTAGATTACATTTGTACAGTGTGCAGTTTACAAAGGACATTCACATCCACTACACCGTGTGATAAGCATGACAGTAACAAAAGCAGTAGGGCCTTGACTTAGACAAGTGGCCTGTTAAGGTATAGAAGGCAGAATTTCAGATTACTGATACTCTCTATTCTTCACAATCTTCACAGTTCTTAGTGCTGAAGAACTAAGAGACAAGTAAAGGACTCAGTGAGAGGGAACAGGAGACAGAACTGCAAAACTGTTTTACTGCAAAACCCTGCTCCGATATTACCTATATATTTAAGAATTAGAAATACAAGTCCTACAGCTGGGCTGATGAGCCTCCTCAGGGAATCCCCGGGGGGGAAAACTCTGGCAGATCTGACCTGGGTCCCAAGGGCATCCTTCAATCATTCCCGTGCTTTGCTTGATTCACTGACGTCTACATTAAATTTGATCTCCTCTTCAACTCCTCATCCTTCATTCAGAGCCCTGCTTCCACTGGTCCACCCACAGCCTGCATCCCCAGCTTGACCTGGCATCTGTGAGTAATTCGGGCTCCACTCTGGGGATCACCTCCCCTCTGTAAGCTGCATCTGCACTTGGCGTGGGACATCCTTGGCCAGAGTCTTTCCCACTCTGCCTGCCTCTGCTCTGCTGCCCTTCTTCCCTCTGATGGACCCACAGTGGTCCATCCCTGGCAGCTGGGCTCGGTCGGGGCCCCAGGCAGACCTGCTGAATCTTTAGGGCGTAAGGTGGGTCAGAATCACCTGCGGGGTTTGTTAAAATGCAGACTGCCAGGCCCCATCCCCAGAGTGTTTGATTCAGTCAATCTGGGGTGCAGTCTGAGAATCTGCATTTCTAACAAGTTCCCAGGTGATGCTGCTGCTGCTGGGTGGGGACCACACTGTGAAAATCATTTCTCTAGACCCACCAGTTAACAGAAAGGGGCTGCGGCATGTGAATATTTAAGAACTACTAGGACAGAGACAAAATCCTCTGTTCCCTGAAAAATTGACTAAGAAGCCTAGGATTCTCTAAAGGTAAAGCTAAATGCATTCATTTATTTAACAAATATTTATGGTGTACACAATGCTGGGTGCAACCCAGTGGGGAACAAGAATTGTGACCAGCTCTCTAGGACCTTACAGTCAGAGAGCATCCCGTCACCACGTGGGCAATCGCAATGAACTGGATTGTGTTCCTGTCAGCAAAGCCCCAGGGCCACAGGGAGTGGGGCCTGCCTGATCTGAACCTGGGGAGTCAGGGATGGTTTTCTGCAGGCAGTAATGTCTAAGTTAAGATCTGAAGCAAGGACTTTTCCAAGTGCTATCATGAGGTTGGGATTGTGGTAACTCTAAGTTTTGATAGTTATTAATATATATTTTTTTCAGACAGTATGCAAGGTAATACTTATAGAGTAGTTGACTAAAGAAAGAATTTTGTCCTATAAAAACGCTTTTAAAAGAAGTATTTGTCTTACTAATAAAAAGTCAAAGTAGCTAAGTTTAAGCAGAATGAGAACTGCAAGCCCCAGTACAGTATTTCTGAGGGGTTAGGCCCCTCCAGGATTAAATTGTGCTGACTTCGGAGAAGTCCTCCCAGCAATGGCATACTGCCAACTCCACCACGAAAACACTTTGGCAATTTAAAAATTATAATCCTTGTTGTGGTGAACATTTTTGGACTACTGACCATGTGCCAGGTGCTTTCAACATATTAATTAATTTATTGTGCACACCAGCCTATGGCAGTAGATTCGTTTATTTTACCCTGTTTTACAAATGTTAGAACTGAGATACAGAGGGAAGTGACTTGCCCAAGGTCACAGAGGGAGAACATGGAGAAGCCAGGGTTCAAACCCTCGAAATCTGGGCTTTACAGCCCATCCACACAATGATTGTGACAAACTTAAAAACCAAAATATGTTTTCCTATTAAAAAATTAATATAGACAAATGTATAAAACATGGGAAAAAAGAATGGCAAAAATATTTTTAAAAAATTGAGCCAAATCCCCACAACACGGAGACATACTATTTACCTCTTGGTATATTTTGTGAAACCTAATTGAGATATATAAAATTGTTATAATACACATTTTATATAATGATGCCTAGAAATACAATCTACATATGATTATACAAAATGCATGTTCCTTGAAAAAAATTGAAATAAAGAAAAAGAAGAACAAAATAAAAATCATTTGGTACTTCAAGATTATAAACTCATACTCTAAGAGATTATGAGAATTAAATTTGTGAACGTCTGAATAGACGCAAGATAAGGGGGAGAGGAACATGTGTGCACACTGACATTCTCTGCTTTCTTGATCTGCTTCTCCACAGAGATGTTTTCATTTTGTGCTTTCACGTTATCATTGAAGATGTGCCTTCAGATATTTTACTAAGTATTTTCATGGATTAGTGTGGTGGAGACACCTTGAGAAGCTGCTCCATCTTCCATCATCCGATAATATTCTAGTTTTCATCTTAACTCAGGGCAAAAAGATGCCAAGAGTTTGTGATATTAGAGGAGGAATTTAATGTAAAATTGGTTGCCATGTGGATTAAGTTCTCTGGAGGATCACAAGGGAAAGAGATATCTTAAGTGATTTTTTTACAGTTTCCCCGAAGCTTTGTTATACGTTTTGCTTTGACTCTCACACTTGGAGATTTTCTCTAATTTCTTGATAGATTAACTTAGAGAAACGTCTTTGCATTGGTATTCATTTGTGTTTAAGGTCATGCTTTCTGATAAGAGTGTTTCCCAAGGAATATTCCTTGGACATTAGTCCTTCACGATGCTCCACTTTTGTGGAGGACTCCGTGGTTTTGGAGAAACACTACAAAGTCTCCTCTGGATATTTGCAATATCTAAGGACTTCTAAACAGGAAAAAATAGAGTCACCAGTATAATTATTTATGATCATTTTGAATATCTCAATTAGTTTTTGCTCCATTTAAAGATATTTTTTATATCTGTCACACACATGCTATGCATGATGAGGATTTTAAATTATATCCATTGCAAATCAGTCATTAACACTGAAATTTGTACTTCACAGCCACTGGAGGGCTGCAGGACCAAGTCTAGTAAGTCGTTGGCCTTAGTTTGCCACGGCCTTAGCAGAAACACTTTGGTCTCTCTTTTCTCCATTTCTTATGTGTTCTGGGGACTCAAAGCAAACCAGGATGTTTGCTAAAACTTAAAGGAAGTCAGGAGGGTCTCAAAAACTACAGGCTTCCCTGCACCCGGGTGGAAGAAATGGTTATGCTTGGAAGTAAGACTTTCTTTTTCAAAGGTTAACCACCTCGGCAAAAGAAAGTACCGTCTGCGCCTCCCTATATCAGATAGCTAGTCTTTCACAATGAGAAGAGCTTGGCTCGGACAGAATGAAGGAGGAACCAAGGCTGACTGCAAGGCTCAGACAGACACAAAAGTCTGGTTGTTGCTAGTTGACTTAGATTTTACTGCACATTGAAACTCAAATCAATTTAGTAATGGGGCCTAATTATCTAAGAGAAACAAGTTATGTGAAGAAACAGGATGCTGTATCTGATTGATTTATAAAAGCATCAGGTTACTGAAGTTTTAGCCGGTGCACAGGAAAAATACTTTCCCTTTACCCCCCATTTCCTTCATGTCAGTATAAAATCATTCCCACACTACAAAATATGCCTTCAAAATCCCACACCCTGCATGAGACTGAATTTTTTGGCTTTTGAAGGGCTTTCTGCAGAGCCTGAAATTGATTCCCAGCAGCGGTTCCTCTGTGGTTTATTCAAACAAACTTGTAATCTTTTGGCTCAAGGCACCAACAGTAATTGAAAGAAGATATCCATCCGTGATGTTCTGCATTAGCAGGTCTCCTCAAGATGGATGTGTTTTCCTTCATGATTTTACTATGCTGCAATTTTCTTTGGCCCCAAATGAGTGAGCTAATCATTCATAATCATCATTTTTGTTTTTGTTTAGCTATTTTACTTTTTTATTTTTCAAGAATAATTTCAATAATATTGCTACATATAATGACATGTTATATATAAACATGTCAACATAGTGTGTATGTTATGTTATATCTAGGTATGTATAGCAGAAACATACACACAGTCATAAATGTATATTTAGGAAATTTGAAATTTTCAAACATATGTAAATATGTGATCTCATTAAGAGTTTTCTCTGTTGTTTTGGGTGAATAACATTTATGCCACCAGAAAAAAAACTTTTAGAAAATTACAACTAATTCTAATATTAAGAAAAATCTGTTTTGCTTTGTAAAGATATATTTGCCCTAGAAATATTACTCCGAGTTGACAAGGTTTGAGGGAAGAAAAATGTAAAACTATGTAGAAAAGAATGACTTAGGAAATTATGTGGCATCTGCAAGTTTTCCTGTATTTTTTTCCCATTAACTAGGTTCCATAAAGGGTTTTTCCCCCCTGGAAGAAATACTTGCTTTGATATTCACTCTAGTTATGACTGGAATAGTATCTTTTCTCCAGTATATGTATGAAATAGTCTCACTGATATGGAAATTTTTCATATATCAATAAATGAATTGTGAGTACCAAACTGTTCTGTTCCTTGCCTTAGATAAAATATTGCTGGGTCACTTAGCCACAAGTCTTTTGGCTTATGGCACTAAGAGTAATTGAAAGAAGAAGTAATTGACCCATTACGGCATTAATGTTTTGTTGTGCATCAATGAGGATACTTTCCTTGAAATTTTCAACGTGGCCTTATAATAACAATAGCACTTATTGTGCATTTACTATGCACCACGCTCTGTACCAAACATGGTGCAAGGATAAACTCACATAATCTCAGTGAATTATAGTTATTAGTGGTGGTAGCATCTCCCTTTCTCAGAAGAGGAAATCAAGTAATTTGCTCACGGTCACAACCAGTAAGAATGGTGTAAGGATTCAAACCCTGGTAGTCGAACTCCTGGAATTCTAAACACCACTTTTAACCCTATAGGTCCTCTCTTCAAGTGAAAATGCTCATTAAATTAATCCAAATGTATATGAGGCTCTCCTTTAAAAACATTCAGAGCAAAGATGAACAATTAAATTATATATTTACTTGCCTTTGACATTGAGCAATTGACCTTTCTCCAGACAGGGCTAATAATTCTATTTGGAATTGAGTAGATGAACGAATTGCTGACAACTCAATTTAAAGTCCAAGGAAAAGTACTTTATCAGATTGAAGTGTTTCCTGAATCAGTTGGAAATCACTTGCGTATAGTCATTTAGTTATTTACCATCTAGCTCAGTTGCCCTAAGCCACATATTCATTTTACTCTATAAATAATATAGTGATTACTCATTGACAGCTATTTACCAGTTCCCATTATTTTCAGACCTGCTACTTTTTGTGTGTGTGTGTGGGGAAGACCAGCCCTGAGCTAACATCCATCGCCAATCCTCCCCTTTTTGCTGAGGAAGACTGGCCCTGGGCTAACATCCGTGCCCATCTTCCTCCACTTTATATGGGATGCCGCCACGGCATGGCTGACAGGCAGTGCGTCGGCGGGCGCCCGGGATCCGAACTCGCGACCCCCGGGCTGCCAAGCGTGGACTAAACCGCTGCGCCACCGGGCGGCCCCATAGACCTGCTACTTTTAAGTGATTCTAAGTAGAGCTCTTCTAAATGTAAAACAATACAAATAGAAAGGAGACATTTCACTTTTGTTTTAGGGTAGATGACATAATGCAAGAATAACTTTAGTTATAATTACTCTAGGATACCTGAAATTGTCCTTTGGTGAAACTTGTGCCATGGCTTCTGCCTTTAATACGTATCCACTGTTCAACCACTTCACTTCTCAGCACTTCAGGAGTCAAACCCTTGGCTCTGAAATAGAATCCTGGTCCAAGCCACCATTGTGTCACACCTGGATTTTGGCTAAAATCTCCCAAACTGTCTCCTAGATTGCTACTCCTGTTCACATTATTCTCAACATGGCAGCCAGAGTGATCCTTAGAAAATGTAATTCATTCCCTTTGGAAAACGTAATTCATGTCATTCCCTTTGTCAAAAACCTACTCTTACCTCATTCAAAGGACATACTGTGGGCTGCAGGGCGGTAGGTTGTCTGGTTCCCTGTGACATCTCTGACTTTATCTCCTCCATGCTCCTCCTTGCTCACTCCGCTCTAACCCTGCAGGCCTCTTGTTGCTAAACATGCCAGGGCTGCCTCACCACCCCCTGCACCCACACATGAAAGAACCCTTTGCCTACTATGTTTGTAATTAGTGCCACCCAGTGGATTCCGATTCCTGGTGACCCTGTGTACAACAGAGTGGAGTCCTGCCCAGTCTTTTCGGGCCCTCCTCTCATCTTCTGATGCTGTATCACACAATTCTTCACTGCTATTCATAGGGTTTTCATGGCCAATGTTTTCAGAAGTGGGTGGCCAGGTCCTTCTTCCTAGGCTATCTTAATCTAGAAGCTCCACTGAAACCTGTCACCATGGGTGACCTGGGGGTATTTGAAATACTGGTGGCAGAGCTTTCAGCATCCCAGCAACACACAGCTGCCACAGTGTGACAATCGACAGATGGGTGGTGTGGTTCCCTGAGAGGGAAACAAGCCCAGGCCGTGTGGGTGAGGGCACAGATCTTAACCACTAGACCACCAGGGCTGGCCCTGCTATGTTATTTCCTTAGAATTTATAACCTCCAACACCATATATAATTTACCTATTTTATTATTTCTTGTTTATTGTTTATTATCTATTTCACCTGATTCGAATGCAAGCTCTAAGCAAGCAGAGATTATTGTCTCCTTTTTTTGGAAAAAACAAAATAATACCTGGCAAATTGTAGGCACTCAATAAATGTTTATTGAATGAACAAATGGGTGAATAAGTAGCTGGACCATGCTTCTATGGTTAAACATAAACATTCAATTCAATCAGTATTTGTGTGAGGCATTGGCCTATGATGACCATACATAATGAACTGGCATTAAGAATCAGCATTTTGGGAGCCACCCCTGATGGCCTAGCTGTTAAAGTTCGGTGCTCTCTGCTTCAGCAGCCCAGGTTCGGTTCCCAAGTGCGGAACCACACCACTTGTCTGTCAGTAGACATGCTGTGGTGGCAGCTCACGTAGAAGAACTAGGACTTACAACTAGAATATGCAACTATGTACTGGGGCTTTGGGGAGGGAAAAAAAAGAGAGAGAGAAAGGAAGATTGGCAACAGATGTTAGTTCAGAGCAAATCTTTCCCAGCAAAAAAAAAAAAAAAAATCAGCATTTTGGGCTTTAAAGAAGGTAAGACATGGGGGCTGCCCGGTGGCACAGCGGTTTAGTTCGCGCTTGGCAGCCCAGGGTTTGCGGGTTCGGATCCTGGGCACCAGCCAACACACTGCTTGTCAAGCCATGCTGTGGCGGCGTCCCATATAAAGTAGAGGAAGATGGGCACGGATGTTAGCCCAGGGTCAGTCTTCCTCAGCAAAAAGAGGAGGATTGGCGATGGGTGTTAGCTCAGGGCTGGTCTTCCTCACAAAAAAAAGATTAAAAATAAAATTAAAAAAATAAATAAAGAAGTTAAGACACAATGGTAGAAATGGGCCCTGGTTGTAAAGTAGACTAAACCTTAGCTAGAATCCCTGTTCCACCATCTATGAGCCAGGTGAACTTGAGCAGGTCACTTTAGCATTCTCACCCTCAATTCTCTCACGTGTAAAGCTGTGAAAGCTGTGGTGCCTACTTCACACAGTTTTTGTGAAGATTAAATGAGTCCATGAATGTAAAATGCTTAACATAAAGTAATTGCTCAATAAATAATAACTTAGTGGCAGTAATAATTAACACAATAATTTTTTCTAAAGTATACAGAGCCTCAGAACTATCTGAGAGAAGACATCCCCCTCTTAGTTATTATTAACAATTAGTTTTGAATCAGTGATGCCTGGTAAATATTAGTTGTAACAACATGGGTAAGAATTGGCCTTTGGACTTTAAGAATCTCAGGGATGGAAGTTGCATAGGTGTCTGTTATTTAGTTAATACTAAGCCTGATAGGGTGGTCTAGTGGTTAGGTTTTGTGCTCTCACCCACACGGCCTGGGCTTGTTTCCCGGTTAGGGAACCACACCACCCATCTGTTGGTTGTCATACTGTGGCAGCTGCATGTTGCTGTGATGCTGAAAGCTATGCCACCGGTATTTCAAATACCAGTAGGGTCATCCAGGTGGACAGGTTTCAGCAGAGCTTCCAGACTAGACCTGACCACCCATTTCTGAAATAATTGGCCGTGAAAACCCAATGAAGAGCAGTGGAGCATTGTCCGGTACAGCGCTGGAAGGTGAGAGGATGGCACAAAAAGACTGGGCAGGGCTCAGCTCTGCCATGCACAAGGTCACTGGAGTTGGAAAGGACTCCACAGCACTAACAGCAATAAAAGCCTGATAGTGTAGGTAAGTGTCCTCACACCTTTTGGTCTCAGGACTCCTTACACTCTTAAAAATGATCGAGGACCTCACAGAGCCTGTATTTATGTGGGTTATATCTATTGGTACTTTCTGTATTCAAAATAAAAACCGAACTTTATAAAATTAATCCATTAAAAACACCAATAATAATTTGGGGCCGGCCCGGTGGCACAGCGGTTTAGTTCGCGCTTGGCAGCCCGGGGTTGGCAAGTTCGGATCCCGGGCGCCCGCCAACGCGCTGCTTGTCAGCCATACCCTGGCGGAGTCCCATATAAAGTGGAGGAAGATGGGCACGGATGTTAGCCCAGGTCCAGTCTTCCTCAGCAAAAAGAGGAGGATTGGCAATGGATGTTAGCTCAGGGCTGGTCTTCCTCACACACACACAAAAAACCAAACCAAAACACCAATAATAAACCCATTACACATTAAAATAAAAAAATATTTTATTTAAAAACTATATTTTTAACAAAAAAATTAGTAAGAAGAGTAGTATTGTTTCACAATTTTGCAAGTCTCTTTAATGTCTTGCTTAATAGAAGACAGCTGGACTCTTTATCTGCTTTTGCATTAATCTGTTATGATATCACACATCATACAGAGTGAAAAACTCCATCATATACTTGTGAGAAAATAAGAGTGAAAAAGACAAACATCTTCGTGTTATTATGAAAATTATTTTCACCTTGTGGACTCTCTGGAGGGGTTTCAGAGGACACCCCCCTAATTTTCCTGGAACACACTTTGAAAACCGTAGACCAGATTATGGTCTTTTTCTTCTTGAGGATTAATAAAATTAGAATATTACATAACCTTCATTCAAGTATCTTTTCTAACTTTTTGTTGTTTTGATAGCCAGTCTGATAGAAAAGCTTAAAAGATGGAGTTTAGGCCCTTCATCCCATTTCTTTTACTCTTCACCCAAGGAAACTGAAGTCTTACAACAAAGGTTAGGATTAGGTCTCCTAACGTAAAGAGCAGAAGTCTCCCCACCACACATCAGTTGTCCAGGTTTTGACCCTTGCCTTCAAATAGTTTGTAATATGATTGTACAAAGCACTGAAAGTTATTTGAAAAATACAAATTCAAAGCAATAGATTCTTTTCTTAGTGGTTTTTAAAAAAAAAAATCCTACAAAACAAAAGTAAAAGGTGTCACTCAATTTCCCTTAAAATATCCATGAAAACAAATAGAAAAGGTCTGCATCAGCATTGGAAATTAAGGATAATAGTCAATATATACCAAAAGTTGGAGGCTGTTTTACTAAATAAATCACCAGTTGGACCAGATTTAAAAACATAAATAATGGACAACATGTGCTTTGCTTCCTGAGCCAAAGCAGCGCAATGGGAAGTAAGAGGAGCCCTGAGCAACTGCACGGCTCCTGCCTGGGAAGCAGGCACATGGGCTTGCAAAAGGCCCAGTCCACAGCCCTTGGGACTTCTTTTTGTCTCTGCAAACTAGTGTCATAAAAACCTTACCCTCAATATAAATGTAGCAAATGTTTAAAAAGCAAAATTTGGGGAGCTCCCTTAAAACGAAAAGAGCTGAAGCAATCTGAGAACTAGGCAGTGGGTCTGAAGAGATACCTAAGTTTATTTATTTTTTTGGTGAGGAAGATTGGCCCTAAGCTAACATCCCTTGCCAATTTTCCTCTTTTTTGCTGAAGAAGATTAGCCCTGAGTTAACATCCATACCCATCTTCCTCTATTTTGTATGTGGGACACCTGCCACAGCATGGCTTGATGAGCAGTGCGTAGGTCCACGCCCAAGGTTCAAACCTGCTAACCCTAGGCCGCTGATATGGAGCATGCGAACTAACCACTATGCCACCAGGCCAGCCCCAAGAGAGACCTAAGTTTAGATTATTGGAGCTGAACTAACACAGGAGGTGGAAGGTGGGAGTGGGAGGTCTGTGGGGAAAAGACCCAGGGAAGTCCTGTAGAGCTCACCTTTGCCTTAGTGCATCTGGGGGTGAGGGGTGGGAGTAGCTGAGGTTAGCCTCTTGTTATATGACCTGGGTATAGCCTGGGTAACATGTTCCCCTGCCTTCTGTCTCTCTGAACTACAGCCCAACTGTGGTGAGCTCCCACGCTTCTCTGCTTAGACCTGAATGGACCTGTCTGCATGCCTTAAAGAATCCTCTGACATTTGGTTAATGCTTGCCAGGGCCTCAGCCACACCCAAGTGGTCTGTGAGGGAGCTAAGGACACTCAATGTATGATGACTGTTTAAAAAAAAAAAAAATTTGGTCTAGAAGAGTTTCTCTTCATTCTAGGATAAATAAGCCTGAAAAATCAACATACATGTCTAGACCAAACGGGTATTCCTAATAGCTTCCTTCCTGCCCATGCCAAGTCCTCCAGCACTCTGTGAAAAGTCACTGTTGACAAACTCTTTGGCTCAGGAGAACTCTTCAGGCTCTGCCTCCCACTCTTTGTTGCTCTTTCATCTGGTTTCTCTGGTTTCTGTCCCATAGGCTCATAATCAGATACTCCTCCTTCCTAACGCATGGTATGAGTGACCCATTTCATCATTTGACTTCTCACACATTTCCTCCCAGATGGCTTCCCTTGGCTTAGTGCACTGCAGTCTGTGAACAAGAGAAGCCTCATCCTAGGGATTCTCACAGACTCCTGTCTGCATTCAGCCCAGGTCCAGAGCTCCAGACCCCAATTATGGGAAGGCAGGGGCAGGATAATACAGAGTAGGCCAATAAAGAAAGATCTGGAACACAGGGAAGGCAGACAATGCTTAAGGACTTGAAGGGAAAACTTGCCCTAAAATAGACTTGATGCAGGAAACAGAAGAATATTTTAAAATATATTTGTTCCATACTCTTAAAAAAGACAAATTTGAGCTAAGGGAAGAGGAGACTGCATGGAAACCAAAATCACAAGAGCCAAATTGAAATGTCTGTTGGAGAGAGAGAATTAGCAAATTTGATACTGCAAGTTGTCATATTGTTGATGTAGAGAAGAAATCTGAGAAGTAATCCCAGAATATGGAGTGAACAAAAGAAAATGATGACAGAGAAAGATATTAGAAAGGGAGTAAAGTTCGTACAAACCCAAATCGTGAAGAATCAGTCTTCCCAAAGGAGAAAGCTGAGCAAAAGGAACAGAAGAAATAATTCAAGAAAGAATAGAAAAAAAACTACTGTGTGCAAGAAGAATCTTTCCCCAATATTAAAAACATATCAGAGTCTGGAGATTGAGAAAGTGAAATTACTCGTTATGCATGGATAAAAGAAGATGTCAATCTAGAGGATTCCCTTTCCCATTCTTCTTCCTCCTCCCAGCTACTTCCCACCAACACCACTGACAAGCCCCCCACATTACAAAGCCTGATTCACATCCACTTCTGCTGAAGCAACTTCCTGATTTCCTTGATTGTTAACTCTCTCTCTTTTAAACTCCCAAAGAAATTTTATCATATCCTGCCAGTACTGATTACAATAATGAAGGCTCCTTGTGTTAGTCTAGGTCCTCTAAGAAGCAGATGCCAAAAAGGGACTAAACGTGCAAGAATTTTATTATGGGGAAACACCTGTGAGGGAAATTGGGGAGGGGGCCAGAGAGGCTGGGAGTGTGAGTAGACCATGATGCCAGTCTTACTCCAAGTGAAGGAGAGAGGGAATGAGGGGTTGGGAGTATCCTGGAATGCTGTGCAGTACTTGCAAGTTTTTGTAAGGCTGTGCGGGAGTCCTAGAGTGAACTTTGGCCAGCAGAAGAGTCCAGCATCTCCCAGGAACTGGCCTGCCTTAGAACTCTTGCTGCACCAAGTCATTGGCTGGGAACAGTGCGTGGGAGGTATGCCTCCAGGTAAACTCAGCAGTGAATTTCAGAGGAGGCAGCTAAAGCCCCTGGGTCAATTACACTCTCTGGAGTCGGTCTGCCAGATACATTCTTATGGCCACCACAGTGTTCAATAAATATGAATTCAACAATCAATTATCAAGCACCCTATCAAGTACCATGCTCAGCACACCAAAAAGTACACATCCTCCAAACACAAAAATGGTAAAGACTACAAAATGCATTTTCAGAGTTCAAAATCTAATAGGGAAGACAAACATGGAAATATGCAATTACCACACAACATGCAAGTGTTAATGTAGAAGCATGTTCCAAATGCTACAGGAACATGGAGGAATAAAACAGTGAGCTCTACCTGCAAAGTTGGAGATATAACCACAGAGGACGTAAGGTTAGCATAGGCCTTAAAGAATGCCTGGGAATACTACTCAGCCATAAAAAAGATGAAACTGTGCCATTTGCAACAACATGGATGGACCTTGAGGGTATTATGCTATGCAAAATAAGCCAGATGGAGAAAGACAATTACCATATGAATTCACTCATATGTGGAAGATAAACAAACACATAGATATGGAGGACAGATTGGTGGTTACCAGAGGGGAAAGGGGTGGAGGGAGGGGGAAAGGGGCGGAGGGAGGGGGAAAGCAGTAAAGGGGCACATGTGTATGGTGACAGATGGAAACTAGACTTTTAGTAGTGAACACAATGCGGTCTCTACACAAGTCACAATATCACGATGTACACCTGAAATTTACATAATGTTGCAAATCAATGTGACCTCAATTAAAAAAAAAAAAGAATGCCTAGGTATTCACCAGGCAGAGATTCCAATCAGAAGGAAATCATCTGTGTGTAGATCTAGGTTCTTATTGTTTATCTCAAATATTTGCAGCCCCTCCCTGGGGGATGGGTATACTTCCCTACTGATTAATGTTAGACTTGACCACATGGAATGTGAACAGAAATGGCATACAGCACTTCCAGGGGAAGCTTTAGTAGCCAGCCTGTGGTTTGTATGCTCTCTATTTCTCTGACCAGATAAGGTCCAGAGAGGCGGCCTCATCAGCCTGCATTCCAGAGTGAAGATGACATTAATCAGAGGAGCAGCTGTCCCATGAGGGACATGTAGCATGAGTGAGAAATCAGCCTCTGTTTTTATAACCCATTGAGATCTGTAACCACAGCAGAACCAGCACCCCAGCCTGCTCTGACTGATACAACATGCAGACAGAAGGCACAGAAACAGAAAGAGTATCAGGTTTTCAGGGAATTCCCCTACCCCCACCCCTGTGGCTGGGGTGTTGGCTATGTGATGAGCACTGATGGAGATGGGATAGAATCATGTAATAGAGTCTTTTTTGACATGTTAAAGATATGGTGAATAATCCACAGGCAATAGAGTCCCATTGAGGTTTTTAACTAGGGAAGAGACATGAGCAAATCTGGTTTCTAAAGTATGATTAGGAAGCCTATACGGCTGCTCTTGTAATTATCCTGAGAAGAGTCTCAGAGGCTAATTCAGCGAGGGCAGTGAGGAGAGAGGAAGGGGCTGGATCTCAGTGACCTCCAGCAGGTGGATGAGATTGCACGTGGGAAAGGAGGAGTTGCGGATGAAAGCAGCATAGTAACGCACAGGAGGAAGAGCAGCTTTTAGGAGAGCTGATGATGTGTTTGATTTTGGGAATCTGAAGCTCCTTCAGAACATCCATATGACAACATCCAGTAAGTTCTTGGAAAGATATGTTTGGAGTTCAGGCAGCACTGAATTGAATCACTTTAACAGCTAAATTTTAGAGACTTTTAATCTTTTCCTTTTCCCTATATGGCCACTGTAAGTTTGGCTCATTTAAAAAAAAAAAGATGGGGAAGGGAATGAATTGATACAACCCTAGCTGGGCCCCAGCTCCCTTCAGACTACAAGGCCCAGTAATTTACAGAGGCTTTCCTACACTCATTGGCCTTGGCCATGAACTTTTTGTTAGCTTTTTGTTTCCCTTTAACACAGAGGCAAACGGATGAGAGTTAATCTCAGTCCACATTATCATCACTGATCCTTGAAAGTCCTCTTCTGCTGTGTATTTTAAAATTTTCTTTTATGTCCATTCTTCAGTGCCGGCTCTACTTTCCCCATGATCAGCCATTCTAGTTTATTTAATGTATGCATTTTTATTTCTGTGTGTTCTTATAAAATGTGTATTTTGAGGCTTGTGATTTTTAATTTTGGTAAGCAGTACTGTGTTATATTTCATCATGTTTCAGTTTGACTCCCCATGACGTGTAGATAGCACTTTTCTCATCTACTTTTCAGTGACATCACCCAGGTTGACTCCTACTTGTTACCATCAGTGATGCTGCAGTGAACATCTGCACACGTTTACCTTACACCCTTTTGCGGTAATTTCCTTGGAATGTAAAGGTAGAAGCATACTATACGTAATATACATATTCTTCATCTGACTTAACAGATGCCCCCATATGGCTGCACCAGTCTGCCCTTCATTCAGTCATGTGTGAAGGTTCCTAAACCCCCACATTTCTGTCAGCACTTGGCATTATGTAGCTTTCTAATTTTTGCCAATCTAGAAGTACTAAGTGATATCTCATTTTTTAAAATCTCTATCTTAATGATTACTAATGAGTTCAAGCATCTGTTCATATGCTTGGTTTGGTTTGTTTTCCTCTTCCTCCATTTCTAGTTCGTAGAATTTACCAGTTTCTTGAAAATAGACATTAATGTTTTATTATTGTTGTTGTTTCTACTGCTTGGCAGGATTTTCTTTTGTAGTCTAGACAGCAATTGTGTATCACTTTTACACCTTTTGTAATTGTCCCGCAGTCCTTGGATATTCTATTCTTTATTTTCCTCTTTGCTTTTCAGTCTGGGAAGTTTCTAATGCATGGATTCTTTCCTCAAACATGTCCAGTCTATGGAGGAGCCCATCAAAGGCATTCTTCATTTCTCCTACAGTGTTTTTGATTCTAATATTTCCTTTTGATTTTTTTCCTAAAAGTTCACATCTCTCTGTTTACATCACTCATCTGTTCTTATGTGTAGACCATTTTTCCATCAGAGCTCTTAGCATATTAGTCATAGCTGTTTTAAATTCTCAGTCTGATAATTCCAACATCCCTGCCACATCTGAGTCTGGTTCTGAGGCTTCCTGTGTCTCTTTGGACTGTGGTTTTGCCTTTTAGCATGCTGTGTTATTTTCTGTTAAAAGCTGAACATGAAAAAAGCTGGGTAAAAGAAACTGAGGTAAATAGGCCTTTAGTGTGAGGTTTTATATTTATCTGGCTAGGAGGTAGGCTGTGTTTAATGATGTAGTTATGGAGGCCAGAGGCTACAATTTCCTCTAGGGTTTTTGCTTTTGTCTTCCTTGTTGCCTTTGGGTTTCCCTAGAGACTCCTTCTTAAATAGAGTCTGAGCCTTGCAGTTGTTTCTGTTGTAATCCCCTGTTATTATACAGGACTGACATAGTAGCAAGGTGTGGAGGGGAGGAGGGCATTCTATAATTCTGTTGTTACCTCTCAGTCTTTAGTGAACCTGTGCTCCTGGGCTGTGACCTTCACGTACTTCTCAGCTTCCCTCCCCAGCCTACCTTTAAGGCCTTAAGTGAGCAGGAAGGCTAGAAGGATATAGAATTGTGTATTTTCCTTCCCCTATGTCAAAGGCTAGAGAGGGCTGGAGTTGGGTATTTCCTTCCCCCGTTGTTGGTTAGGCTCTGGTAAAACCCAAGTCGTTTAGGCTCTGTCAAATAGTCTTCCTTGAGGGCAGGTCTTTGTTAAGGAGAACAGAATCTCTGGGTGTGTTTCAGAATCTTAACTTTTCCTCTCCCCGGTCAGAAGCATAAGGAGAATTTTTCTCCTGTCTTTGCCCTGAGAACCCGGTGGAGCTTCTGGAGGTAAAATTAAGGGTAGATCTCCAGGAGTTCTTATCTCTCCAGCTGTCTGTGCTTAAGCTCCTGTCTAACACGTTGCTCTTTCCAGCAGCAGCTTCTGCTCCCAGTAAGCTGTGATTCTCTGTATCCACCTAGCTGTCTCTCCAATTTTGGGGATGCTAGTTTGTCCTGTGACCTCAATTCTCTGATAGGCCTAAGAAAAATTGTTGATTTTTAGTTTGTTCAGCTCTTTTTCTTGTTCTGAAGATAGGAGTTATGACTTCCAACATCCTTAACTGTTGGTCCAGAAACCAGAAATTGCGTGTCACTTCTAGATATCATAAATATCTGTTCTCATTCTGTCATGTTTCAATTACCCATAGTTACCTTGCACTGAATAGAAATCCTTAATTTATTTGCCGGAACATTGCCACTATTTTTGCCTTTGGGTTTGTCCTTTCAAAATTTTGTTAAAGAAGACTTTTCCTGTCCCCACTTGAAAAGATATTCTTCTATATTTTTTCTATTGACTTTGTAATTGTACCTTTAACACTTGGGCCTTTAATTCATCTGGATTCCACCTTTTCCTATGGTGTTAAGGAGTGATTCAGTTTCATTTTTCTCCATATAGTGAGCCAGTTTGTCCAGTGGAATCTATGAAACAATCTATTCTTTTCCATTTGATTTATGGTATATTAAGTTCCCATTTATGCAACCTCCTTTCTCCTAGGTCTGTATTCAAATTCATTGGTCTTCTTGTCTGTTCTTGTGCCAATACTGCAGTGTTTTAAAATGATGTCAATATCTGGTAGGACAAATCCCCCTTCTTTCTTCTTTTTTTTTTTTCTAAGTTGAATGTGTTATTCAAAACTGTACTCTTGAAGTAAATTTCTTCTAGGTTTATCTTTGTGTCTTGTTTCTCCCATCTTTAATTCAAAAGAAACACAGAGATTCCTTTAAGGTAGTGTTTCAAACAAACAAACCCTTTCCTTTGCATGTAAGGACACAGTTATTAATCCAGTGTTGTTAGGACCTATACTCTGGGCTGTGTTGGCAGCGGTTCCATTATGAGCCTGTCACTCCGTCTCCTCTGGCTCACCTCAGAGCCAGGGGTTTACACCTTTGACAAGTGACTGAGGTGACTGATGGTAAGAAGAGGGATCTTCTATTGGAGACCACATCTTAGATTCCTTGGTGTCCTTTACAAAAAGCTAGCCAGCCTAGAGACTCCATTCTTAGAGGCCATCTAGTGAACCAGCTTGTTTTCTAGGTGAAAAGTCCTGAGGGGCAATAAGGTGAGGTTGTTCCCCAAGCTCTCACAGCTTCCTCTTCACAGACTAAGAGTCAGAACTTCTCCTTGATTCTTAGTTCACTGCTTCAACCATTCACTATACCACATGGCTTCTTTCAGTGAAAGGGCAGATAGAGTCTCAAAGTGGTAAATTCTGAGAGAGATTCAAAAATAATTGTGCTACTCATTTTATCTACATGTGACGGATGGGTGGGAATGCAACACATCCTTCAAGCAAGTCATCAGGTTTGAATCAGGACCTTGCTTCCAGTCACAAGCTGGAATTTCTTGTTTACCAATAACCTCAGGCATCTAGGGTTTCAGTATTTAAGTAAAATAAGGTAGATTTCAAGGTCTACTGCAAATATTTTGAGGACAGGAAAGCTCTGGCAGCAGAAAAGGGACTGAATTAGAAGCTGCAGTGACCTAATTGCCCTACCGTTGACAGATGACTAATTGATTCTGTACACACAGCTGCTAGAACTAAAGCATGGAGAGGAGGCTGGCCCATATTGTTAATATAAACCATGTGTCATTAAAAGTTAATATGTGGTTTCCTTTAAACTAAGAGGCTACTCTTAGATGACAGAGATATTCAACAACTGGTAGTTGCAACAGAAAAAAGAGATTATCATATTGCTTTCTATTAATAAAGACAATTAATTTACCAAGAAATAACAGCACATAGGATAATATGTATTGTATTTATTGTAACTAATATTATTAAACTATTTCTAATGTCTGTGATTCCTCCACCCTAAGAAAACAGCCATTTATATTTTTCAATTTTTCCTTATTTTTAGGAATATGTATTTTACATGGTATCAAACAATATTGTTAGGAAATACATTGCTGTGTGATTTAATCTTAGAACTTTTGTGTGTGTTTGAATGTTACTTATAGTTTGGTGAGATAATTCTTTTGCAGCTGTGTTAGAACTGACTAATACCACAGCCTGGACTGCAGAGCTGACTTTGGCCTGGACAAAGAAGTGCTGATCTTGAACAACTTTCCCTTTGAGGCAGACAGATTTTCAAGGAGCCAGCACGAAATCAGTGCATTTCACTTTCTTGGCTCAGATGAAGTGAAGCTAGCAGGAAAGCTACTTTGTAAGGTGATGTGTATTGTAGTCCCATAAATAGCAAGTTGATGATTCTTCCCCAGTCTAAAGCTGTTAGATGAGAAAAGTCTTCAAATTTAAATCCCGATATTAAGGATGTGGCAAAAATCTGTGTACCAAGATCTTCATTACAGCATTATTTATAGTAATGAATAATTGGAAACAACTTAAATATCCAGCCATAGAGAACATATTATTCATTATTATTGATAAATAAATGAAAAGCAATAAGAAAAACAGGAGTATACAAGGAAGACATTTGGTTTAAAACTAATTTGGCCTGACTTTGTTTTCTAGTTGAAAGGCCTGATGTGGCCTGTTAAGCATGCATTGTATGTCTGCTTTAAACATTTATCTATATCCCAAAGACAAGAATGATGCCCTTAAAGACAGGGATGTAATTTCCCCCCGTATCAGCATTTCTTTAAGGATAACCATCTCTTCCTGGAAACTAAAGATTAATTACCAACCTGCTGTGCTCACCTTATGACCACTGACCTGCTGACCACCAACTGCTGTGCCAGCTAAGCATCTCATGACAGTGGTAAAAGAGAGATTCCTGTCATACGTGATGTATGCTTTTCATTCCAAGACAGTGTATAACCACTCTGTACACCCCACTTCTTTGGTGCCCTTCCTTCCTTGGGAAGAAAGTCCTTCCCTCAAACCTGGCTCATAATAAACTCGCCCCAATTTTGATTTATAGAATGATTATGTATTATTTGCATTGAGAATATGATATTTTAAGCAGCTATGTAAAAAGTTGTTTGTAAATACATAAGAGAATATTTACTTTGAAGAAATAAAGACATTTGAATGCAAAACTCCATCTGAAAAATTATTCTGATTCCATAACAGATTCAACATATAACAAATCCTTATTGAGGAAGAGGTGGCCGATGTGTTTATGCTTTGTGTATATATGTGTATAAGTATATGAAAATCATCCCCAAAAGAAAATGTGTGAATTTTCACATCATTTGGAGTGGGAATTTATGGGGTATTTTAACTTATTTCTCTCTATATCTCTCTGAAATTCAAGGTTGACTCCAATTGGCATGAATTACTTTTATAACCAGGAAAAAAAGATACTTAAGAAATGCCTTTTCCCAGTCTTTGCCACTAAAAGTGAATAGGGCAAGTAAGGTCCAGTGAACTGGTTTCTGGATTAAGCGGGACCCACTTCACTGAAGAGCCCCAAAATAGAGACAAGTCCCATCGAACCTGGCTGCTGCTCAGTGCAATGAGTACAGCAGACAAACTAATGGAGTACCATTTCACGTACCTAGAGACTCAATCCCACAGGATTATGGGATCACATATAAGCAGACCCAGGGCAAGAGTACAAATGGTAGCCCCCAGAGCATATATCTCATGTTTTAAAGTGATAAATCAAGCTAACTATTAGGTAAGATATGTGCTATTCTCCTATCTTGACAAGTATACTTCTATAATTATCTGAAGGCCAGGATAAAATTTGGAATTTGAGGATTCCTTAGGATTTTGAGACTGCGTGGGAATTGGCAGCACAGGGAGAAGCAGACCCTGGTCTGTGGCCTGCTCCCTTCCTCCAGTCCCCAGCTCAGACCTTATAAGCAGGCCTTGCATGCACCTCGGGGATGACAAGCCTGTAGTTCCAAGCTATGTGCCTGCCCTCTATGTGGCTGCCCTTGGCAGTCCCTGGCCCTAAGCATCCACACACTTGGGGGAAGGGCCTTTGATAGACTATTCAGACCCTGGAATTGGTATCCTGGTACCCATGGCCCTAGATTCTTGAGAATAGTCTAGAAGGTGGGCATGTCCCCTTAGTCCTGCAGGCCTCTTATCCCAGTGTGGAAAGGGCTGTTGGAGGAGGGCCAGAGCTGGGACAAGTAATGTCTGATATTGTTAAAAATGATTAAGGAGGACAATTTGGTGATACAAAAAACTTTAACACTTAGTGAAGTGGATAGTCTGCATTCGCATGTATCCAGAGAACTGCAAAATGGGGTGGAAGTCAGGAAGATTTTGTAGGATAAAGAATAAGGAACAAGGAAGAAAAAAATAGAAAATGAATAAGGAACAAGGAAATAAGTATAGAGCCCAGAGCTTGCCTGGTGTTTGGGGTTTGACTGACTGGATATACTACTGTGTTGCTGGTCAGGTGGAGCATTTACAGGGATATAAAAGTTAAGTTTTGGTTTGCTTCCATGGCACCCCCAGGACAGGAGCAGCTCCATCTTGGGCCTAGAAATTTCATTTGGAATATCAAGTTAGAATTTTTATACCTCAGGCTCCCATGAATCATAACAGAAATTCCATCCATCTCTAACTATCTAACTTAATGATAGATAACATCTCAAACATTGTCCTCCCACAAACACCACACTGCTCAGAGACCTCCACGTGCTCTAAAAGGTGTTGTCACCTGCCTTCATTCCTGGCAACTCTTCTGCCTTTTGATTCATCTCCCTCTCCCCACACCCAATGTGGCTTGATGAGGTGACACTGCTCTCTGTAGCACATTCCCCAAAAGTGATTCCTTTACAACAAACAGATTTTTCTTTTCATGACTTAAGTAAGTTTTTTTATTATCTCTCAAAGCAAAAGATTAGATACAAGCCAGTGCAAGGTTTGGTGTGCACCTAATTAGTGGACCGAGGCACTTTCCATCTTCCCCTCACTGTTTTGGCCCTATACTCCCTCATGGTTACAAGCTGGCTATGGCAGCTGGAGGTATCTCATGCAGATATGACTACACCCAGAGAAGTAGAGGGAACCTCTTCCCATGTACTTCTTTGTATTTTTAAGAATAAGTTTCTTTTATTATTCACTTTTTAAAATTTATATGCAACAAAAATTACTCTTCTTGGTGTACAGTTCTATGAGTTTCCACAAATGCATAATCATGTGATCACCATCAAAATCAAGATACAGAAATAATTCTATTATCCCCAAAACTTCCTTCATGCTGCCTCTTTGTAATTGATCCCTCCTGTAGCCCAACTCCTAGTAACCCACCAAACTGCTTGCTGTTCCTATATTTTGCTTTTTCCAAAATGCCATATGAATGGAGTCCTACTCCATAGCCTTTTAAGCCTAGTTTCTTTCACTTTGCATAATTCATTTGACACTCATCCATGTCATTGTGTGTAGCAGTGGTTCATTCCTTTCTGTCTGTCTTTTGGTTTTTTGCTGAATAGTATTCTATTGTAAGGCTACAACAGTTTATTTATCTGATCAACTGTTCTAGTCTAATTCTTTGATCTATACTGAGTTCATTTTTCAATAGGGTGAAGTTCATTTTTTTTTTTTTTTGGCATATGGATTGTTCCAACATAATTTGTTGCAAAGAACATCAATTTTCCATTGAGTTGTCTTTGTATCTTTGTCAACAGTCAACTAATTCTGTTTCACTGATCTATGTGTCTATCCTTCTGTCAACATCACATTGTCTTGATTATTGTGGGTTTATAGTTATCCCTGAAATCAGATACAGTGAGTCCTCAAACTTTGTTCTTCTTTTTCAAAATTATTTTGGTTATTCCAGTTCCTTTGCCTTGGCAAATAAAGTTCATAATCAGCTTGTCAATAGCTACAAAATGTTCCTGCTATCATTTTGATTGAGTTGGAGTTGAATCTATAGATCAGTTTGAGGACAATGGTCATCATAACAATATTAATTCTTCCAAACCATAATAATGGCATGTCTCAAGTTGGTGTCAAGATGGCAGTGTAGGCAGACTCTGAACTCACCTCCTCCCATGGACACAACAAATTTACAGCTACTCTTGGAACAATTACCCTGAGAGAGAACTGAAAACTGGGCAAAATTAAGCCCCACAACAAGAGACAGTCCTGACTGACGTGGAAGAGGCAGAAATTCCCTCTCTGGAGAGAAGAAAAGACACCTTCACAAGCCACAGTGCTTCACAGCTGCCCAGGAGCAATCCAAAGATATGCAGCCTTCCCTGGAGGAGGGGGGACCTGAGCGGGGGCGCATTACTGCTATAAGCATCTTTCGGTCCCAACAGAACCAGGATGAGTGTCATAGTGTTTGGCTTTGCTGGCTACTAACAATAACAGGGAATACCTCCAGGAAAGCTATTGGACTTAAGGAAAGAAAAGTCAGCTCTTAAAGGATCCAACCTCAAATTCACCCATTTTGGAAAGCAACATAAAATCACCAGAAAGAAAGGTGCACAGTCCTTTGGTGAAAAGAGACTCACTTGATAGGCTCTGGGTACATCTCAGTGAGAGGTGAGACCTTTCTAGGGACTGAGACATTGGCAGCAGCCATTATTGTGACCTAATACAGGTGTTCTGACACAGATGCTGGCAGATGCCATTGGAGTTCTTCCCCTGGCCTGCTAGCACAGGGGTCTCCCACACCCACTAGAGCATCAATTTAACCCAGCTCAGCTGGAACAGGCAACCCACCCTAGGGACTGGCCCCACCCAACAGCAAGTCCTTGGACAACTGGTGGGTCTGTATAGGGTGGGTACCTGGATCGACTCCAGCTAGGTGAGTGGGTCCACCGCTGTGGGGCAGGGCATGCACAAGGAGTGGGTGGAGTGTGGGTCCTCTGCAGTGGGGCAATTGGATCTGCTTCAGGGGTTCAGGGTGCTTGCACAGGGCAGGACTGTGTTGATAGTGTGTGTGGCCCTGTGGGTGGTGGGGCTTGTCAGCTGCAGAAGACTTGTGCTTCTCAAACAGCCACATAGGGGATCAGTGCCACTTTCCAAAGCCTGAAGCAATTGGGTGCTCCCATGCCTCAGGCCAGCCCCAATCAGCTGCAATCTTGAGAGAACTGATAAGAGTCTTGTAGGCCATAGGCCTACAGCAATTGTAAGCCCATGAGTCTAACAACCAGCCATGCTGGAAGCCTACTCAACAGAAAAGCCACAACAGGAATGTGCTATTAGACCTTGCAGTCAACTGTGCTGGGGCCCCCCATACCTAATAAAGTGACTGAAGATTCCATAGCAGGCAAACACAGCTGAGCAATACAAGCAGCTGGCCAGGGGGACAGTCCAGTCTCCCTGTGCACCAGCAGCAAAGCAAACCTGCCACAACAGAAGGACATATGTAGCCTACACAGGGGTCACTCCTGGAACACTTGGAACTGATGACAAGAGGGAAGCACACTGTTGGGACTCATAAGGTATCTCTTACACAAGGCCACCTCTCCAAGATCAGGAAACATATAACCACAGAGAAAGAGGCAAAATGAGGAGACAAAGGAATACATTCCAAGTAAGGGAACAGGACAAAACTCCAGAAAAAGAACTAAATGAAACAGAAATAAAAATCTACCTGACAAAGAGGTCAAACAAAGAGTATGAGGATGCTCACTGATCTTGGGAGAAGAGTGGATGAACTCAGTGAGAACTTCAACAAAGAATCAGAAAATATAAAAAAGATCCAATAAGAAATGAATACTATACTGGAAATGAAAAATTCACTAGAGGGACTCAAAACCAGAGTAGATGATACAGAAGAATTGATAAGTAAGCTGGATGAAAGACTAGAGGAAATCACCCAAGCTAAACAGCTAAAAGAAAAAAGAATTAAAAAGAATGAGGACAGTTTAAGGGACCTCTGGGACAACATCAATCACACTAACATCCATTTCATAGGTGTCCCAGAAGAAGAGAGATACAAAGGGGCACAGAATCTATTTGAAGAAATAATAGCTGAAAACTTTCCTAACCTAAGGAACAAAACAGACATCCAGGTACAGGAAGCACAGAGAGCACCAAACAAGACAAACCCAAACAGGCCCACACCAAGACACATCATAATTTAAATGTCCATCATTAAAGATAAAGAGAGAATCCCAAATGTCAAAAAGAAAGGAAACAAGTTACATAAGGCTATCAGCTGACTTCTCAGCAGAAACCTTACAGGCTAGATGAGAGTGGCACAATATATTTGAAATACTAAAAGGAATAAACCTATAGCCAAGAATACTCTATCTGGCAAGGTTATCATTCAGAATGGAAGAATAGACAAAGAGTTCCCCAGACAAGCAAAAATTAAAGGAGTTTATCACCAAGAAACCAGTCCTACAAGAAATATTAAAAGGACTTATTTGGGGCCGCCCAGTGGCGCAGCGGTTTAGTTCGCGCTTGGCAGCCCAGGGTTCGCAAGTTCGGATCCCGGGCGCCTGCAGACGAACTGCCTGTCAGCCATGCCATGGCGGCGTCCCATATAAAGTGGAGGAAGATGGGCACTGATGTTAGCCCAGGGCCAGTCTTCCTCAGCAAAAAGGGGAGGATTGGCAACGGATGTTAGCTCAGGGCTGGTCTTCCCCACAAAAAATAAATAAATAAATAAATAAAATAAAAGGACTTATTTAAGGGGGAAAGAGAAGGCCACATAGGAAAAAATTATCTATTTCCATGATAAGAGGGTAATGGATACAAATGCACAAACAAGAGGTTAGACAGGATATCAAAAACATGAAATGTGGGAGGAGAGGAGTAAAAAAGTAGAGCTTTTAGAAAGAGGTCACACTAAAGAGACCATCAACTTAATTTAGATTGCTATATACATAGGCTATTATATATGAACCTCGTGGTAATCACAAACCAGAAACCTATAATAAATACACAAAAAAACTAAGAGAAAGGAACCCAAATATAATACTAAAGAAAGCCATCAAACCACAAGGGAACAGAACAAGAGAAGAAGAAAGGAACAGAGAAGAACTACTAAAATACCCAGAAAAACAGTAACAAAATGGCAATAAGCACATACTTATCAGTAGTTACTTTAAATGTCAAAAGACTAAATGCTCCAATCAAAAGACATAGGGTGGCTGATTGGATAAAAAAACAGACTCATATATATGCTGCATACACAAGATACACTTCAGACCTAAAGACACTCACAAGCTGAAAGTGAAGGGATGGAGAAAGATCTATGCAAATGGCAATGAAATGAATGCTGGGGTAGCAATATTTATGCCAAAGATAGACTTTAAAACAAAAACTGTAACAAGAAACTAAGAAGGGCACCACATAATGATCAAGGGAACTATCCAACAAGAGGATATATCACTTGTAAATATCTATGTACCCAACAGAGGAGCACCTAAACATATAAAGCAATTATGAACAGACATAAAAGGAGAAATAGACAGTAACACAGTAATAGTAGTGGATTTTAACATTCCACTTACAATGGATAGATCATCCAAACAGAAGATCAATAAGGAAACATTGGCCTTACACAACACACTAGACCAGATAGACTTAGTTGATATATACAGAACACTCCATCCCAAAAATCGAAGAATACACATTCTTTTCAAAAGCATATGGAATATTCTCCAGGATTGACCACATATTAGGCCACAAAACAAGTGTCAATAAATTTAAGAAGACTGAAATAATACAGAGCATCTTTCCTGACCACAACACTATGAAACTAGAAATCAACTATGGAAGAAAATTGGAAATGCCACAAAAGTGGATATTAAACAAAATGCTACTGAACAATGATTGGGTCAATGGAGAAATGAAAAAATACCTGGAAAAAGTGAAAATGAAAATACAACATGCCAGAATTAATGGGATACTGCTAATGCATTTCTAAGAGGGAAGTTTATAGCAATACAGGCCTACCTCAAAAAACAAGAAAAATCTCAAATAAACAATCTAACAAAGCACCTAAAGGAACTGGGAAAAGAAGAACAAACAAAGCCCAAAATCAGTAGAAGGAGGGAAATAATAAAGATCAGAGCAGAAATAAGTGAAATAGAGACTAAAAAAAAAAAGAAAAAAATCAATGAAACCAAGAGCTGGTTCTTTGAGAAGATAAACAAAATTGACAAACCTTTAGCTAGACTCACCAAGAAAAAAGAGAGAAAGCTCAAATAAGTAAAATCAGAAATGAAAGGGGAGAAATTACAATGGACACCTTAGAAATACAAAAGGTTATAAGAGAATACTATGAAAAGCTGTATGCCAACAAACTGGATAATCTGGAAGAAATGGATAAATTCTTAGAATCATACAACCTTCCAAAATGGAATCAAGAAGAAGGAGACAATTTGAATAGACCAATCACCAGTATGGAGATCGAAACAGTAATAGAAAACTTCCCCAGAAATAAAAGTCCAGGACCAGACACCTTCCCTGGGGAATTCTACCAAACATTCAAAGGAGCTGTAATACCTATCCTTCTCAAACTCTTCCAAAAAATTGAAGAGGAGGGGAAGCTTCCTAACTCATTCTACAAAGCCAACATTACCCTGATACCAAAACCAGACAAGGACAACACAAAAAAGAAAATTACAGTCCGATACCACTGATGAACATTGATGCAAAAATCCTCAACAAAATACTAGCAAATCGAATACAATACATTAAAAGGATCATCCACCACGATCAAGTGGGATCATTCCAGGGATGCAAGATGGTTCAATATCTGCAAATCAATCAATGTGATACACCACATTAACAAAATGAAGAATAAAAATCATAGAATCATCTCAATAGATGCAGAGAAAGTTTGACAAAATATGGCATTCATTTACAATAAAAATTCCGAATAAAATGGGGATAGAAGGAAAGTACCTCAACATAATCAAGTCCATACATGACAAACCCACAGCTAATATCATTCTCAATGGAGAAAAACTGAAAGCTATCCCTCTAAGAACAGGAACCAGACGAGGATGCCCACTTTCACCACTCCTATTTAACATAGTATTGGAAGTACTAGCCAGAGCAATCAGGCAAGAAAAAGAAATAAAAGGGATCCAAATTGGAAAAGAAGAAGTGAAACTGTCACTATTTGCAGATGACATGATTTTAATATATAGAAAACCCTAAAGACTCCACCAAAAATCTCTTAGAAATAAGAAATGAATGCAGCAAACTTGCAAAATAAAAAATCAACATACAAAAATCAGTTGCATTTCTATACAGTAACAACAAAGCAGCAGAAAGAAAATAAGAATACAATCCCATTTACAATTGCAACAAAAAGAATAAAATACCTAGGAATAAACTTAACCAAATGGATAAAAGATCTGTACACTGAAAACTATAAAACATTGTTGAAAGAAATTGAAGAAGCCACAAAGAAATGGAAAGGTATTCCATGCTCTTGGATTGGAAGAATTAACATAGTCAAAATTTCCATACTTCCTGAAGCAATCTATAGATTCAATGCAATCCCTATCAAAGTCCCAACAACAGTTTTCACAGAAATAGAGCAAAGAATCCCAAAATGTATATGGAACATCAAAAGACCCTGTATAGTGAAAGGAATTCTGAGAAAAAAGAATAAAGCTGGAGGTATCACATTTCCTGATTTCAAAATATACTACAGGGCTATGCCAATACAGCATGGTATGGCACAAAAACAGACACACAGATCAACAGAACAGAATTGAGAGCCCAGAAATAAACCCACACATTTATGGACAGCTACTTTTTGACAAGGGAGCCAAGAACATACAGTGGAGAAAGGAAAGTCTCTTCAATCACTGGTGTTGAAAAAACTGGACAGCCGCATGCAAAAGAATGAAAGTAGACCATTATCTTACCCCATAGATGAAAATTAACTCAAAGTGGATTAAAGACTTGAATGTAAGACCTGAAACCATGAAACTTTTGGAAGAAAACATGGGCAGAATGCTCTTTGACCTCAGTCTTAGCAGCATATTTTCACGTACCATGTCAGACCAGGCAAGGGAAACAATAAAAAAATAAACAAATGGGATTTCATAAAAGTAAAAAGCTTCTGCACAGCAAAGGAAACCATCAACAAAATGAAAAGACAACCTAACAATCGGGATAAGATATTTGCAAACCATATATCTGATAAAAGGTTAATATCCAAAATATATAAAGAACTCATACATCTCAATAACAAAGAAACTAACAACCCAATTAAAAAATGGGCAAGAGATCTGAACAGGCATTTCTCCAAAAAGATATACAGATGGCCAAAAGGCACAGGAAAAGATATTCAACATAATTAACTATCAGGGAAATCAAAACTACAGTGAGATATCACCTCATGCCCATCAGAATGGCTATAATTAACAAGACAGGAAACAAGTGTTGGAGAGGATGAAGGGAGAATGGAACTCTCATACACTGCTGGTGGGAGTGTAAACTGGTGCAGGTGCAATGGAAAACAGAATGGAGAGTCCTCAAAAAGTTAAGAATAGAACTACCAAGTATGTGGACATTATTCAGCTATCTTTCTGTTATTGAATGCTAGCTTAACTACATTATGGCCTTAGTACATATTTTGTATTATTTTATTTCTTTTATGTTTGTTAAAGTATTTTAAATGGCTCAGTATTTCATCTACTTTGGTAAGAGTTTCATGTGGACTTAACAAGAATGTATATTCTACTGTTGTTGAGAAGAATGCTCTGTTTATATCAGATAGACCAAGTTGGTTGATAGTGCTATTCAGGTCTTCTCTACCTTCATTCACTTTCTGTCTGCTTGATGCAGTGATTACTCAAAGAGGAATCTCCACATACGATTATGGATTTTGTTATTTCTCCTTTCAGTTATATCTGGTTTTGCTTCATATATTTGGAAGATTGTTAGAAGCATACATATTTAAGATTGTTATATCTTCTTGGTGAATTAACACTTTTATCATTACGCAATATCTCTCTTTATCACTGGTAACACTCCTTGCTCTGAAATCTGCTTTGTCTGATATTATATAGCCAGTCCAACTTCTTTTTATTATTATTTGTGTAGTATATCTTTTTTATCCTTTTAATATTACCCTAACCTTATGTTTCCACTTAAAGTGGCTTCCTGTGTAGAGCATATTCTGGGTCTCATTTTTAAAATCAGATCTGACAACATAACTTGGAAATGTTTAGACCCTTTATATTTAAAGTATTTATCAATATGTTTGGATTTAAGTGTACCATTTATTGTTTTCTGTTTTTGTTTCTCTGTTATTCCTTTCTTATTTTTTCATTATTTAAACATTTTTTAGTATTTAACTTTAATTTATGTATTGGATTTTTGGCTATATGTCTTTTTATTTTAGTTGTTACTCTGGGGATTACAATATACACACGACATTTCACAGTATACTTCATGTCTGGGCTTGGTTTTCTTTGACTTTATTCTACTTGAGGTTTGCTGACATCTTGTCTGTAAATTTATATATTTCACTAAATTTCAGAAATTTACAACCATATTTCTTAGAATATTTTCTTGTACCAATCTTATTCTCCTCTCATCTGAGACTACAATAACGTAAATATTAGCTCTTTCAATATTATACCATAGGTTCCTGAAGCTCAGTTCATTTTTTAAAAATCTTTTCTCTCTGTGTTGTTCAGATTGGTTAATTCCAATGATCTAACTTCAAGTTCACTGATTTTTTTCCTATTTTAATTCCATTCTGCTAATAAGTGAGTCCATCCAATTTATTTTTCATTTCAGATACTATATTTCTCAGTTCTAAAATTTTTACATTGTTGCTTCCCATAATTTCTGGGTTTTTTTTTTTTCTGGTTAATTAATGTTAGATTGCATCCTAAACATTTTCAATATTATGTTGTTTAGACTCTGGGTCAAGTTAATATTCTCTGGAGAATGCTAGTTATTTGTTTTCATAGACAATCTACCCAGTTGGGTTTAGACTAAGAGTTCTCTCACCTGTGGGTGGTTGCTCTGATGTCTGTTCATTTTTCAAAGCCATTGTCACACTGCTTTGGCTCTGTCTCGCACATGTACAGTTCACGGGTGAGTTTGGGCACCTATTAACACACAGAATTAGAGTATCCCCTTCTCCAGTTATTTCCCCTCTAGGATTTGCACACAGGGACCCATTTCCTGGTCCTCTGGACAGAAAGCTGTTGTTTCCCTCAGAGTTTTTGCTGCTAAATGCATTAGAGGAAGCAGTGTGAAAGCAAGACAGTAAATCACTTGCAGAAAGTCCCCAGTGGGTGGCTCTTTAAAAAAGTACTTTCTCCTCCTCCAATTCACTGCATAAATCTCTTCTTGCCTGACAAGGGCCCCTCTTCAAGTGTTACAATTTAGTTTTTGTCTCCCTCTATAACCTAAATCCTATCTCTTACTTATCTTTGAAGACAAGTCAGGCATAACCTTCTGTAGAATGACCTTCAGGTGGTATTATCTTCTCTGGAGCATCTTTCCCAACCACCTACACATGCTGCCTGGATACCCTTGGCTATGACACATATTCTTTTGTTTTGATTAAATTGCACCTTGTTGCAGTTCAGATATGCTCCATTTGATGGATTTATGGATTTTTACATTTGGTTTTAGCTAAATTATCACTCACAAAATGGACAAGTGACTTAAAAACATTCCTATAAAGAAAATGAATATTGAAGAGAATGCTAATAAAGAACACAAGCAGTTAGAAAATGAAGTCTTCTATTCCTGGGACAAATCTCCACCACCCACATCAGCAAGGAAACACATCCTTAGTGGTTTCACCCTAAGTAGTTTCAAAATATTAGCCATCACCTTTTATAAGACACTTTAGAACTAGGCATCTAGAATGAGGATAAATCTATTTGTTATCAACAAAGTTGAATTCAAAGGTAATTCAGTGAAGTATTTACAAAGTTTCACTAAACTCTGATAAAGGTTCAAAGTCTCTTTTAGAGTTTTTAATTTACTAATGAAAGAAAAAATGCCACATATTCTTCAGTTAATGTTTATTCTTACTTCTGCAGTAAAATAACAGTTAAAATAATAAGTGGCAATAATAAGGCAACAAGTGAAAAGCTCATCTTTGTCAGCAAATATACGT
Organism: Tapirus indicus; assembly: GCA_031878705.1. Classification (NCBI taxonomy): domain Eukaryota; kingdom Metazoa; phylum Chordata; class Mammalia; order Perissodactyla; family Tapiridae; genus Tapirus; species Tapirus indicus. Next base: position 63,983,576 of record CM062917.1, on the reverse strand, counting down.
AGAAAAGAAAATATGAAGTAACAAGTATTAGAACAAATGAGTTGTAAGAATTTTACTGTACAATTGGATGACAGTACAGATGTTTTAACATATGTCAGATTATGTTACTGGATTTTTTTCAATAATGCAATACATGAAGAACTACTTTTTGTGAGTCATAAAGATGACTAGAACAAAGAGATATATTCTCAATAATAATTTTTTTAAATAAAGCAATATTTTATAGAAAACTGTATAGGTATAAGCCAATAATAATGGCTATTTTTACTGGAAATAAATAAGGATCAGAGCATAAGGTTATAAAATTAATATCATTCATGAAATGTATTTGTTGCATGTCTTAGAAGCAAGGTATTGCAGGAAAGAAACTGAGTCCGGAAATACATAGCTTAATATAACGTGAACAAGACAATTACTTTTACAAACATGACCTTTAAGATATAGAATAACCTTTACAATAATATATAATGACATGGAGAGAGACAATGAAAATGTTTATGCAGCACAGATAAGAGCTATGCCACAAATATTTCATGTCAAAATATTTTTAAAACTTCTAAAATTGAAAATGAGTTACACATTTGCTGACATTTTAAAATAAATGATTGTGAATAGTATGCTGTCTAGCAGATAATTAAAAATGTGTATAAACAAAACCAGCTCACTCAAAAAACAAAAATGATATTTTTTAGTTGTTAAGATGTCATGATTTTATAATGTTATATTTTTAATTGTTATTCATTGGTTTTTTTCTGAAAATGCATGCTATTAAAACAAATCATGTCGCAAAAGTTTTGAAACTTGGAAACAAAGTTGTAACCTGTTTTAAAATCTTCTATAACTATCAGAGCCAAGAGGAACCTAAGAAGACCTGACAAATAAATGTAATGTGGCCTTCTGTATAGGATTCTGGAAGAGAAAAAGGACATTGGGTGAAAACTAAGGAAATCTGAAGAAAGTGTAGACTTTATTTATTAATAACATATCAATATCAGTTCATTAATTATAACAAATGTGGCATACTAATGTAAGATGTTAATAATAGAGAAAATGGATGCACGGTATATGGGAACTCTCTATACTATCTTTTCAATTTTTATGTAAATTTAAAATTATTCTAAAAAATTTGTTTAAAATAGCTTCTAAATGAAGTTTTAGTCATGAACCACTCTCATAATTAATACATAGAATATTTCTACTGTACCTAAAAATTTCCTTTTTTTCCCCTTTTGCAATCAGTCCTCTCCCCTCATCCCAGCCCCTGGAAACCCGTGATTTCATTTATGTCCCTTATAATTGTGTCTTTTCCAGAATGTAATATAAATGTGATCATACAGTATCCATCATAGAATATGTAGTCTTTTGTGTCTTGCCCCTTTCCATTAGGGTAATGTTTTTTAACTTATTCTTATTCTTATTTGATGCATGTATCAGTAGTGTCTTCATTGTTATTACCTCAAATTCTTTATACATTCTTCACTTGATAAATATTTGGGTTGTTTCCTGTTTGGGGCTATTATGAATGAAGCTAAAACAAATATCCACATACATGTCTTTGTGTGGACATATGTTTTCTTTTGGGTTAATATGTAGCATAGGGATTGATGACTCATATGTTAACTATATGTTTAACTTTATAAGAAACTGCCAAAATATTTTCCAAACTATTTGTTCTATTTTGACTTCTCAAAATATATGGGAGTTCCAGTTGCTCCACATTCTTGCCAGCAATTGATGTTGAAAATATTTTTCATTTTAGACAGTCTAGTAGGTGTGCAGTACTTGTGGCTTTAATTAGCATTTCCCTAATGTCTAATGATATTAAGCATCTTTCTATGTGCTTACTTGCCATGATATACATTCTTTTGTGAAATGTTCAAATCTTTTGCCCATTCTTAAACTGGGTTGTTTTTCTGTTATTATTGTATTGTAAATATTCTTTATATATTTTGGGTATAACTCCTTTACCATATATGCAGGTTTTTAATTTTTTTCTTCCAATCTGTGGCTTGCCTTTTCATTTTATTAACAGTGTATTTTGAAAAGAATAACAAAATTTACTAAAATCCAATTTATCAGTATTTTTCTTTTTATGGTTTATCCTCATGCTCTAAGAAATATTTGCCTAACCTAAGGTTCCAAAGATTTTCCCATTTGCTTCATTCTTGAAGTTTTAGAATTTAAGCTCTTATACTTAGGTTTATGATACATTTTTGGGTTAATTTTTTACATAGGGCAAGGTAAGAGTTGAGTTGCTTTTTCCTTTCTTTCTTTCTCCTTTTTTTTTTTCATACTGATGTCCAATTACTCCAGTACCATTTTTTAGTGCTATTCTTTCCCCTCATTGAATTAGCTTGGAATCTTTGTATAAAATGATTTGTATGGGACTAATGGCCTAAATAATAGGTAACCCATTTGGGGAGTAAATTCTATTTACTTTTGTATTTACTGGTCTAGACACAATGGTAAGCATCCACTCAATAATTATGAGGTACACCCAACACAAATAAATTCAATCTATTCTTAAGAGAAAAAGGAACCAACAGAGTCAGAACAAGTCAACCCAGATGTTGAAACTATCAGATGGAACTTTCAAATAACTATGACATATGCTAAAGGATCTAACAGAAAAGATAAACAATGCAGAGAAAATAGGGGGAATTTTAGCAAATAAACAGAAACTATGAAAAGATTCAAATGTAAATGGTAGAAAAAATGCAGACACATAATATCAAAAATGAAGAATTCCTTTAGTGGGTTTATTAGCAGACAGGACACAGCTGAAGAAAGAATCAGTGTACAAATGAGATCAATGTAAACTATCCAAAGTGAAACAGAAAAAGACAAGTGGGTAAAAAAAAAAAAAAAAAACAGAACAGAGTATCCAAGAGCTATGAGACAATACCAAACTAACATACATGAAATTGATGTGTCCAAATAATAAGAAAGAGAAAACTTGGCAAAAAAGATATTTCAGAAAATCTTAGCCAGAATTTTCCAAAATTAGTTAAAGAAAAAAACATAAATCCAAGAAACTCAGAGAACACCAATTAGGTTACATACATACATGTATACCCACACACAAATACATCATTGTCAAATTGCTGAAAACCAAAGGTAAAGAGTAAATCTTGAAGACATCAGAGAAAAAAGACACATTACATACAGAAACACAAACATAAGGATGATGACAGACTTCCCAAAAATATGTAATCCAGAAGACAATGGACTGAGAGCTTTTTTTTGAGGAAGTGCTTTCTTTATTTTAAAAAGCATTCAAAGATTTCCTACAAATGGTCTACTAACTTTTTAAGGCTTAACTTTTTTAAAGCAGTTTTAGGTTTGCAATAAAAATGAGAGGAAGGTGTGGAGATTTCCCATATACCCACCTGCTCTTGTTCATGCATAGCTTCCCCCAACATCAATAGCACTCACCAGAATGGTATATATATATATATATATATATATATATATATATATATATTTTTTTTTTTTTTTTTTTTTTACCAAGGGTGAACCTACATTGACACATTATAATCATCCAAAGTCCATGATTTACCTAAAGGTTTACTCTTGGGGTTGTACATTCAATGGGTTTAGACAAATGTATAATGACATATATCCATCATTTTAATATCATATGGGGAACTTTCACTGCCCTAAAAATCCTTTATGCTCTGCCTATTCATCTCTCCCTCCACCCAAGGATTGACATCCCTAAAGTACTAGAGTTTTTTAAAAATGCATCAACGCAGAATTCTATATGAAGTGAAAATATATTTCAAAACTGAAGGACAATAAAAATTTTTCAGAAAAACAACATATACTAAAGAAATGTTAGAAGTTTTTTAGGCCAAATAAGAATGATAACAAATCAAAATATGAAAGTATAGAAATGAATGAAAAGTGCTTTAGTGGTAAAAACAATAGTAAATATAAAGTGTAGTTTTCCTTATTTTAAATCACTTTAAAGGATAATTGACTGTCTAAAGCAAAAATAATAATGCATTGTGGGATTTACTATATATGTAGAACTAAGACAAATATAGCACAAAGAATGTAAGAAAGGAAACCTTATGATTGTAAAGCTTTTACACTATATGTAAAGCTGTATATTATCATTTCCAAGCAGATTATGATGAGAGCAATCACTAAAAGGTTCAAATAGATGAGGCAAGTGAAGTCAGCAAGATGGTGGAATAGGGGTTTTCTACCATCATCCCCCCACAGAAGCATCAATTTTGACAACTACCCAAGGACAAAAGAACTTCTGTGGAAGTCTGGGAGCCCAACAGAGAAATTCCAGCATGCCATTGGAGAAAAAAAATTGAAAATAGATGCATTGAAGAAGGAAAGAAGACAGTTTCACTTTATCAGTGTAATCTCTCTCCCAAGGTGGCATAGTTCAGTGCCAAGAGAAACCCCTTTGGCCCACAATGTCTCCCTTGGGGAAAAGTGAAAGCACAGTGATTGCGCACCCAGCTCCCCTAGTTGTGCAGGCCTATGTCCATGTCCAAGAGGCCCACTTCTTTATTGCCTCACCCAAATTACTAAGGTGATCAGCACAGCTGAAATCTGGAAGCAGGGAAGAGAGGCCCATATCCTGCTAACTGCTCTGCAGACTCCATCAGGAAGCCCATCATGAGCCACTTGCGATACCTCACCTGTGGATCCCCAAATGGCCCACAGACACCCCAAATACTCCACATGCCTCACCCTTCCTCCCCTAGCTGGCTCCCCAGGTATACCTGTGTTGACAGCAAAAGCAAGCATCTCATGCAGATAGCCAGCTTTGCACTGCAAAATTGGAGGAAGGCACACAGACTTGAGCATTTCAGGGCACTACCCCAGGGAAAACAAATGGGAGGCTCTCAGCACCCAGCCTGGCTTCCCAAGATCAAGAGAAGATACACAATCTCAAGAACTCTTCCTCAGAGGGAACAAGAGGTGAGGAGTAGATGAATCCATAGAAAAGGTCTGAGAAACTCTCAGAATCCCTAGGTGATCTGACCGGTGAGGGCAATTCTTTCCTGAAGCTAGTCAGTAAAGACTGAAGGTGGTGACTGTTTCTTCAAATGTGAAGACAGCAAGACAAGACTTTAAGGAAACACATCACCACCAAATGAACACAATAATATTCCAATAGCCAATCCCAATGAAATGGAGATCTACAAATTGCTAGACAAAGAATTCCAAATAATTGTTTTAAGCAAGCTCAGCAAGCTACAAGAGAACAGAGACAACTCAACAAAATCAGAAAAACAATGCATGAACAGAATGAGAAGTTCAACAAAGAGGTAGAAATCATAAATAAGAACCAAACAGAAATTAAGGAGCTGAAGAATATAGTGAATGAAATGAAAAATACCAATGAAGACCATCAACATCAGACTTGATCAAGTAGAAGAAACAATCTGTGAACTTGAAGACAAGTCATTTAAAATTATGCAGTTATCAGAGAAAAAAGAATGAAAAAAATGAAGAAAGCTTATGGGATTTATGGGACACCATCAAGAGAGCTAACATTCACATTATGGGAGTCTCTGAAGGAGAAAAGAGAAAGAAAAGCAGAAAGTTTATTTAAAGAAATAATGGCTGAAAACTTCCCAAATCTGGGAGAGATATGAATAGTAGGTACATGAAGTTCAAAGATCCCCAGACAGGTTCAACCCAAAGAAGACTTCACTGAGACAGATAATAATCAAACTATCAAATATCAAAGAGAGAATTTTGAAAGCAGCAGAAGAAAAGAGGCTCATCACATAAAAGGGAACCCCCATAAGGCTATTAGTGGATTTCTCAGCAGAAAATTTCAAGGCTAGGACAGGATGGGATGATATAGTCACAGTGTTGAAAGAAAAAAACTGCCAACCAAGAAAACTTTATCCAGCAAAGCTTTCCTGAAGAAAAGAAGGAGAGAGAAAGATGTTCCCAGGCCAAAAAAAGCTGGGGGAGTTTATCACCACTAGACCTGCTTAACAAGAAATGCTAAAAAATAAATGCAAAATTACACTAATCAGCAACATGAAAATATAAAACTCACTTTTCCTATAAAGGAAAATATGTAGTCAAATTCTGAATACCCTGATACTGTAAATTGGTGTGTAAATCACTTATAAATGTAGTATAAAGTTAAAATAAAAAAGTATTAAAAATAACTATAACTGTAAGAATTTGTTAATGGATACACATATTAAATATGTAAATTGTGACATTAAAAACATAAAATGTAGGAGGGAGAGTAAAAGTACAGTTTTCATATGTGATCAAAGTTAAGTTGTTATCAGCTTAAAATAGACTGTTATAACTATAAGATGTTTTATGTAAGCCTCGTGGTAACCACAAAGCAAAAACCTATAGTAAATACACAAAAATTAAAGAGAAAGAAAGGAAAGCATACCACTACAGAAAATCATCAAATCACAAAGGAAGACAGAAAGAGAGGAAGAACAGAATTACAAAACAGCCAGAAAACAATTAACAAAATGGCAATTGTAAGTTCATACCTATAAGTAATTACTTTAAATGTAAATAATTAAATTCTCCTGTCAAAAGACATGGAGTGTCTGATTGGATTAAAAAACAAGAAACAACTATACACTTCCCGCAAGAGACTCACTTCAGTGAAAGTGAAGGTATGAAAAAAGAGATTCCATGAAAACAGAAATTGAAAGAGATCCGAGATAGCTATATCAGGTAAAGTAGACTTTAAGTCAAAAAATGTCACAGTTGTTCATAATATTCCCTTATAATCTTTTTTTCTTTCTGTAAAGTTGGTGGTACAGTAGTCCCTCCTTATCTATGGGGGATACATTCCACGACTCCCAGTGGATGCCAGAAATCATGAACAGTACTGAGCCCTATATGTACCATGTTTTTTCCTATACATATATACCTATGGTAAAGTTTAATTTATAAAATTAGGTAGTAAGAGATTAATTAACAATAATAATAAAATAGAACAATTATAACAATATACTGTAATAAAAGTTACCATAGATCTTAGTAACCTCAGCATACAATTTTTTTCTTCCCTTATTAAGTTGAGAACTTTCAACTTTTCACTTTAAGGAAGCACTTTATGGCTTCTCTTGGCATATCTGAATTGCCAGCATTGCTACTCTTGCACTTTGGGGCCATTATTAATTGAAATAAGGATTACTTGAACACAAACACTGCAATATCATGACAGTCAATCTCATAACTGAGATGGCTACTAAGTGACTAATGGGCAGGTAGTGTATACAGTGTGCATTTGCTAGACAAAGGGATGATTCACATCCTGGGAAGGACAGAGCAAGATGATATGAGATTTCATCATGCTACTCAGAACAGGATGCAATTTAAAACATGAATTATTTCTGAAATTTTCCATTTAATATTTTTAAACTGCAGTTGACCATGGGTAACTGAAACTGCAAAAAGCAAAACCATGGATAAGAGAGGACCACTGTAATGTCCTCTCTCTCATCCTGATTTTAGTAACTTGAGCTTTCTCTCCTTTTTTTTTTATTGGCCAATCTAGCTAAATGTTTGTCATTAGTGTTGATCTTTTCCATGAACCAATTTTGATTTTTTAAAATTTTTCTCTATTGTTTCCCATTTTCTAAATAATGAATTTACATTCTAATCTTTACTATTTCCTTTTCTTCTGTTTGCATTGGGTTTAGGTTGCTCTTCTTTTTCTAGTGTCTTAAGGTGGAAGATTAGTTTATCGAATTGAGATCTTTCTTTTTGATATAGGCATTTACAGCAATAAATTTTGCTCTAAGCACTGTTAGCCACATTCCATAGTTTTGGTATTTTGCATCTTCATTTTCAATAATCTCAAAGTATTTTTTAATTTTCTTTGTGATCTCTTCTTCGGCCAATTGGTTATTTAGGAGTGTGTTGTTTAATGTCCACATATTTGTGAATTTTCCAAATTCCTTTCTGTTCTTGATTTCTAATCGCAGTTTATTATGGTCAGAAAACATACTTTGTTTTATTTCAGTCCTTTTAATTTTATTGAGGCTTGCTTTATGGCCTAGCATGTGAGGGAAAACATTTCATGTGCACTTAAGAAAAATGTGTATTCTACTGTTGTTGAGTGAAGTGTTCTACAAATGTCTATTTGGTCAACTTGACCACATTTGAAGTCTTCTATTTTCTTGTTGTTCTTCTGCCTAGCTATTCTATCCATTATTGAAAGTGGGGTATTAAAGTCCTCAACCATTAGCATTGAATTGTCAATTTATCCCATCAATTCTGTTATCAATTTTGTTTTATGTATTTTGGGACTTTATTGTAAAGTGCATGTATATTTATAATTGTTATATCTTCCTGATAGATTGGCCTTTTTATAAAATTTTGTTATATATAAAATGTCTCTCTTTATGTCTAGTACCATTTTTTGTTTTACATTTTTCATTTCATATGTTTTACATTTTACAAATGAAAGTACATTTTTCAGTTATTAGTGTAACCACTCCAGCTTTCCTATGGTTCCTGTTTATATGATATTTTTCCATCCTTTTACTTTCAACCAAATTGCATCTTTGAATGTGAAGTGTGTTTCCTGCAGACATCATAAAGTTGGATCTTGTTTCTTTATCCAGACTTCCAATCTCTGCCTTTTGACTGAATAGTTATCTATATGCTTTTAATGTTATTATTGATATAATCAGAAATGTCTGATATTTTACTTTTTATTTTGTATGTGTATCTTGTCATTTTTGTTCCACCATTCCTCATTTACCGCTTTCCTTTGCATTAAGCAAACATAACTCTTAATTCCTTTAATGAACATGTGTAACCTTTGTTTCCTTTTATAATGTCTTTATTTATTTTGTTATTTTATGTAAATTGGGTTTACCATACATATATATCAAGTTGTCAAAATGTACTTCAGATTTATACTAACTTAATTCCAATCAGATATAGAAATGATAGTACTGTTTACTTCTTTTCCCTCTTCCTCTTTTTTACCTCTATATATGCTATAAAATTTGCAATACATTATTATAATTATTAATTTATATAACTTTATTTCTTTCTTAAAGGCTGACAACAAAGGAAAGAAAATGTATATTTCTAGTGTTTGTTGTATTAACCCCCTTTTTTTTGCCATTTCTTGTTCTCTTCATGTTCCTGTAGATTTGAGTTGCTCTTTGTTGTCATTTCCTTACTCCACAATAGCTTTGCTCCCATCCATCTCTTTTGTGCTGATATTGTCAAATATATTGCATTTCTATGTGTTATAGGCCCAACAATTCAAATATGTGCATATTCTTTTATACAGTTGATTTTTATATAAATTAAATGAAGAAAAGGAATGAAATATGCATTTATACTGTTTTTCACAATTACATAATTATCTTTACTTGTGTCCTTTGTTTCTTTGTGTAGATTTGAGTTACTCTATGGGGTCACTTTCTCCAGGTCTGAAAAACTTCTTTTAGGATTTCTTATAAGGTGGGTCTGCTAGCAATGAATTTTATAAATTTTTGTGTATCTTGGAATGTCTTTATTTCACCCTCATTTTTGAAATATGGTTTTGGTGGATATAAGATTCTTGGTTGATGGTTTTCTTTTGAATAGATCATGCCACTGCCTTTTGGTCTCCATTGTTTCTAATGAGCAGTCAGTTGTTAATCTTATTGGAGTCCCCAAAAACATGAATCTTTCTGCTTTCGAGTTTGTCTTTGCCTTTAACACTGTGATGCGTCTGAGTGTGGATCTCTCTGGGTTTATACTACTTGCAGATGGTTGGATTTGTAGATTAATGTTTTTCATCAAATTTTGAGTTTTCAGCCATTATTTCTTTGAACATTTTTTCTGTTCCTTTCTGTCTCTCCTCTATTTCTCGTGCTCCCATTACACATATGTTGGTTTGGTTAATTGTATCCCACTTTCTCTGAAGCTCTGTATACTTTTTTCATTCTTTTTCTTCCTTTTGTTCAGATTGCATAATCTCTATCACTCTCCAAATTGCCTTTGGATTCAGTGATTCTTTGTTCTGCCAGCTCAAATCTACTGTTAAGCCCATTTGGTGAAATTTTCATTTTAGTTATTGTATTTTTCCAGTTCAGAATTTCCATTTGGTACTTTTTTATAATTTGTTTCTCTTAATTGATGTTCTTCATTTGATGAGACACTGTTATTATACCTTCCTTTACCTCTTTAGGCATTGTTTACTTTAGTTCTTTGAACATATTTATAGCCGCTTCTTTGAATTCTTTGTTAAGTTTGAAATCAGTACTCTCTCAAAGGCATTTCTATTGCCTGCTTTTTTCTTGTTTATGGTTTATCTTTTCTTTTTCCTTTGCAAATCCTGTAATATTTTTTGAAAACAGGTCATTTTAGACACGTCACTGAAGCAACAATGGATACTGACACTCACTCCCACAGTCTTTGTAGGGCTTGTTGTTGCTTTGTTAGTGTTTGCTTTTTTTTTTGTCTAGTAACTTTGCTGAACTATTTGATGAAGTCTGTTTCCCTGCGGTGTACAACTTCTGGTGCTGCTCCTCAGACAGTGCAGCCTTGGGCATGTCCAGTTACTCCGGGATGATAGTGGTGTCACCAGGGCTCTCTTTGATTTTCTCTTTCCCTATCATTACATTAAGCTGTCTGCCTACTTTAGTATCACATCCAGCTGTCAGCCTCCATTAGTTGCTGGCTGAGTGTTCAATTTTTTTCAATAATGCCCTTGGGCATAAATTGTTACCTAGTCTGATCTAAACCTTTAAGGCCACTTGTTAAGGTTTTTCTGGCCATGGGAGGGCTCTTTTTAGCTGTCTCTTTCCCTGTTCTTTCTGGTAAATTTCTAGCCTGTTTAACTGTAGCTTGTTGCTCTCATGGAGCTGCCAGCCTCCTCTTAACTGCTTATCATTGTTGCTCACCTCCATTGTTTTCCAGAGCACCCTTAGGCTTGAATTTCCTCATGATCTGTTTCACACAGTTAGCTCCTTTGGGTAAAGCTTTAAAGCCCTGTGTTCTTATGACCTACATATCCTGCTGGTCAAACCCTCCGTGTCACTGCTCTGGAGGTGGGGCCTAGGTCAGTGGCCACTTTTCTCAGAGTGGCACTTCTGCTTCATAAACAGGGCCCTGGGTTGGGGCAGCAGCCTCTGGTCTTCTCAGCTTGCCTCCCTTGCTGTGGAGCCCTGGCTTATGAGCTGAAGTGAGGGCAACTGGGGCCCCAGTATTCTTGGCCTGCCATGCCTGGGGTAGAGTTTCTGCTGTTGGGGTAGAGGGAAAATCCCCCCTGCCCTTTCCCTTATGATTCTTATGACTGGCCAAATAATTTTAAAAGGCAGGTTAGCAGGAGAAAATCAAACAAAGTTTGATAACATGTATACATGGGAGAAACTCAGGAAAAAACTGAGCAACTCGGCCATTCTGACCAAGCTGCTCACCTAAGTATCTTCAGCTAAAGACAAGGAGGGTGTTGGGGGTAGTAGTTTGGGATTTCAGAGGGGAAGAAGACAAATTTACATGGAGATGGAAATACAAACATTTGCCAGATGACTCTACTGGGCCACCTATAGAGAATGTGACCAAAGAGACGGAATTTCAATAAGATGGGCTGTTGGTGCCTTTCTTATTACATATTTACATTATTACATCTTTTGCATTATACTACAGCTATCATATGGTATTGGCTCCTTCCTGGAACAGGCCTTCTATTTTAAATTCTTTTATGCTGTTTGGGGGAAGCCTGAATGTTCTTCCTGAGTCTTCTGAGCCTTTATTGTCTTCAGCTCAAAATAATCTGCATACCAGAGTGGTGCATCTTGGGATAGCCTGCCCCAAACTCCATCACTGCCCTATGAGTGGGGGTTAGGTAGAGGACAAGATCCCAAGACTCTTCATTGCTCTTGCTTCGAATAGAGTCTCTGCAACACTGAGCTGATGGCCTGCCCCTCCCATAGAGATGCCCTGACAGCTGATGGGAAAGGGAACCCTATGTTCTTGGCCGCACTTATTCAGAGTGGAGCTTCCCTTTTGCTGAGCTATAGTGAGGAAAGAAAGAGTAAGTCATAGCTCAGATGCCCCTGACTTTCACTGTTCTTACCAAGATTCAGTAGATTTTCTTAAATAAATGCTTCTTCCTTTGGTGTATGTGCTTAGAATGATTTCCAAAGATTTAAAATGGTTGGATTTCTTTTCTAATTTTTTCCAGGTAACTTATTTCACTGGGGAGGAGTACCATGGAGGTCCTATGCCACCATTCTGGAAATTGTCTCCCAATATCATACAATTTCAAATCAAGTGTTTCAAAATTAATGAAGCATATTCATTGCTCTCAATAAAAAACATATATATATGCAATAATAGTTTTGGAGGGTTGTATTAGTTATCTATTGGTACACTAAAAATCACAACAAAACTTAGTGTTTTATAACAGTGTTCATTCTCTCATGAATCTGCAATTTGACAGGTCTCCATAGGGACACATCTTTGTGTTACTCCATAACAGCCGGGTTACTCAAAGGTTGGGAATTGGAATAACCTGAGGGCTCACTCATTCATATTTCTGATGGGTGATGTTGGGTATCTCCCTATGTCTTTATGTGGCCTGTCCATGTATGCTCAGTATGCTTCAAGGTAGCTGACCTTTTAAATGTCACCCAAGGGCTTCTAAGACATATGTCCTGAGAGAGAGAGTAAGATGGAAGCTCTATGACCTTTTATGACCTAGTCTTGGAAGAGTCATGCAATATCATTTATTATCAGAGGCCCACCATATTCAATAGGGGGAAACATAGACAACACTTCTCATGAAAGGAGTGTTAAAAATACAATTGAAGAAGAATACATGGGATGGGATGTATTGGTGTGGATATTTTTGGAAAATACTACCTGCAACAGGGATGAAAGCTAAAAAGGTTGCTGTTTATTGTTATGAAAAATAAAATTTTAAAATATAATTTAGTCTTTACCTCTTTTTAAAATTCTATTTTGTTCATGCTTTACAATGTATGTAATTCAATAGAATATGCACGTAGTTTATAAATGAGCTGTCATATATTGGGATGTGTTCAAATTGTTTTTTTGTTTATTTGTTTGTTTTTGGTGAGGAAGATCAGCCCTGAGCTAACATCTATTGCCAATCTTCCTCTTTTTGCTTGAGGAAGATTGGCCCTGAGCTAACAACTGTGCCAATCTTCCTCTATTTTGTATGTGGGTCACCACCATAGCATGGCTTGATGAATGGTATAGGTCTGCACCAGGGATCCAAACCTGTGAACCAGGGCCACTGAAGTGGAGTGCTCCAAACTTAACCACTATACCACTAGGCTGGCCTCAAAAATGTTTTTAATAATAGGCTGTATCATCAAAAAATTTGGAAAATTCTGGTATAAGAATTCAAAATCAGGTTGAACTATTTCCTCAGAATTACACTAATATGTGTATTATAATAAAATTATTTTGTGATAACTTCCAAATGACTATAAAATGCAAATTGTTGGAACAGAATTATAATAATAACTATCGTCTGCTAAGAATATTCTATGTGTCAGGCATAGTCATATGAATTTTACATGTACATACATAAATATTTACATTTAATCTTCAAAATAACTGTACAAACTAGGAATTTATTATCCCTATTTTGCAGATGAGGAAATTGAAGCTGGAGGCAGATAAGTCACCCAGCTTCTATGGCAGAGGGGAACTCCAGAGCTCATACTCTTAGCTACCAAACAGAGAAAGGAACCTTTTACAGGTGGCCTATTGTAGTGTGTGATTTTGGAGAAGTCTGTTTAGGTCCCAAAGCAGTGGTGTGCTGGGAAATGTTTACCAACCAGCTCTCCGAAAAGAAAATGTAGGTAAGTATATGTGAACATATGTTCATTATAATTTTTACTGATACAAAGGAAATGTCACACATAATTTACAAATAATAATAAAAGACGTATATTCTTCATCTTAATGCTATATACCAATAACTTCATTGTGACTTGCTATTTCTTGCAAAACTAATGTAATACTTATATTGCTAAAAAAGTGTAACAAAATCAGATGATAAATAAATGTTAGATTACCATCTAATTCAGCAAAGAAATTACTCATATTGACAAAAAAAAGGCAGTTTCAGCATGAACATTGGTTGATAATTTGGTTTATGTTAATGAGTCAGATGAAAGTAAAACAATGAAGATGTATGTCAATGAAAATAAAGTGAAGGAAACCTACATTTTTTAAGAAACTACTAACATTTGGCAGAGGCATAAGTATATTAGCTACAGTAGGTTCCTAGGATATTCTCCCAGACATTGGAAGAACTCCTTTAATTTTTTTTAATTGTGGTAAAGTAAAATAGACATAACATAAAATTTGTCATTTTAACCATTTTTAAGTGTACAATTCAGTTGCATTAAGTATACTCACATTGTTGTGCAATGATTACCACTATGCATCTTCAGAATTTTTTCATCATCCCAAACTGAAACTCTGTACCCCGTTAAACAATAACCCCCCATGCCCCCCTTTCTCAGCCCCTGGTAACCACAATTCTACTTTATTTCTCTATGAATTTGCCTGTTCTAGGTGCCTCACATAATTGGAATTATGCAATAGTTATCCCTTTGTGTCTGGCTTATCTTACTTAGCAAAATGTGTTCAAGGTTCACCTATATTGTAACATGTGTCAGAATTACATTCTTTTTTAAGGCTGTATAATAATCCATTGTGTGTTTATATCACAGTTTCTTCATCATTCATCCACCAATGGACAATTGAGTTGTTTCCACCTTTTGGCTATTGTGAATAATGTGCTATAAACGTTGGTGTATAAATATCTGTTTGAGTCTCTGCTTTCAATTTTTTGGGGTATATACCGAGAAGTGGAATTGCTAGATCATACGGCAGTTCTATGCTTAATATTTTGGAGGAAGCACCTTACTGTTTTTCACAGTGTCATTCTTTAATTTTTATTTATTTGTTTTAGTTTTCTCTCACTCTGTGTTCTGCCATTATCCTGGGAAACTTCAGATTTCTAACATTTCCTTTGTTTCCATCCAACGCTCTGATTACATTTTATATCATTCATCAATGTCTCAAACTCTTACTTTTCTCTCTGTGACTACAAACTTGGATTCCAACACATATTCTGTGGCTTAGCTTGATTTACCAAGCACAGTAGTGACAGAACAATGATTGAATAAGAACTTTGTCTGATAATATTCAATAAACACCATTATGATAACTTATTAAAAATTTTATATAAAAACAAATTTGTAACTTGTGAACAAGTAACAAAAATTTCTTCTAGGAGACAGACTATTAGCTAGCAGGAAATACAACTCATAGTACAAATGACAAATTACAATAATGCTATGTGATGTGTACACTTCACTAGTAGAAAATGCAAAGTTTAAAGGGAAGCTAAAAGATGGAGCAATTTACTCCTCCTCGAAGACCTAACTGAGAGGTAACAAAAGTTTTGCCTTAATAGATCTTCAGTGTGTCGACACAAATAATCCATAGTCGATCTATAAATCAAAATTGAGGTGAGTTTATTATGAGCCAGGTTTGAGGACTATAGCCTGGGGCCTTCTTTCCCCAAGGAAGGAAGGGCACCAAAGAAGTGGGGTGTACAGAATGGCCATACACTGTCTTGGAATGAAGAGCATACATCACATATGATAGGAATATCTCTTTTACTACTGTCATGAGATGCTTAGCTGGCACAGCAAGTTGGTGGTCAACAGGTCAGTAGTCACAAGGCATGCACAGCAGTTCAGTAATTAATCCTTAGTTTCCAGGAAGAGATGCTTATCCTTAAAGAAATGCTGATATGGGGGGAAGTTATATCCCTATCTTTAAGGGCATCATTCTTGTCTTTGAGACATAGTTAAATGTTTAAGGCAGATGTACAATGCATGTTGAACAGGCCATGTCAGGCCTTTTGGAAAAACAAGATCAGGCCAAATTAGTTTTAAATCAAATAGCTTTCTCATATAGTCCAATGTATCCTATTGCTTTTCACTTATTTATCAAGTGACAGTTTATAACTGAAGAAGGGGGATAAGAGCAATCCAGGTCAACAGAACAAAGCCACAGAGGCATGGAATTGGCCAACTAGGTGGGTAGGTTCATGGAAGCTTGGGGACTAATACATAACTGTGGAGTACAATGAAGTAGGGGTTGGGGGAAAAGGTGGTGTCAGGAGATGAGGCTGAAAATAGATTGGGCCTAGATCATGGATGATTTTGAATGACATACTAAGGCATTGCTCTTTAACTACTACTGATGAAGAGTCACAGCACTTAGTAACTAGAGCACTGACATAGTAAATTCTGCATTTAGAAAGCCCACCTCAGTGATCCTACAGAGAAAGAACTGAAGGGATTTAAAACGGGAATGAGAGACCATACGAAACAATGTAATAGACAGTGCTCTGGTGTTGAGAAAGACACTGGATATCTTTTGTGTTTTTATTCCAATCCTGTTGCTGTAAATTTCTCAACTTGAAGACCAATATAGAAAATTCCATGCAGCAAAAAATATCTGTTTAGGTTGAGGTATCAACTTTTATTAAATGACATTTTAGCAAAATATTTAGAGTGACTTTTCTGGTATTAGGAAGAAGAGGAAACACCATTTAGAATTTGCTTGGCTTTTACTCTTTTTTCCTGTGATAGGAGTTTCTCCCTGAAGGATAAAGCACAAGTTCCTGACCTAGCGTGTCTCCAAACTCTTCTGTTTTACTGCCTTTACACTGAAGCCAGCACACCTTTAGTATCTACACTTTTTATATTCACAATATCTTGTTTGCAGAATTTTTAAAAAATCAAAACCAAAGGCAATGTCTAACAGGCCATGTTAGTAAAG
This sequence comes from Tapirus indicus, assembly GCA_031878705.1. Classification (NCBI taxonomy): domain Eukaryota; kingdom Metazoa; phylum Chordata; class Mammalia; order Perissodactyla; family Tapiridae; genus Tapirus; species Tapirus indicus. The sequence continues at coordinate 63,966,755 of CM062917.1, read as the reverse complement.
ACAAAGTTCAACAGCCCTCCCAGCTATACTAGGTTGATCACATTAAAAACGGTAATTCACAGTAGAACTCAAATCAGTGTAGACATTTCCATAATATATTTTGGGGCATGGAATTTCTAATAGGGTCTATTCCTTGACTTAAACCTGTAAATACATGTTACTTTTAATGTTATCGATGGCATGAGTTACAAGTAGAGATAAGTGGTGATGAATACAATGTTTCTTATAGCGAATCTTTTCCTTTTACCTCTGCAAATCAAAATACTCTCATACGATAATCCTGGTTATAGTCACTGCAGAGAGATACAAAAAGTACCAGTAATACTGTTAGTTGCAACTTGAAATAAGTAAAATATTCATAAATCCTCTCAAGTGGAAAAATAGTCTCTGCAGATATCTTTCATTTTCAGCCATTAAAAACAAAGCTTTGGGGGTCAAGTACTACATTTGTTGTTTAGTTCCCTTTTGCACTCAGAAGATTCAAAGAGAACTTGACATTAGCATTCTAATCACCTTCTTTCAGTAAAAGCTGACATACAATCTATGAATTGAATAGGCCTAAATATCAATCACTAGGACAGAGACCACAAAGGGAGAAAACAATGAGTGGCATTTCTGACATGTTGAGCTTTAGATTCTTATAGGGCATTAAGGGAAGATGTGATAAATACAGTTGAATAAATGATTCTAAAGGTCAGAGAAAATTTTGGATTGGAAATACAAATGTAGCTGGAAAATGCATCTAAAAATTAACGTGTATCCTCCCTCTCTACACAAATACATTAAGGTTTTTCAAATGTACCCCGGGGTCTCCTCTCTCTGTCACTCACCACCACATGTCCAAGAAGTGAATCTACTGAGTGAAACTAGAAGCAAAAGGTTGTTCCTGGGATGCATACTTGGAGAAACAAGTTTCTTCTTTGTGTGAAAGATTAGTTCAAAGCCTGAGGAGAAAGAATAAAGGGGGGCAGAGACCATGAGCATAGATTGTGGGGAGGAGGAAATGGAGACATCTCATTCTTCAATGTTGTTAGCATTTCTTAGAGGTGAGCCCAAGAGAACTCAGTGCTGAGTTATCAGTCTTCTGGCCGTCTTTGGAGGACTATCAGCAACCCACTCATCACCCATTGAGCAGCTCACCTGGAATTATACTGGCCACTGTTTGGTAGACAGCACAACCTCCTCTGCTGTAGACAAGCACAGGCCAAGAGTATTGACCCTTAGCCCCAAATGGAAGATGGAGCTTCTGGACTACTTGGGAGGTGATAGTGTTAAGCTCACACCCCATGGCCAAAAGATGAATAAATGGAACCATTTTGTCACTGTCTAATGCACAGTTTACACCTACTATATTTGGGAACTTATCTGGGATGCTGTTAAATTCAGAATCTCAGTTTTGGATTGTATTGCTACATAGAAGCAACATTAGATGAAGCCAAGTATATATCTTTCAATAATTACAAAAGTTCTGAGAATTTATCCTACCTGCAAGCTAATAAATTAGCCAGCCATAGTTTCATGGATGCTGGCAGAAGACATGAGACTCCTGGGTCAGACACAAAGAGCTACTTTACTCAGGGCACAGCAGGCAGCAGAGGCTTCATGTTTGCATCAGTTCCCCTTGCCCCACAAGTCCTATAGGGTAATGAGGAGGGACCAAGTGGATGTTGTTCTTGCCATGGGTTTGCATCATAGCCAAAGAACCCCCAAGCTTAGGAAACCCCAATCTTTAATAAGGAAACTGAAAGCAAACCTGCCTGCCCTTTTCCCCAAGGGAGACATTATCCCTGTTATACTAGATAGTAAACAAATCTGCCCTCTACTCCAGAGAAAGATGATATCTCTACCCAGCCTGGCTGCTTGCTATACAAACATCATTTAAGAAGACAGTTTGGGCACTAGACTACTTAGAAGAGTCCTCAAAGGGTGAAAGGAATAGCTTTGGTCCATACTGGGAGAAGGTAGTGTGGTTCGTTACTAAATAACTACTGTAACCAAAGTACAACCCATAGGGCCATTCATCAAACAAATAGTATTCCTCGTGCAATTTTATGTGAACTACAGTAAATTATTTCCCATAAAAGCAAAATGTCACCCTTGACTAAATGGAATGATGGGTTTCAGGGAAGGCCACCCCAAGATGCAACTTGGTATGCAACTTATCTGGTATGCAACTTATTTCAAACTGAAGACAATTAAAGAGTCAGAAGACTCAGGAAGAACATTTGGCCTTCTCCCAAATTGCCTGGTATGCAACTTATTTCAAGCTGAAGACAAAGAGTCAGAAGACTCAGGAAGAACATTTGGCCTTCTCCCAAATTGAGTAAAAGAATTTAAGATAGAAGGGCTGTTCCAGGAAGGAGCTAATACCATGATATAACTATAGTATAATGAGAATAGGTCATGATAAGAAAGGCACCAGCAAGCCCATCTATCAAAACCACTTTCTCAATAGGTGGCCCAGTAAACAGTTGTCTAACAAACATTTGCTATTCCATCTCCATGTGAATTGCCATCCTCCCCTTTGAAGTCCCAAACCACTACCCCTCCCCCAACATCCTCTTTTATTTTAGTTGAGATGATATTTAAGTTGTCAGTATTGGCCATTGTGATGAGTTGCTCAGTTTTCTGGGTTTCTCCCATGTATACACGTTATTAAACTTTATTTCCTCCTGCTAACAAGTCTTTTTAATTATTTGACCAGCCATAAGAACCTTAAGGGAAAGGGTGGGAGGGAATTCTTCTTCCCCTACAGGGACTAAAGAATTGTTCTAACTGCTCAATTTATCCCTGTGCACAGACTTAGACATGTAGGCAGTAGTTAACACCATAGGCTTGGATGAAATTACCTGTGGGGTGGAAGTAAAGGTAGAAGAAAGGAAGGCCAAGATGGAAAAACAACTGCATAAACTTAAGGCACTTAGCCGTATCCTGGCTCATCATCCTAACATTGCTCCCAATATTACACTTGCACATTTAATAAAGATTTCTTAGCAATGAGCTCTGACTGAGCTTGAAGCTAGTTCTACCCCTGAATATTTCAGTAAATTACTTCTTTTCTTTCCCATCTTAGGAACACATCTATTGAGGAATAACATACATTCAGAAAAGTAAATTATGTAAGTGCACAGCATGATGAATTATCACAAAAGTACAATCATGATATCAGAACCAGGTCAAGAGCTAGGACATGCCAGCACCTCAAAGTCCTCTTTAAGCCCCTTGCAATCAGTCCTCCCAGGCTCATTTCCAAAGGCAGCTACCATCCTGACTTCTAACATCACAGACTAGATTGATCTGTATTTGAACTTTATATAGTAGCATCATTCAGTATACATTTCTTGTATCTGGCTTCTTTCTCTCAATATCAAGTTTGCAAGATTTATAGTGTTATACTGTGTGCACCCATAATCAGTTCATCCTAATTACTGGATAGCAGTCCATTGTATGATATATTGCAACTTATTTATTCATTATAATGTTGATGGAATTTTGATTTGTTTTAAATTTTTGGCCATTAAAGATGATGCTGCAATAAACATTCTTGTACACATATTTTGACATATGTATGCATTTCTGTTGAGTTTAAACCTAACAGTGGAATTGCAGGGATTTAGTGTATGCATAAGTTCAGTTTTAATAGATAATGGGAAGCAGTTTTCCAAAGTGACTGTACTGTTTTATTCTCCCTCCAGTGGGACATGAGAGCTTCACATCCTTACAGGCACTTGCTATTGTCAGCCTATTTATTTTTAGCCATTCTGGTGGGTGTGCAGCAGAATTTCATTGTGGTTTTAATTTGCATTTCCCTGATGACTAATGACAGTAAGTACTTTTTCGGATGTTTACTGATCATTTGTATATCCTCTCCGGTGAAGTTGCTGTTAAAATCTGCCTATTTTTCTGTTGAGTTGTTTGTCATTTTCTTATTGATTTTTAGGAGTTTTTTGGTTTTGATACAAGTTGTTTTCAGTTATATGTGTTGCAAATATCTTCTCTGACTCACTGGCTTGTATTTCACTCTCTTAATATGTCTTAGTTTTAATGTATTCTTTCTATAATCTTTTTTTTCTTATTAGTTAGTACTTTTGACATTTAAGAAAAGTTTCCCTACTCCTAAAGACATACATAGTTTCTTGTTATCCCCTTAGAAATTTTATTGATTTACTTTTCACAGTTAGGTCTATAATCCACCTGGATTTTATTATTTTTTTTATATATATATATTTTTTTGTGAGGAAGACCAGCCCTGAGCTAACATCCGTTGCTAATCCTCCTCTTTTTGCTGAGGAAGACTGGCCCTGGGCTAACATCATGCCCATCGTCCTCTACTTTATATGGGATGCCGCCACCGCATGGCTGACAAGCAGTGCGTCGGCGGGCGCCCGGGATCCGAACCCGCGAACCCCAGGCTGCCAAGCACGAACTAAACTGCTGCGCCACCGGGCGGCCCCTGGATTTTATTTTTTTGTGTAGTGTATGTCTAAGAAAAAAACTCATTGTGTTTTCCTTTACTCTCACACTCACAATTCTTCTGACACCAGTTGGGTGTTCTACATTTCAATTCAATTCTGACACTAATCAAAGTTAGTGTAGACCCCACAGGTTAAGGACTCAGTCCCACAAGACTGCCCCTCAGTTCAGATGCCAATTGTAAGCAGTAGGTCCCCAAGTTACCCACAATTTCTGTCCAACTTGGCTACAAATCAGAAGATCCCACAATCATTTGCTGGAATAGGTCACAGAACTCAGGGAACAATTATTTTTGTTTACTGGTTTATTATACAATAAAGAATATGATAAAGGATACAGATGAAGAGGTACATAGGATGAGATCTGGAAGAGTCCTGAGCACAAGAGCTTCTGTCCCTGTAGCGTTGGGACGTGCCGCCTTCCCAGCATATAGATGTGTTCTTCAACCTGGCAACTCCCTGAATCCCATACTTTTGGGATTTTTAAGGAGGCTTCATCCCATAGGCGTGATCAATTATTAACTCCACTTCCGGCCTCTCTCCTCTTCCTGGATGGTGGGGGTGGGGTTAAACGGTCCAAACTTCTAATCATGGCTTGGTCTTTCTGGTGACCAGCTCCCATCTGGGAGCCAACCAAGGCTCACATTATTAGAACAAAAGACGTTCCTGGTGCTCTTATCATGTAGAAAATTAAAAGGGTTTTAGGAGCTCTGTGCCAGGAACTGGAGGCAGAGGCCAACATATGTATTTTCTATTATTTCACAGTGTGAGATAAAGATTAAATGTTTTTCTTACGGATATGCAGTTACTCCAGCACCATTTATTTATTGCCCTTTCCCCACTGCTCTCCAATAATATCTTTGTCATTAATCAAGTGACTGTATGTATTGGGTTTATTTCTGTACTCTCGGTTCTGTTCACTTGGTCTAGCTTTGCACAAATAGCACAGCCTTTTAATTACTCTCGCTTAATCATTATATCTTGATATCTAGAGTATAAATCTTTCAACTTTTTAAATTCTTCTTCCAGTTTGTCTTGGGACTAAAATTCTTTATTAATTTTAAAATTAGTCTATCAGTTTGCACATATGCACACACACACGCCTATTGGCTTTTTTAAAATAAGTATTGTATGAATTTAATCAATTAACAGAAAATTGGCATCGTAATAACATCCAATCTTTTAACCCACGGACAAGATATTTAGCTTTACTTTTAAAGTTTCCAGTGTAGAAGGCTTATGCATTTCATGTTAGATTTATTCTTAGATATTTGATGTTTTATGATGTTATTGTGAATAGTATCACTTTTGTGTGTGTGTGTGAGAGAGGAAGACCAGCACTGAGCTAACATCTGTTGCCAATCCTCTTTTTGCTGAGGAAGACTGGCCCTGGGCTAACATCTGTGCCCATCTTCCTCTTCTTTATACGGGACGCCGCCACGGCATGGCTGACAGGCAGTGCGTTGGCGGGCGCCCGGGATCCGAACCCGCGAACCCCGGGCTGCCAAGCGCGAACTAAACCACTGCGCCACTGGGCCGGCCCCTGAATAGTATCACTTTTAATTTCATTTTCTAATTGTTGATGGTATACACAGGAGTAAAATTGTGGTTTTTGTATTTAATTCTATCTAGTAATTGTGCTAAATTCACTCTTTAATTCTAATAGTTCATCTACAGAGTTTTTAGATTTCTACATACGCAATCATGTTGTCAGCAAATAATGACAGTTTTACTTCTTCCCTTCCAATCCTTATATATTTATTTATCTTGCCTTATTTTACTGGCTAGGGACTTCTAGTAGTGGTCATCCAATTTAAAAGAAAAAACTTTCAATATTGCACTACTAAATATGTCCATTGCTATAGGTTTCATTTTATTCTTAGCTTGCTAAGAAATGTTGAACTTTATCATCTGATTTTTCTGCATTTATTGAGATGATCATATGATTTTTCTCCTTTACATTGTCATAATTTAGATTTGCTTGCTTTTTGAACTTTATATACATGGAGCCATTTAATATGCATTCTTTGTGTCTGGTTCCTTTTGCTCAACATTTGTTTGGTCATTCATGTTATTGCATGTAGCCAGGGTGTCCATTTTCATTGCTGAAGAGAATTCCATTATATGATTATACCACAACTATAATCCACATTTGATATTTGATGGATATTTGGCGTTTTTCCAGTTTGAAGAAAATCAAGCAACATCCTAGAAAGCTATCCACCTATCTCACTCTTCAGAACAGATCCTCACAGGCAAGTCACCCTAAATTGCACTCCAGCATTGCTACTATTACTGTGACTACTGTCGTTATAGCCACTGTGCCTCTGATGGCTAAGTGCCACCACTGACCCTGCCACTCAACAATACCATCATCCCCATCAATACTGTGAGTCTCTGTCTATGGCAGTACATCCTACCATTGATTCCAGAGAACAATCATCACAGAAATTCCCAAAGATTCTGTTGCCTCCCCCTCACAGTATATTCCTTACTGCCTCAGTGACATGAACATCCTCAGGGCACCCCTGGGAAGCCTAGTGAGATCCTACATCTTCTGTCTTACATCATAAATACATTTATCATTTCCATCTTCCTGAGTCTTTTGATCCCTTTTTCAATATGCTGAAATGGTGCAGCAGCCCCATCTCACTTGCCATATCCAAGCTTCAAGAAGCCATCCCAAGAGTATATTAGGATTGACTCCAGGTATCCTTGGAAGGTTGTTGAACCCAAGCCATGGATGAGTGCTGCCATGCAAGTGAATTTTTCCCGTTGAGTCTTATAGTCCCTGTATTCGTTATATATTAACTTGAAATTTTACTCTTTCAAGATGCACTCCAACATGTGTTCTTCCCATTCCAGCCACTGTATGTAACTCAGGGATGATTATTTTGGGGTACAAGTTATTTCCTCCTAGAGCAGGGACTGGATTTTCCTGCTCAGACTGCGCTGGGATTTGATTGTAATTGTTAGAGGGGATGAAGGGGGGGGGGGGCGTGGATCTAAAAGAGGATAAATGTCGTCTTGTGAGGCACCGCTCAGGTAAGGTCCCCACAAGGTCTGCAAGCCAAGGGCATCTGTGCTCATCCACAAAGAGGGGGAGAGCTGCTCTGTTGGCTCCTAGGGGGTCAAGGTTCTGAGCTCATCCACATACACATCCTCATCCCAGGTCTCAGATTCCATTATTGTCCTATCCTCCCTCACTGAGTGTGTGTCCATTGATTCTCCTTCACAGCTCTGCAACCCTAACAGTCAGATACTGTGCCCTTGTGCTATAGGAGATGAGGGGCTGCCCAAACTGTCTTAGAGATCTCTGAATTCCGTACAGTGCTTGGAACTGAGAATCCGTACAAGCGTGTCACTTTATTGTTTTCCAGGCTTTCAAAGCAGTTTTAAAAGGCCAGATTTTAATTACCATTTTTTTCCGTACCACTCAAAGGCCACAGCAAGCACATAACACACTGCTTCCCTTTCCAATCATACCTCAACCCAACCTTCCATAGATGACAGTACTAATTGTGATGCCACTACATGCCAGGGGCAATCACATTCCATTCACAACAGAAATGATGTCTTTATTTCTATCTGACCAATGAGTGATCCAGCTGTAAAATCCCATCCTAAGGATCTGTTTTCAGAGGTTCCTTTTGATATCAGCTGTATTCCTTTGGGTTCCCTCCAAAGCTAAAGCTGGCATGCTAGTGCTTTATTTGGAAAGTGATCCCAGGAAGCAGGAATGAGGGATAGGAGGAGCAAAACAAGGAAAGAGGGAAAGTCAATGCAAGGAAGCTGTGTCAAGTTGGCACCTGGTGTGGACTTCCGGTGCTCACGCCCGTCGGCTCTCCTGAGGAGCTTCATGACATGTGTTTCCAAGGGAGGAAAGTGGAGGGCATATATTCATGTCCTCCATCACCCATGTTCAATGGAGGCTCCCACAGGGGTTAACTCCCTACAGTTCTGCATTGTGCGTGGTGAGTACAGAGGGGGTTGCCTTGGGCATCCCATGTCACAGCAGCGGAGAAGTCCGGGCAGGAAGTGAGAGGGATCTGGTGTGGCCCGAGTGAGGTACTGTCAGGTTGCACCTGCACAAAGCTGGTGGAAGCCTGTGTGGAACTGACTGCTCTAACTGTGGGTCAAGTAAGAGGTGGGCCTGGGAAAATGTGAGGGACATAAAAGAAGTGTCCAACACAGACATTACATTTGGACAACTGTCTAGAGAAAAAAGGTCAGACCTAGGATGATTTACACTTGTTTTTGCACATGGCTGGGGGCACTAGCACTTGATGACCTTAATCCAATGTCAATAACTGAGATGATTCCCAGCTGAGTTGCAGTCCCCAGGGAGTTCTACTGCCCTTGGTTCACTAATTGGAAGAAGTTTTTCAGGGTCCCAATCAAGTGATGGGGGTTCATCCTTCTTCTTCGTAGGTCCTGGAGCTTCTGTCCCCACAAGACTGCCCAAACTGCAGCTTGACCTCTCAGCTGTTCCCTCAGAAACCAGCAAGAGAGCCCAGACATAAAGACCCTAAACCCCGGGGTCGCCCAGGCGGCCTCAGACCTCCTGTGCCTCCTGGCTCAGTGGTTTGCCGGGTTATGAGCTCTCTGATGCAATCTAGCAGATATTCTGCCCTATTTTCTAGTTGCTGTTAGTGGATGAGTTGGTCCAAATTACTTACCCGTCCAGTTCACATAAGCAAACTCATCTTTTAAACAAAAGTCATGAACCAATAAACCACAACATAAAATAAATTATAAATAGTTAGTAAGCATTTGAAAGATATCAGCTTCCTAATTATAAAAAAGTCCAATTAAAACTGAGATGATTTCAAATGTTAAAGAAAAAGATCAAAAAAATGAGGATAACAGATAAAGATGATTGGGTGCCCCCAGACACTGCTATGAGAGTCAAGCAGAGACTTTATGAAAAGAATTCTGGTGACTTTAACAAGAATGATGTTATTGTTCATATATATTGACACAGTAATTCTACTTCTGAGGAATCTATTTATTCTAAGGAAATAATCTGAAATATGGACAAGTCTTTGAGCCAAATATATTCAACCAGTTATTTTTAATAAAGAAAACATTAAAAATTCTCTATAATATAGTAATAAACATTAAATTAAATCATAACATATCAATGAAACAGAATATTATGCAACTTTAAAAATTACATTTATCAAGCATCCCACTGCCAGGGGAAAATGCTTCCAAATAACACTAAGTCTCAAAAGCAAAATTTAAAATATGTCCAGTGTGAATTCAATTACTCTAAAAAATGCATAGGGAAAACTCTTGAAAAAAATATTCCAGATGTTAATATTGGTTTCCTGGGTGTGGAGTTATAGATATTTTTTCTCTGCATTTTTATAGTTTCAGCTGCTTTCCAAATTTTCTGAGTATGCAGTTCTTTTATAATCAGAAATACTGGGAAAAAAGGATGTGGCTTTTATATTACAGTTAATAATAGTAAAATTTTATCCAGAATAAGATACAGTAATGCTGGTTATTTAATTTTCAGATAATTAAATATTTATAATATGATGTGCACCTCAAATACAGTACCCTTCAGGAACACATCATAAAATAAAACCAAATATAAAATTACACAAACAGGAACCAGGTTTTCATATAATTCATAAGGTACTTCAACTGTTAAACTTTTTGAGGGTTATGCATATTTCCATTCTATCAAAATGTTTTAATCTCTCAACTAACTTTCTCGTTTTCCTAAGGGAGAGCTGGCTCCTTCTTTGTGCCTGCAGACTTTACACCTGATTGTTTTATTAATTTTCCCCACACTCCATTTAAGGTAAACATTATTTTATATACCTTCAAATGTGTCACAGATTCACAGAAAAGCACGTGCTTTGGCAAATTTCGCATCAAACCTTCGAGCTGAGGCTTGAACCCCAGTGTGCTCAGCGTGCTTCCTCGCCCTCTCCCCATGGTTCTCTGGCTCCAGCACAGCGTGCCGCAATCTGGGGACTGGTGATTATTGGTTGGTTTAATATAATTTTTTTAGTCGCTCGACGACGACTGGTCTGTATTTTCTCTTTTCATATTGATCCATCACACACTCTGTCTTCTACGTACTGGGTATCTGGGCACGAACGTGTCAGTGTCCCTCTCCTGTCCTTTTACGCGGGATTTCACCCGCAGGGTTCTCTGGCAGCCACCTCCCATCACTATGGTGTCCTCGCTTCAGTTTTGACGCGACATCAGTAGCAGCTGCACTGCAGGCCTTGTTCAGGCTCAGTGAGAGCGCAGACGGACTTGGCAGTGAGAGCCGGCCCGAGGGATGTGCAGAGGCGCTGCCAGGGACCTGCTCTCTACAGCTGCGCACGGGGCCCTCCGTTCCTCACCAGGCGGGACGCCCCTCCATAGACCTGCCAGCCTGGCTGCGTTCCCAGCCGAGAGCGCCTTGAACCCGGCCCTGCCTTGATTTATTTCACTAAGAGAGAGAAACGAAACAAAACACCCATCAGCACACACTGGTGTAGCGTGTCCTGATATCTCGGAAACATTTCAGCAGAATTTACAATCTTGCCTTTCCGGGGTGCAGGCAGGGAGGATCCACTGTGGTTAAAATCCGGGAGAGCTTCCTATAACCCTACCTGATCAAGGTAAGGTGGGGTGCAGCACTGCAATATTGTAGTTTTAAAAATCATATAGGAACATATGTAAATATGGGCTTATAATATACTGTTAAGTTTAAAACTAAGATATAAAATTATATGCACACTCTGAATACCACTAAATGAAAATATTCATATGCAAGTAAAGATAAAAATATATAATAGTCCCTCTTATCCGTGGTTTCGCTCTCCACAGTCAACCACGGTCCAAATATATTAAATAGAAAATTCCAGAAATAATTCTTAAGTTTTAAGTTGTGTGCCCCTCTGAGTGGCGTGATGAAATCTGCCGCTGTTCTGCTCCTTCCCTCCACCAGGCAGAGTATCCATGCTGGAATCCCCGCCCTCCCATCAGTCACTCAGGAGCCATCTGGATTATCAGATCAACTCTCCCGTCTTGCAGTGCTTGTGTTCAAGTAACCCTTATTTTACTGAATAATGGCCCCCAGAAGCAAGAGTAGTGATGCTGGCTACTCGGATATGCCAAAGTGAAGCCTTAAAGTGCTTCCTTTAAAGTGAAAAGGTGAAAGTTCTCCACTCAATAAGAAAAGAAAAAAAAAATCATATGCTGAGTTTGCTAAACTCTACAATAACTTTTATTACAGTATATTGTTACAATTCTTCTATTTTGTTATTCGTTATTGTTGTTAATTATCATAGGTATGTATGTATAGGAAAAAACAGAGTATATATGGGGTTGAGTACTATCTGCAGTTTCAGGCCTCCACTGGGGGCCTTGGAACATATCCCCCACTGATAAGATGGGACTACTGTGCACCAACAGGATTCATAGAGGTTGTGTAGTAGGTGGTAGAAAGTGGCAGACAGATTGTTTGGTAGTATGGTTAAACTGAATGCAATTTTTAAAAATATGTTCTACAACATTTTATCAAATTGTAGTGGGCTCTCTATAGCAAGATAGAACAGCTCTTTCAAGGCAATAAATCAATGAGTTGATAAGAAAAAGTCCCACTCTATGGCATTATGAAGCACCAAATCACATTTCAAAAGAAAAGTACTTTTACATTTTTTTTTTTACAAGAAAAACATAAGCCATTTTCTTTAAAGAATATCCTGAAAGAAGCTGTAAGGCAAGAGAGTGAATGCCCCCGGCTAGGCACCCCTCCTCCTTGTCATCCTGTGAGCCTCAACCCATAGATAGTATACTCCACCCATCCCAGTCGTTGAACATTCTAGGTCCATAACAAAGGTTGGTACTGTTGTTTCCCCCTTGGAACCCTACTTTCCATTTATTTTATCTTATAAAAGTAATAAATTTTTCAACTAAAAATTTATATATAATTACACAGAAAATGGAAATAACAACACACCTGTACATAGCATCTACTTAGTACTGTTCAATGAACTTTATATATATATGCTTTCATTTAATCCACAAGCAATCTCGTGAGATAGACTATTACCCTCATTTTCCAGATGAAGACGCTGGGGCCAGTGAGGTGAAATAACTTGCCCAAGGTCACACAGCCACTGTGGGGTGGTTCCATGTCCTTGACAGGACTGTGGCTCCCTTTTCTTCATCGTCTGACATCCTTTTCCCCTCCTCACACATAGACAGGCACACACAGCCACACATGCCCACACACGTGTTGTTTTTTCTATATAAACGTGCTTCCACAATACTTAACATTATTATTGTCTTGCAGCTTTTTCACGTTTTATTTATTTACTTATTTTTTTACCTAAGAGATATATCTGGGCTTAGAGGAACCGTGACTTTTTTCAAGTGGCCACCCAATCCCCAGATCCAGTCGAACCTGATGAGACTGGACCATCGGAGCATGCCTTGCCCTGGTGACTGTCTCTATTCCTGGGCTGCACATACGACCTGAGCGGGCCCAGCCATACTGAAGGGAAAAACCAGGTTCTGTGGTCAGGGGAGAGGTTGATCTCTTCCTCGCACTGGACAGTCCATCTTCTTATAATCAAGAGAAACTAGCCTCAAGATGAAGCAAATTCTGTGAACAGAGCAGAGCAATGGAAAGAACCTGGGCCATTGATGACACCATTGAGCCCCTGAGTCAATCAACTTGTGCTTGGCTTCTGAACTCCCATTATGTGACATAACAAATGTCCTGTGATGTAATTCAGTTTAATTTGTGCATTCTTTTACTTTCAACTGAACTGATCCAAAACAAGTGATAATTTATAAGATGTATTTTTACAGGTAGAATTCTTTATTCAAAGGGTATATGCAGCAGTGTGCTAAAAACTATTTAACTGGTTCATGGAGGTAGAGGTGGGGCACAGGAGAAAGTATTGAGGAGAAATTCCTGATTTGTAGCATTTGTTAATGTCTGTAGTGTAAATACTCCCACCACAGCTGACTTCAAGCTACCAACATGGTGTCGCTGAAGACAGCTGGGAGGAGATGCATACTCGTGGCTCTTGCCCTCCCGTCAGACTGCACTGATTTATCTTTCAATTGCCAGTTATAGGATAGTATCCACTTGTATATTTCATTGATTTTAAACATTGATTTAAAGTGCTGCATTCATCAAATACAAAAAATTCCATACTGATCTTTTTTTCAATTTTTACACAATATCATGAAGCTTTAATTCCCTTAGCTGCCTTGTATGTTTTGACTTCTGGTGGGATAAACTGCGATGAGGGAATCTTACTCCCATTATTAATCTTTTTTCAAACTTCCTTTGACTAATCCTGCACATCATTATTCTAGATTAACTTCAAAATCAGTTTTTCAATTTCCACAAAACCTATCTCAAAGATTTTGGTTTCACAGGGTAATTCCAGGTTAATTGACATGTCTAGTATAATAAATCTTCCTTTCCATGAACACTGTTTTTCATTTATTTCTAATTTTTTCCATAAATTGTGCAGCTTTCCCATAGACATCTTACATAATTCTTACTATGTTTATTTCTAGAAAATTTATAATTTGAGTTGTTATAGTAAATTGAACTATTTTGTATTATATTTTTATAATTGTTTATTGTTACTATATAGAACAATTGATATTTATATGTTGATTTTGTTTCAATCTCTATGTTTCTTTTAGTCGTATCTTGAGAGTTTCTATATAAACACAGCATCTGCCAAAAATTTTAGCCATTTTCTTCCTTTTTCTTTTTCATCTGTTATCTTTCTTATTGTGTTGCATTGTCTTAGACCTCCAGAATAGAAATGAATAGTAGCATTAGGAGTTTGCATTTTTGCATTCTCTGACTTCATGGAATCAGTTCTAAAGTTTCACCATTAAGAGTGATGCTTGTAAAAAATAAACAAATTGATGCTTGCTGTAATTTTCCAGTAGGTATACTTCCTTTTTAGGTTATGGATTTTCTTTCTATTGAAAGCTTATTCATAATTTTGTTAGAAGTAAATGTTGCAGTTTTAAATGCTATCTTGGCATCTAACAACATATGATCATTCGGTTTTCATCCTTTAGTCTAATAATTTTAAAGCTCAATTTTTAGGGCATTTTCATATACCGGGCAATGTTCTAGATTCTCCGCATATATTAACTCGTTCAGCTCAAACAGTTAATGAGGTAGATACAATTATAGTAACTACTTTACAGAAGAAGACTCAGAAGAACAGAGAGTTTAAGTAACTTGTTCAAGGTCATAAAACTAGAAATTGGCGGACTCAAAGTTCACGCCCAGACAGTCTGGTTCCAGAGTTCATGATCTTAACCATACTATGTGGCCTCTTATTAATGTGGTGAATTACATAAGTATATTTCTTAATATTGAAGAATTCTTGCATTTTTGAGATATCCTTCTTGGTCTTGATATATTCCCACAGAAATGGACTTTTTGATAATATAGTTAGGATTTATATATTATTCATTACTGAAATTGATTATAATTTTTTATTATTCTTAGTACTTTCACGACTATTCTTATCTCATAAACTGGATTTAAAAGCTTTCCATTCTTCCTAAACATAGGAGATGTTAAATAGGGTATGATTTTTCTTCAGGCTTTGATAAAACTCATCCATAAAACTATTTGACCCATATATTTCTGTCTCTGTCTCTGTCTCTGTCTTTTTCAATCCCCCCTACCCTGTGTGTGGGGGATGTGTGTGTGTAGATCTTTCACTATATTTTCCATTTTTCCTTTGGCTATTGGTTTTCTTTGGTTTTCAATTTCCTCATGGGTTAAATTTGGAAAGCTATATTTGTCTAGAAAAATCAAATATTTCATCTCGATTTTCATATCTATTGTGCTTAATATTCTTTTGTTAAACTTTTAACCTCTATGTTGTACATAACTATATTATACATAACGATATAAAGTTATGTCTTTTTTATTTCTAATGTTTTTGTTAATACTTTCTTCTCATTTTCTTGGTCAAACCTTCCAAATATTTGATCTTTATAAAGAAATTCCTTCTGATGTGACTTGTCAAGGTAACATTTTGCTTTGGGGTTGTTTCATTTGTTTTCTATTTAATTAGTTTCTCTTCTTAGTTTGATTAATTATGTCATGTTACTGCCTGTTCATTTACTTTTGTTGTTTTCTTTCTAGCTACTTGTTTTCTAAATTACTGTTTTCTGAAAAATGCATATATGGCTGTAGATTTTCCTCTGAGTACAGTTTAAGATATATACTAGAGGTTTTGGTTATAAAGCTTCCATTTTTGTTTATTAGTTTTCAATTTCTGTTTAATTTCTCCTTTAAACTGAGTTGTTGAATATATTCAATATTAATCTCCAATTGGGTAGATTTTTGTTCCTATTCTCTTTTTAACATATATATTTTGTTCAGTTTAGATAATATAGTCTGTATTATTTATATATCTTCTCTAAATACATATGGGCATTATTTATAGCCTAATACAGGATCATTATTATTATATGATCCATTGACATTTTTAAAAACTGTTGTTTTTTGAGATAAAGTTTGTTTTAAATCTATAAAAATTAAATTTATTAAATACTAATCTTATTTGGGTTGATTACTGTCTTCTTGATGAATTGCTTTTTATTAATAAATAATATCCCACTTTTTCATATTTTATGCTTTTAGTCTTGATTCCACTTATCTTGCCAATATTGGCATTTATTTTATTTCTGTTACATTTTACTTGGTATATCATTCATCCTTTCTAGGTCTTTTTATTTTTTTAAGATACACTTATAACAGTGTTGTTCTGACTTTAGCTTAATTTTTTTGAACTCAATCTGACAGTCTCTGTATTTTAAGTAGGAAATTTAACCCATCCACATATGTTGCATTTATTTATGTGTTTGAAATTATTCCTGGCAATTTGTAGTCCACTGTTTCTTTTCTCTTTTCTCCTCTCTATCACATCTCTGACTGTTTTCTGTGTTGATTCTATCTCAGCTTTCAACCTAGTATCCTTTTTTTTAAATTTTCATTTTTATTGCTGTCTTAATAGTTTATAACATTGTGGGGTTTTAGCTGTACATTATTTTTTGTCCATCACCATGTGGATGCATCCCTTCACCCTTTGTGACCACCTCCCAACCCCCTTCCCCTTGGTAACCACCAACCAGTTCTCTCTGTCCGTGTGTTCGTTTATATTCCACATATGAGTGAAATCATGCAGTGTTTGTCCTTCCCTCTCTGGCTAATTTCACTTAACATAATACCCTCTAGGTCCATCCATGTTGTTGCAACTGGGACAATTCTGTCTCTTTTTATGGCTGAGTAGTATTCCATGGTATATATATGCCACATCTTCTTTATCCAATCAGTCGAGGGACACTTGGGTTGCTTCCACTTCTTGGCTATAGTGAATAATGCTGCAAAGAACATAGGGGTGCATAAGCCTCTTGTGATGGTTGATTTCATGTCCGTTGGGTAGATGCCCAAGAGTGGGATTGCTGGATCATAAGGCATTTTTATTTTTAATTTTTTGAGGAATCTCCATACTGTTTTCCATAGAAGCTGCACTAGTTTGCATTCCCACCAGCCATGAATTAGGGTTCCCGTTTCTCCACAACTTCTCCAAAGTTTGTTGTTTTTTGTCTTGGTGATTATAGACATTCTAACGGGTGTAAGGTGATATCTTAGTGTAGTTTTGATTTGCATTTCCCTGATGATTAGTGATGTTGAACATCTTTTCATGTGTCTATTGGCCATCTGTATCTCTTCCTTGGAAAAATGTTCATATCCTCTGCCCATTTTTTGATCGGGTTGTTTGTTTTTTTGTTGCACAGTTGTGTGAGTTCTTTATATATTATGGAGATTAGTCCCTTGTCGGATATACAATTTGGGAATATTTTCTCCTAGCTGGTGGGTTGTCTATTCATTTTGATCCTGGTTTCATTTGCCTTGTAGAAGCTCTGTAGTCTGATGAAGTCTCACTTGTTTATTTTTTCTTTTGTTTCCCTTGTCCGAGTAGACATGGAATCTGAAAGGATCCCTTTACGACCGATGTCAATTAGTGTACTGCCTATATTCTCTTCCAGGAGTTTTATAGTTTCAGGTCTCACTTTCAGGTCCTTAATCCATTTTGAGTTGATTTTTGTGTATGGCAAGAGAAGATGGTCTACTTTCATTCTTTTGCATGTGGCTGTCCAATTTTCCCAGCACCATTTATTGAAGAGACTTCCCTTTCTCCATTGTATGTTCTTTGCTCCTTTGTCAAAGATTAGCTGTCCATAGGTGTGTGGTTTTATTTCTGGGCTTTCAATTCTGTTCCATTGATCTGTGTGTCTATTTCAACCTAGTATCCTTTTTAAAATTTTCCTCTTGTTTTTCCTGAGTTTGAGTTCATTTTTCAAATTTTATGAAATATGTCAGATACACCAAAAATATATTTAAAAGACTATGAAGTAGAGCTATATACCTACCACCTAACTTGAGAAATAAAGAACACTTAAGAAAGAATAAAAAGTAATGCCCCCTGCCCCCTGTCCAAGCTCAAGACTCTTTCTCTGAACTACAAGGAACCACTATCTTGAATTTGGTAATTACCTCTATCTCTTTGAAATGCTTTGATCCATTGCTCCCAAGACACTACATTTTCTTAGTGTCTTCCTGTCTTAGTCAGCTCAGGCAGCCATACCAAAAATACCACAGGCTGGGTGGCTAAAACAACAGAACTCTATTTTCTCACAGTTCTGGAGGCCGGAAGTCCAGGATCAAGGTGCCAACATGGTTCTGTTCTGGTGAGAGCTCTCTTCCTGCCTTTCAGACAGCAGCCTTCTTGCTGTGTCCTCCTCACATGGCCTTTCCTCAGTGTGTGTATGCTGGGAGAGAGAGATTTCTCCTCCTCTTATTATTTTACCACCAATCCTATCAAATTAGGCCCTCACCCTTATGACCTCATTTAGCCTTGGTTATCTCTTAAAAGCCCTATCTCCAAACTGGGGCAAGGGCTTCAATATATAAATTTGCAGGGGACACAATTCAGTCCAAGGCACCTACTATATCACCGTCTCTTCTGATTGTCCCTCTTTATGTCACTAAACTCTAAATATTGAGCTCAATCTTTAAACCTGTTTGTTCTTTACCTACATTCATCCCTTGGTCATTCTATCCCGTCTCTTGCCTCTAATACCATCTATACACCGATGACTGGAATGTAGATTTCTGGTCTTCTTCCCAAAACCTGATCCACCCACTGCCTTCTCCATTATAGGTCATGGCAACTCTAGCCATCAAGTTGCTCCGGTCAAACTTTTGAGTTACTCTTGACTCCTCTTTCTCTTTTTATAACACCCTACATCCAAACATTCAAACTTCAAACCTTTGGATCTACATCCAAAATATCTCTCCTCATTTAGTTCAATAGCTCCTAAAGTTTCCCTTTGCCATTCTTGTCACTTATGATCTGTTCTTAGCACAGCAGCCCACAGTTATCCTGTTAAACATAAGCCATTCAAATATGTCTATTTTATAGAAGACAAAGAAAGGCTGTGGAAATGTTCTAGAGTAGATGAGACTAAAGAGACATAACAAGTAAGTGTAATAGCTGATCCTAGAGTGAGCCCTGTACTGGGAGGAAATAAATGCTATATAGGACATTACTGGGTCAATTGACAAGTTGTAATGTGTACAGAAGATTAAGGTATTGCATCAATGTTAAATTTCCTGAAATTAATAAATGTATTGTGGTTGTGTAAGAGAATATCTCTATTCTTAAGGTAAAGGATCATGAGTATATGATATATTCTCAATGATCAGGAAAAAAATTGTAAGTATATGAATTTCCTTTACTTTACATCATCAATAACACTTGCTATTGTCAGAGTTAATTTTTCCTAAATCTGATAGTAGTTAAATGGTATCTCATTTTTGTTTAACTTGAATTTCCTTCATTACTAGAGAAGTTGATCATTTCAGCTCAAGTTTATCTTCTCTTGTTTTTTTATAAGAGCCATTTTAAACAGACTTCTCTTTTTCCTTTGTGTTTAGGGTGTGTGTGTGTGTGTGTGTGTGTGTGTGTGTGTGTGTGTGTGTGTATGAGAGAGAGAGAGATCACACAAATGCTAAAGCTAATGAAGTAAAATGTCAACAATAGATGAAGCTGGTTAAAGCACATACTGAAGTTTTTTATACTAGTCTTATTCCTGCATCTATTCTGTAAGTTTGAAATTATTTCCAGACAAAACTTTTTATAAATCAGAATATGTCATTCCTTTGCACATAACCTTCCAACGTTCCCATCTCATAGAAGGCAAGGTCCCTACAATGCCTGCAGCGGCCTACAAGACCTGCCCACTCTGGCCTCTCCTCCCCAGCACCTGTCCTACACTTCCTCCCAGGAGACTCCCCACTGTTTGTGTCCCTCCTGCTGCACCAGCACCTTGTTATTTCCTGACACAGCCTCGTGGGCTCCTGCTCTATGGTTTTGCACTTACTATTCCTTTTCCTGGAACACTCTTCCTGCAGGTATCTGCACAGTCAGCTCTCTCACTTCCTTCAAGTGTTTGTTCAATGTCCCCTCTCAGTGAGGCCAACCCTGACCACCTATTTACAGCTGCAACACTCTCAGCTCTCCCTGTCCTCTGCCCTGCTTGTTGTTTCTCAGTGTCACTCATTGTCTTCAAATAGACTGTATCAGCAACTTATGTATTTTGTTATTGTCTGTCGTCCTCTTCTAGAACGGAAGCTCCACGAGGGAAGATATTTTTGTGTGTCTTGTTCACTGCTGTAACTCCAGAGCCTAGGACACTCTGTTTGCTAAATAAGTAGATGAATACATCATTTTTTGCAAGTGTACACATCTATATGCAACTTTTAAAACTCAACATTGTAATATTTATATTGATACATATATCTCTAGTTTATTTCATTTTCCATTTTAAGAATATGCTACAATTTATTTTCCCTTCTCCTAACCATAACATTTAGATTATTTCTAATTTTTCACGATTACGGTGTTGTCATTAACAGTCATACACACACATATATATGTGAATACATAGTTGCACACATCTCAGTGAGAATTTCTCCAGGGTATATACCTGGGAATAGAATTGCTGGATCTTAAGTTTGTGCATTTTAATCTTGACTAGGGGCTGCTCCCTGAGCTGGTTGTACCAATTTTCCCCTCCCATTAGGAGAGCAATAGGAGTTTTTGCTCTCAATGAGAACCTTTAACACGTTTAATTCTTGCCACATCTGATGTGACATGGTGTCTCATCTGTGTTTTACGTTGCATTTCCCTAATTACTAGCAAAGTTAAGCAGGTCAACTCATTTTTATCTCCCCTCATTGTTTTATAAACTCTACTTTGAATATGTGCTTCTCCTTTTTTCTTTCTTTCTTCCTTTAGTCTTGGGAGTTCACGTATTACTTTTTTAGACTCTGGAGAATTTTTTCCCTCTTCCACAGGTAACTCTTCACATAACGTATGATCTTTGTAAGCCTTTTGATTGTGTCCTTGCTTGCCTCCTTTTCTTTGCAGCATCTCTGCACAGGTCCTGTGTCCTTTTCTTTTAATTGTGGTCCTCCTCTTTAAAGGGGGCACCTCGATGTTGATAATTAGCTATGGCAGGAAGTGGAGAGAGAGCTTTGATTTGGGTAGTTTCTTCTGAAACTCATTTTCATCAAGTCTATTATTTCCTCTCCCTTTTGAGTGCATCTTCTTCAACTTTGGATGTTTACATCACCAATAGACTAAAATAGAGCAATTGTCTCCTTTCTCTCTTCATCCACTTCACCCAATTGCACCCACTGTGAGCTATGACAACAGGCCATAAACAATCAAGATAAGATGTCTGTTTGGTTTCTCCTTCAGCATCAGGACTAGTGGTGTGTCTTCAGGATGGTTCTCCACCTTCCACGGCCTGCTCATGCCCTCAAATCTCTGTCTAATCTAAAGATTATTGGATGAGACTTTCTAGATAACACTCTTAAAGAAACTACCTCCTGCTTCAGTCTCAATCGGTAGGTGCTAGCTTTCAGTTCCCTCTGCTCCCAGGATCCCGATTTCACATTATTTGGCTTCATAATTTGTGTTTAAGGTTGTACCTGTAGCTACTTCCTTGTTTCATTAAAGATGAGGAGTTTTTTTCCCTGTATTTTGTTTCTTTGTCATTTTAATTGGACTTTAGGAATGAGATAGAGAAAAAATGCCTTAATTGTACCATATGGGTATTTAAATAGTCCTTAAATACATTTTTTTAAGCTAAGGGATAATAAAAACAAAATGCTGGGTAGTGGTTGCCTCCAAGTGATATCAGGGAAGAGGGATTGAGAAACAGTATGAGAATTGATGCCACGGTGTAAGTAATATTCTATTTTTGAAGTTAGCAGCTGGGTCACCAGCTTTTCATCTTGTTATTGTTCTTCATTACTTACTTTAATTTGCATGTAGTTTTTGTTCTTAGCTATTATATAGTAAAAAATTAATTATGCATTATCTGCCCCTTCCAGAATAAGGGATTAGACAGATTCATTGCTGAACAAAGAGAAAGAGCCATTACCAGCTGACAGTAAATAGGATGAAGCAGTTAAAATCCCAATGATAAAAGAGAACAGAAGACCATTGGATTAAGATATAGGAGGGCATTGGGGAAGATGACAGCCACTGTCCTTTCTAGGATGGCCTTTATGGAGCTCAGCCTTACAATTAATTCAGGACAGTCTTAGAAATTGTGTAAAGATGCAATGATGGGATAGACTAGTCACAACCAAAGAACTAGGAAACAATAAGAAATATCAAGTATTACATAAAGAAAAATGGGAATTATAGATTCAAGTATTGCTGTTGAAACTAAAATAACTTCTTATGTTTTTGTGACTAAGCATTAATCCTCTTTAAAGACCTAAAAAATGTTTCCTTTTTCTTTCATTTCCTTCTTTTTGCTGAATTGAGTTTCCTCTGTGACTTTTTTTTCCCTCCAATAATTTTTGTAGTTATAAATCCAATTTGCCTTCTAGTAGTTGACCTTAAACTGTCAGTAAATATATCTCTTTCAGTCAATGTTGGGAATTAAGCAATAGTTAAGCAACCTCAATAAATCGACAATTTTTGGACAGTTTTACTCTCTAGCTCTCCTCACACCAGTCATAACTCCTTAAAATCATGTGGAATTCATCATTTCATAATGTATATAAATATCAAATCACTATGTTGTTACACCTGAGACTAATATAATATTGTATGTCAATTATACTTCCATAGAAAAAATTTTTTTAAATCATGTGGAATTTTAGTTTCAATTTTTTCACATTATATCTTTTTCATTTGTAACAATTCATTCTCAACCATTGCATCAAAAGTTCCAGCCTAAATATCTGCAATCACTTAAACTTACTCTAAGTTTTATTGATTTCTTCTCCCACCAATCTTTCTTGTTTCACATATCTGCTTTCTCAGTTGGGTTTATTTTTTATTTTGCTAAAATACATCCCTGAGAATTTTTTTTCTTTCTCAGAGAGGGGTAGCTGAGTGTTTCATGCCTGAGATAATTGTAAGTGTTGCATAGCATTAAAAATGAGTAAAAATCTCTTTCCTTAAAAACTTTGAAAGCAGTGGTGTACAGTCATCCTACAAGGTCTCTGACAGCTGTCTCATCCTAGTTCTTCAGTAGGTTTTTTTTGTCTCTGAAAGCTATGAGATTTTTTCTTTATCATTGAAGATCAGAAATATCATCAGGATTTGCCTGGATTCAAGTGCTGCTCCTCAGCATTTCATGGTCACTTCCAGTTGAAAACATATTGTCTTTGGTCCAGGAAATTTTTATTTCATTACTTCTTGGCTTAGTTCCTTCTCTCTGTTCTATTTCAAACTCCCAACAGACATATATTGGGTCTCTTGAAACTCTCCTGCAATCCCTTAATATTTCTCTAATCTTTTTAATTTGACCTTTTCGTCCACATTTAGAGAGATTTCTTCTATATTAACTTCCAGTTTACTAATCTGGCTGTCAATTACTGACTCCTATCACTGAATATTTTATTTTGACCATCATGTGGGGATTTTTGTGTTTTTTTTTTTCAATTACCAGGAATTCTGTCTGCTCCATTTTCAATGCAACCCATTTTCATGTTAAAATTAGTTCATTAAGCCTGAAAATATTTATATGGATATTATTGGAACGTGTTTTTAAGTTCTTGTTTCTTTCTTCCATTATATCTGTTTCCACTAGACTAATCTTCTCTTCTTCCTTTTCTGATTCATCTCGTTCCTTTTCTCTCTTGCCCTTTTGATGTTTTAATGAAATATATATACACATATTTAAAGAGTCAAATATTTATACAATGCTTGTTAGAAAAAACAGTATACTCCAATATCTTACTCCCCAGATGCAACTACTTTAAATTCTTTAATAGATTATTTTAGTTTTTACTTTCATATTGCTAAATAACATTTATTTGGGATTTTCTTTTTTCTATTTTTAGTTTTGGGTATATTTATTGACATCTCATAATGAAAGAGTAAGATACAGCTCTTTCATACACACACCTGTGCCCACAATTTACTCACACTGCCTGTCCTCTACTCCCCCAATACAGCTATACCATAGTTTAGGTTAGGTCAATAGTTAGCATTTATACTGCTGTTATAACATAAACACTGTCAACAGCTAAGTCTTATAATTTGATTATTTTTTCTTTGGTACACAACTTTTGTTTTCCTTGAAGCTAATGTATCTTTCCTGTTTTTGCTCAGTTTTCTATATAATTCTCATTAATTTGTACCCCAAATCTAGCCCCTGATATATAATGTTCTTTCTACTATCTATCTTTTCTTAAGGTGACTTAAGTATCGCACTTACTATGTCTGAGTTAGGCACTATTCTAAACACTTATGGATTCATTTAAAGCTCATAACAGCACTAACAGGTAGGTATGTTATTATCCCACATTTAGTGGGAGACACAACCTCTTGGTAATACCTCCATCAATGCCACCACCCTGAAGAGCCTCTTTGTGAGCCCCTGCCCATTCCAGGGGCCCTGGTAGAGCTCTAGCCTGGTCGCTCAACAGTCGCCTCGGGCTCTCCTTTAATAATCATCATGAGGACTTCTTTTACCTTTCTTTAATATTGGTTTTCTAATTTCCTGGGCCCCATGACTTCATCTTCCTTGGGAATCTCCTTGTTTTGTCAGAGCACATCCTCTGCTCACTTTCCAGGAAAAAAATGCATGGGACCAATCTATAAGACCTTGCATTTCTGAGGATGTCTTTGTGCTCCATTCTTTCTGATTGAGAGTCTGGCTGCAGAAAATCCATCTAGGAAAATATTGCCCTCGGGATGTTGATGTTTCCTGCAGACACTGCTCCATTATCTTCCACCTTCCAGTATTATTTTTGACAAGTTCAGTGCTATTCTGATTCTTAATTCTTTGTTTGGAACGCGTTTCTTCCCTCTCTTGAAAGCAATTAGGATCTTTCTCTCTGTTTTCAGCATTTTCAATTTTTGCACTGATGCATGTTGGTGCCTGTAAACTTATGTCCTTCATTCTGAGAAATTCCTTGCATTGCTGCTTTCATTATTTCCTCTCTTCTCTTAACTAAATTTCTTCTCTTTTTGGAATTTCTATTATTCACCTATTGTGTGTCTTCAAAAAGTCTTCCAAATTTCTGGTCTCTTATGTTTTCTCTTTTCTTTATGTTCTGCTGTCTTGGAGAGTTCCTCTGCTCTTTCAGTCCTTCTAGCTTTCATTTTTGTTGTCACATTTTTAACTTCTAAGATCTCTTGTTTTTCTTTGAATATCCTCTGACTTTTTCTCTTTATTTTTTAATAGCATCTCTTTTCATGAGTTTCATGCAGTCAGTAACTTTCTTATCTCTCAGAGGATATTAATGGTAACTGCCGTTAAGTTTTCCTTCTGTCCAACTAGAAGCTCTGTGGCGTGTGTAGGCTTATCGGCTGTGGGTTCACTCCAGGCTGTCCTGGCTGGATCACTGACTTAGGGCAACAGTTCTCCAAGTTTTTGTATTAGGATCTCTTTATGCTTGTATAAAATTATTGAGGATTCCAAAGAGATTTTCATAAACATAGGGAATGGAGGAGAAAAAATAATTGTTTCAGCAGAAGACTAGACTCGAGAGGAGTCCCAGCCCAGTGTAAGGACTGAAAGTGTAGAGAAGGGTAGAAGATAATGTTGGGAATGACAGAATATTGGATAGACTGGCTCAGGCCACATATTGCCAGATTGTGCAGTACAAGTTAAGGAACTAAGGTGTCAGGAAGAACCATGGAAGGGTTTTCATCTGGAGAGTGATATAATTACATATAGCATTTTTGGAAGCCCATTCTGGCTGCAGTCTAAAAATAGAATAGAAAAGGAGTGAGTCTGGAAGCAGCAAGATTAGATTAGGGGCTCCTGAAGCATCCAGAGAAGACATAACGTGGCCTTGAATAGGGCAGCTGGCAGGGAGGTTGGAGAGAAATGAATAGACTTGAGAGATATTTAGAAGATGGAATCATCATAACTGGGTGACAGACTGGATGGGAGAGGGGGCAGGTGAGACACTGAGAGGAGTCATGGATAATCCACAGATTTTTGCCTTGAGCAAATGAGTCAGTTATGACTTTCTCACTGAAATATGGAAGTGACAGGTTTAAGAGCAGGTATTTATTTATTTGTTTAGTCATGAATTTGTTAATTATGTCAAATGATCTGAGCCAAATTACTCTAGATTCCAAATCTCTATCATTACTTAAAAAATAATAATTAACATTTATTAAACACTTATTCAAGCCCTGTTTTAAATGCCTTACATATATAAACTCATTTATTCCTCATAAGAACCTTATGAATTAGGGATATTATCATTCTTATTTTAGATTTAAGAACTGGTGGCACAGACTGGTTGAGTAAACCATGCAAGGCCCCTAGTAAGCAAGCAACACTAGTAAATGTCGGTGCGGGGATGTGGAGAATCTGAGTCTACAGACGGTGCTGATGACCACTAGGCGCACTGTTCAGTGGTGTGTGTGTGTGTGTGTGTGTGTGTGTGTGTCTGTTTCCTAGCAAGTCTTGGGTTTAGATGCAAACAAACTGATTGTGGGATCCATTTTCTCCACTGATAATTTAATATTTTCTATTTCCATTTATTCAATTATCAACTATTTCTTGAGTAACCGTGTATTTATCAGGCCTTGAGTTAGACAAAATTTCAACTATGAAAAACCTAATTCATGCCCTCAAATTTATGTCTAGTGAGGATTGGACATAGGTAAAAAGACAATGACAATACAATGTGACAAGGTAGGTTCAGCCGCAATGGGGGCACAGAGGAAGAACACCTAAGCTAGACTGGATTGGGGGCTCAGGACAGGCTTCCTATAGGAGACAAGCAGGAGCTGCATTTTAGTTGACAAGTCAGAGTCACATATGTGAAGAAAGGAGATAGGAAAGGCTTGAAGATAGAGAGCTATGTGTGTAGAGAAAGAGTAGCAACTGAAAATCAAGTAGATTTGGAAAACTAAAGGTTGTACTGTTTAGACCTTCCCAACCTCCTTCATGTCATAGCACTTATAAAAAAATTGAAGATGTTAATATGGCACCCTAGGATATGAGGATGCTTGCAGGTCAGTATATATACAGGCCAGAGCTCAAGGTGATTCTGAGATGCACAGTAATCTTGAGTGTCATGACTTTTCGAAAGCATTGAAAAGTATCAATATGCACACTGCCAAAGACTCAGAATAAATAATGGTATTTGGGCAAAAAGTTGGAGAAATAAATAGGTATTTGCTTATATATACAAATACAACATATTTTTATCTAAGGCAAAACTAAACATTGGTTTTATTTGGAAAGAGAAAAATAGGTAGCTGGAGGAATGAAGTAGGAAGGACACTTATTACTGTCTTCCCTTTCATCCATTTTCAATTTTGATCCATGGGAAATATTACTTACCCATATATACACATACAAAATTCACACTTTGCCAGATTGGTGGATTAAAAAGCGTAGATGATAATTATCTGTTTAATTATATTAAAAACAAGGGCTCTTGTACCACTTTATGTCTTCTGACTATATTATCAAGCATAATTGCTTACCTTACTCAATTTAAATCAGTCACATTTTATACAGTTGACTGAACTGTCTAGTACTATTTCTTACAATGTTTACTTGGCATGCTCATATGTATATGTTAATCATAATAATCAGGATTGAACAAGCTCAAAGTTTCCAAAAATTGGATTGCCAGGTGGAAAAACCTTATCATCTGGAGAAGAATTTTGACATTGACAGTTTTGTTCCAAACTTCTTGGCAAAATTTTACGACCAAGCCAATACCAGAGAGCTTCACCTGCTTCTCCAGGGAAATAAGGTCAGGATGGAAGGCAGATTCAAGTGTTAAATGTCAGGACAGAAATGATGTGTCCAGAGAGGAAAAAGAAGTGTAAAAGCTTGGAAACGGGTCTCTGAGGAAGTTGCAACATCACCCCATATCTGAGGTCATCTTGTACTTGGATCTCAAGGACATTTTTCTCACTGAGCTGAAGTCTAACCTTCCCAAGGGAATAGCTGAGCATAAAATTATGGAAATTAAAAATGGTCTCATTCAATCTCTTCATTTTACAACTGCAAAAAATGTGAAAAAAAAAACGCTCATGGAGGTTGAATAAATAGCCTGAATTAGTTACAAAGCTAGACTAGAATGTATGTCTCAACATTAAACCCTGCATCAATGAACTCATCATTGGACAGAAGGGACAGAATGGGCAAGGCCACACCACGATTCAAATCTCCACAGATTCCAGTTACCTGAGATAAACTGGGCTCAGCAGAGCATTCAATCCACAAGTTAAAAAATGGCCCTTGAGAAAAGGATTCCATAGTCAAATAAGTTCAAGAATTGATTGCATTACCGTGAGGTTAAACAGAGATTTTGGGGGGTAGTTGGTTGGTTATTTGAATAGTTGGTTTTATGGCAGCAGTCCCTAGCGTCTTTATATCTGCATTGATCTCTGAGAGGGGAATTAAAAACAATATATTCCAAGTTTATGTGCTTCAGAGCATCATTTTCATGGAACACCTAGTATCATCTTACTTCCACTGAGCATAGCATAAAAAATATTAACTTACAGAATGAAGTTCAAAATGCTTCATCATGACCTCCAAGTTTCTCTATGATATGAATGCAAACTTCTTTTAAATCTCTATACTCCAGTTATCACCTTACTCTGTTTTCAGACTTTCCATAGAATTCATGACTTCCTCTATTTGTTTTCTATTCTTCTCTCAGACTGAACCAACCATGCTTCCAAGTCCACTATGCAGAAATTCATAACCCTTCTTCGTGAATTACCTCTAATCCTATTAGAATTCATCTATGTTACTTTTTTATCATTCCATCATCCTTTCTTCTATTTGGCAAACATTTGGAAAGTGCCTACCATGTGCCAGATACTAATCTGGGTCCTGGGGATACAACGATGAACAAAACAAAAGTCACTGCCCCATGGAGCTTACACTCTTGTAAGTATGTAGAGGTAGGGAGAAAGAAAATTTTTTAAATTAATAAATATATCTATGTGCAACATTTTATCTCTTAGATGGTGTTTTTTGTGATACCTTAGGGTATTTACACATTTGTCTCCTTTTAAACTTGTTGAGGATAATACTGTATTAGTCTGCTCAGGCTGCCACAAAAAAATACCATAGACTGGATGGCTTAAACAATAGAAATTTATTTCTCACAGTTCTGGATGCTAGAAGTCCAAAATCAAGGTGCTGGCAAGGTAGGTTTCATTCTCAGTCCTCTTCTCTTGGCTTGTAGGTAGCCACCATCTCTCTGTGTTCACACGAACTCTTCTTTGTGTGCTCCAGGAGAGAGAAAGCGCTGTCTCTCTTCCTCTCTTCCTCTTCCTATAAGGACACTAACTCCATCATGGGGCCCACCATCATGACCTACCTAAACCTAATTACCTCCCAAGGCCCCACCTCCAAACACCAGCACATTAGGGGATAGGGCTTCAACACAAATGGGGGGTTAGGGAGGGACACAAACATTCAGTCCATACAATAGTATTTCTCAATCATTTTCTTATCTCTTAGAGCTCAGCAGGCACTTCCCGTATAGTAAGTTTTTGATAAATATAAATGAATTTAATGTTTCAGAAATAATCATTTGGAGCATCTAGAGTAGGCATGAGTGGGGCATGCCCGAGTGCAGGTGAGGGACATTCTGGTGGTATTCTGTGCATGGGGACTTTTTCTGGAGGGGAGGGCCAGAAGAGGATGGCAATTTGGTAAGATTGCCAGGCATTTTGTAAATTTCTCTTGCATCCTGTATTAACGTCATCAGGATGCCCTAAATGTCCTATATTCAGCTTTTGTTGATAAATTACAAAAATTTGGCAGTTGGAGCTATTTTTCAAATTTAACTGGGCATCTTGTATTTTAATTTGCTAAATATTGCAACTTTACCTTTTGGATATATGAAAAGGACTGAAATCTTCATTTCTGTATGACTTTTCTAGGTAGGAACAGA
This sequence comes from Tapirus indicus, assembly GCA_031878705.1. Taxonomy (NCBI): domain Eukaryota; kingdom Metazoa; phylum Chordata; class Mammalia; order Perissodactyla; family Tapiridae; genus Tapirus; species Tapirus indicus. Next base: position 63,936,764 of record CM062917.1, on the reverse strand, counting down.
AGTCCCAGGGAAAGCCCACAAAAATCTTATTCTATTCAGGCACTTGCACATCAACAATACCGGAAAAGAAGCTGCTTCTTGTCTTCATATATGAAAAGGGAGTGTTCTTTGGCTAGATGGAAGAATGATAAATTTTACTGCCTTCCTGGCATATAACACCACTCAGTAGAAGTTTCTTCCCCAAGCTATAAGAACAGAAAGGATATCCTCTATAAACCCTGTGGTTCATTATGATTCATCAGCAGCCATTGACTCAACCAGCATCCACTGAGCTTCAGAGACATGCCTGGCTCTCCCAACAGAGGCCAAGAGTGTAAAAATAAATATGGCATCTGGGATAATACACTATTTTTTTCTTTTTTCTTTTTTTTGTGAGGAAGACTAGCCCTGAGCTGACATCCGTTGCCAATCCTCTTTTTTGCTGAGGAAGATCAGCCCTGGGCTAACATCTGTGCCCATCTTCCTCTACTTTTGTATGGGACGCCACCACAGCATGGCTTGACGAGCAGTGTGTTGGTCCATGCCCGGGATCTGAACCCGCAAACCCTGGGCTACTGAAGCAGAGCGCACAAACTTAATCGCTACACCACTGGGCCTGCCCTATTTTTTTCTTTTTTTATTGAAGTATAATTGACACACAATATCCTATTAGTTTTGGGTATATATCATAGTGATTGGATATTTATATACATTACAAAATGATCACCACAATAAGTCTAGTACCCGTATCTGTCACCATACAAAGTTATTACAATATTATTGACTATATTCCCTAAACTGTCCATTATACCCCCCGACTTATTTATTTTACAACTGGAAGTTTGTACCTTGTACCTTCACCTATTTTGCCTGCCCCTACCCCGTCCCCTCTGGCTACCACTAGTTTGTTCTCTGTATTTGTAGGCTGTTTCTGTTTTGTTTTGTTTGTTCATTTATTCTGTTTTTCAGATTTTATTTTATTATTTATTCATTTACTTAATTATATATACATGGTTTTCAGACTTATCTCAAAACATACTTAAAGCAGCATTTCACATACACTGCTACATGATAAAATACATTCAAAAATAAGTGAGGAATGTATAAGTACAAACTGTCTAAATAGACTGAAATTTTCTAAGAAAAAAACAAGAATTAATATGCTAGAAGAAACTGTAAGGGAATATGTATACCTGTATATAGTTATATGTAATCTAAATCTTATATACATTATAAAAATCCATCCACAAAATTAAAAGAGAAATAAATAGGGGAAAACATGCAATCCATGTAAAATACAAGTAGTTAATATTCTCTATAGATAGAAGACTTTCATAAATAGTATGAAAAAGGCAAATACTCCCTTTCAAATGGTGCTGAAGGGCGTGAAGAGACAACTGCAGCAAGATTACAAAATGAAGCACTAGAAATAGTCTTTGGTGAAACCTCAAACCCTGGTGCCAGCTTTAGCATTCTTTATTTTTCTGCCCTGATATCTGCCTGCCAGGCTTGTTGTACACAGTCATCTAACATTGATGACGGATTTGTGATTACGTATCCATATGATGAGGAACCTGCACTCATGTCCAAGGCCATCTCTTCCAGACTTCCAAAGGTCATTTAGTGGTCATGGCCTTTATGTAATCTCACAGGGTGATTGTGAGGCTCATACCCTCACACGTGCACACACACATATACACACAATAAACCTACTAGCATAGAACCTGGCATACATTAAGAGCTCAAAATAAGTTTCCTCCTTTTTTCAAGCTTTGTCTTAAATAAAAGTAATGTTACTTCAGAAAGGAGAAATCCACAAGAGCAAGTTTAAGGAGGAATCATCACAAGGAAGTGGGGATATCTCAAAGAATTTAAGGGCAGAAGATATAGCCGGTCTCACAGGCACCTGGAACTGATAACAGGGAAACAAGACAACTCAAAGGAGCAGCAAAGGGACAGGCTCTCACAAGAGGATGTGGAGGTGGGGCCCTTTCCTGCACCTCTTTCAGGGATGCTGCTGTTGCCATGTAAGGTACGTCACGGTCATGAGGACGGAAGTCATGGAAAGGCCCAAACTTTAAACTTGATGAAATCAGTGAAACAAGCATGGACATTGGAATTAGGTGAACCTGAGTCAGACTCCTGTCCCACCACACACATTAGCTATGCTGACATTGGAAAGCTTTGCTTATTATTTTTATGTCCCATACTAAAGGAACCTGTTTAATTTTGCTTAATCCAGCAACTTCCAATTCTCCAAATTGCTTTAATTATGAAATAATAGGAGAGAGTTTTTCATTTTGCTAATTGTTAAAATCTCAAGGAACTAATTTTCTGTAGAACTGTTTTCAGAAATGTCACACTCTGATGATTCAAGCTTTGTCCTGGATAGAAAATATAATTCTTATTTTTTTCATTATAAAACATACATAACATTATCATGATGAATTTAGTAATTCTTATTTGGTAATCATTCATCTACTCAGTAGACATATTTGAGACATTCACTAATGGCTGGAAATGGGGGGATGTGAGAGCCAGGTCCCGACCTCACAGAACCTGGAGACTAGGCAGACAGTTCACAGCAAGCCCAAGGGTTGTAACAAAGATGTACAACATCCTGTGAGAGGATGTTCAAAGGATGGAAGGCAAGTGCTGAAGCTAAGATAACTAGAAAATTATCGAGATCATTCACTGAAAATAACATATATTCTATAGAGTTTTAAAAATGCATGTGTACTTATATCAGGGCATATACAAACACCCTATTTCTCTAAAACTGTTCTACTGAAGGTCTCAAAGTAATGAAGTAAAAAAAAAGACCAATTTGACTTGTAGAATTTGGAATATTTTATTTATTTTTTGAAGCCAGCAAGAATATCCTCAGACTACTTCTAAATCGTCACACCCATACCACCATAACACCTCTCACTCACAATAAATGGAGACATTAATAAGAAAAGCCAGGGGAAAGTTCGAATGAATCTCTTTTCAGAGGTATCATTAAAATATTTATCTTTTTCTTGGAACTTTTGAAATTTCATGATCCCTTAGCCCCCTAGCTAAGCTATGCCTCCACAGTATAGAAATGTGATAATAATGAAGATGTTAGATATGGTATTCTTCTCTTGACTGGGAGGATAGAAAAGCTGCAGAAAGTCGAATGCAAATCCACTCATCAACCTCCTTAGCAAGTGAGACATTCCAAAACTTAATTCAACTGATTTGTCTGTAAACACATCTTATTGACCTAGCTCTCAAGAGACTGGTTTTCAGTATTAGGGAGATCCTCCTGAACTTATTTCATTTCTGAATAATGGAGTATTGTTTCCTTACTCATTGACGTAGAACAGGACACTAGAACAGAAATTGCACATGTGAAGCAACTTGGGAAATAAAAGATTTACATGACACAGTCTTGGCTTCCTATTTGTACAAAATTAAAATGAATTCCACATGCAAAAAACCCACAAAAATATCTCATGAGAATTGAGTTCAGGACAGACTGTCACAGAATGGAATGATGAGCACATAGAGCATTTCACAACTTCAGTTAATGGCCATTTTGTCCTATCATGTATAAATTGGAACTTTCTAAATAATTAATTCAATGTGTTCCACCACTTTTAGTGTGTTTCTCCATATAGACATGTCCATTAATTAGGTCAAGTTTCCTATACTCTGCAATTAGATAACTAGCATTGGTTTTGTCATCTGTATTATTTTTTTCTTTGGAAGAAATTTCTCCTTTGCTTCCACCTACTAGGAAAAAAATAGATTTTGACCAAATTAAAACAAATCTTTATGTGGAGGAAACTGCTACAGTGAGAAAACAGCCATAAAACCAGCAAAGAAAATGACAGAAAATATATACTAGGTTCCTGGTAGAAAGAGGTACTCTTAAGTGCTCTTAGATGAGACCATTGACCTGATTTGTTATGAAACTAAATGTCCCTGTTCAAATTCTGACCTGATTTTTTTTCTACTTCATGTTAACACATATCCTTTTTGCATATAGAGGCTTTATGTTTGAAAACAAGAGATCAACGTCAATGAAAGTACTACATTGAACAGTTGAACAAAATTTTCTTTGGTCGAGCCAAAAGATGCCACCTACAGCAAGCCTTTGGGGAGTCTAGAGACATCTATTAGGGCTTCTCAAATTTTATATTTGGGGATTCTAAAAAGACTTCAGTTTTTTAAATTGTTTGCTTGTATATTTGTGTGTACTCCTGTGCGTAGTTTGAAGAATAGCAATAAAACAAATACCATGTACATATCACCCAGTTTGAGAAATAGAACATTTCCAGTGCCTTAGAAATGCCTTGCTGATTTTATTCCACTCCTTCTCTGACTCTCCAAATGTAACCAGCATGCTGAATGCTTCATTAGTCCCTCCTATAGTTTCATTTGTAATTTTTCCATGTACATGTGTATACGTAATGACTATGCTATGGAGATGTTTTAGAAGTTGTTCTCTCAGGAAAGGGCAATTTTGCCGCTGTTAGTAAAGGCTCTGGGACAAGACACACTGATCTGCAACTCTCCCGGGATCACAATGTAGCTTCAGTTTACCTGAGACATTACAAAGCTTCTTTTGGGAAAGTCACTGGTCAAGATCAAAAGTGAAGCCAGTGAAAAAGTTGGAACTTCTGAAAAAGCTGTAGTGTGGTCCCGCAAGAATATGGCTGGGGGATGGGGTGGGAGCAGGGTATGTTTTCTTCTTCTAAGATCCACATAACCTACCTCCAGCTCTCAGGGGTAATCCAGAGAAAAACACTTCTGTGGGGTGACATGAGTGATCTCAGCTGATCTGGGCAGGGGGACATGAAAGGTGGAGCAGGAACAATCTGGATTTCTTTGCTCTCAACTCTGGTTAGGATTCAAAAGCATCCTCAAAATCACCCTGGAATTCTCACTGCTTCTCTCATCAGTTGCATCTTCTCCTTCCTATTTCCTATCTCTTCCTTTGATTTGGTGTTTTCTGCTTGTTTTGGTGGAACCCATCTTCCAGTAACTTCCTGAGAAAAGGTTGCCTGGGTACAGACATGGCTGACAATATATTCACAGTCGACTCTTGTTATTTGCAGTAGTTCTGTTCTATAAAGTTGCCACAAACACTGAATTATCAAATACTGAACCATTGCTCCCAGGGGAAATAGATGGTTATTTTCCTGTGAGTCTCTGTATACAATGTGCTCATCTACCAACCAATACTTTACCTTATTTTATGTGTGTTTCTGTTCAAAGACATCTTATTTAATATACAGTTAATTCATTAACGTTGCATTCGTGGCCAAGAGCTCTATAATTCATGCCTGAGCAAAGCTTATCTAACGCACGTATTTTCTCTGTTAAGCATATCACAGCCTTCCTGCCCACAAGACGTCAACACTATATAGGGGACAATTTTAAACAGTGAAATCACCAACAAAAAGCACAAAAATGTGAAAAATATGGCACTAAATAGACCAAGGAAAGGACATTTGTTTACAGAATGAGAGCTAAAACAAGAAAATAGAGTGTCACCTTGTTCATCCTCAACTGAGAACATGGGCATCAAGCAACTCAAATGTCTCACCACTCTGCACGTGTCTGAGAGAGTGCTGTGAGCATTGATTTGGGGGTCACAAATAAATCTTAATGAGTAGGCAAATTTGTGAATATGGAATCCACAAATAATGAGCATTGACTGTATTCCACTCTCAAACTCAATTGATTGTCCAGGTATTAATTTCCAGGCTGAAACTAATTTTCCTTTGGAATACTGAAGGCATTCTTCCATTATTTTCTAGCTTCTAGTGTTATTATTTAGAAGTCTGAAGCATTATTATTCCTGACTGTTTAATTGAGACCTTATTTCTCTGTGAAAGATAATATAACCATCTCTTTGACTCAGTATTCTGAAATATCACTACAATGGGCATGATTTGCATTTTCTCTTTGTTTTTTGTTGGTTTTTTCTTTTTTTTTGGAGACTTGCTGAGACTTTTCAGTTTAGTTCCTCAAATTCTTTAATTCTGGAAAATTTTTAGATTTATTTCATTGGTGAGCTCCTCCCCTCTATTGTCTTTGTTCTCTCTTTATGAAATGCTTACCATTCAGATGTTGACCATCTTGTCCTGATCCTCAGATTGACTTGTCTTTTCTGCCTTATTTTCCACCTCTTCTTCTTTCTGTTCCACTTTTTAGGTTATTTCCTCAACTTTAAATTCCAAACTTTCTCTTGAGTTTTTCATTTCTGCTACCATGGTTTTAATTTCCCAGAGCTAGGTTAGTTTCCTGTTTCTTTTTTATAGCATCTTGTTCCTATTTCCTGAGTGCTTTTCTCTCTCCAAAGATGGCAAAGACTAAAGATGACTCTTCAAGAGGTTCTTTTTCTATTATGGCAAACTAACTTGAGGTAGACCAAACCTCCCATTGAGAACTAGGAAAATGACAAAATTTAAAAATTTATTTGAAAGGATCAGAGAGCTATCAGAAGTAACCAGGACTTGAGAGCCCAGGATTCTCAAGAGAACTGAAACTCATATAGGAACTGTTTTTAAATTCATAAGCAGTGTGGGTGGAGAGACTGAATAGCCACGCAGAAAATGACAGCTAAGTTGCAGAGATATTAATATTTCAGCAGTCTTGAGGTGTTTGGGAGAGAAAAATTGTACTTCATGGCTACTTAGTCAAAATTTAAAGGCATAAAGTCCCACCAAGAGAGAAAGTGTGGAGAATTGAGCATCATAGTCTTAGCTGATCATCCTCTTGAGGAATTCAATGGTTCTCAAGCAATGGAGAACAAAAGAATTGAGTGTCAAAAGCAAAAGTAGTTGCAATCTATCATGTGTGTGCAGCTTAAGAAAAAAGGTATGAAAAAATAGTACAAAGGATTTTGTTAGCAGCATTGAGTGGATTCCAACTCCTAGTGACCCTCTGTACAGCAGAGTAGAGCCCTGCCCAGTCTTTTTGCGCCATCCTCTCACCTTCCTGCGCATATCAGACAATGCTTCACTGCTATTCATAGGGTTTCCATGGCCAATTTCTTCAGAAGTGAGTGGCCAGGTCCTTCTGTCTTAGTCTGGAAGCCCCACTGAAACCTGAGGTGACCCTGCTGGTGTTTGAAATACCCGTGGCACAGCTTTCAGTATCACAGCAACACACAGCTGCCACTGTGTGAACTACAGACAGGTGGTGTGGTTCCCTGACTGAGAAACAAACCCAGGCCAAGATAATGAGAGTGCTGAATCTTCACCGCTGGACCACCAGCACAAAGGAAAAGGAGAAGGAATTGGAAATATACTGTAGAATGGCTCTTATGCTACACATAAGGCAATATAACATCCCTTGAAGATAGACCCTGATTAACTATGTATATTGCAAATTCTACAGAATTTCAAAAAAAAGTAAAGACATTATAGAGTATAAGTCAAAAGTTGAGATAAAATGGAATCGTAAACTAAGTTCAATCAACCCAAAGAACACAGAAAAAGAAAAAAAAGAAACAAAGAATAGATGGAACAAATAGAAGGATCTGAGAGGGTAGATATTAATCCAAACATACCAAATATCACTTTAGCAGTGCAAACACAGCAAGTAAAAGACAAAGATTGTCAAATTGTGTAAAAAAGCAAGACCCAACTATATATTGTCTACAAGACACCCACCTAGAATATGGATATACACGTGAGTTAAAACTAAAAGAATGGGGAAAGAGATACCATGCAACACACCACACAAAAGAAAGCTGAAATGGTTACAGTAATGAGATTAAGTAGATTCAGAAAAAGTAATATTACCAGGGATAAAGAGGAACATTATATAGTCATAAATAAGTCAATTATCCAAGAAGACATAAAAATCCTTACTGGATGTGCACTAACAACTAACCAAAGACTTTAAATTATATGAAGCAAATCTGATAGAAATGAACAGTGAAATAAAACCATAGTTACGGTTTGAGGCTTCATCATCCCTTTGTCAGCAATTGTTAGAACGAGCAGACAGAAAGGGAATAGAAAAGCTGACCAACACTGTCAACCAACCTTACCACTTGACACTTATGAACAGTCCACTCAACAGCAGAAAAGCATATTCTCAAGTGTGTATGGAACAATCACTAAGACCATATTCTTGGTTAGGTATAAATCTAACAAAATATGTGCAGGATCTGCATGCTGAAAACTACAAAATGCTAATGAAGGAAATCAAGGAAGACCTAAATAATGGAAAGAAATTAGAATCAATTGAAAAGCCCAATAGTGTGAAGATGTCAGTTTTCCCCAAATTGGTCTATAGATCCAAAGCAGTGGCTGTTAATATTCCAGCATATTTTTTTCTAGGTATTGATGAACTGGTTCTAAAATTTGTAGAAAAATTCAAAGGAATCACAGCCAAAAGAATTCTGAAATTAGACAATGCATGCTATTTTATTTTCTGACTTAATATAAAAGTGTAGTAATCAAAACTGTATGATAATGGCGGAGGGATAGACACATAGGTCAAAGGTACAAAACACATCAATGTACTCAGTTCATTTTTGTCAAAGTTATCAAGGCAATTCATTGGAGAACAAATAGTCTTTTCAACAAATGATGCTGAAATAACTGAATGTCTATATGCAAAAGATTTGTATCTCACATCTTGTATGTAGCTTACTTTAAAATGAATCATAGACCTAAACATAAAATGTAAAACTACAAAAAAAAAAAACATACAGGAGAAAAATATTTGTGCCCTTGAGTTAGACAGAGTTCTTAGATATGACACCAATAACCCTACCCATCTAAAAAATAAATCGAATTCATCAAAATTAAAATCTTTTGCTCTTCAAAAGGCAGTTTAGATAACCAAACTACAAGCCACAGAAATAGATAAAATGTTTCCAAATCACATTTCTGACAAAAAAAATCTTGTATCCAGAATGAATGCAGAACTCAAATCTAAATAAAGTTTGAGTTTAATTAGGATTAATGTACCAATGTCAGCAGACTTGCACCAAAAGAACTACTAAAAGGAGGAGTTCTTGGTACAGAAGAAATATGATTCCAATCAGAACAAAAATGCATGAAGAAATAAAAAGTAAAGGGAAGAATAAATATATAGATAAATCCAAATGAATATTAGCTTTATAAAACAACAATAATAATGTCTTATGTGGTGTAAAATACTTGTAAGTTAAAATATACGAAAATAACACAAAAGATGGGAGGTTAAAATATAGTAAATGTGTTCTAAAGCCCTTACGTTATCTGAGAAGTGATAAAAGTACTACTTTCTGTCAGACTGTTATGAGACATAGGTATATATTGTAACCTCTAGGGCAGCCATTAGATGAATCCTAAAAGATGGTATAACTAACAAGTTATTGTTAGAGAGATGAAATAATAAAAAATGCCTAATCAATTCAAAGGGGCAAATAAGTAAAGTAAACAGAGTAAATGGTTTTCAACTATTTCAATCTGTAAGAAAATGAAATTCAACCTTGGCATATCTGTAATCATATTCAACATAAGTGAATTATTTCAATTACAATGCAAAGATTGTCAACCTAGACTAAAAAAAAAATGATATATTCTTAAGAACAATTTTATTACACTTAAAAAAACCCCAACATTTTCTTTGTTAATTTTTTTCATTGTACATTAATTTCCTATTTTGTTAATTTCAGTTATCTTCATATTTTCCTTCTTTTGGAGGAAGAGGATTTAACTGGCTGCTTTTTTTATACATTTTTGAGATGTTACCTTACAGGTCACTTCTCACAGTGTGTTTTGACAAGAAGTAGGCAATTTAAGCTATGTCCTCACTCCTCCTATGCTGTGAGGACACAGACGAGAATGAATCCTTCCACAGAACAGTGAAACAGCAAGGACTGTTCCTGACAAGACAAGCCAGACTTCACACACGTGCACTGACTGCTAAAGCAAATTAGATCTCATTTTGTCTTGACTAAGTCATATGTTTGTGATAGAAATGTTTTCAAAGTACATGTGCTGAATTTGAGGTTGGGTTGGTGGGTGAGGTTGGGTTTCAGTTGATTGACTTGTTTAGCAGAGCATTTTGTAGTAACATCTATTTTTCATTAAATGTACAATAATTAATTGATGCAATACTGTGATTTAACGTTGAAAATAAATAAAGTATGTTTACTTCATGTAACCTGGAGGTACTATTTTTCTATGGTCCCTATTGAAAGAAAATTATAACCAGGCAGTAGCACTGACATTTTTCTTTGACACTTGAGAAGACAGGCAAGAAACCCCAGCTGGATGAAGGCCAGTTCATGTGTGATTAAGAGTGGAAGGTAGGACCAGGATTTTCTTTTAGAAACCACTTTGGATTCACTTCAGCACTTGAAGAAATTACCAGATAAAGAATACCAACAGTACAAAAGTATAAATTATTTCTCATCAAGAGTAGGCAATTATACAGGTTATGACCCAGATAATGTTGGCCTAGAGATGTTTTGAACTATCTTACCAATTCCCTTCCTTGCCACAGGCATTGTGTTTGCCCTGCCAGAGTGTTCATTTGTGTATGTGCTTATCTCCTCTTACCTGACTTCTCCTCAGTCTTATTTGATCAGAGTCTTTCTCCTATCACCCCCAGAATGTGGAACTAGACCTGGTACATAACAGAAACTCAATTTTTTGTTGACTAATTGGCCAACTGCATATTATGGGATGGGGGAGATGGCAGTAGGAAAAGGGACTCACGCAAAGCGGAGTGAGGTGGGGCTTTCATTTCGGCCGGAGGAGGTGGAAGGCTGAATATGCTGTCAAACCAAAAACCAGAAGGAGATGTCTGAAACTCGAATGTTGGGCTGTGCTTGAGCCCAGAAAGAGACAGTGGGCCCAGGAATTTCTACTCTTATTGTCTATGCCGATCCAGACATCCAACTGAGCCGTGTTTCTCAGGTTTTTCTGCAGACCACTGGATGCTAATGGACATACTCTTGAGGGTCCATGAGTTTTCTGTGAATTTTTGAATCTTATATGTTAATTATATTGTTAATGCCGAAAAAAATAACGTTGGTGTGTCCTGGATCATCTTATAAGCCAGAACTGCCTTGTAATTCAAAATCTGAATGTACAGTTGTGTATTACAATTGTTTTGTCACTAAGAGATATGTAAAGATGCATTATTTAGGATTAATATCTTGATAAATAAGTGTGTGTCAATTCCATTACGTGGGCAAAAGCCTAATGTTCAAGTGCCAATAATTAACTCTATCCCTGATATACTCAGGTTACCAGTTGTGAAGACTGAAAAGCCTGTCATAAGGTTAGCCTTCGACTTCCTCAGTTGAGATCCTGCTTATTATGAAATCACTGACTGCAGTGGTGGAATGCTTTAACTGTCGTGCTAATGATAAAAGAACAGAGGTAGACTTAATGCATAACAATGCCCTTGAGTCAAGTGCAGGCTCAATGATATTACAGTACATTGGGCTAATGAAGGTCTCGAAGTTGCTAGAATAGAACAAAGCAGTGGGAGAACTGAGTTAGCATGCAGAGTGGGTCTGCGTAATCAGGCCAGAGAAACTGAGCAGTTGGTACCTTATTGTGCTGATGCAGAATTTATTCATCTTTGTGCCAGTTTGGAACATGCTATTAGCAGTACAAATACCAGTTAATAAGCAACGATTTTTATAAATGCAGTTTTTTAAAATCAATAATGCATTTTGAAGTGCACGACTAAGTTGATCACATCTAAATAATGTAACAGTGGTTTAAAAGATAATGATGATGACTTGTATGATGGTCCTGCATGCTCAAAATAAAAAGAGAGGAAAATATAAATACAAAATGTCATCTTCCAACTCTGAATTCCAACAAGAACATTTTGGCTTCAGCAAACATCACCAGTCACTATGAATTAATGTCGCTTTTGGTTGTTATGGCATTTACTTAGTCAATGTGTTTGGTTTTACAGATGTGTAAGAGCTATAAACATAAGGAATTTATACATATGAAAACAACATAATGAAAATAATATATCAACATAGCATACATTGAAGCTTTCTTTTTCCTTTTAAAGCAGGTCTACATTTATTGTCTTTTGAGAAACACATCAACATCAACTCTGGAGCTTTATTAAAAATAACAAACACTGCAGCTCTGATTGCATAACCCAGGATCTCCTGGGCTGGCAGCCCAGATGTGTTGTGAAGCAGTGTGGTGAGTCTGTGATCTAGACACACCATGACACCTGCACCCTGGGCCAAAGTTTATGAGTTCAATTTATTTTATTCAGTTTTCCCTTGCAAATTAATTGCTTTCTGTTCTGTAATTTTAATTCCCTTCACCTACTTTCCTTAGATTGGTTTTATTTTTCTAGATTCTTGAAATGAATACTTAATTGATTTATATTCATTCCTTTAAAAAAACCCAAGATTACTTAAAACATGCCTTTTATATCCAATGTTGAATATTTAGAATTTTTACAGCACTTGTTTCCTAAATAATCTGGAATTGTAGTTTTAATTTTTTCTTCAACTTAATATTTACATATGGTAGTTGTTATTGTTGGTATTTTTATTTTAAAATTTCCTATGGTTTGAATTTTGTTTTCAGTTGGCTATGTTTGGTTAACATCTAGATTTTTTTCATTGTCATTAATACTTCTATATATTTTTTAAATCATTAAAAGCTTTGATTTGTTTTTATAAATATTTCCTATATATTTGCAAAGTAAGTGCACTTTCTGCTCATCAGATACAAAATTCTATGTTTACCTATTAAAGAGAGCTTATTGATTATATTTTTCAAATCTACTCTATCCTTACTTATTATTTCCTACTTATCTATTGAAGAAATGAAAGGAAGTGGTAGAGTAGCAAATTGCAATTGAGAATTTGTCAATTTCTTCTTATGTTTATAAGAGTTTGAGTTTTATTTTGATGCTGTATTGTTTCACATAAAAGCTTGTCAACGTCGTAAGTCATTGTAGAATCCACCACCTTTTTTTAATATAACCTAATCCTCTGTGCTGGCTCCATTGAATTCTCTGTGCTTTGTCTAAGTTCTACTTCGTCTGATTTTAAAATTACCTCCATAACCCTCACAACTCCCCACCCTGCTCTCACCAGGTTGTATTTTTCTGGTATATTATTGCATGTTTCTTCTTTTATTAAACTGTTTATTATTTTGCTTAGGTGCTTCTCTTATGTATAGTCAAATTTTATGTTGTTTTTCAACATGTTACAGTAATATGAATTTATTCAGTCATGTGTTATGTACATTAATATGTGTTTATATGTGTATTGGTGTGTTTAGTCTTACTTCTGACTTATGCTTAATCTTTTTCATGCTTTGTCTCTTTATCTTTACTTTGCTTTTCTTTATCTATGATTATACTAATCGTGTTCTTTGCACTCTTATATTCTTTTTGCAATTTGAAAGTGAAAAATTCTTACCTTTATTCTACTTGTAGTTAACTTTAAATATAAAAAAATAAATTTGAAAAATGATGTCAATGTAAAGAATGTAACATCCAATATCCCCAGATGTGAAAGATGAGAAATTCAGGATGCTTTTTTACCTTCTATTTTCTAACACATCTTCCAATATATTACAGGTGTTCTCTCCCATTTCATGTATAGGATTTTTTTTATATTATACATCTTTTAAAACAATTATTTTAATGTGTGCATTGCTTTATAACAACATTGACGATTATTTAGCTGTCCTGGGTTTAATCGTTTAACATAATTTCCTTTAAATAGTTCCTTTTCTTGTAATTAATTACTGTGATTAATTTCTCTCTTTGCAAGACAAATTTTTCAGGAATTTTCTTCCAAGGACACATAGGTGTCTGGGTTGAATTGCATCCCTCCAAATGTCTCCCACAGAAAGATACATTGAAGTCCTAACCCCAGAACCTCAAAATGTGACTTTATTTGGAAACAGGAGTTGAAGACATAGTTATGGTGAGTTCATCTTGGAGTAGAATCCAATATGACTGGTGTCCTCATACAAAAGGAAAGACACAGGCACAGACACAGGAGGGGAAAATGCCATCTGATAACGGAGGTAGAGACTAAAGCGCTCCTGCTGCAAGTCGAGGTACGCCAAAGACTGTCAACAAACCACCAAAAGCTAGAAGGAAGCAGAGAAGGGCTTCCCGAGTTTCAAAGGCAGCACGGCCCTGCTGATACCTTGTTACCAAACTTGTTGCCTCCAGAACAGAGTCAATAAATTTCTATTGTTTTAAGCCACCCTGTTTTTGGTAGTTACACCCCAGGGTACTTACACCCCACTTATGTCAGACCTAGGAAACTGATGCAGTGGCTACTATCATTTCTGATTTTTGGTGCTCCTGAACATGTATTCCAGCTAATCAGCTCATGAATTTATTTCATGCCCCAAAGTGAAAATCTTGGAACATAGAATTTTTTCTCTACCCTCGAATCATTGCTTCATTGTCTTTTTGAAGATTCCTTGTTCTGCGTGGTCTCTAGGACCTGTAGTGCTCCTCAAAAATTTTGGTATGACCCAGTCTTACCCTGCAAAAATTGATCCTTGGCTGCTGTATGTCCTCCTTCTGAAGTTCAGTGCTGGAAGTCCTAAGGAGGTTCTATGGGGTATTTTCCATTTACTTTCTAAGCAAAATTTTTGTTATAGTTACTAGGTCCTTGGCTCAATTTGCTTGAGCTGTTCTATCTTGAGAGAGTTTCGTTATATTTCCTGAAATGTTTCCAGTGCTGATGTGGATTTTTCCACATTATCATATTCATTGTTCACTTGAATAGATGTTTGGTGAGGGTGTGCTTTTCTCAGGAACAGTTATGTCAGGAAAGACAGCCTTAGCGAAAGTGTTGAGAAAGCATTATAAATGGCATCAGACTCTTGTCGTGTCCCTCCACCTACGGAGATGGTTTCATGGGTCATGGGCCACTTCAACCAGGTACGAGTTTACTCCAAAGCAAAAAGCTTAGGGTCTGTGATAAGTTGTAACTGTCAGAAAAGAGCTTGGTCCACCAAATAGTCTATCACTTCGTACTCTAAATTTGTACCATTCTGGAGCAAGAACCCTCATTCTAAGTTTCACAAAACATCCCTTCCTTGGGCAAGCTCCATGACATCACCCTGACAGAGACTGAGCAGATTCACAATTGTTTTACAGTCCCTCTGGATATCGGATACGTGGATAAAATGGCCTCATCTGATGCAGAAGAATTGTAGCTCCTGAACCTGACAGTGCACCTGCTCCATGGGTGTGAGCCACGGTGAATGTGGATCTGCCAGCAGCATGGGCTTCTCCATCTGGTCTTGGCAGAAGTTTATAGTAGCTGCAGGACATTTTGGGAGGAACCTCAAATGTGTCTCTATTTCTAGGGAGGTTTCTTTACAATTAGAAAAATGAAGAGAGTTTGGGGTCATTTTAACATGTGGTGACATTTAGTCACCTTCCTAACACTAAATCCACAAACCCAAGTCTTAGTCATGAAGCTGGAACTCCTTGACCTAGCAGTTCCTACTCTCCTGAAAGCCTTCCAATGATATCAACTGGAAGAGACAGATCATTGTTGCCAGCTGAGGCGAGAAGGGCTAAGAAGCGTTTGAACAGCAGAATGCCCAGCACACTGTATGCTCTTCTGGACTGAGACTGAAAACCATCAATAGTGCTGAGTGATGCTCCCTGTAGCTCTTGGCCCAGAATGAGCAAAATCAATTGTGCAATACAGGTTGCCAAATCAAAAGGTATAGAGAAAAAAATTCTAGGTTAATTCTAGGTACTGCTGTAGAAAAAGTTCAAGGTAAACAAAAGATGATGAAACAAGAGTGATTCTCTTGAGTCAAGAGCAAACAGTTGCAAGAAATTTTAATGTGAATATTTCATGATGGCAGAAAAGGGCCTATGCCTGCCAGATAAAATTGGAAATGTCCTTCTGTTTGTAGTCAACTACATTTTTCTCGTTTTGCAGTTAATACTGCAAGACTTTTGAAAGTCTTAATTTATCAGAAAATTATATTTTTTGTTGAAATTTTTAGATTTATTCACATGTGTTTGTACATGGTAATCTCTTATAACTATTTTCAACATGGTATAAATTATACTCATGTCCTCTTTTACAATTTTTATGTGTTCTTATTCTGAATTATATTTTCTAATTTGCATGCTTTCCCTTCTAAATTTATTTTCCAGAGAATTGTCTATTATATATATTTTAGAAGCCAACTTTTGGAATGACTAAGTCTATGTTTTCTTTGTCTAATTGTTTCTGATTTAATCATTTATATTTCAATTCTCTGTCTTTTAGGACTATTGTGTTTTGTACATTATGGCACCTAATGAAATATGTTAGGTTTTTTTTTAATAAGTTACTTCTGATTATAAAGTTATTGGGGCTTTTAATGGATATTTCAGAAAAGAAGATATACAAATCGTCAATAAGGACATGAGAAATTGTTCAATAGCATTAGTCATCAAGCAAATACCAATGAAAACCACATTCAGATGTCACAACACACCCATCAGAATGGCAAAGACAAGACAAAATGATGTTGGAACTCTTTAACATTGTTGGTGGCAGTGGGAATGGAACAACCACTTTAGAAAAAGCCTTGCAGTTTCTCATTAGACACACTTCTACCATGTGGCCCAACAATTCCGCTTCTAGAAATGAAATCATATAACCACAAAAAGACTTGTACATAAGTATTCATAGCAATTTTATTCATAATAGGCAAAAACTGGAAGCAGCCCAGATGTCCATCAACAGGAGAATGGATAAACAAACCTCAAGACAGTCATAGATTGGGACACTCATCGCTCAGCGTTAAAAAAGAAATGAAAATAATAGTAACGCAAATGAATCTCAAAAACACATTGCTGAATGAAAGTAGCCTTGTGCTAAAGGGCACGTACTCTATGATTCCATTTATAGGAAGTTCTAAAGTAGGCAAATTAATGTAGGGTAAAAAAAAAAATCAGAACCATGATTGCCTTTGAGGTAGACAAGTAGGTAGGGTGGAAATTGATGGAGATATGGCCCAAAGAAATTTTCTAGAGTTCTAGCTATTATTCTATATGATCATAGGGGTTTCCAAAATTTCAAATGATACACTTAAGATTTAAAAGTCTGTTGTCAGTGGTGATGTGTTACAACCTGGCACAACTTTCGATGGAATGTCCTAGTATCTCATCATTTAAAACTCATCTATGTTTGGCTGGTTCATGTTAAGCAATTCTTAAAACCCCTAGTCCAAGTAGAATTGTGTTTGAGTACTCCATGGAGGAAAATCTTTTTTTACATTTAAAAATCCTTCTTCAGCTTAAACTCTTCTCTGGCAATTCTGTATGTCAATACTTCATCTCCACCACTCGCCGGTACTTTCCTCTCTAGCCAGCCTTATCAGCCATCTACCCTGGGCATCAACATTAGCAGACATGGCAACCATTTCCCTCACATCCAGTGAACTCTTCCCAAATTTTTCCGTATCATCCATTTATTTTTAAAAATACATTTCTTATTATAAGAATTATTTCAACTACAATTGTTACATTAATTCATGACCAATCCATGATAAAAATTATAGTTCATGGCATATCACATTACAACATTCATTAATTACCTTTTTTGTTGTCTAAAATGTTGCTCATAATCCATATCTATGGCAATTATTATTGATAAAGTTGTTAACGTCACGAAGATACGCTAACTATGGCCACGTAGTGGGAGTGTCTTGATCGCCGTGCGGGATAACCTGGAGGTCTTCATCAAGTAAGAAAACCTGGGGTAGGAAAAGTTTCAAGAAGCAAAACAGAGATTTAACATGATCTGGTTTCATTATAAAGGAAGAAAGGGAGCAGAGGAAATAGAGGCTTGTAGATTAAGTAATTTTTAAAACAACTCGGGTAGGAGATACTAAAAACCTGAACTAATGGAGGAAGAGGAAGAGAGTTTTATTTTCTATCAGCATATACCAGGCGTGATGATGGAGTAACAAAAACTTCATGAGTGAGGAAAGGCAAATGATAAAATCTGATAACCTTCCACTATAAAGCAACGCCAGGTAAAAACAGAATAAACCTCACCTCAAATGCATTGTTTAGACCTTGAGAAAAAAATGATAATCCCCAGCACCTAAAAATAAAAAGGAAGCTGAAAATATAATGACGAATGGGTGCTGAAGACACAGCTGCCTTGGGCCTCTGCTGATGTTAGAACCAAGAGAGTTGGCTTAATAGCTGCAGAGGTCAGGAAACACAGATTTTGGACATGTAAATGAGGCAATAACCCTGAGAATCTCCTGAAAACTTGTATCCTTCCACTCAGTGAAACAGTGAACCTGAAAATATCTTCCCAAGAGGCACATGGATGTTGGGGAAATTTGTCTGCTGTAAAGCTGCACTCTGAAAACTAAAAACTCTTCTCTAAAACTTTCTCATCACAGACTTGCCCCACACGGACTTGAAATTCAAATTTATATTACCTGTGTGATCTAGGAAACCACAGGCTACAAAATTAGCCTGACATGGTGCTGGATTTTTAATGCCCCAGAACACTTGACATAAACAGAATCAAATCCTCTTCACAGTACATGATTGCGCACTGCCAGTGCAGGCTACCCAGATATCCACAGATAAAGTCCTGCTCAATATAACTTCACAATCTAAAATTATCAACTATAGGAAGAATAAAGCCACAATGACTGAGAGTCTGGAGCAAGAGCAAACATCAGACTTAGACCTCCAAGATCTTTAGATGATGGAATGTTCTGATGAGAAATATAAATGCTGCATGTTTAAGATCTTAAACAATGAGATTGAAAATATAAGCAAGAAAGGCAAATTTAAAAAAATAGAATTTCCAGAAATAAAAAATACAATTAATCATTGGAATTACATACCTAATGGAGTTAAATAGCAAATTAAAAATAATTGAAAGTTTTTGTGAATTCAAATATACGTAAATAGCCAGAATTCCACACATAGAAACAATTAATTTGAAAATATTGTAGAGAGGTTAAGAGGCAAGTTATTTGGAACTAGAGATATGAACACATATCTAATCAAAATGCCAGAAAGAAAAGATAGTATGAATGGCAGAGACATAGTATTCTAAGAGATATGGCTGAAAACTTCAGAACTGATGAAGAACAATTCTTCCATTTGGGAAGCATATTCAACAACAAATAGGTTAAATAATATTAAGTGCAATTCTTGGCACATTTCAAATTTTACTAAAGAATGCCAAAGTAAAAATGATCTCTAAAACATCAAGTAAAAGAGGAGAGATTTCTTGAAGGGTGTGACAACTAGACTGACAGGTATCTGAAGGGAAGCACGACATTCTAGGAGACAGTGGAGAAATATCTTCCGATATCTGAGAGAAAACAACTGACACCCTGGAATTTTAGGCAGAGCCATGCTATAAGTCAAAAAAAGAGAACAAAGTAAATATATTTTCAAGAAAAACTTGAGTTTACCACCAACAGACCCTCATTAAAGGAATTTCTAACAGGTGATCTCAATTCTTAGGAAGGACTGGGATGCAAGAGTTGTGGTCAGTAAACAAATGATAAATCATGCAGGTAAATCTAAACAAATACTAGAGCATAAAACTTTAGTGATATAGGGGGCCACCCGGTGGCGCAGCGGTTTAGTCCGCGCTTGGCAGCCCGGGGTTCGCGAGTTCGGATCCCGGGCGCCCGCCGACGCACTGCCTGTCAGCCATGCCGTGGCGGCGTCCCATATAAAGTGGAGGAAGATGGGCACGATGTTAGCCCAGGGCCAGTCTTCCTCAGCAAAAAGGGGAGGATTGGCGACGGATGTTAGCTCAGGGCTGGTCTTCCCCACAAAAAAAAAAAAAAAAAAACTTTAGTGATATAATTGTTTGCAAGAAAGATAGAGGTAGATATAGAGTAACTGTATACTATGTTAAGTGTGCATGCTACATTTGGAAGTAACTAGTAAAACAATAGTGGTGGAATATATAAACTCCAAATTAGTAGGATAAAAACTGGAATTTAAATCACTTAATTCAAAATAAGAGAGAAAGAATAAAGGAAAAAAGAAGAAAGAGCAAACAGAAAGCACAAAATAAGATTGAAAAAATGCAAATATACCATTAATCACAATAAGTGTAAAAGGAATAAACAAATTAAAATACACAGTTTGTAGGACTGGATTTTTATAAAGTACAATTAAATATTACTTAAAAGAGACAATTGAAATTACTACATAGAAAGACTGAAAGTAAAAGAATGGAGAAAAGATGTACTAGGCAAATGCTAACAAAAAGAAACCTCATTAAAAGGTAAGAATGTCAGATAAATTAAATCTTAAAGCAAAAAGATTATAATTTTATAATCATGAACTATTAAATTAACCAAGAAGATACAAGAATTTTAACCTTGTATGCAACTAATACATCATCTCAAAAATATAAAGAAAAAACTTACAGAATCATAAAGGTAGACTGAGAAATCTACTACCATATGGGAGATTAATCGGAAAAAAAGATTTAAATGTTTAGAAAATGTAGGGATCTAATGGAGAGTGTGTGGGTGTGCCTGCACTAAACCATTAGAATATATGCATTTAATTAATTGAACAAATATTTACAGACTGCTCATTGTGTGACAGGCACCGTTTGAGTTGCAGGGGAAGCTACAATGAGGACATAGAGAAAGCATGTCAGTGGTGATGAGCGCCATGGAAAAACAATCAGGAAGGAGCATAGGAAGTGCCTGATACAGGGACTTGGTCTGTTTTAAAAAGTGTTAGGAGAAGTCCTCACTGAGAATGTTATAACTGAGCAAAAAGTTAAAGGAGATGAGAAAGCAAATAGAGGCATATGGATTTCTAGGGGAGGAGTATTTCAAAAGAAGGAAACAGCGGGGCTGGCCCAGTGGTATAGTGGTTAGGTTCACACACTCCGCTTCAGCAGCCCTGGGTCTGCAGGTTTAGATCCCATGCACGGACCTACACTGCTCATCAAGCCATGCTGTGGTGACCCACATACAAAATAGAGGAAGATGGGCACAGGTGTTAGCTCAGGGCCAATCTTCCTCACCAAAAATAAAAAAAGAAGAAGAAGAAGGAAACAGTAACTTCTGAGGCCTTAAGAGGGGCACATTCCTGGCATATTCAGGACACGTAAATGGGCTGGTACTTTTAGAATGTGTTGATTAAAAAGGATAATCAAGTGGTAGGAGAGTAAGACCAAAGGGTAAAGATTGGGCCTGGGCAGATCCTGTAGTGTCTTACAGGCCACTGTACAGACTTGGCTTTTATTCAGAATAATACCAGCCTGTGGGGGAGAAATAGAGGAAGCAGCACGACTATGTGGGAGGTCGTCTCAGTAGTCTTGATAGGAGAAGACGGTGACTTGGAGTAGTTAGTGAGGAAGGTGTGAAAAAGAGTGCATCTCTTGGGTGTATTCTGAAGATACAAGTGACAAGAACTGTTGATGGATAGGATATGGAATGGGAGCAAAAGGAAAGTCTGCTATCAACAATAAGTGTCACACTGACCATATTTTATGACAATGAAGTTAAGTTAGAAGTCAGTGATAGATGGATAACTTTTAAAGCCCATACATTTAGACATTTAAAAACACAATTCTTAGTAATTCATGGGTCAAAAATTACATATAATAATCATTTTTAAATAGTTAGGCATGACCAAAACATACATATAGCATATCAAAATTTATGGGACATAGTCAAAGCTGTATTATGAGGAAAAAATTTATATTTATAAATATTTATTTATAAAAGCTCAAGAACCAGTTTAATAAGTTAGAAAAGCAATAGCACTATATTCTTAAAGAAAGGTGAAGGAGGGGAATAAAACATAAGAGCATAACAAAAAAGAGGAAAAATGAATACAATAGAGATCAAGTAACCTAAAATTTGGTTCTTGTAGAAGACTAATAAAATTCTGAAGTCTATTGCATGATTGGTGAAGAAAAAAGACTAAAAGCAAAAATAATAATAATAGCATGGGGACATAACTAGGTATGTATATAGAATTGAAATGGAAAGAAATACTATGTTCAATATTATACAGAAAAATTTGAAAACTTAGGTGAAATGCACAATTTCTAAGAAAAAATATTCAATAAAATAGACATTAAAAATTAGAGTCATAAAAACAGGAAAAAATATAGGAAGAATAAGGAAGGAAGGGAGGGAGGAAAGAAAGAAGGAAGGAAGAAAGCAAGAAAAGAGTCTTAAGAAACTTGAACAGGACAAAGATGCTTACAACAAATATGCAATGTGTCCATTGCAGCAAGACAGGAAAAAGAATACAAGATTTAAATACAACATGAAAAGATTGGAAGGAAGAAGCTATTAAAAATTAATAATAATCAATTACTTATTCATTACAAAAGGAAAAATAACTAAGTAGTGGATAAGCCAGGCAAAACCTTACATAAGTAATCAAAGTTAACATCACCAAGAAGGGGCAAAATATTATCATGTGTTATCTTTGAGAAGGACACAACATCACTTATGCAGTATTATTTCCAGTCACACAAAACCTCAGACAAACTCAGTTGTTATCGTCTATAAAAGATCTGTCCTATATTCTTCAAAACTATCAATAGCATGAGCAACAAACAGTTCCCAATGAAAGTCATACTAGTGAGATAAGACTAGATGCAATGCACGATTCTAGACTAGAGAAATCATTGCTGTAAAGGGCAATTATTGATACAAGAAACAAAACTGAAATATGGATGACAGCTTAAGGAAAAGTAGTGTATAAATATTGTTCCTGAATTTTATAACTGAACTGTAATATTTAAAAGGATATTATTGTTAGGAAATACACATTGAATGTTTATGGAATGAAATTACATAATGTATGCAATTTACTCTCAAATGGCTCAGAGAAGTTTTCAGCTATACTGTATATCTAGCTATAGATAAAGATGATTTTAAAATGTGGCAAAATGTTAAAAATTGTCAAGTCTGGATTGTATGGGAGTTCTTTTTACTATTCCTGTAACTTTTCTGTAATTTTGAAATTTTCTATAAGTTTGAAATTATTAAAAAATAAAATGTTAAAAAATAAAGATACAATATACAATAGCTACAAAAAAGACCAAGGAATAAATCTAACAAGAGATACACAAACTTTGGAGAGCTAAATTATAAACCTTTGCTAAAGACATTAAATAAAACTCAGAAAATGGAGGGATATACCATGTCCATGGATAGAAAAGTTTAATATCAAAAAGATACAAAGCACAAGGAGAGAGAACCCAGACAGAATGTTATAGCCCCGCTGAGTTGAGGACACAGAGATTGGAGTTCAGCAAGTCTGAAGCAGCTGAAATTGGCAAAATATACTAGAAAAGAGGAGTAATGTAGAGAAACAGCTCCAGGAGTCTGCATATGGAGTCCCCTTAAGGGGACTTTAGATGAATACTAAGGCACGCATTTGTTTACTGTCCTGGAATTATACACATCTGTGCAGAAAGTAGAGTTTCATGAGAGTAAACAAAAAACTACTAGAGAAAGAACAATGACCAGGAATTTAAAACTGAGCAACCACTGAAGCTTGGAAAGGGCAGATCAGCCAGAGTGTAGAAAGCTCATTAAATACCAAAGGCATCCAGTAGAGAGTCCAGGAAGGTGAAGCTTTAATAATAGAACTAAACCATCCCTAGTGTGGGGTTACTCTAAACCTACCTGAACAGAGCATTTTAAAAAGACTTAAAAGGATCCAGCTGATCCAAAAGAAACTTAGCTGACTGTAAAAACAAAACTCAGTACTCTTTTAAAAAGATAAAATTCAAATATCAGCAGTGTGGCATATTGTACAGCATTTAATTTAAAAAACACTGAGCCTGTGAAGAAGCAGAAAACTAGGACCCATAACCAGCAGAAAATAAGAGAATAAAAATAGACCCAGAAGTGACAGAGATAATGTAATTGACAGATAAGGACTTAAAACAACTATTGTATCAAAGTTTTAAAGGAAAACATGGGCATAATCAGGAGCAAAATAGAACGAGAATTAATATCATGGATTCCAAGGAGGTTGATGCATGTAAGAATGAGGGGATTGAGATCCTTCAGGAAATGTGAATATACCAGGTCAGGGGTAGATGTTAATACTGGAAATGAGAGACATTTATTTTTCTAAATCTGAAGGAAAGGAGGATAGGATAAATGATAATGGGGAAAAAAATGTAATTGTATCCAAGAAACAGTAAGAGAATTCATTTCAGATAGGCTTGTTCTGAATATGACGTTTCATCGTAAAATTAAAAAAAAATTGGCTGGAATTAAGAGGAATAAAGTGGATGTGAGGACTTGGAAGTAAATGATAAGACATAACTTAAGTAAATATAGGGTGATATTAAAGCTACAAACTACATTAGACAGTTAATTTCTAGCAGAAAATCCCAACATATTAGGTGCCTTTCTGCATCAGTTTTAAGAATGAAAGGCCAATATGGTGCAAGTTTTCATCAATAGACAAAAAAAATTTACAGTGTTAGTTAAACCATGTCATGGAGAAAGAACTCAGGATACAAATGATGTAATGGGATAACAGAAAGAGATCAAGTGCTTAGAGATTATAAAAATGGCAGAGTTGATTCAGGACACAGGGGGAATGGCGACATTAAGAGAGATGGTTGTGTCAGCAGGAGCAAACCACTTCAGAAAGAGTCAGTGGGTGGTCTTACATACAGGTTATTGATTAGAACTGAAATAAGGTTAAAATATGAAAATAATGGAGCTAATCAAAAAAGTAGTGGAAATGTATGGGGTAGAGGCAAGTAGAGAAACTCAAGTATTAAAGTCCTCGGGGAATTTTGAGGATCTTTCTGTTGAAAGATGGAGTGGAGAGGGTATGTCATAAATTAAGTCACATGTTGCTGTTTTGGAAGGAGAGTGGAGGCCCTGACTGTGGCATGAGATATACAACCACTCATATTTGCCTTAGAAAGGCATCTGGCTGTCAGGATAACAGGAAGGACACACTAGTCCAAACCACATTTCTCTAGCCTGTCATACTCTTACACCAAATCTATTAGGAGACCTTCCTCCTTTAGCTTAAGGTTTTATTTCCTATTAAAATTTAAAATGCTTGTGAAAGGAATATTCATTCAACCTGATCCCTCATCTTTTGTGGAGCTGATGAATATCTCAAATCTTTTTACTGGAAGCAATTTTAATAGAAAGAGAGGGGGAAATGCTAGATAATAGAGAAGTTCCAATAAGAACAAAATAATGCAGCAAAGAGGAGGTTGGGAATATGTCATTTATGATTTCAACTGAGACCAATCTCACATGCCACACCTTGTGCACACCTGGGCTGTGCAACTCTGAAATAGGTGTGGCACACCTATAAGTGTTCCAGGATGAGTCTAGGCAGAGACTTTTCCTGAACCCCTGTCAAATTTACTGCTCAACAAACTTGGGCTTAAGTCAAATCCCCTAAAAGGAAAGATTTTGCTCACCATGTGGTAAACTCAGTTTCTCCCCTTTCTCTCCAATTGCCCACAGAAGACTGAATGGAAAAAAATTAATATCCATAATCTCTGGGTGTGTCTGGGAAGGAGGCTGGGGGCAGGGTGGGAAGGTGAAGCAGAAGGACGTGTGCTATTTGGTTGTCTGTATCCAGGGAGTTAATCCCTTTCTTTGAACAAGTCAAAATGACTTGACAGCTATAATTAAAAATCCATTTTGTCTTAGAACTGAAAACCAGATAAAAGTACATTTCCCATTTTCCGGCTTGAATATATAGCTATCTACTGTTTATCCTTTATTTTCATCTGTGTATGTATATGTGTGTGTTTTCATTTATAAATGAAGTAACAAAATTTTTAAAACTCTCCCTCTTGTCCAGAGTCACATAACAATGGGAGTCAGGAAGCAGGTCACAGAAGAATCTTGACCTCCAGTGCTTGCTCAGGATTCTAAAGCTCACCCTGTACTTGTAGGGGCAGGATAATAGCCCCTCATCGCAGCCTAAACTGTATGTTTGCAATGCACCCATTCTGGAGAAGTTAGAGGAAGAGCATATATAGATATGATGTATTCAGTTTTGGGAGTATGTGGTATGTAGTTTCTAGCTCACTGACTTTGATAAAGTAGTTCAATTATCCACATCAATTGTGTTCAAAACACCATTCATTACGTTATGGTAATGCTTCAAACACCAAGAATTTATGAACACAGTCTCTAAAACTGTGCGGCTTCATACAAATAGTAGTCTAATGGTGTAGTAATCTGTAGCATTAAAGATTTGTAATTAAATGTATCTTTTTGTAATTAAAAATAAATTTAGTGAGTGATGTCAGTGAAAATGGCACAGTAAGAAAATCCAAAATCCTCTTCTCCATAAAAGTGACGAGGACACTGGCAAAAATTGCCAGAATTAACATTTTCAGAACTCTAGAAATTAACCAAATCTCTCAGCTATCTAGGGAATATTTATTCAAGACAAACCCCTGAATCTCAGAAAGGACAGCATTTTAACGTGCCCCATTCCCTTCCCACTTCTCCAACTCTGCAATAGCCTTGAAAACTAGCAGCCTGCAATCATGGTGGAAATCAGCAGTCTGGCAGCCAATGGAGGGAAAGGAACAGGGTTGGATCTCCTTCAGAGCCCCCATTTCCAGATTATTGTCATTACTTGACCTGCCTACTAATTCCTTGGAAGACCCTACTCACAAGGCTGTCTTTATTTCACCTGACTTGGCTATTGCCCAGTGCAGAGACTTTGCTTTAGGACTGTTTGTCAAAATAATCAGTCAATCCTTTAACATTGTGGATGCCTGATGCAGGAAATAATAATTGGGGTAAACAATAGGATAACCAAAGAGCTTAAAAAGTAAAGCTGAGAAAAGAAGTGTCCTTAGGGGCTTTGCAAAGCTCCAACAAATTCCAGGGAAGCTAAATGGTCATGCACGTGCCCAGGAAAGATCTGAGAAGACCCTAAGCTCTCACCTTTGGCTAATCCTGAAGCTCCACTAAGCAGGAAGTAAAGGCTAAGGCAGAGTTGTAAGGTAACTGGCTGAGTGTTGAAGTATTCTAACACACACACAGAGAACCCCTTGGAAAAGATTGGGTAATGTATAAGTCCCAGGCATTTAGGGAAATCTCTGTCCAGTCATTAGCTGACCACTAAGCTAACCAAGCAGAGATTTAAGTGGCCACACATGACAAAGAATACAGATTTTACAGAATTAGTTCATAAACACAACTAAACAAACAGTAGCAACAAACAGCAATAATAGCCCCTAGGGAGAAGAGAGAATCTGACTTCTAAAATTCCCATGTTATATTATTTAAAATGTCCAATTTTTAACAAAAAGTTATGAAATATGCAAATAAACCATAAAGTATGGCTGATGCACAAAGAAAAAACTGGTCAAGAGAGACTGCCCTGAAGAAGCCCATATATTGTACTCACTAGAAGAAAACATTAAAGCAGCTATTTTAAATATGTTCAAAGAACTAAGGGAAAGTATGAAAATAATGTCTCACCAAATAGAGATCATTAAAGATATAGAAATTATTAAAAATGACCAAAAAAAATCTAGAGCTGACAAGTACAATAACTGAAATGAAAAATTTATTAGATGGGCTTAACAGCAGATTTAAGCAGGCAGAATATGTCACCAGCAAACCTGAAAATAGGTCAGATGAAATTGCCCAGTCTAAAGAAGAGAAAAAAAAATAATGAAAAATTAACAGAGCCTCAGAGAACTGTGGAACACTATCAAGCATACCAACACACACACAAAGGGAATTCCAGAGAAAGAGAAGAAAAAGGGAGGGAAAGAATAATTGACAAAATGATGGCCCAGAATTTCCCAATATTGATTTTAAAAAACATTACACATCTAAGAAGCTCAATGAGTTCCAACTAGAATAATTCAGAGACCCATACACAGCATAATCAAACATCAAATCAAAAACAGAAATCAAAAGGGAAATTAGAAATTACTTTGAGATGAACACATGTCAAATAAAAACATATCATACAAAAACTAATGGGATGCATCTAAAGCAGCACTCAGAGAAAAATGTATAGCTTTAAGTTCCAATATTAAAAAGGACAAAAGATCTCAAACCAAATACCAAACCTTCCACCTAAGACACTGGGAAAAGAGAAGCAAACTAAACTTAAAGCAAATGGAAGGAAGGAAATAATAAAGATTAGAATGGAAAAATAATGAAGAAAATCAATGAAACTAAACACTGTTTCATTAAAAAGACCAAAATTAACAAACCTTTAGACAAACTAAGAAAAAGAGTGAGAAGATTCAAATTACTAGAAAGAAAATGATAGGACATTATTACCTAACTTACAGGGGAAAAAAAGGATTGTAAAGGAATGCTATAAACAATTGCATGCCAATATAGGAGATAACTTAGAGGAAATGAAAAAATTCGTAGAAAAACACAAACTACCAAAGCTGATTCTAAAAGAAATAGACAAC
Organism: Tapirus indicus; assembly: GCA_031878705.1. NCBI lineage: Eukaryota > Metazoa > Chordata > Mammalia > Perissodactyla > Tapiridae > Tapirus > Tapirus indicus. The sequence continues at coordinate 63,908,368 of CM062917.1, read as the reverse complement.
CTGAATAGACCTATAGCAAGTAAAAAGATTGAATGAGCAATCAAAAAACTACCCACAAAGAAAAGCCCAGGTCCAGATGACTTCACTCCTGAATTCTACTAAACATTTAAAGAAAAATTAATACCAATTCTTTAAAACTTTTTCCACAAAATAGAAGAGGGAATACTCAACTGATCCTGAGGCCAGTATTACCCTCATACCAAAATCAGGCAAAGACATCAAAAGAAAAGAAAACTATAGACCAATACCTTTTACTAATATAGACACAATATTCTTCAACAAAATAGTAGCAAACCAAATCCATCAACATATGAAATGTATTATATACCATAACCAAGTATGATTTATCCCAGGTATACGAGGCTGGTTTAACATCTGGAAAGCAACCAATGTAACAAACTATGTCAATAATTTTTTTTTAAAAATGACAAGATAATTTGAATAGACACAGAAAAAAATATTTGACAAAATCCAACATCTTTTCATAATAAAAACACAAGAAGCTAGGGATAGAAGGGAACATCCTCATCCTGATAAAGGGCATCTACAAAAACCCCACAGTTGACATCATACTTCATGGTGAAAGACTGGATGCTTTTCTCTTAATATCAGGAAAAGACAAGGGCTTCCTTTCTTGCCACTTCTATGTGACATTGTCTTAGAGATTATTGTCAGTGCATTTAGGAAAGAAAAAGAAATAAAAGGCATCCAGACTGGAAATAAAGAAGTAAAACTATCTCTATTCACAGATGGCATAACTTTCTATATAGAAAATCCTTTAGGGTCCACTAGAAAACAATTAGAACTAAGTGAGTTTAGCAAAATTGCAAGATATAAAATCAACATACAAAAATCAATTGTATTTCTATACACTTGCAATGAATAATCAAAAATGGAATTAAAGGAACAATTCTATTTACAATAGCATCAAAAAGAATGAAATACTTAGAAATATATTTAACAAAAGAAGTGCCAAGCTTATACACTGAAAACTATGAAACATTATTGAAAAAAATTAAAGAAGATCAAAATAAATGGGAAAACATTGCACATTCATGGATCAGTAGACCTAACATTGTTAAGACAGAAACTCCTAAAATTGATCTACAGATTCAATGCAATCCCTATCAGAATTCCAGCTGACTTTGTAGAAATTGACAAGCTCATTCTAAAATTCACATGGAATTACAAGTGATCCAGAATAGCCAAGACAATCTTGAAAAAGAAGAACAAAGTAGGAGAACTCACATTTCACAATTTCAAAACTTACTACAAAGCAATGGTAACCAAGACAGTGTGATACTGGCACAAGGATAGACTTATAGACCAATGTGATAGAACTGAGAGTTCACAAATGAACCTATGTGTCTTTGGTCAATTGATTTTTGACAAGAGAGTCAACACCATTCAATGGGGGAAGGAATAGTCTCTTCAACAAATGGCTATCTACATGCAAAAAAAATGAAATTGAACTCATCTCACATTATATATAAAAATCATCACAAAATTTATAGAAGATCTAAATGTAAAAGCTAAAACTATAAAACCCATAGAAGAAAACATAGGGGTAAATCTTCATTACCTCAGATTTAACAATGGTTTCTTAGCTATGACACCAAAATCACAAGCAACAAAAGAAAAATAGATAATTTGGATGATTAAAATGAAAAAAATTTTGTGCATCAAAAACATGATCAAGAAAGTGGAAAACAACCCACCCAGTAGGAAAAAAATATTTGCTAATCATATATCAGATAAGGATCTAACATCCAGAACATGGAAAGAATTCCTACCACTCTACAACAAAATGACAAACAACCCAATTAAAAACTGGGCAAAAGACATAGGCATTTCTCCAAAGAAGACATACAAATGGCCAACACACACATGAAAAACTGATCAACACTATTCATTAAGGAAATGCAAACCACAACCATAATGAGATACCTCTTCACACCCATTAGGATGACTATAATAAAAAGAAAAATGGAAAATAACAACCACTGGCAAGGATGTAGAGAAATTGAATTCTCATACATTGCTAGTCAGAATGTAAAATGGTGCAATCTCTTTGGAAAACAGCTTGTCAGTTACTCAAAAGGTTAAACAAAGAGTTATCATATGACTCAACAATTCCACTTCTAAATACACACCCCCCAAAATTAAAACATGTTTACACAAAACTTGAACACAAATGTGCAGCAGCATTGTTCATAATATCTCAAAAGTGGAAACAACCCAAATATCCATCAGTGGATGAATGGATAAACAAAATGTGGTATATCCATACAATGGATTATTACTCAGCCATGAAAAGGAATGAAGTCCTGATTCATGCAACAACATGAATGAACTCTAAAAATGTTATGCTAAAAAGGAAGCCAGACACATATCGTATGATTCCATACACGAATTCATACATACATTAAATGTCCAGAACAGGCAAACCCATAGAGGTAGAAAGTAGACTAGTGGTTGCTATGGGCTAGGGATAAGGGAGGAAGGGGGAGTGACTACTAATGGTTAATGGGTTTTCTATGGGGATGACAAAAATGTATGGAATTAGACAGTGGGGATGGTTGCTCAACTTTGTGAATATACTAAAAACCACTGAATTGTACATTTTAAAATATTGAATTTTATGGTATGTCACATGTCTCAATTTAAAAGTGAGTTTAGCTCTTAAAATGTGTCAAACGATATTAAAAATATTTCCAAAAATGTGCTACACTCTTATTTGCTCTTTAAATTATCGTCACTTTTTGCCAAAAACCAATTCCCAGGCAAAATCTTTTTCCAGGACAGACAGTTTCCTTTCACCAATCTTGGGGTCTCTGACTCTATCTTGATACTGAAAAGCAAACTTACCAGCTGGATAAGTAAAGGCATCCAAGTAAAATTCTTTGGGGTTAAAGATTTTAAGCTGTCTGAAACCATGACTAACATTACTACAGCATATTTGGGTTTATGTTTTAGAGTTAGTATTCCCTTTACACTATTTGTTTTCTTTCCTTTGAGGAGGTGAATAAAAAGAGGTGGCTCTATAAAGCCACCTACTTTCATTTTTCTCATCCATTTGTTAGGTCTCCTTAACTGAATAGATTTGGTCCCCATATCTGTGGGTTTCTCAGAAGTACTTGGGGGGGGGAGGGAGTATTTGAAGTATTTTATAAAAACTTTGCTCAAGCTATCCCATGGATCTTATTTATCATCCCTTTAATATATGACAGAGTCTAATTCAATGATGCATGACAAACAAAAATCATAACAGTTCTTTAGTTCATTTGCAGCATATTTTTGCAAGCAACCTAAATTGTCTAAGACAGGATAATAATAAATACATAAAATGTTAATTATATGTACAGTGTATTCTTTAAATTATTTGCCATATTTTGCAGACTAGTAAAGCTTTAGTAGCATTTTAAAATTAAAATTGCTTTAAAAATAATTTATATACATGGATTAACATTTTTTTAGTCATTACAAGAGAGTATAAAATTAAAAGGAAAAGCCTCAACTCCAACTCCATTTCCCAGGATTATCACTGTTAAGTTTCTGCTTTAATTTCTTCCAGTGAGTGACATTACGAGTTTTAATAATAAATTTATAGCACTGTTTCCTGATTTATCAACTTTTTTTTTAGTTTATTTATTTTTTATTGCGTTGACATTGGTTTATAACATTATATAAATTTTGGGTGTACATCATTATATTTTGATTTCTGTATAGATTACATCATGTTGACCACCCAAAGAATAATTACAATCCATCACCATACATACGTGCCTAATCATCCCTTCTGCCCTCCTCCCTCCCTCCTTCCCCTCTGGTAACCACTAATCCATTGTCTGTCTCTATGTGATTGTTTGTGGTTGTTTTTATCTTCCACTTATGAGTGAAATCATACAGTATTTGACTTTCTCCCTCTGACTTATTTCACTTGGCATAATACCCTCAAGGTCCATCCATGTTGTCACAAATGGCTGGGTTTCATCATTTCTTATGGCTGAGTAGTATTCCATTGTGTATATATACCACATCTTCTTTATCCATTTGTCCCCTGATGGGCACCTAGGTTGCTTACAAGTCTTGGCTATTGTGAATAATGCTGCAATGAACATAGGGGTGCATGAATCTTTATGCATTCATGTTTTCACACTCTTTGGATAAATACCCAGCAGTGGAATAGCTGGATCGTATGGTAGTTCTATTCTTAATTTTTTGAGGAATCTCCATACTGTTTTCTAGCAGCTGCACCTGTTTGCAATCCCACCAGCAGTGTATGAGGTTTCCCTTTTCTCCACATCCTCTCCAACATTTGCTGGTTTTTTTGTCTTGGTAATTATAGCCATTCTGATGCGAGTGAGGTGATATCTCATTATAGTTTTGATTTGCATTTCCCTGATAGTTAGTGATGTTGAATATCTTTTCCTGTGCCTGTTGGCCATCTGTATATCCTCTTTGGAGAAATGTCTGTTTGGATCTTTTGCCCATTTTTTAATTGGATTGTTACTTTTTTGTGTTGAGGTGTATGAGTTCTTTATATTTTTTGGATATTAATCTCTTAACAGATATATAATTTGCAAATATCTTCTCCCAGTTGTTAGGTTGTATTTTCATTTTGTTGATGGTTTCCTTTGCTGTACAGAAGATTTTTAGTTTGATGTAGTCCCATTTGTTTATTTTTTCTATTGTTTCCCTTGCCTGGTCAAACATGGTACTTGCAAATATGCTGCTAAGACCAATATCAGAGCATACTGCCCATGTTTTCTTCTAGAATTTTCATGGTTTCAGGTCTTATATTCAAGTCTTTAATCCATTTTGAGTTAATTTTCATGTATGGGCTAAGACAATCATCTGCTTTCATTCTTTTATATGTGGTTTTCCAGTTTTCCCAACACCATTTGTTGAAGAGACTTTCCTTTCTCCACTGTATGTTCTTGGCTCCCTTGTCGAAAATTAGCTATCCATAGATGTGTGGGTGTATTTCTGGGCTCTTGATTCTGTTCCATTGACCTGTGTGTCTGTTTTTGTGCCAGTACCATCTTGTCTTGGTATAGCTCTGTAGTATATTTTGAAATCAGGGAGTGTGATACCTCCTGCTTTGTTTGTTTTTCTCAGGATTCCTTTGGCTATTTGGGGTCTTACATTGTTCCAAATAAATTTTTGCATTCTTTGTTCTGTTTTTCTGAAAAATGTTGTTGGGATCTTGATAGAGATTGCATTGAATCTATAGATTGCTTTAGGAAGTATGGACAAAGAAAGGCACTACATAATGATCAAGGGAACAATCCAACAAGAGGATATAACTCTTGTAAATATCTATGCACCCAACATAGGAGCACCTAAATATATAAAGCAATTATTAACAGATATAAAAGGAGAAACAGACAGTAACACAATAATAGTAGGGGACTTTAACACTCCACTTACACCAAGGGACAGACCATCCAAACAGAAGATCAATAAGGAAACATTGGTCTTAAATGACACACTAGACCAGATGGACTTAATAGATATATACAGAACATTCCATCCAAAACCCAAAGAATACACATTCTTTTCAAATGCACATGGAACATTCTCCAGCACTGATCACATATGAAGCCACAAAACAAGTCTCAATAAATTTAAGAAGATTGAAATCATACCAAGCATCTTTTCTGACCACAATGGTGTGAAACTAGAAATCAACTACAGGAAGAAAATCAGAAAAGCCACAAATATATGGTGGTTAAACAAAATGCTACTGAACAACGATTGGGTCAATGAAGAAATCAAAGGAGAAATCAGAAAATACCTGGACACAAATGAAAATGAAAATACAACATGCCAGAATTAATGGGACACAGCTAAAGTGGTTCTAAGAGGGAAGTTTATAGCCATACAGGCCTATCTCAACAAACAATCAAATAAACAATCTAACAGTGCAATTAAAGGAACTGAAAAAAGAAGAACAAGCAAAACCCCAAATCAGTAGGAGGGAAATAATAAAGATCAGAGCAGAAATAAATGAGAGACTTTAAAAAAAATAGAAAAACATCAATGAAACCAAAAGCTGATTCTTTGAAAAGATAAATGAAATTGACAAACCTTTAGCTAGACTCACCATGAAAAAAGAGAGAAAGCTCAAAGAAATAAAATCAGAAATAAAAGAGGAGAAATTACAATGGACACCTCAGAATTACAAAAGATTATAAGAGAATACTACAAAAAGTTATATGCCAACAAACTGGATAATCTAAAAAAAATGGATAAATTCTTAGAATCATACAACCCTTCAAAATGGAATCAAGAAGAAATAGATCATTTGAATAGACCAATCACCAGTAAGGATATTGAAACAGTAATCAAAAATCTCCCCAAAAATAAAAGTCCAGAACCAGACAGCTTCCCTGGTTAGAATTCTACCAAACATTCAAAGAAGACTTAACACCTATCCTTCTCAAACTCTTCCAAAAAATTGAAGAGGAGGGGAAGCTTCCTAACTCATTCTATGAAGCCAACATTACCCTGATACCAAAACCAGACAAGGACAACACAAAAAAAGAAAATTATAGGCCGATATCACTGATGAACATTGATGCAAAAATCCTCAACAAAATACTAGCAAATTGAATACAACAATACATTAAAAAGATCATCCACCATGATCAAGTGGGATTTATTCCAGGGATGCAGGATGGTTCAACATCTGCAAATCAATCAACGTGATACACCACGTTAACAAAATGAAGAATAAAAATCATATGGTCATCTCAATAGATGCAGGGAAAGCATTTGACAAGAAATGGCATCCATTTTTGATAAAAACTCTGAATGAAATGGGTGTAGAAGGAAAGTGCCTCAACATAATCAAGGCCATACATGACAAACCCACAGCTAATATCATTCTCAATGGAGAAAAACTGAAAACTATCCCTCTACGAACAGTTTTTATTTTAAAGTCTATTTTGTTTGGTAAGAGTATTGCTACCCCAGCTTTCTTTTCATTGCCATTTGCATGGACTATCTTTCTCCATCCCTTCACTTTCAGTTTGTGAGTGTCTTTTGGTCTGAAGTGTGTTGCTTGTATGTGGCATATAAGTGGGTCTTATTTTTTTATCCAATCAGCCACACTATGCCTTTTGATTGGAGCATTTAGTCTTTTGATATTTAAAGTAGCTATTGATAAGTATGTACTTATTGTCATTTTGTTCCTTTTTTTCTGGGTGCTTTAGTAGTTCTTCTCTACTTCTGTTCCTTTCTTCTTTTCTTGCTCTGTTTCCTTGTGGTTTGATGGCTTTCTTTAGTATTATGTTTGGGTTCCTTTCTCTTAGTTTTTTGTATATTTATTGTAGGTTTCTGCTTTGTGATTACCATGAGCTTCATATATAATAACCTACGTATATAGCAATCTATATTAAGTTGATGATCTCTTTAGTTTGACCTCTGTCTGAAAGCTCTACTCTTCTACTCCCCTCCTCCCACATTTCATGGTTTTGATATCATATCTAACCTCTTGTTTGTGCATTTGTATCCATTACCCTCTTATCATGGAAATAGATAATTTTTTCCTATTTGTGGTCTTCTCTTTCCCCCTTAAATAAGTCCCTTTAGCATTTCCTGTAGGACTGGTTTCTTGGGGATAAACTCCTTTAATTTTTGCTTGTGTGGGAAACTCTTTATCTCTCCTTCCATTCTGAATGATAACTTTCCTGAGTAGAGTATTCTTGGCTGTAGGTTTTTTCCTTTTAGCACTTTAAATATATCGTGCCCCTCTCTTCTAGGCTGTAAGGTTTATGCTGAGAAGTCCGCTGATAGCCTTATGAGATTTCCTTGTTACCTTTCTCTTGCAGCTTTTAGGATTCTCTCTTTATCTTTCTTTCTTAACATTTTAATTATGATGTGTCTTGGTGTGGGCCTGTTTGGGTTTATCTTTTTTGGTGCTCTCTGTGCTTCCTTTCCCCTTGACATTGTCTCAGAGGTCCCTTAGACTGTCCTCATTCTTTTAAAATTTTTTTTTTGTTTTAGCTGTTCAGCTTAGGTGATTTCCTGTAGTCTTTCATCCAGCTTGCTGATCCATTCTTCTGTATCTGGTTTTGAGTCCCTCTAGTGAATTTTTCATTTCCAGTGTTGTATTCTTCATTTCTGATTGGCTCTTTTTTATATTTTCCAATTCTTTGTTGACATTCTCACTGACTTCATCCATTCTTCTCCCAAGATCAGTGAGCATCCTTATGACTCTTTGTTTGAACTCTTCATCAGTTAGGTGGTTTATTTCTGTTTAATTTAGTTCTTTTTCTGTTTTTTTATCCTGTTCCCTTACTTGGATATATTCCTTTCCTCCTCATTTTGCCTCTTTTTCTGTGATTGGATCCATGTATTAGGTAGGTCAGCAACATCTCCTAATCTTGGAGAGGTGGCCTTATGTAAGAAAAGCCTTATGAGGCCCAGCAGCATTCTTCCCTCTCATCCGCCAGTTCCAAATATTCCAGGAGTGACCCCTGTGTGGGCTATATGTGCCCTTCTGTTGTTGCAGGGTTGGTCTTGCTATCAGTGCCCAGGGAGACTGTTCTGTCTCTCTGGCCGTGTGATTGTAATGTTCAGCTGCATGTGGCTGCTACGGACCCTTCAGTCTCTTTATCAGGTGTGGGGAGCCCCAGCACAGTTGGCTGCAAGGTCTAATAGCACATTCCTGTTCCACTTTTTCTGTTAAGTGAGTAGGTCCCCAGCATAGCTGGTTGTTAGGTGCAGGGGCTTACAATTGCTGTAGGCCTCTGGCCTATAAGGCTCTTGTCAGCTCTCTCGGGATTGCAGCTGGATGGAGCTGGTCCCAGGCAAGGTATCACCCAGTTGTTTCAGGCTTTGGAAGGTGGGTCCCATCCCTTACATGTCTGTTTGAGAAGCACGTCTTCTGCAGCTGACAAGCCCCATAGTCCACAGGGCCACACACACCATCAACACAGTCCTGCCCCATGCATGCACCCCAACCCCCTGAAGTGGGCCCAGTCATCCCACTACAGAGGCCCCACCCACTCCACTAATGCCCCACACACTCCGCCCACTCCTCTTGCACACCCTGCCCTGCAGAGGTGGACCCACTTGCCCAGCTGCAGAGGTCCCACACACTCTGCCTATGTAGGCCCACAAGTTGCCCAATGGCTTGCTGTTGGGTGGGGGCAGTCCCTAGGGTGGGTTGCCTGCCCTGGCTAAGCTGGATTAAATTGGTGCTCTAGTGGGTGGGACAGACCCTGGGCTAAGAAGCTTGAGGAAGAACTCCAATGGTGTCTGCCAGCATCTGTATCAGCACACTTGCACCAGGTGACAACAATGGCTGCCACCAATGTCTCAGTCCCTGGAGAGGTCTTACCTCTCACTGAGATGTGCCCAGAGTCTATCAGGTGAGTTTCTTTTCACCAAATGACTGTGCACCTTTCTTTCTGGTGATTTTAGATTGCTTTTCAAAATGGACAAATTTGTGCATGGGCCCTTTAAGAACTGTTTTCTTTTTCCCTTATGTCTGATAGCTTTTCTGGGGGTACTCCCTGTTGTTATTAGTAGCCAGCAAAGCCAGACATTCTGACACTTGTCTCGGTTGCGCTGAGTCCAAAAAATGCTTACAGCAGCAACACTCCCCTGCTCAGGTCCCCTACTCCTCCAGGGAAGGCTGCATACCGTTGGATTGCTCCTGGGGGACACTGAAGAGCTGCGGCTTGCAAAGGTGGATTTTTTTCTCTCCAGAAGGGAATTTCAACCTCTTCCACCTCAGTCAGGACTGTGGCTCATTGCAGGGGTTCTTCTTATCCAGTTTTCAGTTCTCTCTCAGGGGTAATTGTTCCAAGATTAGTTGTAAGTCTGAGGTGTCCATGGGAGGAGGTGAGTTCAGAGTGCCTATGCCACCGTCTTGACACCATCCCCCATCAACTTTTAAAATACTTTTGATATTGAGATAATCTATATTTATAGAAGAATTGCCAAAAAAAAAAGCAGGATTCCCAATATTTCTCACTCAGCTTTAATTTGTGTTATCATCTTACATAACCATAGAAAAATTATCAAAACTGAGAAATTAACATCAGTGCAAGATTATTAACTAAACTACAGAATTTATTCAGATTTCACTGGATTTTCCACTAATAACATTTTCTGCACCAAGATCTCATCCAGGATTTATTAACTTTTAACAAAATCAACTGATCCTTCTCAAAGAAAAATGAGATTAGCACATGTACACAATCTCCCATTTACCCCTCCCTCTTGGCCTCCCTATAATTACTACTTACATATTTTTGTTCTTTTAATGGTGTGATTATAACTCCCATGACTTTATTATCAACTTTTAAAAGTATCTATTGATTTCCCACTTCAAACAGAAAATTAGCATGCTTACACTTCCTTTCACCTTTTCCCCTATCTACTTCTTAATTTTTGTTAAATTATTACTTTTATATTATTAAGGTTTATCATTTTATATTTATATTATAGTACCCTTGTCTTAATTCTTGGTGTATTACTCTCCACCAAAATGATCCACTTAACACTTTGGCTTCTCAGTTCCTTGAAGTTCATTTCTCCAATGAGCTTCTCCTCTGCCTTACATCAGCCTCTCATTCTCTTGAGTATACCTTAAAACTTGTCACTACCAATATTCACAATGTCAGCAAAATCTCAAGCACTATTCTCTCTTCCCACTACCTCTATCTTTCCAGCTTACTTCCTCCAACAATTCTTTGACTTCCAAAAGTTTCCTCATGCCCTTCTGTAATTCCTCTCTCTCACAGCTCACTACCCCATCCTTAAGCAACCCTCGATATGCTTTCTGTCACTATACATTAGTTTATGTTTCCTAGAATTTTATATGTACAAACTATTTTTGGCTGGCTTCCCTTATTCAGCAAAATTATTTTGAGCTTCACCCATGTTGTCCATCTCTCATTTCTTTCTCTTGCTGAGTAATATTTCATTGTATAGAAGTAACCATTCACCTGTTGATGAACATTTGGATTGTTTCTAGTTTGGGGCTATTACAGATAAAGCTACTATTAACTTTTGTTTAGAAATCTTTGTATGGACACATATTTCCTTTTCCTTTGGGCCATTCCTAGACATAGAATGGCTGGATCACATGGCAGGTTCATGTTTAACTTTTTAAGAAACTAGCAAACCATTACCAGAGTGATTGTATTATTTTACATTCCCATTAGCAATGTATGAGAAGCTCAATTTCTCCATATTTTCACCAATACTTCGTATAGCCAGTCTTTTAAATTTCAGCCACTCAAATAAATGTGTGCAGTGTTATATCATTGTGGTTTTAAATTTGCATTTCCCTAATGATTAATAATGTTAAGCTTCTTATAATTATTTGCCAACCATATGCTTTCTTTGATGAAGTATCTGTTCATATTTTTTGCCCATTTTTTAATTAGGTTGTTTTAATTGGGTTGTTTTGAGATTTCTTCAATATTCTGGATACAAATCCTTTATCAGATATATAATTCACAGATGATTTATCCCAAGATATGCTCATCTGTTTATTCTCTTAACACTATCTTCTTAAGAGCAGAAATTTTATTTTATTTTATTGAGGTAACACTGGTTTATAACATTATATAAATTTCAGGTGTACATCATTTTATTTCAATTTCTCTGTAGATTACATTATGTTCATCACCCAAAGAATAATTACCATCCACCACCATACACATATGCCAATCACTCCTTTTGCCCTCCTCCCTCCCCCGTTCCCCTCTGGTAACCACCAATCTAATCTCTGTATCTATGTGTTTGTTTGTTGTTGTTGTTTTCATCTCCTATTTATGAGTGAGATCATATGGCATTTGACTTTCTCCCTCTGGCTTATTTTACTTAGCATAATACCCTAAAGGCCCAACCATGTTGTCAAACATGGCAAGATTTCATCTTTTTATACTACATCTTCTTTATCCGATTATCCCTTGATGGGCACTTAGGTTGTTTCCAAGTCTTGGCTATCGTGAGTAATGCTGCAGTGAACAAAGGAAAGCATATATCTTTACGCATTCATGTTTTCATGTTTTTTGAATAAATATTCAGTAGTGGAATAGCTGGATTGTATGGTAGTTCTATTCTTAACTTTTTGAGGAATGTCTATACTGCTTTCCATAGTGGCTGCACCAGTTTACATTCCCTCCAGCAGTGTACAAGTCTTCCCTTTTCTCCACATCCTCTCCAACACGTGTTATTTCTTGTCTTGTTAATTATAGATATTCTGACAGGCATGAGATGATACCTCATCATAGTTTTGATTTGCATTCCCCTAATAATTAATGATGTTGAGCATCTTATCATGTACCTGTTGGCCACCTGTATATCTTCTTTGGAGAAATGTCTGTTCAGATCTTTTGCCCATTTTTTTAGTTGAGTTGTTTTTTTATTGTTGAGATGTATGAGTTCTTTATATATTTTGGATATTAACCCCTTATCAGATATATGGTTTGCAAGTATCTTCTCCCAATAGTTAGGTTGTCTTTTCATTTTGTTGATGGTTTCCTTTGCTGTGCAGAAGGTTTTAGTTTGATGTAGTCCCATTTGTTTATTTTTTCTTTTGTTTCCATAGCCTGAGGAAACATGGTATTCGAAAAGACACTGCTAAGACCGATGTTGAAGAGTGTACTGCCTATGTTTTCTTCTAGAAGTTTCATATCTTACATTCAAGTCTTTAATGCATTTTGAGTTAATTTTCATGCATGGTGTAAGGTAATGGTTGACTTTCATTCTTTTTCATGTGGCTGTCCAGTTTTCCCAACACAATTTATTGAAGAGACTTTCCTTTCTCCATCATATATTCTTATCTCCCTTGTCAAAAATTAGCTGTCCATAGATGTGTGAGCTTATATCTGGGCTCTCGATTCTGTTCCATTGATCTGTGTGTCTGTTTTTGTGCCAGAACCATGCTGTTTTGATTACTATAGCTTTGTAGTATATTTTGAACTCAGAGAATGTGATCCCTCAAGCTTTGTTCTTTTTTCTCAGGATTCCTTTGGCTATTTGGGGGTCTTCTGTTGTTCCACATAAATTTTGGGGTTCTTTTTTCTATTTATGTGAAAAATGTCATTGGAACTTTGATAGGGAATGCATTGAGTCTGTAGATTGCTTTAGGAAATATGGACATTTTAACTATGTTAATTCTTCCAATCTAAGAGCATGGAATTTCTTTCCATTTCTTAGTGTCTTCTTCAATTTCTTTCAACAATGTTTTATAGTTTTCAGTGTACAGGTCTTTCACATTTTTGGTTAAATTTATTCCTACATATTTTATTCTTTTTGTTGCAATTGTAAATGAGACTGTATTCTTAATTTCTCTTTTTGCTACTTCATTGTTAGTGTATCAAAATGCAACTGATTTTTGTTGATTTTACATAATGCAACTTTACTGTATTCATTTATTATTTCTAAAAGTTTTTTTGTAGATTCTTTAGGGTTTTCTAGATATAAAATCATGCCATCGGCAAATAGTGACAGTTTCACTTCTTCCTTTCCAATTTGGATCCCTTTTATTTCTTTTTCTTGCCTGATTGCTGAAGAGCAGAAATTTTAAATTTTGATTGCAGTCAATGTTTCTTTTATATGTAAGAATTTAAAAGATCCATCAGAAACTAGATTAACATCTTTGTTTTAGGTGTATCCACCCTTATTCAAAGCAATTCTTTCCATTTGGGGGAAATGCCTCTGCCTTTTGTGGAACTCCAGAAGTAGTTTCAAGCTCTGCTTTGCTCATGATTTTGGCCTCACTCCCTTGCTAGCAGCCCCTCCTGCAGCCCTACTTCTTCATGGTACAATAACATGCTTTAGCTTAATGACTGCTAAAGCCTAAGACCACGGTGGCTGATCTGCCTGTGTGCAAGAACCACCCTATTTCTAATGCAGTTTTGTGATTGTCTCAGGATCACCCTACCTGTTTGCACTTGTTGGCTTTTGGTTTCTCCAGGGCTCTCTTAGGATGATCTAGGAAGCCTCTAGTGTCTTAAGCAGTGACTCTGGTCTGATTTCTCTACCATTATTACCACATGTCTTTTCCATCTTTCTAGGATTTCTCAAAATTTCTGATGTGCTCATGGTATTTTTCTTATTTTCCAGAATGGTTATGGTTTCATTTAATTTACATTTTTATTTCATTTATGGGAGCTTGAGAGGCGGATAAGGCAGCCACAGGTGCCATGGCTACTATCTCCAAGTTATATATTCCCAGATTTTCACATGGACTCCTTATATTGAACAAGATTCCTTCAGTTGAAAGTGACAGACATAAACTAGTTGTAGAAAAAAAGGTGGAGGTGGAGGCAGAAGAGATATTTACTCGTGTGCCTAGGAAATCAAGGCACAGTTGGATCTAAGGGTCCAACAATTTCATCTAATTTCTGTCTTTTTTTTCTCCCTTTGCTTGTCTTTATTCTCAGATAGGCTCTCTCCTCATGGCAACCAGATGGCTTCTGGTAGCTCCAAACCTACACCATCCTCACAAATCATGATCCCAAAGAGAGACTCTCCGTCTAGCAATATCCATATTGCACATCTCCTGAAGGAACTCTGGCTGGCGCATATTGAGACATGTGACTAATTTTGAATCACTTGCCCAAGGGGATGGGTACTGTGGTTGTGCTCACAGCTATGGCAATATTTGGAGTCTGGGAAAGTTGAAGAAGGGTCAACCCTATCCAGATACACAGAATGGATTCCCCCATTGTAATTACGGGTTCCAACTCCAGAAAAAGAGGAATTGGATGTTGGGAAAATATCCACCTGGAATTAACAAAATCATGAATTGGATCATGATACCTAGAGTCTAGATACATACATCAATGAAATATGTAAGCTTCTAGAAACAAACCAGCCACATATAAGAATTGAGAATATCATAAAACCAGTATTCCTAACAAATGGGGAATGGCTAGCTTGTTAAATGAATGGTGCTGGTACAAATGGATAGCTCTGTAAAAGAAAAAAAAGTTAGAAATTTCTCTTCACTCCTTAAACCAAATACACCATGTGAAACCAAAACTGTAATGAAAAACACATGAAATTGTAGCATCAGCATGGAGAACTTTCTAAGGATTTAGTGAGTCAATACATATTTACTGAGTATCTTCTACGTGCCAGGGAGTTTTCTAATTATTTGAGATACAACTTTAAACAAAGCAAACACCCTTCCCTAATGGAGTTTACATTCTAGCAGGGCAAATACATAATTTAAAAAAATAGACAAAATAAATAAGTTATGCAGTGTGTTAGAGGTGAGATGTGCTATGGAAAGCAGACCTAGAGCAGCATAAGAGGTGATATTTGAGCAGAGTTGAAGGAGGGGAGGGTCAGCTATGGGAAATGCAAGGAACAGAGACTTCTGGCCAGAGGAACTGCTAGAGCACTGTCCCTGAAGCAAGAATGTCCCTGATGTGTTGAGAAGCAAAAAAGAGGCCCAGGTGTCTGGAAGGGAGGGGGCCAGGAGGGGACAGCAGGAGGTGGGGCAGATCCCAGGCCCCTTAGGCCACCAGAGGACTTTGGCTTTTACTCTGAGCAAACAGGATTTGCGCTAAGCAGATTCAAAAGGATTACTGGGGCCACTGCCTTGGACATGGACTTTGAGGGGAAGAGGTAGGAGTGGGAGCAGGGAGCCCAGTTAGGGGGCCAGTGGAGTGTCCCAGTGAGAGAAGACGGGCGGAACAGAAGGTAACTGCAGTGGGGATGGTAAGGGGGAAGATTGAGGGTTCAGTGTGCATGATATCAGGCATTCTAAGTATAGAATGCCTACTTGACATCCAAGAGGGGCTATCACATAAGCAGTTGGTCATGCAGCCTGGATTGTGGGTGAAATGTCTGACTTAAGTCACAAATTAGGAAGATGTGGCCTATACCTGTGACACAGAGCCTGAACCTGAATGAATGAAGGGGGGCACTGTTGGAGGGTCAACAGAGGAGTGCAGACAAAGGGTGACACAAAACCACAAACATAAAGAAAAATTAAGAATTTACCTGTTGAATAATTTTAAACTTCTTTGCATTAAAAAAGGAAAGTATAAAACAAAAATAGAAAGTAGATTTGAACCACATATGACAGACATATGGTTACTTACCTTAATAATATGTAAAAATGTCATGAAAATCAGTAGGATAAATTTAACTATATCAATAGCAAAGTGGGCAAAAGACACAAAAGAAAATGATCAATAATAAGATTTGACAAGGTTACCCTAAATAATAATCAAATAAATGCAAGTGGAAATAGTAATAAATACCATGCTTGTATCATCAAATTAGAAAATGATTTTTCATAATAAAGTACTTAGAGAAGACAAGATGATCTCCATACTTTCAAAGCCAACAAAGCATGTTGCAAAACAATACATACCAAATATCTCATTTTAATAAAAAATAAACCTATATTTATATAATGTTAATCTATTATACAAGGTGATGCTATTTATACAATAGGATATAAACTGTAAAGGGAAAAGTGTGTACATGTGCAGAACATTTTTACACATGGAAGAAAATAAGCCAAAATGTGGATAATGATTGGCCCTTGGCGATGGGATTATGGATTTTTTTCTTATATCTTTACACAGCCCGTGTTTCTCAAAATGTCAACTATTAGCATGCCTATTTTTGGTAATCAGGAAAACAGTTGTTTGATAAAAAACACTGAGAACAAGAATTCCAAATAAATACACAGCTTACAAAAGCATTGATAAAGTGTTAGCTAAACACAAGGCGACATAGTGAACAAGGCGACCACTGCATGTTCTCCTCCAGCTACAAATAGGGCACTTCACGCAGGTTTGCAAAGCTGTGTCATTGTTACATTCATAAACGAAATTTGTTTAGTTCTACAACATTGTAGGGGCTGCACGAACAGCATCGTTCTATAAAGAAATGCTAAAATAATTTAAGCAGACAGGGATCTGTCCAATGTGGCTTATACAGCCCCCTAAATCACTTGCTCAAATTTACTAGTCTCCCTTTCCTAAAACTCCTATTATCTGAGCCCCTTCTTTGAACTACACAAAGCAGAAGCACGTGTTACTTGGAGGAGGGGACGGGCCCAGGATCTCTCATTTGCACAGTAATGTGGATTAGTCTCTGCACTTGACTAACTGAACTACAGAAGGAAAAAAAGAAGCTGACCTGAAGTTAGACTTCAACACACGCACTCTGGTTAAGCATGGCAGATTGAAACCACAAATTTATCTCCAAGACTTCTTGAAGTCCCAAGAAATTTTTAAAGAAATTGAAAAGTTTATATCTCTATCTAAACCTCTCAAAAAGGAAAAAGAAAATGAGAGAGGGAAGAAAGTAGATGAGTGATAACTGCCACCTGTTAGAAGGAGGATGGCCTGTGGACAATGGTAAATGGCTTAGCAGAATGGAGCCGGCCGAGACCACGCTGCAGTGGGTGGCAGGGTGGAAGCCACCAGCACAGAACAAGCTGGTCTGTGCTACAGAACCCTGAAAGCTGAGCAACTGGCAGCAGAGCCACCCTAAAGGCAGGGTTCGAAATGTGGATGAAAAAAAGGGATCGATTAAAGGTCCACATAAAAAGCAGTAAAATTCCCAGATTTCCAATTCCAGACCCAACAGCAGAAGATTTCTCCCCCTCTGTCCTTGGGAGTGGATGTGCCACCTGCACACACAGGTTGCTGAGGTGGCAAAGAACGAATTGCGAGGTTTCTCTCTTATAAAGCATAATGGGTCCAATGAGTAAAGGTACACAATCCTGGCATTCAAGTCACTGAAATATGTGGCATCTGAGTGAACACTTAGAGCTCTGACAGAGCTGGTCTCGTAGACATCGTAAGGGTACAGGAAGGAAGCAAGAGGACAAGAACGCTTCACAGCTCGGTTCATATAGGGAAGCCTTTTATTTGAGACTTTGGGTTTACTGTTAATCCATATTTTAGAGGATATCATTACATATCAGTCAACAAATCTCTGGGCTTTGTGACTCTGATGTGTCAAAATGAAAGACCAACCAACCAAATATAATGAACTATGAAAGTCCTTAAATAAAATAGGACATAGAATTGACTTAAAATTTATTCAAATGCCCTTGAATTTATTAGTTGCACTTTGTAACAAAAGTTAACATGTACTAACATTGTTTTCATTTATTTCCTTAATACTAAATTAATTTTAGCAAAGAGGAATGAAATTCCCAATAAGTATCTGGTACTTACTGTATCTGCATCAAATTATTAAATCTTCCCAGACCTACAGAATTAGGTGAATTTTTTCACTGGTGACTTGTTATTCACAATCCTAGTTATTTATTCATATAACTAAACTAAATGCACTGAAATATAGCTTCAAATTCTGTGTAATATAATAAGAAGTTGTGTGCGTGTGTTTAAACTTGTATCTATATTGCATAATAGATATGGCAGAGAGAGAGATTCCACAAGTGAATTTTGGTTTTGATTTGGTGTCTGCTGCTGTCATATGCTACCACATAGTTGGCACATAATATATAAAGTACTTTTCTCCCACCTTTTCAGTCATGCCACCAAATTTAGCCCTTTTACAAGTAATATTTATAGTGTCTGCTGGTTTATTTTGGTGTGGATAGAAGAAAATGTTTATTTTATTTTATTTCCTGAGACTTGAAAGTAGCCACACCAGGCTCAACTTGTAAGAGCTAATTCTGGGGTAACTTTGTAAAGTCAATTAACAGGGAGTTTGTAAGAAACTGTATTTGCCATAGTGCAGAGAAACAAGAAGCATCAGGGAAATTGCAAGTCTTGCCAATCGTGGGTTCTGTCCTTCTGGGATGCAGAAATACAAAATTAAAAAGGCCAGTCCTGGCCCCTGTGATTTCCTTTTCTCTGGGTCCAACACTTTGGACTCCATTCAACCCCAGCAGCTGGCATCCCAGACGAGTCTTAGTAGGTCAGGTTGAAATCCTGGCCATTCCCACTCAGCCCTTCATCTGTACCCACCACACACAAGGGGCCATTTGAATGAGACCTTAAGAACCAGAGCTCTGCCTATTCTTCATTTTGGGCAAGATTCGTCTTTGTTCCTCACAAGACAATGGCTGTGCTCCTTTTCCTCTCAGCTGAACTCTTGGCAACCTATGAAAAGCAGGGCATCTGCCTCTGTGGTCTTGATTTCCCACTGAACTCGCTTTGTGCTTGTTGCACACATCAGGTCTCCAGACACATGTGAAATACATTCATAGCTCTTGAATGAATACTATGAGCTTCACAGCTGACGTGCATGTCCCTCATCAGCCGAGGGAGTTAGAGAACTGGTGATAATGGAGTAGAGGCAGTCATGAAAAGCCTGGCAGGACCAGAAGTAGGAACTCCAATCAGCAGACAGTCCATGTCTGCCAGTCATTCCTGAAGCAATTTCCCTCTCCACTCAATCTGGATCATGCAAACACTTGATTATGGAGGAAACATTTGGTGGGCTCCTAATATGAATCAGGACTATGCAGGGTATTGGTGGTGTAAAGTCAAGTAAGATATGACCCCAGTCCTCAAGGATATTTCAATTTAGTGAAGAAGAATATATTAGAATGTGATATTCACTGACTCATCAAACAATGTATATTGTGCACCTCTTACGTGCCAGGTCTATGATAGGTCATTTCGTCCCCAACTCCTATTTTTCTCTCACATCCACATCCTGTTTTAAATCCTGTCAGCTCTACCTTCAATATACATGCAGAATTCACCACTTCTCATCATGACTGCCACCACCCTGCCCCAAGCCATCAGCATCACCTGCATAAATTATTGGAAGAATGCCCCAATCGATCGCCTCGCTTCTACTATACCTCTATCTGTTCTCCACACAGCACCCAGAGTGGTTCTTTTAACGTGTGAGTCAATAATGAGATGCTTGTCCAAAACACTTCAATGGCTGCCAAATAGATGAGAAGTAAAACCCAAATCTCCTAAATGGGCCACAAGGTTGAAGTCACTGTCACCTCTCTGAGTTCATTTCCCGTTGCTCTCGCCTCACTCCCCCCCTGCCACCCTGCCTTCCTTGCTGTACTTCAAGGTGACCTTCACCAGGGGAGCTGCCTGCTCAGGGCATCTGCACTTGCCATCCATGCCTGGAACTTTCTTCCTCGGATGGCGCACAAGTCACCACATGAATTCGTTCAAGTTTGTGCTTAAATATCACTTTCACTAGGAGGCCTCTCTGAGAGCTTCCAAAAATCTCATCTTACTGCCAATCTTGTTTTTTATCAATATCCCCACGAATGCCCCAACCTGGATTATTTTGAACTAAATACCAGACATTATATCTTTTCACCCATAAATATTTCAAAAATAAAGATTTTTGTTTTAAAAAAAGACCACAATACCTTTATCGCATCTAAAAAATTAACAATAATTCCTTAATTGTATCCAATATCCAGTTAGTGCACAAATTTCCCCCAATGACCAACACATGTTTTTTGTTTGTTTGAATCAGAATTCAAACAAGAATCTCTCTTAAGGCTTTTTTGTAATTGATTCTCTCTCCCTCTGTCTCTCTCTCTCTTCCTCCCTCCTTTCCTCTCTACTATTTATTTGTTGCAGAAAGTGAGTGGATTGTCCTGTAGAATTTCACATAGTCTAGATTTTGCTGATTGTATACTATCCTCTATATTTCCTGTAAACTGGTAATTAAATCTAGATGTTTCATCAGACTTAAGTTCAGATTTTTAGCAAGGAAATACACGGGCGCTGTTATATCTTCCCATCAGCAGGTACATAATGTCTGCTTGTCTCCCTTTTTTTGATATTGGCAGCCATTAGCAGATTCAGTAGTGCCTGGATCTGTTATTTCATTAGAGGTGACAGATGTTGCTATTCAGCTCTATCAAACCTTCTTCATGTTTTGTTAGCTGGAAGAGATAATGAGTCAAAAAATAGCTGTGCCAGTTTTGGATGAGGTCATCCAGGAAGAGGCTATAGAAAGCCTGAGGGACTGTCAACATTTCAGAAGAAGTGAGAAGAGCCAAAAAAGGAACGTGAAAAATAAAAGTCCCAAAAGGGAGGAGAATGCCCTCAAAGAAACCAATACAGAAGAAAATTTTCAAGAAACAGGGAGGAGTCCACAGTGCCAGACATCACGAAGATATCAAATATGATAAAGAATAGGAAAAAAATCACTTAGAAACAACAGCATGAAATTATACTCCTTCCCACAATTCCCATTATTGTATTTGAAGGAATGAAAGGAGATTCACATTGACTTGGCACCTGATATGACACCTCCCACCTCCAAAACTGTCTTCCATGTGAGGATCTCTACCATGAAGGGAAGTTGACTTATTAGGCATTCGGTCCCAGAGGATTGACCTACCCAAACTTAAAAGGGCGCTGGAAAATGAACTTTAGCTCTTCTGTGATGAATCCATGACTAGGACTATGTGTAACCAGTCTCAACTGTGAAGACAGGGGAACCACCTAAAAATCACCACGTGGAGAATAACACAGAGAGGGAAGTAAAGTGATCCAAAATGACCTGGATATTGAATGGTAAAATCCTAGGTAAGAAGTGTCAGCCAGTGAGACAACAGCAAGTAGCCCAGTGGGTGGTTGAGAAAGTTGAGGTTGAGACAGGACCTACGAGGAGGGGTCCCGGTGAGGGCCAGGCTCTGAATGTCAAGACATGGCCACTTTGGCCTGGGCTCCAGCACATGCTGCAGGGAGAGCAGGTGGGTTGCAGGGGTTATACCAGGCAGTTCAGAAACTACCTGTTAAAGTAGTTGTGTGGTAGAAAAAATCAAAAGTAATAAGAGAAACCCCATTCATGATTCTAGCAAGTTCAAAGCAATGATATAAATATTTTCCCACACAAAATAAGGACTGGAAAAAGACACAGGTTCCAGCCCATTAGCAGAGTTATCTCCTTCCTACAAAAAGGATGAATTAAGACAAATTACATTAAGACCCTGAGTGATTTTTTTCTTTCTTTCTTTCTCTTTTTTTTTTGCATAAGACCTGTAAAATAGACATGGCATTTCCCATCTTATAATTTGTGTTTGGAATAAGTAGGTATATTTTTTTAAACTATCAAAGAACTACATCCAAAATAAAAACTCTAATCCTAGAGTTTTAAAAAGTTTAAACAACCAGTCCTCAGGTCATACAACTGGGAAATGCCTGGGCAGGGAGCAGGCTCTGGAGAGCTGGCCCCAGCCCCGAGTTCCCCTCCCCATCATGCTGCCTCCCTTTCCTGGGCTCAGTGTTAAGGGCAAAAACAACACACAGACAAACTGCCTAACTCCTCGTGAATACCTGGGGCCATGGCAACAGCTTTGCCAGCTTGAAAGTGAGCAGCAAAAAATTAGCATTTACTGGACTCAAGCCCAAAGAAGAGAGACTCGTTGCAAAAGGATCAAAAGAAACAAAGGAAAATCATTTATTGTCTTCGTATAGCCTGCCCACTCCCTAATGAGCAACAGGGGCATGTAGAAACCTCAAATTAGAAAGTGACCTGAAAAGACTTTGGGCAGCAGTTTGATCAGTCTTCATAATGTTTTTGGAAGCCATGCACTAATCTGGAAATTATCCCCAGGGTATTTACCAGGGAGTAGGTAAAGAGTAAGCTAAAGAAATTTCCAAAGTACGTCCAAAGAGGTAATAGATTTCTCCCAAAGATGTTGGGCTTCTTCGGAATTCTTTTTTTTTTTTGGTGAGGAAGACCAGCCCTGAGCTAACATCTGTTGCCAATCTTCCCCTTTTTGCTGAGGAAGACTGGCCCTGGGCTAACATCCGTGCCCGTCTTCCTCTACTTTATATGGGACGTCGCCACGGTGTGGCTGACGAGCAGTGCGTCGGCGGGCGCCCAGGATCAAACCCGCGAACCCCGGGCTGCCAAGCGCGAACGAAACCGCTGTGCCACCGGGCGGCCCCCTTCTTCGGAATTCTTAGAGCAACAGGGTTCCTGGTGTAAAAGCATGAAAGGAACACCAGTGATTAACATCTCAGGATGGGAGTTAAACTCCAACAAATATGAATATGGGTAAGATTTTTAACAAAAATTTATATGTAAAGCAAATAAGGATAACTATTAAGGTCTCACAGCTAATAAATGGTAGAGCAGGAATTTAAATCCTGTTCACTTCATTTCCAAAGCTTGTGCTCTTATCGCTGATGACAGTTAATTTTATGTGTCAACTTGACTGGGCCCTGGGGCACCCAGATATTTGGTTAAACATTACTTGTGGGTATGTCTCTGAGTGTGTTTCTAAATGAGATGAATGGTTGAATCAGCAGATTGAGTAAAGCAGATTGCCCTTCCCAGTGTGGCTGGACCTCATCCAACCCATTAAAGACATAATAGAAGAAAAAGGCCAAGTAAGGAAGAAATTTATTCCAGGAAACTAAGGGTAGCTTAATGCTGGAAAGATATTGAACATAATTCACCACATGAGGTGGTTTTAAAACTTGCCCACTAATACTTTAACACTTCTCCCTTCAACAGTAGAGCATAATTCTCCTCTCCCATAGTGTGGCTGGACTTAACGTCACACTGTTAACTAACAGGATAAAACAAAGTGATGGTATCTGGCTTTGGAGACTGGGTCATAAAAGGCACTGTGCAAACAGTTTTGTAGCGATGATACTCAAGCAGCCTGTGAAAATGCCCACGTGGTGAGAAACTGAAGCCTTTGCCAATAGCCAGAGAGGAACTGAGGCCCTCCTGCCAACAGCCATGTGAGTCAGCCATCTTGGAAGTGGTCTTCTGTCCCAGTCAAGACCACAGATGACTGTAACTCTGGCCACCATCTTTTCTGCAGCCTCGTGGGGGACTCTGAGCCAGAGTCATCAAGCTCAGCTGCTCCTGGATTTCTAACTCAGAAATTGTGTAAGAAAGTAAATATGTGTTATTTAAGCTGCTAAATTTGGGGTAATTTGTTACATGGCAATAGATAACTTATATACCATAATAACTTACAAAGGAGAAAAGAGATACCTATACAAAATGATCACAATAAATATAGAAAAAGCATTTAATAAAATAAACACCAATTAATGATTTTTTTAAAATCTTAGCAGACATGAACTAGAAGGGAACAACCATCACAATTTTTTTTTACTCAGGATGAATTTTTTTTCCGCCTTGATTGAGATACAACTGACATATAACATTGTGTAAGTTTAAGGCATACAACGTGATGATTTGATACACATGTATATTGTGAAATGATTATTACAATAAGGTTAGTTAACACATCCATCACCTCACATAGTTAACTTTTGCGTGTGTGGTGAGAACTTTTAGGATCTACTCCAAGTTGCTAAGGCAACTTTCAGGTATACAACACAGTACTGTTAACTATAGTCACCAAGCTGTACATTAGATTCCAGGAATTTAGCCCTCTGGCAACCGGAAGTTTGACCACCTCCACCTATCATATTTAATAGATAATTGAAAGCTTTTCCCCTGAAACCAGAAATGAGACAGAGATGTCCACAATCACTTCTTCTATTAAACATTGAATTGGAGATTCTAACCAGACAAGATAAAGAAATAAAAGGTAAAAAGATAATAAAAGAAGAAATAAAATGTCATTATTTACAGACAGGATAACTGTGTACATAAAAACGCAAACTATTATATTTAATAAGTCATATTAGCAAGGTCTCTGAATACAATGTCAATATACAAAAATCAATTGTATGGAGCAATCAAAACACATTCATTGTTGGTAGGAGTGTAAAATGGTACAACCATTGTGATGAAATGTCTGGCAATTTTTATAAAGCTAAGTCTACAACTACTCTTGACACAGCAATTCCAATTCTAAATATTTATCCAAAACAAAGGAAAAGTAATGTCCATAAAAAAAAAAAAACTTGTACAAGAATGTTTGGAATAGCCCCAAACTGGAAACAGACCATGTGTCAGTTGTAGGAGAATAAATAAATAAATTATGGCATATTTATAAAATAGAATACTACACAGAAATAAGAAGGAACAAATTACTTATATACATGGTAATTGTTTGATTCCACTTATGTGATGTCTAACAGGCGAAAACTATGTTGAAAAATTCAGAACAGTGGTTGTTTCTGGAAGTGTGGGCGTGGCGACTGGTGGGATGAGGCCTGAGGGAACGTGGTGATGGTAATGTGTTGCATCATGATAAGGATTTGGGTGCGTGAGTGTATGCATTTGTCAACCTTGAATCATATACTGCAGATTTATTCATTTCATTGTATGAAAATTTTGCCCCTAAAGAAATAAAGGAACCACAAACAAATACTGAACTCCAGTTGATGATAATTCATGCTAAAGTAGTTAGGAAGAAAGTACTAATGTCTGCAACTTATTTCAAAATGCATCAAAAAATAAGATAGATTGATGGACGGATAGAGGGATGCATAGATGGATAAATAGGTGAAAAAACAAGTAAGGCAAAATGTTAATGTAGGATCTAGGTGGTGGTATATGTGGTCACTATAAATTTGTTCAAATTTTCCGTATGTCTAAAAATTTTCATAATAAAATGTAAGGAAAAACTGTGTTTCTATGTAACAACAAAAAGATGAAAATTTTAACAAGATATCATTTGCAAAAGCATTGAAAAACATCAAATACGTCAGAATGAATCTAACAAAATATGTGTAATATCTCTACAGAAAAAAGCCACAAAATATGATTTTATAAAATAAAGAACACCTTAATAGACAGAAGAATTTATGATATTCATGATCTGGAAGGTACAATATTGTAAATATGTCAGTTTTCCTCCAGCTGATCTATAGATTCAATGAAATCCCACTCAGTACCTAGCAAATTTTTGTTGTTGTGTTGCAGTTGACATGCTGATTCTAAAAATTTACTTGGAAATATGAAAGATCAGGAATAGATAAGGCAATCTTGAAAAATAAAAGCAAAGCTGGAGGACTTACACTGCCAGTTGTCAAGACCTATTATAAAGCTGTAGTAATTAAGATAATGTGGAATTGGTGTGAGGATAGACAAATTGGCCAATGGAACAAACAGAGGATCCAGAAACAGACCCACACAGATACAGCCCCCAGGTTTAGTACATGAGGCAGGGTCAGGAGGAGGTACTCTTATGAACAAATTTAATCTTGGCTCCTACCTCACATCATACACAAAAAAAGATCAATTCCAGATGTATCAGAGATAAATACGGAAGGCAAAACAGTAAGTCTTTTAAAAGAAAACAAACTAGAATATTTTTAAGACCTTATAGAAGGCAAAAATTTCTTAAACAGGACACAAAAAACACTAACCATATAAAAGAGAAAAATAACAAATTGAACAATATTAAATTAAGAAAATCTATTCATCAAAAGACACCATTAAGGGAATGGAAATGAAAGCTATAGAGAGGGGGAAGATGTTTGTGTTACATATTTCCAACAAAGGGCTATATCCACAAGGTATAAAGAACTACAGATCAACAAGAAAAGACAGAAATTCAATTTTTCAAAATGGAGGTAAAACTTGTTCAGGCACAGTATCACAGGAGTTGGTTTGATTACCTTTCCTCCTACAGGTCTTCTTTCTTTTTTCCAGTTTTATTGAGATATAATTGACATACATCATTGTATAAGTTTAAGGTGTATAACATACTGATTTGACTTACAAGTATTGTGAAATGATTAGCACAGTAAGTTTAGTTAACATCCATCATCTCATATAGATGCAATAAAAAGAAAAGAAAAAAATGTTTTCTCCTTGTGACGGGAACTCAGGATTTACTGTCTTAACTTTCTTATGCATCCTACAGCAGTGTTAGCTACGGTCATCATGGTGTACATGACATCCCCCGTACTATATCAGAGAAACCTCTCTGGTAACGAACTATAGAAATGATCCCTGAAAGTATTGTCTTTCCACGGCTTCTTACACCCACTCACTCTCCTAGGCTATTTGCAGTTTTCCTAGGAATCTGTCTGAGATGTTACTACTAAAATTCTCTTCTGTCTCTTCCATTAGTCTTGTTCAATAGAACCCTTCTGTTCAGAGACTCCTCAACTGAGTTGTAATTTGTTTTTCCTGCCCATCCACTCATATGGGTTTTTTGTCTACCTGCACAGGTCAGGCTTTTGGCATCTTTTGAGGGGTGATAAACCAGCAAGCAGCTCAAGAACTTGGACCCTGTAGATAAAGTGTGGGAAATGTTGGGGGTGGAGGAACCTCTCTGTTCTCAGGCTCTCCTTAAAGAATTCCATACACAAACCTCTTTCTCCAGCCAGTCTACTGGCTGGTATCTCTTGGGTGTCCCTAAAATATGAGCCTTCCCAGGGTCTCCCCCTGAGAGACAAGACTTCTCTCTGACTCCTGGACCAAGTTCGTGTTTGGGGACCACAGAGCCACTGCAGCTCTCCGCTGTAGGTTTATCCACATGCCCACCAGGCACGTTGCTTGAGCAAACAGGAAGCCCGGAAGAAGATGATGTTACACGTGTGTGTTTGGGCTTCCACCTTCCCAGGTATCGTCCATGATGAAAGCAGATCTTTAAGTGCAGATTGACGCTACCCACGAACTACGTTCACCAAACCGAAGCTTTTCTCTCAATTCTTCCACAGATGTCTCATCCATCCACATGACCTTGTGCCAGTGTCTGTTTTGCCCTTTGGTATCTGCTAAATATTCCACTCTGTCCTGTGCTTCACACTGTTCGTAGCCTTGATTCTTTAACTAACGCTGCCACATTTAGCCCCACCTACTAGCTAGAAGTCCTGCTTCAACCCCAATTGACACTAAAGCCACGTTCTTCCTGCCTGCCCCAAGAATGAAGAGATACCCTCCCCTTTATACCAGTCTGAAGACTTGATGCAAGTTGACCTTAAATGATTTGGACAGCTGGGTCCTCCTCTCGGGGTGCAGCCCATCCTACACCTCACACTCTCACCTTACTGTTCTGTCCCTCTAGTTTTTGAGATGCCCTTGGGCAGAACCAAAGCACATTGTAGTATCTATCTCTTTTTGTTTTCAACTGAGAACCTGAGGAGGTCACTATTGCTGATAATTTTTTATAGTGGTAGTATATATATGTCATGAAATTTGCCATTTCAACTATTTTTATGTGTAAAATTCAGTGGCATTGATTATAGTCACAATGTTGTGAAACCATCACCACTATCTATTTCCAACACTTTTTCATCACCCCAGTAGCAACTCTGTACTCATTGATCTACTACTGATTTTAAATGATGACAATTTCCATTTCCTGGATTACTGATCTGAGATAAAGTGGATTCAGTAATCACTTACTTAAAGGCTTTTCTTATATTTAAGGTTTAATTATGGGATACTTCTCTTGGGAAGGGAGAAATGACAATTAAATCTAAACCTGGTCTAGTGACGTCACTGTTCTGGAGCTAATCTTATTGTCTTAAGAAGGGTTAGATCTCCTCCTGAGCTGTGGCGTTAACTGCACCCTCTATTTCCTGATTATGTTCCTTGGACACAGAGTTACATTCCAGCCATTGGGACAGGTATGAAACAGGTTGAGAAGGTGTGTCCAGGAAAACTATCTCATGGCATCTCAGCAATGCCACTCAGCCACCGACACACACATCTCCCTGTCCCGTTAGTAACGTCTTCACTACACAAGGTGATGGGAAGTAAGTCAGAGGACAGAGTGGAATGTACACACAGGATCACGCTCATGAGCAAAGGGTATGAACTTCAGCACTATGACACCAGGACATCTGTTTTGACTTTTCAAAGTTTTGTTTATTTGTGTTGCTCATATGTCACACAGTGCAGTGGTTAAGTACATGAGTGGACTCTGGAATTAAGCTGCATGGGTTCAAATTAGAGCCATGGAACTTGCTATGACTTAGAACTTCATAAAGCTTTTACTTACTGAGGCAAGCTATCAAGCCTCTCTAAGTCTCAGTTCCCCAAGCTGTATAATGCCCATTAAAATCACAACTATGAAATAAGGCTGTCATGAGGATTAAATGAAGTAAACCTTCTAAATTGCTCAGCTTAGTGTCTGGCCCAGACTTAGATCAGTTGTTAAATATTAAAAATATACATGAAACAGATCAATAAGTAATTTTCAATAAGTGAAGTGTACAGGTGCTGCTTTTGAGATGCAAAAGGAAGGCTGAAAAGATATAAGGGTTTTAATTAACAAGACTGTTCAAAATGTCAAGTTTAAAGATTACTAAAACTATTTCTTTAAATCGTGCCTGGATGTCAAGTCCCTGCGTGGAGCAAATTAAACATTCTTTTTATAGTCTTTCCCTTCCAGTTCTAAGATGCCAAGTTTCAGACAAGCACCTGAATTCCAACGATATTCTAACATACCCCAGTATAAGGCACTTTCGTGATTACTCATCCATAACCCTGATTTCATCCATTTGTGTTTTGGTGGGAAGGAGGTTTGGCATTCAATAGTTATGTGGGGATTCCAGAGAAAACTTCAAGTTCATGAGAAGTTTGTATTATTTTGTACTGTTTGAGATTATTCTACTTCCAGCAGAACATGCCATTTCAGTGTACTGCAACAGCCTGGGTGATTGCACACCTGAACGTGTCCTTGGAATGTGCCAAGCCACAAACAGAGGCCAACTATTCCAGCTATGTCTCCATAGTTCAGCACATGTATTTTTCTCAAACAAGAACTGAAACAGCCCCTGGTCTCATTGCTTGAACATGTCCAGGAAACTCATGGTCTCTCGTCATCATCTCCCATCTCAGGTCATGTGATAAACATCCGTAAATAAGGATGATTCAGGCTGAAGTTTAAAAAAATAAATAAATAAGTGACCCAGGAGAAGCCACAGTATCCATTTTAGAGTTTTGAGAGATGGTAGACAGAGCAGTAATTGGATCTATTCATAACTAAGTCAATGATTTCCAAAAGCCTAAGTAATATCCACCGAATGTGACAAACTAGACCACTATAAACTCAGTAGCCAAGAAATTTGATCACAAGTGGAAGAGAAGGGAGCGGTGCAATTCTTGATTTCTGGTGGGCATTCACAGCCCAGAAAAGGGAGATTTCATCTGAACTCTCTGAGAAATAATAGTTGATTCCAGACACACAAAGAATCTCCAGAACTTACACAGGGAGAGAGCTGCAAAAAAAAAAACCACATAGTGACCTGGAGTGTAAACCAAGACCCAGTATGTGGCAGGTTGGTCATACAATGTGACCACACCTAGTGGTGGGGAGAGATGAGGCTGACCCAGTGCTACTATAGGCACTGCCCAGCCCTATTCCCAGGCATATGACAGAAAACCATTTGCAGACTTCATTTTGCGCTCCAAGGGAAGCTGCCAATATACCCAAGTGTGTCTATTGTAGGCTCAGAAGGGTTGAGACTACAGGTGGCAGTTTGGGGTAGGGAGAAACAGGCATTGACATCTGCAAAGCCTTTTGACACCACCAATACCAGTCACAGGAATTAAAGTATTTTTAATATTATATATGCAATGTTTAATAACTACATTAAATTAATGTTTGCTTAAGTGTTAAATTGACACTGCTATCTCAATATGCCAAACTATTTCCATTTTTGTTGCAGAAAAAAGAATATAACTTCTACAGGTATGTTCTTAACATAGAAATGAGTATACATTTTGCTTTATGTCAAGCATTTTCATGTTGCATAAATTCCACAATTATTATTTTAAGTTCTGCATTCTATATTTACTTCCATTTTAATTTTTTTTGTGGACTATTGAGGTTGATGCCCATATTTTGCTATTATGTATAAATAGTACAATTATCTTCTTACTTTTAGATAAAAAGTCCTTAATTTAAATTCCCAGGAGTAGCATTCTGATCAAAAAGTATTTTTGCTTGTCAGTATGAGTGTCTGTTTGTTATTTTTCTCATGATAGATGCTGCCAAATTAATTGCAAGAAACATTGTATTAATTTACATTATACTTGTTATGGGCGAGCGCACCACCTTCATATCTAACACACTAGCTATTTTGCCACACCACTAAGCATGAAAGACATCAGTCTTCTAAATATATGTAATTTCATTCATAAATAACAATGTTGACCATTGTTTGATGCTTGCATACTAAAAATATATCCTACTAGGTAAATTTTATATACTTAAACTTGGAGACCTCATTTTATGCTCATTAGTTTGAAAAACAAATACATTTTCTCATACAAGCTGAAAATATTTTCCAACTTATTTATTTTTACTTTTGGTCAGTATTTTGCTTGTATGTTTCTTTTTTATATTCTCATGATTTGGGAGTCAGCTGGAAATATCTTGCAGTGTCTGTGTTCCCACACTTGAAAGATCCCTATAAAACTAATGAGAAATGGATAATGTAACCAATAATTTGATGAATATCAATGAGAAAAATTGAGACAATATTAAACTGAAGAAAGATGAACCTACAGTCTCTCCTGAGGAAGAACAGTATCTAAGGGAAGTTGGTGGAGGGTGGAGGCCCTGTCAGCAGCCTGCAAAGGTTACACTTGGAACAAGGCGCTATTGTAAGCAGAAAGCCAAATGCCCCGGTGGCTAGTTTTGAAAGAATACCAAAAGGAGGCCTCAGAAACAAGCCTCACAAGCAGGTCTGCCAGAGACTCTGACGCTCCCGATCCCGACACTGGCCATCCAGGAGAGCTTGTTCAGGTCAATATCCCACCCTAACGTGGCTGATTAGTGAGGGGTGTGGAAGTTTGTAATTCAAATTTGTGCAAGAAGTTACATCCAAAAAACAGCTTGTTTTTGTTCTCTTTTTTATAACTGCTTTAAGTTTTCAGATTTTTCTTTTCAAAATGGTGAATCATTGACTTGGTTGTGTAAATTCAGAGTAAAAGTGAATTTCCCCTCTAAGCCAGTCTCTAACTCAATATTGTGTGAAAAGTGGACATCATATAAACTACCTGGATGGAAAGTGACCCAGATATGCTCTGGAAAGTGATGTTAGAAGGCATGTAAAGTGGCTTTGATGGTGAAGAAGAAGTTGATGCTGAAGATGCATGTGAAAAGAATGAATGAAGTCATTTCATGCAGAAAATGAAAGCAGCAAGGATATCCTGCAGGAGAGTTGTATTTCTGAGAAAAAATTAATGTATTTTATGAATAAAAAATACTGAAATTAAAGAACAGCAGACTGTGTCAGAAAGAGTAAATGCTTTTCAAACTTAAACAGATTTACTATGAATTGTAGGAGCAAACTTAAATATTTTCAACGTTTATTCTCAATTGCATTAGAGACAAAACAGCCAGGAGACACGTGTGTAAGCAATATTGAAGAAGAAACTATCTAGAATACATAGCTCCATTAGTATGGTTAACTAGATGCTCTGTGAGTGCTGTAAAACAACCAACTTCTGGACAAGAACAATCTGGTTCATTTCTAGGCTCTTTAGAGAGAAGGAAACCTCCTACCCCCCACAAGACCCCCCCCCCAGAAAAGAAAACTCATAATGAGCTGGGGAGTGATTATCAATGGGCAATGGAAATGGGCAAGATTTCCCTGAAGATCGATACCAGTCATCACAAGACAATCAAGACACTGAACTTGAAGTGAGAACGGTGAGCTGAGCCCCTGATAAAGTCAAGGCTCTCTGGAATGAACTCCGAGGCACGTGTTAGTGTCCTATTGCTACTATAACAAATAACCACAAACCTAGTGGCTCAAAACAACACAAAAATTTATTATCCTATAGTTCTGGAGGTCATAAATTCAAAGTGGGTCTGTCTCTGTTGGTAGGGCTGTGTTCATCCCAGAGTCACTATAAAAGAATCCATTTCCTTGTGTTTCCAGCTTCTAGATACCACCTTCATTCCTCGGCTCGTGGCCCCTTCCTCCATCTTCAAGGTCAGCAATGTCGGCCAAGTCCTTTTCATGCTGCTATCATTCCATCCTTCTGTTTCCCTTGTTCACTTTTTAAGGATCTTTGTGATTACATTGGGCCCACCTGGATAATTCACAATAATCTCCCCATCTCAGCATCTGTAAATTAATCAGATCTGCAAAGTTCCTTTTACCATGTAAGATTAACACTCAAATAGGTTCCAGGGATTAGAATGTGGAAAATATTTGGGGGGGCCATTATTTTGCCTCCCATAGTCCCTAAATCTGAGGAACTCCCTAGGGCCTGACCACAGCAGATGGACATTCTTTCTGGATAAACACATCCTCAATTTAAGTCCACAGGATTTACATAGAGGAGGAGCAAGCATTAAGCCCACGATCAATGATCAGCAAACACATGAGGAAGCAAGCCTCCATAACTGAGAGACAGTGAAAACAACAAATAGCAGAGTTAAGCCCCAAGGAACTGGCATAAAGAGATTATCAAAAATGACCATATAGACACTAAGAAGACTCAAAGAAAGGAAAAAACAAAATTGTTGTGTGAAACACACATACACAAACATAAGGTGTGTTCAGTTGGAAGATATAGCAGAAGATATTACCCAGGATACAGCACACAGATACAAGGCCATGGAAAAAAAAATTTTTTTCATTTGAAGCTACATAAAGAAGAAAATTAGAATGTCTAAATCTCGTCTAATCAGAGTCCTAGAGAGAAAGAAGACAAAGGAGAGAGAGAGAGAGAGAGAGAGAATAGAGGAGAGGCAATATTGGAAAAGACAATAGCTCACAAATTTTCAGAAATTATGAAAAACAAAATCCATGGATTCAGGATGCACAACAGACATAAAACTGAAAAAACAAAAATTAAATGTATAGGACACGTCTTGTGCCCTATCTCACATCTTCTTGGCCACTTTCTACTCCAGTCATTACTGCAGCAACCATCTTTCTGCAGATGTAACTGACAGCATCTTGCTTCAGCTGCAACTCATAGCCTTTGCTTTCTGTCCTGGCACTTCTCTGGTGTATGTGGGAACTGGATAGACACCCACCTGTGTATCAGTTCTGAAATTTTAAAGACGTTAACACTTCCTGGAACCATCCTTGACCAGTGGGGAAGAGGAACTGGTGGACAAATGGTCCCCTAGTGCATCTCCACTCAGCCAATTCAGAGGTACATTCAAACAAGCACCTCAGAGGGTCCCAAAGGGCTTGAGCCTCAATTTCCCACAGTGGCGACCAGACCAATAGGGCACCCTTGCACCAGCTCTCCCTACACCCTTGTTTCATTTTCTCACTCCCATTTTTCTTTTCTCTCTGATAACTTCCCAAATAAACTACCTGCACCCAAGCCTGTATCTCAGGCTCTGCTTTCTGGGGAGAGGGGCATCAAGACAAAAAGTCATCCCCGGGTGTATCAGAATATAATTGCAAAATACCAAAGATGATAGAGAATATTAAAATTATCCAGAGAGAAAAGTGAAATTACCTAAAAAGAAATGACAGTAAGACTGACATCAGATTTCTCAACAATAAGGGCACAGAAGACAATAGAATAATACTTCAAAAGGCTGAGAGAAAAACAACTATTAATTTATAACTATGTACCCAGTAAAACCATATTTTAAGAGCCAGAGTAAAATAAAGAAATTTATAGATAAATAGAAACTGGAAAGTTTACCATCAATACACCTATAACTTCTAAAGAATGTTCCTCAGGAAGTAGAAAAATAAACTCAGAAACATGTTATGAGATGCAAAAGAATAGCAGGAAAAGAGATTGGTAAACATATGTTTAAATCTAAACAAACATAACCTTTATGATATAAAAGAAATAACATCTAATTTGAGGGCTAAAAATAAAAAGAACTTAAATCCTGAGCAAAAATAAACATAAGGAAGAAATGGCAATCAGAGCTAAAATGTTCCAAGTTCCTTACAGCATTTGGTAAGAGGTTCAGATATCAACTTCAGACAGAGTTAAATATACAAGGTAAAGTTTTAGAATTTAGCACAAAAAAATAGAAATAGGACTTTAAACTTTTAACACATTGAGGGATAAGTAGAATGTAAATTGAGTAAAAAGAAACAGCAAAGTGTAATAAATAAAAAGCAAAAACATAAAATGAGACAGGCAAGTCCAAATATGTCTATGATCTAATAAATATAAATGGCCCAAACTCCCCCACTAAAATATAATTTCTTAACAAATAAAATGGCTTAACAAATAAAAACAAAATGAGTCCATCTCTATGTTGCTTGCAAAAGTCTTACCTAAATCATAAGAGCACAGAAAACTTGAAACTAAAAGGATTTAAAATTTTACCAAGAACATACTACCAAAATGTATATTTCTAAATGCTGACAATAGAAAAG
This sequence comes from Tapirus indicus, assembly GCA_031878705.1. Classification (NCBI taxonomy): domain Eukaryota; kingdom Metazoa; phylum Chordata; class Mammalia; order Perissodactyla; family Tapiridae; genus Tapirus; species Tapirus indicus. Next base: position 63,873,221 of record CM062917.1, on the reverse strand, counting down.
AATAAGTCCAAAAAAAAAAAGAAAGGAAGAGATTAAAAATAAGAAATCACCGAAATAGAAAACAGATAAAATGGAGAGGAGAAGCAAAGCCAAAAAAGTAGATCTTAGAAAAAACCAAGAAAAAAGGTAAACTTTTGCTGAGATTGACCAAGAAAACAGGCTCAAATATAATATTAGGACTGAAAAAGCAGATATAACTACAGAACAGAGACTAAATTAATGAAAGTACTAAAACAATACATCTGAAAAGTTAAATATAATGAACAAACTTCTACAAAAACATAACTAACCAAAATCATTTCAAGATTAAATGGAAAATCTTAATATTCCTATAATTATAAAGAAATAAGATTAACATTTTAAAATATTCCAACAAATAAAACAGCAGGCCCAAAATATCTTGCAAACGAGTTCTACAAACTTTCAAGAGAAGATTATTTCAATCTTACAAAACTTTTTCCAGAGGACATACTCATAACACATGCTATGAAACTAATATAACTTTATAACAAAACCATATATGGACAGTATAAACATCACAATTTCAAAACTAATCTCTCTTTATGAACAGAGACAAAAATAATCTTAGCTAAAATTTATGAATCTTGAGTAAAATCATAGCTAAAATATTAGAAAGTAAATCCAATACTATAGAATAAAGGTGATAAATATATCATGCTCAAGTTGAAATAGCCAGGAATACAAAGTGACTTTAACATTTTTTAAAAATCCATAAATATCATTCAGCATATTAAACGCTTAGAGAATAAAAATTATATAACTACCAACAGATGCAGAACAAATATTTAATAATTCATCCAGCAGGCACATGAAGAGATGCTCAACATCACTAATCATCAGGGAAATGCAAATCAAAACCACAATGAGTTATCACCTCACAACTGTTAGAATGCTTATTATTAAACAGACAAGAGATAACAAGTGTTGGTTGGCGAGGATGTAGAGAAAAGGGAACCCTTATGTGCTGTCGGTGGGAATGTAAATTGGTGTAGCTGCTATGGAAAACAATAAGGAGGTTCCTCAAAAAATAAAAAATGGAACTACCACTTGATCCAGCAATTCCACTTCAGGTATTTATCTGAACAAAATGACAACACTAACTCAAAAAGATACCTGTAGCCACATAGTCATTGCAGCATTATTTACAATAGCTAAGATATGGAAACAACCAAAGTGTCCACTGATGGATGAATGGATAAAGAAAATGTGGTATATATACAATGGAATATTATTCAGCCATAAAAAGCAATGAAATCTTGCCATTTGCAACAACACGGATGGACCTTGAGGCTATTATGCTGAGTGAAATAAGTCAGACAGAGAAAGACAAATACCATAAGATCTCACTTATATGTGGAATCTAAAAAACAAAAACAAGCTCATAGATACAGAGAAAAGATTGGTCGTTGCCAGAGGCAAAGGTGGGGAGGTAGGAGAAATAGGTGAAGGGGATCAAAAGGTACAAATTTCCAGGTATAAAATAAATAAGTCATGTGGATGTAATGTACAGCATGGTGACTAGAGTTAACAATACTATATTGCATACGTAAAAGGTGCTAAGAGAGTAGATCTTAAAAGTTATCACAAGAAAAAATTTTTTCTGTAACTATGTAAGGTGAAGGATCACTTATCATGGTGATCATTTCACAATGTATACAGATATCGAATCATTATGTTGTACAACTGAAACTAATATGTATATGTCAATTATACCTCAGTTAAAAAATATTTGATAATTCAGCACTATTCATAATTTTAAAAAACTCTTAGCAAACTCAGACTAGAAAGGAACTTCCTTAACTTGGAGGGTTATTTACAAAAAAAATTATACAGAGTCTTTGATGGTGATATGTTTGAAACAATCTCTTTAAAATCAGGAGCAAGATAGAGCACCCGTTATCACAATCCCATTCAACAGTGCACTGTAGATCTTACCTAGAACATTAATGTAAGACACAGAAATACAGGCATAAAGATTGGAAAGAAACAAAGCTGTCATCATTTGCAGATGATTTTCTACATATAAAACCCAAAAGAATACATGGAAAAATTATTATAAATAATAAGAGAGTTTACTAAGTAGCTGGCCAGTAATGGCATGATATGTGCCATCAACAAGCAATTAAAAAACATATTGCTTAAAAGATACAGTGCTTAAAAATATTATATATGTATAGCTATATACATAATGTGTTGTTATACATGTGTATATATTATATATGTATAGCTATACACATACATATTACTATATATTAAAAATAATAAAATCAATAAGTTACATAGGAAAAAATCTAATACAAAAAAGCTCAATAGAAATGAAAAATGACTCAAACTTTAAAAGGCAAAGAAGGTAGTGCACAATAGACTGGGTCCTGCAGAAAGCTGGATCAATTATTTAAAAAACAAACTAAGAATCATCAGAGGACTGAGAGAAAAAGCATAAAAGATGTGATATGACAATGATAAGTGGCAGTGAGAGCAGAACTATGATATACATTCTGTGTACTACACAACAACACCAGGAACAAAGAGCAAAGAGATAGAAGAAGAACTAGTCAAATACAAAGAATTAGTCAAATAAGAAGAAATAGTCAAATCAATCACAAAAGAAGTTGTTTTGTTTTCAGAAGTTAAATGTGGTAGGCCAGCCCTGGTGGTCTTGTGGTTAAGATTCGGCACTCTCACTGCCACAGCCCGGGTTTGTTTCCACATCAGGGAGCCACACACCACCATCTGTCACACTGTGGGGGCTGCATGTGGCTGTGATGCTAAAAGCTGTGTGACCAGGATTTCAAACACCAGCAGGGTCACCCCAGGTGTCAGCAGAGCTTCCAGACTCAGACAGACTAGGAAGAAGGATCTGGCCACCAACTTACGAAAAATTGGCCATGAATACCCTGTGAATAGCAGCAGAGCACTGTCTGATATCACGTTGGAAGGTGGGAGGATGGTGCAAAAAGACCAGGCAGGGTTCTGCTCTGCTGTACACAGTGTCGCTAGGAGTCGGAATCGACTCAATGGCACTAACAACAACAAAAATGTAGTAGACAGAATAATGCCCCCCACCCCAAAGTTGTCCACATCCTATTCCCTGGAACCTGTGAATATGTTACTTTGCATTACAAAGGGAATTAAGCTTGCAGATGGAATTAAGTTCGCCAATAATCAGTCAGTCTGGTGATGGGGAGATTGTCCTGTCCTACGCAGGTGGGCCCAATGTTCACCAGGGTCCTTATAAGTGGAAGACAAAGGTGGAAGAGACAACTAGAGAGATAGCAGCATGGAAAGAACTCAGCCAATGTTACTGGCTTTGAAACTGGAGGAATGGGGCCATGAGCCCAGGACTGTGGGCAGCTCCCGAAGCTGGAAAAGACAAGGAAATGATTCTCCCCTAAAGCTTCCAGAAAGTAACACAGCACTGCCAACACCACGATTTTAGCTCAGTAAGACCCATTTTGGATTTCTAAGCTCCAGAACTCTAAAATAATTAATTTCTGTTGTTTTAAGCCACTAAATTTCTGGTAATTTTTTACAGAAGCAATAGGAAACATGCACTAGACAAGGACCTCTGTTAAAGACTATCAGGCCTCATTAAGTATCTGGCATAATTTATTATTAATAAAGAACAACATAACAGAAGAAACATGTCTGCAGATTTTTAAGCAAAAATTATTTGAACCAAGGTTTAATACCAGTGAAGCTGTAAGAAAACAAGAAGAATTTTTCAGATATTTAAGAAATCAGGAAGTATAGCACCTTCAAAATTTCATAAAATTACTCAAACATGTCTATAGATTAACCTAGAGAAAAGTAAATGTTAAAAAAGAAAGAGAAAGCCTTGTTATACAGAAACAATATTGAACATTAAAACTAGTTAAGCACAGTTAAGCTTAATACACTTGTTGAAACTATGTGACAACAGTGACACTACTCTATATTGTACTATGATGGAAGATACATGCCATTATACACTGTCCAAATCCACGGAATGGCCACCACCGTGAGTGAACCCTCATGTAAAGTATGGACTTCGGATGATAACGACATGTCACTGTAGGGTCATCAGTTGTAACAAATGTATCCCTCTAGTGGAGGATGTTGACAGTGGGGGAGGCTATGCATGTGTGCGGCAGGGGGTATATGGGACATCTCTGCACCTTCTGCTCAATATTGCTGTCAACCTAACAGCGCTCTACAAAATAAAGTCTATTTTTAAAAAATTACCTTAGCAGTAAAGAAAAAACTATCTGATAATTTGTGAAATAACTCTTTAAATAGGTTATGCATAAAGTAAAGAATAATCATGTAACAATTACAGAAATGTGGACCTTAAATTCCAGATTACATCACAAAACCTGGTAAATGGAGAGAGGAAGTTACAAAAGCACACTAAATATGCATCTCATGAAGCAGGGAGTTTATCATCACCCTAAATGCTAAACCTTCACAATCTGTAATCAAGCATGCCATCCTCTCCTTCCCGCCAGCTAGTTAACTACTCCCACAAGAACCTATTTCTGACCTCAGTGGAATATCCAGTCCTTGACTTTCTACTAACCCACTAGATGACCGACCCCTTTCTTGACTTTCCTGTTTGCCCCATTTAGATCCCTTGGTCTGTCATGTCACTAACACCCTTGTTAGTCCCTTCAACTTAAACTCTGTCCTTTCATTATACCCAGCTGGAAAAAACCCACATTGGATGAACCCAACTACCTGTTTTGTATGAAACTTTGCTCAGGCAACAGAGCATAGAGAAAATTCCCCAATGATTCAGAGAGATCCCAATATAAACTGGGCCCTCGACTGTCACTCTTGCTACTAGCGTCTCACTTTCCACCATTTCAAATCTGTCTCACTCTTACCAAACTTCTAACTCCGCTGTCATCCCTAGCACTTTCAACAAATGCTTTCACTTCTTACTTTAGAGAAAAAATTGAAGATATCAGATGTTGCTACTTTATCATCTAGACAAGAAACGTACAAAACTAACCCATACACTCATGCATCCCACTTCCTTACAGTTGTAAAAAGGAATTGCCCATTCTCCAATCAGTTCTCTTGGCTTTGGAGCTTCTCCATGCAACTGATTAGAAGTCCTGCTTGCTCTTGTGCATCAAACTTTTCCCTCTCAACGGGGCAGGACTAGCTACATAATTGCTGGTCCCAGTGCAAACTGAAAATGTGGGACCCCTGGTTCAAAAATTATTAACAATTTTAAGATGGCAACAGCAGATTATTAAACCAAGCACAGAGCCCTACTAAGTGCAGGACGCTGTAAGACTACACAGGTTTCACATCCACAAAGTTAGCCTTGTGACTGGATCTTTTCCATCAACTCTTACATGGGCTCATATAGAATCCATTTTAAAAACAACAACAAATCAAGCTCTATCATCGCCCCTACTCCTGTCCTGCTATGAAAGGCTCTCTCCTCCTCTTAAAAGCTGACCTAGTGTTGTCCATCTTTGGGTCTTCAGTTTCTCGCTGCTCACTCATGCTCTGCCTACTCCACACGGGCTTCAGTCCAATGACTTCACAGAAGGCGCTCTTCCCAAGGCCACCGAGGGCTGCTGTGTTGCTAAGTGAAACAGCTGTGTTTCAGTTATTATCTTATCTAGCCTCTCCCTCCTTCTGAACGCTTTCTCTAACTTCCTTGATGCCACATCATCCCGTTGTTCTCCCTACCTCTTCACGCCTTTTTTTGTTTTGTCTTCTTTGCAAAATTCTCCTCCTCTCCTAGTCAGCCACTCAGTGTTAGCGTAGTTCAAGTAACCAGCCCTCTTCTCTGTCCCACCCATCATTTCTTCTTCAGGGTCTCTGAGGCCTGCATCTTCAGTTTTAACTTCTTTATGGTGTACATCACAACATAGAATTTGTGTATTATGTAGCTAAAACTGCCATTTTTTTCTTTTCTTCAGTAGATTTACTGGCCTATTTAGGAAGCCCTTCTAAACTCAATCATAGGAACAACTTCTTTATTTTTTTACTACTTTTAATTATTTTTTGTTTTTTAACATTTTGAATATTATTTCAACAAATTTATTTTTTATATGATATCTAATATTTTAAATAAATTATCTGTGGGTTCCAACATCATCTCCTTAGTAATTTGAAATCTCACTTTATCATTTTTCTACAATAAACATACATTATTTTTATAATCAGAGAAAGTAACAAATTTAAATAAGAAAACAATATTGTATACAGTCAAATCAAATCTGTTTTTCTTTTATAATTTATTTTTTCACAGAGTGAGAAAAGATAGAAACTGATTAATTCTTAATCATGATTTCTGATAGTTTTTCAATGTATTTTCTATTTAACTCAAATAAATTGTAATTTTTCTAAATTTTTCCTCACTTCAGAATATAAACTCTATGAAAGCAGGGATTTTGTATCTTATTCAATGTTGTATCCCTGTTCCAGTGCTTAGAACAAACTGGCAGGAGAAACTGAGTACATATTTGTCGAGTTAATAAATAAATAACTGAATGAATTAATTATTTGCTAACAAGTTATTCCAAATCTGTATTTCTTTATTTTTCCAAAGAGTTTTAAATTGTCTTTTAAAAACCAAATATTATGGGGCCGCCCGGTGGCGCAGCGGTTTAGTCTGCGCTTGGCAGCCTGGGGTTTGCAGGTTCGGATCCCAGGCGCCCGCAGATGCACTGCTTGTCAAGCCATGCCGTGGTGGTGTCCCATATAAAGTAGAGGAAGACAGGCATGGATGTTAGCCCAGGGCCAGTGTTCCTCAGCAAAAAGAGGAGGATTGGCGATGGATGTTAGCTCAGGGCTGGTCTTCCTCACAAGAAATTAAAAAATAAATAAATAAAAACCAAATATTAAACTTTACAGTGGCTTGCGTAACTATGATCCCCATTGGTCCCACTGATCTCATTGCCTCGGAGCACGCCAGTGTGACCGCATCCCATTATTGTGCCCATGAATGATGTTTTTACATGTTTTAGCTAAGATCTAGCTAAACCAATCTTTTTCAGAATAGTTTTTGATAGTCTTATAATTAGATAAATGTAATAATCATTTAACTGTGTTGGACAAAGACTATTTTGTGACATATATTTGACTCAAATCAATTAATGTGTGAGAATCAATTTTTTTACCCAATCCGTCTGTACAGCTTGCATTCAGGGATTCCAGGTGTCTGCTCGGGTGTAACCAGTGTTGGGCAGGAAGCAATGACAATATAGAAAAGAGCAGAGCCCAGTCAGCCTGGAAGGCCATCTACCCAAGACCCTCTCACATGGCACTGGTGTGTTAGAACTAGAAATGGAGGTTGAAAAGAGAGCCTTCGCACAAGCCACGAAGACAGAGTCAAATTGAATATCTAAAGGGCAAAGGGAGGACAGAAATTGAAGGAAGGGCAATGGATGCAAAAAGCTGAAAGCCGGAAATAACAGGCATCAGAATAAAAGGATGTGAAGAGGGGCTCAGCACCAAGGTTTTGAAAGGACCTCAACCCTCACACAAGAAGGGAGGCAGCAAAGAAGGAAGGAAGACTTGTTATGTCCTTGAATTTTCTGATCAGAAATATTATGTTCAGTGTAGGAAAACTAGAAAACAAAACATTATGAAAAAGAAAACAAAATTCACCCATAATATGACAAATGGAGGAAAACATTTTACTTTCTATTACCTTGTAGCCAATAAAGTCAAATATATTTATGTTTATATTTTTATAAGTAGGTTTTCCCCCCACCATCCATTTCCTGGATATGATACTTTCATTCTTTTTTTCAACTTTCTTTATCATGTTTTAGGTCTTTCTTTTCAAACAGAATATAGATGGATCTCATTTTTTCAACCCAATCAGCTAGTCTTTTATGGGTGTTAAGTTCTTTTACACTTACTTATTACAGATCTATTGCTGCTTAACAAATTACCCCCAAACACAGTGGCTTATTATCCCCGTTTCTGTGGCTCAGGAGTCTGGGAGTGGCTTACCTGGGTATCTCTGGCCGAGGGCCTTTGATGATGCTGCAATAAGACATTGGCCAGGGGTTCTGTCATTTCAATGCTCAACTGAAGAAGACCCACAACCAAGACGCCCGGTTGTTGGCAGGACTTGAGTGAGGCTCTTGGCGGTGAGAGATTGAATACACAAATGGACAATTGCCAGACGATCTATAAAAATAAAATTCTGACTGACCCACAACCTACAGCACCTTGCCCAGGAAGCCAACCTCTTATCTCCAGTAACCAGCCCAGGAAGCCAGCCTGCTGTAAGTCAGGCTTGGAGGAAGTCAGACTGCTGTATCTGGTAACAATCCAGGAAGCCAAACAATAACCGCTGTAACAACCAGCCCCAAATGGCCAGGACTTGATTAATAACTGACAGCTTCCTGAATTTGGCCCTACTTCCAATTTAGCACCAAATTAGGACCAACCAAAGCCAAATATGCTCCCTAACAAATCACATAGGATGCCCCCCTTCTAGTAGCCACCTCCAGCTTCCCCAAGCCAATGGCCTCCCATCAGGGCACATCTGAAGCCTAGGGAATGCCCCCCTTTTTGTCTTCCAGTTGCCTCCTATATCCCGTTGTCCCTCTCCCCCTTTATCCTTCTGATCTCTCTCCTCTGCACCTCCTCCCTCCTTTTCTTGCCTAGACCCCCTACCTTTTCCCAATAACTCTTCTTAAACCCCAAAATGCCCATTGCCTCTAAGAATCCAAACCTCCCATGAGCCAAGTATGCAGACAACTACAGAAGTTAAACCTTGGAGGCAAGCTGAATTAGGAGCTGTAATTAAAGATTTCCCTAAACCCAAATAAAACCAGCACATATTCATGGAAGAATTTAGAATTTGGGGCGTTGCATATAACCCACGGTTACCTGACATATATCAACTTGTACACACGTTGGTCAGAACCTCAGATGTGACATCTTAGAGGGAAAAAGCTGATTGAACTGACCCAGAAAGGGACCCACAGGATCCCTCCTTCCACAATAAACCAGAGGGTCAAAAAAAGGCTTGAAAGGGGCCGCCCAGTGGTATAGTGGTTAAGTTCACGTGCTTTGCTTCGGAGGCCCAGGGTTGGCGGGTTCAGATCCCAGGCGTGGACCTACACACCACTCATCAAGCCATGCTGTTGTCCCACATACAAAATAGAGGAAGATTGGCAAAAGACGTTAGCTCAGGGCCAATCTTCCTCACAAAAAAAAAAAAAACCCTTGAAAAGTAGGCCAAAGTGTCCTAAAAACCACACCAGAAAATTTTCCAGTAAAAATTAATTGGACCATGATTCAATCATGCAAAAAAAAAGATGAAAAATAGGAGATTTTCAGGATACGCTAGAAAATATCTTCCTTCTGACAGCGTTCGGGAGTTAAGGAGTAGCTGATATAACAACAGCCCTCTCGCCTCATTTTGTCAATGGAGTTAAACCTGGAAGTGGAGACCTAACTTCAAAACAAAAAAATAAGAATGAGAAATAACCCCTGAACTACAACACCTGGCAGAACATTTGGAAAGGGCTTTAGAACAAAAATGAGATAGGACCCAAAGTAAACTTGGCCTTGCAGGTCCAACAGCTGGGTGGCCCACTCCCCAGCCAACTGCCTACTAAGGACACTTGAAGATATTGTAAACAGAAGGGACACTGGAAAAAAAGACTGTCCCATGTTAGAGGAGAAAAACCAAGACGAAGAAAAATCCCTCTGTTCAGATCAATGAAGGTGCTCTGAGGAAGGAAAAGTGTCCAGTATCCTGCCGGACCCTTAACCCCTCAAAGTGAATTAACTATAATCATAGATGGTCATCCTCATCAATCCCCGGGGGATATGGGTGCCACACTTTCTACATTAAACCCTGCCACCTCTGTTTAGCCTCTTTCTCGGGGTAAACGTATCACACAGTAGGCAGGTATTTCAAATAACCCACAGATGTTCTCCCATCTCTCAGCCCTTAACTATTAACCCCTTGGGCCCTTGACTGAAAACATTCCTTCCTGCTCTGTGATAGCACCCCTGCAAATTTAATAGGGAATTGCAACATTAAGTGCACACCACAGGGACTATTTCTTGAGGTCCCAGAGGACTCCTCTATTCATAATCAAGTTGTGTCTGCCCTGGATACACCTTTGCCTCCTCCATCATATTTAATGCACACCCCAAATAAGGATCTTGACACTGTACCTGACTATAAGCTAAAAATTCCATGGATACAGGAAAAATAATTGGAGCAGAACCTATCAAATTTCAGCTAGATCCTACCAAACTGTTACCTAAACTTCCCCAATATCCCTTGAAACCAGAAACAAAGGAAGGAGTCAAACATAGCTGAAAGCCTTACATCCAAAGGCTTCTCATGCCCTGCACCAGCCCTTGTAACACTCTGTCCTGCCAGTAAATGAACTAAATGGACAAGGACATTCATTGATTTAAGACTTCAAGCCATCAGCAGAGTTGTTATCCCTCACTCCTCAGTACTCAGTAGTATTTAACCCGAATACCATCCTGCCACCAATTCCTCCTGAAGCCACGTGCTTCACTCTAGTGGATCTTTGCTCTGCCTTTTCTGTTTGCCTCTAGACCAGGAGAATTAATACCTTTTTGCCTTCACTGGGGAGGATAATAGTACACCAGGACAGTCATGCCCCAGGGTTCACCCTCCTACTTTTCCCAGGTCCTCAATCAAGACTTTAAAGATCTAAATTTCCCTTGTGATTCAGTTCTGATACAATATGTAGAAAATCTCCTAGTTTGTTTAGAAATCAAGGAAATCTGTAAAAAAGATTGCATTTACTTGCTCTCAGCCTTAGCAGAAAAAGGATATACAGTTTTAAAAAGATAAATTACAATTTTGCCAATACACAGTCCGTTATTTAGGGTGTGACCTATCTAAAAAGAGAAAAACACTCTCTCCCTTTAGACTAAAGGCTATTCAAACTCATCCTGGACCCCTCACAAACGACACTTGAGAGGATTTCTAGGCTTATCCGGATATTGCAGAGAATAGGGGCCAAATTTTTCTGGGATTGCAGCACTTCTTTATGAACTGACTCAGTCCTCAGTAAGATACCCTCTGCTCTGGGATCCAAACATGAACAGGCCTTCTGGAACCTGAAGAAGGCTCTTCAATAGTCTCCTTCTCTAGGCATCTCTAGCTACAAGAAGCCCTTTTGTCTATTTGTGCATGAGCGATGGGACAAGCCTTTGGGGTTCTAAGTCAACTTCATGGGAACCATCAAAACTCATTGCTTACTCCTACCCTTGACCCAGTGGCAAAGGCTCATCCCCTTTGTCTTAGGGCAAGAGCTGCCACTTGAAAACTCATTGATGCTTCAGCTGAACTAATTCTAGTCTCCCCATTTCACCTCATGGTTCTTTATGCAGTACGGTCATTACTACTGACTGAGAGCAGACAGCACTCTTTATCCAGCCAATTAACCTCTTAGGAAATTCTGCTACTCTCTCTCATATTACTATTCATTGCTGCAACACCTTGAATCTTGCCTCTCTCCTGCCCCTACCAGAATTAGAGGGACCTCATACTTGTCTTACTTCAGTTAGGGAACTCTGTCCCTCACTCAGATATATTAGAGAGTCCTATTGCAAACATTGACCTAGTACTATTTGTTTTTGGATCATACCTCAACACTGAAAGTTACCTTGATAACACTGAGGTTATCAAGCAGGAGATGCTGTCACTAGTGTTAGAGCTCCTTTAGAAGATAATTCCCTACCTGAGGTAAAATCAGCCCAGATGGCAGAACGCCTTGCATACTAGAGCTTGTCAACTAGCTGAAGATTAGAGAGTAATCGTATATACAGATAGACAGTATACTTTGGGGGAAGTATATGACGTTGGGATGCTTTGGAAACAAAGGAGTTTTCTCACTGCTGCTGGAATCCCCATCAAAACTGGACAGCAAGTTAAGGAACTCTTAGATGCAGTCCTCCTTCAGAAAGAGGTGGCTACTATAAAGGTTGAGGCCCAGGTGAAAAATGATAATATGGAAGCTGAAGTAAATGCTCTAGCAGATCATTATGACAAACAAGCCTCTTTAACCAGGTTATGATCCTATCTAAACCCTTGAAGGAAAAATCTCGGGGGGATTCAGAGAGGCTGTTATAAAATATCAATAGCTATCCCCTGATTTTGAGAAGGAAGAATGGAAAAAACCTGACTGTACCCATCACACAGATAATCTCTGGTGCTCTCAGGATGGCCACTTGGTAGCACCAGATGACTTCAAACAGATATTAGCTCAGTGTTTCCATGAAACTACTCATCTTGGAATAGACAAATTGGTTAGTATCTAAAGTCAACATTGGTGGGGAAACTTTAAAAAGATAGGTGAGGTTATTTTCAGGTCATGTATCACCTGTCAACAACATAATCCTGGAAAAACTGTAAAGGTGGGACATGGACCAAAACCAAAGCCTAAAGGTCCCTTTGAACACCCTCAGATGGATTTTGTCCAGTTTCCACCCTCCATGGAATTTGAATATATTTCAGTGATAATATGTCTATTTTCAAGATGGGTTGAAGCATTTCCTTGCAAAAAAGCTACAGCCCTTACAGTTGCTAAAAATCTGCTTGATTTTGTGTTTCCAATCTGGGGCATCCAAACTTTTTAATCAACTAATCGAGGCACACACTTTAGGGGAACCATATAAAAGAACCTTGTAAAACATTGCCCCTTGCTCACACACTACACTGTCCTTAACACTTACAATCTTCTAGAGAAATTGAAAGGACCAATGACATCCTTAAATTAAAATTACCAAAACTTGCAGAAACCTTTGAGTCTCCTTGTCCAAAGATACTCCCTCTAGCACTTATGGCAATACAGTCTACTCCCTAGGGGAGACATTGGTTATCACTCTATGAATTAGTGCCTAGAAGGCCCACATGTCTAGGGATTTCACCTCCAATACCAGACTGTGCCATACTGCATGCAGACATGGCAGAATATAGCAAGAGACTCATGTACTATAACCAGTCCTATCATAAACAGGTTAAGACCACCTTCCTACAACATCTTCCATCTTCATAATCTTCAGACAGAAGATTTTGTTATTGGACGAGACATCAGAAAAAAAACACTCTTGAACCTTGCTGGAAGAGACTCTCTCAGGTACTGTTATCAACAAACACAGCATTGAAACTCGAAGGAGTCAATTCTTGGATTCACATTTCACAACTAAAGAAGAAATCAGAACCCAGCACAATTGAAAGATTATTCCAATAGGGGATCTCAAACCAAGGCCTGTCAGAGACCCTCCAAAAGCAGCCAATCTTCAGAAGCAGACAGCTGACCCAAGACCTTGAGCGCAAGTATATAACACCAGTTAGTGGACAGTTTCTGCCTAAGACATCGTACCAAGACCCTATCTAATTCCTCTTTTGTTGTTTATCTGCTCACTGATAATCATTGTTCTTATTTTTTATGGACTGCTTAATATCATCGACCCACAATGACCCTTTTACTCTTTTCTTTCCTCCTTATTATAAGTGTTAGGTCAGAACATACTCATTCTAAAGCCATCCTTATATGACCCCAAATAGTAGCCACTGCTCTCATTCTTCCTGAATGCTACGTATGCCATCCCTTACCAGACCTCCATGATAAAAATTTCTGGGCAATCCAAGTTTCATGAAATGAGACCACAGGCAATCATAGCCAATGGCATTTCCACTTGCACCTACATGGACAATTAAACAAATCAACCTGTTACTTTGCTAGTGTCCCTCTCTCCCAGAAAAAAAAAGAAACAATTATTACAATCTGTTGATCAGACCCTAGATAATCCTAAATTTGAATTCAACAACTTTTATAGGGCAATGGACCAAATACTTACCACCTGGCAGAGACTAATAGAGATCCAAATTTGTAACCCAGCTCATGTAAGGCCTTGATTCCAACCTGGCGCTGTGAACATCTTTTTTCTCAGATCTATTCCTGTTTGGATGCCTGGTCCTGTTTGCCTCAAACTAATACTTGATGCACTTTGAGAATAGTATTCTCATACTTGTCTTTACTTAGAGACTCTAATTCTATTAATAAATGAGCTTGGAAATTCACACTCAGATGTGCGTTCCAAAATGAGGGCACTGTTGATTATTTTAGATACACTATCTGAAAAAATTACTGAGTCATCGTTTTATACAAACAATTAGAGCAGTGCTCCCCTCATTGGGATCATACAAATAGAAAAGACTATGAAAAAACCTACCACTAAGTTTGGTGGAAGTTAATGACACTATCTCTGCCCTAGATGGAACATAGATCCATCTCAACTCATTCACATGAGTAGCAAATGGACAATTGCATTGCTCTAGATTTCTTGTTACTTAGTCATGGTGGTTCTATGCCACTGCTAACACTTATTGTTGTTCTTGGGGCAATGAAACAAGCAAGTTGGAATAAGCTACACATTGCCTTAAAGAAAAAGCTATTTAGCTCACTAAGATTGATCCTTGTGGCCTAAGGGATTTCTTCTCTTGGCCTGGGTTGGGCAATTGGGGTTCCTGGTTTCAGAGAATCTTATAAGCACTATTAATTATTCTCGTTTTTGCCACAGTGGTTATGACAATAGTCTGCTGCATTTTATCTAGAGTCTTAAATGCTTCTACATAGTAGCTATCTATCTCATCAGATGATCACCATGGTGATACAACAAAAAGTTCAGGAAGATCTTGCAATACGGGTAACTATGAAGACATCTACACAATTTCCAAGTGGTAAAGATCTGGATCTCCAGTGCTTCCTGAATTGGTCATCTTTTGGCAAGAGAGAGAATGACCAAAAGAGGGGACTAAGAAACTAAATATACAAATCACAATGCCCAGACCATATATAAAAACAGAACTCTGACCCACAATCAGCAGCAATCTTCCCAGAAAACCAACCCCTTATCTACAGTAACCAGCCCAGGAAGCCAGCCTGCTATAAGTCAGACTTGGAGGAAGTCAGACAGTTATCTCTAGTAACAACCCAGGAAGCTGAAGAATAACCACTGTAACAACTGGCCCCAAATAGCCAGGACTTGATTAATAACTGACAGCTTTCCAAATTTTTGTCCCCTTTCCAACTTAGGACCAACCAGAGAAAGCCAAATATGTACCCCTAACAAATTGCTGAGGATGCCCCGTTCTAGTAGCTACCTCCAGCTTTCCCAGGCCAACAGCCTCCAGTCAGGGTGCACCTGGAGCCTTCCTTTTTTTCCACCATAAGCTCTCTTGCACCTCTGCCTGCCTTTGAGTCTCTGTCAAAACATAAGTGATGATGGCTGACTCCCTTGCTGTAGCAAGCCTTTGCCCACTCTCATGTGGTTGGTCTTCATCTATTTCCACAGTGGGAGACATCAGTTCTGTGACACATGGCCCTCTCCACATGCAGCTCACAAGATGGCAGCTGGCTTCTCTCAGAGCAAGTGACCAAGAAAACAAGAGAGGGCAGTCCAAGACAGAAACCATAGTGTTTTTGTAGCCTAATCTCAGAAGTTACATCCAACCACTTTTGCTGTGTTCTGTTATTTAAAACAAGTCACTTGGTCCAGCCCACATTCAGGGGAGACTACACAACAGGGTGAATACCAACATGTGAGGATCACTGGGGTCCACCTTAGAGGCTGTTCACCACACTTAGTATAGTGACTGATGTACTTAACATTGTCCAGTAACTTATTATATATTGTTCTTCCTTCCTTTTGTTTTGTCATTATTTTTTGATTTTTTTTTTGGTGAAGATTAGCCCTGAGCTAACATCTGTTGCCAGTCTTCCTCTTTTTGCTGAGGAAGATTGGCCCTGAGCTAACATCCATGTCCATCTTCCTCTACTTTATATGGGACACCACCACAGCATGGCTTGATAAGTGGTACATAGGTCCACACCCGGGATCTGAACCTGCAAACCCCGGACTACTGAAGTGTACTGCATGAACTTCACCACTACATCACTGGGCCGGCCCCCAGTTTTTGATATTTTTAATACCATTTTCCACACAATTGTTTTGAATTTCCACAGTACTTTTCCATTTCATTAATTGCAATTTTCCTTTTCTATGCTCTCAGAGATAGATATGTATGATGCTATTTTTTTTAAAAAAGGGAGCAATTGTTTCCCTCCATGAAACTCTGTTTCATCACTAACTCATTGCACAACAACAAGAGGATTCCGTTGAAATAGATTCACTTAAGATTGCTGGGAAGATGGTGGCATAGGAGGACCCTGAACTCACCTCCTCTCATGGACACAACAAATTTACAACCACCCTTGGAACACTTACCCCTGAGAGAGAACCGGAAACTAGATAAAAAGAACCTCCACAACAAGGGACACTGCTGACTGAGGTGGAAGAGGTAGAAATTCCTTTCTGGAGAGAAAAAGTCACATTCTAGCTGTGGTGCTTCACAGCCAGGAGCAATCTTAAGGTATGAAGCTTCTCCTGGAGGAGTGGGGGATTTGAGAGAGAGAGCTTTGCCACAATAAGCACCTTTTGGACTCAGCACAACTGAGACGACTGTTACAATATCTGGCTTTTCTGGCTACTAAAATGGGGAGTACCCCCAGAAAAGCTATTGGATATAAGCGAAAGAAAAGCTTGCTCTTAAATGGCCCATGCACAAAGTCACCCATTTCAGAAAGCAACCTAAAATCACCAGAAAGAAAAGTGCACCGTCATTTGCTGCAAAGAGGCTCACTTGATAGGTTCTGGGTGAATCTTGGCAAAAGGTAAGACATCCCCAGGCCGGGACCACCTCACCAGGGACTGAGACATTGGCAGCAGCCATTACTGTAACTTACTACAGGCATGCTGACATAGACACTGGCAGATGCCGTTGGAGTTCTTCCCCTGGCCTGTTAGCCCATGGTCTGCCCTGCCTACTGGAGCACCGATTTAATCCAGCTCAGCCAGGGCAGGCAGCCCACCCTAGGGACTGGCCCCACCCACCAGCAAGCCCTCAGGCAACTTGTGGGCCCGCAGAGGTGGAGTACGTGGGACCTCTGCAGTGGGGTGAGTGGGTCCACCTCTGTGGGGCAGAGCGTGTGTGAGGGGCGGGCCTGCAGTGGTGGAATGTGTGGGGTCTCTGCACTGGGGGGAGTGGGTCTGCCTCAGTGTGTCAGGGCATGTGCACAGAACAGGACTGTGTTGACAGGGTGTGTGAGCCTGTGGGCAGTGGGGCTTGTCAGCTGCAGCAGACTTGTGCTTCTCAAACAGCCACATAGGGGCTCTGCCCCCTCTTCCAATGCCTGAAACAATTCACCTCACCCAGCTGCACTACTGAGAGAGCTGAGAACAGCCTTGAAGGACAGAGGCCTACAGCAATTGTGAACCCCTGAGCCTAGCAAGCAGCCATGCTGGGGGCCTACTCACTTAACAGAAAAACCATAGCAGGAATGTGCTATTAGACCTTGCAGACAACTGTGCTGGGCCTCCCCACACCCAATAAAGTGACTGAAGGGACCACAGCAGCCACATGCAGCTAAGCATTACAACCAGCTGGCCAGGAGGACAGCCCAGCCTCCCCAGGCACCTGCAGCAAGAGCAACCCTGCCACACAGAAGGATACAAGTAGCTCACACAGGGGTCACTCCTGGAACATTTGGAACTGGTGATGAGAAGGAAGAACACTGCTGGGCCTCATAAGGTATCTTTTACACAAGGAACCTCTCCAAGATTGGGAGAGGTAGCTAATCTACCTAACACATAGATATAAGCACAGAGAAAGAGGCAAAATGTGGAGACAAAGGACTATGTTCCAAATAAGGATACAGGACAAATCCTCAGAAAAAGAACTAAATGAAACATTGATAAACAATCTACCTGATATAGAGTACAAACTAATAGTCATAAGGATGCTCACTGATCTTAGGAGAAGAATGGATGAATTCAGTGAGAACTTCAACAAAGAATTGGAAACTATAAAAAAGAACCAATCAGAAATGAAGAATAAAATAATGGAAATGAAAAATTCACTGGAGGGACTCAATAGCAGAGTAGAGGATACAGAAGAATGGATCAGTGAGCTGGACAAAAGACTAGACGAAATCACCCAAGCTGAACACATAAAAGAAAAAAGAATTTAAAAGAATGAGGACAGTCTAAGGGACCTCTGGGACAGTATCCATTGCTCTAACATCCGTATCATTGGTGTCCAAGAAGGAGGAGAGAGAGACAAAGGTGCAGAGAACCTATTTGAAGAAATAATAGCTGAAAACTTTCCTAACCTAAGGAAGGAAACAGACATCCAGGTACAGAAAGCACAGAGAGCACCAAACAAGACAAACCCAAAGAGGTCCACACGAAGACACATTATAATTAAAATGTCAGGAGTTAAAGATAAAGAGAGAATCCGAAAAGCCACAAGAGAAAGGCAACAAGTTACATATAAAGGAAACTCCATAAGGTTATCAGCTGACTTCTCAGCAGAAACCTTATAGGCTAGAAGGAAGTGGCACAATATATTTAAAGTGCTGAAAGGAAAAAACCTACAGCCAAGAATACTCGACACAGCAAGTTTATCATTCAGAATGGAAGGCGAGATAAAGAGTTTCCCAGACAAGCAAAAACTAAAGGAGTATATCACCAATAAACCAGCCTTACAAGAAATGTGAAAAGGACTTATTTAAGTGGAAAAGAAAAGACTAAAAATAAAACAAAAACAAGAAAAATAAAATCACTGGTAAAGGCAAATATACAGTAAAGGTAGCAGATCAACCACTTATGAAGGTCAAAAGACAAAAGTACTAAAATTATTTCCATGATACGAGAGTAATATATACACAAGCACAAAAAAAGAGGTTAGATATGATATCTAAAACATAAAACATGGGAGGAGGTTGAGTAAAAGAGTAGACCTTTTAGCAAGAGGTCAAACTTAAGAGATCATCAACTTAGTATAGATTGCTATACACATGGGTTATTTTATATGAACCTCATGGTAATCACAAACCAGAAAACTATAATAAATACACAAAAAATTAAGAGAAAGGAATCCAAACATAATACTAAAGAAATCCATCAAACCACAAGGAAACAGAGCAAGAGAAGAAGAAAGGAACAGAGAAGAACCATTAAAATACCCAGAAAAAAAATAACAAAATGGCAATAAATATATACTTATCAATAGCTACTTTAAATGTCAATGGACCAAATGCTTCAATGAAAAGACATAGAGCGGCAGATGAGATAAAAAAATAAGACCCGTATATACACTGCATACAAGAGACACACTTCAGACCTAAAGATACTCACAAACAGAAACTGAAGGGATAGAAAAAGATACTCCATGCAAATGGCAATGAACGAAAGTTGAGATAGCAATACTCATACCAGAGAAAATAGACTTTAAAACAAAAACTGTAACAAGAGACAAACAAGGGCACGACATGATGATAAAGGGAACAATCTAACAAGAGTATATACCTCTTACAAATATCTATGCCCCCAACATAGGAGCACCTAAATATATAAAGCAATTATTAACAGACATAAAAGGAGAAATAGACAGTAACACAATAATAGTAGGGAACTCTAACACTCCACTTACACCAATGGATAGATCATCCCAACAGAAGATCAATAAGGAAACATTGGTCTTAAATGACACATTAGACCAGACTTAGTAGATATATACAGAACATTCGATTCAAAAACTGCGGAATACACATTCTTTTCAAGTGCACATGGAACATTTTCCAGGATAGATCACACATTAGGTCACAAAACATGTCTCAATAAATTTAAGAAGACTGAAATCATACCAAGCATCTTTTCTGACCATAGTGGTATGAAACTAGAAATCAACTACAGGAAGAAAATGAGAAAAGCCACAAATATGTGGAGATTAAACAAAATGCTACTGAACAACGATTGGGTCAATGAAGAAATCAAAGGAGAAATCAGAAAACACCTGGAGACAAAATACAAATGAAAAGATGACATGCCAAAATTTATGGGATACAGCGAAAGTGGTTCTAAAAGGGAAATTTATAGCAATACAGTCCTACTCAACAAACAAGAAAAATCTCAAATAAACAATCTAGTAGTGCACCTAAAGGATATGGAAGAAGAAGAACAAACAAAGCCCAAAATCAGTAGAAGGAAGGAAATAATAAAGATCAAAGTAGAAATAAATGAAATAGAGACTGAAAAAACAGTACAAAAACATCAATGAAACTAAGAGCAGGCTCTTGGAAAAGATTTAAAAAATTGACAAAACTTTAGCTAAACTAACCAAGAAAAAAAGAGAGAAGACTCAGATAAATAAAATTAGAAATGAAAGAGGAGAAATTACAACTGATACCTCAGAAATACAAAAGACTATAAGAGAATACTACAAAAAGCTATATGCCAACAAATTGGGTAATCTAGAAGAAATGGATAAATTTTTAGAATCATACAGTCTTCCAAAACTGAATCAAGAAGAAATAGAGAATTTGAATAGACCAGTGACCAGTAAGAAGATCGAAACAGTAATCAAAAACCTCCCCCAAAATAAAAGTCCAGGACCAGATGGCTTCCCTAGTGAATTCTACCAAACATTAAAAGAAGACCTAATACCTATCCTTCTCAAATTCTTCCAAAAAATTGAAGAGGAAGGGAAGCTTCCTAACTCATTCTATGAGGCCAACATTACCCTGATATCAAAACCAGACAAGGACAACATAAAAAAAGAAAATTACAGGCCAATATCATTGTTGAACATCAATGTAAAACTCCTCAACAGAATACTAGCAAATCAAGTACAACAATACATTAAAAAGATAATCCACCATGATCAAGTGGGATTTATTCCAGGGATGCAGGGATGGTTCAACATCCACAAATCAATCAGCATGATATGCCATATTAACAAAACAAAGAATAAAAATCACATGATCATCTCAATAGATGCAGAGAAAGTATTTAACAAGATGTAGCACCCATTTATGATAAAAACTCTGAATAAAATGGGTATAGAAGGAAAGTACCTCAACATAATTAAGCCCATACATGACAAACCCACAGCCAATATCATATGCAACAGAGAAAAACTAAAAGTTATCCCTCTAAGAACAGGAACCCCACAAGGATGCCCACTCTCACCACTCTTATCTAACATAGTATTGGAAGTCTTCACCAGAGCAATCAAGCAAGAAAAAGAAATAAAAGGGATCCACATGGAAAGGAAGAAGTGAAACTGTCACTATTTGCAGATGACATGATTTTATACATAGAAAACCCTAAAGAATCCACCAAAAAACTTTTAGAAATAATAAATCAATATGGTAAAGTCACAGGACACAAAATCAACATAGAAAAATCAGTTGCGCTTCCATACTCTAACAACAAAGTAGCAGAAAGAGAAATTGAGAATACAGTCCCATTTACAACTGCAACAAAAAGGATAAAATACCTAGAATAAACTTAACCAAAGAAGTGAAGATCTGTACACTGAAAACTATAAAACATTGTTGAACGAAATTGAAGAAGACACAAAGAAATGGAAAGATAGTCCATGCTCTTGGATTGGAAGAATTAACATAGTTAAAATGTCCATACTTCCTAAAGCAATCTACAGATTCAATGCAATTCCAATCAGAATCCCAATGACATTCTTCATGGAAATAGCACAAAGAATCCTAAATTTATATGGAACAACAAAAGACCCCAAAAAGCAAAAGGAATCCTGAGAAAAAAGAACAAAGCTGTAGGTATCACACTCCCTGAGGGTATTATCCTAAGTGAAGTAGGTCAGAGGAAGAAAGTCAAATACCAAATACGTATGATCTCAGTCATAAATAGAAAATAACAACAGAGACACATAGAGACAGAGATTGGATTGGTGGTTATCAGAGGGGAAGTGGGGAGGGAGGGAGGCGAAAGGGGTGACTGGGCACATGTGTGTGGTGATGAATGGTAGTTAGTCTTTGGGTGATGAATATGATGTAATCTACAGAGAAATTGAAATATAATGATGTACACCTGAAATTTATATTATACAATGTTATAAACCAATGTTACCTCAATAAAAACAAGGTTAAAGAGAGAAAATTTTGGAATAATAATAATATTTAATTTAGCTTTACATATATTGAAGTAAAGACCAAAACACCTAATGTGCTATTTGTGGAAATATTCCCGCAAATGGAGGTTTCCTGGATAATAATAAACCTGTACTATTTCATTTTAAAAGTAAAATGTTAAGCATTCCAAATATCAGCTCACAAGTAGTTATTTAAGGTCATAACAGGTTACTAAATTTTAACCTACTTTCTTATATTTATTTAGTCCCTAAACTAAACTTAAAATACCATTATAAAACAATAAATTATCCCTTTTATTACAGCTGAAGTAAGTCAAACACCATGTGATGCTACATGTTATGAATATTAAGGATTTTATTTAAATAAAATTTATTTTTAAAAAAAGAGAAAGAAATAGATTCACTTCCCCACCCCTTAAGTCTCTCATGTCATTGTGATCTGTAAAACAATGGTCATATCCCCCTCCCTC
This sequence comes from Tapirus indicus, assembly GCA_031878705.1. Classification (NCBI taxonomy): domain Eukaryota; kingdom Metazoa; phylum Chordata; class Mammalia; order Perissodactyla; family Tapiridae; genus Tapirus; species Tapirus indicus. Next base: position 63,850,730 of record CM062917.1, on the reverse strand, counting down.
TGCCCCGCTCCAGGCAACTCCAATATTTTACTAATGTAAATTACTACATTTTAGGATTTCCCTTAGAGGTGGTCCCTTTGTTTCAAGAGTTGTCATTTGCAATTGTATTTCCTTCCTAAAATATTTAGTCTTATCCATTTATACACACACACACACACACACAATTGCCAGGTTTGTTTCCTACTGCTATTCCTCTTCTTTTTCCAATCTCCCATCTGAAAGACTCTGTCCTATTGGTTTGTTTTTATATTTTTCAACTTTTTACTGAGGTATAATACACACACAGCAAAGCACACAAACCAAAATGAACAATTCTGCTGAGTGATCATAAAGTGAACACACTCATGTAACCTTCACCCATGTCCAGAAATAAAATATTGCCAGCACCACAGATGCCCTGCCAATCACCACCTCCTCCCTGCACCGAAAGGAATCACCATGCTGACTTCTCACACCATAGATTGGTTTTCCCTAGTTCTGAATTTATATCAAAGGAATAGTGCAATATTTCTTCCTCTGAGCCTGCCTCTTTCACTCAGTATTATGTTTGTGAGATTGATCAGTGTCACTCTAGTTCATCCATTTAAATTATCAGACAGCACTTCCTCATATGAATTACCACAATTTATCTGTTCATTCTACTCTTGATGACCATTTTGATTGTTTCTAATTTGGAGCTATCACAATGCTGCTATAAATACTGTGCGTATGTCTTTTGGTGCACATGGGCGTGAATTTCTGCCAGGTGTATATCTAGAGGCTAAATTACCCGTTTGCAGGGAATGCATTTTTCACCTTTAACAGACAGCTCCCATTTGCAGCAGTTGTGCCTCTTTCATTTTTGTACACCAACAATGTACAAAAGTTCCTAGGTTCATTTATTTATATTTTTAGTTAACATTTGTTAAGTTTAAAAAGGACTTACTGGAATATTTGCACCTAAGATAAAGAATTTCAGAATTCTAAACTTTGCAATTATTTACCAGGATTTTACCAGTATCCTCAGAAAACCAGAGCCCTGATATGATATCTGTGTGCCCAGCCCTGTGTTGATACAAAGAACAGGGTCCATCAGAAAACCCACAGAACATGAAGCTATGGTGGTCAGATTATTCTTGCCACCTGGAAGTTCTTTTATTTCTTCTTCCCCATGAAATTTCAATAGTAATTACAATAGTCAAAATCTGGCAGACCCTAGAAGCTTAATGAAGATAGCTATCTTCTTACAACCAAAATTACTAGACTATAATGATCCTTTTATTTCAGCAGGTTTCACAATGGGAACAGATTATTAATGATTCATTTACTTGACTTGTGTATGGGTAACTCAGGAAGAGATGAAAAATATCAAATGAGTTCTTTAGTGGGCTACTCAATCACGGTTGTCAGAGCCAGTCTTGTTATTTCTTTTAGCTGATTGCAGCCACTATCATTTTCTATGACTTCTGCTTAGTAAAGAACATAATTTATTTGTTAATTTACTCATCTGTTCACTCATTCAATAAGTATTATCCAACTCTGTGTCAACACTCTGCGGGAGCCGGAGGAGGGCAAGGTGAAGACGAGGTCATGGACACTTTCTATTAAAGATGGATGTGCTAGGCATTTTGCTTTCTTCTTCCTAAAATCCTTCAAAAACAACCAGAACAAGATGAAAGGTAAAGGAAGAAAACACCATTTTTATGAATCATGGAAATTTCCAAACCCCACATAACAGTGAAGCATACCTGCCAACTGTTAACACAGCCTGGACTCCAGTGCAGTAGAGCAAGACTGAGGATTCCCCGCAAAATCTCCAATCTGGAGACACATCAGCCACATCACTGAGACCACAGTTGCAAGATTCAGCAAGACCATGGGGACAGTAGAATGTTCCCATGAAGACCCACTTCAGCACCATGAAATGTTGGGAGACGGGTAACTGTATCATCTGGCCATTTCTATTGCCTCCCAGCAGCAAGAGTCTGCCAGAGGTAAAATGCTGTTTCTTAAGAACAAAACAGGAAAAAGTAAACAGAAAATACTCAAAGGTAGAAGAAAGCTTTTCTGAAATAAAGAAATATTTGACTATGCAGATTAACCCAGAATAAACACATTCAGGAAAATCCACAGCAAGACACAACCAGTGAAATTACTGTATTTCAAAGACAAAGAATTATGAAAGCATCCAGGTAGGAAAAACAAGTTACATTTGGGGGGAAGGGGGGATTCAGATTCTTTATAACAACCAGAAATGCCAGAAGACAATGGAGCAATGCCCACCAGAATCCCTCAAGTTGTCCTTTAAGTATAAAGATCAAAAATATTCTCAACCACATGAGAATGAAGGGACTACTACACCAATACAATTTTTTAAAATAAGATTTTTGAACACAAAGCACAACAACAAAGGTGCTTAATAAAATCCATCCACCAATCCAAATACAGCATTCATTAATGGTGAGTTTTCAATCTATTTAAGTACACAACTATGGGAAGAAATAATTGTGGTAAATAGTGACTATAAGAAAGGACATAAATGCTATTGCCATATACATTTAAAAGTAATATATGATAATACCAAATGCTTGCAAGGATATAAAGAAACTGAATCACTGATAAATTGTGAGTGGGAATGCAAAATTGTACAGTCACTATGGAGTATGGCAGTTTCTTACAAAATTAAATATATGCTTCCCATACAAGCCAGCAAATGCATTCTCAAGTATTTATCCCAGAGAAATGAAAACTTCTGTTCACTGAAAAACATGTACATGAATGTGCATAGAAACTTTATTTGCAATAGCCCAAAACTGGAAACAACCCAAATATCCTTCAGTACAGGTGCCCCCCATCAACTACTCAGTGATAAAAAAGAGCAAACTACTGATACATGCAACAACTTGGATGGATGTCAAGGGGATTATGCTGAGTGAAAAAAGATGAATCCATTTATGCAATATTCTTGAAATGACAAAATCACAGAGATGAAGAACAGATTCTTGGTGCAAGGGTTTGTGGGATACTAGTGATGGAACTAGTCTGTATCTTGGCTGTTGTGGTATTCACATAATTCTACACCTGCGATAAAATTGCATAGAACTAAGCATACACACACAAACACAAGTGCATGTAAAACTGGTGAAATATAAATAAGATTGACAATTGTATCAATGTCGATTTCCTGGTTGTGATATTGTACACATGCAAGATGTTATCTTTGAGGGAAACTGGGCGAAAGATAGACAGGATCTCTCTGTATTATTTTTTAAATTTCTTTGTAGATGTGAAACTACAATTATCTCAAAATAAAATTTTTTAAAATTTAAATGATAATATAAATAAGAAAAATTGGAGATTATGGGAGAAAAAATAACTAAAACCTAATGTTGAAACATTCAATTAAACCAAATAATCACTTTAGTCTTTGAAAGTTTTTTACAACCTTTTTTTGAATGTAGAGATTATTTAGAATTGTGATGAAAATAAATTTCAGTTGTTCTTTCAATTTCACTTAGTTTAAGTTCAAATAAAATTAAATGTAATTTATTTTGAAATAGCATATGTAATTTGATTCTATTTTTCTAAAATTATTTCTGTCCACTTTTTCTCTCTTATATCTGCAACTACACATTAAGAGATATTTATAAAAATGTGCATCAATGCCAAGAATGGCTACTTCACATTAATGAGATTTGAGGTAAGTTCTTTAACTTTCTTTTTCGTATTTTTATATAATTTAAATTATGGATATGTGTCATTTTTAATCGTAAACAAATAACAACCAAAAATAAAAGCAATGAAAGAGCAGTCCCTGACCTTGAAAAGCTTATTATCTTTTAGGATGACAGTCAGGTAAACAAAAGACTTAAAAGGAGGGTCAAAGTTTCCATGACAGCAGACCAACGGAAGAAACTAAACGCCCGAGATCCAGAATGAAAGAAGACTGCAGGAATGATGAAGCATTTCACAATACTGTTTTTTAAAACATTCATTTCTCGGTAATTTTACAAGTTCTGTCTGGAAAAAGCACACCATGGTAAAAATTGTTTCAAGTCAGACTTTCCACTGTTAAATCCACTTTGGTTAGTTTTGATAACTTATTGACATGACTTTGTAAAAGGTGAAAAACTGTAAAGGGAATTGCACGGACTTGGAGGCCAAGATGTTTATTTATTTTAATGGAGAATAGTTTTAAAAGTAGAAACTTACTTGAATAAGACACTTTTCAAAAATTCATTTTCACCATCTCAACAATCATTTTATTTTTATCTTTGCAAAAGACGCCATTAAAGCAAAACACTGCAGTTGTTTTTTCATTTCTAGGTAAAATTAAAAAGAGTATTCAGATGTTTAATTTTCATAATTAGTAGTAAATTTTTCCAATCATTAAGAAGCAGGTATTAATTTGTCACTTTATCTTAATCTCTGAACATACAACTCATATATTTTCATTCCAGACTTGGTGCCACATCAAAAACTCTTGTCCTAGCAGGGATACATAATCTAAATCTTTCATTGAATCTATGTCTAATATTTGTACAGTTGTCTGTGCATGTCACCCTCTATTTACATGGCTTAATTATGTAATAACATAATTCGCCATCATAAAATCATGGAGCTGGGCATTCATCAGTCCAATCTTGCCCACAGTCCTAGCTATCCTGACATGTGGTCACTCAGCTCCTACTTAAGCACCTCCAGTTTCAGGAAACTCATCACTTGCCAGGTGGTCAATTTCCATGATTGCAGAGTTCTTCCCAATCTAAACAGAAAGATGTTTGTGGGATTGATCTCATTACTCTAAAGGCATACCTTGTGTTCAAGATAGCCTTTTAGGTTGCAAATGACAAAATCCATCTTAATCATGTGTAAGGAGTAGAAAGGGAGTTCTTTGGAGGGACGCTGAAATAAATGATAGGATCCAGGAAATACTACCACCACCACCAACAAACACAAAACAGTCCTTGGGATTTTTGCTGCTGACCTTGACACCAGGAATCTGTGGATCTTCCCTCTGCAGCACAACCATCAACACCTGACGACACGCCTGTCTTTCTCTAGTTCACGTGAAGCAGTGAGATTGAGTTCACCAGCTGCTAGGAAGCTGGTAGTTGCATAGTGAGTACCCAGTGAGGTGTGTGAGGGAGGAGAGGTGGGAAGAATACATCAGTATATTCCTACTGGATTATCTCTCCACCTTTAATCTTGCTAATTCAATCGATTTTTCCTTTTCACTGTTGCCTAGTGGAATATTGGCTAGACACAGCCTTGCTTGTAAGCTGCTCACTGGCAATGCCTGTATTAGAGTCACAGCTCTTCTCCGGGGTCTGGAACAACACAGTGCACATGTGGGCACTTAATGCCATTTTTTATAACAATGAAAATATGGTTTGAGCCACTTTTACAAGTTAATAACACACAAGCAATATACAGTTGGAAGATTGTCCACATACCACATAAAGGAAATGTCATTTTTGAAGACCAGATGTGATGATGTTTGCGGAGTACTTAACTCAGAATACTTATCACGTGGCCGAGTAATGTTTATGAAAATCTCATGTTGTGCTTCCTGATGGGTATATGTAAATGTATCAGTGCTTTTGGGACTGATATGCTTTCATTTCTTTTATGGTTTTGAAAAATAAATAGAGTGGGGTGAAGACAGAAACAGGGATCTCACCCTACCGTGACTGGTTGCTGAAAATCACATTTTTATACAAATATTATTATAGAAACTTATTGTATTTGTTCATTAAGAAACAATATTTGAATTTCATCATCACCAGTGACTACTGTGCTCCCATCAGAAATTCAACAACAATTTCTCATTTAGCAAAGAGAATCGAAAATTAAGCCAAGGTGCCGAGATTCTCCCTTAGACAAACAGCAAGTAACTCCACGATCTTGGGCAAATTACTCAGCCTCTCTGAGTTTTACTTTCTTTGTCAGAAAGAAATAAAATCTCACTTTAAAGAGTTACATACTCTGCTGTGTGACAAACACTTCACTTACATGATGTCTAGGCCTCAGAACAAAAATTCAACTGTCCTTCAAATGTTTACAACCTGCAGATAGAATTTCAAATCAAAGTTTAAAGGCTCAGTATCTCACTGTGGGATCTCAGCTACCGACACACCCCACTCACCTCTACTTAGTTAATTCAGGGAGGCCCCAAAGGGCATCCAGATATGCTCAAAAGCAAGCGCATGTCACCTGGACGTCAACCTCCACAGGCCCCTGGCACCCCCACTGCTGCTTCCTTGGTACTCATTTACTCCACTGTCTCCTGCCAGTCCTCAGGCCCTGGTCCTCTGAAAGAATGTTGCCCTACCCTGCACATTTCGCAGGACTTCCAAAGCTGCAAACTATTTCAATACACCAACCATTTTATACTCATTTCAGGCATATCCTTCTGCCTGCCTACCCTCCACACTGCCAAGGAATTGTCTTTTAGAGTTAGAGTCAATATTTCTCTTTCTTTCTTGCAGTGACAGGATTCATAGAATATATGCAAATTCCTTAGCAAAGGATATGTAACTCCCATCAAGACATCTTCCTCTCTAGCTTTATCTCTGCAACTTCCTTGTTCCTAGAAACTTATGTTCTAACAATACTGAAAATCTTGCAGGCTGTTTCATATCTCCTTGCCTTTGTGCATGCTATTCTTGCTCTCCAACCCCATTCCACAAGAAGGGCTGAACATGTGCCTCCTCCAGGAAGACTGAAGCATCCTGAAGGAAAAATAATCTTTGTTTCCTCTGTACTCTATGGTTTGTCTAAACACATTTCTGATGTTGCCTAATCAATTTTATTGTTTGTTTTTAATTTGGATCTTTCAAACTAGTCTTCTCAGAGGCTCAGCCAACTTTTAAATTCCTTTGGAAATCCCTCCTACCTAGCAGAGCATCTGGCACATTAACTGACATTCAACGAACAACTGTTGAATGAATGAAAGAACAAATGATATTCAGCAGCCTGGTATCAAGGTACCCATCACCACAGGGCTTTGCGTGGATTGAGCTGAGACTGCCCTTTAGAGCAGCACTGAGCTCTCTAGGCATCATGGATGTGACAAATGACTTAGGAGGTAAGAGTGCCTGGAGCAACACAGAGAACACCATCAAGTTCCGGACGACGGTAGCTGCCGGACTGTCTCAATAGAGCATTTGGAGTAAGAGATGCTTTGGGGGATCACTGCTGCGAGGAGCCATTGGGAACCGCTGTTGGCAGAGGCATAGAGGACATGAGTTCGTGAATAGTTGAGACTGCAAGGAGTAAGTGCTGAGGCCCTGCTGGATGGAAGCTGACGACAGGCTTCCTGCTGCCAGCTCATGTCATATGAGCTTCCAGAGAAGCATCAAATGGAGACCAGCGGGCAGCCATCATTGCTCAGAGAGCAAGAGCCCTCTCCTTCTCCAAAAGCATCATCTCTGATAGCCCTGTGGGAAAGGTAGAGAAGGTTTTCAATATATTCCCCCTCAGAGAGAGAGAAAAAACTTTTTCCCACCAGAAATCCAGGAAGCAAGAAGATCTCAGTGGGGCTTTCAGCCAGCAGCTGAAAACTTGAAATGAAACCCAATCTTCTAATCTTGGTGGAGGGCAGGGGCAGGAAAAGGGGTTAGAACTAAAAATAGAATAACAAGAACTGACTTTATGTGAAATATAGAGTGAGAGAAGTGCTGAATAAGAACCAACGTAAATAATGAAAAATAGGAGTTTCAAACCAAGAGGAAGGCTTAATGACCCTTTTACTGCTAGAAAGAACTGAGTCCTTTTTCCAATTTCTTATCCTACAAAAGAAACTAATATGTGGAATGTCTGATGCCAAAATTCCAGCAAATCACTTTAACTGCTGAGTTTTCTAAGTATAGAGGATTTCTTTTCCAAAAAGACTGATATTTTCTAAATTCTGCTAAATAGAAAAGTTTTCCTATTTTCTCTCCCTGTTACCACTGTGGCCTATGAAATTCAAACATGTCATCTAAATTAAAATATTTCTGAGAAGACTACAGAACTGAGAGCTGTCTTTGCCTCAGATTTTTCTATTAAAAGTAAGTTTTTGCATAGATATTAAATATCTAACGCAAATTTTTAGGCATAAATGTGAAGAATTTTTCAAGATTCATTAATTTGGCCAGGATGCCATAATAATTCTACCATTATTATTGTTGAGCAAAAAAGAAATTCACCTTGTGCTTAAGTACAAAATATTACAATATAGAATTGTGTTTATTGATCACAAAATAGTTAATAGTCAAAGAAATATATAAAAATGCAGAGAAGTAGAAAAAAAGAAAAAAACACATTTTAGTTCCATCATTCAAATACAACTGTGTTTTCAAAGCAGTGCATTTCATTTCTTTCCAGTCTTTTCCCGATGTGTAAAGGGGTCTTGTTTGCATAGTTATCATCAATTCTATGTATAATGATCTTCTATGATCATTATATGTATATGTATAATGATCTTATAATGATCTCTATGTTATGATCTTATATGAAACATTGTCATTTCAGTTATAAACATGACAATAGCAATAACAATGACTACCAGTTGGGGAACATTTTCATGCAGTAGCCACTTTGTATACACCACCTCTAATCTACCTAATCCTTGAATCTATGTAATGCTGTATTGACTTCGACATCCCCGTACAAAACATCTCAATGGATTTTTAGGATTTCCATGGGTTCACTGTAGATTTAGACTGGTCTGAGAATTGCATTATTTAGCCACAAAAGGAGCATTTCCAAGTTGGAAGAGTCCATAACAATTGTTAGATGGCAATCTCAGTTTTAAAATGAGGAAATTAGGACAAAAATAAATTACATACTTTCCTCGAAGTTGCACAGTGAATTAGTCTCAGGGTCAACCATGGCCACTGGCCTCTTGATTGCTCTCTAGTGTTTTCCATCATACACTGCCCATCAATAATTTGTCACCAAAATGAGTATCCTCTGGAGCTCTCCCAGCCCCTCACACCTCTGTCTTAGTTCTTGAGCTAGGTTGGTTTTTGGAAAGCTGTAACAGAAAGAGTATGTAACTACTAGATTTCTGTCTTGAATTCATAGATAGTTCCTGCAAGCTTGTCCTGTAACTCTGGAGCCCTCTCTGGGGATGAACTCTTTGTTTTCTGAGGAGGGAGACATATTCTGTAATTCAACTACACAACTGAGAAGAGTATTTTAATAGCAAGAATAAAATCTCAAAATCAAATCTATTCTTTGTTCCCCTGTCTCTCTACTTTGCCATGACTTGGAGTTATCTAAAGCAGGGTTGGTGTTCTTAGAGTAGGGGAGACAATTTAGAAATAAGAAGAAATTATCCTGCAAGGGAGACATTGTAACAAAGGGGCAACAAACACAATAATTCCCATTTCTCTTGAAGGGTAGAAAATCATTTTAAGACTTGCTTCCCTTTTACTCACCTCCCCATCGTCAAGCTCTCTTGGAGGAGGGGAAAGTTAATTTCAGAAACTGTGTAGACCCTGGAAGAGGCTGCTATAAAAACACTCCTTCTCTCTTCTATGTGCCTAGTCAGACTCAAGGTCAAATATATGGGGGGTGTCTCTGAGCTTCTAAAACAACTCTTGATGAGCAGCCATCAACTTGACCCAGGAGGTGGGGCATTTAGGCATTTCTCTCACCCTATTTTCTCTTATTCCAAATACAGTTGTCCTAAACTAAGCTGCCCATCCAGAGGAAAACAAAGATAGAAGTCCTAGGGAGGGACACCTTGTCATGTGGCAGAAGTGACAGCCACCAGTGGAGAGACAGAAAACCACAACATTAGAGAGGGAACTAGTCAGTCTGTTTGCCCAGGGCCCTCCCAGGTTTACAGTTAATCCTTTGCACACTAGGGCTCTGCACAGATTCAACTGATCACCTAATTTACAAAGACAACATGTCATAACTACTTAGGATTGCACAGCATCACCTCACTTATCCAGAGGTCACTTACCCCAAACCCTACTTGTCAGAACTTAGCCAAGAACTCAGGAGCAAAACTGGCCTCTAAGAAACTTGATGAGCCGGTGCAAAGTACATACCTAAGTACTTTTCTCATGGGAGAGGCCTCATCCAAAGCCAATTTCATCGTCATCTTTATGTATTTCTAACCAGCCAGATTGTAAGATTTCTAAGCCCACAAATAGATTAGAAATAGCAAGTATTTAAAAGTGATTGACTTGATCAACTGACAGATGGTGAAGGAGAAAGAAAAACACTAAAGTTAATAAATGCATAGCCACCTAGATGTGGATTCAGTTTAGAGGCTAATACACGAACACACCTCATTGGTTCCTCCAGGATCACCCTATTATAGCCCAGTCAATCAACAGATGTCAAGAATGATGAATGTCCTTGGTTCCTTCATGCCCTTCCGATGGCCGCTTACACATCAAATTCTCAAAAAAAACTTCCTCCCATGAGTCTACTTGAAGCAGCCCTAACTCACCATTCTGTTTCCCAGCAGCCTTTATATCTCCTTCCCAGCACCTATCAAAATTTATAATCATGTTATTTATGACTTTATTTTTTGGTTACATTTGTCTACTTGCTGCACTAGATTATGAGCTCCATGGAGCAAAGAGCCATATCCTTCTTGTTCATCACTGCCCAAATCCTGGTGCTGTGCTTGTCGCATGAAGGGTGCTTGATAAATACATGTGTTATGAATAAAGAAATGTCACCAGGGAAGCATCTACATTCCTTAATTACAATATATCACTTTATCACTTTACAATATATTACTTTATTTATTTATCACTTTAGAAACATTTCTTTAAATTTAGGAATGCTCCTTAGAAAGATGGTTAAAGGGATGTTATTTTCCTGAAAAGATAGGAAGTTGGGGGAAGGCAGCCACCATTTGTTGAGCAACCACCATGTACCAAGAACGTTAATCCTCACAATGACACAGTAAAATAGGCCTGATTAGTCCTCACTTCACTGATGAGGAAACTGAAGTTAAGCAACCTTCCAATTTTATGTAATTAGTGGTAAAGCCTGGATTCAAGCCTGAGGTCCACATCTCATTACTTCGACAGGTGAAGCTTGAATTAACTTCACTTATGGAATAGCTCATGCATTGTCTGGGATGCTGGATGGGCCAGAACCAAGAGCTGGCTTCCAAAGGGACTCATTAGGAAGGGAGGAAGGTCTTGTAGGTTGGGGCTGAGTCAATTCTGAGAGTCAAGACAGGGAGACCAGGTTCAAAGGACAGACATGGTATTATAAAAGTACAGAATCAAAAGTCAGGAGTCCTATGAAAACAGGATCTGAGTCACTCTTCAGCCCACTGAAATCTGGCTTCCTCCCCCCAGACTTTCCCAAAACAGCTCTCACTAATGTCACCAATGACTTTGACATCACCACAACCAATGGGTAATATTTATTCTTCATCATGCATGGCTTCTCAGTAGCATTTGGCATTCTGACCATTTCCTCCTTTGTGAATCATTGTTTACCCCTGGCTTCCCCACCACACTCTCCCCAGCTCTTCCTCTCACCTATCTGTCTGCTCCATCTCAGATTCATTTGCTACTTCATCCTTCTGCACCTCAGCAATACATGTGGGGGATTTTCAAGATCAAGGTGAGATTGCCTTCTCTTCTGCCTCTTAGTCCTTACTTTCTCTCTCACACTCTCTCTCTCGGTAAACTCATCCATTCCCATGGCTTTAAATATTATTGACAGGTTGATGGCTCTTTAAATTTTTATTTCCCATCCTACACTACCGTCCTGCACTTCAGACTTGATTTGCCAATTGCCTACTTGGCATTGCTGTTTGGATATTTCACAGGCAGTTCAAAGTGAGTCTGTTCAAAGACAAAGTCACAATCTCAATCCTGATTTTCTTTAGTAGTCCCAGTCTTGACGAATGAGCACATCTACCCACTTGAGCAAGGCAGAAACTTAGTATGATCCTTATTATCTCCCTCTCCCTCGATCCTCACATATAAACCTACAAATTATCTTTTTATTTTCTGGAATCACACCTAACTGGTCTCTCCACCTCCCCTCTTGGGCTTCTCCAATTCATTCTTCATGTTGCCACCAGAGACATCTTTTTAAAACACAAATCTGACTACATCATCCCACTAACCTTAGAGTAAAACTCCAAGTTTGTAACATGGTCTATATATTCCTGAATGAACTGACTTCTGCCTTCATTTCTAGGCCCATCTCAATCTATACCAATTCTCTCCTTCTGGGCTCTAGCCGCCCATGGCCTTCTTTCAGTTTGTAGAACACATCACGCCACCTTTGGCCTCAGGGCTGGACATATTCTATCCTTCTGCCTGGAGTGTTCTCACCCCACCACCACCCTCACTTGGTTAATCCTTAGATCTCAACTCAAATGTTACTTTCTCAAGAATCCCTGTATTTTTTGCATCCCCTTCACACACACACACACACACACACACACACACACACACACACACACTGGATCAAGTTCCCCTAATACCTATTATATTTTTCATAGGTCCCTGTATATTGTATAGTTTGATTACTGTCTCTCTTTCTCATAAGCTCTGGGAGGGCAAGGCCATGGAGATTGCTCACCACTGAATCCCAGGGGCCAGCACAAACCTGATATGTGAGTATTTGTCCAATGAAGGAAGGAAGGAAGGAAAAAAGGAGGGAGGAAGGAGAGAGACAGTCCTGAGGGGGTTTGGGAGTGTCCATAGCTCATATAGATCAGGCAGTGGGTAGTCAGTGCCCAGGTATTTCTGGCTTACAGTGAGGTTGATTTGGTGTTATCAGTGGAGAATATGTGTCATTTATTTATAAGGCAATAAATGTTTGATTCATCTTTAGATTTCTTTGACTTTACAAAGCTGAGTTATTGTTAAAGAATTTTTATTGTTGTGATTGCTGCTGTTTTGTTAAATCATATTTCCCCACTAACTTTCAACTCAGAATTTAATATACTTTCATTATAGAAATCTGTAATAAACTTTTTAATTTTTTTAATTTGGGCAAGAGTGGAGTTAAAATGGCAGCCAAGTTTGTGCTAGATATTGTAGTATTGAAAGCAACTTTGCATAGATCTAAGGTAACTTGATCAGCCCCAGACTGTCTTTGCTATTCTCTTTTTGGGGGGGGGGAGACCAGCCCTGAGCTAACATCCACTGCCGATCCTCCTCTTTTTGCTGAGGAAGACTGGCCCTGGGCTAACACCCGTGCCCATCTTCCTCCACTTTATATGGGACGCCGCCACGGCATGGCTGACAAGCAGTGTGTCGGCGGGCGCCTGGGATCCGAACCCGCGAACCCCGGGCTGCCAAGCGAGAACTTAACCGCTGCACCACCGGACAGCCCTGTCTTTCCTATTCTTACTTCCAACTTTTCCTTCTCCATAAAGAGAAATTTCTTTAAGACCTGACGACCATCCCCAGTGGATTCCATTGCTTGGGTTGGTCCGGTATCCAACAGTCCTTCTGATAACAGCACCTGAGCATACTACTTTAGCATACAACCTCCACTCAATCTATGTGGTTCAGGGGTGGGGAAGTAACCCACTCCTGGCACCAGGGATGGGCAAGTGACCCAAGTCTGGGCAGTCAGAGCACAACATCCCCTGGCTCAAATACTGGCACACAGATGTACACAGTCAGGCCAGTGGGACTCAATTCTGGTTCTTTGGACTGAGTGGGAAAGAGAAACTCTCCTTCCTCTTTCCTTGGCTGAGAGAATAGGAAGTAAGTATGCCATGGCTTCCTGCCCTCTTGCCCTCACAAGATGAAAATGGAGCCAATGCACAGAAAAGCAGTAGTGAGAAACAGTGAGATGATGTCAAAGGACATAATTTGAGTGCTGGCACCAAGATGCTTCTAGGACAGAGATGAAAACTTTTTCTGTAAAGGGCCAACTAGTAAATATGTTAGGCTTTGTGAGACTGGTCTCTGTTGTGACTACTCAACTATCTTCATAGCACAAGAGCCGCCATAGACAATATGTAAACTAATGAGAATAGTTATGTTCCAATAAAATTTTTTTATGGACACTGAAATTTGAATTTCATATAATTTTTATGTACCCCAAAATGTTCTTCTCTTAACTTTTTTTTCCAACCATTTAAAAAGTACAAAAAGCTATTAGCTTGCGGGCTTTACAGCAGGCCATCGGCCAGCTTTGGCCTACAGGCTGTATTTGCCAACCCCCACTCTAGGCTTTTCAGTAACTGAGCCTATAAATTCTCTTTTTTGCCTTAAATCAGTTGGAGTCTGTTTTTTTCTTTTTTTTCCTGTTATTTGCAAATGAAAGAGCCCTGATCTTCTTATCGCACATCTTCAGCACCTGGGATTTAGTTTCTTTCTTCTTCACCTAAACAGCCAAGAGGTCTAAAACATTTAATAGAAATGAATGTCTAAGAAACTCTTCACATTTGCTAAGGTAGAGAAAAATGTTTGATAATGTCTTAGCTGGTAAGCTGTAGTAAAGCTGGGACTGAATGCATTGCTTCAACACAAATATGAAAAATTCATTAATAAAAATAATAAAAGAGTTAGTTTTAAATTTACCAACTTAAAAGCCTGAAATTTAATGAAAAGAACTTGCTTGAGACTGGCATATTTGTGTTTGACCCTTCCAGATTGACTTCTCATAACTAGAAAATATCACATTAGACTTGAATATTAATATTTTTGTCATTGCTCAGGTGGAATTTATTACCAACCCAAAATATACTGCTGAAAGTGTTTTTAACAGTGTGCTCATCCATTTACTCCTGATCCAAGTTATCTGTGTCAGTCCTCCATTTATCTTCCTTTCTGCCATTCTCTCTTTATGAGTCACTAATTGGTGCTTTAAAATCTGATCTTTTAATTTAAAGTAAAGTAGCAACAAAGAGAAATGAACAAATAATTATAAGAAATTGATCTCTATGCCGATAATTAAACCCAACATACTCTACAAGCTTGAAATGCAAGCTTAGAATACTTTTGAGGAGAGGAATTGATTTTATTGCCACAATGCACATCCTAAAGGTGACACTTTACTTACTCAGATGTGCAAGCTAATGATGATAGGAGATTTAAATCATGCACTGAAACACTAACAAAGCCTTCACTTAAAAAAAAAAAAGAATCTAATGATGATCTACTACTCTTTGTTCCTCTACCCTAACAAAATCACTCCTTGCATGTCTATGTGTCACCTTATAGAAAGATAACTTTTACATTTACTTTGTTGCAAGCATCGCATTCATATTACTGTGCATGTTTCTATTATAACTTGCCATTGAAATTTTGTATTGCCTCACATTTCTGCACAGTCTTCATAGTGATCATTTTGTTAGCAACATTACATCACAGAATATTGCAGGTCCTTTACATAATAAGCAGAAAGATTGTATTTCCTTGATATAGAAAATGCTGCACTGAATATTCATATGTGTGTATTTCTTGGAGTCTCTGAATCCACTCAGAGTCTCTGAGGACCACTAAAGAGGTCCTTTGCCATTTGTTTCCTGGGTGTTAAGAAGGATCTTGATTTGGTAACTGTCTTATTCTCTCCCTTCCAGATCATACGGGTTTGTTCCTCCACTTCATGGGTATACCAAAAACAAAAGTAGTAATTCGACTATAAATCCCTTAGCTAAACATAGATTTCTTACTTTTCTCTCTCTCTTTTTTTTTTTTTTTGTGAGGAAGACTGGCCTTCGGCTAACATCCATGCTCATCTTCCTCTATATAGGACACTGCCACAGCATGGCTTGACAAGCAGTATGTCGGTCCATCCAAACCCACGAACCCAGGGCCTCCAAAGCGGAGCACGAACTTAACGGCTACGCCACCGGGCCAGCCTGGATTCCTTCCTTTTAACTGAAGGAGTTTGTTACAGACAGAGCTGCACGCACGTCAGTGAAGACGGCCTCCAGTTTTGATGGCCTCACAGCTGCCTCCCCTCTCCCTTCTCCCCTCTGCCCTGCGGTGGAGATGGTCAGACCTCTGGCAGGAGGGCAGCCTTGGTGAGCTGACATCCGAAGGCAGAGTCCCTGAACCTTGTAGATACTATAGCTTCTTTCATTGGGTCACTTTTATAGTTTCTGCAGAACTTGAGGACCGTTCAAGCTCCTCTGGTCTCTAAACAGTCAGAAAGGCATTGTGAACCAGCGCTAAGCAGCAGGGAAATCTGGGAGACTGAGGCCTCATCCCACACCAGGAAGGCCCAGGAGAGCAACCAAGCCTCTCCCATGTTTGTGGCTGACATGTCTCCCTGTGTCTTTTTGGACCAGAACTGGGTCATTTCTCTGCATAAAGGCCAGCGTACAAGAGGGGCAGGTTGATGTGCCTCCCTAAGAGGTTAGATGGCACATGGCAGGCTTTGGGGTGTTTGTCTGTCCCATACCCTGTAAGGTGGCTTTTCGACAAGTGCTACGTAAGGAATTGTTGCTTTAAGAGTAAACTCAGTGGTTCCAAGGGTATAAACATTTTTAAAGACTCTGAAGTTTTTTCTCATTATGTTCTCACAATTTTAGAATGCTACCAGCAAGGAATAAAAGTCCAGTTTCACCCTGAACTCATATTTTAATCACCGAAAAGTGATTAAGTTTTTTCTTCTTTGATCCCTGAGAAAAATATTTTTCAGAAATATACAAAAACACATTTTTCTATTTGTTTTATTCCTGTTTGAGTTGTACATTCACACTTTATGTCAACTTATTTTGACGGGTTTTGTTTTGCTCTTCACTGTCATTTATAATTCTGTTTTAATCATTCTCTGGTTGTCTTTCTCTGCTGTCTTTTCCCATTATAGATTTTTATGTATGAACTGTGCTCCATTTCCTTTTACATTTTCATCTTTGATGGGTGGTACATATCCTAGTTTTTAAGACCACCTATGTTTAAGCTCTTAGAAAAATTTTAATTTATAGATCTAATTAATCAAAGATATTAGAGTTCCTAATTAGGGTGGTAATTAGTGTTATATTTTGTGTGAACTTTTTCTAATCTTTATTAGTTTAATCGGAAATTCTGACATCTCTGTGGTTTTCATTTGAGCCAAAGCTAAACATTTTTCAAAGTGATTTTATTAGTATTTTTATGAGAAATAGAGTGTGCAATTTCATTAATATTTAGTCTCCCAATGATTTCTGCAGAAGTCTGAAAAAGTGCACTCCCCCCCAGGAAGAGAAATTGGTCTTTGATTTTAATTCATTTCATGAATATTCATTTCAACATATTCAATGTTGAAATGGAGTGTAGGCAAGAGATTCACTCTTCTAGTAAATTCCAGGTGACTTGTGTTATTTATGAGTCAAATCTATTTGATTACAGACACATCCATTAAGAACTCATGTTCTATTGTTTCCTTTCATGCAGACTGAGTTATGGTGAGGAAACAGCCATATACACAGCACTGCAGAACTGCTTTTTTTTTTGCTGAAGAAGAGTCGCCCTGAGCTAACAGCTGTTGCCAATCTTCCTCTTTTTGCTTGAGGAAGATTTGCCCTGAGCTACATCTGTGCCAACCTTCCTCTATTTTGTATGTGGGTCGCCACCACAGCGTGGCTGCTGATGACCGGTGTAGGTCTGCGCCCAGGAACCAGACCTGGGCCACCGAAGCAGAGTGTGCAGAACTTAACCACTAGGCCATGGGGTCGGCCCCCAGAGCTGTCTTACTGATGCCAGTTACTATTATTATGTCCAATCCTACCTTGAGATCTTGCCCAAAGAGACATTATAAAAAGTCTGAGACACTAACAAAAATTACTGCCATGCTAAGCTTTTAGAGTTTGCTAAAATAAAACACCATTTAGAGAAATGTGTCACTAACTTCTTCCCTTTCCTAGCTCTAGGCACATCACACTTTACTGTAGAAAAGAGAGGTGAGGATGACTGTAGTGTTTGAACGTTTTGAATTATACTAGCTCTCCAGTCACCTGTCTACATAACATCTCATTTACCATAAAATCCTAACTATTCCTTGGCAATTATGCAGAAATGTTTTGGCAGCCCTACCAAAATAGAGCAGCTTCAAGGTGGACATGATACAGCAGCAGAAGAGGAATAAGGAGCAATGAAACATGCATTTGTCCTTCAATTCAGCAGTTCTGCTCCTAGGTTTTTACCCAAGTGAAATAAAAACATATGTCCACACAAACACTTGTATAAGGATATTCATAGCAATTTCATTCATATTGATAATAGCCAAGAATTGGAAACAACTCAATGTCCAAGAACTGGTGAATGATAGAATGTGGCATATCCATAGGATGGAGTACTTTCTCAACAGTAAAAAGGAACAGATTACTGATAAACGCAACAAGAGGGATGAAGCTCAAAATCATTAAGTTGAGTGAAAAAAGCCAGACACAAAACACTTAATACTATATCATTCTTTTTGAAATATAGATTCCTTTTCAAATTCTAGAAAATGCAAACTAGTCTATAGTGACATAAAGTAGATCAGCAGTTGCCTGGGGCAAGGGGCAGAGGGAGGAGGTCTGCAAAGGAGAATGAGAAGCCTTTTGGGGTGATGAAAATGTCCCGTATCTTGATCGTGGCAGTGATCTCACAGGGGCTTGCAATGTCAACACTCATGGAATTGTACACTTTAAACATATGCAGTTTATTATGTGTAAACTATACCTCCATAAGTTGATAATGAATTTTTTTAATAGGCAAAATACTTAAAATAGACACTTCACAAATGGCCAATAAGTACTTGAAAAAAGTTCATCACCATTAGACAATAGAGAAATATAAATTTAAACCACACAAAATCATTTAATATATGCATTTTATTGCATGTAAATTATACCTTAATTTTTAAAGTTCTTAAGAAAGAGAATAAAAATAAAATTTATTTTTAAATCAGAAAGAAAACATTCAGAAATTCCACTTGCAAATGTGTGAAATCAGTACGACAGATTATTCATTCAGCAGTGTTTTGAAACACTCTAAATGCCCTTCAGTAGGAAACAAGGTAAATAAATTGTAGTACATACATAAAAGGAAATACTCTACTGTGGCAAGAAAGAATGAGGAACTGTTAAATCCTGATATGAACTGAGTTGCACCATGTATTATTATTTATTTATTTAAAGTGCAGAGAGAAGACTGTGCGTATAGAGAGCGTATCTGGAAGAACTCCTGGTGCTGATGAACCTGATCATCTCCACTATACGGCTGGGAGGACAGAGGTGGGACAGAAGCTTTTCACTCCACACATTCGAAATCTATTTAATTTTGAACCATGTGAATTTATTAAGTTAAATTAATAAAAGAATTGAACACAAACAGGCTACCATCTCTCTTAATACTTAAGCGTATCAAAAGCGGGTGCTTTTTCTCAAGGGTCCATTGAACTCTCACCTCAGGCCAAGCCAAGTCTCGTGAGGGCTGCTCGCCCTTTCCCCTTCCTTCTCCTTCCTAGCTCCTTCTGACCTCTGCTTTGACGCTTACTTGTTCTCTCCCAATCCTTGGGCACTTGCGTTCCCTAGTGCAGTTGTCCAAAGGAATAGCTCTGCCCCTCCACCGTTCCTCCACAGATAACCTTTCAGATCCCAACACAGCAAAATTGTCACTTGATGTCTGCCTATGAAATATATGAAAAAAAAAAGGAAGACATATAAATGGAAAAACGTTACTTTTCTGAATGTGAAGATTTAATATTATAAGGAGGTGGAGAAAGTATTTTAAGGATATCAATACTTCCTAAATATTCCCATAAATTTAATAAAATTCCAACTAGAACCCCACTCCAATCAGACTCTTGCCCCACCACTCCAGTGAAACTTTCTCTTGCTAAGGACAACAATGAGATTCCAGTGCCAGATTCCACTAATGTAACTGCAGCTTTTGATGGAGCTGATTAATCCCTCCTCTTTGAAATCTGTTCTCACTTGCCTCCAGGACAAGTGATTTGGTCACTCCTTCTCAGTCTCCTTTGCTTCTTCCTCCTTATCTCCTGGGTCTCTTCACATTACAGGGCTCCAGGGCTCAGGACTCTTATCACTTCTCTTTGCCATTTATATTCTCTTCTAATCCCTTTATGATCTCATTCAATCTCAAGACTTTAGGTGGCATCTATATATTGATGATGCCAATTTTTCTTTTACCTGGACCTCTCTCCTGACACTCAAATTCATATATCCTACTACTTCTCCAATCTCTCCATTTGAAAGTCTAAAAGTATCTCAACCATAGCAAGTCCAGAACCAGATTCTTGAATTTTCCCCTTCCAAAACTCTCCTCTCCCTCAATTTTCCATCTCAGTGAAGACTACTATCCCCTCTTGCTGACCAAGACTTTGATGTCATCCTTGGCTTTTGCCTTTCTCTCACACCCCAGATTCAATTCATCAGTCATTTGTGTCAACTCTTTCTTTGAAGTCCATCCAGAATCTAACCACACCTCACCACCTCCACAGCTCCAAGCCAGGCCCAAATCTCACCGGATTATTGCAACAGCCTCTTACCTGCCTTCATTCCCTTCGGGACACAGCCTCAGGAGGGATCCAATTAAGACCTAAATCCATCATGTGTGTCACTTCTCTGTTCAAAGTCTTGCAATTTTTTTCCCATCTATTTTTCAGTAAAAAAACTGAAAATATTACAACGCCCTACTAAGGCCCTGCAGTCCCCATCCTCCCTCTGACCTCAGCCCCTGCCCCTCTCCCACTCCCCACTGCACTCCAGTCACACTGGCCTCCTTGCTGTCTCCTACACAAAAAGGCTTACTCCCAAGAACCGAAGCCTCCTTCTCCCAGACCCTGCCTGACTCACTGCCTCTCCTCCACACTCCAATGCCTCCTTCTCATTTAAAATGCATTGACCTTCATGCTCCTTCCTTCCTTCCTTATCCCGCATAGCACTCATCCTGTAACATCTACGCTTACTGACAGCCTTCTGCCCATTAGAATATGTCCTGGGCACTGTTCTAACAACCTGGGGTTGAACAGTAAGCAGTGGCTGGCACACAGACGTCTCTGAACAAAGTGCACGCATGCAGATATGATGGCTGAGGAGTTTACCATACAAATGAGACAACTTCATACTCAGCTGGAACTAGCTGAAGGCCATCTTCCCCTCACTTTTCTCCTTAACCCCAAACAAGATGTGGAAACAAGGGTGAAGGTCTAGTCTCCATAGCTTCATGTCCCACAGCTGGTGTAAGAGATGACAAATCAACGAGCTGTCCTGGGAAGAGCATGCTGGCTGCTGCTGGAGAGAGCACTTGGTGATTCTGCATGTAAACCGCCATGGAGAGGGCACAGCCTCCTGGAGCTGGTCCTGGGTTAACCCAACAGTCTATTCACAGCAGAGGCATAATTCTCTGTCTTGGGGACAGGTAACATTTCCTAGCCAGAATCCTAGGCCCAGGGATGCCTTGTGGAAGGAGGCCCTGCAGGGGCTACAAGCAGCTGGAACTTGACATGAAGCAGAGGATCTGTGTTTTCCAGAATATAGCTTCCTCTGTCTTCTATACCCCAGAGGGCAGCTTTAGATTCAGGGGAAGACACATCACTGACCAGACTGGTCCATGAAGCTGTCTGACACCACAGAATTTATCTTAATCTCTACCTAGAACTTGGGGCACAGGCCTCCTGAGGCTAGGTAAAGGTGCCCCACCCCAGGAAAAACACTGCCAGCTGACCTGTCCTCCGGCCTGCAGCGTGGGGACCACCGGGATCAGGGACAGGAGCAGACCAGAGATTCATTCATACCAGTTTCAGCACAGGGGGCTGTTTCCTTTAGAAGAGGTGGACCTCTTCAGGGTAGTTCCAGCCTCAGTCCCCTCAGCCTCAGTCACAGAGGGACTGTGGGGTTGGGGTGACCAGGTTACCATGTGGCACCTCCTTGAAGACCATAGGACTATGTCCAAAGGGCCAGGTCTGTCCAGTCACACTCCCCGGAGAACGAGTTACATTCGGTGGCCAGGAAAGACACCCATGTCCCCCGACAGCCCACCAAGGGCATTTACTCAGCACACTTGCGAGCCCACGCAGCCGGCGCAGGGCCTCGGGCCGTCGCAGAGTAGAGCAGGGCCCGGGCTAGGGCGAGGCCAGCGGCGCCGCCGGAGGGAAGGCCTGCCTTGTGCCTTAAGCAGGCTGGCCAGGCGCACCCTGGCTCGGTCTTCCGTAAACCTAGAGCAAAGCAACACGTGGAGAGGAGAGCATCTCAGTGCCGGGCTGAGAAGCCACACATCTCAGGACAGGACAAGACGGTGGAGGGTCAGGCCCCCCGCGGTGGGTCTGGGGGCTCAATCCGCTGCTCCTTCCGCTGTCCCCTCCTTGCAGCCAGCTGGACGAGGACTCACAGACACACACATCCGCCCCCCAGTCAGTTTCCCTGGAGACTTTCAGGACCTCCCTCTTGTGTAGCAGGTGCTGGGCAAAAGACACTGCGGGAAATCTAACCAACGATGTGAAAAAACAAACTTGAGAAACATCCCCAAATCTCAGAAAAGGAGGGATGAGAAAAACAACCAATATTCCCCTCCCTCGTCCTGCCGAAATCATGGAAAACGCAATCCTCCGGGGCTAGTCCTGCTTCCAATTCCTCATTTTCAAAAGTGAAAGATTAAAAAAGAAGCAAACAGAAGAATTCGGGGGAGGCGGAGAGGGCAAAAAACGGGGAAAAGAAGCAGCTACAAACAAACCGTTATTAGCAAAATCACAGTCAAGGGTCAGGCAGTCAACTCCGGCCACCCAGAGATAACCATCTCTCCGAGCACCGAGCACCTCACCGCACGGGTAGGCTCAGATGCAGGCCCGGCTTCCCGCAGGTCTCAGGTGAAACTCCACAACCTCAAACCCGCAAGTCCCGGCCAAGTGCCCGACGGCAGCAGGCCCTGGGGTATCCCGGCGCCTCCGCCTCCAGTCTTTTCAAGGCCCTTGAGCACTAACCCTCCCCTACCACGTCTCCGCGCTAGGCCTCCACACCCCTCCGCCCTGAATGCAGCCAACGTTCACCTTCCCAGTTGCACTAAGATCCCAGAATCCGTCTGGAATCAGAAACTTCTCCCCACCCCCACCCACACGAAGGGAAGCAGGATTCAAAGCGACCTTTGAAGAAAGGCGACCCGGAGCTATTGTGCCGAGGCGCTGGCCGCGCAAGCCCCTCCGGCGGGAGCCAAAGTGCCTGTTGCTGGCGTCCACCGCAGTCCCATTGGCGTCCATCTGCAGACGGCTGAGCACAGACTGCGGTGCCAGCCCGTTCTGGGACATTCATTGCCCTTTTTCCCCTTGCAGCTGCTACAACAAATAGCAGTTCTCTTGAAGGCAAGGAACAGCACTGGTCCTCAAAGTTCATAATTAGAAATCTCAGGGAAAAAACCATTGTAGCTAACTTGTGCCATGGGGAGGCTGAAGGAGTCTTCTTTTAAAAAATTTTTAAATGATTAATTCTATGTTTAGATTGTTCATATGACCATGAAGACTAACTGATGGATAAATATAAGGGGCTGCACTCCACCAAGGGGGCTCAGAGCTGAGCCAGTGAACTGTGTTTATTACTCTGTCTGCAAGCAGGGAAGGCTTGGGAAACATCCAGGGAGAGAAAAGACTGTATATACACACCCTGCAGCTCCAAGAGCACACACACACACAGTAGTTTTGTCGAGCGTTATGTGCTAGGTGCTTCTCCTACATTATTTCAAATCATAACAATCTCTTTTGGCAAGGATTTATGACAATTTACAGAGAATAAAACTAAGGCTTTTGGCTGGAAAGATTGAAAAAATAAAACATGCTCAAAGTCATACTTAGTTAATGGCAATTTTGAGATTCCTGTTAATTTGGTTACTCCATGCCCCCCCAAATATATATGTGTGTGTGTATAATATATACATAATATAAATATGTATATATTAGAGAAATATATAAGGTATGAAGAATTACATATCAAACAAAATAAATAATTTAAAGTATATATAAAATATATAATGTAAATATTTAAGTAGGGGTTGAATGCTTTCTTGTATAAATTAAGGTGTGCTAGGGTGTAATGGGGTAAGAAACAGCCTGAAAACCCTGGTAGCCTAACAAAGAGGTGTTTCTCTTCACATGCATCATGTAGATGTCATCTGAAGGGTCTGCTCCCTGTCATCATCCTCACTTCAGGCCCCAGCTGAGGAGTAAGCCACTCTCTGGAGCATTACCAGCCAACAAGATAGAGGGAAAGGTGTGGGGAAGCATGCCCACTTCTGAGAACTTCTGCCCAGAAGTGACACAGATCCCTCCATTAACATGTTACACAAGTCCAAGGCTGACTTCCAGGGGACTAGAAAGTACCATCCTCCCACAGGGGTGGGGGTCCAGATCTTGAAGGACACCCTCTACACTTCTCTGTTGTGCTACAATTAACTGGTCTTGAGCCAGGTTACTAAGAAGGAAAGGCAGAATGCACATGCCAAGTGATCTTACCACGTGACAAAAGTGAATGCCACAGTCAGAACAACTCACTAATCTCCAATAACACAGTAATTTCCCTGACTGCAGGCATTGAGAAGTCTAGTTATGTTTGACATTTATTTTTATGGTGGGATAGTAAAACATCCTATTTTTTTGGTGGTATTGAGAAATCAGTGAAATTGATGAAGGAAGAATAGAAAGGTTCCTGTTCTTACACATACATATATCTGATTAGTCTGGGTGACCTTTAGCAGGCTGACTGTAAGTTCCACGAGGGCAGGGACTGGTAACTGACTTCTATCTCCCAGCCACTTTAGACTGAATAAGAGTGTTGAGTAAATGAGATTTAGTCCAACTTGAATTTTAATAAAATAACTAGCAAGCCTGAAAACTCCTTTGTGTTTTATTTACATAATAAAACATTAGTTATTAATTCTTTCCTTCTCTGAAACAATTCATTTGGACAAGGTGCTTACCCTGTCATCCGTAAAATGGCAGGGCCTATCTCTGAGGTCCCTCTCTGATGGAAGTTTCAATGACTCAGGCTTTCTTGTGGCTCACTTCTTCAAAATCATCAACTGCAAGAATTTCTAACTTTACATTCAATTGCAGAAATAGAAAACCAATTTACTTGGATTTCTCTAGCCCTATTGATAATTTTTAAGCTACAATATTCTCCCCCTTGCAGATCCTCCAAATCTGCCACCATCTAAAAATGCACTTTGAATCTAACTTCTGGGGACTTCCTCAAAAGTGATTTCTTTCCTTTTATAGTACAGATGAAACCTTCATTCTCTCCATCTATAGTCTTTGTGAGGAAAAATAAAGTGACATAATTAACTCTCAATTTATGAAGTAGCTGAAATCCTGTTTAGAAGAACATAAGCTTAACAGTAGGTCTTTGCCATGTGACCTTTATTACATGAGGTGGGACATAATTATAATAATTAAAACGATTAGATTACAAATAGCTAAAATGCTTCAAAATGTCTCTTTAGTTGTTTCTTAATAAAGCACTCATTCTATCATTTATTACAGATTATTATATAGACAAATAAGCTAGACAAAACTTGCTGATTTGCAAGGTAAGCAATGATATTTAGTCCAGCCAACCTCCTAATCCTCCACCTCCCACCCCGATTCCCTCCAGTGCTAGCTCATGGTCAGCTCATGGTACACGATCACGGCATATGCACCATACATGGAGAGGTAGGCCCTTCTTTCTCTATTCTTCAACAGGAAAGCAATTGTTTCCAGTAATTTTTAACTGGTTATAAATATATAATATATATATATATGCCTATAGAATGTTAACCATAATAATAATGATAAGGCATAATCATGAGCTGTGATAAACATTTGTGCTTTTATATTATTCCATATTTGAAATATGCTAATTTGAAGTGAGGTCTATCACAATACATAATGTATTGTGACCTCTGCATCAAAATTTATCAACAAATACATATGACATGAGCAAGAATGAGTTGGGTAGAGAAAGGAAGATAGGGGCTAGAGGAAAACCAGAGATGAGAATCATACCTATAAAGCAGCAACAGCATTATTTAACCAGGAATGGTGAGGCTGCAAACTTTAATGCCTACAGTAGCCACGCAGGCCCCACGAACTGGTGTATCAGGCTTGGTGGTATCAGTGAGAGCTGGACACTTAATGTCCTTTCTGAAGGGGACAGTTATCACCCAGTCAACTGTCATCTTGCATGAAAGCAGACCCAGTTGGCCAGCACTTTCCATTTTTCAAAAGAAACACAAAATTTTAAATCATATTTCAAATATGAAATCTTCTGATTTTTAAATGATGCCATTAATTCAATTAAAGGAAATGTTGAATGGGCCGCACATAACCACATCTATATCCTAAACTTGCCCTGCAAGCTACCAGTTGCAACCTTGAGGCTAATATTTCTAGTTATAACTACCCCTGAGACAAGTAGTGACCCCTTGGACAAAATTATTTAATCTCAGTTTTAAGTCTTTGACATAGGCAAAGCATTGTGCAGGGTCCAGAAATTTCCTACAAGATCCCTGTGCAAAGTAATTAACAAACAACAATGCCAGAAACTAGTGTTCAAAAATGAGATCCAACTTTTTAAGCATTACATAACCCTCAACCCTAGAGATAATGAAAAATACTAACGACATATAATACTAGTAAGAATACTAATGACCAATGAATGCCTCAGTGGTCTTATGTCAGCATATTATCCCTGAAAAAGAAGCTGTTTCTTCCATACTCTGCCAGAGATAGGTCTCAATTCAGAGTCAAATGCAAATAACTTGACTCAAAGGGAGAGAGCAAACAGCTGTGGAAACCAAGAAAGTCTGCCAGCACGAGTGCCCAGGAACCTCAGCAGGGGCACATACTGCAGTCACCGACCCTTACCTTACAGAAACAGGCCAGGCCTGCTCACAGTACAAGATCGCAAAGGGATAAGAAGACAGACAGTTGAAAAAATAAGTCTCCCTCCAACCCCTGACCCCCAACTACCTAATTACCCTCCCCAGTGGCAACACTGTTACCACATTCTTGTATCTTAAACATATCTTTAGAAGAGCGTGGAGTGCATGTACCCAGAAATGGAAGCCTGTTTTAGAAATGTGTGTTCTCATGGAATTTTAGGACTGGAAGGGGCCTGGTTCAGTCCTTAATTCACAGTCTCCCTTAGCACTGCACCTGCATACAAATCTTTCTAAGGATGGAGAAACCCATTCTACTCTGAGTAGCTCATTCCACTTTTAGACAGCTCCAGTAGTTTATAAAAGGTAACTTTTTAAATTCTGAAATCTGCCACTCTGATGTGTTTCCTCATTAATCCTTGCTTTGATCTCAAAGGCCAGAGAAAACAGGTGGTCAAATGCCTCTCGCCTAAGATGGAACTTAAAATATTTGAAGGCCTTCCTATCTTCACCCTGCAAAATAACCCCAATTTCTCCTCCACTTCTGCAGGGTGTGTGAGTTCTGGGGATTCACTGCCATGTTCCTTCAAGAAAAGATCAAACTCATTTAAATACTCAGAAACCTCTTCCAAAAGGAAAACTGCTCATCAGAGGAGGAAAAAAAAGTTTCCCATTTGTAGCGGCAAAGAGAATGAACAGCTTGTGTTATGAAAATTGATAGACCACATGAGAGTTAATGTGGGAAATACTACAGTCTCAGTGTATACTTGCTAATATGGTGTACATGGATGCTTTATCCAGGAACTTTTTGGCCAAGAAGACATTTTGGTTGGACCTTCTCTAAAAAGTTTCCAAGATATTCTGAAATAGAATTTGGGGTCCTGATTCTATTTAGGACCAGTTTAGAAAAGTTGCAGCATGAGAGTGATGCAGAACGTGGCCCAGATATGGGTTCAAGGCTGGCTTATACTAGCAAGCATGTTTTGGGACTTTGGGCAAGCAATTTATTTAACCCTTCCAAGCCACGGCATCATCTTGTTATAAAAGGCAGACAAAAGTATAACCTGGCTCACGGGTGGTCAGATAAGCTCCTTTCTGACAAGCACCTAGTAGCACACAGTCAGGGCTCCTCGTGCTATTCCTGTGGTGGCAGCCTTTGCCTGGGACGTGGCCTGGGACGTGACTTGGGATTACTCTCTGCAGAGGCTGGGTGCCCGAGCACCTCCTATGCAGGGCTCAGTCTAGGCAAGGCTCCGTTTTCTCAAGAGGATGTCATTTCTGCCAGCTCGGCCATAGTTTTTTACTTAACAAGTAACACAGTTATTAGTACACTCCACGTACCCGCCAAAGAGTACAAAATCATTCTGAATGCCATCCCTCACATCACGGGCTCAGAGCGGAAACTCCAACTTCACACAGCTGTCCTGGGAGGATCTGGAACTCACCCGTTCCCCTCCATGCACTGGGATCAACCCAGTCTTGGGTTGTGTGACTGAAGTGTCACACAGTCACCTTGGGTAATTATTTTCACAAAGCTCTGCTTCTTAACCTGCCATCAGATCACATGGAAGGATGTTATAACAAGACAGCACCGTGAAGGTTGGTGCTGTCTATTATTAAAAAGCAGCTAGTGAGAATTCTGAAGTCTTCACACATTGTTTTCTTTTGGGGACTCATGGGAGAAATTCCTATGCAGTCTTAAAAAATTAGTTGCAGCTTCAATTGATTGGTGTTTTAACATATGGATAATAGATTTGTACCACCCCTCATAGTTCCTTGACAGATGGCTTAGAGCCAAATCTATGGCCCTTGCTGAGTAAATGCGCAGGACTTGGGTGTGCACCGGTCTTCTCCAAGACTCTCTCCTGGCTTCAATTCTACCTTCCACTGTTGTGTTTCCAGTTTGACCTTCTCTAATTCGTGCAATTTTTCTGTAGTTGTGTGTCTTTACAGACTGCTTGAAGTCCTTGTTTGGAACCTGTGGAGGGAACAACCCATGGCCTGCAGACTCTTCACAGCCTTCTCTACCAGGGCCTATGTGAGTTCAGAGGGCTCGGTGGGCTTTCTGATTTGTTAAAGCAAATGAAAACAAATGACTCTAAATTCAGAGGAAAAGTCACAGGTTCTATGGATGGTGAGGAGCCCTGTGCCCTGCCCTTGCTGGATGGGAAGGCAGGATGCACAGTTCTTCTCCTCCATCCACAGGAAAGGTCCCAGCCTTAACTCCACTTCCTTTAGGTTTGTGATCCCTGCTTCAACAGTGGGGAGACCAGCTCTGAACCCGAATGTCACTAGTGGATTTTGGGAGGAGAAGAGGGGATTTGGTTGTAAAATGGGGCCCAAGGACATTTGTCCTGCAGGCGGAGGAGCGGTGGGGGTAGGACAGACTTTGCTGAGGGAGTTTAGCTAAAGTCCCTGCAGCCGGAGAAAGCATACTTTCTTCTGGCCAAATCCTTAGTGAATTTCCCTGGCTTTTCTCCTACTTGAGTTACGTGTGGCTGTCTCTGGACAGTGGGGCACCTGGCTTCTCTAAAAGTGTCTCCACTAGCATTTGTGTCAAGCCTTTATTCTAAGCGCTTGACTTTTGCGAGGTAATTGACCCCATTTATTTGCTTTTCAAGTACCCCTGGATATTTCCTGGCGTATGAAACGCTGTGGGTTCCCTCAGTACTCATGCATTCATTCAACAAACATTTCCCAAGGTCTGTCTCTGTCCCAGGAGTTGGGTGCCCTCATTTCAGACCATTTCAAGGGTGCTTGACGGCATGTGAAGGACCCTTGGCCCTGAGAGCAACGTCTCAGACGCCTGGCACGGCAAGCCGCGGCGAAGAACGACTAGGCCGCCAGGCCAGCCTCTGACCCACGACTAGGATCCTGGGACACGGGTTGGGGGTTGGGGGTGTTCTCATGCGTGCCATTTTTTGGCCGCGGGCCTAAAGCTCAGCTAGTTGTCCAGAGCTGGTACTTGCAACTTGCCCTGCAAGTTGGAGGGAGGAGGCGGGGAAACGGGAACCCCGTACAAATAAGGCTCGAGGGAGGCTGGGTCCCCGAGAGAGCAGGCCAGGCCGAGTCCTCGAGGGCCGAGTCCTGAGGGACAGCGCAGGGAACTCCCCACTCGGAAACTGACTCTACAGGCACCCCTGCGCCCGCCCTCAACGAGCTCTGGGGCCCACGGAGGCCACCGCTGTCCCCACCTCCTCGTCGCTGCCTGCCTGCGGTCCTAGCTGCTGGCTCTTCCTCCCTCCTCCTCGCGGTCTGCTCCTCCTCTGCTCCTCCCGATCACTCCTCCTCCTCCTGGTCCCTCCTCCTTCCAGCCCAGCCTTCCCGCGCCCGCGCCCCCACCCCCGCCCCCGCGAGCTAGACGTCCGGGCAGCCCCCGGCGCAGCGCGGCGGCCGCAGCCTCCGCCCCCAACACGGTGTGCACGCCCGCGGCCAGGGCGGCCGAAGCCCCACGCGAGCCCCGAGCAAGCCCCGGCCGCCGCCTCCCGGACCGGACGATAGGCTACCTCCGCGTCCGCCGGAGTCCCCGCCTCGCCGCCGCCGCCGCACCCGACTCCGTCGCGGGCTGACTGCGGAGACCCGGAGCGAGCGCCTCGGAGGCAGGATGCGACCCTCGGGGACGGTCGGCGCCGCGCTCCTGGTGCTGCTGGCTGCGCACTTCCCGGCGAGTCCGGCGCTGGAGGAGAAGAAAGGTAAGGGCGTGCCCGCCGGCCCCGCGCCGCCCTCCTCGCGCGTCCGACCCCGCAGCCGGCCCGGCCAGCGCTCGGCGCACCGGCTCCGCGGCCCGCGCCGCCCGCTCCTTTCCTGTTTCCTTGAGATTCGGCTGCGCTTCTGGCCGGGACCGTGGGAGGAACTGGACGTTTCGTTTCTGGGCTGGGCGAGTCCGCGGCGGCCCGAGGAGGGGACACTCCGGCCGCGGGGCCGCGGGGCGGCGGGCGGGTGTGGGAACGGCCGCCCTGAGCTCGGCACCCCGGAGCGCTCGCAACTTTCTGCCTCCACTTTCCTGCTCTCCTGCACGGGGTCGACGTCCCAGGGCGAGACCTAGCTGCGCGGCGGGCGCGGGCCAGCTCGTGTTTCCGCACGTGCGCTCCGCGCTGTCACCGAGGGCCCAGCCGGGCCAGGGGGCGCCCCCGAGAGGCTTAGGGAAGCTGAGGAAGGACCGGCGGGGAATCCACCCCACCGCTCTCGGACCTCCTGAGAGGAGCGGACACTTCGCGTCTTACACTTAAGGTGGCTCGCTGCACCCGGCCTTGCCAGCCTGGGTCCCGGCCCCGCTCTCAGGTCCTTGCAAACCCTTCTCTCAGGTGTGGAGTTGCAGCCTTGAACCGGGAGGCCGGAGAACTCGTCTCTGTCACTAACTACCTGTAGCTACCGGGAAGGGAAGACTTAGTTTCCTCTTTGGCAAAAAGGAGGGTGAGGTCGGACCCCGCCTTGGGCGCAGATCCCTTGCCCCGCGCGGTCTTCCTGACAGCCCGGAACTCCCTCCCGGACGCCCGCGCCCCTTGAGCCCGTGGGTCTCGTGAAGTGGTGGCTTCCTGGGAACTCTCGAGATTTGCCCCTGTCTGTTGCCCTTTGGTCACCTCTCTAGGCTTTGCGGTGGAGCTGGACAGCAGTGAGACCGGACGCGGCGGGACAGCTGGGTCCTGGTGGCCAACTCCCTGTGGGCGGAACCCATCTGGCCGGGTCCCCATTGCTTTTCCAAGTAGGGCTCATAGCAAACTTTCCTCCTCAAAATCCCCAGATTTTCTCTTTGGGATGTTTCTTTTAGCTTTTTGAAGAGTTTGACATTGGCCCAACCAAAATATTAAACTTAATTTTTAAAAAAACGGACTGATGTCCATGGTTCACATGTGCCAAATGTCCAGACCCAACATGAGCGAGTCTGGCTTCGTGACTACCGACCGTAAACGCACTTGACAGGAGAAACATGCCTCAGAAGGTTTAATTGCGCAGTTTCAAAACCGAGCAGCCCGAGTTCCAAGACTCAGGTCTGTACTTGCTGGTGATGTCATTGGCACAGAGAGTAGGGGTTTGAGGCTGAGTGCGTTTGTTGGGGGAGCGTTAAGGCATAAAGCAGTGGTTCCCAAACTTTGTTGCAAATTAGAATCACTTGGGATTTAAAACGAAACAAAACAAAACAAAAATCGACTCACCTCCAGACGTTCTGATTTCATTGGTCTGGGGTGAGACCTGGGTATCAGGATTTTTCAAAGCTCCTCAGGCGATCCTGTTGGGCAGCGAGGTTTGGGAATTCCTGTCATAGAGAGGTTGGCGAAGTCTTGGGAAAGATACCTGCCAATGTAAAGCACTCTTTTCAAACATCTGGAGTTTTAACAGTCTTGCAAAATGTGGGAAGGAGGAGGTGGGGGTGATTTCAATATTAAGGGATTAGTCTTTTCCCTGAAAGCTTTTCCTCCTCTGAGTCTGAAGGGCTCCTCCTCCCTGCTGTGCGGCGAGGCTGTGAGCCTGCTCCTGAATTGGCTGACAGTAGGCTCTCCGAGGCAGGTGGTGTCTCGCCCTTTCTGCTGCAGGGGACCCCATCCTTACTTTAAATTAAGCTCTTAGAGTGCCTCCAAAGCATCACTTCTCACTCCAGAAATGATCCCAGCTCATTGCTGTTACCCGATTGAACACTACTATTAGTACTTGGAGATTTGTTTGAGAAAAACATAAATACCACTTATTTTGCCTGTTAGTCCCATATTGGCTTAAAACAGAATGCTCCTGAATTAAATAGTGAGCATAGGCGAACACGTCATTCAGTTAAAGTAACATGAAAAGATCAAATTTAAGGGGCAAATTATTAACAATATAAGATGAGATCTTTTTACAGAAAGCATCGAAGACCCATATCAATCAAATTTGGTAAGTTTTGTTCAAGAAAGTTTACTCCCTTTAGAGAGATTAGGTTCTCAGATATGGTATCTTCTGTTCTTATTGCACTTAGTACTGTCAGACACTGTTTTAAGTGTCTTTTTAATCCTTACATCAAGCATATGAGGTGGGTACCCTCATTATATATGGAAACTGAGGCACAGAGAGGTTAAGTGACTTTCCCACAGTTAGTAAGAGGCAGAACCAGGATTCAGACTCAGGCCTTCTAGCCCCAGAGCCCTCCCTCAACCAGCTACCTCCACTGCCTTGGGTGAGTTCTGGTTTTCGGAGAGCCAGGGTAGGTGTGTGTGAGCGGCTAATGTCAGATGCTGGGATGGGGACAAAAGGACCAGGGAACAGGCTCATTAGGAAGGCCCCTTGTGTGAGAGAGGGAACAAACGTCTGTCTGTTCACTGGTCTAGACTGCTGCTCACAGTTAGTCAGTGGTCGCCGTAGCCACCTTTTGTGAAGGCAGCTCAGTCACCAAATCAGCCGTAAACTTGGAGATTGCTCCTGCAGAATGGGAGTAAAAGTGTTGCTCTAGAAGCAATCCTGGGTGGTGTTACAAGGAGTGAGGAATTCCCCACCAGGCAAGGCTGCCCTGGCCCCTCCTCTGAAGACATTCTTGATTCGTTAGGTCTGGGCTGTAGTGAAGAGGAACACACTCACAGATTCTGAATCGTATCCAAAGTGAACCCTCCTTTCTCTCAGAAGATGAGATCTGAGGAAGCCCAGTTCAGTCCTGGCCTGGAAGCCAGGAGGCCTGTCTTCTCATTCCACTTCTGTGTGAAGGTGGGGACGTCACTTACCAGCTCCAGGCTTCTGAGTCCTCATTTCTGAATTCAGTGACTATTTATTGAGTGCATAGAATGTGCCAGACATTATGAGTTGAAAGGGGAGGGGCATCTTAATGGTTTCTATTATTGCTTTCAGAGTGTGATTCTTTAAGCCACTGATTAAGTATTAGTAAATTGCTTTTCAAATCTGAAAAGGAGACTGGTGGCCTATGTGTCTGTCCTATATTCACACCCATGTAGCTCTGTCTAGAAGTAACTGGCTGATAGCTCCCATAGGCTTTTGACCGTCATTTCTGGCTTCATATATTTAGTTTCATAGTCCATAATCTTTCAAAAACTTATTCTGAATTTTGAAGCAGCCGATTGCCAAAATCCATCGTGCTACATATTTAGACTTAGTCCACATGACGGCACTAACATGTTTTGAAATGTTTTTAGAGGTAGTGTTAGTAAAGATGAAGAATTCCACCCTGTTTAAAAAGAAAATAGTCTGTTTTTCCTTTGATCTAAGCTCCAGGACCAGCACTAGTGTCTGAAACTTTCTTGACAGGAGTTGCAAGCCAACTCTAATACTAAATTGACGACTATGGGTGTTTAAGGGAAGATAGCCCCACACTGGTGCCCCAGGCCGTGAAATGGGGTTGGGATCAGAATGGTGGGGACACTTAGGTTGTTGAGGGACCCACCTGGGAAATCATTTGACCCTCGCCGTGTGGCTTGCTGTGAAAGTGGTGTGTGTGTGTGTGTGTGTGTGTGTGTGTTTTAATTTGGACTTGGTAAGTAGTAGAAATGGGCTTATTTAAAGTTAGGTTTTACTAGTAGGGGTAGGTTTTGAGAAAAGATCAAAGGTCTAGATTATAGCTCACCTATGCCTTGTTTCCATGTAAATATAATTTAAAAACTAGATTCTGCTCCTCAGATCTGTACTGAATGAATTCCCTTTTGTCTTCTTCTGTCACTTATGGACATTTGAAATTATGATCAGAAACATTTTTGGTTTCCATTAACTACGACTGGTTTATTCTTGAACCATCCACACATAGGGAATAGAGTATAAATCTTAGCTTGTTCTCGTAGATCATTCCCATTTGACATCGTAGCTTCTGCCCATACCTGATTTTTCATTTTCCTGCTAAAAGGTTGTCTTTTCTAAGAAAATTTCAACAGTTGGCTCTTAGCACAACATCTAAGGATGGTCTGCCATCCAGTCCATGGGCATAAGCAGGTTAGTTTGAATTTAGGCAAGGATCCAGGCTTTGAGGCTT
Organism: Tapirus indicus; assembly: GCA_031878705.1. Taxonomy (NCBI): domain Eukaryota; kingdom Metazoa; phylum Chordata; class Mammalia; order Perissodactyla; family Tapiridae; genus Tapirus; species Tapirus indicus. Next base: position 63,816,032 of record CM062917.1, on the reverse strand, counting down.
ATCTCAAAAAACCGGTTTGACTGAAATTTTCACTTTTTCGGAGTCATTAGATACAGCTTCCTTCCTACACATTTAGTTAGACACACTCAATTCAGTTATCTAGAAAGTTTCCTGAGCCAGCTAGGAGTGGGAGGGGTGGTTGGGGCCAGCATGCAGTGGTGGCTTGTTTACTTAGCCCTGTTAGAAGCTAAGTGCTGGATTTGACATTTTAATCTCTGAAGTATAATATCAAATGCCTGACCCTGTTGACTAAGCATCGGTGAATTACATATATTTAAAGTAAATTTTACTCTTACCAAACAAATTTCAGCAGCTTGCTGAAGAAAGTAGTATGTGAAAGCTAGCATGGGGGGATAGCTAAGCTCTAGGATTTCCTTCTTTGTTCCACATTATATCTCATTCTGATGGGTTCTTATGAAAAGACCCAGAGTCCAAGTGTCTTTTCTGAGTATGTCTGGAGCTTCTCATTAACAAGAGCCTTAAGCTGCAGTTTAGGGGACTAATGGTCGATGAGAATGCCTGTACACACTCCTAAATACACCCACAGTTGCACCCTGTTACTAGTAGGCCAGCACACGTGGCCTTGATTTAGTGTAAGTAATTATACAAATTAACCACTATTGTTTGTCCTTCAAGTATAAGGACAAGTATTGCTACCTGTTATAACGTGGGCTTTTATTTGCATTTTTCTTTTTGCTTGAGCCAAGGTGAGCAATTTGTGCTGTTCCATCCACATTTTGAGCTGTAGGAATGAATCAGACTTGGTACTTGCCCTTAAGCGTCTGAAAGTCAATTAGGGAAAGAGAGATCTGTAGATAACAAGTGTGAAAATGCCACAGAAGCAATGATAGAATTCTGTACAAGATAAAGAACTCTCTGGTATTAGTCTTTGCTTTTAATTCTACCTGGAGAGGGGGTGCGGGGTAGCCCGAAATGGCAAGGATTACTTATTTGAGCCTGCAAAGAGCTATGGATGTTTCCCCAGAGAAGACCGTGTGAGGTGCATTCCAAGAGAAGTGCCAGTAGTAGGTAGCTACATGCTGAGGAGCTGGTTATTCAGCGTAATGGGAAGAGAAGGGTAGACGGTGAGGCTGCGGTTCATAGACTGCTTCACTGTCCTCCTGTATGAAAGGAGGTCTCTGTGCAGTTGTAAGCTAGGAACCCACGAGAGGTGTTTGGTGTTTCAGAAAGATGACTCAAGCAGCAACGTGGAGAATGGATTGTGGAGGCAACAGTGGAAGTAGGGAGATCAGTGATGAATGAGACATGGAGAGACAATAAAGCAGGAGCAATGAGGATGCAGAACAGGTGACTTGGGCTGTTTGGGAGGTAGAACTGATCAGTCATTATATGTAATGAGTATAAGAAATGGAGAATCCCAGGATGACACACAGCCCTCTGACTTGGATGCCTGGATAAATATGGAATTCATTCTTGAAGGCTGTGAATGCTCCAGGAGGAGTAGAGTCAATTGGGGGGATTTGAAGTGCTCAGGTGGAAAAGTCCAGAAGACAGTAGAATATAGTGGTCTGGAGCCCAAGGGAGCAGTGTGGCCTTGAATTGTCATTTTATTGGATATTTCTCTTGCAGGTATTACCTTTAGCTGTAGAATAACCCGCCACAGCCTGTCTCATGCTCATTGTCACCATCCATATTGAGCCAGACAGGGTTCTGGGTTACCGGCTGCTTTCCAGATGAGGCTGCCGTGGTTAGCAGCTTGATCAGTTGCAGTTATCAGCAACTGATAAATAATATATTGAGCATATAAGTACACTGGGAATCATATTTGTATATTGCTGCAAATCCTAAAATGGGAATCCCCCATTTATTATTTAAGACAGCATCAGATTACTTGGTTTTGTACATTAGACTGAACCAAAAAGACTAGGAGATGACTTTTTTCTTTTTTTTTTAAGCAGTAGTTTTTGAACCTTGAACATACTTTAGAATCACCCAAGGAGCTTTTGGAAAAGAAGATGCCTTGCTCTACCCCAGACCAATTGAGCCAAAATTTCTGGGGGATGGAGCGGCATATACATTCTTTAAAACTCCCTGGGCCATTCCAGTGAGTGGATTAAGTGGTGTGTGTAGCTTGTGGCAGAGAAGAAATTTTGAATTTGTTCTCCAACTCCCATGTCTTACTCATTGCATGAGCTTCCTCAAGATCCAGGAACAGTTTTATATTTCATTAGTAAATTAGTCTCAAAGTTACATTGTTTTCATGAATTAATCCATGAAAATTCTGCTGCAGTGGCTCTCAGAGTGTGTTTCCCAAGACAACAGCAGCAGCACCTTGAACTTGACAGAAACGCACATTCTTGGATCCTCACTCCAGACCTCAGAATAAGATACTGTGGGATGAGTCCCAAATCTGTGAACACAAGTCCTCTCAGAGATTCTGGTGCACGTCAGAGTTCAGGAACTGCCGATGCGATTGTGCAGCCCTCATGCTGGGTTCTAGATATACTAGAGGAACAAGGTAGCTGTACTTGTCTGTAAAGGACTCAAATGTTGAAGGGCTGAGCAGGGAGAGAGACACGCGAACAACTCGCTGTAATGCAATGTCTTATAATAGAGATGCTTTGGGATTTCAGTGGGAGCCCAGAAAAGAGGGTAATTCTACCTCTCTGATAGGGGCAGTTTCTCAAGAGGAACATTTAGCTGGACTTCGAAGAATGAGATTTTTGCCTGGTCTCCAGGCAAAGGGAGGAGAGTGAGAAGATGCTGTGGGCCTGATGCTAGGGCTGCAGAATTTCCTGCTTTATTTTTCTAAATGACATGAGGAAACATACAACATCAAAAGTAAAGTGCCCGAGAGGTGACACATTTTACATTTAAAAATTGAGGTCAGTTCATTTTTTTTTTTTTTTTTGTGAGGAAGACCAGCCCTGAGCTAACATCCGTTGCCAATCCTCCTCTTTTTGCTGAGGAACACTGGCCCTGGGCTAACATCCGTGCCCATCTTCCTCTACTTTATATGGGACGCTGCCACGGCATGGCTGACAAGCAGTGCGTTGGGATCCAAACCCGCGAACCCCGGCTGCCAAGCGCGAACTAAACCACTGCGCTACTGGGCCGGCCCCCAGTCATTTTTTTTTTTTAAGTAACAACTAGATGTGAAGAATTGAACTAGAGTCTGGAATATGGTTGATCATTTTAACATTCTCCCAGTAGCATGATTTGTCCCTAACTGTTGTTAGAATAAGAAAAATGACTACTTCGCATCCTTTATTTAACTCCTACTATAGAAAGCAAAGAAAGGAAGCAAAAGTCTGCATAATTCTAGGCACAGTAAATACATGTTGAATCACACTGGCTCAGAAAGTCTCTCAGATTAACTGAGCCACTGCCACTTGTGAGTTAAAAGCATCCATTTCCTGATTCACTGTTGAAAATTGCACAGATTCACCTGTTTGTTTGCAGAGATCATTTGGAAGCAAAGAGGTAGATTTGTACCAAATAGAGGATAAACCAGGGGTGTGGGTGCAGCCTGTGTATTCATGCCTTTATATCAAAGGAAAGAGAGCAGGGATTCTAGATCACAGTTTGTTTAGCAGCTGTTTTAAGAGCATTTATGAAGGATTTTATTTAAGAGCAGAAATGTGATACCTGAAGGTTCCACTGCCATGGGCACGCAGGCCTGCACACAGCAGTGACGTCATGCTGGCTTTCCCAGTTGTGCTTCCCTGCACGTGACATCATTGTGACCATTTGTTAAAGTTCTTTTCTTTTACTCCAGGTTTCGGAGAAAATTGGTGCATTGCATGTAGTCTCTCCAGTATGATAAACTGACACATGTATGTGAAAAACTGTGCATTTTTAGTTTCTTTGCCCATACTCATAAATTCGTCACTATTTTAGTGTCTCTAATAAAAAATCGTTTATTGAATCTGGTACTAACTTTTTCAAGATCATTTTTTTACTAAAGTATATTTTAATATATTATTAGAAAGTTAAACAATTATCATCTCTTTAATAAGAAAATTAAAAAACCCCAGAACCCCCAATTTCATCCACTTGTGATTAAGTCCAGATGAATGACAGAAAAACAGAAGGTGGTTGTTGAAGAATTATTATGTCACCTATTGGTTTTTAAGGTGTTGATTTTAAGGAGCTTTTAAGAATGATGGATTTCAGAACTTTTTTGGCTTTGATTTCCTGCAAAGTTAATAAAGAATCAGAAACCTTATTGTTAGAGTTTCTTCTAGATTTCTTTATCTCTGATGCATTTTCCTGGTACTTGATGCATGGGACACACTTACGAATGAGAATAATGTATTGCCTTAATCTATCCCTCCTCCTTTTCTCCCTACCTTCCTTTCGTGTTTCCTCTCTTTCCTTTTTTGCAAGCTGTTATGAATAAGCCTTCACAGAGAAAGAAAAATTTGGCAAAGCAGTGCAAAAATATACTATACAATTTCTTAAAGTTAGAAAATTTCAGGGACATTCAGTGTTTATGATTATTTTTAATACAAATATGCATATACATGTTTCATTGCTTGAAAAGTGGTGTTGCTTAAGGAGTTTTTCTTAGGACATAGTTTATTGTATTTTTTTTTCCTGTAATCTGTTGTTAGTTACAATCAGAAAAGAAAACAGGTTAGAACCTACCATCCCAGTTTCAACTTTCCTAAAATAACTAAACTAGATGGTTCCAAGGCTCCTTCCAACTGGAAACGTCTGTGAAATTAAAAGCAAATCTAAATGCATGCAAGATATGTATTTAAACATGTTGATAATAAGTGTGTTGTCCCTGTAATTTAGATGCTAACACATTGATGTCATAATAATAATAACACTTTGCATTTGTACAGCACTTAACAGTTTACACAATGCCTTAACACCCATCTCTCTGAGCCTCCCAACAACCCCACAGGGTGGGGGTAATTACCCACATTTGAAGGGGAGGGAGCAGGCTCACAGATTCCACAGTGTGACTGTGATGCCTGAGCTGGTCAATTTGCAGGTGCCAGGAGCTTTTCCTGCTTTACAACCAACACCATCTCCCAACACCCGTGTTAGATGTCCCCAAAGCTCTCCCTAGTCCTCATTTGAGACAGCATTGGTTTTTAGCTGCTGAGGCCTCCTAGTCATTTTTAGTCTTATTGGTGAATCAGAAGACTAGCACAGGTGTCCCTCAAAGTTTCTGTTATACTTCTGTTATTATACCTGATGCTCCTCACAATCTCTGTATGTTCTGCTCTAGTTTTGTTCCTTTCCCACTTTTTCTCTTGTTTGAAGTATTTTTTCAGAGTTAAGCCTCTTATGTATTATACCATTTCGTAAAATATAGGGCAATGCATTGAATTTATGAGGCTTGAAAACATTTACTCTAGAAATTAGAAGTATGACTTTTTAAAGTTGTGTCATAAACTTCTGTAAATTTGCCAGACCTATAAGTACTTGAAGAAGAAATGAGGGGAGAAAGCAACTTGATGTAGCAGTTGGGTCAGTTAGCAATGCCTGTGACTACATGTGGTAATTCACCCACACAGATATGTGAAGAGTCTTTCTGTGATTTAAATGGAGCACACACTTAAACTCATTAGGGTGTGTAAGCAGCTGTTACAAGAAGAGAGAAACTTCACAAATAGTGTGGCAGTACAGGATTGCTCATTTTCTATCTCTACACTTTATAAGAAGCCATTCTGGCTGGGAATATACTTTGAAGCATTGACTTTAAGGAGAAATTATTACGAAAATCAAAGTTATTCACTTTGAGGAGCTTTGTTGAATGAATGGCACGTGGAATGACAGTAGATCTCTCATCGATAGTGCTAAACCTTTTCTAAGAGAAATGTCAAAATACAGTGCACATTTTCCTCTGTTAGGAAGGAAAGAACTTTGTTTTGTTATTGTTTATTCCTAACATAGTGGAAACTTTTCAGTACTCCTGCAGAAATTCCCCAACAGCGTGTTTATATTTCATAATTATAAAGTGAACTAGGAGAAAAGTCTCATATGTGAGCTGAATCATTGATCTTTAGTTGCCATCGATGGGCTGCAGTTTAGAGAATGTCACTAAGAGAACACATAGATTTTTTGAGCCTGAGATGATGCATCTCTTGTTGAAAAGTAAGCGTTTCCAGTAAACAGGCGGTTAGTGTATTGATTTCAGGACGGCTTTAGGAATTGGGCCTCTGTGTCTTGCAAAAGTTACTTGGCCAAAAGCTATGCCATTTCACCTTCAACCAACAAATCCTGCCCAGCTAAGCAGAACAGAAAGTTGAGCATTTTTGTTGAAATGGGACAACATCTTCAGACAAGTTGCTCAGTTTTTCACTTCGCTTTTGGCTTCTAGCGACTCCTTTTTTAAGTGCAATGAAGAGACTCTTTTTTAAATGCAAACTTAGTGATGTGCCTGGTTTGGAGGAGAGGTATTGAGTGAGAAAAGTCCCAGATGGATGGTTATCTGATTCCATCTTCCCTCATGATTCAGTATTGTTCTTCAAGTCTCAGCTAGGAAAGCTAGGCTTTTAGATTGTTGGGCAATGGCTACTAAATATTTATAATGTTGCCCAGTTGCAAAAATGAAACATTCCAACTCTAGACAAGGAAATAAGTAGTCATGAATTCAGGGCCTGAACCGTGCTAATGGAGCCAATGAAAACGGGGTGCCAAGGTGAGGAAAGTTGCCAATAGTGTGTTCTTCTACTGCAATTTTGGGGACTTGTTTTCTTTCCTCCTTCGACTTCGTTTCTGAAAGAGGCTGGACTTTATTTCCCTCCTAGGCTGCATTCTCTCATTTAGATGATAAGGGAAGAGAAGAATGGGTTGGTAACCACAGGTGAAATGCAATATTGGTGAGCTCAGGGATGCTGAATGCACTTTCTAGTCTAGTAGAAGTTTAACAGGCTGGGCGGCTTCTGAACACTATTTACAAGGTTGATTTTTAATTAAAAGAGAAGAACTAGGTATCACATAATGTAATCACAGTAGTGCTGATCTTGTGACCGTCACATGTCCTGTTCACAAGATGTTCTCCAAACCAAAAAAGGCCCAGGCTAAGTGTGAAAGTAGTTTTAAGAGTAACAGATAGCAATTAATTAATATCCAGTGGTTTTGAAATGAGCCATCAAACGTGCCAACCAAGTACCCATCTTAGAGATGGAGAGAGAACGATGAGATTATTGAGTCTGTCTCTGGCTGAGGGAGCAGCTTAGTACAGCCAGGCGGAGGTTCAATGTTCCTCTCAGGGAAAAAAGTATGTCTGCAGATGAATTTCCTTTCAAAGAGAGTTTGATCCAGTGAAGTTTCGCTCTCTGAGTAGAGCTTCACCTGCACACTTTCTCTTGTGTAGCAAGCCAAACCCTGGCATGATGCAGATTGGCTCTATTTTGGGGGGATGTGCCTCAGGACATAAGGAACCGGGATATGTTTACAGGTTTACTCTCCTTTAGAAGAGCATTGGTTTTGTTATTGTTGTTTTTGCCTGTATTGCCCTGGGCCAGTCTTTAAACTACTCTTGATTTCATTGTACAGCCTAATGATTTATTCCTGTGCTATTTTCACGGTAGGACTTTTATTATGGTTCCTGTGAAGGCCCCATTTCTGGTCTGTTTTCTCCTGCTCAGCCTTTCTTTCGTTTCACCACTAAAGCACATGTGGCAGTGATGGCCATGCACATTTCCCCAGTCCAGCCTTTGGTGTCTTCATGGTCCCTGGACACCTGGACCTTCTCATGAGGAGAAAGACAAATGCCCTGTCTGGAGTCCTTGGCCCTTTCAGCAATGGTTAAGTTTCCTAAAGAGAGAAGAGAATGGCTCTGTATTCCCCCTTTCACTTATTATTGGATCTGAAGTTAATTGAGCTGTTTCAGCTAACGCTTCATGCACTTCTGGTGGGTTCTGAGCCACTGCATGCCCACACCCGGGGCCTGCCACTTCCATCTGGGACTCTGTCCTCAGAACTTCCTTAGGCTTCTTGTCCTTCACCGAGTTTGTAATAAGACCTGCAGGTGACTACCTGGAACTGTGAAAATGTGCCATTTGTCTGTCCATCTTTTTACCTATCTATCTATCTATCATTGTTTTCAAACTTGCAAGGTAACAGACTGGTCATGAATTAACATATACTAGAGATTTGTTATTTCCTGCCAGCAGCAAATAAAAGTTATTTTTAAAGTTGTTTTAAATCTGAGTAAAAATAAATTGCTTTTGCTGCAAGAAACACCAAAAATGGAAAAGCTAACAGTTCAAAGGTGATAATATATCTCCTAGGCATTGCTAGCAGCAGAGTTGCTGTGAACAGTGAGAGGGTTTATGAGATATTTGACTTAGAAATGGGTTGAAGGGTGGTCTAACTTGGTGCCGTTTCGCTGTGCATGAGCTTTTGACGTCGTACCAGCGCAGTCCGGCTGTAACATGCTTGGGAGTGGCACATTTGAAACCTCAGACGCAAGGGAAAGGACTGTTGCCCTGACACAGAAGGCTTTGGGAGGCAAACGTTTATTTTCTTTGAATGTTAACTTTATGGTTAGCATTTTTTTTTCATGTTAAGAAGGGGAGACAAAAATGTGTGGTTAAGAAGGGTAGGATTAAGGAAGTTAACTGTTGTATGTCCCCTAGATAATGTTTTTAAGCATTAAGTTCTTCACTTTCAAAACACATTTTAGAGTAGGTATTTGTCTGAACTTAATGGTTTGATCTTATTTTTTCTCAATAATTTCTTTTACTTAATAGAGAAGTTAAGGGGCCAGCCCGGTGGGGCAGCGGTTTAGTTTGCGCTTTGTCAGCCCGGGGTTCGCAGGTTTGGATCCTGGGCGCCAGGCCAACACACTGCTTGTCAGCCATGCCATGGTGGCATCCCATATAAAGCAGAGGAAGATGGGCACAGATGTTAGCCCAGGGCCAGTCTTCCTCAGCAAAAAGGGGAGGATTGGCGACGGATGTCAGCTCAGGGCTGGTCTCCCTCACACACGCAAAAAATAGAGAAGTTAAGAAGACTTTAAAATTGTTGTAGTTCTTAGAAAAATCCTACTAAAAGCAAAACACTGGCTACCTTATGTAAATATGAATAGTGGTTTGCTGCAATAGCAAAGCTTTTTGTTGTTAACTTGTTATTTTTAAGGAATTACAGATTCATAGAAAATTGCAAAATAGACACAAAGAGGTCCTGTGCACCCCCAACATCCTCCAGTAGAACATCTTAGTAGCAAAGTTTTAAATATTTAGTTTGACATCTTTATCTGATATTAACCTAGGGTAAACATTCACTGTTTTAATTAGCTAGTGAGGTGATATTATAGAAATCATAGCCTTCACAATACTGTTTAGAAGTTGATTGTTTTTAAATGAAATTTTTTGGTCTTTAACATTTGGAGGTCATCAAGGCATGAGGAGGAAAAGGGAACGAGGGAAGGAGGGAGAACGTTGGTAAACAGACAGACAGACAGAGAAACAGAAAGAAAGAGAGACAGAGAGATTGATTGATTGGGCAAACCAGACACTGTCTTGTAGTTTTCAGATTAATTCACATGTGCTGAGTTTGTATTCTGTTCAAATCACAAGAGGTTGAGTTTTTGTGTGTGTGCCACTCTCTACAGCCTGTATTTATTTTCATCTATTTGGTCTATTTTCCCTTCTTTATTTTAAGTGTAGGTGCCCTGGGTGAGGGTCTTCTCGAATGCTGGTGATGTCATGTGTTTTGATTTAGATGCTGGTCACACAGACATAGTCCTTTGGTGAAACATTCATGGAGCTGCACATTTTTGATTTGCACTCTTTTCTACATGTATGTTCTACTGTAATAAAAAGTTGCAAATACTGGACTCACAGTGACTTGGTAGAGAAGATTAAAAAAACCTACAGGGAAAGCCAAGATGTTATTAGAAAATTCAGGATCTCAGAGAAGATATTGAACTTAGTCAAGGCAATGTATCTCTTCTTTGGTTTGGTATAAATAGTAGAAAGATCTCTTCAACTCATAGTGATGCTCCTCTTACTGTTTTTCAATCTACTCTAAGTCAATTACAAATTATTTTTAAAACAGGGTTGAAAAAGGGTGGCAACCTCCTTCTCCTTTACTACACGTAAGGCCCTCTTGGGAGAGCCTCTTCTAACAGGTACTAACCAACCCCAGAATCCTCAAATAAAGACAGTGTCCTTCGGGGGCGACCACAGCTTCCTTGCCTGTCTGCCACCTCCCAGGGTCAGGCTTTTGTGGAGCTGTATTCAGACCAACACAGGGAAATGGGAGAAAACAATCCCACGGCAAAGGAAAGCTCCCAGTTCACATAACAAGTGCATTCCCGCGCTGCAGGTCCTCTGGAGGAGTCTTCAGAGCCTTCCAGATCTCCAAGCATTCTGAGGCCTGATTCTAACACCTATTGTATTGCACAGCCATAAACTATGTTTGCAGTATGGCAGAGGTGGTTTATTTTAATAGATTGGTATAGTGTGAATCTTATGTTCATATTTCATTTTAATTTTTCAGTTGAGTTGAACTCATTAGGCGTGCATTAAATGTTTACTGCATACTGTGTTCCAAAAAAGCTGCTGGCTGCTAGGTTACGTAGAAAGAAAATGTAGTCTCTGCCCATAGGGAGCCTGCAGTCCAGGACTCCATTCACTCCATCACATTCTTAAACGTGAGAATTCAGTCTAATGTGGCTTGTGAGTACTTCAGAACTGAGATGAAAATCACAGGAGGCCAGAATGGGTTCACTGAAATGGGTGTGTGTGTGCACGCACGCGTGTGTGAATGTTAAGCATATAACATAGTTTTGCAGAGCACTTCACAGCTTTCTCAGAGCCTTTAACACACTCTGCCTCATTTAAATAATCATGTGAGAAGAGCCTCATTTCCCTTTTTGATTTCTTGACCAGAGTGATGCGGTAGATAACAAGCCTCAAGCTTCCGTGCTCACAGAGGGACTGAATTCGTTTTGAAAATCTGTGTACTCGCTTCACGTTTCTAAGTTGACATCTAAAATTGTTTACCACAAGCTTAATAGTGGTAGGAGATATAATTTCAATCATTTGTAAAGCAGCCAGTCAACTCAGATTTACTTTCTGCCAGAAAGATTCTGACTTTTTTTCTGATCAAAAAACTTGTTAATACTTTCCTCAGAAGATCTATCTCAGTTCTGAATCCCAATCCTAAGGTGGATATTTTGACATGTTGACGGGAAGATGGGACAGGGAGACGTGTCATGAATTGGTTACTGGAGAAAGTAAGCCACCTTCACCTGCAGTGTTTCAGTGCTGAGTCAGGGCTCTGCACTCTGCTCTCCCTTTGTGTGGCACCTGGAAGGGTTTGCACTGGGGCTGAAACACGATTGAAGATGGTGAGAGGGGTGACAGTGAAAGGGGAGTTGGAAAGGAGAAGCTGGTGCACATGGCACATTTTGGGGGGGTGGCTTTAGGAAAGAGCACAACAGAAGATGAAACCCGGAAGCTGATCTGCGGTGCCCGTGTTCTCTGGGAAGACCTGTACCCGGGAGACCCTCACCCCAGTGTGGACTCTACTGCCTGGAGTCTGGGGACGTCAGCAACGCAGTAGTGAACGGTGAGTAAAGGATCCGAGGAAACACAGCCTGCCAGGAGCACTGGACCCTGCAGAGGAAGAGCGTGGCCCTGTGAACAAACCCACAGAGGGAGTGCTGCTGAGCGAACCCGGCACACTGGAGGTGTGTTGGTTTATACAAGGGCTTTTTATTGAGCACCTACTGTGTGTCATGACCTGGGCTGGCCTTGCTTTGGGGGTGTAAACGTGTGTTTGATCCCCCCTCAAGGAGGCTTAAATTAAGTAGCAGTGCAACAATTATGAAACTGCCCTAAAGTCATTTTCTCAAACTGGGAGCCACAAACGTACCCTTGGGGAAGGGCCTGAGAATTTTATACGATTTTAAGATTTTCTTTATTCGTTTTGAGGGTAATCTTAAATTCTTTTGAGCTTATGTGCAGACTGAGCCATTTTGTAGCAATAAATCACAATCACTGTGTGTGTGTGTGTGTGTGTGTATTTATTTATGATAAACCCCACCTCACAATGATGTGACTTTAAACAGCCACTGGTATCTTAAGGAAGTAAGAGGAGAGAGGAAAGCTGTTCTTTTATGCTGACCCCCGTGTTTACCTTGTGCTTCCCTTCTCTCTGGTCCTTCAGTCCCGTGCTGCCCATTGTCCATTGCCTGAAAACAGTTGCCTGAAACATTTTGCTCAGTTTTCTGGTTGTTCACAGCAGGACAGGTCTGGTACCAGTTACTCAGCAGAAGCAGAAGTGTGTGGATGAAATTTTTATAACTTAAAAACTTTGTTCCAGAGTTAATGCTTTTCCAATTAGTGTCCATGGAAACTGTTTTTCTGTCAAGAGGGCCCATATATTATTAAATTTGAGAAACGTCACTATAGGTAAATGTATGTCCTGGATGTAATGGAGCTCAGAGGAACAGAGAGAGAGGCTGTCTTGTTCAACATACTGTATTAGGGACCTGATCATTAAGCATTTGGTTGACATTTGGGTAGCAAAAATAAACTAAGACTCGGCAGTCCTGTTGTACATGTCATGCTGTAAGGGGACCTAGAAGACAGGTGTGAGGAGCAGTGGAGATGGCGAAGTGTGGAAGCCTGGAGAACAGTTCAAACAGCTGAGGATGTTTAATGGGAAGGAGAGGAACTGTCAGAGGCCATGTCTGCCTTTGTAGGTTGTCAGGGAGAAGAAAATGTGGAGACAAGAAAATGTAGTAAAAGGCACTGGAGGCACAAATCATTTCAGCTCATAATCCAGAGAGGAACATACTTCATTGAGGGAGAGCCCCTCTGTCTGTGGAGGTGTTTGGGGACCGAGCAGTCACTCGTGGGGTTATTACTGAGGTGGAGTTTCATTTATGGAGAGGGTGAGAATGGGAGGCCTAGGAATACTTGAGTATGTAGGTATTTAAGAAATAAACTCTTGTCCCTCCTGTTTCTTTTCATATTTTCTTGTGCTGTCACAGTGGTTGCAAAGGAAGCGGTCCCTGAACTGTGACCCCAACAGGTGGCGAGCAAGGAGCCAACTGTTCCCAAGGGGTTGAGACTGAAGGATGCCGGGCAGACATGGAGTTCGCTCTTGGCTGATGCCTTTCTCTTTCTCTGACCAACTCATTAAGCTCTGACACGTGGCTGTCCTCTTAACTCACACACTGATGGTGAAGCAGAAATTCAGAATTCCCTGAATGTGTCACGGTTTGTAAGCAAGTGTTCTTAAACATATAGATTAGAATCAGCTCTGCATCAGGCTTGGAATCTGGCTGTGTGGAGGTCAGAAGAATGATTTTTCCCCCCAGGAAAATATAAAAAGTGGATTATACCTCTGTAGCTATATTGCCTATGAACTATCTCCTGCATTTCTTCAAAGAGCTATTAATCCTGAGACTGACAGCTAAAGTCAGGTAGAATTCAGAGATACTTAAGAAAAAGGTGGGCTTAGAAAATCTGCATAATTTTGTAAGTCCTCTGTTTGATATAATTGGAACATTTTTCCATTGGAGAGAAGCTTTGGTAAATTTAAAAAATGGGTGGATTAAACCTTTGCAATGTATTTTACCCATTGCTATTTTAATTTCAGAACTGGTTTGAAATATTACAAAGTAATATTTAAAAGTGCTTTCCTAAACTCTTCTTTACTCTGCATTTTATCATTGAATTACTAAATAACTGGAGAGAGACTTTGTTTTTGTTTTTCACTGTCTACTTATAAAGCATGTTTTGAATTACTGTGTTTTGGGGACAGCATGCCTTTTCCCAGAAAAATCTCAGGTTAATATTAAATAGGCACTGGATGTTTATCTGACCTTGTTTATAGGAGCATGAGAAATTTGGTTACCTTTGTATATACTTTGTGCTACTAACTAGGTAAGAGGTCGTTGGAAGATTTAGAATTCCACTATAAACATCTAAAATTGTCAGGTGAAGTCTACTGCATCTATATCAGAAAATGGTTGTTATTCATCTAGAAATAAAATTAGCTGTGTGAGAAAGAATACATGTAGTTCTATCTGGAAATCTCTACATTCAAGAAGAAACCCCAACAACTTCATGTCTTTCCGAGTTAACAAGGCCACTCTGGACTGTTCACAACGATGGACAACCTTAGTAAATTCCATCTGGGCCTCTGTTGTGGTCACTGTCGTGACTACTCACATGATGTCAGAGTCATTGATTATGTGTAGAAGATATATATAGAGACATGGAGTGAGCCTGAGGTACTTTGCACTTCTTTTCTGACATTCAAAATTCACGATCATTATTTGTGTTGTGGTAGAGCTTTCTCACTAGATAGTAAGCTCCATGTGAAAAGCAGCTTTCTGGTTCATTCAGCCCATAACTCCCAGCACCATGCCATGTACACAGTGGGCACTAAATAAATACCAACTGCATGCATTGAACATATCTAAGATATGATTGCATTTCAAATAAACTTCTGAAATCCTAACGCATCTTTATTCACTGAGAAGCACGAATGTATTGAAGTAAAGGGGAAAAAGAAACTTTGTTTAAACCAGCAAATGGTTAGGTTATAATGATCTCAGTTCATGAATTTCCTCGTTGGCCTTCTTTATATTTAATTAGGAAACAAACATGTTTAAAGGAGTGTGACAAGTGTTTTCTTACTTATTTTACTTTTGAGAGAATTCGTCTCTAAAACAAAGAACATACATTGGTTTAAAAGAATTTTTAAGGAATTAGCAGTTGGATTAAAATTGAATTATCAAGGAAAAGTGTATCTTTACCTCAAGCAGTCATGATTAGACCTCTTCATATAGAAGGGTCTAAGAATTATTGGCAGTATTCACCATCATCCAAACATCTCAGGGGTATAGATTCCTATTTTTTTTTAATTCAAATTCGTAGAAACTGGCAGGAAGTTCAGAGTAATGTATGGTCTTCAGAGTCCCCTTAGGTAATTTTAAAAACTAACTATTTTGCATGGAATATGATAAAGTGATTTTAAGTGTATAATAAAAGGTCATAACCATGACAACTCTTAAATATTACATCAAAGAAAAATAAGTTTGACTTTCATTTACCTTGGAAATAACTGTTAACTGTAACCTCAAGAAGCACTATGAACAGTGAGCTTGCTCCATGCCAGAGTGTTGTGCAACTCAAATCGCTGGTGGTTGTTTGTTAATGACAAGAGGCAGAAGTCATGTCCTATCTGTCTGTCTGTCTGGATCTACCCAGAGTTGGCACAATGATGAGAAGACCACAGGTTCTAAATGAGGAGTTAGTAATACAATAAAATTGAATTTCAAGGACAGGAAATGCAAAGTTCATTTAATTCTGTGACTCATATCCCAAGCATCATATACTTTTTTACACTCAGTGCAAGATTTTCCCAGTTTTTGATTCCTATTTCCATGTGCCTGGATGTGGGTGAGAATCTCCTTTACAAAGGGAGTTAATGCAATTTATTCTGTGTAAGTGTGTGAGGAAGTCATGAAGATAAATTTTGAACCATCAACCAGATGATTTTTTGAATCTTCAAACCTAAAATGGGGGGAAGACCTAAAATAGGGGGAATCAAAAGAATTATCTACACAAAATAGTGAAAGCAGGTCAGACTTTGCTGCCACACATGAGTCTGGAGAGGAATATTGGTCTTGACTTTGCACATACAAGTTTAACTAATGGTTCTTTCTCATTTTACCTCTAGCAATGGAAATTGGCATTGCAGGTGACTTTATTGGGATGTAGAGGCTGTCTGTGAACATCCTTTTGTTGTTTTTTAAAATAGACGATCACATTTAAATGTCAAATATTATGATAAACTGGCATCCTTTAGAAATATAAAGCACAGCCCTCTATTAGTATATATTCTTCCATTTCGTATTGAATGGTATCTGACCTTCAAGCTGCCATTTAATGGCTGTCTGCTATATGCAAGGTGTTACCCTCAAAGTTAGGACTTAAAATACTGCCTATGACTTGAGTTGCAGATAAGTTAATAGATTTCAGGAATATGGAGGTCTAGACCAGTGGTTCTCAATTGGAGACAATTTTGCCCGCCCCCCTTCAGGAGACATTTGGCAATGTCTGGAGCAATTTTTGGTTTTCACACTGGACTGTGTTACTGACATCTAGTGGGTGGAGGCCAGGGATGCTGTGAAACCTTCTTTAATGCCTAGGACAGCCACCACCACAAGGAATGACCCCAGCCCCGAATGTGAATTGTGCTGAGGTTGAGAAGCCCTGGGCTAGGCCAAGCCAACCATATTGAGCTCTTACTTAGTCATCTTCTTTATGGTTGCACTGGAATACACTCATCTTCTTTATTCCTCTTGCTCTGGAGTTACTTATTCCCTTGCCCGAGTTTCTTACATGCCTGGAAGTGCAGCAGCCAGCACGGAGCTTGGCATTCCTGTCAGGCTGCACCTGGGCCAGCATTCCAGCTTCACCTGCACCAGCTTGTCCGGCCTGAAAACTCGCCAAGTGAAAGCAGGATCCTGTGAAGACGCCTTAGTTCAGCCCACCATGAGCTGGCTTAAAAAGGAGTTAGCGAGGCGCTGGCATTAGAAATGGGCTCCTTCACTGTTGTAGAAACAACATAAATTTAACATAAAGTTTGTGCTTTTCCTTTTCCTTCTTTTTTTCCCCCTCCTGGTAGTGCAGGAGTACCACTAGGTAAAGAAATCTTTCACCATGCCTCTCCCTCAGAACCGGAAGAAAACCAGCTTGTTCTAGCCCAGCTTTGTCATGGAGAGAAGGCAGCTGCTCCATTCTGAAATATCCTTTCTCTGAGAGCAGCCTGCCCAAGGGTGAAACTGTGTTTAATAGTGTGAATTACACAAGCGAATGGTAAATGTATATGTGTTTCTGCTCTATGGTACTCTAAACAATGCTAAGGTTTTAGATTACTCCATCTAATGGCCTGTTAGAAGGAAAGGAAGGCTTCTGCCGGGCAGAGGTCACTGCATCAGTGTTGGGACCCTGACCCACCAGCTGCTCGAAATCTCCAAAAGAGCTGAGAAGTCACCATGCCTCTGGCCATGTCTGAAGGGATTTACCAATGTGTTGGAACAGGGCCTCACATCTGTGGGGTGTTCCCTGGGCATTTGAGCAGGGCAGGTGACCAAGGATCCTGTTGGAATTGTTGACCAACTTGAGGAACAAATCTGGTTGTGAGCTTGAGTTCAATAACACTTGTTTTTCCCCATAATTCACGTGTATCATAAAGCAATAATTTCTTGAACTTTAGAGCCACACCTATAACAGTGCCCAGCATACAACAGGTGCTCAATATATATTTGTTGAGTGAATGAATGAGCTCAGAACTAGATGGGATCCTGGTTCAATGCTCTCATTTAACAGCAATGAAATAGATGTTTTCAAATGTTTGACTCCTTTAAGTAAGATTTTTAAAAAATTTTACTTTATCATGTATATTAGTTATTGCTCTATCTATATGAATACAGTGCAGGTGTTGCTCTCTGTATAAATTCATAAGTTTTAGAGAACCAAAATTAGACACATTTTAATCAAATTTAGTGTGACTATACCCAGCTACAAAACTGATTGAGCTTAATTTGAATTCATATAGGATATGTTTTTTCCAATAAAAGACCCCCTGTTTTCCCATCTGTAGAAAGAAGTTAGATGTCATGGTCCGTATTCCCAGAGTCCTGGCCCCCAAGTCAGCACCGCACTTTGTGGCTGTGTGGTCTCGTGGAGGCACCTCTTTATGCCAGTGTCCTCACCTGTCAGATGCCAGCATAATGGCACCTAAGGCACAGGGCCATGGTGAGGACTCGGAGAGGGAACATATGGAAAGTGCCTGGCACATGTTAGCTATTTTATTGCTGCTGCTGCTGTTATTGATGTTGTGGTTTCTAGATGGCTGCCATCTAGCAAGGTAACCGTGAGCCACGTTGGTGTCTGTGGGGCACTTGAAATGTGGCTCATCCAAACTAAGATGTGCTGTGAGTGCAGAATATGTACTGGATTTTGAAGGCATAGTACAAGAAAAAGTATATAGAAAGTCTCATTAATACTTTTTTGAATTAATTACACATTGAAATGAAAATATTTTGAGTATATTGCATTAAATAAGATATATTATTAAAGTTAATTTCAGCTGTTTCTTTTTACTTTTTTTTATTAATGTGGCTACTGGAAAATTTTAGATGACACGTGTGGTTCGCATTACAATGCTAGATTGGACTGTGGGCAGTATGTGCAGTGAAGGTCCCAGAAACGGGCTGCATGTTTGTTATAGCCTTAAGGTATCTCCTAGTCTCCACTTCTAAACCTTGGATCCTGAGCCTGAATTTCTATTTTTGTAGGCTTTCTTTTCACTCTGAAGAGTTGGAATTAATAGATTAAAAAGAATAAGCATTTAGGAAAATATGAATTTAATTTCCATTTTCACTGTTCTGCTCTGGCCAAGGGGAGGTACTATTAAAGCGTAAATTTGCTCCCAATAAATGGAGTGAGATCCAATTCCTTACTCTTCAGAGAGCCCACTGAGAAAGTGTCACTACACTTGCATACGAGTCATCCTTTATGGCATAGGCATCATTTTAAAGGGCAGCACTTGGCTTGGTGCTTCTTCAATCAGTGTTTCCCATCTGTTCCTTAGACACATGTTAGTGTTAATAAATGTTCTTGAAAAAAAGCTTTCTGTGGTCAATTAAGCTTGGAAAGCACTGCATCTATAAGGCCTCTTCCTGTGTATATTTCATGTTAAAGATTCTTAAAAGTCCTGTAATAAAAAAGCCTGTCTGACATTGTTACAACCCATAATTTTTCAAATTTATTTGACCACAGAATCATTTTTTTCAAGGGACGTCTATAAGACACAACCCATTATCGGCATGGAACACAGTTTCAGAAACACTCTCTTAAATAATGAAAAGTGTCCACTCACCTGAACAATGTTTTTAGGGATGGGCAGGTTGAAACAGTCCCTCGAAATGTTTGAGACTGCTCCTTACTTACTGCCTTTGTTGGAAGAAATCACTGATAAAAATGCTTCTCTAAAAAGAATGAAGGGGAAAACAACAAAGTAATTGCTGTTTTGCAAGTATGCCAACCTCTTGTTAATACCATTCTTGTTCTTGGTTTGTCAAATGATTTTAAAATATAATGCCTTGTTTAGATAAGTAACATAAGGAAAAAATTACAAAAGGTCTGCCTTAACTTTATATTTATTTATAATTAGTCTATTTCCTTAAAATAGTTGAGAGATCCTATGAGAGTTACCGATATGATAGGGCCATTCCAGCAAAATTGTAAAGTAACAAGAACACTGTCATAAAGAAGAGGAGATGGCTCCCCTAGAAACTGAGAGCTGACGGTCGTTGCTGCAGATGAGTATGAGAACCAGCTCTGAGTCCCCTGGCTGCAGGGAAGCCTTTGCAGGTGGCTGGTCCCAACTCCAGGCCGGATTTGGTTGCTGCCTAAGTCATAATATGCAAGGCCAGCTCTGGGGGTATCTTCTAGAACATCTAGCTACTGCAGATTTCAATTTTGGAGGATTATGCATTACTGGAGTATTGTTATTCACAAAAACTTCTTTATAAAAAGAGCCTGAAAAGAGAGAAACTTAATGCATTCAGTCAAAATGTTTTTTATATGGAAAATATATTGTGTGTGTACTTGATCTGGCCTGCTGCTTTTAAAAGATTAAAATTGGTGTAAAAAATTTGTGTGCAACCATATGTCTGATAAAGGGTTAATTACCAAAATATGTAAGGAATTCATATAACTCAATAGCAAAAAACCAAATAATCCAATTGAAAATGGGAAAAGAGCCTGAATAGACATTTTTCCAAAGAAGACCTACAAATGGCCAACAGGTACATGAAAAGGTACTCAACATCTCTAATCATCAGGGAAATGCACATCAAAACCACAATGAGATATCACCTCACATCTGTCAGAATGGCTATCATCAAAAAGACATGAGATAACAAGTGCTGGCGAGGATGCAGAGAAAAGGGAACCCTTGTGCACTGTTAGTAGAAATGTAAACTGGTACAGCCACTGTGGAAAATAGTATGGAGGTTCCTCAAGAAATTAAAAATAGAACTACTATATAATCCAGCAATCCCACCTCTGGGTATTTATCCAAAGAAAACTAAATCAGTATCTCAAGGAGATATCTGCACCCCCATGTTCACTGCAGCATTGTTTACAGTAGCCAAGATATGGAAACAACCTAAGTGTCTGCCTACAGATGAATGGATAAAGAAAAATGTGATACAATGCAATATTATTCAGCCATAAAGAAGAAGGAAATCCTGCCATTTGTGACAACATGGATGAACCTGGAGGACAGTATTCTAAGTGAAATAAGCCAGACAGAGAAAGACAAATCTTATATTATCTCATTTATGTGTGGAATCGAAAAAAAAAGTCGAACTCATAGGATGGTGGTTGCCGGGGGCTGGAGGGTGGGGAAAGTGAGGAGATGCTGGTCAAAGGGTACAGACTTTCAGTTATAAGATGAATGATTTCTGATGATCTAATGTACAGCATGGTGACTATAGTTAATAATACTGTATTGTATACTTAAACTTTTGCTAAGAGAGCAGATCTTAAGCATTCTCACCACACATACACACACCCATGAAAAGGTAACTATGTGAGGTAATAGATGGGTTTTAAAAAAATGAAATCCATATGCTGTATCACCTAAACACATATTTTGACATGGTTAAAAAATAATCAGGCAAATAAAAATTCCCAACATATTCATTAACTAGGAAAATATTCCAGTGGGGAGCAGAAACTTTTGTTTAATTATCTCATCATTTTCTATTTCTTAATGCACAACATGTATTAGTACACTATATATATACACATTGTAATTAAATAATCATTTATTGGGGGGATGTTCTCAAAATGTCTTTGCTAACAGGGATGATGATCAAAAATATTCAGACCACCATTTTTCAATCAGTAATGAAGGGTACTTGTAAGAACTTTTTGAAGTGACACACTCCTGACTCCAGGGTGAGGTGTGGGCAGTAGGTGACGAGTGTGTGCGTTGTGTAAAGCTGCGTATGCTGGTTCCGGGCCCTGCGTGGAATGTGAATTATAAGTGCTGATGAAGTTAACGAAGTTTAGATAAACACAGCCTGGACTGTCTGATGGCCTCTGCATGACCTTGGACATCACTGTAATTTACCTTTGGTGATGCATCTTTTTTAGGAAGGTAGGGCCTTCCATGATGCTTCTGGCATGGTTTTGTCTGTTTGCTTTTTGGTTAACAGACTTTGATGTGAGCCAATAGAATACAGGGGTTAAAGGCACCTCTTTATGGACAGACCAGGTTCAGACCAGGGTTGCGTCTCCCCTGGCCCTATGATCTTGGGCATGATCCTGGCGTCAGATTCCTCAGCCTGGGAATGAGGTAGAGTCCTTCCTTCCTGTTGGAGCACTGAATGGGACAGTGCATGCAGCTTAGTGCAGAAGTTCAGGGTGACTGTCCGTGGCACGGTTAGGTAAAATCCAGTAGCAGCTGACTCAGAATTCAAGCAAGGAGAAAAATATACTAAATGACCTAGGACAGATTTTCTTCTTTTGAATGACTCTAAGAATTAAAATAGCATAAAATGCTGTTGACACTCAGGAAGGAGCTGTATATCGAATAAGAGCTGTCTCTTAATTAAAGGAAATCCAGACCACTGACACAAATGGTATGAACAAGCCAGTTATACAAATCAAACCAAGGCTGAGCAAGGCTCTCCTTATTCTGTTAGTAAATATTTCCCAGTCTTTCCACTCTGATTTTTGGTGCAAACACCAAGTAAATCTGGTTCCCCAAGAAAGGACTCTTTGGTTTTATGGGCTGGGTGTTCGAATTATAGCATAAAGCAGAAATAAAGTCATCAGACCATTGTTGTCTGAACTTGGAGCCACTAAAGTTAGATCTTTTCCTCAAGTATATGCCGATGTTGGTTATGGCCTGGCTGCGGATACAGCACCTGTGAAACATAGAAAGGGTGACCCTGTATTTAAAATCTACCCCAGACAAGTTTTTGTTATCCTTGTCTTTTGAGGCACCTAATTCTCTGCAAACTGTGTTACAGTTAAGAGTGAGTTGTCTCAGCTGTGCTTTACTTGATCCAATGCTTAAAATTGTTCTGAGTTTAAATTTTGTAGGAGCCATATTACATTTTCCCAAATGCTTACTATGTCAGTTTTAACCGGCATAACTTTCTGGGAAATTTAATAATTTTTTAAAAAGAAAAGACCCTGTTATGAGTATGTGTTGCGTATAAGACTTATCTAACTCACTCCCCATGATTATAAAAGTAAGCAAGCATGGTAATATTTATGATATGAGAGGTACTTAACAAATCCCAACTATTATCAACACACACTCACAAATAACAAGAATAATAGGTTTGAAAAGCGGTTTAAAATTCTTTTATTCATCAGAAAAAAAGTGCGGTGTCAGTATTTTATTAGCTGTGAATGATCCATGAGAGTGTGGTTCGTGTATGCAGAATTGGTTCGTGTATTCAGTGGCTTTTGTGAACTGGGTGCTGTATTAGGCACTGGTGTCCCAAAGGTAGTATGGTCAGAAGACCTCATGACTAGTTACTGGAGAGTTAAGACCACAGTCTAGATCTTCAGACCTCAGTTGCTTCTGTAAACACCAGAAGGAAGAAGGCCATTTTGGAAAACCCTGGGCTATTAGGATAACAGAAGCCAGCTAGCTTAATTTTCACTCAGAAGACGTTCGGATGGCATCGACCCGTGGAGTGGCTTTGCTTTGATAACTGGGAGCACGAATGCTCTACAGTTACTTCAGAGATGGAACTAGAAACTCAGAATGCTATTTTAAAATAACATTTTCAATCCCTTAAAATAAATAGAAGTGGCGGCTGGCCCGGTGACATAGTGGTTAAGTTGGCGCACTCCACTTTGGTGTTCTGGGGTTCACGGGTTTGGATCCCGGGCACAGACCTATGCACCACTCCTCAAGCCATGCCATAGTGGCATCCCATATAAAGTAGAGGAAGATGGGCACAGATGTTAGCTCAGGGGCCATCTTCCTCAGCAAAAAGAGGAAGATTGGCAACAAATGTTAGCTCAGGGCCAATCTTCCTCACAAAAAAAATAAGTAAATAAAATAAATGGAAGTGTTATTTACTTTTAGTATGTCCACTTAACAACATGAAGCACTTCATCTTGTTAATGCAATACAATATTACTTGAATTTTATACTCAAATTAGTAAAACTATGAATTCCATCCACATTATAAATTATGGTATGATCTTTATAGATTGGACATAGCAATAATGATCATTGATATCTCCATAGAAAGTTCTACACCAGATTTATAACCTCCTGCAGGATGCACAAAGAGAATAGAATTTTAATGTATCTTCAATATGGGGAAACTTGAAACTACCGCACTCTCCTACCCCAGTGGATTTCATTACCAGACCACTTCCCTCTTCATTATTTCGCCTGAGGCACAGACCCACCGAGAGAACTCAGCTACCAGGCCTTCCCTACACCACCCTGCCCTGGAGGGTTAGACCTGGGCTTGTCAAGCAGATGAGTGCTTTTCTCAGCCTGTAAACGTCTCTACAGAAGGAAATTTGATACTTGCTCCTAATTCATTTTTGACAGTTGGGGATTAGGTGTCCCTCAGCACTGGGCACTCACTTTCTCCTCTCCTCCTCCTCCAGGCCCTTCCCTCCTCAGTGCCTAGGGGAGGCTACACTGCTTCTGCAGGTCCCACCCCTGCTTATCCATTCTCACCCCTCCAGGGGCAGCAGCAGCAAGGCCTCTGAGCAGCATGGAACCAACAGGACAGGGCCCAGCAGGGCCTGTCTCAGGAGCAGGCTGACAGGGCGCAGGTGGGCTCTTTTAATTGTAAGATGATAAACTCAGACAAAATGTGGACTGTGTGCCCACAAGCTCACAGGAGGGCAAATCCCTCGCTTCCGTTCAGCACAGAGGGCAGCCTTTAAAATTGGCCCTGACCTAGAATCCGGCTGTCATCTGAACTGCAGAATCCCCGTTTGCACCCTCACATCTGTAGACTCCCACGTTCTCATTGGAACTGCTGCTGGAATATGTGCCTTCAGCCCCTCCACCCCCCCCCCCCCAATCCTGGTCTCTCTTCAAGCAGAGCATTGTGACAACCTCCCCACTTCTCTGCCAAGCTTTCTCTGCTTCTCTCCACCCTTCTCTCTCTCTCAAACTATTTTTGTGTGTGCGTGTGAGAAGACTAGCCCTGAGCTAACATCCGTTGCCAATCCTCCTCTTTTTTGCTGAGGAAGACTGGCCCTGGGCTAACATCCGTGCCCGTCTTCCTCTACTTTATATGGGACGCCGCCACAGCATGGCTGACAAGCGGTGCATCTGTCTGCGCCCGGGATCTGAACCTGCGAACCCCGGGCCGCCAGAGTGGAGCACACGAACTTAACCACTATGCCACTGGGCTGGTTCTTCAAACTATTTTGAATTGTGGCAAAATACACATAACACAAAATTTACCATCTTAACCATTTTTCAGTGTGCAGTTCAGTGGCATTAAGTATATTCACATTGTTGTGCATTACCACCATCCATCCACAGAACTCTTTTCATCTTGCAAAACTGAAATTCTGCTCCCATTAAACACTAACTCACTATTTCCCCTCCCCCAGCCCCTGTCACCCCCCATTCTACTTTCTGTCAGTATGATTTTGACTACTCTAGGGACCTCACGAGACTGGAATCATACAGTATTTGTCCTTTTGTGATTGACATATTTCACTTACCGTAATATCCTCAAAGTTCATCCATGTTGTAGCATGCTGCAGAATTCTCTTTCTTTTTAAGGCTGAATAACATTCCATTGCATGCATTTACCACATTTTGGTAAATGGCATTCATCAGTCGATGGACACTTGGGTTGCTTCCACCTTTTGGCTATTGTGAATAATGCTGCTATGACCATAGATGTCCACTGTTCTCTTTTAAAGCCCAAATCTGATCAAGTCACTCCCCAGCTTAAAATCTTCAACAGCTCCCCCTACCTGTAGGATAAAGGCCAAGACTCCTGTAGTTTCCTCCCGACAGCCCTGCCCATCATCCTCGGGCAAGGCCTTGCATTTCCATAACCCTCTACCTGTGTCTATGCCCTGCCCTCCATCTAGAATGCAATTCCAATATCTCTACCTGGTGAAATCTTGTTTCTTCTTTCAAAAAAAAATCAAAAACCAAAAACTCAGAGTTCCAGTGTCCTGGCCTCTGCATACCCTTCGGCACATGCCTGCGCCCCCTCCCCTTCTCCACTGTAGCACCTTATGTGTGCCTCTGCTGTGGTCCTGGAATGGCCTGTTTGTGTGTCTGTGTCACCTCTAGGGTCTGAGTTCCTGGAGGGTGGGCACAGCATCTAGTTCATTTTGGAAATCCTGGTCTGAAGTATTCACTCTTCTCTGATTAAGTGCCCACCTTACTGGAAAGGTCCCTTTAGCAGTGGGACAGCTCCTGACCCACATAGGGGAGCCCGTGTTAGGTCGTTGTTTGCAGACTCCAGTTGCTGCCATGGTCATAGCTCTTCACATGAATTTATCTGGTCACCAGAGACATGACCTGTGTGGCAGGCATGGCCCCAGGAACCCTTTATGCAAAGATGGGGTTTGGCCCTCTTTGGTCAAGTTCAGGTCATAGACCTTTGAAGTCTCTCATCCAAGGTTAAAGGGAACTTTTCAAGAGCCACATGCATGTGGTCTGGCCCCATCTACTCTCCAAGATCACGTCACCCAACTGTCCCCTGACTCACCTGACTCTGGCCAAAGCTTAGTTTCTCAAATTGAAGTTCTTACCCTCTCGGGGCCTTTGCATAAGCTGTTGCCTCTGCCTGGAAAGCTTGTCCCCCTGATCTTCAGTTGAAGGCTCCTGCTCGCCTTGCAGAGGTGTGTGTTTGATTTTTAAATGTCTCAGCTCTACCAGGGCAATGCTCTTACCTGCTTCCTTCACCTGTGTGCTCACGGAGCCCAGCCCTGTAAGGCAGCATTGAGAGTGGGTGACCCTGGAGCCTAGTCTGCAGTGTCTTCTTTCAGTTGTGTGAATTTGGTCAAGGCTCTTTTTCTCCCTGGGCCTTAGCTTCCTCTTCCATAAAATATGATGAAAATCCCCTCTTGGGGGTGTCTTGGAGCACTCATGTGGAATGCACTGGGCCAGGCCGGCACACTTAGGATGAGGAACAGTCAGCTCCAAGCCTTGCAGTAGACTTACACAAAATTCATTCCTCATGCACAGTTTGTTCATGAATTAAATCCGTATTGAGAAAAGGGTTCTCAAGAAGTGATTGCGCACCTTGATCTTTGATGTCCTTGCCTGAGTCCTTCAGTTTTTAACCCTTTCTGTTCTTCAAAAGTCAGGCCTTTCTTTCAATAGTTTCAGTTATCAATCAATCATTATAGTAAAAATCATAATGAATGTGATCCTGCCCCACGCTGGCTGTGTTCTACTGGAAGCAGACTCGATGCTGCCCTCCCCAAAAACCTCAGGGAGATTTCGTGCTCAGGTGTGTAGACTCCGATGGAACAAGGACAGAGGCAACCAGGTCAAGATGTGCGTTTGAGCTGTGATGTGCTGGCCAGGCTTTTGCACACGGTGGTTGAAGGAGCAGTGGGGCAGGGCCCTGTGGAATGGGGAGGCCGAGAGGGTGTGCACAGCTCCCAGTGGGGTTGGGGTGGAGCTGCTGGCCACAGCACTAATGAGCCTGACAAAGGTGGAGGAGCTGTTCTGGAAAATAGCAGGTGAGACACTGCACAGCCCTTGACTCTTGCTGACTTCTCGTTCCTGCTTCCCCCAAGCAGGTCAGCTCTCCAGGGATCCTGGAGACAGAGTGAACTCGTGACTGGGGGAGGACACAAGAGAGAAAACCCAGATTCCCAGGATTGAGAGAGCCCCACCCTGATCTCTGAAAACAGTGTCTTCAAACATTTAGGGATACAGTTTTGATGAGAAAGATGTTATTTTAGC
Organism: Tapirus indicus; assembly: GCA_031878705.1. Classification (NCBI taxonomy): domain Eukaryota; kingdom Metazoa; phylum Chordata; class Mammalia; order Perissodactyla; family Tapiridae; genus Tapirus; species Tapirus indicus. The sequence continues at coordinate 63,789,104 of CM062917.1, read as the reverse complement.
TTTCTAACTCTGAGAGGATATTTGCCTTTCTTAGGTCAGGGAAAAAATGCAACCCCTTGCACATTCTTCAGGGCAGACTATTTTAATTATTACCAGTTTAATGTGTGTTTTGCTTATTTAAGGAAAATCCCTGTGGTTCCCTGACATGCTTCAATGTCATAACTTTGTGTTTGAGTAAATAAGACTTCACGGCCTGATTCCTGCAGGAACTCAGCCCTCAGTGTCAGGGGCTGGGGACACCTCCTGTACCACTGCATGGATGGGTCTCTAGAAATGAGACCAACCATGCAGCCGAAGTCGCTGTGGCAAAAACAGTGCGTGTCTCAGCTCCACAGCATGGTGCCTGATCTGCACGTGTGTGTACGCGTGGAATTTTGTTTGCCTGTGGCAAGTTGTCAAGACCACTTTGCGACTCGAGCGTCTCTTGGCCTTCTCTGAAGTTTTCCAGTTTTGGTAGTCATTGGAACTGCCTCCCTCCTGTGCGTGTTTTCTACTCCCAGGAATTTCACAGCGAGATTACAGAACACCACTCGCTTCATTAGAGCTCAGTTTACCCTGCTTTCTATTTAGAAACAACGCTGTCGACCTCAGGCGGAGTGGACAGGAGCCTGGCAGCAGCTGCCTGCTGGAAGGCCTACATGCTCTGAGCCCTGAGAAGGCATCCTCAGCCTATCCTGTCCCCGGGCTGGTAGACCTGGGAGAAATGTGAATTATGTAATTATTTGTTAGGTGTCCAGGGCCAAAAAGCAAAGATTACAATTAAAATGCGAAGGTTGGCAAATCCGAGAATTCCAACTTTCCTTGTGGGTGCAGGCCTGCCCCACTCCTCTCCCCAACCCAGCTGCCCCTGTGTCCCAGGTAACCTCAGTGGGGTGGCACATTTCCTAGGAGGACATTGATTCTTGGCCATTCCCTTCAGGTGATTCACATAAGCTCACACTCACTTTTTTAGCTCTTAACTGATCTGCTTTACAATGAACTAGTTTTGTTTGAAGCAGACAAAGCTGATTGCCAAGGGACAGTGATAACTTCTTCAGTCTATAAGGAAGAGTTTTCCTGTTCCCCAGCTTGCAGAAAGACAGGTTCCCTCCATCCCTCTCAGTTGAATATTTTCCATGCATATTAACAATTGCTGAGCGCAGTTCGTGTCTGGGACTTCTGTCAACCCTGGAAGAGGAAAGTGTTGCCTACCAGGCTGCCTGTTCTTGTTCGTTCTTTGCCTGGGATTTCCCACCCACCCCCTTTCTGGAAGACCTGAACATTCCCACTTACATCTGGCACTTCACACTTCCCTCCCTCAGACCACCTAACCCAGGGTCTTTCTTCCAGGGCCAAGCTCTCGTTTTAGGAAAGGATCTAGTGCTCCAGCAAGAACTTAGCTATTCTAGTTCAACTTCCAGCTTGACCTTGGGTGACCTTGACAAGTTTCTCAGAATTTCACCCCCAAGTCGTCCTCCTTTTGGTGTGTGCAGGACTAAGTTAACGTTACATGAAAAACACCACTTGAGGATTGAAAAACATTTTGAAGACATCAGGAAAAGCCGTGTCTGTCCAGACAGGAGTGGCATGGATCTGGGCAGAGCGTGGCTTTATTTTAGCCGTGCCAAGAGTTCCTTTAAGGCTGCTTTTTCCTGGATCACCAGCAGGGACTGGGGCTCAGGAAGAGGGAAGAGTTCCTGTATCTCTCAGCAATAACTCTAGACAAATCAATGACTCTGGTGCTCTGGGCCATTAAACACTGACTGTGTCTTTTGTTCCAAAAATTGGGACACTTAATCTGAAGTGTGGCTTGACCACAAGCCCGATTGTGTGCAATCTGCTCGAAGGTCTGGCCTCCCAGGCTGCCAAAGCCCTGGACGCAGAGCAAGGGCAGCCCGTAGCCAGGTGCCTCCGAGCTCACAGTCCTCACACGGTTGTGGGTCCTCGCAGTTTCCTCATGGCATTACTGCTTTTATTCGCACTTCAGGATCTCCCAGCTCCATCCTTGGCCCTCCTTTCCTTGTCTGTCTAAGTGCTCTTCTCCATGCTCAGGATTAAAGGTCGCTCTGACCTATGGTGCAGAAGCCTCACCACCAACCCAGGACTCGTGTCTGCACCTTGTTGATAGAGCCCCTGGAGGTTGCACCAGCAGACCCTGTGACCACTTTAAGTTCAGCTTGTGCAGGTGCACCTCCTCCTGCGGTGCCCTGGGGAATCACGCTCATATTCTCACACTTAACCTGAGTCACACTCCGGAGCCATCCCAGACATCCTGTCTCCCCCACTTCATCCATCCTGTCCTTTGGGTCCCCATGACTATCTTGGGCCAGCTCTCACCGTCTCCCATGAGAACGTCTGTAATTGTCTGCTCCTCCTCTCCCTTGCTCTGTCTTAGATCTTCTCTACATTGCTGCCAGAGCAATCTCTAAAACAGTGCTTCACAACCTCAGCTGTGATTCTAAACCTGGGGAGCCTTAAAAAATCCTAACGTTGGCCCCAACCCTTGAGATTCTGCTCTAGATAGTCTGGAGTGGGGGCCTTATAGGTATTTTTTGAAAGCTCTCCAGGTGGTAATGTGTAGGTAGGATTGTTCTAAAATGTGCTAAAATGTCAATCTGATCATGTTACTAGTTTCTTAAACCTTTTAGGTAGCTCCCTTTATCTAAAGCTGAAAATTGAATGTATCTGGAATCTGTATACAAATTTACACTTGTGCATTAACTCATTCAGCCCATGGGCATTATTTAGGAACCGTTTACTATAGTTATATATAACACATTATATGCATAATAGTACACATGATTATTTTCCTCAAATGCATAACATGTGGATTCTTCCATGAACTGACCCACATCACCTTCCCCTCTCTTTCCCCCAACAATCCACCTCCCCCTGGACAATAGCACCTGGACAATTGAGGAACTTGCTTGATGTATCGTAGTAAAGCAGCTACCAGTGCTATTTATATGATTTCTAAGAATAACATTTTTGACCTAAAAAAATCTGATTTCCACTGATGTTCAAATTGGTGATACTCAGGATCTGACTCTTTCTCAGAAATATACTTTGTGCCCTCTAAACAAACCCATTTGAACATCGCATGGACTGTGATGGAATTTTACCTTGTTTGTCTGTTGTGGTTCCCATTTCATGTGTTATTTGGAATTCCATGTGGTTGCTTTGCCTTTAACAACCGTCTGATAAATAATATAGTTAACTTTTAAATTAACATGGAAAAATTTAATTTCAGGTTCAATTGTAGGTCAAAAGTCCATGTGTTTCCTTAGTCTATTTTTCACAGAATCATCTTATGGAAAATTGTCAGCCTTTGGTGTGGAAATAATTTTCTTGAAGGCAATATTTGTTGAGTGACTGACGGAATGAAAAAACACCAATTGCATAAGTGTGAAAAAGATCTGGGTGTTTTAGTTGGCTACAAATTCAATATGAGCCAACAACAGTGTGCCATGGATGTTAGAGTACGTTAATAGAAGTACAGTGTCCTGAATTCAGGAGGTAATCATCTGGCCATGCCCTGTGCTGGTCAGAATGTGTGTGGAGTGTAGTAAGTAATTCAAAGCATATTTTAAAGGGACCACAGTGAGCTGGAGTTTGTGGAGTGGAGTATAGCCAAGAAGGTAGAGGGTTAGAATCCACGCAAAGAGTAGTTGAAGGCTCAAGGGACATTCAGCACAGTGGACAGACTTATGGGTGCTAGGACAGCTGTCCTCGTATATTTGAGTTGCTGTGATGTGGAAAGGCAGGTAGACTTTACTCTTCTGCTTCCAGAATACAGAACTAAGATAAATGGTGTAGAGTTAGAGGGAGGCAAATTTTGGATCAACTTAAGAAAGAATTTCATAAACAGCTAGAGCAATCCTAAAATGGAATTTGCTGTTCATAAATTTGTAAATGCCTCAGCCTGGAAGTGTTTAAGCAAAGTTGGGATGGGCAGTTGTTAGTAATCTCTCCATAGAGGAGATGCTGGCATTCACAAGGAATTTGGGCTTCCTGGCCACTAAGCATCTCTTAATACAAGCATCTCGTAAATGAACAAAGCTCGAGATTTCAAAGAAGCCATTTTATTTATGTCAAGTCTGCAGCTTTGATTTCTTGGTAACACTGTTCAACAAACCCACCTCCTCTTCTGCAGACACTACAAAAAAATCTGAGAGTTTGGTTAGAATAAAACTGAAGTTTAAGAGAAAGAGTTATGTGTGTGGTAGGTGTCATTACATTGTAGCATTTTATTGAACTTCACTCGGAACTGACACTTTTGTGCAAAATGCAGTGTCGCCAGCCCTCTTCCATGTATGGGTCAAGTCATTTAATTTAACATCACAGGCACTTGATTTTCTGATGTCAAATGAGGGTGGAGCTGGGAAATCTGAAGTTCCCGCGGTCTGCACTCTGCATTCTGCTGCTTCAGTAGCTGTGTGGTACCGTTCACATCCCAGCAAAGCCGGGAGGAGATACTCTTCTGCCTTAGGACTGTGACGGAGCTTCTGTTTTGTGGGAAACGCTGCCTGGTGAGGAATGTGCAGAGATCAATGACATGGAAGCACTAAAGTCCATTTCACTAAAGAATTGCATTTTTTTAAAATAGTTGATCAAAGTTGCTTAAAAGCAAGTGGTAGTTTTGTTATTAACCAAGAGCTGCAATATATTAAACATAACACCTCAGTTAAGAATTTAACTTGGTAAGTGTTGATTTAATAATCTAAAAAATATGTGTTTGGAGGGCTCTAGCCAAAAAAAAAAAAAGAGAAAGAATAAGGTGTTCAGTGATGGTAAGGCTGAAATAATAAGGAAGAATCAGAATTTTAACGCTTCCTTTTCCTGTTGGACTTGGTGTTTCCTCCTGAGGTTTCAGATTTGTGGGTGGACATGGGAGTCACATGAGCACTAATAAGGGAGATCGCATTTCACAAAGGATTAAATGTCACCTGTGAAATTCTGCAGGACAAGTCTGCCAGCCACAGGATGTGCAACTAAGATTTCCGAGTACACCAGGACCTGGAAGCAAGTCCTCACTGGTTGTCATCTGTCTCCTTTGGTGCTAGGCAGTGTTTGTCCTCGAGGGTAGCGTCAGGGTGAAGAGTAAAAGAACATTTTTTTAAATTAATTAGTAGACTTAATTTTTTGAGCAGTTTTAAGTTTACAGGAAAATTGAACTGAAAGTACAGAGAGTTCTCCAATACCCCTCTTCCATCCTTGCCTCCCCCCAGATTGCCCCTGTAATTAACATCCTGCATTAGTGTGGTGCATTTATTACAATTGATAAGCCAATACTGATACATCATTATTAACTGAAGTCCACAGTTTACTCTTGGTGTTGAACCTTCTGTGGTTTTTGACAAATGTGCAAGACATGCATCCACCATTACAATAACATACAGAACAGTTTCACTGCCCTGAAAACCCTGTGTTCCACTTATTCATCCCTCCATTCCCAGAACTGCCGGCAAACCACCCCACCATCTACTAATGTATTTATTCTTATCCTTTGTGTTACTGTATGCTTACCATATTTTGATGATGTGAAATTACTTAGTCTGTAGTAGGTGCTCCATAAATATTTGTTGAATAAATATTTGCATTAATACATGAATGATCAAAGTTTTGCAAGATTTCTTATCTATTACATCATCATTATGAGAAAACAGGATTTTCACAGAGATGCGTTGAGGGGACCCTGGACTGACTCTTCACCCAGATGTTATCTGGGTGAAACTTGAGCTGGAGACACAGTAGCCAGCACTCACTCCAGGACTGCTGGAACTCAGGAGAGCAGGAGGGCCTGGGAGCACGTGGTGACTACCTGCTGGCAGCCTCCGGGGTTACAGGCTAATCTGTGTTAGCACCTGGGGAAAACACACAGGTGATTCTGGGGCAGACTTGCAGGGACTCCCTCCGCCCCACAAAGAACAACTTAATTCTAATTTATTTCTCTTGCTCTCAGTTTACTTTGGCATGCATGGTTTTTTGTACTTTTAATCACAGAATTGTCATTTAAAGTCATATGAGTTTATTTCATTAAATTAATGTATTCCAGTTTGCTTGACCATTCTTTTATTGGGCCACTTTGTGTGGTTTCCTGATATTTCTGTTTTCAATAGTGTGTCAGTAGTGCTACACAAAATTATTTTTCTCTTTTGGATTATCTCCTTGGGCTATAGTTCAAGAAGTGAAATTACTGCAGTCTCGTGGTAATTTTTGATTTTCACAGTGTAATGCTGATTTTTCAAAGTCTCACATTCTACAAGGAAGGTATAATGAGGCACAAAAAACTTTTCAAATTGACCTTTCCTTAGTATCTTTCCATCCATCTTTGTTTGTGAAATACCAGGCTATTTCAAGGACCCAAGATCTAGTGAGTATCCCTCCATAACTCTGGCCACCTGGGGTCTCTCATTATTTTGCCTGTTTCAGGAAAACATTTTATAACTTTTCATCTTGTGTTTTGGGAGCCATAGATAGTTATGGCAGGAGGCTGGCTGTATGATAGACACCATAGTTTAGAAGATTATTTGGGCTTGTTCCCGCTGTAACGAGGCAGTTCCTCTGAAAAGTAGATGAGCAGGTTTTTGGAACTCTGGATATTGCGTGGTCTGGAGAAGAAGCCTGGGCTTTGGAGCCAGAGAGACCTGGGCTCAGTCCCAGCTCTGCCTGTTGCCAACTGCATAGCCATGTGAGCCTTAAAAATGATGTGTGTGCTTTGGATAGCATAGAGTGGGAGCTCAGCAAATTATTATTTTCAATTATGTTTCACACACATGGCCAAATCTACCATACTTTAACTTCTGCCACATGTCAGTCTTTTAAAGTGACCTTAAAGAAGGTGAACTGTATGTTGGGAGACTTGCCTTGTGCTGTTTAAACAAGGTGCAAACTACAGCCGAAGCACCCATGCAGGTTGCTCTTGACCGTGTTTCCACCAGCAATATTTGAGTTGAAAACAACATGTCCCACTGTGAATCACGTAAAGTGAATCCAGTGGATTCTCTTCGTTGTATGTAATAGGCCACTTGGTAATGGTCATGTAGGTCTCTCATGTGGATGAGGATGCTTGCCTCTTATGTAAGATGGGTGTTTCAATTCAGCTTTTAGGTCCCAGCCCTGGGAAGGCTACAGGGCTTTTACTAACTGGCCCACCCACACTAAGGAAAGCAATTGTCCAAATGTGGATAGCTTTTCTTCCCACTATTCTCAGCTGCTTCCAATTAGCCCCATTATACATAACCCTGGATTGTGTCTTTATCAGTACAATTCTCCCATGTCAATGCAAATTTTAAACCACAGAGGGAGAGCAGACAGCAATGGATATGCTTTTATAACACAGCTCTCCCTTTTATTGCGGCTCTTGTACTGCATGCATCTCTTTGCTCTGATTAAATGAGTGCTTCATAAACCAGATTTGCTGTATGTGAGGCAAACTTTCCCCACCATGGATGAGGGTCTCAAAGGATGTCATATATATAAATCACTATATAAATATAAACATATCTATGAAACTTCATTTTCTATATGTGGATTTTTGGAACCAAGACAAATGGAACTTAGCCAAGAGACTGAAAAAGGTAGACCAACTATGATCTAATCTCCTTAGGCAGTTGATAATTTGATTAACATAATTTGTGCAGCACCTAAGAAATGAATCTATTCGAGCTTTGCCAAAACCAGTCACTAAATGGGTAGGTTGTTGGAGATGAGTGGCTTGGACTGACTGTTCCTCAAAAGATCAAGTGCTCACTGTCATTCTAGGCTGGAATGGGGGAAGGGATCTAATTGCCCAGGCTTATGGAACTCTAATCTCAGTTGCCAGGGAATTTAGGACCCTGGAGGAAGAACTAAAAGACCCCTGAACCAAGAGAAGAATTCGATGCTGGGGAGATAAGTGAAAAGTAAGAAATCTAGCCTTTAGGAACAAGAGATCCCCAAGGCCAGAAGCTTGAGGTAGAATGATGTAGAAGGGAGAGAGGGACTGTTCTAGAACTGGGTCTCAGGCACAGCACCAGCAGCTCCCAAGACTTGGTAGAGAAGGAAACTTCATTTCTGAGTTAAGATCAGTCTTCAAAGACATGGCAGGGAATTTGGGAACATTATCTCTTGCATTTGTGGTCCACGGTGTGAGAGGCAGGAGTTCTGCCTTCAAAAGCATATAAATTAAAATTGGAGTAAGACATGGACATGAAAAAGTGAACAGTAGAGAAATGGAAGACTCCACACCCCAAGGACCCCTTTCTTGTCCCTTTAATCAAGATAATAGCCCTAGAAATAATTTACAAATAATTAACTGTTGATTGTTTATACCTTATTGCTTGAATGAACATATGTTTTCTCTTTCATCACCACTCATTTGCATGGAAAAGTGTTACATGGGTTTCTAAGTATAATTTTGTGGTGTGCGTTTCCATTATATTTGTGCCATGTGGATCATATTTGATAGGCAGGCACACAGCGCATTACTGCACATCCACATTATTGTTGCACACAGAGGTGGTAGGGAGGTTGTTACGGATTCCCAGTTGTCTTCTTTCCTTCCCAGTTCTTTGGAAATATCAGAAACTGACTTGTGGCATATTTGAAAAGCTACTTAAAATGTAATGCTGTGCTCTGAACTTGAAAATGTTTTAATACAAAGTTGATGGAGCTCTTGCTGCTCAGAGGAGATGAATCTTACCATGTTGTGAATGCTTGTCCCATGCCGGGCAATATGCTTTAAGCCCCTTATTTCTTCATTTTAGCACTGAAAATTAACCTGCGAGAGAGATATCATGGTTCCTTTTTGCCGATGAGCAAACAGAGGACTAGAGAGGTGGAGTGATTTCTCCAAAATCACAGAGCCAAAACCAGAGCCCAGAACTGTATGCTGCTAAAGTCTGTTTGCTCCTCTACACCACATTGCATCTCCATCCTCTTCATTTAGGGTCAAATGGAAAGAACAGATGGGGTCAAGTTTCAAACAATAAGAGTAATTAAGGAATCTATGCCCGGAAGCAAGAAGGACTGGCCTCATTAAACTGGCTCCATTCACTTCCTCTCATTTCCATCCTTTTCTGCCTTTTGGCATATTTTTCTCTCCCCTACTTTCCTCCTTGATCTTGTTTGAAACCTCTTCCCTGGTGAAGTCATTAAAGTCCAGGCTTCTATTTTACTTTGGTCCATAATTTAGATGGAACCGCATGTGCCAATGCGATTGGAACGTTGTGGAATTCTCTGGACAGCGGTAGAATTGTGGAGGGGTTGAGTGTGTGTGTTTAAGATTAAAAGACCAGGTGTGGAAGAGGAAATATGATGAACAGAAAATAGATTTTTTTAAGTGAATACTAAACCCACACTTATGGAAAAAATTTTCTTCCCATGAGATCCTCTCAAAGTATTTTACCATCGGCACACACAGAGGTTATTCCAGCACTCTGAGCTGCGGCCATCTTGAAATCGACAGGACTTACACACAGCATCAGCCAGGCCAACAAAAGTACATCACTGGGCAGCGAAAGGAGCAAAGAGAATGATTTATGAAGATAAGCTGTTCATAAAGGAGACGAAAGAACGAGGCAGACCAGTGTACACCTCAAGACTGGAGGCGTTCTTAACTTGTCCTGGATTGTAAATTCCAACTGCTCCCTTCTTAAACTAAAAATAGAGCTAAATTAGTGCAGTAGTTCTTGGGATTATTTGCCTGGTGCTGAAGGCTTTTCTTGTTTTTCTTGGCTTTTCACCTCCACATGCAACCCTCAGGGAATAAAAATGTAATATGAAAAATAGAGGTTTTAGTAAATTTTCGTCATTTGAACACCACTGTCCTTCACTGCTAATGGAAAGGCAGTTCCTTTCAACATTCTTATCTCAGCAGTACCTCATTGTCGTATGAAAGGCAGGAAGATTGTATCCAACGTTTTACGTTTATTTGTCCGAACATAATAGGAGATGGTTTTTCTTTTTTAAAAAAAGAACTGATGAGTCTTCCATGGACTAAAGGAAAACTTCCAAGCCCAAGTGAACATCAGTTTTTGATGTACAACAAGATATATTTTTTTAAACTATGTCCTTAATATTTAGATTTAATTTTAAAAGGCATCTAGGTTTATGTACATGCCTATAAATATAGAATGAATGTTTAATAAGAGATTGTATGTATTATTCATAGGTCATGTTTGACTGTCAAATAGAAGTATTTTAATTCATAATAATTGTGTCATATTCTTCCCCACCAGAAAGCCAATTATGCAGACTTTGCTATCCACACATGGAGAATAATTTAGTGGAGTGCTCATTGTAATTTCACAAACCCAGAATTGGATATTTTTCACAGAGCAGCCTGTATTGCTTTGTTAAGGAGAATATGTTAGTATCCAGACATCCAGAAAGGGCCCCTTGCCTTTTCAGAGTCCATGTTCCCATTTTTGAAGTACGGAGAAAAACACATAGATGCAAACCAAACAGAGACTTTAAAGTGATTCCACTGATGTTTATTCACTTTTTTTTTCTCATTGGGTCCTTCAAACTCTCATTCAGTGCTCATTTGCTCTTGTTTTAGGTATAATTTAAATCTAATTAGAAACCAGAAGCTCTTACATGTCCACAAGGGATTTAAAAAGGTTGACAGCAGCAAAATGAGATAGTGAAGCAATTATACAGCAAAGTAAAGGCTGCTTAACAAGGATAGATTTTCTCATTGATCTTAGACTTCTGAATTTTAGAAATTCTCACATCAAACTCTAAAGCAAAGGAAAGGCCAGGGGATAAAGGATGTGAAAAGCAGACACAAACCCAGTCGGCTACGTCATTTGTGTAACAGCAGACAACCCACACATTCCAGTAGCCCAAGAAAGTGGTGTGTCCCAGCATCGCCTGGTCAGCATGACCACCCGCACCCCCGTGGAAAGGCTTACGTACACGCCATACCATATACAAACCAAATCTAGTAACATCGGAAGGCGTATAGCAAATGTTTTAGAAGTATTTATCTAACAGCATTTAAATAAGCATTCTCGAGACTTATAGAAGTCAGCCTGAATTATCTGAAAGGTGACATTTTTTTGGTGATTGCTTGATCCTTAATAAATGGGAGGGCCAGATGAGGATTTTTCCCCTCTCCTTTCTCAGAAATGTAATTCTGGAATTCCTTAGTCTTTCTGGAGATTCTTGCTGCATTCTGGGTTTTTCGTGTATAAACACTTCGACATTCTAAGTCAGTAACTCCCTAGGGAGGAGGGGGTGGATGAGGATGAACCTTGGCTGGTGACTCATGTGCTGTGTGGAAACTCCCTGTGCAAGTGAGCTGCACTGGGTGAGCCTAAAGAGTTAATGCACTTTCAAAAGCCTCTAATTTATTATTCCGGAAGAGTAATTTACTCACTGGAAGTATCTTGGTGACTACTAACACATTTGTAGCCTTAAAAAGATCAGTTCTATTTTAAGATTAAAAGTACAAAGCAAGAGCTGGAAAGTCATTAAAAACTGACAGCCAGTTTCCCATTTTTGAGAGTAGTCATTAAAAGGTTCCTATTGCAAAAGGAACAAGAAATAGCTTGGGATCGTGGCACTGTGAATCGTACTGTAAACATGTTAACTCTGGCTGGGGGGAGGTCTGTGAACAAAACCAGGGGTGAGACGAAACCTCACCAGAGGGTGTTGGGGAGTTAGGGGACAGGAACCCTATTTCCCTACTTCTCTCCACTAACGTGTTTTCCACATATGTGGCAGAGCTGAAGACACTGGGGGACAACAGAGTAAGGGAACTAATTTTTCTGCCAAATGAAGTTGAGTCATATAGCCTCTGTCATTCCCAAACTACCCTCTGCTACGACCTTCCTTCCTTTCTCACCTCCCTGTATAACTCTGGAGAGGGGTCCCTGAAGTATCTCCCTGTTATGTATTATGAAAAAGATAAACTATTCCAAAAAGCTGCAGATTGTTTCTACATATTTTTTCCAGCTATGACTGTATGACTGAAGTGCAGTGCCCGTGTGGCGTCTGTGTAAGGTGCTGCAAATGTCTCCGTGCCACACGGAGAAGCCACCCTATAGAGTTCACTGCACTCCTTTCTCTTTTTTGTAAGTTAATGTTTTCCCTCGATTTGGAAAGACTCTTTTACCTTTCAGCAGGTGTCATTCTCATCTTCAGAAATATGAAGGAACATTTGCAAATTACCATAATCTAGTTTGACTTTGGAGAATTACAGCCCATGTTTTAAGAAAATCACAGAATTGATAACTGAAGAGTTAATATGGTGGTCATAATATTGTGGCATTTGATAAAAGACAAGTCGTTGCTGGGCTGCCTATTGTTTTCAGACTTTTGCAGTTTTTTTTAAATACAAAGCGTTCCATGTGACACGTGACTTGGCGAGTTTATGTAGCTGAGGATATGGGACGGGTGCTCAGGTCGAGGACTGCCATCAGCCTGCACCAGACAAATCTTGGTTCTAAATAAGTAGAATATAAAACCAAGATTTCTACAAGCAAATTAGTTCAAAACTCACTGTAACAAATTATCTTTAGTATCTCACAGAGGCATCTCTTTTCAATGTCAGGTTGGGTTTGCTGAGTTACCAAAAAAAGGCAGTTCAAAAACTTTGATTCTTAGATTGATATTAGGAAAAAATAAATTCTTCCTCCCTGTTGGGTTGCAGGCAGAGCTCATGCTGGTTGTCTTTCCTTACTCCGGATGCTGGATTCTCAGAGGAGAGAGCGCCTCCTCAGGGCTAGGGTCTCAGTGCATAAACATCAGTTACTCTTGCTGCTCCCTGGGGTCGGTTGCATAAGTCAGAGTCATATTCCTCTAAAATAGACTGCAGCAAAGACTAATGATGTGTGCAGTTCTTAAGCTTGAAAAATGGTAGAGCAAGAAAAATACATGATTTCACATTCACACAGACATTCCAAAACTTGACGATAATGAACACATACGTGTAGGATTAAAATTACAGAACTTGAGACAGGTTGTTAGTTCCGGGGGGCAGGATAGTGAGGCAGATGTGCAATCCGACAGGTCCGCGTTTGTGCCTCAGCCCCACCACCAAGGCACTCCCGGGTGATCCCCCCAACTCGGCTTCCTCAGACGGCTCTCTTGCAGCCCTGCTGCCGGGCTGACATGAGGTAGGGATGCACGGCACCTCCTGCAGGCCTGACGCATGGGGGTGCATCGGGGGGCACAGCTCTGTGATTTCAGAGTGAAATGACAAAGGTCAGAATGGAAAAAAGCTCAAGATGGAAAATGCTGTTGTGTCCTAAAATACTTTCAAGATAAGTGAGGAACACAATATGAGGGGAGAAATGGAACCCATGAGAAAATTACTTCAGAGTCCTCCGTTTATTAGAGGAGGTCGTCATGTGGAAAATGTACACTAAATCAATCAAGCAAGAATGACGAAAGCCCCTGAGAGATTAATTACTGTCCTCGATGTTCAAAACCTGAGGGGAGAACCAGTGCCGCCTCGTCAGTCAAAAGAACAGCTGTTATTTTGCCTTGGCTTCTTGTTTTGAAATGTCAGAACAATAATAATTTTCCATAGACGAAAATCTTCCATTAACACCATCATTCTGTTTCATAAGCTCCTCAGAGACTTCAGGCTTGGTTTTGAAATTTTTTCTGAACATAGAGAGGGATGCAAAGACAAGGTTCAGAAATACCGATGCAGCCCATTCTCTGTTTTCCTGTTTCCTGCTGCCTTGGGCTGCTTGGGCACGGTGTTCCCACTGGCTCTGGGTATTCTGGTAGTGGCGGCTCTGGCTTAGACAACGGTTTTCCTCTGAAGTAGCCTAGGGTGAGACGACGAATGAGGTCACAGCAGAGGTTGCTGATGTCGTGTGTGTAGGACACAGGGTCATCCATGGGCTGGACGTTCCTGAGACTTGCCCTTGGTGGTCACCCTGCTTTCCTCCCTCCACTCCTCACTGAAGCCATCACCCCGTGTGCAGTGGAGGCATCATGTGAGTGCCATCTGCGGATGGCTGAAATATTGAAAGAACCCATTGGTCAGGAGGCAATATTCTGTCAATATCTAAGGACAAACTTGGATAAAGCTTAGGGGAGAGAGAGAGGATCCCCCAAAAAGACCTCCTCCACACTTACATGAGAAATGTACAAAAATGAGTGGCGGGGATGGGGATGGGGATGAGGAGCACATGGAAAAGCATTCTGCCATGTTTCTGGAGTCAAGAGGTCTAGCTTTATTATTGAACTTCTAGGACTCACTGGGAACAGTATTCACTTCTTTTTGCTGCTCTTTCTGCAGAGAAAAGTCCTGAGACGCAAGTCTTATAAAGCAGTTTGAGGCATTCAGTTCCAGACTGATTACAGAGATGAATATGAATGCCTTATTTTTATTGTATTTTTTTAAATGAAATTCCTATGTCAGGAAAGGCAAAGAAACCTAGTGAAAACTCTACAGTTAATTTTTCTTCTAAAATTCAGATAATTAAGACAATTGATTCTCCCACAACTTGCTGTGCATGTAAAGAGAAAAATTTTACACAGATGGCCCTTGACTTCCATGTGCTCAGCTGCAAAATGAAGTCGATTGTGACCACCCAGAAATAGAGAATTTTTAGCCCTGTGGTGACTCTGCTGCACACATAGGTTCAATAAGTGTTGAGTGAATAATAAACAGCCTCAGAAAAAGAGGCAGTGTTTGCCATGGCTTGTGGTGCCGTGCCTAGAAGAACCCCCTGCCCCACCCCATCCTGATTTCCCCCCATGGGATATCATGGGCCCTAGTGAGCAGGCACATCAGACCTGGGACTTGCTCAGTCCTGGGGGCCACAGAACCCAACAGGTACTTCACCTGCCACGACCAGACTCCCTACTCAACTCTGTCCTCCTTTCAAGGATCGGAGACCTTCTAGGTAATGATACCATGATGGGCAGAGACCCACCCCTTTCCCTCCTCCCTGTTCCAGCTACCTGTGACATTGCCAATGGGAATTTAAATATTAGACCACTGACAGCAGGGTTTGGGTAAATGTAATGAACCCAAGAAGATGCCTGAATAGACTTCCCTAGTTTTCAAGGACAGAATTCTTACAGGGCAGCCCAAAAAGTTATCTGCCTGCTACCTCCACCAACCACAGAAGTTTGATTACACACACAACCACACGTTCTCTCTCTCTCTCTCTCTCTCACACACACACACACACAACAATCCTGTTGCTTAACTTTCAGATAGTCTACTTTTAGAAGTTTCCAGGAATACATCATGTACCAAAATGAGATACTACCTGAAGTTTCTTTAGATCTAATAGAGAGCAATGCATGCTGTGTCATTTTTCAAACATCACACTTGAAAGGCACATGAACACAAATATACTTAGAAAAACAGATTTCAAATTATTTAAAAAGGAGAATAATTCTACATGCCTTATCCCACCTTTCTCTGAAGGTTACATTTTTCTCCCCTGTCCCCGGCTGCCTCTAAGAAAAATAAAAAGGAATATTCTATGTCTTTTTTGAAGAAAGAAGCTCCGGTTTTCCCCGCTTTTTCGCTTCAGTTTCAGTTCAGTTCCCCACCTAGACAGGCGTAGGTTTTGATAACTGAAATTGTGCTCTTCTGAGTCCCCTAATGTCATCGACTTACTTATTCTCTTTTAAGTGTTCGTAAGAATCACCGACTTTCCTGCCTCAGCAAAACCTCCACTATCTGAAATATAGCCAGGTATCCATTTTCAAAAGGATTGTCATAACGATAGTGGGAAAAGAACCAGTGTCAAATTTCTGATCTAATATCCATTTAGAGTTCTGGGATTTCAGTATATACACATACATACATAAATATTTAAACAAATAAAAGTAGCAACAGCCTTTAAAAAAATGCTGAGGTGCTGGAATTAGAATGGGTCTTTGCCATCTTCAGTTCAGTGGTCTTTACAGATGAGAGAATCGAGGCATATGCAGATACCATTTACAGATGATCCTCTAGTCCTCCAATTAATGTTGTAATTCACAGCTAGTGCTGATTTTAGAAGCAAATACATGAACATATACAATGACAAATCACACGTACGAGAGCTTGGACTTCTCCTGTGTTGCTCTTCCTCTCCATAGATAGAATAATTGATCGACTCTTGCATTCTTCTCATTCCCCTACACTAGTCTTGCAAAAAGGAAAGGACATGGAGAAAAGAAAAAGAAGTGAACAAAGCTGATGGGTTTTCCCTCCAGAAGAATCTTATTTAATCCCAGCTTTATAAAGTTTTGCTTTATTCCATGGCAACATGGGTATACACATCCCACTGGATGTTTCGGTAGCTTAGAGCAGGTAAGGTCTGTGCCAAATTCTTCAAGCAGGAGGCAATGTGGAGATGAGCCCCAGAGGTACAATGCTACCCCTTCTGTTATACCATCAGTGTCTCGGCCTTTGCTATGAGACTGAGAAGAATCTCCCTAATACTAACCACTGAAGCAAAGCAAATATTGTTTCAGCAGCTTCCAACACTGTTAGGAAGAAGCAGAAAGGAATTTGGAGAATTTGTGTGACTGTTCAAAAGCAGGAAGAACTATGTGGGTAGAAGAGGGACCTGTCATTCCTATTCCATTAATTGTATGCGATAGTGTAAAACTCATAAAAGGTACAAATGCATGTGTTTATTTCCAAAATTGACTTTGTATATTTTTGTGTTAAGGCTTTAGGGGCAAGAGGAAAGAAATATCATTTTAAATATATGCTTCAATTTGCCTTCTGCTACTTATATTTGTGTTTTACCTATTGTTTTTTTTTTTTTAATTCAGAATGTTCAAGAACTAATGAAAAGTTCTCTCAGAATTTTTTTTTTGAAAGAGAATTGAAAACAGCCTGAGTATATGAAAACACAGGGCCCATCTTATTTTGTCCCTCACAACCATCCTGTGTATATTGGTGGAGTCACGATCATTTATCTGCTTCGTTCCATCTCATCATCTCTTTCAGAGTCTAAACAGTCTTTCTTTACATTCCTTTACTTCCTTTACAGGGTGTAAATGGTACGTGTGTATTTCTGTGTGTGTACATCTGTAGCTCACGAGAACTCTAAATAGATATATTTCTGCTCAAATACTGATACGTTTGAATCTTCATTTCAAATCAGTACAGAATCACATGATTCTCTCCAAACTGTACATGAAAGAGAAAGAAAAAACAAAATTTATTTTACGAAAAAACTCTCAGCATGTGTAGGTCACATATACAGAATGTAGCTTATCTCTTTAAAGACAATTAACACAGTTTTCTGGGCAAGGCAAGGCAAAATATTCAGTAACTTAGCAACATAAACAGAATCGAGCCAAAATTGCAGCACATTTTTCTCTTGAATGGGATCAGAAAGTACTACAGAGAAGACAATGGAGAGAAACTTGAGACAGTTCTGCCGTCACCATGATCAGGGCTGTTCCCAGCAGGTATGCCACAAAAATACATACATCACCAGAAACTGCCTCCCCAGGACATTGAATGCAGCTCTTATTTTGTATGTGACCTACAGCAAAGTGAAATGTGTACATTTATAAAGTTGAAGTGCAAATTTAATTTTTAATTAACGTAACATCAATTTAAGTGTCATAGCTATGACTAGCAAAGTAATTTGGGACTCTCTTCTTCAAGGAACTTTGCACAGACTTTGGCACATACAACTTACTCAAGGCGGATTTTAGAGCTTTATTTGTAGCATTGTATCACGGTGGAAAAAGCACATATGTTGGAGTCAGACAAAGGAGGTGCAAATCTCAGCTCTCCTATTTTCTTGCCGCGGGGTTGTAGCAAGTTTCTTAGGCCATCTGCGCCTGTGTTTTCTTTTTCATTTCTTTTTTTTTTTTTTAATGTTTTAATAGTTTATAATATTGTGAAGTTTTAGTTGTATATTATTGTTTGTCAGTCACCATATGAATGCATCCCTTCACCCCTTGTGCCCACCCTCCACCCCCCTTGCCCCTGGTAACCACCAAACAGTTCTCTCTGTCCATGTGTTAGTTTATATTCCACATATGAGTGAAGTCATACAGTGTTTGTCTTTCTCTGGCTTATTTCACTTAACATAATACCCTCTAGGTCCATCCATGTTGTTGCAAATGGGACAATTTTGTCTTTTTTATGGCTGAGTAGTATTCCATTGTATATATATATACCACATCCTCTTTATCCACTCATCAGTCGAGGGACACTCGGGTTGCTTCCACTTCTTGGCTATAGTGAATAATGCTGCAGTGAACATAGGGGTGCATAAGCCTCTTTGGATGGTTGACTTCAGTTCTGTTGGGTAGATGCCCAAGAGTGGGATTGCTGGATCATAAGGCGTTTCTATTTTTTAAATTTTGAGAAATCTCCATATGTTTTCCATAAAGGTTGCACCAGTTTGCATTCCCACCAGCAGTGAATTAGGGTTCCTGTTTCTCCATAACCTCTTTTTGTTGTTCAGTTGTGTGAGTTCTTTATGTATTATGGAGATTAATCCCTTGTCAGATATATGATTTGCAAATATTTTCTCCCAGCTGGTGGGCTGTCTGTTCATTTTGATCCTGGTTTCATTTGCCTTGTAGAAGCTACGTAGTCTGATGAAGTCCCAGTTGTTTATTTTTTCTTTTGTTTCCCTTGTCCGAGTCGACATGGAATCCGAAAGGATCCCTTTATGACCAGCGTCAATTAGTGTACTGCCTATATTTTCTTCCAGGAGTTTTATAGTTTCAGGTCTCATTTTCAGATCTTTAATCCATTTTGAATTAATTTTTGTGTATGCACCTGCGTTTTCTTATGGGGACCATGGAGCTAATCTTAGAGGGCTGTGGTGCGGATGAGGTTTGCTGGTGTGCATGAAGTGGAGCAGAGCCCGGCATGTGCTCTGTTGGCTGCTGTCATTACTGAGGCTGGTGATGGCTTCCCTTTTTAAGTACATGACTTTTCCCTGAAAGGCAGCAACTATATAAGGGCAGTTTCACGTCAGCTCATTTATCCATCAATTGTTTCCACTGAAGGACTAGGAATGGTTGTTGAGTCATTTTATGACTGCTGGCTGTACCACAATCAGTTGCGTAGTTGTGTTTAGATAAATACTGACAAATGCTTTTAACTGTTTGCAGTTTTGTCTCCTCTTGTGGTCCTTAAAGAGATCTCAGAGAAAGGACAGTGCAGATGAAAAGACATCAGGAGTCTTCCAACATCTCCCAGTGAATCTGTTTTTTACCTTGTGTAGTTTCCAGTTTCTAAAATGTTATATACAAAGGACTTTCAGTATTATTATTATTATTTTAGGTACATGGCTACAGTTCACTTCATTTCACCATCTGGAAATTTCCCTGACTATCAGACTAAAATTTCTCATGTTAACGTCTCAGATAAGAAACGTCTCATCATTTTAGATAAGAAATACTCAGGCTTTGCTGTATCTGATCATAACCCTTGGAGCCATGCTCTGAGCTAACTACCTGACTAGTTTGGTCATCATTTCTCCTTCCTTGGAATGATGCAAATATCTAACTTCTCAGTCTTTTTTCTGTTATTTAACCAGTTAATTATGATTTTTCCAAATACTGAAATTCTTCCTCAATTCACTATGCCCAGGTTCAGAGGGGTGATTCGATATTGTGGGGCAGCATAGTGTGATGGTTGAGTGCCATTGTCCACTTCACACTAGTGGATTCTGCTTACCAGCTCTGTGGCCTCCTGCAGTGTCTCACCTCTCAGCCTATTTCCTTATCTATGAAATAGGTGTAAGTGCCTTCCTAGTAGGATTTTTGGTGAGAATAAATCAAATATTCACTGAAAGACTTTAGCACAGTATCTGGACGAGGCATGTACTGGGAATACTTCTGCAATGATTATGATCGATGCAGTGCCCAGTGTGGACACCAAGATAGTATATACATATTACCCCAAACCTCCTGACCATGGCTTTGAATGCAGCTCATGTTTTGTATGTGGCCCATAGGGAAATGAAATGTGTATTATTTTATAAAGTTCAAGTGTGAACTCAGTTTTGAAGTTATGTAACATTATTGGCTCTTGGCTGCTGTTAAAAGCATTTATATCTACTTTGTCCCATTTTTCCCATGAGGAAACCAAGAACAGAAATTAAAGTACTTTCTAGAGTCTTCTGAATCCCATTGCTACTCTTCTGCCACCTTGTTAATTACATAGAGGCATCTACACCCACATCAGGTTTGGTTTTTTTCCACCTCTTAAGATGTTATCAGCTTCATATAAAAAAAGGCACACATGCTGTTTACTCTGTTACTTAGTCAATTATGACATATATTTTTTCTTTCAAGACTTTGCCTACTTACAGGGATGTGTGTCCTCTACAAGGAATACATTTTCGGTAAATTACAATTAAAATACTGTTCACATCTCTTTCCCTTTAGAATTGAAATAATCATTTCTTAGATTGAGTTAAAATAGCTGTTTCTGAGCAAAAGTGAGTGTAAGCCACACCCTTCACCTGGTATGAGAGGCATTCGTGGAGCAACAAACAGCTTGAGGTGGTGTAGGGCTTGTCGGGATGGCACCTCAGGCTGTGGCCCAGTGGTCCTTGATGGCTCTCTCATTCACTCCTTGTGGTTCTCTGGGAGTACACAGCCACATTCTGTTATTCCTGCCGTGCTGTGGCTCATTCTAAGGTACACACTATTAACCCCAAGAGAAAACAAAGGGGGTGGCTCCTGCCCTTCCCTCTTGCTCTGAGTCATGCTGAAAATGTTTCAGAATATCTGTTTTGACAATGAGTCCCCATCTAGATCCACAAAACACTTCTGGTGGACCACAGGTTCACTGTGCAGTTCCATTCTGATTCCCCTCCTGACTGACCCATTACTTCAGACTTAACACTCGTGCTACATTTACATCCTGGCTGTCCTGGTTAGAGTTGAAAGTCATGATGATGTCATCAAAATGGAGCACTGGTTTACAGCTGCTTCCCTTGTCTGCTTTGTGTATATAAAATAGAAACAGAAAGTGTAAGTAGTGACGTCATATTCTTTCACTCATTATGAAAGGCCACTAAAAGTCTTTCCAGAATTATTTTTGAGATTAATATCGATTTTTAAAAATACCTAATTATTTTAAACATCTCACCTGTTCCACAAACACCTGATGCTTTTACCTAGATGTATAATATTATTTAATAATATCTAATATTTAGGAATACATATTTTCATATTATAAACTACTACAAATTGACCCATTCATTGAAGTCAAAAGAAATTTGTAATCAATTAGTAAGCTGATTTGCTGGCAAAAATCAAGATTACTTTTTCTTAAAGTAGCTGAGGAATAATGGCTAACCTGTTGTGCTAATCACTCATTAAAGAGTTCTCTTCGAAGGGTATTTCAACAAAAACTTTTCATCTAGAATTTGAACCTTGAGATTGTATGGTATTTTAGAAATCTATTTTAGACATCTTTGGTGAAGGTTCTTATCAAACAGTTACATTAATGGAAAATCAATGTAAGAATAACTCAAGAAAACATCTCACAATACTAGTAAAATCACTTTGTCACTCTCTTAAAACTTTTAAAGAACATTTGTAAGTAACTGAATAGAAGGTCAAGGGTATATGGTGGAGCAGGGTCAAGCGGTTCTAGTCTGCATTCTTCTAAAGGGAGGAGCAAATTGACACAGTAGAAGGTAAAGCTAAAAGAAACAAATGTTTGAATAATTTTACCAACCAGAGGACACCATCTATGATAATCTGGGCTTCCCTCCTCTTTGTACTGCCTCCCCATTGTCTTAGGACAAGCAAAGCCTTCAGCTCCCCGAGCACCTGCAGCCGTGTTCACTTTGCTCTGAGCCCTTCTTATGGAGGTCATTGTGTCCACTGAGTTGTAAACACAATGACAGAAGTTCTTGTCTTAGGACTTTTATAATAGAAACCGTTTATATTGCATTTCAGAATGTGCTCACTGGGGAGAGTGGACTTAGCAACAACAACACAAACAAAAAACCCGATGTGTTTTTGAACAAATTTGTCAGTCTGAATCTTTCCCCAGATTTGGTCACACAAACATCACAGCTGATATGTAGTGGTGTCTCTCCAGAATCTTGTGAACTTGATTACAATGGGCTACCTGAAGCTCAGGTCCCAGAGCCAGCTGCAGTGCGGACGGGCGCTCAGGGGCTGTCACAAGTGCAGCAGCTGCCTTCTCTGGCAAGCGCCAAGCTGCACGCTGTACTCTGGGATGGGAACGCTTTATTTTTTTCAGTTGGTTTGTAAATAGGATTGCACAAAAATCCGTGTAAATCAACTCTCCAAATCAGAATTTGCTGAGCTAAAAAGACCATTAAATTAGATGGGCTGGCTTTCAGTTGGTGGGGGTGCAATAATATAACCCTGCATAACAGTTCTTGAAAAAAAAAAGGCAAACAAGCACATTGCATGATAATTTCCATTCAACTGGAAATGACCAAGCCTGTTTACCTCAATTAATTGTCCTTGTCCACTTGTCTAATCTAGCAATTCTCCGTTAATAATTACTTATGAATGCGACATTTGATATTAGAACATCTCAGGTAAGGTTCTGCTGCTATTACTACATTCTATTAGCATTGTTTCACCAGCTGGAAATATATTAAAACCCAAACTGTACATAAGCTTTATTAGTTTCTCATGTGGCATACCTTGCTGAAATTCTGAATTGAAATATGATTCTCATAATTGAATAGATAACAGAAATGGTAACAAATGTTAAATATCCTTAAAACCCAAGAAAGCCTTGTAAATTTCTGCATTCTAAGGGGCAGTACAATACAGTTTTGTTGTCAAGATTCAGGGATCCCATGGAACGCTGGTTGCATTGCTTAGAGAGAATCCTAAGAACCACTGTGTTTATTCACTTTGATGATTAAAATTTTCAGATTATTGTGTGGCTTAGACTTTGGAACACAATTAATGTCGAGAGAATAATTCTTTTTATTCCTATCATCTGGTACACCTGTTTTCACATACACACCAGCCCCAAACAGCCATGTAAATACACACACACACACACCTACACACACACACCCCTTCATCTGATTCATCTATGTGAGTTTTTCAAAGTTCATCTCAATAAGACTTGATCCCTGCTTCTCCTGAACGGTCTCTCCCACCCCCAAGGAAATAATTTCCTCTCCTTTGAATTTCATGTGTGGAGCATACAGCCCGTCCACTCTTGAAGAAGAGTCATTTGTGTAGATGTTTTCCTTCCTACTAGAATATAATGCCCATTAGAGCGCTGAGCACCCCTTCTTTACTGTAGACCTTTGGAATGCCTGCCGCCCCATCATCGGTGTTTTCATGTAGGCTTCAATAAATATATGATGAATAAAACAGTGAGAATGAGAAATTGACTAGCAACCGTGGATCTGAACCTTCTCTGCTTTGGTGTTTGAAAACCGAGTTCACTACCATCGTAGGACATATAAAGGCAGAAGGAAAATTGTACAGAAATCCATGTTAATACCAATATGTCAGTTCAATTGTTGAACAAACAGCTGTGTAGTAATGGAGGAGTTAATAAATCATTTGATTTCTTTCTGAGATCAATTACAGATTATTATTTAGACTCAAAAGATTCCAAAGAAGGTATTTGGATCAGATCTTCATCCTTTGTAAATTTAGGTGAAAATGGAAGCTTACCTGAATTGCTGTGCTAGATATAGTATTTTTAAAAAGATGCATCAGTGTGCCTAGCATCGGGCCTCAGGCAAATAGAAATTTGTCAATAATTGCTGAATAAAATTTCAGTGAAAAGGATCATAGTAAGACTGTAACATTACTTTCCTGGGTGGTTAAAATAGTAAATAGCTAAATATTTAGCACAACATAAATTGTAGTACAATTTCATGGCTAAATTTTCTGGTCTTGATCTTGTTCTTTACATAGAAAGTAAAAATTTGTCATTTGTCTTTTTTTCTCTAAAGTGAAAAGTGTGTATGTATGTGTGCCCTTTTGCATGCCCTACCACACATTTTTTTTCTTTTTTTCTTTTATTGAGGTCATATTGGTTTATAACATTGTGTAATTTCAGGTGTGCATTATTATATATCAGTTTCTGTATAGGCTGCATCATGCTCACTACCAATAATCTAGTTTTTAATCCGTCACCATACACATGTGCCTCTTTGCCCCTTTCGCCCACACACCCACCCCCTTCCCTTCTGGTAACCACTGATCTGTTCTCTTTGTCCATGTTTGTCTGTCTTCCACATATCAGTGAAATCATGTAGTGTTTGTCTTTTTCTGTCTAGCTTATTTTGTTTAACATAATACCATCAAGGTCCATCCATGTTGTTGCAAATGGGATAATTTTGTCTTTTTTTATGGCTGAGTAGTAGTCCATTGTGTGTATATATCACATCTTCTTTATCCAGTCATCAGTTGAAGGGCACTTGGGTTGCTTCCATGTCTTATCTGTAGTGAATAATGCTGCAGTGAACATAGGGGTGCATAGATCTCTTTGTATTGTTGATTTCATGTTGTTTGAATTAATACCCAGTAGTGGGGCAGCTGGATCTTATGGTATTTCTATTTTTAATATTTTGAGAAGTTTTCCATAGTGGCTACACCAGTTTGCACTCCCACCAGCAATGTCCCTTTTCTCCACATCCTCTCCAACACTTGTTATTTCTCATCTTAGTAATTATAGCCATTCTGGCGGGTGTGAAGTAATATCTCATTGTAGTTTTGATTTGTGTTTCCCTAATAATTAGTGATGTTGAACATCTTTTCATGTGCCTATTGGCCATCTGTATATCTTGTTTGGAGAAATGTCTGTTCATGTCCTCTACCCATTTTTTGATTGGGTTGTTTGTCTTTTTGTTGTTGAGTTGTATGAGTTCTTTATATATTTTGGAAATTAACCCCTTGTTGGATTTATGATTTGCAAATATTTTCTCCCAGTTGGTGGGTTGTCTTTTCATTTTGTTCATGATTTCCTTTGCCTTGCAGAAGCTTTTTAGTCTGATGTCGTCCCATTTGTTTATTTTTTCTTTTGTTTTCCTTGCCTGAGTAGACATGGTATTTGAAAAGATGCTGCTAAGACCGATGCCAAAGAGTGTGCTGTCTGTATTTATCTTCTAGGAATTTTATGGTTTCAGGTCTTACATTCAAGTCTTTTATCCATTTTGAGTTAATTTTTGCCTGCCACACATTTTCTGTGGTGTAATTAAATGACAGACATGTTGATTTCCTAGTGGAACTAACCCAGAGTAACCCAGACTGGGGCCATGCTCAGAGTGACAGCTCGAGGCCTGCTGCAGAGCTGGAAATAGGCAAGAGCAGGAATGTCAGGTTCCTCCAGAAGAATGGAAAGCTTCTGGGAGGCCACAGAAACTCTGGTGCTAGAGCTGGTTAAATGTTCATCAAAAAGAAACCTTGGAGAGGTGCTTTTCCAGATACAGCCTGGCTTTTCTTTTAAACTAAGGCAGTGACAGAGAGCTGGACATTGTCCCCTGGGCGGGGACTGGAGTGGGCTTTGACGCCATCAGGCTGTGTTTTGTTTGGCTAGTGAAGCTCCGCACAATTGTAATGTTCCACCAGTTAAACACTATCGGTGGTGAGCCAATGACACTGTGGGTGTGGAGGGGCAGGGGAGGGGCAGGCGCCTGAGCTGGCTCTCCTAGGGTAAAGTACACAGCGGGTCTGGCTTTCCTCCCTAGGCAGAGGAACAGTCTAGAATAGGCTACATAGGTTCCTCATGGCTTTCTAGAAACTCTAGAGTGTTTACTCTTTTCCACTTGTGATATATTCCAGTTCCTGAATGTTCTGTCGCTTGTGGGCACGTGGGGAGGGGAAGAAAGGGGAACAGGGTGAAAGCTGTGGGGGCCAAGTATGGGAGGCCACATGAGGACTCTGCCCTCCATGTCCCCCTTCCTTCCCTAAAGGCAACAGTACCAGAAAAGTCCCTGTTTACAGCCATACCTTTAGGCATCCCACTGTCTCCAGAGATACCAGGCACATTTAGAAAAATATTTTCTCACTTGATTCTTCTTATTACTAAAGAATATATGCTGATTATACTAAACAAAATAATACCTAAGTGTACAGAGTTTATAAGCTTCCTCCTTCCTTCCTCTGATCCCAACACCTTGAGAACTGTTTTTACGTGCTGTTATGTGTCTTTCCACAGGGTGCTTGTGTTCACTTTTGGTTTCAAAAAGCGGAAGAGAAAATAAGTTCAGCGTGCAGAAGTTCTCCACTCTTCCCTGACAGGTGCCCTAGATGCTCAGCTCGTAGGCCCAGCAGCAGAGAGGGCATGGCGCTGCAGGCGACGGAGAGGAAGATAGCTGAGCTGGGAGACTGTGCAGAATGAGACAGGCCACACTGAGGTGGAAGACGGGCGCCACCACACCCAGGGACACACTGAGGTGGAACTCAGGGATGCCACACCCAGGGCCAGGTGGAGCACCTCTGCAGAGCAATGAGAAGAGAACAGGCAGGGTCTGTGAGGGGACAAAGCGGGGAACAGTGTGTTTAGTGACAGGCAGGCGAGGAAGTGGACGCTGCCTGGGAAAAGCTTGGCTGTTCAGGGAAGAAGATGCACGGGGTCCACAAGGAGTGGGGTTGACGTTAAAGATGGAAGGAGCTCGAGGGGTACTATTTACGTGCTGAAAATTATTTAAGAAAATAAACTGAAGATGTTAGGATTGTATGTTTCACTTTATTTCCCCAAAAGCTGTGTTCTTTCCATTGTTCTTCCTTCCAAAGCCAGGATTAGGGCAACCAGTGAGGCAGGCATTGGATCCTGGGTGCATTTAAATTTTGAAATTTGGCTCATTATGGATTTTATTACATTAATTTGGATTTTTAAAAATATTGCAATAAATATTATTTACCTGATTATCAAGTCTTTTGGTGGCCCCTTATTTATTTGGTGTTCTTTTTTGTGCCCAATGAGCAGACCCCACTTGCTTCTTACCTTTCATCATTGACATATCACCTTAAAATCTGAGAGGAAAAAGGAGAGAAGCCCAATAGCTTGTGAGAAAGTATCCCCCCCCCCTCCCAGGTATCTTCACAGAGCTGAAAACATTTAGGCTGTTACCAGAGGTGAACATTTGTATTTTTTGAGAGTTCTTTATATATTCTATGTATGAGTCCTTTGTCAGATGTGTGGTCTGCAAATATTTACTTCCAGTCTGTAGCTTGTCTTTTCAACCCCTTAAATAGGGTCTTTTGCTCAGCTTTTAATTACAAAGTCCAGTTTATCAAAACTCTTTTTCCTTTTATGCATCTTGCTTTTGGTGTCATGTCTAAGAACTCTGCACCAAACTCCAAATCCTGAAGGTTTTCTCTTTTGTTTTCATAGTTTTGTGTTTTAGATTTAAATTTATGATCCATTTTGAGTTACTATTTGTATAATGTGTGTGGTTTAGGTCGAGGTTCACTTTTTCCTCAGATGTCCGATTGCTCCAGCATCATTTGTAGAAAAGACTCTAACCGATTTCAAGACTTATTACATAGCTGTAAGAATCAGGAGGTTTTGTTTCTTCTTAGTTAGTTTTTAATAAATGTTCGTCTCTGCAACATGGCTGTGGTGGGGACAAATGTGGGACATTCCTTCCTGTTGAACTGTGACCCAGTGACATCAATCATTGGTCCAGAGGTTGGGGTGCTGTTGATGATAGTAAGCCTTCCCGCTGAGCCACTGCACAGTTCGAAAAACTACCTGCAAAAAGTGCAAAGAATGAGGACTCAATCCTGGATGCTTGAAAAGTATACCTCATTGCCACGTTTACGTCAAATGGTTTTATAGGTAGATTTTTCCTCATGTAAAGTAACAGCAATTTAATTTGAACAGAAAGCGTTTTGAAACGTGCTTTTGGCAGGACTCCTTGCAGATAGGGAGTGGAAATGATTAACAGGGCCATTATCAATTGTGGACTTTTGGCAGCAGAGGGTATGTTATCTTTTGATGTGGTGTGGGCCTGGGACATGTACCTTAGATATTCTATTCTGAGGACAGTTTCCTTCCTCACCCACTGCAAGGAGCAGGAGAATGCAGTGCTGAGCAGAGGTGTGGGCGTCTTTTTCTTGCTCATTCCTGCTGCTTGTGTGAAGCACCAGTCTTGTTTTGACTGGATCTAGCTTTCTTCTTGGCAGTGTGTTGCAGACTCTTGATAAGGGCCAGGTCCTCAGGAACCTGTGGTGTGGGCGAATTTGAGCCGTGATATCCAAGCCTACCTGCCCTCAGCCACCTATTGTTGTGCAGAGGTGGGAGCAGCCTCTGAATTCTGCCCCTCAGTGTCCCCATGACAAAGCAACACTTCCCCTTGGCAAGCAAGCAATTACCAAATTACCCACTCACCTGGAGTACACACCTCCCAGGTGCCTGCTGGAAGGAGAGCCGCTGAGCCTATCATAGACTCACAAAAAGTTGGCACAGGAAGGATTCCAAGAACACATTTAGTTCAGTGACTTTCAAACATTTTTGACCTTACCAAACTAAGAAATGAATTTTGAAATCATGACATATACATATAGCTGTATATAAAGTTTCATGAAATAATGCTGCCTTTACAGTATCACTCTGATGTTGTCCATTTTCTTTTTTTCTTGCTGTTCTATTTATTTTTCTTTCTCTTCTTTGTTATGCTGGTCTCAACCTCCTAAAATGACATCACAACACACTGCTGGGTTGAGACCCACAGTTTGAAACAACAATCTAGTGCATGCCTCTCACTGTACAGAATAGGAAACTGAGGCCATCAACAGGTAAGTGATTAACCCAAAGTTCTTTAAAGCTAGTTACAAAGTGGCAGAGTCTGGATTGGAAAACTGTATGATATCAGCTATATGGGAGAACTTGGGTCATCTTGGTTCTTCAGTGAGTAGGAAGATAGTCTTTGAACCTCGTGCATCTGTAGAAGATGTGTTATCTTACATTAGTCCCTGTTTTCCTTTCCTCCCTCTGAAGC
Source organism: Tapirus indicus (assembly GCA_031878705.1). Lineage (NCBI taxonomy): Eukaryota > Metazoa > Chordata > Mammalia > Perissodactyla > Tapiridae > Tapirus > Tapirus indicus. The sequence goes on along the minus strand of CM062917.1, from coordinate 63,760,263 downwards.
CAGTCGTTGATTAGGGCCCACCCTAATCCAGTATGACCTCATTTTAACTTGATTACATCTTCAAAGACCTGATTTCCAAATAAGGTCACAGTCACAGGTACTAGAGATTAGGACTTGAACATATCTTATTGAACCATTCCACTCTCAACACACAATCATTTATACCCTCCTCCTTGGAGAGTCTGACTTTGGTGGTAACTACTGCAGTATCACCAGTGTTACAGACACCTGAAGCATATGATCTCTGAAACGCACTTAGGACACTGTGTTCACATCCTCAGTCTGCAGACAGCCAGTCAGCCTTGAACCCCAATGAAGGGCTCCTGTGGATTTTCTTCGTGACTCGCTCCACTGAGCTCTCGCCACAGGCTGGAAGGTCTGTAGCAGATGCCTGTGCTGTGGTCTGGAACCCTCTTTGGTGACTGCATCGTGAGAATGACACACAGTAGGTCCTCTTACAGGGACACCAAGGCCTATCTGCAGTATGGTGAGGTAGTATGTGTATCCCGAGTTTTATATTGCTTCTAGCTGAGGGGAGATCTCTGGTAGGTGTACTGATGATAATTGAAGACTGAGGAAAGAGAATCCTATTCTTCCCCCCAAAAATTGCTACTCATTAATCATTTTTGTAATTTAAAAATATGTGAATTTATATAATGCAGATAATCAATAATACTTAAATATACTGAGACATCTTTGGTGAAATGAAATCCGCTGTCTCTGTATATTACTTCCATGCTGGGAATGATCATCTGGGTTCAGTGAGCACCCAGATTTTTTGAATACAAAAAATGAGATGGCACTGGCTGGTGGCATAGTGGTTAAGTTCACATGCTCTGCTTTGGTGGTCCAGGGTTTGCATGTTTGGATCCCAGGCGTGGACCTACCCACTGCTCATCAAGCCATGCTGTGGCGGCATCCCACATGCAAAATAGAGGAAGGTGGGCACAGATGTTAGCTCAGGGCCAATCTTCCTCAGCAAAAAAAAAAAAAAAAATTTAAATAAGGAGAGATTAGAATATACAGGTTGGTAAAATCAGAATCCTAAAACATGGACCATGATGAATGGATGAGAATTAGGGAGTTTATTAATAACAAGGTCAAGGTAAAGCCAGCTGCGCAGATACTGGATGGAGGAAAGCTGGCTTAACAAATGCACCTATGAAAAATAGTTGGTTTAGTTTACCATAAAGAAATAAAAGCCCAACTATGATGTTGTAACAAATTACCACAAATGTTGTGGCTTAAAACGACACATAAGTATCATGGCATTTTCCCATGCCCAGTTCTCTGGGCCTCTCAAGGCTGTGATTGAGCTGCGTTCTCATCTGGAGCTCACAGGCCTCTGAGCTCATCCAGGCTCTTGGCAGAATCCAGCTCCTTGAGGTTGTAGGACAGAGCCCATGGCTCCTAGAGGCTGCCCCTCCCCATAGCCGATTCACAGCAGGGCTGTTTGCTTCTTCACAGCCAAAGTGTCTCCTGCCAGGAAGGGCACAGCCATTTGTTAAGAGCTTTCACCCAATCAAGTCAGGCCCATCCAAAGTATCTCCCTTTTGATTTGGGACTTTCATGACCTCTACAAAATTCCTTTACCTTTGCCATATTACCTAATCATAAGAGTGATATCCATTATTCATTTGGGTCAAATTGCATTAAGGGATAAGCAAGAGATATAAAGCTGGATAAGCTTATGTTGGTTAGAAGTGCTCAGTTCCAAGGCTGCACTGGAATGGGCCAAAGGGTGGAGAAGGAACGTGGAAAAAGTCACAATAACAGATGAAGATGGACTGGGGATGCTGTTCTGGGAGAAAACTAAGGGAGGATATAAAAGTTGTCTTCAAATATTTGGAGGGCTGTTATCAGGAAGAGGAATTCGACATACTGGTTTTCTGGCCTTCAGAGAGGAGTGATGGAGTCCGGAGGCTTCCATCCAGCCCTGGCCCTCGCTTGCTGCATTCTTTCCTCGCTCTCCCTGCTCAGTCTCCTGGCTGAATTCCAGAGGAGTACAGCCTGGCCGTAATCTTCAGCAATCAGACATATTGCAGACACTCGATAAATAGAGAAATCACTGTGACAAAGGCACATTTTCATTGGAATGATCTACTGAAGGGTATGCTCAAATCCAGGGAAGGTATCGCCTTCCTTTTGCCATTTCTCTAGACCCTCAAATGGTCAGTTAGCAGCAGAAAGTCAGGACACCAGAAGTCTTCAAAAATTTCTGGCACCTAAGTGGACAACAGTCATCTTGCTAGAAAAAAACAGGTATTTTGTATTTATTCAAATAAAGGATACATATCAGAATGAAAAAAATACTAAAGTTCACATTATCAATTGTATCTTGCCTGAGGTATCAGAGTTAACATTCACTTGCCCTTTTTCTTCTGCATTTATGCAAATCCTTTTAATATTACAAAACCTCAAGTCATTTCTGTCTTCTTTAAGTCTTTTGTGTGCATCTGTTTTTTGGGTGTTTTTTTTGTGTGTGTGAGGAAGACTAGCCCAGAGCTAACATGCGTTGCTAATCCTCCTCTTCTTTGCTGAGGAAGACTGGCCCTGGGCTAACATCCGTGCCAATCTTCCTCACTTTATACAGGACGCTGCCACAGCATGACTTGACAAGCGGTGCGTCCGTCCGCACCCGGGATCCAAACCTGCGAACCCCGGGCCACCAAAGCAGAGCACGCAAACTTAACCACTACGCCACTGGGCCAGCCCCATGCATCTGTTTTTCTATGGGATCTAGTGTGGTGGAATGGAAAGCTCATGGGCTCCGGGGTGAGATTGGCACTGGTTTGAAATCCCAGGTCTGCCATGTGCTCCTTGATGCCTGGACATTTGCTCCATCTTACTAAGCATATTTTCTTCTCTATAAAATTGGGATGATCCTTATCTCTAAAGGAACAAGAGAATACAGTACATAGTTGGTGCTTCATAAATAATATTTCTCCTACTTTTTGAAAATTACATCTGAAGTAGCTGAACAAGAATTCTTGAACATTTAGAAATTTAGTTTTAGCCATACCATAAAAGTCAAAAATGTGAAATTATGCTAAATAAGATTTTCTAAATATCAGAGCAGAGAAGAGAATTGACATTTGGGGGTACTGCTGTCTACTGGCACAATACTAGGTTCTTTACACATCATATCTCTCAATTCTCACATTAACTTTCTATTTTAAAATAAGGAAAAAGGGATTCATCATGGCCCCAGTAGACACAGTGGCAGATGCAGAATTTGAGCTTACATGTATTTTTCTCCATGATTTGTCCACTAAACATGTTGCCCTAAGTTTGACAATACTCACATCACCCCTGCCCCAGAAGCAGATGGCCGACCCTCTTCCACTAATAGCTTCCTTTATGTCTTGTACATAGTTTAAAACCATCGTTAATAGTATTATAATAGCTGCTGTTTGTTGAATGCTTGCCACGTACCAGGCCCTGTGCTAAGTTACTGTTATGAATGATGTAATTTCTATGTTGTCTCACAATTTCCCTGCTTAGTATCTTCATATCACAGTTAAGGACAGTGAGTCTCAGAGAGACGAATAATTTGCTCTGGTTCACACAGCTGGTCAGTATAGAGTCAGGGGCGTCCAACTCAGAATGTTCTTAATATTTCAAAACCAGTAATTACAGGTTGTAAGATTAGCCAAAGAAAAAGATGGCCTGTGGTAATCCAAAAAATTGAGATTATTTTGCTCCCTTGGAGTAAAAAAGAGCACTGGAAAGCATATCACTGGAGTATGGGAAAAAATGAAGTTGTGGCTTTTCGGTGAGCCAGTTCTTTCCTGGCAGCATCCTGGAATAAAATCAGCTAGAGCAGAGTTTTCTGTGTTGACCTGAGCTGCAGGGTGACTGTTTTCTTCAAAGCTTTCATCTCTCCACTTTCTTTTGCCTCGTTCATTTTATGACCTAGCCCACCGACCACCTCGCTGCTCCTGCTCACAGTTCCCCGAGCACTCTCCAGGCCAGCCAAGCTCCATCTCGTGCTCCTGCTCGCGCGGGGGAGGTGGGAACAGTGAGGGGAGGTGGGAACCGAAGGGGCAGGCAGCTGTGCAGGCGGCTGCAGCTGGCGGGCCAAGCAGGAAGGACATATGCCGTGTGGGGGTTTGATGGCCCCCGAGACAACAGAATGTTTTTCTTTTCTTTTTCTTTTCCCTTCTAAGTCATGAATCAGTCTCCATCTCTCTCTCCCTCATCTGCTCCCTCTCCCTGTCCCTGTCCCATTGCATGTTCGCATTCTTTGTACACAATACTGTCCTAATATTTCTCTTTTTTCCAGGCAGGAAATGAGAAACCCATGTTTTTAGAGCCATTCAGGAAGTCGTCCAGAGTTATAATGGCCCATTATCTAATGGCCAGAGTTTACTTAGGCTTTCACTACTTCCACTGCCCACTTGAAACAGGGAAAAAAAATATGTTCACTGCCACTGAGTGTGCTGTTTAGATCTGACCGCAAATGCTCAGACTTGCTCATGTTTCCATCGAGAACTCAGTCAGCAAAGCTGTGTCGTGCTGCCCAGCACAACACTTCATGCTGACACTGCTTTTTATTCATTTTAAGAAGTTTCTTAATTATTTTTTTTAAATCTGTGCTATGTGCCCAGCATTTCTCAGAGAGTTGATCAGCAGCGTGGCACTGATTGACGTGTGTGTCCTTAGGCTCTGCCTGGCGCCTCCTGAGTGAGGCTGGTGGAGGGTGGTCTCAGGAGTATTCATTCTGAGAGTGTGATTCTCTGCACCCAAAAAAAGAAGAACCCTTGCTTGCACCTGAAACATGTAAAACATTTAAAAGAAATGGCAAAATGTGTTTTATTGGCACCAAGGATTTATGATTTTTATATTAGGAGCATTAATAGCAAAATCAAACTTTGAGAGAGGAATAAGATAGGTCATTTTCTCACACACTCTTTGATGTTATCACGAGCTGGAAGCTTCCCTATTGGGTTGATTATCGCATGAACACCCATGCACCCAGTTGAGACCAGTCCTCGGCCATGCTCTCATCAAGGATGTGGAAAGGGCTGACCCTGAGTCAAGGCCTACAGGAACCTGTGCAGGTAAGCCGGGGAACATTCCAGTACCCGATGTGTACAGCGTTATCTCCCTCCTCAACTCCTTCATCCCTGTGTCACAGGCAACAGAAAGGAACCGGCAGTAGTAGCTTTGGGTCTTCTTAATCCTTTAATCAAAAGGGAAAAAGGTGTGTGGGTTGGTAGCTGATTGAGAGGACCCAAGGGAGGTGATGGATGGAAACAGTGGTTTCCTTCCTCAAGCCCTAATATAATACAGGGGAGTAAAGAGCACCCCTCCCCTACATCCTTGGCATCTGCCGCCTGCACAGTGCCCATCCCTCTCCCATCTGGACAAACAGCCCCACAAAACCCGAGGTGCCTAGAAAGGAACAGAGCAATCACCTCCAGGAAGAAAACCCCTTTTCAGACTCTGCACTGCACTTCCACCTGCCTCTACTTGGAAGATGGGATCAAATCAGAGGAGGTTCCCTTGGCACAAAGGACCCTTTGTAAGAGCCTGAAAGCCAGTCCGTAAAACTGCTAAGCAGATGCAGGAAGTATTCCTAGGACGTCTTCGTGAGTCAGAACACAGGTGCATCTAACACCTTCACAGTCTGTAGTTTCCCCTAGGCACAAATCTCCCTGAATTGAGCCCTGGTCACGCTCTGGTTTTCAGATTACACAGGGGTAATTTCAGAGTGATTTTAAAAGTCAACTGCTAGGCACCTGCACTTGCAAATTAAATGCCTGGCACATGATTTTGTGAAGGTAATAGTTCATTACAATGCAAATTACAGGGACGCACCCAGGGCATGCATCTTTTACAGTCATCTGGACTTTCCCTGGGATTACCAGGGGAGCCATTGTCCTCCCTCTCAGCCCCAAGGAAGAAAAGCCTCCTTCATTCTGCTAATGAGGACGTAGCCACATTATCAACCCCATTTCTTTCTTTTTTTTTTTTTTTTGCTGAGGAAGATTCGCCCTGAGCTAACATCTGTTGCCAATCTTCCTCTCTTCTGTATGTGAGCTGCCACAGCATGGCCACTATGGACCAGTGGTGTAGGTCTGCACCCGGGAACCAAACCTGGGCCACTGAAGCGGAGTACACCACTGGAGCTGGCCCAACCCCATTTCTATAATGCTGACACTGTTTTCTTTTTGGAATGAACAGCCTTTGGTGATTAAACTAAAATGTTGTGGGTCTCACTCCTGCTCCTTTGAATATGAAAACATCACGCTCTGGAAATTTGCCAGCTTTCCTCTCTTCTTTCAGCCTTCCCTTCATCTTTCGTTCCCTTCATCATTTTTTTTCTGACTCTATCTGTTTATTTGGTCTGCATTTTAACTACATGACACAAAAATACCTCCTCTTTATAAAAAGTTGAGTGGTTGCAGAAAGTTTGAGAGTTGAAAGCAAGAGCCATGCTTTTAGCCTTCCTCAGATCCCTCTTCCACTGTCAAGAGTTTGGGAGGTCTCCTTCCAGAATTTGTTCTCTGTAGTTTACATGCAAATATATGTACAAATAAAAATAGATAGTTTAGGTTTTGTTTATATTTTTATACAAATGAATCCATATACTGCATATTGTTTTGCCTTCTACTTTCTTTTTAACTTAATTTCACTTTGCTTGGGAGCTTTCCAAATTGCAGTGTGTATAAAACAGCCTCCTTGTGTAACTGTTGCCTTGTCATTGGTGTGGCCTGCCACCGCTGATGGCATTTTGCTTGCCTTGGGTTTGTTAGCCAGCATCCTGAGTGCTGCAGTGAACATGTTTGTACAAGCTTCTCTGTGCAGACGGGAAGGAGTTTTCCAGAAGAGATCTGGAAGGCGAGATACTGTTAAATGGAGTTTTCAATAAAATTTTTTTTTAATTTTCAATTATACACAGAAGTTGTAATACACATCCAGAGCCCCAGATCATCAAGATTATTTCCCCTTTCATCACCTATCCTTCCATTTCTGAAACATTATAAAGTCAACCATGTCACATCTAAGAAGTCAGGTCATTTCACCACTCTATACTTCATTATGCATCTCTACTATGGGTTTTCCTTATGTAATCACAGTGCCATGATCGCTCCTAAAAAGTTAACCACAAATCCTCTATGTCATCTACCAACCAGTCTCATTGACATTTTTCCAGTTGCCTCAAAAATGCCTTTTAACTAGGGGTTTGTTGGAATCATGATCCCAAAATTAGGCCTACATCTCGCCTTTCATTATCATCTCTAATTCTCAGCCTAGCGCACCCCCCTTTCTGTGGTGTGTGTGTGATTGGCTTATGGAAGCCAGTGGGTTTCTTTCCATCTGTCCTAGGAGATATCCCGCCTGCTGGGTTTGCTTCATCGTGCTTTCCTCCAGCTTCCTATGCGATCTTCTCTACTTCCTGTCCCTGCAAGTTTCTCAAAGGATTAATAAGATGCAAATTCACCTCTCTAAGCCTGACTTCTGCCTGGATGATGATCTCTACTTCATACTGCATCAGGGGTTATTATATGCTTTTTTACTTTTGATGATAATCTTTTAATAAAAGACTTAGGTGCATAGTCCTTGTTTGCAGGCGGAAAAACTAGCAGTACAAAGGGGTGAGGTGACTGGCTAGGAGGCACAGCCAAGAAGCCACAAGTCGGGGCCACAGCCCAGCCCCAGGCCTGTGCTCCATCCACTGCCACACAGAGTCCTTTCTTCAGTGTCACATACCCAGTTTCCCTTGAATTGGTCATATGATGAGGATTCAGATATAATGATCAAATAGGAGATAAAACATAACATAGGGGAATTTAAAAGAGTAGAAAGCATATGATTTACCAAAACCACCAATCTTACAATTTGAAAGATTCTCCAAATTTTTGAAAAATGCACATTATGCTCTGATTAAAAGTCAAAGCTTAACCCAGACATATGGCCAGAGATACCAAGGAATGAATGACAAGCCATGTGTGTTCGGAGAGTAATATGTGACTGACTGAATTTTTTTGTTTAGCACTCGAGAAATAGAAAACTTTACTGTATGTCTATAAAAGGGTTATTTAGTTGTCAGCCCTGAATTTTTAAAATACATATCTAATCTTTTTTTATATACTTTTAAAGATGACCATCCTGACTTAAAGGAATGAGGCCAGTAAGAGGTGAAATTTTATCTGCAGGCAGCAGTGACTCCTGTTTGTGGAAAAAATCTTATTTTAACTCTGAAGAACTGAAAAGTGTGTTCTGATTTTCAAGGACCTCACCTATCGTTGTGTATTTTATAAAAGACAAACTGTACTTTTATAGACACGTTTTTTAATATGGATGTTGCTCTTTCAAGACGTATGATGTTCTTCTAGATACCAGGCACTGTGTGCAGCCCTTCACCATGATCTCATTTGCCCTTCACAGCAATGTAGCAAGAGGTACTAACCTGAAGAAGTAGGATTGCCCAAGATCACGAGGTTGATAAGCAATAGACTCAATATTTTAACCCAAATTTCTAATTTAAAGATCAATGTTCTTTCCACAATACCATGTTCTAAAGGAGGATGCCCTTTGAGTTAAAAGGATTAGCAATGTCTGGAAAAGAGCTATGATGATAGAATACGGTAAGTGAGTTTTCACCTGTAGTTATCTATTATGGTGTGAAAGTGATGAAAGCTACTGCCTTGAGAGGGTCTGGTGATAGTAGTTCCTAATGCAGAGAAAGATATGTGAGTTGAGAGACTACCATTACCAGTCGGGAAAGAGAAATGAAGGAAGAGCTGGCAAGAGGCACGTGGTCAGCTGTCATCCCCTCCAGCCTTCCTCTATCATGCATACCCCTTTATTGTTACCTGCTGGAGAGCAGGGCCAGGGAGAGTGGAATGATTGGAGAAATGCCCAAGCTGTTGGTCAAAAGAGCCTCTACCCGTGTTCTAAAATCTCCCCTGAGTAGTGGCAGCCAAAGTGTGAGTGGCCCTTGAGCTATGGCAGAGCTTGCCTCAGACAAGGCCTGTTGGCCCCCAGGGGAGCTGCGTGCAGGTGCAGGCTCCAGTTCAAGCTTGCTGTGCGCACACACGTGGCTCAGGTTGGCCAGACAATACATACCCCAACGAAGCCTTACTCGTGACTACGCTGCTCTGCTCGCCCATTTTGCCTGTGATTCCTGCTGTGCTGAGAACAGAATGGCCTGTAACACAATGTTGTAGGTGAAACTTTGTAAACTGTCCCTTGCTTCCCTTTGCATTTGGCCTGACAATTCAGTTAGATGCTGAGTCCTGCGAATTTAGTTGAGGAGGCCGGGAAATGCCCTAGAGGGTAAGGTTATGTGGCTCCCTGTCAGGTTGAACATTCCCTTTAATGTCTGCAGCAAGATCTGCGTTGGTAGGATTAGCCCAGCCTCACATGGAGCCCTGCAGTGAAGTGTGCCACATTCAGGCTCCGATTTCCTTGTTATTCTGTAGTGTAGGGCACTTGCAAATCCACACCAGACCTACAGCCCAACACTCTTAAATTTTACCCACCGCCACAAATGCAGTGAGTAAAATGATCCTGGTTCTCATTCCCTAGAACAGCTTTTTCTATATTACAGAAGAATTGGTTTTGAACAAAGAAATTTTGTATCACGTGAAATATCTTTATGGACTCAAGTTCATATACCTTTTTCACCAGTCCAAAGCAAGCGGTCCTATCAAATGTCACCAAGCACAATGACACGCAGATGAATGCCATTCTTGTGCCTGCCCTTCATCAGCCACTGGGTAGGGCCAGCTGCTGGTGCATCTCCAGCAATTTGCAGATAATACATGTGGTTTTGATGATACTGCTACAGATCTGTCAATTTAGAGATTGGATTAGAGATTAGGAATTTGTAGGGTTTCTATTCCTAGCATTTCTACAAATAACCAGTTAGAGCATTGAGGTCTAGCCTGAAAATCTATATGGATCGAGTTCACTTAATTTGTTACCTTTATGTGTCCCATCCTTCTAACTCGCCCAACATTTTCACATGGGCCCTTTAACTTTAATCAAAAGAATCCAAACTTAAATGGGACTTTGAAAAATCATTTAGCCTGTGTGTGTTTTAATTTCCTCAGCTGACATCCAGAGAAGAGAAGATGATCTAGGTGGTCTAATGGGTCCCTTCCAACATATGTGCCCATAACAGCTCATGCCGGAATCAAGCTCGTAACTTACATTTGTCAGTAGTGTTCCATTATACCAGTTTTTGCCTTCTACTCTTTCAGTTCTACTTTCCACATTTGAAATCATAGAAAACGTATTTCTGTGCTTTTTAAATGAAATTGCTTTTTTGTTGATGGTTGTACTGATCATTTTTACTCCACTTAGTTTTGGAATCACTAGCCTGGTCAATGTATAACCAAAAATTGGTAACATACCATTAGTAATAATGGTATGTTGTAGGTGACCACAGGTATATAGGTGACCATAGTATCCAAATCCATACCCTCTTTCCATTGCTCACTTCCAAGTTTTGGTCCTAGTTAATGATTAACAAAACTGGAGCATTTCTCATTCTGATTGTGCAGCACCTCTGCACTACTTCTCCTTGTCCTTTCATGATATTACACAATTTTCTATTCTGAAAATAGTAATTTCTACTCATATCTGTGGACAATCGGTAATGAAGAAGTGATTTTTTTTTTGAGGAGGAAACTGCATTTATACCTATTCTAATTTTGATGGAAACTTTTTGCTACAGTCTGGGTTTGTTTATTTTTTTTTAAACATATGAGAGTTTTTTTAATTTAGGGTCATGAAGAAATTCGCATCTGTTATCCAAGGACTGACTGCTCTAAGTTTCTCTTAGGCAGTGTAGTTTAAAGCATAACGTTTGAGTTCAGTCTGCTCTTGGCGGTGGTGTAGCGTTTTCCTGGTCATGTTAGGGTTCCTGGAAGCCCAGGGAGGTGCTGAGGAAGACGGGAGTGTGGAGGTGCCGACGGACACGGAGCGGTTGGCTTCATAAAACATCACTTATATTGTAGATGATGGTAAAACCATATGAAGGACAGGAAGTTCCTCCACCAGGAACTTACAATACAGCCAATGTGAGGCATGTCTAACATAAAAAATGAAATGTATAGAACTGTGCATATGCTCACAGAAGTCATGTTTTCCTGATTATAAAGGAAAATTTGTCCTCAAGAGGGGCTGCTTGTAAGGATGACATCTGGTGATAACATTTATTCATTTGGAAATTAATCTTAGAAGCGAGTTTCCACTGATTGGCGAGGAGAAAAATGAATTGGCTTAACCCAGCACCCAGCTCCTTATCCTCCAGAGAGAGATCTCCAGTTGGTCATGAGAGGAAGCTGCATGGTACGAGCACCAGGCATGAGAGGTCTGCACAGTGTTCCTCCTGAGGACAGCAGTGGTCTCGGTGTGGGCCCTCCTGCTGTTGAGGGGATCTTTTGGGGACAGGCTGGCCTGTCACTTCAGGAGCTCCAGTCAGAGAGAGGTTTTCAAGGATCAAGGATTTGGGCAGTCAATAGACCAGTGCTTGGAGAAGCCTTACTTTGGAGACAAATATCTAGGTCATGGTTTTCTACTAAGAGTCCATAATGAAAATGGGAAGAGGAATTGACTACAGAGCATTCTAACAGTTTCTTTTCTAGCTTCATCTTTCATTTGTGCTGATACTCCAGGACTTTGTATCCATGCAGTCATCTCAAACCCATTTTGGAAACAGGGTAGAAAGAAGTCAGTACCTCATGCTTTAGAGACATTACTGGATGTCGTAATTGCTGTGGGGTTTCACTTCATATTCTGGACAGACCTTGCTCTTTGGCAGATGAAGCAGATATCTTTGAAATAATAGAAAGGCCCAAATTTAGCAGAAGCATTTTGGACCATTCAGAACCATAACTCGTAGTAATGCAATTCATTGACTCTAACTTTAGTTAAGCAAAACAGAGTTTCTGGGGACATCCAGACTTGAGAAATTCTCTGAAGGCTTGGGAAGACTTGGAGAGGGAGGCTCCTCTTTGAGTCGTTTGTTATTTACCTTTCTCAAGTTAAGGCTCAAGGTCCCAGTAATTCTGAATGACCCTATGTCCTTTTCCAGTTGAAATGCCTTGCAAGTATGGACCAAAAGATGGTCGTTTCCTTCAGGACACTAACTTGATCTTCCTCTTCTTTTGTAACTCTCCTTGGTGCGCAGACTCTTGGCACTGGTGGCGTGGTCTCTCCAGAGCATCCCTGTGCCCTTGAGCGCTCACCGCGGTTCATGGGTGCACACAGTTGGGAAATGCTGGGGGAATGAACTGGTGACCTTGGAAATTAGAATCATCTCCAGCTAAACAGGAAACTCAGGAATGAATGCAGGTTGAACTTGGAGCTTCATTCATTCTTAATACTGGTAAGGGAAGAATTTCTGGAAGATTTGGTTGAATAGATGTCACAGGGAAAGGAAAAAATTGTATTTTAAAACTAAAGTTTGTTTTTTATTTTACCCAAGATTCAGTAAGAACTGTAGAAGAGCCTTGTTAGATATCACCTTGTGAGAACTGAGTGTATTAATTTTGATTCCTGGTGGCACTTACGGAGTCAACCACCCCTTTTGAAAAAAGGATCTTGATGAGTCCTCTAAGCTGCCCCTACTTGCACACTGCTCCCTACCAGCATCTGGGAGGTGACTTCTGTTTTTCTGCCTGAAATCACTGACATTTCTGTTGTCTTGACAAACACAAGGCAGATTTCCTGACAGAGGAGCCCTTTAGCCCACAAATCCACCTCAGAGAACTCACTGGGGTACCACAGACAGCGTCAGCCTGCACACTCTGCACCTAGCATTTCTGCTGGGCACGCAGAGTCAGCGTTTCAAGGGTTAAGTGCTTGAGGTGGAAAAACAAAGTGAGGTGGGTGAGCCTCAGATCTCATAGGAGACAACAGGGTGGCAGCACGAGAAATCCTTCCCCACGTGCTAAACCCAGGTGCCAACTAGCAGCAGCAGTCTTATCTCTGGCTTTTATTTCTCCTAATAGGAGAGAGAGATTTATCTTTTAGAGAAAGCAGTGACACAGAGGTAGACTCCCTACGAAGCTAATAACACTCATGTTTCTCTGGACGGGCACCACCCAAGGCCCCACACAGTTATAAGGTCATAATCTGGGATCCCTTTCTCAAGCCCCCACCCCACACTTAACAAGTTTCAGGCCCCACAAAACATGGATCCATTCCCACAGGAGTCTTGTCTTTTGTGTTATCTGTTTGTTCAGTTTCCCTCCATCATGCAAAATTCAAAAGATCAGATCACTTAACCTTTCTAGAACTCCATTTCCTCTTCTCTAAAGTGGGAGAAATACTGGGCATGCTGTGAGGGTGAGACAAGCAGAGCTGCCCAGTCACGTGAACGGCTGTGACTACTAGTGTCTGCTCCATCACAGGCAGGCGTGCGTGGAGGGTCATCTCCCAGAAGCTGTGTTCCTGAGCACTGTCAGGCCCTGTCCTCTGTGGAAGACAGCCCTGGGTCCCATGGCCACTCCCTGCTCAGTGCTGTTGTGGGAGTTGGGGCCAGCTTAACCTCGTGCCTCAGTTTCCTGATTTGTGTAATGAGAGAATACCTGACTCATAGGATTGCATACAGAGACACACATAGACACACACACATGCACACGCACTAAGGTAAACTAATATTCACTAGTCAAGGAGAAGAAAGTGAAGCTCATTTCTCTCCACGTTTTACAGAAGGAAAAATGGAGACTCAGTTTGAGGAGAATAGAGCACAAAAGTGAACCCCAGCCCCCACCTCAGCATTTTCTGTGTGAAATTTTCTCACTCACACTGATACACATACTCAAATATTTTTTTTTAATTCTTAGTCTTATGTGGTCTGATAGCAAGAAACAATTATAATTATGCAGCTTACCTCAAAGGGACTGAGGATAAATGTGATAAAAACATACCAAAGTCTGAGAAACAGAATCTCCAAGTGGGAAGAAAAGTCACAAGAGCAGTGACAAGAACACAGAGGACTAGATTTACAGTAGGGCATTGTGGGAACAAAGTAATTACCTACGTGCACCTAAGATACATACGCGCACACAAAGACAAGCTTGTTTAAATCCGAGCCTGTATTAATATCCGGCAGATGGGGGCATGCAGCCTCAGCCACCTGGGATGGAAGCCAGGAAGAATGCAGACAGAAGTTTGGCAATTGCTTTTACCAGAAGTTGCTCCTCCCTTCGCCAGCCCTTAGTTCAATGGTTCTCAGCTGTGGCTGTTCATTGGCATCATCTGAAGATGCCTATCCCAGAATGATTAATTCAGACTCTTTCCAAATAATCTTTTTTAAAAGCCTTCCATTGCCTTAGCGTGAGTTACTGAATATCTAACGCAATTTATCAGTTAACAAGTTTTTCCCTTTAATTGTATTGTTTGTAACCTCCCTACCTTGTGTCGTCTCGGTTTGGCAACTCTTGATTCTGTGTTATAGCAGTGCTGGCTCTGTCAGAATTCAACTTATGGCACCTTTCTAGAAAAGCATAGGGCATTCGTCTCCCCAGCAAGTGTTGAAGGGTGCATTTGTACTTCAGTAAGTTTCTTCTTATTGACTGAGATTGTCTGATTATTGTGCAGCGTTCTCTTTCTAAACAGTTTGTAATTCCATTGAATTAAGAAAACGTGTCAGCACACCCTGAGTGCTGTCAGTGATGGCCACTAAAGGATTTGTTCACTCTCTCACTCATTTATTCAGCAAGTATCTTATCAAGTGTCTATTGAGTGATTACTGATTGCTGGGCACATCTGGGCATATAGCCATGAAGCAGGCACGGCCCTACCTTCTCATTTTCTCCCATTGGCACAGTCCTATTAGGACAGATCCAGTCATCAGTGCTTAGTGGATTGACTACACCTCTTGGTATCATGACAGGCCCTATTCTTAGCTCCCTTGCTTGTTGTTGACCTGAACCTTACCTTTTGGTCTCACTTCCTCATATGTGAAATTTAAATGCTAATAGATGCTACTGGCTGGGTCCTTAACCTTTCTGTATCAAATAACTTATCTTGCCCTAGTCTATGTCCCTCCAAATTCTGTACTCTCACCCCGCCCTGCTCTATACTTCCACACCTCTGACTCCTTCTAGAGGCAGGTTCTCTCCTAACCCTGTCTCCAGGGAGCCCAGTTCCTATTAAATCTTGAACATCTTCACTGACCACTTCCTCTGGGTCTTCTCTGAAGGGCTCCGTAGTAGCTGCACCACCACTTATATTTCAGTTACCGAGGTGCACTGGGGGTGGATGGCATTTCACAGCCCTCAAATGCTCTGTCCAGACAACTCGGTGCACACTTCCTCATCCTTGAGGCTTCTCATGCAGTGCTCATGAGGATGACATTCAGAATCCCAAAGATGTTCACCTCTTTTTCAATTCCCAAACATGTTCACATCACTTTTTTCTACCTACTCCCAGGGCATTGGATCTGTTTGACCTCAAATCTTAAAGCCTAATATCACAAACCCAAACTTAATACTCTGGTTAAAAAAAAAAAAGAAAAAACTGCGTAGCTAGGGTTGCACAAACACTTTCTACTATTTCATTCTTTCATAATGAAGCCTTGTCCCCTCATCTAAAAATGACTCCTTTTTCCCTCCTGGTTGAGTTCTTGTGTTCCTTTAAGTCATCATTCTCTCAGTCCTCACCTCTTCAGATGTCTTATACTGCAACTGTCTGTTATGGTTTTGGTGAGGACTAAAACCTATACGTGTGTCACTTCCCATGACAGTGGTTTTGAGATCCACTGTCTATCTGAAGGTACATAGCTCCTCTGAGTATTCTCGGGGCACTGGTTCCTTCTTTATAGATACACGGCTTGTTGGCTGGGTTAAAAGTGCTCCAGGAAGCTTCCCGAGTGCTGCCCTCTGGCATTATGTTAGAGAGATTTGGACAAGGCTGATGAGACATGTTCAGTTCTTCTGTGTTCAATCTTCAAGCATCCTCATAATTACTGTCATTCCTTCTGCAGTTAGAAGGCTTTTTTCTTTCTGCTAATTTAGATAAAATTCCCTTTGCGAATCCTTGATAAAATGAAGTCTTTAAACTTGTAATTGAGATGATTTTTCCAGTTATATTGGTAACAATTAAGACTACTGTAAAATATACCCATGTGTATTGAAATTTGTTGTAGAGTTAACTTGGGGGCACCTGTGGACTATAGCCTGCGTGCATAGAATGGGGAGAAGCTATCTTTGCAATTCATGCTTAGTTTTTCTGCTCTTTTATAAAGATTATATCAAGTGATGGAATTAGATGACAGAGATCACTTGTTATTTAAAAACAACAAATTCCATTTATGGCTATTTTACTTCCAGGGAAATGGGAAGCATCATGATCTCAGGGACCAGGAAACCAAAATATTTTTTCCACTTGGACGTAAATGGATTGATCAGGTGTTCCAAGCCAAGCTGCTCCTTATTACACTTCCACTTTCACATTTGTAAAGTAGAAATGTGTTGGTTCCCTGCAAAAAGAAATCTCTCCTCTCTCATCACTGGTGACAGAGTCTGTGCCATGTTATCTCCCAGCTCCAGGTGGCCGGTGAGTGGCTGTGTCCTTGCTGGAGGCAGGGCAGAGCGTGGGCCTGGCGGCCTTTCTTGACTGCTCCCTTGCTGAAGTTGCTAGAGGTCCTGCCTAGATTAGATATTAGTAAAAGCTGCCGTGCACCAAGCTTGTGGAAAGGAGTGGAATGAGTGGAATGTTACCGCAACGCCTCACCAACCCTCCAGATGCATATTATTGGCCTCCTTTGACTGAGAAGGAAATTGAGCAAGGGAAACTGACTTACCCAAGGCCATGTACCCCGCTCTTTCTGAAGCCTGGATCAGAGGTTCTAGAATTTTCACAGGCAAAGAAACTCCTGAGGGTGTTTGTCAAAATGCAGATTTCTGTGCCCCTCCCCAGATCCACAGGATCAGAATCTCTGGAGTGGGGCCCAGAAACTGGTGTTTTGCACAAGCACCCAGGTGAGTCTCATGACACTTTGATGGCCACTTCCCTCAGGTGCTACTGCCTGGAACGCAGAACTCCAGCCTCCTTCTTGCTCCTTGCCTAATGGCCTGAATGCTCAGATCTACAGAGGAAGGGAAGACAACACACCTGTGAGAATGGCCTCAGCTGGCAAAGCCTCCCCCTCAAACTCAGTATTTTAATAAAACAACAAAACAGAATAAAACTGTAAACAACCCAACTATCCATCAAAATGCAAATGGATAAGTGAATCACCCCACATTCACCTAGAGGAGATTTATTGTAAAGGTAATGAAACTTAAGCCCCTTCCCAGGCTCTGGGTGGTCCTAGCAGTGTGCTGGCAGGGTCTTATACTTCTGCAATTTGCATCAGGAAAAAAACCATTTGTCCAATTTTTGTGATTTCTCATTCCAATTATTCACTTTCACTTTGTACCTAATTTTGTATGCATAAGCTCCCAGGCCCACATGTGAACCTCATGTCCATCTCTGCAGTTATCCAGGGAGCATTGCACAGCAGCAAACAGATTGCAATAGGTCACAGTGTGCGTAGTGAGCAATGTCCAAGATGGATTTTGTACTTTGCCTAAGAATATCCATAGGACAATCCCATTTGTGAAAAAAAGGAGTGAGATATATTTGTGTGCATCTGTGTGCCTCTAAAAATTATAATATTTTGCCCCATAGCCTTCTGTACTCTTGATCTTTCCCCAAACTTTTAAAAAATCGCATTCATTCTTTTATTTTCCTAATTAGAAAAGTATATATTTTTTCATAGGAAATTTGGAAGATAATTAAAAATATAATGAGAAAAAATTCTCAAATCATGCCTCACAGCAATAACTACTGCTAACATACATATAATTGGTGTTTCTTCCAGTACAGACCCCAGAGTTGCCCTTTGCCTTGATGGTGCAGTTGCTGGAAAAAAATCTCCTTAGGATCCATTTGGTTGCAGACCATGAAGAGAGGAAAAAAATGAGGGTATTGGTAGCCTTATTAGAAATTGAAAGCTCATTGATTTTTCATCACCTAAATAGCCTGTGTTTCTCTCAGTAACTAACTTGTGGACTGGCTGGGACCAGAGAGAGGGAAGCACTCCTGCTTGCCTGCTCTGCGTACACTGGCTTGACAACATATTTCTAAAGACTTAAAACAGGCAATACCTTCCAACAATCAGGGACTGGTTAAGTGTATAGTCATGTGTCACTTAACGACAGGGACACATTCTGAGAAGTGCGTTGTTAAGCGATTTCCTTGTTGTGCGAACATCATAGAGTGCACTTACACAGACCTAGATGGTACAGCCTACTGCACACCCAGGCTCTGTATGGAACCACTGTTACATATGCAGTCCATCATTGACCAAAACATCATTATGTGGTGCATGACTGTATAATGGTGACTCTATACAATGAAATACTCCTCAGCCAGTAAAAAACATTTTGTAGATAAATATTTATTAAGATGAAAAACTTTGCAATATATTAAATGAAAAAAGGCAAGTGTCAAAATTATGTGTAGTAAAATCCCATTTTTGAAAATAAATTCACCTATCTACCATGAATGCATAGAAAGAATTCTGAAAATATGAATACCATCTGATTATCACCGGTTATTTTGTCTTTTTTTTTTTTCTGTTTGCTTATCTATAATCCCAATTTTGCTTCATGGAACATGTTCCTCCAGCAATATAAAAATAAAATAATTAAATTATCTTACAATAAAAAAGAAAGCAAAAAGAGGCAGACCTCGCCCCCAAGATATCATCCTTTTGTGAAGCTTCAGCTTTGTCACTTGTTAAAAAGGTTCAACAAGGTATTGACATAATATGTGGAGAAGTAAACCACAAAAGGTGTTCAAGTGTTACCTGAGAGCCTAGTTAGTAAGTGGTTTGATTCTTGACTCCCGAAGTCTTCTGATTTCCAGGCAGTGGTGGGTGCTACAGGGGCCTTCTACCAATGTTCTGTCCCCAGGAGGAACTGATGACAAAGCCTGCGCAGTTGCCCCAACAGCACTCAGCCATTAGCAGGCTCTTATTAGTGTCCATGTTTTCTCCCCTCTTTCACTCTTCTTTCTCATGGTCTCAAAGAGGAAATAAAGCCAATTTCTAAAATACTCCTGTGTTCTCTTCCTTACCTGTTCTTTTCACACTTGCCAGTTTGTGGTTTTCCTTGTACTTGCTTTGATTTATTCCCTGGAACCAAGTGGCTCATGAGTCCCTCCCTGCCCAGCATGCTGTGGAGACTGTGCTTGATCGTCCCCCATGTCTCATCAGTTACACAGACATTTCAGATGCTGTAACAGATGCACGTTCTGGGGCAGGGCAGCCCCATCTGACTCCTTCTGTTTCAGGCCATGGGATGGGTGATTTTTTTTTTTTAATGATACATTCTTTTAAAAATGAAACGCCACTATGTGGCTGTCAGAGTTGGAAGTCAGTGTGATGGTACAAGCCATGAGAGTGAGGGCAACGTCCTTTCTGTAAAAAGGTGAAATAATGGCTTGAAATGGCTGAGCAGGACACTTTGTCTCAGAGCACAGGAGAAACTCAGGCACTAGCTAGGAAAAGAGCACTTGGCTCTTTGAAGCCCTGAGAGCTACAGTTAGATACTGCAGGACCCACTGCTGCCAAAGCCACCTTCTTGAGGGGTGCCCGCTGTCACCAGAGGTGGCTCTCCTTTGAGAGCAGTCTCACCAGGCTGTGACTGCACTGACCACCCCTCACGTGGGGGTGGCGGGAGGCCTCCTCCTGCTGACAGTTCTGGGCACCCTCTCCCAGAATCTGAATCATGAGAAAGCAAAGTATGGATTTTTACAATCACTCCCAGTGTCTTCTGCCAACTTCTATGAACAGATGTGGAATTAAAAAAAAGAGAAAGACAAACAACCTCCATTCTCAACTTAATATGGTAACTGAAACATTTTTGATAGAAGAGGATAGGCTAATGACTAGTCTAAAATCTCAGAGAGAGAACCAATGGGTTAAATGCACTGGTGTTTACAGATATTACAAGGTGGGCTGCATCTTATGGTTTCTACTTTTTTAAAATTTTTCTAAGACACTAGGTCTAGGAGCACTCCATGCAAACCAACAGGCTGCCAGTTTTGTCAAAAAGAGGTTGTGGGCTTGGCGGCCAATCTGAGTGGCAAGCCAGCATCTCCAAGGCTTCCCCAGAGTGGCCTGTACTCCAGTGGAGGCTTCAAGCAGGTTCAGGAGCCAGTGCATGTCACTCCTGACACCTGACCGTGCTCATCGAGAAAGGGAAGTGCTGGAAGATCACAAAGCCTTCCACCTAAGCTGCCCTGGGCCGCCTGACCTAGTTTTCTAATTTTAATTATGTCAAGTGGGTTCACAAAGACAGTAGCTCCCTTGGGCACATTGGGAGCTCACAGTCAGAAGAATGCTCCAATCACAGCCGTGTCGTGCACACAACGATCCTCTATGACCCAGCAGATGTTCTGTGTAAACAGTTGTATTAATTACATCTTGAAAACATCATCCTCGCCAGATCCTCCGGGTTTGGGTGAAGTCTGGGGTGGGCAGGAAGGCCCTCAAGAGAGAAATGTCTGCAGGAAATTCTCTCCCTCCTATAGCTCTGTTTTCTAAATTGTTTTGGAGCCACTACAACTGTTTACTGCAGTGACCCTGCTCACAGCTGTGGTAACTCAAGGCTTTGAAGGAGGACCTCAGCTTCCACCCTCTTAGAGCTCCATGCGGGGACCTCATTGTCATCCCCGCACACATGCATCCTCAGCGTCCTGCACTCACGGGGTACTGACAGGGAGCCGGCCCCTGAGCCCCCGAGCCCCTGTAGATGCTCTGTTCCCATCTCAGAGTCAGTGTGAGCCTTAGAGAACACCCTGATAGTTGTTAGCACCCAAGGGCTGGGGAGCCCTCAAGTTCATTTGAACACTTCCAGTGACGGGGAACTTAGCACCACCAGAGACAATCTGTGTTCAGTTTTTTTTGACAGCTCTAATAATTTTTTAAAAAGTTGTTGTTAACACAAGTATCTGTGTCCCTGCCTCACCTTTATCCTGGCCCTCTGACACCACATTCTAAGATGTTTTTCTTTGTGCCAGCCAGCTAGTTTAAAGACAGCTGATTTTCCTCTTCTCGAGGCTGAGCAGCCCCCTCTCTGCCACCAGCTGACAGCTCTCGTCACTTTGACACATCTGCGCGGGCTGCCCGGAAAGGGACTCTGCTTCCTGAGCAGCCCGGAGTGGCAGGCAGCAACCAAGATCTGTTAGCCTTACTATGCCTGCCCTCTCCCTCTACTGCATTCTACCCTGGTATAATCAGGGTTTGGGACCTAAGTAAAGCACTTGCCATTTGTCCCTTTTAAAATTAATATAGTTATCAACACTTCTTCATTCTAGCTTCTTGAGGTCACCTCAGATCCAATTCTGTCATCTGGCATACACACTTCTGCTTGACCTTGTTTCATCGTGCTTTCTATGGCTTTATTTACCGAATCATAATGAAAATGTTGAACAAGGCTGAGCTCTACATTATTAACTCCAGTACCCCTCATCTGCTTAGAAATCAATCCACTTATCAACAGGCTTTGTTTACCCTACAGGAATCGGTGAAATCCTATCAGCCACCACATCTGCATCTTCCCTTTTATTTGGCAGTTGTATCAGGAGAGACTTGCCAAATACATTGTATTTATGTGGCTGGTTGGCTTCAGCTACTGCCTGATCTATCAACTTTGTAATTCTGCCCCCAAATGAAACAAGTTAACCTCATATGATCTGCATTTACTGCACTCCCTTGATGTACAAGTAACAAATTCTGTGTCTTTAAACATGCATACATCCAGTTTTCATAACTTTGTATTTTTTCCTGAGATGGGTATTTATCTTATCTTCTTTCCCTTTTTGAAAATTAGAACAAGTTTGCCTGTGAACAGTTCACCACAGCATGCTATATTTTCTAGGATTCCCTAAGGTAGAACAACAGTAGTTCAGCAATTTTGACTTGTATTCTTTCCATCACATTTCCATTTCCTTTATATATCTTAAATTAAGATTTAAAAAAAATTATGCAAGAATTTCCTTCATGCTCCTTGGTATTTACTCAAAGGAGTTGAAAATTTATGTCCACACAAAAACCTGCACCTGGATGTTTATAGCAGCTTTATTCATAATTGTCAAAACTTAGAAGACACCACCATGTCCTTCAGTAGATGAATGAATAAAGAAACTGTGGTCCATCCAGACAGTGGAATATTATTCAGCACTAAAAAGAAATGAGCTAACAGTCTGTGAAAGGACATGGAGGAAACTCAAATGCATATTACTAGTTGAAAGAATTCAATCTGAAAAGGCTACATACTGTTTGATTCCAACTATATAATGTTCTGTAAAAGGCAAAACTATGGGGACAGTAAAAGATCAGTGGGGTGAATAGGTGGAGCACAGGGGAACTTTAGGGCACTGAAACTATCCTGTATGATACCATAATGATGGATGCGTGTCATTATACATTTATCCAAACCCATAGAATGTTCAACACCAAGAGTGAACTGTAATGTGAACTATGGGCTTTGGGTGATAAGGATGTATCGATGTAGGTTCATCAATCATAACAAATATACCACTCCAGTGGGGAATGTTGGTAATGCAAGAGGCTATGCATGTGTGGAGGCAGGGAGTATATGGGAAATCCCTGTACCTTCCCCTCAATTTTGCTGTGTTACTTAAACTGCTCTTAAAAAAAAAAAAGCCTTAATAATAGTAATGAGACGAGTCTTGGCAAAATTTTTATAAGACGCACCATGTAGCTGTTGGTTGATATACTTAGCTGAATAAACTGTAAAATTACATTTTGTTCAATTTTGTTCGTCGAGATGGTGAACTACTTCAGAATGTCTTAAACTTCTGAGAGGCTTCTTCTGTTCACAGGCATGAGTGCATTCCCGGACAGCTTAGGCCAACACACACTTCTCACGAAAGAACTCTCAGCCTCCAGGATCTCCACAGACTCAGTGGCTAAAAAAAAAATCCCAAAGAAACAGCTCAGACTTGGATTCCTTTTGAAACCTTCTATAGGAGAGCCAGAGAGTTTCGTAAGTTGATAATCATCGCCAAGTCTAGACAAGCCCTTAAGTATGTGTCCTTTCTGAGCATTATCTGAATCATGTGCTTTATATATGGAAAGGGATTTTTTTAGAGGGGCTTGATTTTTTTTTAAAACTAATTTACTAATTACTGTTATGGTTTAGTTAACTGGACGGGCTGATTGCAGAAGTACATAATTGTAATATGCCTTAAAATAGCTCTACTTTCCTACCACTCTCTGATACATTTTTGTAAAGATACCTTTACAAAATTAATTCAAAATTCATGAACCTGTAATGTCACATTAAGAGACTGAGTTGAAAGCTGCCATATTTCATTTGAAGCTCAACCTAGGAAGACAGTTTGTGTAGTCAGAGCTGTGCGAGTAGAGTGCTTTGGGAAGGAATGGGGTGCCAGCAATGGTGGTGTCCAAATTTGAGCAAGGAATATTATCAAGGGAATTTAGACTCCAGAGTGTGTTCTTTTAAACACAAGTGTCTATAGAATCACGTCCTGTAGAAGACCTCTAAATGTTCTGGAACCTGTCTCTTCCTCTTTACCTTATGTGTATTTGAACCTAAACGTGCTCAACATGATTTAGGAATACTTGTACAGACTTTGTCATCTCTGGTTGCAAGAATAAAGGATGATGCACGGGAAGTTCACATCTTTTAATTCATGAGAATCAATTTTTCTTGAATGATATGGTTCCTAAAATTAGTCATTACTTGCATTACATTGTTTTATTTTAATTTTTCTGTGCCAGAAGGGTAGAAGTGCCTGTGCTCATGTTAAAAAACAGCAATATTAATCTCTGTGTAAATCAAAACCTGATTTATAGGATATATAATGGACATGCCTGTCTAGAAGAGCCTATGAACATGCTGAGTATAAAAGAACACTTGTTGCAGGCCCACCTGGTGGCGTAGCAGTTGAGTTCATGTGCTCCGCTCCAGGGGCCCTGGGGTTTGCAGGTTCGGATCCCGGGCACGGACAGACACACTGCTTGTCAAACCATGCTCTGGCGGCATCCCATATAAGGTGGAGAAAGATGAGCACGGATGTTAGTCCAGGGCAGTCTTCCTCAGCAAAACGGAGGAGAATTGGTGACGGATGTTAGCTCAGGGCTAGTCTTCCTCACAAAAAAAAAAAAAAAAAGAAAGAAAGGAAAGAACACTTGTTGCTAATAATAATAAGAGATGTTTATCGAATGCTTACTGTCCTCTGGGCTTTAGTCTCATTTACGTCCCAATGTGGCAAGAAGCATCGTAAGGAATTCAGCATAAGGAAACTGAGGCATAGAGGCTCTAAGCAAACTTCCTGAGGCCACATGGCTAACAAGTTGCCAAGCTGGACTGCAGCCCTGGTGCATTGGTCCCAGCTGCTCTGCCACGGCTGCCATGGGTGAGTGATGTCTGGATGGATGGAGATTTGAGTCTCATTGAATGCTGAGACTGGCTGGGTTTAAATCCCACCCAGTTGCCTACAGGCTGTATGACCTTGGCAAGGTCATTTTCCTCATCTATAAATTAAGAAAAACTAGGGTCTATTTTAAGAATTCCAAGGATGTGCCTGGCACTCAGTACCCGGTGTTTACAAGGTAGTCCACAATGTCAGCCGTGACTGACAGTCTCGGTGGAGAGAGGCCGGGTGTGTTGGGTCATGCAGCCCCTGGGCCGGATGATTAGCCACCTGCATCACTTCTCCCAGCTCCCCACCCCCATAGGGAGGCAGGCAAAGTAATTATTTCAT
Source organism: Tapirus indicus (assembly GCA_031878705.1). NCBI lineage: Eukaryota > Metazoa > Chordata > Mammalia > Perissodactyla > Tapiridae > Tapirus > Tapirus indicus. The sequence continues at coordinate 63,735,486 of CM062917.1, read as the reverse complement.
ACAAAAGTCTAGACCTGATTAATACAAAGTGACTTTCTAGACTTTTTAATTCCAAGACGTTTTTCCCCAAACTCTGGAATTTTGTTGGATCCCGTCAACATGTAGTAGTTTGTTTTTTTAATGTATTTTTTCATTGAGGTAACATTAGTTTATAGCATTATATAAACTTTAGGTGTACATCATTGTATTTTGACTTCTGTATAGACTGCATTGTGCTCACCACCAAAAGTCTAGTTGCCATCTGTCACCATACACATGAGCTCTTTACCCCTTTCACCCCCCTTCCCCACTTCCCCTCTGGTAACCACTAATCTGTTCTTTGTATCTATGTGTTTGTTTGTTGTTGTTTTATCTTCCACGCATGAGTGAAATCATACAGTATTTTTCTCTCTCCATCTGACGTTTTTCGCTTAGCATAATGCCCCCAAGGTCCATCCATGTTGTCACAAATGGCAAGATTTCATCTTTTTATGGCTGAATAGTATTCCATTGTATTTGTATATCACATCTTCTTTATCCATTCATCTGTCAATGGGCACTAAGGTTGTTTTCAAGTCTTGGCTATTGTGAATAATGCTGCAATGAACATAGGGGTGCATAGATCTCTTTGTATCGTTTATTTCATGTTCTTTGGTAAATACCCAGCAGTGGAATAGCTGGATTGTGTGGTTGTTCTATTTTTAATTTTTTGAGGAGTCTCCATGCTATTTTCCATAGTGGCTGCATCAGTTTACATCCCCACCAGCAGTGTATGAGGGTTCCCTTTTCTCCACATCCTCTCCAACACTTGTTATTTCTTATCTTTTTAATAATAGCCATTCTGATAAGTGTGAGGTTTGTGGTTTTGATTTGCATTTCCCTAATAATTAGTGATGTGGAACATCTTTTCATGTGCCTGTTGGCCATCTGTAAATCTTCTTTGGAAAAATGTCTGTTCATATCCTCTGCCCATTTTTTGATCGGGTTGTTTGTTGTTGTTGAGATGTATGAGTTCTTTATATATTTTGGAAATTGACCCCTTATCAGATATATGGTTTGCAAATATCTTCTCCCAATTGGTAGGTTGTCTTTTCATTTTGTTGATGGTTTCCTTTGCTGTGCAGAAGCTTTTTGGTTTGATGTAGTCCCACTGTTTATTTTTTCTTTGTATCCCTTGCAGTAGTTTATCGTTTATTCCCCAAAACCTGTATTGTAAAATGTGCATTTTAAAATCAGTTTTTAAGAAGTGATACTTAGAGAGTTTGTTGAAAACTTAGGAATGAAGACATTACCCTACTACCCATGGAACTGTCTTCAGCTCTCGTAACTCAAATGTTCTTGAATTAGTTTTCATAGTAAATATTTTAAATATATGTATAAGTAGATGCATATATGTATTTCCAACTTTGTGCCTTTCCAAGCAAAATTACAATACAAGAAAAATCAGTCTATTTTGTCTGAAAAAACATATTAAACATAATTTGGCAGCATCTGGTTTATTAAAACTCAAATGTTCTTATTGTTTACATAAAATAGTTCATGTTGTAACAACAAATGTTTTTATTTCCTGTCCTTTACCTCTTCTTCCTCCTCACTTTTTTCTTTCTGATACTAGGTATATATTTTTTTCCCATTTCCGTTGGGAAGCCACGTGACAAGCAAATTATCTCTAGAGGAATAGTATTCCCTTGATGAAGAAAGTGCCCATTAGGTTCTGTTATTCAGTGAGATAGAGCTTTTTTTTCCAGTTGTTTTCTATAGCACCTATTGAGTTAAGGGATATTTAAAAAAACTATTATTTCAGGTGTTCTTGTTTAATGAATTTCATGTGTAGTATTGGTGGTATAACCCAAAACAAAGGAAATACGTGAGGAGTGGCTGCTGCAAGAGTGAGAAAAGAGCCCAGAGTCCCTATCTTCTGTCTCTTGTGACGCCCAGCAATATTGCTGAACAGAGCACGTTGTAGAGCACGGGTGAATTCTGCTTGTCCAGAGTCCGTTTGACCTCCACCTTCTTGAGGCCACAGATGTGGAGACAGAAGTGTTTGCATATGAAATTGGAAGATGGTTTTTGCACAACTGCCTAGACATTATCTAGAGAGAGTTTGCCCACTCACTCCTACATTTTTACCCCTCTGTTATCTAAAACAAATTACTAAAAAGACAGGCCTACTTGTAAAATAAATGGTTCGCAAACTAAGGAAAATATTTAAAATCCATGTAAATGGTTATACTATGCATAAAAATGTCAATAAACAAGGGACAACTCGTAAACAACTCCACTGCTGTGTAAGCGAAACATCTTTTTACTGGATCTCTTAGAAAGATCTGTATGTCCTCTTAAGTTATCCTTGAAAGATGAAATTGAAACAAAAGTTCTATTCTTTTTAAGTTGGCAGAACTTCTGAAAGGTGATCCTTAGCTGCACTATGACTCATTCCAAATGCAAAATTCTCTGACCCTGAACTAGTCTGTTTTTCTTATAGGAGCCTAGAAAAGCCATGGCCATCTGTAGACTCTTCTGTGAAGTGTGGGTCTGGAGACCAGGGCACAGACCAGCAGTTGTCCCATCTCCACCCCGAAAATTAATGCATACTTGCACACTGCATTCCAAAACACTCCTGGAGCACCTCTTGTGAATTAATGGAAAGATGGCTGGTATCCAGAGCAAAGGAGAGAGTAGTCCTGATCTGCTTTTCCTTAGACAGTCCACTTCTGGAGTAACATTATGTTTTTCTGATATTCAAAGTAACATATATATATTTAAAAAAAAAATTCATGGGGATGGCCCGGTGGCACAGTGGTTAAGTTTGCATGCTCCGCTTCTGTGGCCCGGGGTTCACAGGTTTGGATCCCGAGCGCAGACCTACACACAGCTTCTCAAGCCATGCTGTGGTGGCGTCCCATATAAAGTAGAGGAAGATGGGCACAGATGTTAGCCCAGGGCCAGTCTTCCTCAGCAAAAAAAAAAAAAAAAAGCACTTCAAAAATATATGACACAAAATAAAAATCTCCATAAATCTCTATCACCCCACAACTGAGAAATAAGTTCATAGCTTTCCCCAAATTTTTTGCCTGTAATATGGCATATATGTGTCTGTATAGAGATAGATAGATAGATAATAGAATCATTTTCATGATTTAAATCTCATAACTCATGTTCGTAATCGTGTTCTAAAAGTTCCTTTTCTCTTTTTAACTTCACTACAACTTGAGCAGGTTTCCGTGTCCACATATCAAGGCCCATCTCCTTTTAATAGGCACCCTGAATTTCAGTGTATGAATGAGCCCTGATTTGTCTGTCCAATCCTCTATTGTTGAATATTTGCGTTGTTTCTATCAAGGGTTGCCATGAGCATCCTTCTTCATACATTTTTATACACTTGGGTAAGTGTCTGTTGGATAATTCCTGAAAGTAAAACCTCTGGTCAGAGGTTTGGGAGAGTTTGAAGTGCTACATTTTAAGAAGGTGGGAGACTGCAGTCAGACTGAAGAAAAGGAACCAGCCTGGGGTTCGTGAAGAACAGTTGATGGGGCTGAGGCGATTAAGTCATGATAGGAGGGTTGGGGAGGCAGTTGCAGATATGACAGCCATCCTCAAGTTTTCAAGAAGCTGTCAGTCAAAAGCAGGATTAGAATTAATAATCTGTAGGACTCCAGGTGGCAGTGAATGGGTGGAAGTGAAACAGTACCAAAGTTTGACTTAAAGTTCAGCTTTCTTAGGCCTAGGATTGTTTGAACTCAACAAAGGGACTGGGTGCCTGAATGTTCTAGGCTCCACCTTTGGCAGCAAGAACACACGTGGGAAAGATGCCTGCTCTCATGAAGCTTGCATTTTAGTGGAAAAGTACATAAAATGCAGAAGTAAACATATGAGAAAACAAGGTCAAACCCATTGGAAAAAAATAGGATAATGTGATAGAGAGTGACTGGAAGGGAGTGGGGGGAGGAGCAGCATTTACTAGGATAAACAGCAAAGACACAAATGAAGAATAGCCTGCCTTGTTAGGCAGTAAACTCCACGGCCTTCAAGTTAGAAAGGGAATATATTAATGTGCATAGAAGTTGAAAGTACAGGATCTGCAAAGTTACTTGAAGTCTTTTTCTGCATAAAATATATTACTGCAATCCAAACCAAAGGTATCAACCAGGGCTTATATTCTTCCCCAGTATCAAATGCTACTACTGCAGGTAAACGGGGATGCTTCCGTTCTTGTTGGAGAAATGGTAAGGAGGACCCAGAGGAGTGGAAGACCGGCTCTGGGATGTGTTCCCAGGCAACAGTAACCTCATGCGGACTTTGCCCTGAGGCGTGGCCTCCCAGCCCTCTTCACAAGAAACCAGGGCCTGCTGCAAGGCACGAGCACGGTGCTTGCTGCTTACTCATTGCCAGTGATCCGATCGATCACCAGAGACCAAGCAGAAAGCAAGACAAGACAGGTCCTGAAGCAGTCCTTCAAAGGCTCCTCTCTCTCCCGTGTGAGTCACTGTTAGAGTATTACCTTTGCAGAGGTTTAATTCCTTTTCAGACCTTAAAGTGATACTTCCTCCTGGTTTAGGTTAAACTTTTGTCTCAAAGGACAGATTCTATCAATCCTTTGGGCCTAGGACTGTGGGCATGTGTTTACTTGCACGACAAAGAGGCCTCTTTGGTATTTCAACAGATATATAAAACCATTCTCTTTTTCAATGAGTACCACAATAGCTCTCCAGTGAACTTCAGAGGGAAGAGGAAGCTGGTCCTGGTCAAGGTGGGTTGTGCATTTGCAATGCGAGAGATCACCACCTCTCCACACCCAACACGGTTATCGAGATAACCAAATGTGAAAGTCAGTGAGGGGGCGTAAAAAGATAGGAAAATTTGAGACATAATAATACAAGCATATATTGTTAGGAGTGTGATCATAAGATTCTGTTGGAAAAGAGGGTAGGGGAGAAGATCCATATGAATCTTATGTGCATGTCCAAAGAGAGATGTTTTTAACTTTCATAGGAATGTAGCCAAAGCAAGAGGGATTGATCACTGCTAATCCCGGTAGATAATGAAACAGAAGTTTGCATCTGGGTGGCTGCAGCCCAGCCTGCCCAGCCTTCCCAGGACAGTCCCTCAGTGTGGTGCAGCCCTCCCCTGCCCTCTGCCCCAGGAAAGGCAGGCAGAGATTGCACACAGCCCAAGGTTTTCATTGGCACCAACCTCAATGATTTATAGGCCTTTGTTTTAAATGTTAAATATCCTAAAATTATGAAATTATTTATAGCTCAATTAACATTTATCCATAACCAAGAAATTCATAAGAGACTATTTCTGCATGAACAGAATCAAGGACCCTGGCATCTCCCTCTCCTGTAATTACTGGGTTTCTATGCTGCTTCCCTTTCATATCCAGAAGTCAAGTTTCAAATATTGCTTTTCAGACTTTTTGGGGGACCAGTTTTAGCCCCACTTTCCTTTCTCTTGCCTCTCATTGGCCATCAGCCACCAGACTCTGCACAATGACCAGCTGGCCCCTGGCAGATCTTGAGACCAGGTGTGAAGTAGTTGGAGAAGCATTTCCAAGCCAGGAAGGGAGTGATTTCATTTTCCATTGACACTATGCAGAAATGAAGAGGACTCAAGTGCCTTCAGAAAAGCTTCCTTCCAGTGAGTGGAGTTTTGGGGGGTTTCCAGACTTACACTGCTTTTATTCTTGGAAGCATCATTGTTGCTTTTCCTCCCTTCCATTTATATCCCAGGAACTGATTCAGAAACCATAGAAATTGGATTTGGAATCGCTGAATGCTAGCAGACAGCTGACTGCACTCTTCCCAAGAAATCCTGCCAGCTGGGTTAGGGTATTAAGTGGAGCATGCTCTCCTAGGCTGCCCGGCTGAGTCCTCTAACTCTAGTCGACTCACATCTTACAGCAAAGTGCACTGGAACTAAAGTGTTTTGCTTCATTCTTTAGACATTTTGTGGTTTGGGGCTCAATCAACCAGGGTATGATTTGCGGTCCACAGTAACCGGTTTCAGAGCAGCTGCCCAACTAGGCAGGTTTCATCTTGCTTGCTTGCTGGATTTTTTTTCCTTACACCTTTCTTTTATTAGACTTGGATTTCAGTTTCCTGAGCCTGTTATGACAACCAATTCAGACGGGCTCCAAACAGGACCTGCCAGCCTTCTTGAATAAAATGCAGCAATCAATGTACTAGTAGGTTTAAATTTGTCCAAAATGTGGTCTAAAACAACATTTAAAAAAATATTGCTACTAGATAGATTGAATAAAATCCCATAGAAATGAATTCCTTGACTTGAAGTGTGAGCTGGCTTTACCTCAGCAGTGAATCAGTTCAGTTAAATGAGTTTAATTAAGATAAGATCCGAATAGACCAGTGTGAACCTGAGAAGCATTTTGGACTCCTTGAGAGAGCTCTGCTGTAAAAGCCCTCGCCTTTTATGTTAGCAGCCCACTAACCAATACCATATAATAAAAGGAAACGTTTTTAAAACAGGAGGGAGGTGAAACACATACCCCTGATTGTATGTTACTCTGTGCCAGGCATTGTGCTAAATGCTTTTGTCCACATTATCTCATTTAATCCAAGAGTCACCCACAACTGCTGTTCAGGTGGGGGCACAGGAACAGGGATAGGCTGAGAGATGGGCTTGAGACCTCCCCCAGTGCACAACAGAGCTAGAACTGGAACTCGAGGCGGGACTGACACCAACCCCTGGGCTCTCCAGCCTCGCCCCCAAACACCCTCAGCTGATCGGTGCTCAAGATTCATAGGCAACCAGGCAGCAATGGCCGTTTTGCCTGATGCATAGAAGCTGCCTTTTACACATGCCTTCTCAGGTTGAGAAAAACCAACACAATAATGACGAGAATTTCACCTGTGCTCTACAGCCGACTCCCCTATATTAGGTGAAAAAACCTTCACAAAGTGACACTTTTCAAGCCTTCTCCGTCTCATGGATGTACAGACATTCACGTTGATGTCAACACTGTTTTAAGCATGGTTTCGCCATGATAGTTTGCCTGCTGCAGCTCAGTGTTCTTCCCTCATCCCAGCTCCGAGTGCACCAATGAAAGACGTCCGTGCCCTGCATGGCGGGTGACAGAATCTCGGGCCAACCGTGAGAGCACAGCAACCAGGCGGCTGAGGCAGCTGGTGGGAGGGGTCTGCTGCTCAAACCTGTAATTTGGGATCAAAACAAACAAATGATTAGTTGGGGGTTGTCACTTTCAATCAAGGGCTTTAGCATCGTCTAGACATGGCCTCAGAATGAGGCCTCGGGGCTCCCTGGCAGGCTCCTTGGCAGACAGGGAAGCATGGAGGAAGGGCAGGTCCAAATCAGAAAGCCAACTCAGAGCTGGGCCGCCCATCTATGCATCAGTAGCCTCACATGAAAACCGAGGGGGGTTGTCTTCCATGCTTCTCAGGCTTTTGCTATTAGAATTGAAAAATAAACAATGGATGTGAACATTGGTTGAAATGTGATATCTTGACAGTCCTTGTATAGGCTATGAAATTGCTGTCCAGAGGGCTTCTCTGACTAGCCAAGGTCACACAGGCACTTATTGGCATTGTGCCTAGCACTGGAATCTGTCTCTTGACCTCCAGCCTGTACACTTGTCATTACACCACACAGCCTCACAGTCATGCTGAAACTGCAGCCCAGTCTTGACTGCAGCCTTGGTCTTCTACCATAGGTGCTGATTTTAGCATGATGATCCCGAGATAGTCATCGAAGGAAGATAAAATTATGTCCTGTAGACTTAGAGTGTCCATATAATTTTCCCTCCAAACTAGGACACATTTGAGTGAAAAGATGGAGGTAACTGGACCAGACCCTGGAACCAGCATTAAGAAGACTGTCTGGGCAGCAGATCAGTGATTCCCATACACTTCAGAAAGGTTTTTCAAAAATCAAATTGGAAAGAGGCTTTGTTACTCAGCTTTCAGTTAAATAAGAAAGTTCAGTGAATTAGGACAACTCATTCTTTCAACATTCTGACTAATAATGACACCATGCTGTTAATACTGCTAACTGGGTCTCACAGTTTGGTGACTAAGTGAGATAACGTACGTGCCTAGTGTATAGTGAGCATTCAGTAAACTTGTTCATCCGTACAGAAATGTCCTAGTCCAATCACCTCGTACTCAGGCCGTTGCCTCCTTGTTCCCAGTGAACGTACAGTTGAAAACACCGGACAGCTCTCACTCTCCCGTGTATTTGCAGGATGGTGGTTTTGATTTCATTTTCCTCTAAAAGTGTGAAAAATCTTTGATGTGTATAAACATTATGTCTTTGCCCTGTAGACAAGTCATCTCTCCACATTCCCACTATTTTTTCAATGGACCTCCTCCCAAAAGGAATCAATAAGGGGAAATTCATTGAACACTTCAATTAGGTTCACTATTGATCCAAAAACATAGCTCAGAAATCTAGCTTTTGTTCAATGTTCTTGCCCTTCAATTCTGATACAAACATCCCTGAATATTTAGCTTTGACTGGGACCCCATGGTGTTCTGATAAGAATCACCACTGTGTTTGGCTCTGGGATTTTTTGATTGAGTTCAAGTCCTGCCCAACCTCTAGAAAGCAGGACACATGCCTTCCTGCGGGTGCCCTGGGGCCAAGTGGAGAGCTTTGCACAAACACTGAGGCCCAGGCCCCGCCCACCGTCCTGAACTCCTCGTCTGGGCGCTGCCTTGGTGGGAGGGACTCGAACGTGTAGCCAGGGTGGAAAACACTGCTCCAGAAAGATACTGCTAATGGCTTCTTTCCTTTTTTCTCCACACTTAATACCTTCTCCCTTTGATTTAAAAAGTACGGCATGGTCATTCTGGACTATACTTAGATAAAAGTACAGTAAAAGTGCGTCAGACACTTTACAGGCATGATTGCTTTTTAAAGGCTTGTGAAGAAGGATCTTATCTGCCAGGATTACTGCAAAAACACTAGGCACATTGCCTGCATAAAGTAAATATCCAATCAGTGGTTGCTGTTTTTATAAATTCTGTTTAACAAATATGTATTGTCCTGTATCACATTTAAGAAGTTATATTTATCATTACCTAAGATTTCAGCTATTCTGTCTTTTAAAAGTAGGTTCTAGAATCAATCCCAGGATGGAAGAGTGAGTCACAGATCTCTAAATCGAAAGGATTTCCTGGAAGCCTTCTCGAAGGTGGAGACTGGTGTGAATCCATCAGCCCCTGGCATGGGAGCGCTGGAGCAGCAGGGACGTGGCTGCCACTGGTTTCACTTCCCACCCACAAGTCCCTTTCCTACACGAGGCTCCTGCTGTGAGGCTGCTGCTGTCAGGACCGATGGTTGATTTACATTGTCTGTCAATTACAAGAACTTCCTGTGGGCCCTTCCCTCCCCATCTAATTCCATTCCTACAACAACATGCCAGTGTCTCTGGGCAGTTGGACTGGTTGGCCCCTGGGTTGCATAACTGGAATGGAGAATGACATCAGTAAACTTTATAATCCTCAGGGCAATCGTGTATTATTATAATTTTACGTTTTAAACAACAGCAGGTTATGTGTAGGAAGATGCGTACACACGCATAGCACTTCCCAAGTAATGTGGATAAGCATCTGAAGTTGGAAATAAAAGTATTCCTGAGCTAGGGTTCAGTGTCTTTTATTAGCTTACTCAGTTTGGAATAGGGGTCAAAATGTGGGGTCATGGTTATTGTTATGACTCTAGTTGTTTGACACCTGTAAGTACGTCTTAATTCAGCTAGAAAGAAAAGATTACCCAGGAAAATAAAGGCTTGGCAGCATGAATTCAAGAAAGTCATGCATGTTCTTCATGTAAATAACTCTGTATGCGGGTAGACCCCCTGATATCAAACTCTGGGAGAATCCAGGCCTTCTGCTCTCTCTCCTGCTCCAGGACAAGTGATGGAAACTTATGTGCCCACGCTGTGCTCAAAACTCCACCCCTGCCAGCTCTCCACAAGGAATGAAATTACACCAAGCACCTCACCTTTTGCTTGTAAGTTAGTGAGGGGCTGTGAAGGGTCCTGAACTGGGTCACGTCATTTTGGCCTCCTCAGTGCTCTCCCATTTGTATACTCTGCCAGCCCCAGGCACTCTGCTGGCTCCCTGCTGAAAACCTGAGTTCCTCATGGGGGATTCTGTTCCACCCAGGCAATTTTTCTCATAGGGAGCAGCTTTTTTCAAGTAAAATTTCAATTCAAGTATAACATAAAGTCAGAAAAGTGCACAGATCAAAGATGTGCAATTTGACAGATTTCACAAACCAAAGCCCTTTTTGTAACCAGCGCCCAGATCAGGAGAACAGGCCTCTTGTGCTTCCTTCTGGGATACGGTAACCACTATCTTGATGCTGCCGTCATGGATTAGTTTTGCCTATGCTTGAATTTTGTACAAATGGAATCATACAGTGTGTACTCTTTTGTGTCTGGTTTCTTTTGCTCAACATTACGTCTTCAAAATTTGTCCATGTTGTTCTATGTCATTTTTCTTTCATTCTCATCTGTATAGTTCCTTGTAAGAGAATATCATGCTGCGTTTACCCATTCTACCACTGATGGGCATTTGGGTTGTTTCTCTTTTTTTGCAATTATGAGACTGTGAATATCGTTGCACATGTCTCTTGGTGCACTTTTGTATGCATTGCTTGTTGGGTACCTGGGAGTGGAACTGCTGGGTCATAGGCTATGGGTTTGTTCAGCTTTAGTACATATTGCCAAAAAGTTTTCCAAAGTAGTTTTAGCAAACTATATTCCACCAGCATTGTTTGAAACTGTCAGTTGTGCTGGACCCTCCCCAAGACATGTATTGTCTGACTTTTTCATTTTAGCTGTTCTGATGAGTGTGCTCCCTGGAACTCTAATGATGAAAACTAATATTAATTAAGCTTCTTTAGAGATTAATTAACTGTCTTCATACGTATGTCCTCTAGTGCCAAGGAGGCACCGGGGGCCTTGGACAGTGCACAAGCCATGGAGCCAGGTGGGGATGGCTGGAGTATTGCTTCTGCCCCTTGTCAACTGAGCAACTTAAGATCACTAAACCTCAGTCCTCCTTTTGTGAAACTGGAATAAAGGACAGGATTGAGTGCAGATTAAATGACAGAATGTCTGAAAACAGCAACGCCCTGAGACATACTAGATTTGATAATGGTTTGTTGTTTATACTCCACTCTCTACAGATTCTTTTTTTTTTTTTAACACAAATTCATATTTGCTACAGAAAAGCTTGCTTCCTTTGTGTATGGCCACGGGCCACAATCAGCGGTGACCAAGGATGATGAACTGACATGTGGTCTCTTTTGCTTTGTTCTCTTCCTAGATAATATGAATTTTCATAGCTTTCCCATGGCCATTCCTAAAATCATAGAGTCTGGCACTTAAAAGAGAGCTTGGAGATCATCCAGCCCAACAATTCCACTAAAACCATAACTGAGTCTCAGAGAGGTTGAATGACTCCCAAGACCCCACAGGTCGCTGTGGCCTAGAGGCAGCTAGAACACAGACCCTTCGATTCTGTTGCTAGTGCTAGTTATACAGTGTTTGGCGCCTCTATAATTAAGGCATAAATCTGTTTTTAAACACTAATGAGAATGAAAATAACTTCTGACATATGCAGTTACTGTAATTTCCAAATTGTTCACCATAAACCCCAAAAGATTGCTGTAACGTCTCGCATACTGACGATTTAACTATTCAGCAAATTCAAAGAGAAATTTATTTTCTCTTTTGATTCAATGGTTTATAAAGTGGGATAGGATTGTGGTTAAAGGTTTTCTTGCCACCTTTTTAAATCAGTGTTTGTTGAATGAACACGTGAATGGATGAGATAACATAGTGCCTAATGAAAGATGTAACAGTCTAGAAGGGAGGGGCATTTCCTCTGGGAAAACCCACACTTTCTAACTCCCACATTTAGAAAGCATGTTACAGTTAAGCTGCAAAAAATAAACAAGACAACTTGTCAAAACGGAAGGACTTTTGGCTGTGGCTGCTGTAGCGGGCGGGGGGCGGGGGGACACACATTTGATCCAAGGAAAGTGACAGCAACCCTGGAGAAGCAGCTCTGAGTGAGGGCGACATTCCTCTGGAACATGGCCTGCCCTAACTAAAAGAACTCTGTAGAATAATCCAGAGCAGCCGCACAGGCATCTCGCTGAGAGCAATTTGTAGCCTGCTTTCTCAGACTCACCCACAGGCGGTCTGCAGAGTGCCCTCAGCAGAGCATGAAGAAAACCGTGTCTCTTCGGGTTTGTGCACTTGTGCATTTGTGCAGCGGTGAGTGTCAGTGATGTAGTCAGGCTGTAGAAAACCCCTGGCAAAGTGTCTGTGAGGCCTCAGAAATTCGAGAAAATTGGCTTTTGCTGACAGAAAAACTGAGAATGTATTGCAGGTGGGACCTCAGTGCTGATGCTCGGGAGTCTGAGGTTGGTTTGAGCCAGGGACCTGTGCAGAACTGGGTCTAGAGAGAGGAGGAAGGAGAATAAAGTCAGGACCTCTGCGTAGACTGACACCACCCGGACTTGGTCTGTCAATCCCACCATAGACTTGCATTAGAATTATACTTCTACAATCTTAGTAGCTTTTAAAGTCTCTAGCCCAAGTTAAATTTTTATAAATGAATCCTGTATTTATGTTCATAAATGATTAGAAGGAAATTACCTCTCTGGGTTTTAAACAGAAATGCTGGAGCAGGGGGGCCCAGTGGGTGACAGAGGATCCATCCTAACATTAGCCTGGAGTGTCCCCACTGTGGTCCCAGCAGGTGAATCACCCCAGCGCACACCACTCCCAGCTGCTTGAAGGGCTCAGCACCTTTAGGTTAGTCATCAGCAAGCACACGTCAGCCTCCTGCGTGTGTCAGTGACCAGCGAGGCATGGCTGTAGCAAGTCCGGTAGACACTGTGCTTGCCCTCCAGAAGTGTCACATCCATCAGGCACAGGGGCAAGTAAATCCATCCTTCAGAGCCACAAGAGAAGAGCCACGGGGCGAGGACGAGGGCCGAATATGGCTGGTCCCTTGGGATGCCCCTGGGCAGGCGACCCCAGGGCTGAGTGTTGAAGTGGCAGTTTAGAAGGCAGCCCGACAGCTTGAAATGCTACAGAACCTTCCCATCACTGTTTTCTTGGTACCAAACTAGCAGGAAAATTGGTTAATTTGTTCCATTTAAAAAATTCAACCGGAAAGCTAGAGCTGAACTTTAATAATAATAAATTTCCTAAAAACTTTTTATTTATTTTTTTAACAAATCCTACCTTTCCTCCAAAGTCAAGGAGAAAAGGATAAGGGTCCATGGAGGGATCAAGTAAGCCTGGAACCATTGCTCCCTTCCCCACTACTCATTGTGCAGTTAGAGTGTTGCTGTGTTTCTCATTCAAGAAAAGAAATGTATGATTATTAAGACCTTAATTTATAATATGTCTAATCTGATAAGAATATGAATGCTATGAAATTCATTTTTAATTAATAACTACAGGCCTTTGGAAAGAGTTCTCTAATAACACATTGAGTACTCTTTTTTGCCTATATGCATGGTCTACAAATCCTTTTCCCGTGAAACGTAACAGAGTGAGATTATAGACTTAGATTGGAGAGTCAGACTCTCCTTTTCTTTGATACAATAGGATATGACATAAGTGCCTGATACCAACACAGCCCTTGGAATGTTTAAAAAATATATAGTGACCACATATATATAGGTGTGTATGTGTGTATGTGTGATATATATATGTGGTGTATATATATGGTGACTATGTGTGTGTGTGTGATACATATGTGGTGTATATATGTAATATGGTGACTATATATATAATTTTAAAATATATAAAAAATATAATGACAATATTCTATGGTATACCTGAAATTTTCTGAGAGTAGATCTTAAGTGTTCTCACCACACACAAAAAAATGGTAACTATGTGAGGTGATGGATATATTAATTAACTTGATTGTGTTAATCATTTCACAATGTGTACATATATTAAATCATCACATTGTACACCCTAAATATACACAGTTTTTATTTGTCAATTATACCTCAGTAAGGCTGGGAAAAATATATGAAAATAACATTGGCACTGAATTGTACATCTCCAACAATGTTTAATACTTGGAAACTAGAATTTCAGTGTTTTCAGAGATGGTCTTATACCAGCAAATGTTGTGATAAGAGAATATCACTGCATTTTCTCCTCCTATTCAATGTCTGAATTTCTTCAGAATATAATCTTTCTGTTCTAACACTTCACTGAAACTCATCTGGGAAAGGTTCAAAGGACTCTCACCACTACGATCTTTCTGTAGCTAGATTAGTGTCTGCCTTTCCCTCTTACCTGCTCCACCCTTTTGCAGCATCTGAAACATGGTGTCTGCTCTTGTGTTCTGGCTCAGGGACCCTGCCCTGTCCTGGTTCTGTCTCCTTGACCTTTCTTCGTTAGTGTCTCTGATGGCCTGTCCTGCTGGGAGGACACACTCTGTTGCAGTCGTGACGGCTCTGAGGCTGTACGACTCCCTAATGCCTTCTGCATCACCTTCCCCTGGAGCATGTTAGAAATGCAGAGTCTCAGGTCCTCTGGGAATCTCTGAATCTGCATTGTAACGAAATCGCGGGTAATTCATGTACCCATTAGGGTTTAAGAAGTGGTCTGATAAGCTCCTGAAGTACGAATGTTGCTAATCGGGTGGCTAGATAAAAATGGGGAATCTTTCTGTTTCTTTCCAGTCTGGATGGACCCAAGGTCATCCACCTGGGCCGCTACAAGCTGTTCTTTCTTGTTTTTTTCTCACGTTGCTGTCTCTCTCTCTGTGAGTTCAGGTGCCATCCTCCCTGGCAGGAGGGCCACAGACAGGATAAGCTCCAGTACTCTCTGATGGCACACGACAGAGCCTGCTCTTCAAGGCTGGGGCCCCCGCCCTCCTGCTTGGCTTGTCTGTCTACACATGGATGGCCCAAGAGGGCTTATTTGTGACTAGACTACTTCCTGGTATTCTGTATGAGTAACTACATGGGTATTGAGCAACTTTATTAATGGCAAAAGGAAGCACTTTCTTGGTTTGACAAAAAATTGCTTCCATTCTTTCATTTGAAAGTTATTCATTTTAGTAGAGAAAAGTAGGTATGACAACAATGAGGACATTTATGTGGAAATGACCCATCTGAAAAGGCATCCACTCATTTTCCCTTCGAGTCAGCTCATCAGTGGTGGTGTGAGAAGTAGACACCTGCAGTATTCAGGGTCTGTCTTCCTTCCCAGACTGTCAGCTCCATGAGGGCAAAGACTATTCCTATGTCCAGCAACAAGCACAGGCGTGGCACATAGTCAGGCCCAAGATACGGTAAGGAGTGGTGCGTGAACTCATTTGCTGTCCTTGGAGCACTGTTGGCACATCTTCAAACACTCATTTGGAGTGGAGGCTGCTCATCAGGCTGCACGTTATTATTATTTTATCTTCCACTGGTTACATGCCTGCAGACTTAAAAGCGTTATTAATATTGCTTGTGAGAAGACGTGTTGATGGACGTGAGTCAAATGGCATTATGGCTAGAAACTTGCCAGGTGTCATTTTTGGGAGATTAGATAACTGTGTTTTCTGGTAGGGTGAATTGCCTGTTTGTTGCCAGTTAGGACTTTGCTGGACTGGTTTACAGGGCTGGAGGGAAGGAGATAAGTGAATCTTCTAGTGAAAGGTCATCTGTTTTGAAAGCGGGGAAGATTCCATGAACCAGATCCAAGTGTTACAAAACAGGGACATGTCTCAGACTGCGCAGGGTAATGAAGCCCCCAAGTGAACATTAAAACAAAAATCCTTCATGCTGTTCACTTTGGAAAGCACATACAATCCAAACCTCTGAGTGCTTAGATGTTTATGGCCATGAGTAGATGTGGGGATAAAACTCTGATACCAAAGACAAAGTGAACTTTTTCAGCAGGCATTTTCAGAAAAAGTCTGTCTCTTCTCCTCTGCTTGCCCCTGCTCTTTTGGAAGCCATCTCAACAGAGGAGGTGCAGAATGACACCACTGCTGCTCCTGGCACTGGAGTGTGACAGATACAACATGTCTCATGGCATTATGCATTCCCTTTCCTCTGGGAATGGCTTAGCCATTAGAAGAGTGTCTTAGGCATCCTTGTGTTTTCCTTGATGGGAAGAACCAAAAGGTGCTGCCTTCTAGAGATTCCATTTGTCCTCTTAACCAGCTGCCTGGAGCCATGCTTTCTATTGCTGTAGTCTTCCTCTCCATCCCCCTGCCCAACCACCATTACCTACCTACTCTTTCTCTCCAGGAACACCTGGTTCAGAGAATTACCATTAAAAACACTCTTCAGCCCAATGGGTGGTTTTTATCTTTTGTTTTAGATTACCAAGGTTTCCTGGATAACTTCAACTAATTGAACTTAATATTAGAAGAAGTTCCCCTTACCAGAGTAAAAAGGCATTTAGGGGATGCAGTCAAGTGTGGGTGGTAATTAACTCAGTCATCTAACAAGTCTATTTGTCATTCCCAGTGTGACTGGGAATGGGGAGCGTCCTATCAGGGTCTGTTCTGTACAGGTGGTCCCTCGCTATCCGATTCCATCCAGTCATACTTACTGTGCACTTAAAACTTGTTATGAGGATACATGTCATGTTAAGTGTCTTACCACAGTAAAATTTTAAAAAATTAAAATAGACATGCTGCCTATTTGATTTTAAAATGTCAGTTCAGACCATTAGAATCTCTTTAATCCATATCAGGGGTTCTTTACTATCCAAAAGAGATTTAGAGGGTGGACCTGAGCCCACTTTCTGGAAGAAATGATAATTTACTTAAGTAGACTTTGTGAAAAAAGCATGTAACTCACCAAAGGCATCTCCTCCCTAAGAGCCCTCGGAGACCTTACTGTAACCCAGAAGGCCCCCCCTCTAACCCTCAGACACCCATGTGCCTCTCGCACCGCCATTCCTGCCAGCGCTCAGCCTCCCTCTCAGAACGCACCAGCTCTCAGGGACCCGCGCTTTGATCTTGGGCGTTTCCATCCAGCAGCTCCAGCCTAGGCTCACGTGCGTCTGTCCGCAGCCCGTGTGCGCAGTCTCCCTTCACTCCGCCCGTGCCCGCGCCCGCTGGAGGGCCCTGCCAGTGCTTTCTGCGCGGCCCCTTCCTTCCTTCTTTCCTTCCAGTCAGTGCCCGGCGCCCTCCTAGAGGCGCTCTTCTCGCTGGCACCGAGATCCCGACCTGGTCAGCGGTGCCCTCTGTCTCTCCACCGCCTCCCACCCCTGTCTTCTCACATTATGTTCCTTTGCTCTTTCTCCCCTTTTCTCCTTTGCATAACCGCACAGTATTCTTCACCATACAGCTCAAGCGTCAAATCCTTTAGGAAGCTTTTTTTTTTTTTTTTTTTGAGATGCCCTCTCTCTTAGCTGGAAATCAGCAGTTTGAGCAGTTGCTTTCACTTCTTTTCCAGGAGGCCACGGTCTGTCTCTGCTGCTGACTGAGCTTCTTCAGGGCAGGGCCAGTGCACAGTGTGGCATTCAGTCAGTGGTGAGGAGTGGATGAATTGATTGGTTAACTAACAGTTTACGGGAGCACACCTTCCATGCAAAGACCACATTAAAATAATTCATATGCAGGGTTATTTTAGAATGATGTTGAGGGTAATCTATGATCAGCACAAAATCACAAGACTAGGTCATAAATTATTTTTTAGTCTACTGACTTGCTATAGAAGATATTGAAAATGATCTACTTTGTTCTTCCATTTTACCAAGTTGTGTCTTAAATTTATTGTCTGGAAAAAACTGTGATATGTGGCTGTAGACCCTTTCTGGTGTGACCAGTAAGTTTCAGGTTAATTCACAGAATGATGGTGACATTGTGGTGAAAGTCAAGGAATAAAAGAGGCATTCTTTGGCACATAAATATCTGTTCAAACAATTAAGAAATTAATTCTCAAAATTTACGTATAGTAATTAGTATAATCATTCCTTTTATAAACAAATATAAAGAAAACTTAACTAAAAATACTGCATATTTCTGCTCCAGATTATATGCCCTTGAAGGAATGTATTCTTGTTATAAGCTTTTTGGTTTTTACTTCCATTTTAGTATAGAGTTGGTGGGAAAATGATTTCTTCATACTTGAAGTGCACCTCCTTATAAAATGTTTTCAGAGCCTACTTGTGAACACAAACAATTGCGGGCAACATCCTGAGGAGCTTCGTCTCATATTTATCATGCGCTTCATTTTGTGAGGCTTTTAAGAGAAGCTTTAGAGCTGTAATGTCTCACTAACGTGAATGTCAGTTCAAATCCACAATGCGGTTTTTGAGAAGGGAATCCTGCAGGAGATGACAGAGAGGGATCCCGATGTGGGGGAAATGTAATGAAAGGCTACAGCAGCTGACCTTTCCCAGCTCAAATACAGAATTAAAGCTGTGTGTGTGCACGTGCAGCGGTGCATGTGTGCTTGTGCATGTGTGGTTCTAAAACCTAATTAGGGAGAGTACATAAAGGAATGGGGATATGAACAAGAAAGCTATGGCTTAAGTTACAGGAAAAAACTTTGCTTTAGATCAGTCATGGTTTTAAAATGTCCGGACTTGTTGATATTTTTCCCCTGTGCTATTGGCACAAAATGTCCTCGTGACATTCCATACTACTTCAATCAAATCTCAAAGCTTTGTTTCAGCATGTTTTGTTGATATCAATATGCTTCAAATCTCTACCAGGTTTCTGTATAGGTACGATAGGCATGAAATTGACTGAGTCATTCAAAATAGAGGCTGAATACTACATAGGATTGGATCAAGGTTCTGGAGACTTGTTTGACTTTGTCGTTAAGTTTTCAGATTTTCAAAATTGCCAATTTAAACTCTACAATTATGGTGCTGTTCATGATACTCTTTGGTTGCAACCTATGGTTGGAAAACTATAGGGGATCCTCTGTGAATACCATGGATCTCAGGATTTTTGTGATCTGCATTGTCATCATTGCAGGTTTGGACCAGGCATAACTAACTCAAAGGATGGACCCCTGTGGGCAATGCACTTGGCTGACTCAAGCCCAGAGGAGGACAGTCAGGAGCCATCATCAACCGACTGTCCCTTGGGTGTACTGCTGTCATCTACAGCCCTAGCAGGAGACCAAGCACTGTCCCAGACTGGTAGTCCCTCTTGCCCTGTCCAGACTGAACTCAACGTCTTCCCCTATGATCTAGGCCTTTGATGTTCCCTACTGCCATGACTAGCTTGAACATTCCAGATTTCTACCTGGAAAAGTCAATGGCTCCTGACACCACCCTCTTCTCTACTTCTATAATTAAGCCATCCCCAATTCTGTTGACTGATACTCCTTAATACCTGTCAGGGTTGTCCGTGACTCTGCCATCATTCTGGTGCAGTGCTTGGAAAGCTCAGTGCAGGAACATCTCCTGGAGATCTTGTTACGATGCAGATTCTGCTCCTGCGAGTCTGTGACGGGGCCTGGGCCTCCTCATTTCTAACAGACTCTCCCAGGAGAGGCTGATGCTGCCAATCTGCAGACTACACTCTGAGGCATGAGACTCTAGACTTCTGCTATAGCCTAACTGGTCTCTCCACACTCCCCCTGGAGGCCTGCTAGGCCCTTCTCCACGTGGCAGCAAGGCCTTTTTTAAGTTAGAAGAGGGAGATTTCTTTTACAAAGGTGCAACATGGCATAGAGAAAAATAATTCTTAGTCATAAATCAAGTATGCACCACTGAAACCATATGCTTTAAAAAGTAATAGCTTCTATCTTTATAAGAAAAAAATCACTGTGTTTGAAAATTACAAGCTATTGTGCCTAACTCCATCCCACTTAGAGGGACAGAGCTACCTGTCACCAGGGCACTGCCAGGAGCCAAGGTACTCCAACAGCACTGAGGGCTCCAGCATCAGGGTGCTGGCTCTTCCCACAAACCTAACACATACCTACAGATGACAGTCCTTTGCAAGACCTCTGCCTTACAGCTTGTGCTTCTAAATAAGTTAGTAATTAAACTTTTTATGTTGAGAAAAGTGTCGATTTCCACGTTGCTGTAAGAGATGATGCAGAGAAGTCCTGTGTACCCGTGACCCAGTTTTCCCTAACGGGAGCATCTTGCACTACGTCAGCCAGGACATTTCTATCACCACAGGATCCTCGCGTTTCCCTCTTACAGACACGCCCACTTCTGGGTGCCATCTAGGGCCTTCTCCAAAATGCAGCAGGTATTAGTAAACACAAATCTGAGCATGTTCCTCCTTGTTTGAAATCTATCAGAGGCTTCTGATTGCCTTTAAAATGGAATCTAAAATCCTTAGCAACAAGCGCTTCAGCTGGCCCCTCTGCCTCGCACTTCCTCTTGCTCTCTCACCTTCATCCCTACTCAACTTCTCTCCAGCCAAGGAGCTCCTCCTTCAAAAAAGCCCCCCAGCCTCCTCCCCACACTTGGCCAAGCTCCTCTTGTCCTTGAGAGCTCAGTTGAAAGGCCCTTCCTCAAGGAACCCTGCCACGGCCTCTCAGATTCAGTCAGGTTTCTACACTCGCAAAGCAGCCCACAGTCATGATCAGAGCTGCAATTCAGCACCGAGTTGTTCCGTGATTTGGTGAACATCTGTCTCCCCATTGGACTGGAAGCTTCATAAGGCAGGAACAGCATAAGTCCTATCTGTGCCCTGTCCCTGGACCTCACGTGTGATCTGGCACACACTAACATTAAAATGGCTACGATGATGATGATAATAGCCATAGCTTACAGGAGCCAGACGCTGTTATACAGATAGTAGCAATTTAATCCTGACGACAAGCCCATGAGGGAGGCACTTTTTACCCTCATTTTACAGGGTAGCATTTTACAGAGGAAGCGAGGCTCAGTGAGGAGAAGTAATTTGCCCAAGGTGACACCACTAGTACCCCCAGAGCTGGTTCAAAGGCAGGCACCCGGAGCTGGAATCCACGTGCTTCAACACAGCCAAATTCTGCCCCGATGGCCATCTGTGCACGTGGCCACCACGCACATAGGTAAGGTGTTCAGTGAACATCTGCTGGACGAAGGAAGGGAAATTGTTCCTGAGCTGGCTCCGATTAACTCCTGCATAGAAGTGACACATGGACAAAGATTACAAGGGGCTTTCATTCCAGTGGGCTTGATTCTCAGTACATACTTTTCTTATTAGGTTGACTTTTTTTAATAGCTTAAGTATTAGGTAGACCTGAATTAGAAAATCTAGATTATTTGCAAGTGTAAACTATAAAGCATTTTGTAAATATTATTTTATTGGTAAGCCGATGAGTGTATAATGAATATAACATTGATTATATGAAAAGTATTGTGGGATTTGGGGTATAAAATTTGCTAAGGAATTGTCCTATGAAATAACCACAAACATCCAGCAAAACTCAAACACCCCCATTTAACCTCAAATCAACACTAAATCATAAATGAATAGACGGGGGGGGGGAGTGCAAAATGGTAAAAATCACTTCCCAGTGAAAATTAATTTATTGTCTAGTTAATAAGAGTTCTTCTATCCCTTGGCACATCAATACTTACTCCTAATTGTTATTTAATATTTTTGGTTTTGTATTTCTTTTGCAAATTGAGCTAGCATTTGATGAAAGGCTGGGTTCTGCTACCCAACTTTTAGACTGCTTCCAAGCATAAAGTTACAATTCCAGATAATCCTGTCACAAAGATCTGGGTCTCATTAGGAGTGAGGGAAGCTGGGAGATGGCCCAGGCTGGCCTCCCCCAAACCAAACAGCCATGGCTTTCTCTAGTTGTTCTACAAATGATTTAAATCAATTCTAAAAATTGATGTGCTTTTTCCATGAAAGGAAGTGTAACCACATTTTCCTAAGGGGGAGGCGTGTATATCCTTACTCCTTCGTCCTCTCAGTCCCACCCCTCACCCTTGCCACCACCCACACAACATCTGTAGTTCTTAAACTAAAAGCACAAATTATTGTAAAAGTTAATTGAGCTTACAAAGAGATGCTTGTGTAGAAAACTTTCTCGGCTTCAAGGGAAAAAACCTGGTTTGAGTGGCCATTCAGTAGAGAAGTTAGTTCACTGGGAGGCACTCCTATAGCCCCTTGGAGTAATCCCTTCTGCTGCCACCTCCCCTTTCTAAAGACTTGACAATATGCCAGAATAAACAGTTTAAGGATGAGTTCGGTTAAAACATCAAGCACACACAGTTTTTTACTTCTTTGGTTACTGGTCTCAATAACCAGATAGTCAACTTAAAAAGCAAAACAAATAAACAAAAAAAGTGCTTTAGATTACAGATTACCAATTTATTGAAACATGTCCATTGCAGTAGGCCTAGGCCTCCCAGCCATTTAAAAGGCTGTTGGACACCATCCTCACACAGCACTGGCCTTGCAGGGACATGCAAAGCCCCAGGTTGCCAGGAATGACTTTATCTCCATCGACATGTTCTGTCAGATTGAATGGGACAGCCAGAGAAGCCAGGGCTGGCACAAGAACAAATGAAAAGGTTTCCCATCCCTGGAGAGTATTGTTGAGCCTGGATTTGGTACTTAGACATATCGTGGGGGTAAGCAGCTCTCACTTGTGGTGGTTTTAGACCCAGGGACTTGGCTCCAGCCCCATCACTCCACCCCTCTCCCTTAATTACCAGAAGTCTCTTAGATTTAGGATTACAAACAAATGGATGAGGTTTCTTTCAGTGTAGAGCATTGTGGTGAATGCCTTGTAACTTCACTCAGCAGTACCTGTATTTTGAAAGACACTTCTGATGATCAAAAGCAGCATATGTGGCTCCTGGAGATTAGTCTCTAATTGTCCCCAAGGGAAAAACGTCCAAAGAGTTTCTTACTAAAAGATAAGGAAATCCACTCCAGTATTCTTTGGACTGGAATTATTGTCATGGGGCTGGTGGGCCGGGGTGGGGGGGGTGGGTTGTGGTGCAGTTTCACCTTAGTCATTGCACTTAAATGTGAAGGCTATTTAAGAAAGCTTAGCAAAGAGGAGAATTACAAGATGTTTTCTGTAAGCAAGATGAAAACAAAGTTGAAGGTAGAAATTTTTTCAAAAGAAGATATGAAGTGCATTTTGTGAATCCCGTGTGAGCTATTTGTATGTATTCTCTTGGGGAATAATTAATAATGAAGCAAGGATGGCAATGATATGTTTTCTTGTCTGTTATTCTAAGACTCATGTTTTTGGAAGACATCACTCTGGTTAAATCTCAAATATGTTCAATCAGAAAATGGGCTTTCAACAACAGAATTCTATATCTACAGTTAGTAACTAATCTAATTCTATTAGGCTAGTAGGATGTGATAGAAACTAAAACCTAAGAGAGACCCAAGCAAGGAAAAATACTTTCTTGTCCAAGCTTGAGAGGAATTTACCGTCAGCCCCACTATTAATAGATGCAGTGGAGATTCCATTTTCATTGCTCAACTGCCATATTAGTTATTACATTGAAAAAAAAATGAATCGTCTGCTGAAAACTTGTATATGATGTTAATGCAGATATTTCAGTAATTCAGCAATATTTATTCATCTTTTATTGCTTGCTAAATTTCTCAGTTTAATAAACTGAAGGGAAGCCAAAGGAAACAAAATGTTTGCTGCTGTTCTCAGATGACATCTTCTTTGAAGAGAGAAAATGTGCTGTGAAACAACAGAATGCCTTCACCACCTAAGTATGAGCGAGAGCACATCCAAAGAGCGTTCACAGGGCTGAGGAACCAGGAAGAGGAGCTGGAGGGGGAATCTTTCTGGAGGATCTCTATGAAGAGAGGCCACACACATGGAATTCCCAAGAGCACTGAGGAGAAGGGGAGTCTGGAGGAAAGCACCTGGGGGAAAAAAGCAGTGAGAAACAGTCACTATCTTCAAATATCTGCAGGGCTGTAAGGTGGAGGAGAAATAAGTTGCATCTGTGTTAAGCCAGAGGAAATTATCAGGGTACTAGCTTCAGATCAACCTAAGGAATAATTATGTGACAGAGTTGTAAATGCAATAGTGGACTGCTTCACAAACTCTTAGCAAGATTAAAACTTACTCGGAACAGACAAGCAGGACTTGACAATCATTTGTCATAAATATGGAAAGCTGGGATTCCTGGACATAGAGGGATGTATAGAGTTGGATATCCAGTTCTGAAAGTAAATGATGCCTAGCACAGAGATGCAACACCCCCTACACAAACACACACATAAATAACAATTCCCAGACCCTGCACTTCCCTGTCAGTCTTCAGTCCCTTGAATCTTCAATTTCTCTTTTTAGCTGATGATGAAATAGGAAGATCTTAACCCTAAGAAAACCCTTTTGGAGTTTAGTCTTGGAGGAAAATGAATCGCTTTAACCAGGCTTATCTTATGGAAAGCACAAGATAAAGGGAATTCTAATCATATACTTCCTGACCTCCTGTTAGGCCTTCCTCTAAAACGGAGGTTGGCAAAGTACAGCCCATGGGTCAAATTCAGCTGCTGCCTGGTTTTGCAAATAAAATTTTATTGGCGCACAATAGCACCGTGCTTATTCGTTTGCTTATTGTCTGTGGCTGTTTTTGCGTTACAGCAGCAGAGTTGAGTGGTTGGGACAAAGAGCATATGATCTGCAAACCTGGAAATATTTCCTCTCTGGCTCTTTTGAGAGAAAGTTTGCCAGCCCCTGGTCTGGAACATCCATCATAAAGGATGTGTCAGACTCTGTTTTCTAGACTTGGACCTGCTGCAGTGAAAGGCCAGCTCTGGTTGGCATCACCCATTCCTTTCTCTTCTCAGCAGGTGACCTATATAATGTCAAACGGTTATGTATGAGAACGGTTCCTTTTAATTGATAGCCCTTCTCATGGGGGTGCTAATATGTTCTAGAAACAATAGTATCTGAGCCAAAATTCAGATTCTTCTGTGGCGGAAACTTGGCTTGGGGTTCTCCTGAGTTAACTTAATAGCTGTTAGTGATTTTCGAGTCAGTCTTTCCTAGTCAGTAAACCCAGGAAGTGGGCTTTGGGTCACAACTAACCAGGGAGAGAGGCTTCAGGTCTCCCCGACTGGGATGAAGTCTGTCCTCCTAACTGTGCTCCTTGCACTGCTACTTCCTCTTCCTATTTTACAATGAAACTTAAAAGGTATATTTAAATTAAGTAGGAGTCGTGAAAAAATTGTTCATTTTAAAACAAGCATTAAATAAAAACATGTGCATACACACAGCACACAAATCCGACTGTGCTTACAAAACCACCACAAAGGGTCAGGCAAGGCCTTTTTCTAAATGAAAAATAACAGCAGTGGAGAATGTTCTGAGTGGCAAGCTGGGTGTTCTCTTAAGAGAATTCTTCTAAAAGGCACACAATAGGTCTGGCTTCCTCAGCTGTCAGTGCCCGGTGTGGGCTCCCTGGTCAGGTATGCGTCCAGATACCTCTCTTTCAAGCCATAGGTTTGTCCCTGTGACCAAGGCAGGCTGGTGAGCTGTGGTCAGCATCAGCTGTTCCTCCCTCAGCAGCAAGAGCTTATGGCTGCTTGCCAGGCCACACACAACATGTGAGCACAAGGGCAGAAGAGGTCAACCTCTGAGAGTGCTTGGAAGGAAGGAAGCAATTCATTCGACTGGGACCCAGTCCAGCTCTAATTCAGCTTCAAGTCATAGTAATATTTATGAAGGGCTACCATATGGCAGGTGCTTTGACCAGGGATTCTCCCATCTCGCCGAATCCTTCCAAGAGTCATAAGTCCCTGTTTGATAGATGACGAAAAAGAGACTCAACATGATGGAGAAGTTGCATCGGTAGTGATGGAACCAGAGTTCTAATCCAGACCTGTGACTCCAAGGCCTCTGGTCATTGACAGGTGCCAATAAAAGTTTGATTGCTAATTGTTCTGTAGTCGAAGTGGCTGGGGGTTAGCTTTCCAATTTTTTTCCTCTTCAAGTCCTTTAAGACATAAACATGAAGTATTGGTTCAAATAGTTCTGCTGAGGACCTGACATGTTTCTGACTTGAGAAAAAACAAGTAGACTCTGCTCCTTGGTGAAATCAAGCCACTAATCTTTTCAGGGAGATTATTTTTCTTCCTTTCACTGCTTCTCATTTGTCCCAAGCAGCAAAGAGGATACAATGACTACCACACAGAGAACACTTTCAGCCTGAAGGAGCACAGTGCAAGCTCAGACCTGAGAAGCGGCTTAGAATAACCTCAGCAATGTCAGCTCTTCCCTCTGCACACCCGCACCCCATCTCCCACATCCATTTCTTTCCCAAGCCCCCCCATGGGGTGACTGACCTTCCTTCTTCCTCCCAACAACTTTGCTTCATTCCCCTGCTCCCTTAGGTGGTGGTAGCTCCACGTTTGATGCTCATGGGGAGATTCTAGCTCTGCCCTTGCTCTTATAGGTTCCCGGAGAAAGTCCTCTGTCATCTCCCTGCGCGTCACCTCTGGGCTCTCCTGTGGTTATGCAAGAGCTGCCCTCAGAAGTCTTCACGCAGCAAAGGGTGGGCAGGATCTTGAACATCCTGGACTGGCTAAGGAACTGGACATGGCTTTACCATGGCGGGTGCTGCCAAGTGGAGGGTAGGAGGGCTGCCAGGAGCATCTTAGACTTCAGAAGAGAACACTGCTGTAATGACCCTCTCCTAGTGTCTTGGTGATTGCTCCCTTGTTTAGATTTTAGTTGTTGTCATTTGCTTTGGGTTTTTTTTTGGGGGGTGACTATGTGTTTGCAGTTTTTTCTAGTTGGTTTACCAACTTAAATGTGTTTGTATTTAGAGAGATGACCTTAAAACATAATTGTGAGTTGGAGATTGATTTTTTTAAAACATGGGTAATACTAGAAGAAAAATTTTAAAGAATATTTAAACCATCTTGGGGTAGGGGGTAGACATGCACTACCACATAGAACCCAAACAGAGTCTCTGCAGAGAAACGCTCGCAAAAATGGTTCTTATTCCCCATTCTGGACCGGAAATCTTTTATTTCCTGGCAAATTACAAGTCTTTTCCAGAATTTTTTCAATAAGAAGAATGGATGGAGAAACGATTCTTATAGGTAACTCTAAACAAACCCAGAAAGGATTACTGGTACCCCCAAATAAGAATATGGGCAATGACCCAGAGGAGGGGAAAGCAGGAAAAAAATAGAAATGGAAGAAACCTTATTTTCTTAGTGTGGTAAATTGTGGAACTGTGTATGGTAAAGTCACCAAGCCCCATACTTGGCAGTTGTAGGCAGCTTACTCTCTCACTCTGAATGTGAACTATCATGGTTTCATTTGCTTGGTAATAAGGAATATTGGAATCCCCTTCCCAGATAACTCAAGATTGGTGATTTCTCCCCTTTCTTTCTTGTGTTCCTTTAGCACATCTCTACATTGCATGGCTTTGGGATGTCCTAGGATGACTTCATGTGTAAAGTCATCTTCCCAAAGGGCTAATGTATTCCTCTAGGGCCGTGAGTACTTCTGATTCATTCTTGGCAAGTGTCGTCGTACTGTTTTATTAAATATGTTTTAGTTGAATAAGTGAATGAACAAAAGAACACACAGCCCCTCATGGCCCTGGTGCAGATCACAGAGCACGAGTGGAATAACCCTTACTGAGTGGCCCAGCAACACCTAAGGCTAAGGACTCTGCCCTCCCATGTGGCTTCACAGCCACGAGTGGCATTCACATGAATTCTAGAGGGACAACTCAACCAGCAAGTCAACAGCCCAATGTGGGGAGTATTACTCAGCCTTTGTTGTTAGAGAATGAGTCATATGCGCCTGAGCAGAATATAAAACAGAAGGTATGTGAGTTGGGTGGGGACCAGCCCAGAGGAGTGAAATCTTGCCAGCCCTGCCTCACTTTACCTCCACCTCACCTCGCTGGGAATGACATAGATTGTGAGGGCATATCTTGGAAGAGAAAAGCTGCACCCTGATGTGTAGCATTAAACTGTCCTGTGAGAAACTGTTGAAGAAATAGGAAGTTGCCAGCCCAGCTGGACAAGGGCTATGGGAATGTTGACCCATGGGATCATGCTCCCACTCACCAGCAACCTTCCACACAGTTCTCTGCTCACCGGTTCTCTACTGAACAGTCACCTCAAGTCAGAGGTGAAAGGTGGTAAACAAGAGCGGTCTTGAGTCAAACTTCAGTCAGATTTTGAACCTGGTTTTCAAGCAGCAGTCTGACACCAATGCATTTTGGAATTTTATATTTCCCAATTCACCCTATCCCCCACCCCATACTGCCCCATTTTTTCAAGTCTCCTAGCTTTTAGGATGTCAGCCAATTTATCAGATGGGCAAACCCATCCTATTTCAGTGGGTTCTTCTGTGGTAAGAGCAACTAGCTCTTCACCATCTTTTCCACATCCGGACAACAGGCAGGTTTCAGAGGTAGCCTTCTTTTTTTTTTTTTTTTTGTGAGGAAGACTAGCCCTGCGCTAACATCTGTTGCCAATCCTCCTCTTTTTGCTGAGGAAGATTGGCCCTGAGCTAACATCCGTGTCCATCCTCCTCTACTTTATATATGGGACGCCGGCCACAGCATGGCTTGATAAGCAGCGTGTAGGTCTGTGCCCGGGATCCAGGCCCATGAACTCCAGAACCGGCCACAGAAGTGGAGCACGCAAACTTAACTACTACACCACCGGGCCAGCCCCACAGGGGTAGCCTTCTTGAGGAAGAGCTTTGAAAACAGGGAATGACTGTGCAAATGTCAGGTACTGATGTTATTCTTGATTCTGCACTGCCCTGCAATGGCAGGTCTGAAGTACTAGTCTGAGAAAGCAACAAAGCTCTGAAGAAATAGGTCAGAAGCACCAAAATCACAGTGCAGGCGAAGGATATAAGCGGTGGTTTGGTCAACAGACTTTTGGAAGGGAAGTGGTATTATTCATTTCAAAACTATGCCTGAATTTGAAGAGAGAACCCCTGAATGTGAATAAGCAATAGTCTCCAACTAAGAGATTAGAAAAACAGAACCCAGGCCAGAGAGGAGGAGCTTACTCCTGACATCTCTAAAAAGAAAAACCAGGCACACCAAATTCACCATTGTTTATATTTTCTCATAGAGAGATTTTAAACCAAATCTATTATTCTGTCCTTTTCTTCAGTGTGCCCTGTTCAGCATTCAATATTCAGGCAAGGAATACTCCTGTCCCATACAGGTCTAGTTCTGTGTAACCTGATATAGATTCTGTTGTATATCTGATGTATATAATTCCTCCATTCATGAAGTTTTGTTTAGTACATGTCCATGCATTTAAAATACAAATGATCAAAGACACTGGCCACCAAGACAAAGTGTGTTGCCAGGCACATAGTAGGTACTCAAAAGGGATTTATTGGATTGAATGAATAAAAGATTGATGGGTATTACTTTCTGAAATCTTTTTTAGTCCAAATCAGTTTCTCATAGTCCAATAATAGGTCAAATTTATTTCTGATTTACTAGCCATTCAACTACCTGTAAAAAAATGGAATGGATTGCCAGCCCTATGATTTGGGATTTTTAATTTCTGTTGTTAAGACCATTCTTTGGATAACATCCTATAAAAATGAAAAGTGATGTTTTTTATTTTTTAAAGCATCCCCAATTTCAACACAACTCATCAACTGGGCTGAGTCCATTTAAAGTAAAAAAATCCCTGGGGAAAAAAAAATTAGTTTGCTGCTATCATTGAAGAAACATAGGCAGAAATAGATTGCAATGGTTTGGTTGCTGTGAATACTTCTATGGTAAAGCCTCAGTGTCAGAAATTATTTACATTTAGAGAGACTTGTTATTTATGAAGCACTTCCATGTCTAGGATTTCATTACTTCTCACTCTACCCTGTCAGATACATCGAGCTGGTCCCATTTTAACCGGTGAGAAGACTGAGACCCAGAAAGTTGAGATAACTGACTGGAGATCCTCCCATAATGATCCTATCCCAGTCTTCACACTGATAAAGAGACGTTTAATGATGTAACTGGAAACATATTCCACAGTCCCTCCTAGAACTGGCCTTCCTGGGGTTCAGAAACATCAGTTAACTCCCAGGAGAGTGGACACAATATGCAAAGGTATCCTAACTCTACTTGGTATATTTTTTAAAAGTCATAAACTTGGCTTGGGATTATTTTAAGGGCTAGGAGAAGAATCATGGGGATGGAAGTCAACCAGTTTTGGTGCTCTGTTCCCCAACTCAAAAATAGAAGAGGTGTTATTTTAAAGTCTTCTTAGTTAGAGTCACTTAATTAGGGTTACTTTAATTTGTAGCTATGTTACACATGCCAAAGCTCGGCATGTTTAGTCCAGTAGGCATACTGTAATGCACATGGCAAATTATCCAGTATTTAAGAGACCTTTTTGAGCATTACATGTGTGTTTCCAAGTTGAAATGTAGATTCAAATTCAGTTTGACGACTAACTTTGGATAGTCTACAAACTGAGAACTATTAAATAGTTATGAAATCAAATACAATAAAATAAGGAACTAGTGATAAAATATAAAGTTTTGGAAAACAAAGAAAAATCTTCTTCACAGTTATAATGAGACTTTTTCCATTCCACAAAACCTTTGATTAAACCCACAATGAAAATTTAAATCCTACTTTATATTTACTTTTATTGTGTTCTAAATTATTTCATCATGACTCAACCATAGATTTTCTACTTTCCTATTATTACAAACTGTTATGTGGGTCAAGTAAATTTCAAAGGCTAGTCTGATACTATAATCACAATTTGTAACATTTTTCTATGCGGTAAATTTACTCTATGCTTCCCAAAACCAAGGTTAAAAAATGTATCTATAGATCAGAAAAAAAATGCAACTTGAGGACTCTTCAAGTCTGTCACTGTTTGAAGCAAAACCATCTCTGTGCAATGAATGGTGTTTTCCAAGAGCTGCCATATGCAACTATTTTGAACAATAATGAGGTGAATAAACTACAACTTACTTGCCCTTCTAACACGTTTTATATATAATACTTCACTGTTCATCAATTATTTCTAATTTTTTAAAGCACTTTCACAAAGCCATTTAACACGAATATTGCAAAACTTGGAGGATCTTAATAGTTATACATGATCATTTCTCCATTTAAAAAATATTTTATTAAAATATTCTTTTTTTGGCCTTGTTCAGCACAGATTTTTGTAAATTTTTTCCTCAGTAATTTTTTTATTATAAAGTAATATATGGTCACTACAGGAAATTTGAAAAATGAAGAAACTCTAAAGAAGAAATAAGAAAAACACCTAGAGTCCCACTATTCATAAAAGACCATTGTTAACAAGTTGGTGTATTTTCTTCCTGTCATATTTCTGTGCATTTTAGCATAGTTGAGAAGTATATATATACACATTTTGAAATTACCACCATAATACAATTTCAGTAAGGCAAAAGACACGATAAATCCTGATACAATGAAACCTCTGGCAAACTCTCTGAGTGTCTTTTCCTTATATATTTTTAAATCTATTGTGTAAATATTATCTTATTTAAGATTTCCTTAAACCTTTTCAGCATGAAGGTGGGAAAAAAACCCTCTGTCTTTTAAAGCTTAATCATATACGTTACCTAGACTGGAAAGGCTTTACAGTGACCAACCAGAAAGCAGTGAGGACTGACACTCTTCTAAGACATCTTGCCTTCTCCTCCTCCATCAGACATGTGGAAAGAAAGGCAAAGAGATCCTTGTCAAGTCATCCAAGACTGTGGTCACATAGCCACCATTGCTTTCACATCTAAAATATAAGTGCAGCGACATGTGTGTACACAGCATAGCAGTCAGTCCAACAAGATGTGTCTGTATCTATATGATCTACCTCTCCCCACCTTGTATATATGAATAAACAAATAATATATATAGTTGCATAAACAAATAGTAATTTTAAGTGGTGACAAATGCTAAGAAGAAAAGAAAGCAGGGTAATATGTTAGAATATAATGGTGGGTACTTAAGCTAATCTGGTTCCTGAAGGGATGACCATTGAGTTGGAATTTCAACGATAAAAGGTAGACAAAGATGCAAAGATCTGGGGAGAAATGGAAGAGCATTCCAAGCAGATGGAGCACCTCTGAAGTAGGCAAGAACTGGGCCAGTTGGAGAGAAACAGGGAGTGTGGCTGGGACAGTGAACAGGGAGAGAGGCTGAGGGGAGACAGCTAACGAGGCCTTGCAGACCACGGAGAGGAGCTTGTGCTGTGTTCTAGTTACACTGGGAAACTTTGGGATAGTTCAAACCAAGGAGTAGTGCGATGTGATTCTGCTGCGAAACAAGGTGCTCTATGGAAAATGGGGCAAGGATAAAAGCAGAGACAACTGAGGAGACCAAGGGGAGGGATTTACAAGAGCCCAACTATTTTGGCAGCCATTAATGTGTAGTTGAAAAATCAACAAATAAAAACAATTTTAAGTTTACTTAGGCAATTCCAAAAGTGTCTCAATGGATTTGGGAAAATCTAGAGAAACTTGTTTTAATGTTGTGTCTTAATCAGCAATACAGATTTGCCCAGCTTGTGGGCGAAGAGAGGTGTACACCCCGATAATGACACAGAAAGCCAGGCCCTACCGCGTAGAATTGGCGGCATTTCAAGACTTAGGGAAGGCAGACTATTTTTATTTTAGTTAAGATAAATTGAGGGGTTCTTGAGAAAAAGAATAACCAGCCTGTGGATCAGCCCCAGATGTCCAAGGATAATAAAACACTTGCCTGAATCTGTCACTAACAGCTAAGTGCAGCGTGGCAATGTGGATGAATCTTGTAAATACAATGCTGTGAAAAAAGCCTTACACAAAAGGGCAATACTGTGTAATTCCATTAATATGAAGTTCTAAAATAGGCAAAACTATTCTAAGTGAAAACAGTCAAAGTAGTTAGTGGTCTATGGTGTGTGGGGCAGAGGTTGTCTGGGAAGGGTGTGAGGGAGCTCACTGGGGGACGGCGATGTTCTGTATCATGATGGGAGTGTGGGTTACACAGTGTATGCATTTGTTGAAACTCATCAAATACTACACTTAAGACTGATTATCTCACAGTTTGTGGATGTTACCTCAAAAGCAACTGTAAACTAACATTGAACTGTAATCAATGGCACGCCAGGGCCATGTGTACTGATGTCTGTACCTTACTTTGAAATGCATCAGAAAATAAGATGGGGGCCGGCCCAGTGGCATAGCCGTTCCACGTGCTTCACTTCATTGGCCCAGGGTTCTTGGGTTTGGATCCCGGGCGCAGACCAATGCACCACTTGTCAAGCCATGCTGTGGTGGCGTCCCATATAAAGTAGAGGAAGATGGGCACAGATGTTAGCCCAGGGCCAATCTTCCTCAGGAAAAGAGAGGAGGATTGGCAACGGATGTTAGCTCAGGGCTAATCTTCCTCACAAAAAATGATAATAAGATGGATAGATATGTGATAAAGTGAACATAGTAAAATGCTAATCAGGATCTTCATGGTACAGTTCTTTCCACTTTTTTCTACATTTATGAATCTTCATAATAAAATTTGAGGATGAAAAGCTAAGTGCTTTATAGCGCCCACATCCTGGGCCCTGCTGCTCTTGATTCAGTAGAATTTGTCTTCAGATTTGCAAGGGGTAGAGCAAATTATTAGCATTTGTGTGGAGCTTGACACAAACACTTTCAGTTGTCTGGTTTTCAAATGTATAGCCCTGAAGTAATGTTAAATTTCTCTTTGAATAAATTACTTAAACACCTAAATCCATATTTTAATGAAATTCTTAATGTAAAATGTATCCCTTTTTCTTTCTTTCTTTTTCTGATTTGATAAATATTCTACAGACAAAGTAACTCTGTTTAATGCCCAATCTTGGAGTAAACCTATCTGCAGATCCAAACACTCCCAATTCAGACAATATCTTAGGGCAACTGCATGTACACGGAGGTCCCTAACATCTGTCCCGGTGCATCTTATGTTACATAACTGTCACGTTTCTCAGTAGTTAACTTTAACAAAAGAAAGTTGAAAGCTTTTGTATTCATTCAATCTTCAAAATAATTCTGGGAGGCCAATGTTATTTTCACCATGTCTATATTTGAGGAAAGCGTGGCTCAGAGAGCGTAGAGAAGTCATTCAAGGGCACGTAATGAGGATGTGGCTAAACAAAAACTTTCCCCTGGGTGATTTAAAACATTCTTGCTCTTTGCAGTTTTGTGTTAAATCTGCCTAGCTACTTTGTGATTTTTAGTTTTTAATAATTCTACCCATTCAGTGGTCTCACATTTAAATTTTCTCATTGTTTTATGTTCATAACATGAGATATTTGGTATAAAGATGGAACCAAGATCATACTTTGTTCAATCAAACCTAGGCCAAGTCATTCTGATCTTCACCTAGGTTTCACTTAGATGCTGTCGTCTCCTTTTGGGCATAAGACAGGAGAAAGCCTCAGAAGAAACAGCCTTATAATAATTTGTTTCGATACTTGAGTAATTAACCCTGGAGTAGGATTCAAGATGGACTTGTCTTAAACTGAATCAAATACTATATCAACTGTTTTCTTCTTCTCAAGAATAGATATGTTGGACATTTGGGCGTTTAGGGTTCTTTGCAATATTTTGCCTTTATTAAAAAAATAAATAATGAACATTTTGCATGAAGCTTTTTCTATATTTAGGTCTATTTCCTCAGAATAGGTTTTCCGTGGTGGAATCATCGTGACATAGAATTTAAGCATGTTTATTTGTTTACAAAAGTTACCCAGTTGCTTCCCAAAATGTTTTATGAATTATTCACATCAATAATGTGTAATGTTGCTATTATCTTCCAAATATAGGATCTTTTTCTGAATATAAAAGTAATTCATACTAACTATAAGCAATGAAGGGTCATGATAGGTATTCATCAAATAAATACTTCAGGTGCTCATTTAGCACTTCTTGAATGAATGAAAGCACAAGTATAGTCTTTCTGAAATTATTTTTTCTATAATATAACAGGCTAAACTTAAATGGCATGTTTTTTTACTGACAAAAGTTACTTTCTCATTGATTTAATAATAAAAATTCTTTGGTTCAGCTGAGAGAAACTTACAAGCTGTTCTCCTTGATCATTTAAAATGAAAGCAGCTGTTATTGTTTTGTCCCCCTGTGTACTGAAGAAACTCTGAAATGTGCTCCAACCCTGTTCACCTGGCTGCCATGAAGGGCGTGACCAATACTTGTGGTTATCTAGACCATAGCCAATCAGTTAGGCTGAAATTGAGAGATCACGGTCTTTCAGTTGGAAAGCAGCTTTCGTTCCATGGTGTGCCAACTGAAACGTCACACATTATTGTCAAAACCCTCTACCTACATCGATGGTGGCATCTTTAAGGACCTTAGAATTGGGAAATCAGTCTGGCCCCATCTGCGTGCATTGCAGCCAACTGTGTACAACTGTTCCAGCCTGAGGTTGCAGTCAAAGCGGCCCATACTCCTACATGAAAGCAGCCTGGAGGTGTTGGTCAATCCAGTGTTATGGTTGGAAGAATTAGACAGTAGACAGGGGCTCTATCTTGTCTCCCGTCATAGTTCCCATGTGAGAGTTCTCTCCGGCACTGAATTTGAATGGGACCACAGAAGGGGAGAAGAGGGAAATCCCCATAGAGTTAAAGACGACGTGAAGATTGCTTCATATTTAATGTTGGTGTAAATGCTTTGGGTTGATTATGTGGTGTCTGAACATGTGCTCGCTGCCATGGCACCAAAATGCAAGGGCAGACAGTCAGATGATGCTCTTCAGAACAGTTCCCATGGGGAGGGAACAAAGAAGCCTATAAAACAGAATTAATTTAGAAAGAGTTAATTTAGGGGAAAAAAAGAGTTAATTTAGAAAGAGTTCCTGAAGAAAGTACCTGCATATTGACTTTGGCCTTGTTTTTGAGCTCAGCCACCTGGTTGCTGATTGCAGCGGTGCCTTTGCAGACGGGAAGAACCTGGCCAGTTCTGAATCTAACCTCCAAAGCCAGAGGCCGTATTTCTTCACTCTTATGATAATTTTGGTTGAAAGTATCGTCCCTTAAAGAGCTGCTGCTTCAAATGCCCCAAACCTCTTTGTTTTGTTATGCTTGCCTAAACATGTCTTTCAAAGAGCTAGGTTTGGAAATATGACTTTATTATAATCCTCTCGTTTGCTCTTAAATACAGACTATGAAGTGTAGTTCCATAGTCTAAATTTGTCCCCTAACTTAAAATGTTTTCTTCTATCAAGTTTGATACCTTAAAACATTAGGGAGTGAAGTCTGCCAAAGTTGTATATTGGCAGGAGATGCAAAGCAATTGCACCTCCACCTGTGCTGCTGGATTCACACTGAGTGTGGACAAACAGAAGGACGTGTTGGTTTCTCAGTAGCTGAGTGTGTTTTTAAATGTGTGTTTTCACTCCTAGAAGAAAAAATAGGCAGTAAGCTCTTTGACATCGGTCATAGCAATATTTCTTTGGATCTGTCTCCTGAGGCAAAGGCAACAACAGCAAAAATAAACAAATGAGACTACCTCAAACGAAAAAGGTTGTGCACAGAGAAGGAAACCATCAACAAAATGAAAAGGCAACCTACTGAAGGGGAGAAGATATCTGCAAATGATGTATCTGATAAAGGGTTAATATTCAAAATATATAAAGAACTCATACAACTCAATATCAAAAAAACAAACAATCTGATTTTAAAAAGGGCAGAGGACCTGAATAGACATCTTTCCAAAGAAAACACAGATGGCCAACAGACACATAAAAAGATGCTCAGTGTCACTAATCATCAGGGAAATGCAAATCAAAATCACAATAGGCTATCACTTCACACCTGTCAGAATGGCTATTCTCAAAAAGACAAGAAATAACAAGTGTTGGTGAGGATGTAGAGAAAAGGGAACCCTAGTACACTGTTGGTGAGAATGCAAATTGATGCAGCCACTGTGGAAAACAGTATGGAGGTTTCTCAAAATTAAAAATCAAACTACCATATGATCTAGCAATTCCACTTCTGGGTATTCATCCAAAAAAAACAAAAACACTAATTTGAAAAGATATATGCTCCCCTATGTTCATTGCAGCATTATTTACAATAGCCAAGATATGGAATTAACCTAAGTGTCCATCGGTGGAGGAATGGATAAAGAAGATGTAGTGTGTGTGTATATATATATTACTATTTTACTATACTATATATATATTACTATATTATATATTACTATTATACTATACTGTATCACTATATATATATATATATATGTATATACACACACACACATACATACACACACAATGGGATACTGCTCAGCAATAAAAAAGAATGAATCTGGCCGTTTTGACAACATAGATGGACCTAGAGGGTATTATGCCAAGTGAAAGAGATCAGACGGAGAAAGACGAATAGCATATGATTTCACTTATATGTGGAATTTAAAAAATAAAACAAATGGACAAACCAAACAAGATAGAAGAAGACTCATAGATACAGAAAACAAACTAGTGGTCACCAGAGGGGATGAAGGTGGAGGGTTGGGTGAAAAAGATGAAGGGAATTAAGAGGTACATACTTCCAGTCACAAAATAAGTTATGGGGCTGTAATGTACAGCATAGGCAATAGAGTCAATCATATTGTAATAACTCTGTATGGTGACAGGTCGTAACTAGACTTGTGGTGATCATTTTGTAATGTATAAAAATGTTGAATCATCATGATGTACACCTGAAAGTAATATAATATTATGTCAATTATACTTCAATAAAAAAAGAAAATAAATGTGTTTTCATTTTGCTATTTTCTATATATTATATAATTAGACCCTTGATTTATTCTTTGATGCATTAGTTTAGAGGAATATTTTTAATCTCCAGCCAGCTGAGTTTAAACTCATTATTGATTTTAGGTTGTACAATGTTGTGGTCAGAAAATATTGCCTGGTGTATGTTACATTTGTAAATATTCTTTGGACACACAATAATATGATAGGCTATCTTTTTGCAAAGTAAAAAGTTCGTTATATAGTTATTAACTCAACATTGTAATTCTATTATTTAAATGCCTTATGATATGTATTTTTTGTATTCTAAAGCTCTTACAGACTATTTTGTCAAAGATTTTCATAGAATTTTCATCTATTTCCCCTTAAGTTTTTAACATTTTTAAACAATTCCATGCATTATAGGGATGAGCTGTCCCTTGTTATGAACTGCAACTTATATGAACTCAAACATGTTTTTTTCATATTTGCCTTGAGTGACCTTTGATCACCATTAATACTGCAAGTCACCGAAATGCACAAAGTTAGTTGCAGTTTGTGAATATTGTTTTATTTTAGTTTTGCTGCTGTACTTGGCATTTCATGTGATATCTTTTTTCCTTTTCTCCAGTTTGCCAAGGCACAAGTAACAGGCTCACCCAGTTGGGCACTTTTGAGGACCACTTTCTGAGCCTCCAGAGAATGTTCAATAACTGTGAGGTGGTCCTTGGGAATTTGGAAATTACCTACATGCAAAGGAATTATGACCTTTCCTTCTTAAAGGTTAGTTCAATGAATTTGATTATCTTACCCAAATATAATAGAAGTAAAGATAAGTAGACAAAGGCCTTGGCAGAATTTGACTGGAAGTGTATTTGCTTTTGCTATGACAGTTACAAGTCCCAGGGAATACAGAGGTGAGTTTTACGGGAAGGCCACTTTACCAGCTGGTGTCAAGTTACAGCCATAAAAGAATATCAAAGAGAAACAGGCTAATCTGGCGCCTCAGTATCATCAAAGATGCTGATGTTAATCTTTTAACCATTGCTTCAGGTGTGGTATCCTGGCTCTTAAAACAAAAAGTTCTGCTTTGTAACATTTGCCTATTTCCTTGGTGTAAATGTTCTCACCATGGTTGATTTCTAGCTACCAAGTGTTTTAACAGCCAGTTCACAAAATTCGCAAATATTTCACAGTAGGCTCTAGTGAGCCAATAGGAGCAGCTCTGAAGGCTTCCAGGGTTTGTGATAGTTGAACTTTGGATTTGATTGGCCTTCTTCTGGGTTTCTTTCTTTATTTTTTTTAAATAAGAAAGCATGAAAGATACAAAATAAATTAATAAAGCATTTCCATTTCCATTGAACACCAAGTAAAATGAGAATCATGGCATTCCTAGATAATGCACATTGCCCTTTATTATTGCCAGCAGGCTCAAGAGGCAAAGTTCAGGAATCATCATAAATCCTGTCACTGCCCCTCCATATACAGTTGTAATCATCTACATGTTTTATATTTGCCAGCCACCCATGTGCATCATTCATTTAGGTGTCCTGGGCTCTCTGGACCCATTTTAGACCTTGCATTCTTGAGTTCCTCGAAAGAGAAATAACATGTTCACGTTTTATCTCCTTAGACCATCCAGGAGGTTGCTGGCTATGTACTCATTGCCCTCAACACAGTGGAGACGATTCCTTTGGAAAACCTGCAGATCATCAGAGGAAATGTGCTCTATGAAAACACCCATGCCTTGTCAGTCTTATCCAACTACGGTGCAAATAAAGCCGGGCTGAGGGAGCTCCCCATGAAGAGCTTACAGGGTAAGAGTCCAGGGCCCAGGGAGGCTGTCAGTGCAGAGAGCAACTCAGGTGGTGCTCAGCAAGCCTGTCACTTTTCTTACTTCCACTCAGAGAGGACATTCCTTCATCAAATACAAATGTAGCAAGTGCCAGATGTGGGCATCATACAGCAGGTGGAAGTTACCAAGGAAATGGTGGGCGATGGAATGAAAAGGGAATATTGAAGCCAGGTACCATTTCTCCCATGCTGATGGAAAAATATCCAGAGAGTTAGTAAGAAATGATAAAGGTTCTGAGAAGAAGAGAGTATGACCAGATAACCTGGGCGGGAGTGCAGACTTTTTGTGCCTAGGGAGTGAATAAACTGTCAATCTTGTTACCTGGACCTCAGGTATAAGGAACATACATTAAAAATCAACCCCTATTTGAGAAGGTTTCCAGAGTAAAATTGTTATACAGAAGGCCTGTAAGTTAAGGGTAGGCAATGGAGGTGTCACAGCAGTCTGAACTCTTGTGAGTAGAACGCTGGGAGAGCCCATGAGGGGACTGTGGAAGACGGTAGAAGAGAAGGACGTTGATGTGAGATGACTGAAGATAACATGCCTGTGCCCTTCCTGCGGCAGGTGCAGTGCCAGGCGTGTTAAATTGCTAACTTCATTGAATGCTCACAACCTCCCTTCAGAGCAGGTGTTCCATTCTGCCATTTTACAAATAAACAAATGGGGGCAGAGGAACCCTCCTAAGGTCCCAAACTAGTGAAAAAAATGGCCAGGGATGGCCACCAAATCCCTGCCCCAGAGCCCTCGCCCTTCACATGTGCTGTGCAGTTCTGATGAGAAGGAGTCGACCAGGAAGGGGGATGAAAGCAGAGGACGCCTGACAGGGAGAGTCATCCTGGCGATGGTGGGAGCCCAACAGGCAGCAATGCTAGGGCTGGGCCACGTGGCCAAACCCGGAACAGAACCTACCAGGCATGGCCCTCTGGTTTGGCTTCTGGGTTTTGCCATCCTATAAAACCAAATTCCCACCCACAACTTTAACTGCACAGGGCACCCACGCACAGGTTTCTGTGTTGATGCTAATACTAATCTGTGCTAGTCACACTTTTTGTGAAATGGACTGTTATATGCATCGGCATGCCTCAGTCTGTCTGTCTTGCCTTTCCCTGTCTCATGGTGACAGGCAGATGTGGTTAAGAGCGTGTCTGGGTTCCAGTGTGGTTCCATCTCTCACCAGCCAGATGCCCCTGGAGCGTGTTCTCTCTGTGTCTTAGTTTCCTCATCTTCAAAAATGTGGATAACAATGGTAACATACTTCCTAGGGTTGTTGAGAGACTTAGGTGAATTACCATAGGTAAAGCACTTAGGAACTGTTTCTATTGATGGTATTATTTCTGTTGCTGGTATTGGGGTTGTATAAATCCAGATTATTTAATGTTATTAAATAATTATTTAATGTAAATTATTTAATATTAATTAAATACTGTTATTAATAATTAACCCAGTGCCTGCCAATTAAGTGGGCAGTCATTAAATGTTTAAAGTAAAAATAAAAGAATGACTGCCTCCGGATTAGTGCCTCTTTCTCTCCTAAGCCACCAGGCAGGGCACCTGAATCCTTCAGCACCTTTGCTGCCTCCCTTTACCGCTCACAGTTGCTGATTGCAGGTGTTCTGTAAGGCATCACCTTGACCTTCCATCTTAGATGCTCTTTCTTGGCACCCTGGTCTGTTGTCCTAATTGTCACAACAGCCTTGATGTCCCTATTCTGCGATTCCAGTTCTGACTCCTCATCACTTTCATCCACTTGACTCTGGCTCTTTCCATAGTGTTTTCACTTGATTGTCCTGCTGTCATCTCTGACTTTATATCCAAAGATCCACAATTTGGCCCTTTCTGACATCCCAGCCTGTCTTCTGTGATTCCTTTGTTCTCCACCATCTGCTGAAGAAACTGCCCACCTGTCCTGCCCTCTGTGTCTTTGCTCCGGTCTTCTGTCTGCCTGAAGCCTGCAGCACCCTCCCTCTATGTTCCTACGCAGTATGCTCCTGTCAGCGTGCTGGAACACGTCATTGTTTCCAACGGCCTCAGAGATCTTCCCCGGGAGCATCCTTCCTTCTCCATGCTGGCACTTTGTGTGCGTGGTAGATCCACTCCCTGCCTGTGGGATGTGGGGCATTATTATGTATCTATATTTAAACTACAGAGAGTCATCAGACCATTGTGAGGACTAACTAAAATAATGCGTATAAATCAACTCACATAGCACGCGGCCCTGCCGTGTGTCATGGTCTTCTGTGGTCATGAAGTCATTAACTGTGTGACCTTTCTGTCTCCCCATGCATGTCAGTTCTTAGAGAGAAACCCATTGATCCAATTCATCTTTGCAGACCCTAACGCACTTGCTACAATGTTTTGTGCATATAAGTCTTTCGGTAAATGTTTACATTTAATGTCATTGATGCAACATTCTCCCTTTGCTCAGGCGGAGTTTTATTTATCACTCCTAATTCTTCATGTCCTATCAGTTCTTCCTTTGAAACAATTGTACAGTCTTTTACATCCTTTGCATTCCTGGTGTCCACCCTGTCTCTTCATTGTACATACAAATTCTTGTTCCACATCACTCGTCACACCGCTTTCTCCAATGAAATGCTCCAAAAGCACCTCACAGCATCACCACTTTCTCCTGACAAGCTGGTTATTGCCACTCACCCTTCCTGTTCCATCTGCCCCTTCATGTCATCATACAGTCATCCCAGTCCAGCCTGGATCAGCCTCCTCAGGAACCCCCAATTCACCGTACACTTGTCATTTATGCTATGTCCACTGACTAAAAGCATTATCTCCTTCCTCCCCATGTTTCTAAATTCTGATCACTCGTTGTGCAAAGGCCCAATTCAGGGGAAATCCTAACTCCTCCATGGCACTGTCATCAACTCATTTTCATCTGCCCTTGTTGAAGTTCTATGAGGAGTCTCGTTTGCACATTGGCATCATTTTAGCAGAACACAGAATGTAAAGAAATGCATGCATACTTCATGAGAGTTTAGAAGAGATGGCTAGTTTGCTTATTGAGGTTCCTTTCTCGCACAGAAATCCTGCAGGGAGCTGTACGATTCAGCAACAACCCTATCCTCTGCAACGTGGAGACCATCCAGTGGCGGGACATTGTCAACAGTGATTTTCTAAGCAATATGTCAGTGGACTTTCAGAACCAACTGGGCAGTTGTAAGTGTTCCACAGAAGTCCCCTCTGCCCCCAGCTCCTATGGTCGGGCAATGCTGTAGAGTGTTGGGGTGGAGGTGAGAGAAGACAGAGTTGACGTTGTGACATTAATCTAAAACAAAAATAAGTACAGTCACAAGTCACTTAATGACAGGGATACATTCTGAGAGATGCATCATTAGGTGATTTTGTTGTTGTGCGAACATCATGGAGTGTACTTACACACACCTGGGTAGTATAGCCCACTGTACCTACATAGAGTATAGCTACATAGAGCACCCAGGCTCTGTGATACTAATCTTATGGGACCACCATGTATATGTGGTCTGTTGTTGACTGAAACATCATTATGTGGTGCATGACTATAGTAAACAAATTATCTGCCCACTAGAAAAGCACATATTTAAGACAGAGAGAAAAGTCTATTTTCTGTGGTGACAGCACTCTTCCTGGCAAGGCAGATCACCCCCCAGGGCAGCTGAGCCCTCCTGTGACCACTGAAAAGAGCCCATCAGTCCTGGTACAGGGGCTCCTCCCATCCTGCCATGAGGAGATTGGCCAAACTTTTGTGTGCTTCTGACTTGCTGCTGAGTCTCAGAGTGGCGCCGGGTCCTCTAGTACCGTTGGGCCTAAAATCTGCCCTCCCGCTGATGGGCCTGGGCACTCCCACATGGCCCCTCAGCAAAACTGGACGAGCACTCTGGGAGGGAGTTTGTCCACATTCCTTATGCCCATGACCTAGTCCCTGCCCGTTCAACAGTAAAGAAGTCCATGCAAGGGAGGGGCTGGCAGGGGGCCAGCTGGATGTCAGGGCTGCACCACTTGCCCCATTGGCAGCTCAGTGTGGGAAACTCTGAAGACATGTGCTTACACTTACCAAGCTCCGCTTAGCTTGCCCCCTCCTGGTCTCCCTGGTCTTTCAATCCTATAAGAAAAGGAGCCGTCACCATGTCCTGCTTCTCTCTTTCCCTACAGCTGTGCAGCGGATGCATGGGTTTTTTGGTCTCAATTTGGAGTTAACGTGGATCTTCATAATCAACTAGAGCCCCTTTGTTTTTTGTTTGTTTTTTATTTGATTTGATTGATTGATTGTTGTGATGAAATACCCTTAACATAAAATTTACCATCTTAAACCATTTTTAAGTGTACAATTCTGTGAAATTAAGTACATTCACATCGTTGTGCAGCCATCACAACCACCATCCATCTCCAGAACTCTTTTCACCTTGCAAAAGTGAAACTCTGCACCCATTAAACAATAACTCCCCATTTTACCCTCCCCTAGCCCCTGGCAGCCACCATCTACTTCCTGCCTCTATGAATTTGACTAGTCTAGCTGCCCCATATGAGTGGAATCACACAGTATTTGTCCTTTTGTGACTGGCTTCTTTCACTTACCACAGTATCTTCAAGAATCATCCATGTTGTAGTGTGTATCAGAATTTCCTTCCTTTATACGGCTGAATAATATTCCATGTGTACGTATACACATTTTGTTTATCCATTCATCCATCAATGAGCACTTGGGTTGCTTTCACCTTTTGACAATTGTGAATAATGCTGCTGTGAACATGGATGTTGAGCTCCTTTGTTTTATAAATATTTTATTCCAACAGATACCCAGGATGGCACCTGCTGTGTTTGCAAGAAACTGAAAGCTTTATTTTACAATGCAAAATTTTGTATTGTCCATGAGATCACGGTTAGCCTTTCCTCAGCCATCTGATGGACAATGGGGAGGTTAAATTGTACACATTTATAACAAAAGAAGTGACATGGAAAGACTGTGAGGCTCGTATGGGTTTGCCGTGGACTGAATCAGGCGGCCCAAATTGGCACACCAGCCCTCACCACATCGCAACCGTGGGAAAGATCTGGCAAGAGTATTGGGAAAGAAGAAGGATGGACAGGTTTATGCAACAACAAGATTCAAATGTTACAAAGCTATGAACTATAAACCAATATGATATTGTTAAGAAGACATATAAGAATAAGAATAAGCCTAACTA
Source organism: Tapirus indicus (assembly GCA_031878705.1). Lineage (NCBI taxonomy): Eukaryota > Metazoa > Chordata > Mammalia > Perissodactyla > Tapiridae > Tapirus > Tapirus indicus. The sequence continues at coordinate 63,690,821 of CM062917.1, read as the reverse complement.
AATCATATGTCCATAAAAAATGACATTTCAAGCAAATAAGGGAAGAACTCATTATTCAATAAATTGTTCTGGAATGATTTAACTACTAGGGGAAAATATCAAAGTGGCAGAACTATAAAGGATTTTCTTAAAGGAACTAGGGATATTGGGTTAGTCACATTGGAAATTACCAAATCACCATTCACCTGCCAACTGCATTTTGCACATTCATTACCTGACCTGACAAGCTCAGGGGCCTGACACTCTCCTCGTGGAAAGAGAAACCCCACCCTCACCTAGTGCCTTTCCGGCCACAGATGACTTCTGAAAACTTGTCTCATTTACTCTTTACCCAAAAAATATCACAAGGTCTTTTAAGTGTTTTATGGACAAGGGATTTGAGATTCAGAAAGGTTACCCAATGTGCCCCAAGAAATGTACCCCAACATTACATTGTTGTTGATGTAGTTTGGACTTTGAAGTTAGAATGGGTAGGTTTACTTGAGAAGAAATTAAAATAAATGCACAATCCATTTCATAAACCAATATAAATTCCAAATACATATTATGTATAATAAAATATTGAATATATAAGTACTAGAAAGAAACAAAAAGATGAATATTTGTAATATCAAGTTGAAGAAAAGCCAAAGTCAGATCCCATAAAAGAAAACTTCCTTATGAAAAAATGTGAATAACAAACAGGAAAATATTGTACATCTGATTGCCTTGAAAAGAGTTAGTATTCTTGCTAATATGACTATATAAAGTAGTCTTAGAAATTCTAAGAAAAAGATGAACCTCTCAATTAAAAAAAATGGGCCAAGGACATGAGCAGCCCCCTCCCCCCAACACACATACTAAGATGGCCAGGAAATAAAGTAAAATGCTATTTGTTACTGCAATGAAAAAGTCAAAGTAAAATAAAGAAGCATTATTTTGCTTTTCTTAAAGAATTGGTTCATTTTGATTCTTAGATACCTGGATCAGCAAGGGTGTGGAAAAACAGAAATTCTCATATTCTGCTTGTCGGCATATAAGTTAATAAAACATGGGCAGGGAGAGACTTTTGGCAGTATGCATTGAAGCTTTAAAGTGTGCACACCTCTGACCCATGAATTTCCCCAGAATTTCATGTCTAGGAATAAGAAGAAAATAAATAGTAAGGGGAGGGGCTGGCCCAGTGGTGTAGTGGTTAAGTGCTTGCGCTTCACTTCAGTGGCCTGGGGTTCACAGGTTCGGATCCCAGGCACGGACCTTTACACTGCTCCTCAAGCCATGCCGTGGCGGCATCCCATGTGCAAAATGGAGGAAGATGGGCACGGATGTTAGCTCAGCAAAAAGAGGAAGATTGGCAATGGATGTTAGCTCAGGGCCAATCTTCCTCACCAAAAAAAAAATAATAATGAGGGGAGTGAAAATCATAAGGAATGTAAAAAAGTATTTTTGTACAAAAATATTCCTTGCAGTCTTATTTATAATACATTTTGGAAACAACTTATATATCTTAAAATAAGAGATTGGTTAAATTATGATACAGCCTTGCCATTAAAAATCATGTTAGGTAGAAGGATATTTAAAGACATGGGAAAATTGTCATAACCTTTTATTAGGTTTTTTGAAAGTTACAATGCAATGTATAGTGTGATATGAATTCTTATATATACATACACTTATATGTCTGTATTGATTACCTCTGGATCCTTTCTTTTTGCTTTTTTCTATTATCCATATTTTATATAAAGTGTCTGCATTTCTTTTGTTGTCACAGAGGGTTAAGAATAGAATTATAAGCGGACCTTGAGTTCCTTGGTTGGCAAATGTTTTCCTCTAATACAGGAAGATGCCATTAAACATTTTTATTTTAAATATTTTTCTTTTACAAACCTATTACATAGTTATAATAGAAATTTGAAAAATCTGGGGAGGTATAAGGTAAAAAGTGAAAATAACATATCACCATACAGACACAACCACTTTAACATTTCTCTGTATTACTGTTGCTTTCTCTCTCTGTGTCTCTCTGCCTCTCTCTGAACGGTGGGATGTACAGCCCACACCGTTCATCTAGGGTTCAGCCTCACGGTCTTTCATGATTCTAAGGAGCCACCAGCCTTGCATTAATGGCCTCCCCACCAGGGGGTAATTGTAAAGATTGTCAGTCATATTAAAGGGATGTCCTGGTTCAGCAATCACATGACAAATCATCAGCTCTTCCATTTGAAATCTACATTCTCCTAGAGACTAAATTCTTCCTGACTGTGAGAGACTTTGGGACATATATTAACGCCTTTAGGTTATTGTGTCTTTGCAATGAAAGACACATCATGGCTGATCTCTTTGTAACAAATTTGGTGGTCAACCTATTCTCTCCATATAGATAGACTACTTTGGTCTTCAGATTTTTCAATGCTGATAGAAACAAAACACAGCTAATGACATTAAAAACCATTGCAGCTGTAATTTGTAGTTGCTCATTTGTAAAAAATTCAAAAATTGCCAATATTTTCAGACAGTAGCTTGCAAATTAATAGTTGAAGTTGTAGATAATCAACAAAGTGACACACGCAATGAAATTTCACTCTTGGTGCAGTATCCTGTGCCTCTCTCTGACTTGGGAGTCCAGGGGCTTTTATTTACAGGACCCCAACTCCCCCAGGGTGACTGACCACCCAGTCACTCAAGACTGGACATAGCAAGAACGTAGTGGGTGCACTGGATTAGACACTTTTAACATTATTGTGGGAGATGGCCGATACTCTTAACATTATTGTGGGAGACGCTAGGCCTCCAAGCCTAAGCAAATTTGAAATCTGAACCCTTGAGTTCATTTAAATCCCGGTTTTTGTGGCCTATAAGAAGTCAATAATCACTCTCTGCCTCAGTTTCCACAACTGAAATGTAAATAGAAGCAGTACATGGTTCATCTTTTTTTTCCTGCAAGAGTCTTTCAAGTCATCTTACAAACCAACCAGCCAAATAAACAAACAGAATAAGAAATTTGAAAGCTATTCCTTGTTTCTAGAATGTTACTTTGCTCAGGGACTTAGGAAGGGTGTCACTTTCTTGTCACTCATTTCTTGTCCCTGAGATAGGAATTTAACTATTACTTTTATATTTTAGGCCAAAAGTGTGATCCAGCCTGTCCCAATGGAAGCTGTTGGGGTGCAGGAAAGGAGAACTGCCAGAAATGTAAGTCAGTGAGCAGAATTTCAGATAAATATATGGCCATCTCCTCCCCATTATACTCAGCTGATTGTATTTGTTTTCCCTTTGAAGACTCCAAAAAGCGTCCTTGATTATAAGGCCAGATGTTAGCAGTGATGTGAATGGACAGTCTTGCGAATCTCCCTGCTTGCGGTTAATCCAGTGTGGGCTATTTTGGCTCTTCAGCCTGTCATAAATAAGTGAAAGTCAGCAACCCGTCTACCAGGCATTCTCTCTGAACAATATTTTTGGCAGATTTTTCTGAGAATGGAAGACTTGTTTGTGTTACCTGAGTCAGCACACTTCTTGTTTTCTCTCCTTTTTCCCCCCTCTCTTTGGTACCCACCTACATAGAAGCACAAGCATCTTTTTTCAAGAGGGTTTTCCTACGAGAATCGAGGTTGAGGAGCAAGGATGGCCAAGGAATCTGGGGACATGTCAGCTTAACACTTGACCATCTGTCATACGTTTAATTGTGACACGACTATGTCCTTTTAAATGCTACTTCCTGGAAGGCATTTTTGTTATTTGTGTGTCCTTTCTGTATTATCCCAAAACTCAATTCTAAATAGGAAAAAAAAGAAGAGGTGCAATGAAGAAAGGTCGTGATTCAGTGTAATTTGGCAGAATGTGAATGTTTGAGAACTTGAACAAGCCGCGGAAACACTAAATTCATCCTTTCCTTCACTTTTTCATCCACTATTTGCAAGTACTCTGCAAGGTCCCTGGGAAATGACCTTTCCGTCCTCCCTAGCTCTTCAGCTCACAGGTGACGTTTGCTCTTTTCAGTGACCAAGACCATCTGTGCCCAGCAGTGTTCGGGGCGCTGCCGTGGCAGGTCCCCCAGCGACTGCTGCCACAACCAGTGTGCTGCTGGCTGTACGGGGCCCCGGGAGAGCGACTGCCTGGTAAGACCGACCCAGCCCAACACTGTGGGGCTTCTCTGGCCCAGGATTTAGAGGGGCTCCCTGTGGGAGAAGTATGCCGATTAATATTGGTAGTAGCTGACATGGATGTTGTCTTTTGCCAGGTAACAAAGCATCTTTTATTGTCCTGCCTTCGCCACCTACTTTGTGAGCTTGGGCAAATTATATGACGTCTCCATGCCTCAGTTTCCTTGTCTGACAATGGTGGATAATAAAGTACCTAACTGTCAAGTGGTCTAAATGACATGATGCATGTGGTATCCATAACCAGGATCTGGGCATAGAATTCACATAAATATGAAACGTGTTATTTGTCATTAGTGTTTATTGTGGTCAGGAGCAGTATTGTCACACTCCTTATCATTTCACTTAATTTTCATTACAAACCCAGGAAGTTGATACTTTAAGAGCCCCTACAATATATACAGAGATGTTAAGAGACCCATCCAGGGCTACACAGATCTTGAGTGTCATGGCTGGAACTACATTTGGATCTTCTGACCCAGTCCCTCTGCTCTTTCCTCCATACCTCAGATGCCTCCTGCCCACCTCCCAAGGGGTCCTGAAGCACTCAATTTTGTCCCTGTTCCTACAGAAAGCTCTAACAGAAGCCTTGTTGCCCCAGTAGGCTGTGGGTACACCACACATAGGTGGCATCTTGGTTGTGAGCACCTTGGAAGTCCCGGAGACACCAGGACTGGCAGACGTGAGTCCTGGAGTCAGCGCCGAGTGTGACAAGACCCTCGTGGGCTACAGACAAGGAGGCCCACCTAAGGTGGAATCCAAAAGACTGTGGTTTCAGGGAAAGGAAGATTTTTAAATTCCAGAGGCTGAACCTGGCCCCAAAGATTTTGACTTGTTTGGTCTGGGCTGATTCTAATGTGTAGCTGGAGAGGAAAGATGGCATGCAATTCTTAGGGTCACAACTGTATTTGGTCTGGTCCTCTTTACATGGCACCTTTTCTAGTCAAGCTTTTCTGCGGTTTGGCAATAAATTCTAAAATGTATCCTCAAGTGTTCTTTATGAGGAAAACCCAATGTAAATTGAGTTTAAAAATAATTTCACTCCATAGTTACCACTCTGGTGTGTGAACTCCGTCATTTTGTAAATTAATAAAGAAATGTATTTTTCTCTCATCATAGTCCAGAAATTGTCACAGCTGGGACAGTATATTTAAGAAAAACCATTCTTTTAAGAGAAAGGTCTTTCTGATTCTACTGACAATACTTTGCTAGATTTTTCTGCCCTAATCAAACACCTGCACAGTAAGAACTGTAACTCGAGCTTTCTGCTCGGGATCAAATCAGTGCCACACGTCCTTGCCCAGCCTGACCAGCATGTGTCGTTGTTCCTGTGACAGGTCTGCCGCAAGTTCCGGGACGAAGCCACGTGCAAAGACACCTGCCCTCCACTCATGCTCTACAACCCCACCACGTACCAGATGGACATCAACCCAGATGGAAAATACAGCTTTGGTGCCACCTGTGTGAAGAAATGCCCCCGTGAGTTCATCACATGGGAAACCCTTTCATTTGTCAGGCATCCATTTCCTGTCTGGGCTCCTCCTGGAACCCTGAGTGCTCCTGTGTTGGGTGGTCTTTGGGTCCATGTGTCTGCCTCATTGTCAGGCAGGTGACCGTGGACCTGTCCGGGAGTGCAGGTGAGGGGCCAGGCTGCTGCTTCAGTCAACAGGTGACGATGCCACTCTGTTCCCCGGTGGGGTGTCTTGTGCTGTGGTGGCCAGGACAAGAGACCTGCCTGTTGTGTGGCCCCCTGGAATCGAGGTCCAGTGTAGCAGTCCAGAATATTCCTTTGTCTGATTTGCACAAACACACAGTGATCGGGCCATTTCACAAGCAGGTATCCATGGTCCTAAATTAGAGAGTATGCCTGAGGGCCTGCCTTCTTTGGCCGTTATGATTGTGGTGGAAGCTGTGCCTCTTAGGAGCACCGCAGAGGGTCTGTTTGTTGTTTGGTTTGGTTTCAGTTGTTTCAGCTTTGCTTGTTTGTGTTTGCATTCTACAGGTGGCTGTAGTGTTTAGGGAAATGGTGACATGAATTATTTCCTAATTGAGAAAGTGTAGAGTTGTCTGATTAAAGAGCTTTAGAAACCAATCTTGATTTCTAGGAGGGAAATTAACTAAGAAAAGAAAATTTAAGAATAATTATGAAGAGGAGATTTGCCCCCCAGATTTGTGGACATGAAAATTTTTAAATTCTGTGCCGAAAAAATAACACACAAATGGAATAATAAGCCATTGTAAGGTAAATGAAAAACTAAGATAAAGAAAAACTTGCCATAATTATGACACAGATATAATCTTTGAAAGAGGTAGAGTTTAAAAATCCACAAGAAAACACTTAGAGCCTAAAACAACAAAAGCAGACAACTCACAGAAGAAAAATGACAAATGTCCAGTAAATATGTTTGAGGATCTACTTAGGGAAGCCAAAACAGGAACACATAGAGACAGGAACAAATAGAACTCCTAAAAAATATTAGTATTTGTGTTAATATTAACACAAATAAATTACTTCAAGGTGGAGGGGAGGCTGAGAAAATGACCCATGCACCTGGCTTCACGTACCGGACCCAGCAAAGGGAAGATTGCCAGGCCAAGAGGACCATGGAAGGGCAAGATGCCAGCCAGAGAATTAAATGCCACCTCAAGTGTGTCAGCTTCAGTGGAAGAGTGGTCTTTGTTTAGGTTCACATATTTTTAATAAATATCCAAGCTTTAACCTTAAGTCCCGAAGGTAGTACCACAGAAAAAAATGAACTGCATTGTTTAAACGTGTGAGCATGCACGATGTTTTCTCTGTAACACATCTGTTTCCTGCCTGTGATGAAATATCTTTATTTCTCCATACCATGGTGTGGAAAGCTATTAAAACTCTTGAACTCTGCCTTTTCTGATTGCAGCCTTTCATTCTTTGTCTTTAAAGTAAATAAAACCAGATGATTATGGGCCCTTTTCATCAGCCCCATTATAAAAGGACACGAGATACTGTGTGAGACCCAGAAACACCTGCTGCTGCTTTCGCCACCTTCCTTTTCTTGTCTCTTCCCCAGGTAACTACGTGGTGACAGACCATGGTTCCTGTGTCCGCGCCTGCAGTTCTGACAGCTACGAGGTGGAGGAAGACGGAGTCCGCAAATGTAAAAAGTGTGAAGGGCCTTGTCGCAAAGGTAGGGAGCCTGCTCAATGTGGGGACAAGGCTGTTTCTCTGGTCCTGAAGCTCCCTACAGGCCCCTCAGCATCACACATGGAAGAGATTTGAGTAAATCTCTTTCTTTAGGCTCGGAAATTTGTTCCTTCCTTTATATTCTGTCCTGTTCTTGAAGTATCCTCGATGCCAACTTACTCCTACTTGGCCTTTACTTTATCTTTTATTTTTAAACTTTTCAAACACCCAGAAATGTTGCAAGAATAGTACAATGAACACCCATTTGCCTTTCATGTAAATTCACCAATTTTTAATATTTTTCCACACTGCTTTCAGTCTCTCCATGTTTGTGTTTATATACGTGTGTATACATGTATGCAGGCATACGTGTGTGTATTTTTTCTGAACTTTGTGATGATTACAGATAACACTTCACCCCTGTGTATGTTGGCATACTTTTCCTACAAAGGGAGACATTCTCCTAAGTAACGAAAGAGTTTCACACTCATCCCGAGTTTAATGTCACTCACTACTATCTTCTAGTATTCAGTTTCATTTAAACTTCCCCCTACCATCCCAATAAGTCATTTGTAGCCGTTTTTCAGTCTAGAAGCCAATCAAGGATCATGGGGTTCGTGTAGATGTTCTGTCTCTGTACTCTTCGTCAATCATGAACTTTCCTCAGCTCCCCTCCCCCACGTGACCTGATGCTGGGAAGAGGCCAGGCCAGGTGTTTTGCAGAATATCCCTGCATGTGGCTTTGCCGGTTGTTTCTCCTCGGGGTTGGACTGAGGTGGAGCATTTTGGGCAGGGGCACTGCATAGGCCGTGTTAATCTCCTCTCATTGTATCACATCGGGTGGCACATGATGCCATTTTATCCCATTACTGATGGTGACAAATCTGATAATATGCTTCAGGTAGTGTCCCTCAGATTTCTTGGTGGTTATAAAAGAGTGAGTTCCTGTTTCTGTCATTTCTTCTACATTTATTAGTTGACATTCTTTTTTTTTTTTTTGTGGGGAAGACCAGCCCTGAGCTAACATCCGTCGCCGATCCTCCCCTTTTTGCTGAGGAAGACTGGCCCTGGGCTAACATCCGTGCCCATCTTCCTCCACTTTATATGGGACGCCGCCACAGCGTGGCTGACAGGCAGTGCGTCGGCGGGCGCCCGGGATCCGAACTCACGAACCCCGGGCTGCCAAGCGCGGACTAAACCGCTGCGCCACTGGGCGGCCCCGACATTCTTTTTAAAAAAATTTTTTTTAGTACCCATGTGAAATCATAGAATCCTTTTTTATTCAATTTATTGTAATCTATTCCTGTCATTATTCATTCTGGTGTCTCACGTGTGGCTGACAGGAGCCTCTCCAGGTGGCTTCTGTATCCCTTTAGCACGGCCCATGTCCAGATCATGTCTTCTACTCAAAATGTACTATCTACACTCTTTGTACCTTGCTGCTTAAACTTCATGTATCCTGGAAGTCTCTCCAAATGAGTCCACATGAATCTTCCTCATTCTGCTTTGTAAGTGACTCCCATGTGTGACTGCACCATAATTCATTCAAGCCATCTCCCTTTATATAGTCATCTAGATTGTTTCTGCTATGTTGCTGTTATAAATAACGCCTCAATGAATAGCTGCTTACCTGGAATATCCACTTCAGATGCTACCTTCCTTATGAAGCCGTCTGTGATTTCAGTTAAAACTGATTGCTCCCGTAGACACTTCACATGTATTCTTTCATGGAGCAGACTCAGCCTTCGTGTTCCATGTCATCGAATCCTCCCAGCCCCTCCAGGAGGTCTGTGCTTTTATGATCTCCATTCTGCAGATGAGGATACTAAGTCACAGAGAGTCTAAATGACTTGCCCAAGGTCCAGCAGTTGGGAATGGCAGAGTCGAGACTTTCTTTTGTAGTCTTGGTCCCAGGCCAGACCTGGCCGTGTCTGTCTTCCTGGTCTCATAACTCCTGTGGAGCAGGTGGGCTGGTGCCCTGAGAGATGAGCATCCTTTGGCTTCAGGAAACCTCCTGGCAGAGGAGACATGGAAGGAAGGAAATAAAAACTTGGGGGTGGTGTGTGGCAAAGAGGAAGTGACAAAGAAGAGTTAAGCCACTGAAGAGAGAGAAGGTTACTACCAGCACCCTCTAATGGATAGACAAAAATCAGAGATTGTTTTTGTTTTTATTTTTTGTTCAACAAACATTTCGATTCTCCTATAATCCTTATGCTCTACTTTTCTACCCATCCCAGTTCATATCCTGGGAGTAGTGGCCAACTCAGATCCCTTTGGATATAGGGCGAGGCCACTGGGTAAGGGAGGAGGTACTGGGAAAACAAAGGCCTGAAAAATGTGGGTGCTGATGGCCCACAGCTTCTCCAAACCTGATGTGTCTAGGGGTGAATGTATAATTTATTTCCAATTTAGGAATTAAAGTAACCCCACCATCACCATCACATACAAGCAGAGAGAGAATGAATATTCTATAAAACACGTGGAATTCTCTACCAGACCCGTAATTAAATGGCAAGTCCCCATATAGCAGGTGACTGCCCTGGGCTTGTCTTGCTGAAGCCATCTCATTCTCTATTGTCAGTCAGATCCTTGGAATCCCAAATAAGCCTGGCCATTGAATTCCACAACCCACACTGGGTAGATGCAGCACAGGGCAGCATGGAGATCCAGCGGCTGGTGGGATGGGCTTGGCAGCCAGTTGGCAGCTGGAGATTTCTTTGCAAACAACAAGGGATCCCTAACAGAGTGGAGCACAGAGGGGATGGTGGAGTAGCAGGGTGTGACTGTGTCCCCAGGAAGTCCTGTGGGAGGAGAGGATAGGACCTCATCCTGAACGATGAGATTTTCGGTGATTATACTTAAAGATAGTATAGTAAAGATAGTAAAGATAAAGTCTGGAAGATAGGTACCAAAAATTGCACTGTGAATTCTAGAGGGAGAGCTGCACCAGATAAATGGGCTTCAGGGTGGCGAGGGCATTTGAGATGGAGATTCAGGAGTGGACATAAATTAACAAATGGGCTCAGAGTGTGGAAAAGGGCATTTTAGATTGATGTAGCAATAGGACACAGATCAGAGTATTTGGTTTAAGTAAATACTGTGGAAGAAAAACAGTTTATCTGATAAAAGTTATTACAGTACTTCCTGTGATGTAGTATCAGACAGCCATTAAAAATCATGCTTGTGAATAGTTTTAATGTTATGACGAATGTTCATGGCACAATAAGTGAAGAAAAACAAAATACCAGCTACATATCTAGTGTGACATAACCATGGAGGATAGCTGGAAGGAAATTTTCTAAAATATTAAAGGTAGATAGGGGAATTGCTGGTCATTTTGTTCCTCTTTATTCTGTGTTTTCAACATTTTCTTAAATGAATGCATCTTACTCTTTCAAAAAAAAACCTATGTGTGTCGTTTCTTATGATAGAAGATGAAGCTGCCACTCAGGTGAGGGCAGTGGAAGGGCGTTGAAGGTTTGGGCAGGGGTACCCGATGAGCCCGTGCACAGAAGCGGTCCTGACAGCAGCAGCTGGACTGCACTATTGTGGAGAGGAAGAAGGGGTTGTTAAGAGCAATTAGATTCTGGTCCAGCTGGGAAATAATGAGGAGAACGCCAGCCCAGTAAGGACAGCTACAGCAACAGCATCCCCTTCTCTAACCACTGTAACCCCAAACCCCACCATGGTTCCTGGTACCTAGCGGGCCCTCCATCAATGTCTGTTGAGTGAATGAACAGTGGCATGGCTGTGCTGGTTCTCGTGGCTATAATTCCCTTCCTGCTCCCCTCTTCCTGTGGAACCCTAGCTATTCCTAATTCAGCAAATGTGAATGGAACAAACATCTCCCTTATCTTTACAGTTTGTAACGGAATAGGAATTGGTGAATTTAAAGACACACTTTCCATAAATGCTACAAATATTAAACACTTCAAAAATTGTACCTCGATCAGCGGAGATCTTCACATCCTGCCAGTAGCATTTAGGGGGTAAGTAGCAGATTAAGTTACTGGTGTAGAGGAGAACAAAAGCTGCCTCATTCCCCAGTAGAGACTGTGACTCAGTAACCACCCTCTGTTTGTCTCAGTGACTCCTTCACACGGACACCACCTCTGGACCCCAAGGAGCTGGATATTCTAAGAACGGTGAAGGAGATAACAGGTGTGCTCGACGTTTCATATGAACATGAAGGGGAAGTCAGGGTTTTATAGACAGAACCTTTAGACGTATTTCCTTCTCCCTCAGCATAAAAACCTTTTTTTCTGAAATTCTATCATTAATGACTAATTAATTCCTTGACATTTTTCAAAAATGCAATTTCCCCTGCATGCGAGGGGTGAACACTTTAAGCAAAGACTCAGATCATTCATGACTTCGTGTGGACATGTTTAATCCCTCACCTCCCCAGCCTAGGGCGATGTCCTTATGGCCCAGCGGCTTCCGTGGGTAGAGGGAGGAGGAGGGCAAAATGGTGGGGGAACAGCACGGGCTCTCAAGCCTCATAGACTAGACTTCGCATCCCTGCTCGGCCACCAGCAGGCCTTGGGGCCGTGCCTGCTGTCACAGCTCCACTTCCCTCAGCCCTAAAAAGGGAGTAGTGAGACCTAAATAACAATATTGTTTTGAAGATTGAAATTAAATAGGGAAAACATGTAAATCTCCTCGGATGTAATAACAGCTCAACACATGGCCACTGTCACCAAGATCAGGAACCTGTTTGCGGTTGTCAGCGAGGCTCTCAGGGCTGCAGCACCATGGGGGTAGCCTGGGAGGTGGGAGGTGGGCAGTGGGAGAGATGCAGCGAGGGATGGGAATTCCAGGAGAGCAGGATGCCTGCTGCAGACTCGTGCTTTGCTTGCATCTGCACATGTGTGTGAACTCAGTGGAGATGATAACACAGATCAAACCAAATGTTCATATTTCCTGCTCCTATTATAGTCTCTTGAGAATCCTATAATGATGTCTCATACAAAGAAGAAATTTCTAAGCGGTGTGTGTCTGAACCTTCCTTCTGCCTTACAGGGTTTTTGCTGATTCAGGCCTGGCCAGAAAACAGGACTGACCTCCATGCTTTCGAGAACCTGGAAATCATACGTGGCAGAACCAAGCAGCAGTAAGTTTACCCCAGCCAGAGCCTGGTAGATCCTTTCTTACTTATTTATTTTGAAGTAAGACTTAACAGAAGAGTTTGATATTAATTAGACTTACAGAAGTGTTGCAAAGACACTACAGAGAGTTCCCTATATCCTTCACACAGCTTCGCCTAATGTTAACATCTTACGATGGCCTGGTGCAAGTATCAAAATGAGGAAATTAACATCGGCCCAGACTTGTTTCCGACTTCACCCACAAATGCCTTTATTCTGTTTCAGTGTCCAGTCCAGTATCCCACACTGCATTCTGTTGTTTTACATCTCCTTAGTCCCTTGCAATCTTATAGTTCCTATGTCTTTCCTTCTCTTGCATGACACTTTTGAAAAGTACTGGTCAGGCATTTTGTAGAATGACGGATGTTTTCTCATGATTCAACTGAAGTTATGCATTTTGGGCAAGAAGAGCACTGAGGTGACCTGCCCTTCTCAGCACATCATATCAGGGGACCTGAGAGGCTTTTTAGCATTAAATGTTTCTTTAGGATTTCCACTTTTCCAACTCCAACAGTGAAATACATACACACACACACACACACACGCTTGCATCTTTAACACAATAAGTGTAATAATGAGTTTTGTGGTGAGGAGGAATTTGGGAATCTCTTGGTCAAACATGCCTTGGAAACAGTCTGGTTCCAAGAACTATTTCCCATAATTGACTCCTAAAGGACCACATACTATAGTGCAGTATTAAAGAACATCAGGAGATGGTACACATAAAATAAGCACTGCTTTCCAAAAATGGCCTTGGCTGTGTGTCTCTGATGCTGACCCTGTAGCTGGCATTGCTTCCCAGAAAGGCCCTCTGCTCTGAGTTCTCAGGAAGACTTCCTTTGCCCAAGGTTCATATGAGAGAAGAGACTTCAATCAGTTTTCTTGGGTAACTGGTATACACTTTTTGGCATAGTTTTAGGGATTTAAAGAAGATAAGGTTTACTTTTTTGTTTTTACTGAGAAGTCCAATGACACACAGTCCCTACTGGGGTAGGGTGACCACTGGTTCCAGGGTGTGTGGCTCACCAAAGCCAGGCCAGCCCTGCATGAAAGACCCCAGCTTTGTCTCTGGTGTCTTGGCTCCCTTGGGTGCATGTTGGGGAGAATTCCTAACAGTTGTGGTGCAGGCCTCCTACACAGGGCCCCTTGCTTTCCCCAGGAGCCGGATTGTGGGGAGAAAGGGTGGGGAAAGAAAGAGAAACAAGGAGAGAAGGAGTCTCCAAATTACACTTGAAACTTTTGTCATCTCACACCTTAATTATCAGTCTCTTCATTCAGTACTGTCTCAACTGGCCCATTCTCCGTCCTGGTGTCCAGTGAGCTTCCTAAAAATGCAGATCTCTTTCCTGTGGTTTCCCATCCTCTGCAAACAACCACTCAAGCTCCTCCACATGGTGTCTTATGTCTTCTGTGCTCTGGCCTCTTCCAGCCTCCCCAGACCCCTCTCTCAGGCCTCCCCACCTCCACATTTCTGCTCCAGCCGTAGCTTGTGGTTCTCAGCAGCTGTCATGTGCTTTCTTGCCTTCCCGCCCCTTCAGGTGGTTCAGGATTTCCCTCCCTTTAGTCTGAATAACTTTCATCCAGTCGCTTGATGAACACATACTGATCTCCTGGTAGGATTCTAGCAAAGTGTTGGGTGGTGAAGAAAATATCATAGTTTCTGCTCCTGAGGTCCTCACAGTCAGGCATCACCTCTTCCAGGAAGCCACCCCTTTCTAGACATCCCTCGCCAGACTTCTTTAGATGTCCCTGCTCTTTGCCTCCCATGGTGCCCATTATCACCATACTCATGGTGCTAGGTTAAAATTATGTTCATATGATTGTATCCTCACTAGACAAAGGGTTCCTTGAGAATAGGAACCTACATTTAACCTACAGAGAATTAGTCACATATTACCTCAAATGTTTGTTCAATATATGGATCAATGGATGCATCAATGGATGGATGGATGGAAAGAGGAACCTGTGACTTTTGAAATGTATTTGGATGTTTGAGAGATTAGAACATGTTCTCAATTCCCAGGCAAAATAAAAATGCAGTAAATAAAATAATGACATTAAAACATTTATTCAGGGTCCGGCCTGGTGGTGTAGTGGTTAAGTTTGCACGCTTCTCTTCAGGGGCCTGGGGTTCGCAGGTTCGGATCCCGGGCATGGACCTACACACTTATCAAGCCATGCTGTGGTGGCATCCCACATACAAAATAGAGGAGGATTGGCACGGATGTTAGCTCAGGGACAATCTTTCTCAAGCAAAAAGAGGAAAATTGGCAACAGTTGTTAGCTCAGGGCCAATCTTCCTCACAAAAAAACCCAAAGCAAAAAAACACATTTATTCAGCCCCCAGTCTGCCACCGGGATTAAAGATATTAAATGAACAAGGAACTAGCTTTTCTGTGGAGGAACTTAAAAAACACTTGCAATTTTCAAAAGCTGTAATACATACCTTCTGCAGTGTGACTTACGATCTCTGGAAGGCAGTCTGTAAATCTAAATAAATCTACAGTGGTCCAGAAAAGCAAAATAAAGTTTTTAGTGACATTATGTTTTCATAATTTTTCACAATGTTATTTTTCTTCTTTCCAAATTAGTGGTCAGTTTTCTCTTGCGGTCGTCGGCCTGGACATCACGTCCTTGGGATTACGCTCCCTCAAGGAGATAAGCGATGGAGATGTAATCATTTCCGGAAACCGAAACTTATGCTATGCAAATACAATAAACTGGAAAAAACTATTTGGGACC
This sequence comes from Tapirus indicus, assembly GCA_031878705.1. Taxonomy (NCBI): domain Eukaryota; kingdom Metazoa; phylum Chordata; class Mammalia; order Perissodactyla; family Tapiridae; genus Tapirus; species Tapirus indicus. Next base: position 63,675,633 of record CM062917.1, on the reverse strand, counting down.
TCAAGTCAGAAAACCAAAATCATAAACAACAGAAGTGAAAAAGACTGCAGTAAGTAATCACTTTTGTTTGATTGTGAAAATGGTTCCAAAGGGTCACTTATTTTGATTTAAAATATTGAAGGGCCATTCCCATACATTTAAATTACTTTTTTTATTCCTTAAGAAGCAAATTAAAAGAAATCTATATATTCTTAATTGTGAAGTTATCATGTGATGTTCATCAGAATTGTTTCTAGATCATTCTCATTTCACAGGATGAATTTGCCTTGAGGTTTATGCTATCAATTATTTGTAGTTTACTAAACTAAATTTAGTATTAATTATATTACATTTTAGCTGTAGGTTCCTCCCTGCTCATTTCAGCCTCTCATGACTATAGCTACACACACACACGAATGGGATGAACATTTCACATTGGCATTTCCTATGCTGAGTTTAGAGCCACAGCCTGCTTTCAAAGCTGGGCGTGCACCATCACCTTGTGCTGAGACCCTGGCCCCTGGCAGAAATAGATCTGAGTTCAAATCCCGGCTCTAGCCCTTCCTAGCTTTGAGATCTTTGTCCATTTACGTAATATCTTTATGCTTTGGCTTTCTCATCCATGAAATGGAGATAATAATGATTCCCATTGCTATTGAGAGAATTAAATGAAATTCTGTATGTAAAGCTCTTGGTGCAGTGCCTGGCACATGGCAAGTGACCACAAACCTTCCCTATTGTCACCGTCAGCTATGACATTCATCGGCAAAATACCACCCAGGTCTCGTCTAGGTCCCTTTGGCCCCCAGTAGGGAAAAGGGAACTTGCAGTTTGCCTCTGGAAGCCCCTTTTGTGTCACTGCTTCCTTTAGGGCCCCCAGCATGTCTGTGCAACTCAAGATCACAAAGAACCCAGCACCTCACTTAACACGTGTTGTCTCAACTGGTCCCTCTGGTCGCTTTCCCATGACTGACTCCTGTGCTCACTGTCTTCTCAGAGGCCGTTGGCCACATCTGTCATCCACTGTGCTCATCAGAGGGCTGCTGGGGCCGGGAGCCCAGAGACTGCGTGTCCTGCCAGAACGTCAGCCGTGGCAGGGAATGTGTGGAGAAGTGCAACATTCTGGAAGGGTGAGAGGTTATCTTTTAAACCATTTGTTTTGATTAAAAAAATAAGACTTAGGATCTTATAGCTTTTATTGTTATTCAGCTTGATTCTTTTCTTTTGGTTTGTTTGTTGGCAACTGTTAATCACAATAGGAAATGAACAAACTTTTTTTCATTACTTAATTGAATCCAATAATTTATAGAATCTCTTTTTCTGGATATATCTTATATTTTTCTAGTTCCCAAGTTCCCAAGACAAATAGAACAGCCATCAATGGTTCATATGGTGAAGATCCTGGCCGTTAGTTCTTTTCTTTGCTGTACACTCATCCTGCTGAGTCAAAATATATTAATACAAGTTACATTTCCTAGTTAATTTTTGTTTTATGTTCAAGAAACACTGAACAGTGCTAATAATTTTAAAGATAACCATGGGCAAAGATATAATCATATAACATTTGTTGAATTTATTTGCAATGAAGAAAAAGAAAAAGGGAAATTCCCTTAAAGAAATTCCCTTAAAGAAAAAGGGAAATTTTGTGGTAGGAAAAAGCCATAGGCATTACAGATGGCTATAGAAAATCTTACTTCCTGTTCTGCTGTCAGGGCTTAGGCCACAGCTTGGGTCCAGAAACATTCAGGAGCAGAATGAGGACCAAGTTCAATTCTGTAGGAATCCTTTAGCTGACAGACTTATTAACCTAACAGAGTATTTTGCATAATTGATGTTGCTGTTTCAACAAGTGGAAATACTGGTGCAATCCTGACTGCTACAAATTGACACTAATCTCATGTTTTCAGTTTTCACATCTCTTTAAAGAGACAAAGTAATTAAAATAACCATGTTGGTGGTGCCCCATACCTTTCCCATAGAGAACCCTGGTGTCCAGCAGCACCTGCTCCCTTTTCAAGACAGGTCCTTCAGCAGGCATGGTAACCCAGAGGAGAAGCACAGAGAAAAACCAATTCCAAGTATTTCGTTTCATTGATGCCATTTGCCTGGAAGGGAGGACTTACAGAACACGTTTTTGGGTGTAAACATCCCCTGTTCTCTGCCTGGAGGGAAGACTCGTGGTTAATTACCTAGGCAGATTTCAGTCTTCTTAACAGCTGTCACAACTATTTTGTCTTTTCAACCAAACATCAGCTTCTTGCGTAGCATTGATCTACATCTTTGGAGAATGGTGAAAATACTACAAGCAAATTTTTTCACACCTGTGTTCCATACTTACTGTTTTTAGTAATAACCATTGAGCAAGTTTTAATATCTCTCCTTCCTTTTCCTGTGCATTAATTTAGTTACCATTTCTTTCCAGTTTAATTTAAATATCCATGAATCTGATACAGGAGAGAGGGGGTGCCTCTTAAGGATTGTTTTCTTTTTTATCATTTGTTGGCTTGCTTTCCTAGTATACAAAAACTGTGCCTGTAGAAAAACATAGGGAAGATGCTTTGGTTATAAATGAAGCTTACGTGTTTATTCAGGGAGATGACCGGGGATTTAGTTACTAGAATCAATTTATTCTATTTAGTCCTAGAGTCCCTATTGTATGACTTTCACCTAAAATTGTTGTGAATTTCTGAGAGAGGTGATTCGTGTCAAATGAAATTTCAGACATGTCAACTCAGACAGTTGTAACCACCCAGCATTTTGAAGCAGGGTCTCTTGGAATGGCACTGATCGGTTTCCTTTCTTCTTCCTCTCAGCGAGCCAAGGGAGTTTGTGGAGAATTCCGAGTGCATACAGTGCCATCCAGAATGCCTGCCCCAGGCCATGAATATAACCTGCACGGGACACGTAAGAACACATTTGATGTTGTTCCCTCACACATCACAGGGAAAGCACCTGTAGAACCACAACAACGACCCAGCATCATGCTGGAGCTCCTCAGGACAGTCGTCCAAGCCCACTTCCCAGGCGAGAGGCTCTGCGGTCTCACAGTTGGGTCAGAGGGGCTCTGATTGAGTTGAAGTCCTCACGCAACCTGCCTGGCAGGATCATTCACCTTTTCTGTCCAATATCCCCAAACACATTTAATGACGACCACTCTCACCACAAAACAGGGAAGCCTGTGGGGACTGGGTGTGTTGTCAGCCAGTTTTAATTATTTCTGACATCTGTCATCATTGCTTTATCATTTTAATCAAACATTTTCAAATTCTTGTTTAACATTGATTTATAATTATCTGAAGAATTTTTAAAGAAACACCTAGGAAAACTTTTCAAAATTCAATTTTATATCTACATATTCAGTAATAATCTTTTAAGAGTGTAAATGAGAATTCAGGTCCCTCTCACACCAGTGTCCTAATGTTGTTAATGCTCAATATTATTTATATAAGGAGCTCTGTTTGGATTTGATCTTCAACAGCCATATCTAAATCTACTAATTGAAAACAGTTTTCAGAAGTTCTCTCTAAATCGGGCAGAAGATGACAAGACTGTGTTTTGAGGGATAGGCTGCCAACATGGCTGGTTACAAAGTAAACCCCTGATTTATAAGTTTCCATGGTATTGGGTTAAATTTTCATCATTGAAATAAAATAATTGGTGATACTGACTTTGTCATCTAGTTGGTTCTGACTCTGGGAACACTGTCTTTGAGTGGACAAACCTGAGACGTCAGAGAACTTAGCCAACGGGCAAATCCTTCCCTACCAGTGTTATTTCAGTCCTTTGATGAAGCATGTGGGACACAACTCAAGCAGTCCCAAGGCCTACATTTCTGTGAGTTTTGCGAGAGCATTCCAACTCCGACAAACAGGATCAAATTTCGCATGTGACACAGTTAATTCTGCAGCCACCATTGCACTTGCCACTTGCCACCTTCTTGTCACTGAAGAAATGTAGATGTGGGTTTTCTTAAATTTGCTTTGGCAAGTCTGGCTTCCCTCAGAGCTTCCCTTTAGCTTCAAATATGATATGCAAGAAAGTCCATCTGACAAAAAGGATATAAATATACATGAAGGCCAGTCAAGATTGTTTTGACAAGGAATGATCCCACAATGTATTAAGTAAAATGTAATAAAGTATATAGTGTAGTTTCTTTTATGTTTTTATATATTATATGCATTTAAAGTCAGGAAGACTTCACACTAAGCTACTAATAGTGGTCATATCAAGCAAGCAGAATCACAGACAAACTTGCTGGTTTTTACTTTAAGAACTTCTATATTATTTGACTTTTTTCACAATAAGTATTTTAAGTAAAAAGTTACTTCCATTTTGAAAAAGAGATATACATAAATGTATTTCTCCACTTTGGTGCAGGGACCAGACAACTGCGTAAAGTGTGCCCACTACATTGATGGCCCTCACTGCGTCAAGACCTGCCCAGCTGGAATCATGGGAGAAAACAACACCCTGGTCTGGAAGTTCGCAGATGCCAATCACGTGTGTCACCTGTGCCATCCAAACTGTACCTACGGGTGAGTGGAAGCTTAGTCCTAGAAAACGAAATGCAGAGCAACAAAATGTTTTCTATCTTGCAAATCTGTACATTGAAAATGTCTCCAAAATTCCCAGGCAATAAATTACAGAAGTCTGTATCTAAGTCATTTACTTCTGGTGTTTTGGCTCCAAGGCCGCGGCAGCAGCAATGATGTGCTTGTGGGCAGATCGCAGTGCTGGTAGGAATGCCTCTCAGCCTCTTGTGATGTCTGCCCTGCCAGGGCTCTATTCTGCAGTGCCAGCATGTCCCAACAAGGAAGAGTAAGTGACAGCATAGGCCCTGCCAGGTCTCTGAGGTTTCTGCCTATCTCTCCAGATGACTGGGATTCATAGGGGAATCTTTTATTGTTTTGCAATTAATATAAGATAACATTGCCTGAAATGTTGCTTAAAGACACTTTTTCTTTTAGCTAGTTGATTGCTAAGCTGTTACTAAGTAAATTAAAACTATTTTGACTGCAATTAACCAAAGCACTCTAAATGTATGTATCTTATGTACTGAAATGATGAATTTGGCAATCAAAGTGGACTATTCCCAGCAATCAGAAAGAGAAGTTGAGTTGTCATATATAATATATCACATTTCCTTGTATCTCTCATAATCCTCAACCTTACTTGGAGCCGTTACTCTTTGTTCTCTGGATCCATCTCTTACTAGCTGTGTGGCCTTGGGCAAGTGTCTCTCTGTGCCTCACTTTCCTCATCTATAAATTAGGATAATAATACTGCATAGCTCACAGAATTTTTGTGAACTTGAGTTAATATGTATATTATACTTAAAATAATAGTGCTCTAGTGGTTAAGATTCAGAGCTCTCACCGCCATGGCCCAGGTTCGTTTCCTGGTCAGGGAGCCACACCACCTATCTGTCAGTTGTCACACTGTGGTGGCTGTGTGTTGCTGTGATGCTAAAAGCTATGCCACCGGTATTTCAAATACCAGCAGGATTACCCATAGTGGACAGGTTTCAGTGGAGCTTCCAGACTAAGACAGACTAGGAGGAAAGACCTGACCACCCACTTCTGAAAATACTGGCCGTGAAAACCCTATGAATAGCAGCAGAGCACTGTCTGATACAGCACCGGAAGGTAAGAAGATGGAGCAAAAAGACCAGGCAAGGTTCCACTCTGCTGTACACAGGGTCGCTAGGAGTTGGAATTGACTTGACAGCACTAACAACAAAAACTTAAAATAGTGCCTGGAACACCTGAGCACTGATGGTGATGATGGAGCTGGTGATGAGGTGATAATAACAGTGATGGTGGTGGTGACTGTGTTGCTGTTAATGATGCTGGTGAAAGGAGGTGGTGTTGGTACCAGTGCTGGTGGTAGTGATGGGGGTGATTATGACTGTGACAATGATGCTGATTAGTGTTCTTTTTTTTGTTGTTGTTGTTGTTGTGTTTTTTTTGCTGAGGAAGATTCGCCCTGAGCTAATGTTTGTTGCCAATCTTCCTCCTTTTTTTTTGCTGAGGAAGATTCGCCCTGAGCTAACATCTATTGCCAATCTTCCTCCTTTTTTTTTTGCTGAGGAAGATTCACCCTGAGGTAACATCTGTGCCAATCTTCCTCTGTTTTGTACGTGGGATGCTGCCACGGCATGGCCACTGTTGAGTAGTGTAGGTCCACATCCAGGAACCGAACCCGGGCCACCAGAGCAGAGCGCACCAAACTTAACCACTAGGCCACTGGGGCTAGCCCATGATTAGTGTTCTTAAGGGATGCAGAACCTTCCAATTAGACCTCCAAAAATCAAGAGTCTTGAAAAATTTTCCAAATATGTCCTAAGTTTACCAAGAAATATTTTAATTGCATTTGTATGGAAGAGCCTGGGCCTGGACACAAGTGACTTGGATGCTGGAATGACTAGTACCCTGGTCAGCTTTCATCATTTCGCCTTCCTGGGTCTCAGCCACCATGGGGGTAAATAGAAGGGCTCCATCATTCTATGACCCTGTGGTCCAGAAGTTTCAGTCCTGGGTGACTGAGAGGTAAATCTTCAGCTAACATATAAGAAACCTGGGCGTTTCTTCTCTGGTGTGCGAAGGATTGGCTTCACCTGCTAATCAGGCTAATCGATTGGTTTATTCCAAATGATCTAGTGATATTTTGCCAAGTTTACCACCAAGAGAAGCAAAAACAAAAAAAAATTAAAGCCAATAAATTAATTTGAGTAGGGATGACATTTTTACAATGTTTAGTATTCCTGTTCCGTATTTGGCAAATGATGTATTTCTCCATATATTTAAGTCATCTTTTTTTCACATTTCAGTCAAGTTTTGCAGTTTTCTTCTTTCATGTCCCGCCTAAGTATTTTGTATTTATTTTCGCTATTGTGAAATGGATCTTGTTTTCTAAATATCTTCTAGTTTATTACTGTTAATATATAACAGCTTTTGATTTTTTTGGTGAGGGGGCATATTCATCATGCTCTGATTGGCTTTACTGAACTTCCTTTGAAATTAGTGTTTTAGTTCATGATCTTGAATTTTCCAGGAAAACAATCCTATCATCTCCAGTAATGCTATCTTCATCTCTTTTTCAAAAGTTTCAGATCATCTTACAAGGGCTAGAATTTCCAGAATAATATCAGACACAGTGGTAGTGGACATCAGAATTTTATATCTGATGGTGGTGGGAATGACTGTAATGAATCACCATTAAAAACAATATTCACTATTAATTTAAGATACTTATTATCTTGTTAAGGAAACAGTCATCTATTCCTACTTTTAAACTATTTTTTAAAATCCAGAATGGATTTTGAATTTTACCAAATACTTCCTCGGTAGCAATATAAGATTTTTCATATTTTTCCCTTTGGGTATATCAGCATGCTGGTCATACTGACCAACTGCAAACTCTACAAAGCATGATATAAACTACACTTTGCTAGTTTTTCACTTAATCTATTTTTTCATATTCCCAAAAAATAAGCAATTTGGAGCAGATTCTCTAAAACAGAATTATATTAGCTGTATAAAACAACGGTTGCATCTTTCCTTCTTTTTGTGTCTTTTAGGAATAAATGTGTATATATATTTGTGTGTCTGTGAGTGTGTCATTGGGCTTCCAGGGTGGGGGGGGGGTGTCCAGAAAGTCTTTGGGCAGTTGGAATTTTCCATAAATTTAAACTGTATATACAGTTTGCCAAATATAGAAAGAGGGAATTTACTCAAAATTTAAATAAAAAATGTTAATGGTTATTTTTTTCTTGTATTTCCTTCTACAATTTCTGTCTCTTTCTCCCTTTGTTTCAAATAAAATCCTGATGCTATGCTTTGACATACAGAGTTTCTTCAATATTTTATCTTTCGTATATTTGATGACCTTCCTTATTATGAGCCTTTTTGTTGATAGAAGAACATATAGTTTTATATAATCTTGTTATTACTATTTGTGTCTTCTCCCAAAATCATTAATTACATAAGAACTACATGACATAAATGGATTTAATTTTTAAAGTATGGGGAAATGTTGATGGCAATATAAGGGAAAATAAGAAAACATTTCTTTTATTGTGTACTTGTGATGTGCACATTATAAAATACCTTGTCTCACTGTTTTCTCGGAGTGGGTGTATGTATTTTTCCATTTGTATTGTTGAAGGAACCCTTAAAAAGTTCCAGTCATCAGCACAGATCATTAGCCAGTAGGGACAGAGCCCGAGTGTGGCCTGGGAGCTGCCTGCTTCCCAAAGGCCTCCCCACCACGGCAGGTCTGGTGCCCCAAGGGAGTGGTAAGGAAACTGGAAGCAAGTTCATTTTTAAGTGGAACCACATTTTCCTAGCTAGTCATGAGGGGAAGTTTTCATTGAAATTTTTATCCCGATAAATTAAATAATATGAAATTTTGCCTATTTTAATTACATGTAACAAAAAAGAATAAATCAAGCTGGGGACAGAGAGTAATTTCCTGATGAAATTAAATGATAGCATGATACAGCTTCTTTTACTTGACATACAACAATCATTTCTGCAAAATTATCAAGGGCACCGTCAGCTGTCCCAAGGGCCTTGTATTGTAACCTTTTGATCCTCAAGTCATTCTTTCTTACAGCACCTGCCCTGCCACTGTCCTTGTCAATCACCTCTTCAAAAGTGAACCGGCCTCCTTCCTTCTGAGCCTCTTATTTCTCAATGGCTTCCTGCCAGCAAACCCCACAGCACTGTCACAGTCTGCATAAAACCCTGTATCTTGTCCAAAATTCGCAATTTCAATTTGCACCCTCTTTGCAGAGTGTTCCCATTCTTTTCCAGTCTGCACACAGACAGGCACTGTGGGAAAAAACACTAGTGAGGGGGATATCGTGAGTAGGGTCAAATTTTATCAGTGGTCATCCATTAGTGAATGTTTTTTGTCTTTGATGATTTTGGTTTTCCTAGGGGATAATAGACTATGAAATAACAAGACCTCCTTGCACATTCCACTGCCTGAAGAAGCCTGCATGTCCGGTGCAGGAATGAAGGCCCAAATTCATTGCAGGGGCAAGACTGCATGGTCTGACACCATGGAAAAGAGGGAGGGCTTAGATCCTTAAAACCAAGAGGAGTGACGAGTAGAGATCAGAGCACTTTGAAAGAGAGAGAAAATGTTCAGGACCACAAGACAGTGTCAAACAAGCATCCCCAGTCCTCTTCATATATTTGAAATGTAGTTCTTCATCTTTCCCCAGGCCATGATAGGTCAGTCTTATCCATTTAATTGGAATATTTTGTTTTCCTATTGACATTTGTACTAGCAAATGTTGCTGTACTTCAAAGCCGACTTAGTCTGCCCTTTAAACCATCATTCTGTAATCATCTGATGGTAGTCCCCCCTACTGGGAACCCAGCTGTTCAAGAGTCACATTGAGACAAATTCTGTCTCTGCTTCGTGTAAGACATTTCAGTTGGATGGAAGTCAATCAAGCTGGCTTCTGCTCCTGGCTTTCTGGGTCTGAAGTCATCATCGCTACTTCTCTGCCACTGAGATTCATGTCTTTGCTCATCTGTTCCTCTCCCACTGCTCCTTGATCAACAAGGCCCAAGAAATGGTTCTAGTCTTGGCTCCCTCCCCTCCCTTTGGCTCGTATTGACATTCAAGCCAGCTGTGAGACAGCTATACTATGTCAAAAATAATACATGAAAACATTTCAGTTATGAAAACCCCAGCAAGTGTCTACTTTGTTCAATGCTAGAATAATCCCTGTCACAGAGTAGACACTCAAAAGTATTTGCTGAGTGAATGAATAAACGCATAATGAACAAATGATTAACCACCACTCCAGAATTGAGACACACTGGGATTTTAATGATTTGAGAATAATTTAACACACATTAGATTATGATTTAATAAAAATTCTCTGAGAAACAATGCTAAAGAAGTAGAAGGATCAAAATGTGTATTTGTCTTTCAACTCCTACAGCTGTGCTGGGCCAGGTCTTGAAGGCTGTGCAACAAATGGGTAAGTGTTACAGCTTTGTGTCTAATGGAACCTGTCAGAAATTACCCAATGTGCTCTGGGCAAAGATAATGCTTTCCTGCTGTTCTGGTTGCCTCCACCTCATCAGTTCTCACTTCTCTGGCCAGTGTAGGCATCCCTGGCAGGGACCACCTGCTGGTTCCCCCCACCCCTGCCCACGTTGTTGGGTGTGCTTCAGTGAGGGACAGAGGATGTGAGTGAGTGCTGCAGCCTGCTCCATGTGGGGGAGTGCTCACTGCCCAGCATGGCTCTGTCTGTGGAGCCGACCTCTGCCTTTGTTGTTACACCAGTTTTGTTGCCTCCTTCTCTTCCAGCTTCTCGTCTTTTTTTTCTCACTGACCCAGTTGGACCTATCACAATCCTGTCTTTGAATGACCTTTCTGTTCAACGCCAAAGCTCCAACTTGGGGGGATTTTCTCCTCTTACTTCCTTTTCTAAACATGACTTCCTTCAGCATTTCGATTCTGATCAGTTTGCCGTCGTTGCTGGAAGTGCTGCCCTGAGGAAAGCAGCACTGGGAATTCTGGGCAGACTCATTGGGAGAGAGGGTGCTATCCTTTACTAATGTCCAGTGAGGAAGCAGAATCCTGTACAAGACCCCTGTTTGCTGTTCCTGATATCCCCAACACCAGCCAAACTTCCAGGCACCTCTACTGTTTCTATAAAACCCCCTTCCCTCAACAACCCTGCCTCAACATCAGCTCACACCTCTGCCCCAGAATTAGCCATGATAACTGATCCCTCCTACTATCAAGTGAGACATTCAAAACAAATAAGGCAGTTTCTCAGAGATGAAGATCTCCTGTCACCCCCACCTCTTCACTGAGCCTACAAGGACCCTAGCAGAATTTTTCCTATTTTTCATACTACAGTCAGTATCTTAGTAACGATGTTTTCCATCACATCCCCACCTTGAAACCAGTCAATGACCATTCCTTGTTTTATTTACTCTTGTCAATTTTTTTGTTTCTCTTGTCATTCATCTGCCCTTACTGCTGCTTCCCAGGGAACATGTACTCTGTAACAAATTATTCCTTATATCTTCCAATGTTCCCTACAAAATAGTAAAAACCCAGTAATTCAAGCTCGTTAATTGGGGAGATAGTGTAAAGCAGGAGATGACTTTTGCACTCACTAGGAAGAAAGTATTGTAAATATTGTTTTCGTGAAGTACGTTTGACTCACGAGAAATTTGTAAGGATGCTGGCACATTTTTTGGGTGCAAATGATGCTTCTAACTGAGCTTTGATATTCATTAACATTTCTACCTGAAAATATGCAGTTTTCCAGAAGTTTAAATAGCATAGATACTTGAAAATAATAACATTATAAAGATTCTAAATTCAGAATCTACTAATTCAGATGGTTCTTCCCCAAGGAGCTTTAGAACCCGAGTTATACGTTTTTGCTGTCCCTGAAATCAGACACAACCTCGTGGGTGGAGGAGTGTGGTAGAGTGGTTTGAGGCTGCATGATGACCTCACTCACCTATGACAGTGATGCTTTCTATGTCAAAATCCTATCACTTTATAATCTCTGCCAAGCTCATTCATAAAGCATTTCACGTGGCTGTGGTCCCATCTTGAAAGCCAAGGACCCCTAAAGGAATCTCTATATTATTGAAAGAGTCCCTTCACGCTGCCTGGTCAGTAGACAATACACATCTCCTATGTGTGAAGTGTCATGCTTCAAACATATGGAGATACTCTTGGGATACATAACAAATTCATAGCAAAAGCATTATTGAAGTCTGAGTTACTTTTTGAATGATGTGTTTTCATAATCAATCTTTAATCAAGATTAAAATATAACCATCATATGGAGAGGTCCAGATGATACCTCAATTTAAAAAATGCAAAAGAGCAGGACAGAGGCAGTGGGTGCAAAGAAGTTGGAAACACTGCCCCAGAACTCTTAGCTTTCTTTTTTCCCTTTGGAAGCTGCTCAGCATTCCACTTTGTGAGAGAGTTTTAAATGTCAATGTAGTAAGACAAGCCAGAAATATATAAAATGCCAGTGTAATAAAATCTGTCAGCAAACCTTACCTTCCTGTGTGTCTCCACCTCTTTCCAGGCCCAAGATCCCATCCATCGCCACTGGGATCGTGGGCGGCCTCCTCTTGGTGGTGGTGGTAGCCCTTGGGATTGGCCTCTTTCTGCGCAGGCGGCACATCGTCCGGAAGCGCACTCTGCGCAGACTCCTGCAGGAAAGAGAGGTGAGTGCGCAGCCCGGCATGCGCGCCCTACCAGCACCCCTTCAGAATTCTCACTGCCCCACATAGGAGCAAGGGCTGTGCAGACATGCCATTTGAAATTTTGTATTTTAAATGTGTAATTGTATTATTATGCTTTATTTCCTGCGATGGAAAAAACAGAATCTCTGAATGTCCAATTATAAGCAATTAGTTACATTTTGGTACATCTATCCAATGAAATGCAAATGTTTCTAGGGTAAGTCACACAACATGGTTACAAAGCCATGCAGAGTCCTGTTTGCAGTGTAGCACCGGTGTACGTGCCCAGGAGAAAAGCGGGAATGGATGTGTGTTGAGTTCCTGCAAAGGCACTGTGGTCGAGGAGATGCCACTTTGGAAAATGCCGTTGTCCACACCAGTGCTGTTCCTTTTTGAGCACTGTGTGTGACTGATGTTATCCCTGACACTTATCAAGTGTCCAGCAGCATGTCGGAAGCCAGAGTCCCTGCGAGGAGAGACTCACAGCAGCTTGTAGCATAGTGGCAGCTGTGTGTTAGGGGGCCAGACAGGCTACCAAAATGTAAAATTTTCCTCACCCAAATGTTCTTAATTCCAGCTAATTAGCCTGGAAACAGAAATTGCATTTGTTAAAGTCCCTGTTCCTAACATGTCTTATGAAATTCTTTAGAGAAGGTGTCCATTTCTCCTTTTGAGTGAGCATGGAAGTTCTTTGTGCTAAAGCACAACCACACATTGCTGTGTCTGGACCTGCCTCACAGCCTCCTCCCCGTGGGCATTGAGTGTTGCAGCTGAGCAGCATCAGCTCTTCTTTCTTGTCCCTCACAGCTCGTTGAGCCTCTTACGCCCAGCGGAGAAGCTCCCAACCAAGCTCTCTTGAGGATCTTAAAGGAAACAGAATTCAAAAAGATCAAGGTGCTGGGTTCTGGAGCATTCGGCACAGTGTACAAGGTGAGGCCGCTGGAGACACTATCCCGAGGCTTCCAAGGACTCGGGTTGGCAGGCCCCTCACAGTCTAGGTGGGCGAATCCAGAGTCCTTGGCTGTGGTCTCCTCATCATCGTGGTCTGTTCTTTGTGTCACTGAGGGTTTGGGAAAGTCCAACGTTTTTCTCAAGTTATTGAGAGGAAATCTTTTGTAATCATGATGGCAAATAAGTGGTCCTGGGAGACCTGTACACAGGCAAAAACATTTTTCTGGATGACACACTGGCCTTTTAGAGGGTGGGTGGCACAGATGGAGTCTGAAGGAGGGTTACCTGTCACTGAGGGACAACATCCAAAGAAAGCCCAGGTCAAGACAGCTGCCTCTTAATTTGTTTTTCTAGATCCTCTTTGCATTGTCTGGTTTCAGTTAGGCTAGCCCTGGCATCTTAGAATTCTGGATGAAATGATCCACACTGGTTTTATAACTAGCACGAGTTGAGGGTTTTTTTTTTATCCTAACTGACTAATTCCTGGAACATGATAGCTAAAGAGCTGCTGAGATGTCATCACTCCCAGTTCTGACGGCCTTGCAATGCAGAGCTGTGCTCGATATCCCTTACCCTGTGGGATGGTGTCACTAGTAAAAGTCCAACCAGCTCACAAGTTCCATATTGCATGGTATGACTATTGCCAGTTGATGTCTTCCCTCTGTCTTTGTCATAGGGCCTCTGGATCCCAGAGGGCGAGAAGGTTAAAATTCCTGTGGCTATCAAGGAATTAAGAGAAGCCACGTCTCCAAAAGCCAACAAGGAAATTCTTGATGTGAGTGTCTGCTTTGTTGTCCGGTTGTACACAGGCCTGGATGTCAGAAGCTACCTTTTCTGGTGTCTGGCAACACATTGCTCTGTTTTAGACTTTTTTCATCGCACATTCTAAATGTTCACTCTTTATATCTTTTTTCCTTCTAGCTGTAGTTGGTGTAATCCCCTCTCAGGCCTTCTCTTATAGAGAAGACTCACCTCATCCATTCTGTTATCTCCCCCAAAGGATAGAAATTTACAGTTGCTGGGCATTTACCAGGGGCCAGTCTCAGTACCAGTTGCTTTACACACATTATCGCATGAATGCTCCTGATGAACCTGTGGTGTAGCTATTATGCTCAATGTTTTTTGGATGGAGAAATGGACGCGTAAAGAAACTTGCTAAGGTTCACACAGCTGGGATAAGATTCCAGCCCATCATTACTTCTGACTCTGAAACTCGCATTCATTTTGCGGTTATCTTATTTTTGAAATGGCTTTTTAAAGGTACCTAGGATTAACAATATGATGCCCACTCTATAAACTGTTGCCCACTTGCTGTACTTTCTCTCAAAATAATTTAAATGTTATTCTCCAGTGTCTGCTGATTGTTTTTATGGAGTAAGTCTTTAGAATGTTCCACAAGATGATTGTTATATTTTTAGTTTTGATTCTGTTGAAGTTTCTCCACCTCCTCTGGACCCTCACTAGCCAATTTGGGGGTTGCACACTCTTAGAAAGAGGCTGGGCCATCCTGGAATTTGGCAGAGCCCATTTCAAGGAGATGGTCAGAAAGATGCAGCGTGCAAACCCTCCAGGGTCTTGTGTTAACAACATTGGCCTCTGCTTGCTGTGGTTTGTGAAAACTCTTGCCCTTGTCCCAAGGCAGAGCCAGTGAAAGGGGAGGCAGAGGGTTCAGCAGTGGGTTAGAGAAACAGAGTCAAAGAAAAAGGAAAATGACAGTCTTCATTCCCTCAAAAATATAGAGAAATTAGCCAAGAAGGATAAAAGTCAGGTGTAATATTCCCCACCCTTGTATCTAACCCACAGAATATATAGTAAGCAAAACAAACATGAGCCTTTTTAAAAAGGTGTTCAGACACAATGAACTGCCCAGTGGCGTAACACTCTCCACTTCAGTTTTCTCCAGGCGACCTCCCTACTTTTATTATAGTGAGGAGATTCCCGCTCTGGTACACTTCTAAATGAAAGATGATGTATTAATACAGTGCAACAGAAAGTCTCACATACTGCTGATATACTTATCAAGCAAAATTATCTTTCATTTTAATGGCTTACAAATTGATATGAAGTTCTGTTAACACAATGTCAGCTCCTATTAACATAACCACAGGAAATACAGTGGACGAGCCGTTTGTGGAGTTCGTCACTTACAACCTCTGGCTCTCTCACCTATACTGTTAAAAAGAAAATCTTTTTTGCAGAACTTGCTTCCTTAATTCATTTTTTACTCATTTAAGAAATTCTAATAAATTTCACAAAATGATGTTGAAATGTGAATTTCAACAATATTTATAGTGCAGAGTAAAGGTGATTTTGAAGACAATAGCTATGCTTTGGGGAAGGAAGTAGTTTTTCACTGAAACAGGGCTCACTGAACAGGGCTCCCAGGACTTCTAAAATTGGAGGAAATCTGCTTTTGTGGGGCAGAGGAGGGGTGGAAGACAGAGAAAGTAAAGACTTACAAGTTTAAAAAGTTAAAAAGTCCCTTTTTTGCCTCTTGCTCTGCCTCTCTCCTGCCGTACCTCCATTGTTTGTATTTCCCATCCTCCCCCACCTCCCGTTTCTTCTTCCTAGTCATCTTTGTCTTCTCTCATGTCAAATGTTCTGACTCTTGGTGGACAGCATGCCTGAGACGGGCGTTCTCGTTTGCTTTTCCTGCAGCTCCATCTGCCCAGCACCCAAAGGTACCTGTTGGTGCGGGGTGTCGTGTGGGTGATGGAGAGCCCCTGCAGGAAAAGAGGAAGCTGAAGCAGCTGCTTCTGCCAAAGGAAGCAAAAGACAGCGGTTCTAAGGCCACTTTCCACAGTGGGTTGAGGAGCAAGTTAATCCTGTGATAGGACAGCCCACGGGGCTGGGTGTGTTCTTTGAAATGCTCACACGCGTGTCAAGGGTTCCACTCAGACTCGTCTTCCCCCACCGAGGCAGACGGAGACACTGAGGCCCAGCACACACACGGTAACCTCTGGCTTAAGTTGCTACCAGTGTATTAGTTAACTGCTAAAGTTCCAAAAATGTAGGGCTACCTACTCTTCATTCTTAAGCTCAGGCATCTGCCTTTGCTGAAGGAGTTTACAATCTAATGGAATCCTTTTCCCCAATTCTTAAAACACTCCACAGTTAAGGGAGACAAGCAGGAAGGAAGGCACCAAGTTATTGGGGCAGTTGGGACAAAATAATAAACTTTCGAGGTCACCAAGCCTCAGAGACACCCCTGCCATGTGACTCAGGCATCAGCCTTGGGGTCCTCTAGCGTGGGCTCCTCCTGCCAGCCTGCAGGCCTGGCTGCGCAGCTCAGTCCAAGACTGTTGTGGAATACCAAGCATGCTTGCTGTAGGTCACAGTGCACCTTGGAGAGTCCAAGATAAACAGCAAAGAACAAAGCTCACTTTAACTTCTGTGCACGCTGAACAGGACACACGACCAAACAGTGTCCCCATTGTGCCTGGGGGTGGGGCAGAAGTGATGGCCTGGTTCTGTTGCTCTATCAGATTTTAATAGGATCAGGACTTGGCCAGGCTCCAGGCTCTGTGTGGCCCGACACCCACGCCCCATGCTCTGTTCCGCGACTCCCAGGTCCAGGTCAGCTCCTCGCTGGCCCCACAACAGATGGGAGCTCAAACTGCTCCAGTTTGCAGATTTTTCTCCCCTCTAAAATGAATACAATATGTTTCCAATTCTCAACTAGATCTTGAGAAAATAGGAACAGCCAGACGATTTCTTTGGTATTATGGCTGTACAGTTTCCCAGGCTCGAGGGAAAGATGTGATTTGTGCTTTTCTGGCAATCGCATGGCCTATTAATTTTTCCATAGACTTTCCAGTTTAGATTTAGGGCAGGCAATGGAAAGAGAATGCAAAACAGATTTATATATGTGCTGTGTGTGTCATAGCATCTGGATTTCCTGGTAGACCTTTATCCAGAGCACTCAACAGGGGCGGCACAGGAGGCCACCGGGCAACATGGCATGCGGGGGAGCAGGGGTCAGGGAGGGCCCAGCCCAGGGGGAGGACACCCCATGTGGGCCCAGCGCTGACACTCAGGACGTGGTCTCAGGTGGGCCATTCGCCTCCCTGGGCTTCGATTTTCCTCTTCAGACTTCAGATAACAGCCCCAGAAGAAACACACTTGCGAGCCTTTCCAGTTCTGTTTATAAATAGCCCTTCTTGAAGCTGTAGGGATGTTCGAATGTCCATAGTATTAAATATCTACTCTTTACTGTTGTGATAATCAGTTCTCAATATAAAAGAAAAGAAATACAGACTCTACTTGAAAGCAAAGCACCTGCTACTCACGAAAGCATCCCAGCGTCTGCAACAAATATTAAAAGTGATAAGGATTTCTTTTGTTAATGGAAGTGGCATGGTCTCTGATTTGTTTTGAATGTCTGGCTTTGTATGGTTTCCGTGTGGTTCAGCCCAGATATCGTTGAAGCATTTATGTGCCTAGATGCATGGTGGGCACCCTGGATGACGAAGAAGAAAAGGCCCGGCCCTCCCACCCAAATGCTTAGCACACACACGGCCATCTGTGCGCAGGAGCAACAGATCCGTAGTGTCTGCCCACCGGGCTTAGTGGTCAAGAGCTCTGGGCGTGCGCCGGGGGCTGGAGTGCAGGCCTCTCCCCAGAGAGCTTGGCGGGCAGGGACACTCTTCTAAATCACACAAGTATTCAAGTGCAGATTGTGAGGAGTCCCCCAGGTCTGTTCAGACAGATCAGATCCTGGGCCTGCCTCCCTACATCTCACCCAGGGCCTGGGTGGGGCCCAGGAATTTACATCTCCAGCAAGTTCCCCAGCTGCGTAGAGCCTGCTCCCCCAAGGACAAACTGCAAGGTACCAAGAGAGTTTCACTTAGGTTGGGGGATCTGAGAGGCCCCTCTGAGGAGGAGTCAGCCAGGGAAAGGGGAGATGGAAGGGCATTCCAGACAAAGGGCCTCATGGGCGAGGGCCTGAGGAAGGATTGAGAGAGCAGAGAGCGGGAGGAGGAAGGGGCTACACAAGGAAGGGCTGGACAGGCAGGGCCTGGCACTTCCCAGGAACAGCAAGGGCCAGGAAAGGGTAAAGGCCAGAAGCTGGGGTGGTATGTTTGTGTTTAGGAATATGTGTGCGTGCTGCCTCAGCCTCACCACCCATCTCCTCCTTCACCTCTGGCTGCTGCGGTGCTCTCTGCTCTCCAGCATCCCAGAGCACCCCCGCCTGGCGCCTTCCCCTGGCCTGCGCTTGCTTCTTCAAGGAGAGCCCAGCTCGCCCAAGTTCATGCTCCAACCACTGGAGTGGCCAAGATGTGAAAAGGAGCCTCTGAACTTTCTCTTGCAGGCCATGTGGTCCCTTTCACACCCGAATAAAAGGTCACCACTCTCTGTATTTCAAAGGGAAAGTGAGAATTTATGGGTGGAAATTGAGGATTCCCTAATTCTCAGTCAGACTTGAGGGTTGTGTGCACAGTCATAAATAAAATCAGCTTCCTCTGCCCAAGACTAGCAGAAGGGTTAAAGTCCATAACCATGGATCTGTGTCAAACAAAGACTCCTCCCTTGGCAGCTGGCGGATTTGTTGTGGGGGGTGGTGCATTTTGCAGAGCAGTGTGGTTTTCCCATCCCATGACTGAGGAAGGGGGCAACACAGACCATCTCTCTTTAGAAATGATGCCTGGGCAGCCAGCCGAGTCTGCAGTCACTGGAGATGCCATGCCCTCTGTCCGTTTCAGAGCGTGAAACGGATACAGTGATAGGGCTTCTCCTGCTCCACTTTGCAGAGGTGGCCCCAGGAGCATACCAGCGCTGTGGCGGGCTCCCTCCCCATTGCCCACTGTACAACTGGGAACAAACACTGCTCTGTTGAGACGTGCACTCTCCATGGCTGCCTGCTGGCTCGTGTGACCTCCACTGGGAGCTCTCACCACCACATCCTGCAGCACCTAGAACGAGGGTTCTGGACTCAGTGGGCAAGTCATTATCCAAGGTGTAGGGCTCTACATGGATTCCACACTCCTTGACAGCATTTTAAACGGCAGCATCTTTAGGCTTGAGGTGCAGGTGTTCATAACGAAGACGTCAGCAATGCCCAAACTTGGAGACATTGGGTCTCATTTTCATCCAGCATTTTGCCAAGAGCAAATGTTGCCTGGGTTTCTGTGAAGAGGAGGCCCTCCATGCGCCCCAGAGGGCACCCGCTTCTACCAAGTGCCTGGTCATTTCACAGCCACCTGTGTCACAGGCTCGGCGTGGATGTCCACTGCACTAGATGTTTCCTGGGCTGGCTTGTCCTCCACAAGTACGCATTTTGAAACTCAAAATCACATTCGTGCTTTTTTACCTGGAAAGGGGTCTGTCTGCCTTTCCATTTACCACCACGGGGGGCCTTTCTGATGCCATCCTCTCCTCTTCTCCACTCAGGAAGCCTACGTGATGGCCAGTGTGGACAATCCTCACGTGTGCCGTCTCCTGGGCATCTGCCTGACCTCCACGGTCCAGCTCATCACACAGCTCATGCCTTTTGGCTGCCTCCTGGACTATGTCCGTGAGCACAAGGACAACATTGGCTCCCAGTATCTGCTCAACTGGTGTGTGCAGATTGCAAAGGTAAACCAAGAGCACTGTGCAGAGGGGTGCACACAGAGCAGGTGGCCAGCTGAGAGGAGGGCGGGTGTCCCCACTCAGTAGGTATGCAGTTGCCTCAGCTCGCTGCTCCCACCTGCATCTCCTGGGGTGCCGTGATCATTAGTCAGAGCCCCGAAGGAAGGTGGTAAGGGGAAAAATAAGGACAACTAGAAAATCAACAATTAGGGTCTCCATCCTGGGATAACTAAGAGTTTGCCAAGAGGATGTGTGTACATGTGTATGCACACATACATACAACATACACTTTATTTTTGATGAAATTGAATTGATGGTCTTTGGCATCAAATCAGTGCCTGTCCCACTGCACTTTGAAAATCTAATAATTGGCTATATTTGAACAATTTTCTCTTTATTGGGTGCTCGGTATGGTTTGAAGTTAGTGTTCTTATTTCTCTGGTGTTCTTTTGTTGAGTACTATGGTAATGTGTGGGAGAGGATGAGATGTGGTTTTCACCCAGTCAGCACTTGATAACAGGCAAGCGAGCCAGGCTGAGGCCAGACGGAGGACACAGGCAACAGTGTAGTTGTGTGGTTGTGTGGACGGCGGGGTGGGGTGGGGGTGCTGGGTTCAAGCTTCATGTGCAGGTTGAAGGGGGACTGACAGAGGTGAACAAAGGCTTCTGCTGCTTCTCTGGGGCTCCTTACCCGTCCCCCTGTCAACAGGCTTGATCCACAGTGAGGGAGGGGCTGACAGTGCAGACAGCGGCCGGTGGCCCCATCCATGTGCTCAGACAGGAACGGAGCAGTGAGCCAGGTATTTAGCTGTTCATACGGCCTCAGAAGGACTTTTACTTTCACCTCAAACTTCTGCCTCTTGATCCAATCAGTGCATCAGTTCTTTGCAACCCAACTTGCTAAATTCTATTTTCTTCTGACAGCAGGTGTGCATTTTACTCAGTTGAATTTAAAGAATTTGTGGGCAGGACCCCTCTCTGTGCCTTCATCGATCATTCCCTCATCTCCCTCGGACAGTGGAGGTGGTGTTGAGGGTTTTGCCAGGGACCACGAGGCAGAGAGCACATCCTCCACCATGTCTCATCTGGTTCCTCATTGCTCGTCTCACCCTTGGTCCCTAGTGCCAGTTGTTGGTCCTGCAGAATTACTCCTGAGGATTCTCTGAACTTGCTCACTCAACTCCCAGCAGATGTGGAAAGTGACTTATAAGACAACCAGAAATATTTTGGGCACCACTCAGCCAGTGACTGCCCATGACGCCATAAGATGGGCTCTTTTAGGGGCAATGGCACTGGGCGGAGGCAGGCTCCTCTCCTGACACTGAGGTTCTAGGTCAGGTTGGCTAAGCAGGAGGCCACCTCCCAGCATAACCAGACAGCAGCATGTCGCTATTTACTCCAGTGCTGTCTGGTGTCAGTTTCTCAGCCACAGCTCCTGGAGGCTCCCAGCACCCTGGGCAGTGGGGAGCACTCCCTCTCTGACCACCACCCATCACCTGGTGTTCTTGTCATTCTCACAGTCATAACCCTGGTCACGGAACAGAGGAGTTACATCGTCATTATTAGATAATGGTCCTGGAAGAGGGTGTGTGTGCCTTAGATGCTGTGGTTTCATGAAAATGCTTGTTATTTCTGTGTGATTGTATTCATTTCCTAGGGCTGCCACAACAAATTATTGCAAACCTTGTGACTTACCACAACAGAAACTTCCTCTCTCATAGTCCCGGAGGTGTCAGAAGGGCCATGTTGCCTCTGAAGGCTCTGGGGGAGGACCATTCCTTGCCTTCCCACTTCTATGGCTCCAGGCGCTCCCTGGCTTGGAGCAGCATGATTCCAGTCTCTGCCTCCATCTTCACATGGCCATCTTCCCTGTGCTGAGTCCAGATTGCCCTCTCCTTTCTCTTAACACACACCAGTCATCCCTGAATCCAGGATGATTTCATGTCAAGATCTTTAACTGTTAGATCTGAAAAGCCCCGTGTCCAAATAAGGTCATACTCTGAGCTTCCAGGTAGACAGGAAATTCTGAAGGACACTGTTCAACCCAGTATGGTGGCTGATCTGGGGGAGGAGGTGTTTAACTCTGAGTAGGTTTTACTGAATATAGAATTATTTCCAACCCATGAACCTGGAAATTCTTCTTAGCTTTCTTCCCTGATTTTCTAAGGCAGGAAACCTGAAGCGTTGACCTCCCTCCCCAGGCAGTCTCTATTACCTGCTTTGTTTAATTTTCTTTTCAACACATATTGCTACTTGGGAAGATCTGGTTTATTTGCTTGTTTACTTGAGTTTGTGCCCATCTGCCCCCACGGGGAGGTGAGCTCCGTAGGAGTGGTGTCCTGGCTGCATGCCCACCGTGGGCAGGGCTTCCAGAACTCTGCACACCCGTGGCGGCTTCTCCTGCCTGACTCATGAGGCCCCGGTTCACCAGAGGCCCAGACTTTTAGCATTTCTTCTCTATTATCTCGGGTCAGTTTGCAGCTCCACAAAAGTGACTTTTCATGTGATGGGGCACATAGCCTCAGCAAATTTTGCCCAGTACAGAACTGGGCTTATGACTCCAGTGGACTGTAGATTCAAATCTCAATTCTGGCATTAATTACCCATGTGACCTCAGGCAGGTTGCTCAGTCTTTTTGCGCCTAGTCTCTGGCTGTCAAGGGAATTCTGCCCTCGGGTAATGGGGACGACACCCGTGAGCCCCCATGAGGCACCTGCCACAGGTCCCAGCACACAGCAGTGCTCACAAAATGGTCCCTTCTTTCCCCACATTTTGGCTAAGTTAGGTTAGAGTAATGACTAAAATCTAAGCTGAAACATTGTTTTAATCTAGTTCTGCATCAACTTTTCATTTCTTAGATCTGCATCTCCTGTTTCCAGCTCTTCTCTTGTTCATGAGCTTTTTCCCTCTCTCCTTCGCAGTCTTACATTCAAATCTGCCTGACCACTAGTGCCTGCACTATGGAAGTTTATCTGACCCCCCAAATCAGCCTTCTACAAGCGTGATGAAAAAAACAAAAACCTAAAAATGACAGTTCCCACCACATGGAAGAATTCAGCTTCGCCTGGTACCTCTTCAAGTATAAGTTACCAAAGTTTCTGGGTTGAGTTTCCAGGGCCTGAAAGCCTTCCAGGATAGTCTCTGTCTAATATTATTCACCATTTCAACCTGCTATTTAAATCCACTGTCCTGCCTGTTGTACTTGGTTTAGCCTGACTTTGATTTGCAGTCCTTCCACCTTGTGACTGTGAGCTTGTCTGTGATAGGTTTGCTTTCCAATTCACAAAAGAACCTTGTTCCACTGCATTTGAATAACTACTTTTGAATAACTATAGTGATGGAGTGTCTGTCCCTGGAGGGAAAGGAAAATAATGGTTTCCTCAACGGTAAAGAGAGAAATTTGCTCTTGGGCTAGTGACTATTTATCTAAGTATTAAACAATTTTCTTTGTAAAAGTTAGAAGTGAAACTACCCAGAAACACTTAGTGGCTGACCAGACACTAAACTCCTGGCATTTTCAAAGTGAGATTTACTGACTTATAAGTGTCCTGCATTGTTCACAAAGGCGTGGACTCTCTTGGGAAGTTTTCTAAATCTTGAGGGAGAGCTGGCCACTATTATACAAGTTTATTGTCCTGGCTAAACTGCTAAGACGACAAATAAAATTATATCACCCAAGCAAAGGGAAATAGAAAAAAGTGTGTATCGGTAGCCTAGGAAAGAAATCAGGCTGGGATGGGGAGAGGAGAAGAGAGCCACTCCACCACCTTGTGTACACGGTGAAAATGGATTCTGTTCTCAGGTCTTAGGAGCTGTGGAGACATCACCATTTACCAGTGAGAAAGATTGTCACTTCCTAAATTCCTGCCTCACGAGGTCACAGGTTGCTCTAACTCCCTGGGAATTACTTAGTTGCTTCAGAAAGTGTATCCACTCTTTCTGGCTACATAAGCCAGCTAGCGAATCCCTAAATATATTAGATGACACAATAATGTCATAAAATGTTCTAGTCCAAAAGAGCCTATCATCAATTCAGTTTGGAAAATACTGCTACTGTGTCATCCGCTCCCCTCAGAGCTCACCATGCACATTATTGCAGAGTCCTACAAAAAATGGAGCTGTCTAGACTGTAACATTTTCCCAAACTTTTTTGGACAACAGAGCTTTCTTATCACCTAACCCAGATTAAGATCTCACAGAATTGAGTTTTTAGGTAAATAATACAAGTTTAAAGTTCTTGAGAACAGGCCCTCATGAGATTTAAAGATAGCTGGCAGGGGGAGGGAGAGGATCCCAGAAAGAAGCTGATTTATGGGCATCATGCTCTGACCACAACTTACAAGCACCAAACTACGTTTAATTCAGTCTATGAGATAAAACTTAATAAAGACAAACTTCAAAAAAAATTCAGTTCAAAGTACCTTTTTCAAGTACACGGGATACATAGTTTGGTCTAAGTTCATTTGAAAAAGTCCTCAGTGTTTTCCTGATTCACACACTGATAAGAACTACCAGTGCACACTAGCAACTAAAAGGAGAGGAGTTGAGACGGGCTGATCCAGCCCTGGGTTGTCATGTCCAGATGAGAGGTGGGGAGGCGATCACTCCACTGTGATGTAGAACATTCTGGGCCGCTTGTGTTTAGTTCTTGGTGTGATGTCACGAGACCCATGTTGACAAAGTTTCATGTGCTCATCGTAGATGAGCAGGGGTGTAAGAGGGTGAAAATCATGCTGGATGAGGACCTAGAAAAGGAGCTGCAGTGTGTTAGTCTAAGGAGGCTGTTGTAGAGAGGAGTCACTGGCTGTTCTGTGAGCTTCAAATGCATAGCTTCCTGTTTAGGTCCCAGTTGGGCTCCGGCCTTCACTGCCCCGGTCTGCTCCCTCATTCCCATGGCTTTTCTGCATTCCACATCAGGATTCATGAAGGTGAGGTCCCAGATGCAGCCCCCACCCCACTAACTGTGCAGCCCCAGGGTAGTGATTCAGCACTGGACCCCCACTCCTATCCACAGGAGCCAGAGAGGACGACTTCTAAGAGCCACTCACCTTCAGAGTACACACTTCTGTAAATACCAAGGCAACAAGACAGTGGACAGGCGACAGCCAAATGGCAGGTCCAATTTCCAGATATTTTAGTTATTTGGATTATTTTTTTATTTATTCTTGTATTTTTCCACAAAAGATTACAGTTGAACTTCATCAAACTAAATGATCACTTTACAGTATGTCATTAAAAAGCCAAAATTTGCTATGCTATTATAGCATATTCATCAACTTTTAGGCATCCCACTGGGTTATTTCTTGAGCATTTATCTGCCAGTGTTAGGTATCATGTGAAATATATATATATGCACGTAAAAGTAGGACAATGTTTCTTATCTTCTCAAACTTACAAAACAAGTGGGGGAAACAGATCCATACCGAGCTAACAGTGCAGCAGGAAGTGAGTGGGTCAGAGCAGGAGAGCTGCGGGCGAGGAGGACCAGGCTCCCGAAGGCTGCCGTGACAGTCGCACAGGAACCAGCAAAGTGGGCTCAGTCTGTCAGCAAAGCACAGGGTACTGGAAAGACAGCGGTGAGCAAGCCAGCCTGTCCTTTACCCTCAAGAGCCCTGTGCTGTGGCTGTGAGTGACAGACCCAGCCCTGTCCTAGCGGGCCATCTGAGGGTGAGCACGCAGTGAGAGATGGTCAGCGCGCAGGCGTGAGAGTGCGGAGCAGGCTGTGGCCAAGAAATGCTGAGGGCCGCTGAAGAGGGAGGGTAGCCGTGAGGAGTGGGAGCCAGGGAGGGAGAGGGGAGACCCCGCAGGGCCTGCAAGCCCAGCCAAGAAGAAGCTGCATCACAAAAGCAAAGGCGCCACTTAGGAATTTATTCATGATCAGACTTTTTTTGGGAAGTGTAGCAGTAGTCTAAGCAAGATGTGAGGTGGCCTAACTGAAGATCACGGCAAAAGGGACAGAGAAGAGAAGAGGAGTTTGGCATTTAGTAGGAAATGATGACAATCACTGGCACCTGTGGAGGACTCTTGCTGGGCACCATGCTAAGTGCTCTGTATGGATTAACTCATTTAACCTCTGGTTAGCCCATTTTACACACAGGGAAACTGAGGCACAGGTGTTTAAGTAACAAGGTCTCAAGCTAGTAAGTAGCAAAATCAGGATTTGACCCCAGGCAGCCTTGCTCCCAAGTGCGTGCTCTTCACCAGCACTCAATATCAGAGCTCAGGGCAGAACCCACGGGCCAGTGAGCCTAGCTGTCCTCCATCCCTGCACAGCAGGATGTTGGTGCTACACAGTCTCTGCTTGCAAAATAGGAAATCCAGACAATTTCCTGCCTCTTCCAGGGGCCAGGAGCTCAATGGTGGGTAAGCCATGCTATTGACTTTACTCTGCCAAAACCATCTGCCAACCTGTCCACTTCCTACTTTCTGGCATTTCTGTGTTCACTAAGTCAGCACTTGCCCCAGACTTCTCCACATGGTGGTTTATAAAATAGAACAGAAATGGAGCCCATTGCAGCCTCTCACTCTGGGCTCCTCCCAAGAGTTGTAGGATGCTGCAGCACCTGGGACAGCAGTCTGTAAATGTCAACCCAGCCACCGCCAGTCCTCTTCTTCCGTAGGGGTTGTGCCAGAAAGATCTTTACAATCCTTGGGAAGCGTATCCCGTGTTCTCCTTTTGTACATTGAGGTTCCAGGTTGGCTTTTCAAATCCCCTTTTAACCTTAGTATTTCAAAAATTCATCCTAGCTGTCCTGTAGTAATTAACAAAAATAAATACGTTAAATTAAATTAAAGTGAAGATCTCGGGGAAGAATCAGGAAATGAGTTTCCCAAGAGGCCCCCCTGAGGTTTATGCTGATATTGCTCCCTGCGGCATTTCTGTTTAGATTCTGAGGGTTCGTGAGCAAAATCACTGCTCTTATCTTTGGTGACTGGTTAAAATATAACTCTGCTGAGCACTGAGATGGCCTTTCAAACTGCATCTATAGTGTGGGACAGAGACTGATGAATAGAGTTTTATCTAAACTCAAATGGGTCTAATCTCATTGTCCCCAAATTCTCTCTGATGTAAACCCCCTTGGCTGATTAGCTGTGTGCTCCAGAATATGTAAACTGCTCTCTTCTCCCCTTTCCCAAGCCTTCTCTGAAGAATGATGTTCTGAGAAAACATCACAGTTTATTCAAGTTGCTTTGGTCATTTAAAGGTCTGAGGAGTTGGGGGAGTGGGGTGGGAGTGGAGCTCAGTTTGACTTATTAGATTTGCACAATGACCTGAACTTACTCAGCAGGACGGGGCCAAGGTACTGGGGTGTTGGTTTGGGGGGTTTTGTTTTTGGCATCCCAGGCAGCCTTTGGGCCAGCAGGCGAGTTTCACTTGGAGGCCCCAGCAGGAAATTAAGGACACAGTCCCGATGGTGGTCTTGGGTACTCAGAGGACTTGGTCTGTGAAGCGTTATCCCGGCCTCTGGACCCTGTGGGTCTGCTCTCAAGGCAGTCATGTGGCTGCCAGGACTGCCAGCACCAAAAGAGGCTTCTAAACAGATGTGTTTGAAATGCCTGGCACATCATCAATGCTCAAAACTGTCAGCTGCTACTGTCATTCATTCATTCCTTCATTCATTCTTCAACAAACTTTTGTAAAACTGTGTCCAGTGTACCAGATTCTCTTTTAGGCATTTAAAGAAGCAAAATGAAAGTTAGTGATGGTGGTTAAATGAAGCTGGAAATGCCCTCTGAAGTCCTCCTTGTGGGTTTAATGAATTCACAAACAACACGAATTTTAAATAAAGAGAGACAGGGAGAGGTTGACTGGTTCCTGCGTGTAGGGACTTAAGTGTGATATATTATGCTATGTATTTGTGACACCTACACAACACCTACCACAGGGGAAATCTTCAGGAAATGTGTGATAAAGCAACGAAGGAAAGAGATACAGGGTGGCAGGAAAGAGAGAAAGCAAGGGTAAGAGAGAAATACACAGAGAGAGAGAGAAGGACGAAGAGAGAGAGAAAGGAGAGAACAGTGAGCTAATACAGCCTGGAATGCAGATGGTGGGTCCAACCAGGCAAGAGGCCAAGCATAATTAACCCTTTCTGAATGGATGAGAGTACATCATATTTAATAAATAGAGGCCTTACTCTTTTATAAGACAGGAGGACTGAGCACAGAACACTTGGGGTCCCAGGAATCACAGGGAGACTGAAGCTGATGAAAGGAGCCCCCTGTGCAGGGGGATCACAGGAGAGATGACAGAGAATAGTAAGTCGGTCCTCTGTTTGGAAGCATTTTCTCAGCTTCTGCTCCTTCCCTCTCCCTCTCCACACACTGCTCCTAAATCATAATTCCTAATTTGGAAGTGCTGTTCTGGAGAAGAACCTGCTAGTTTCCTCTTGAGTAGACGTGAGCCCTGTTAACTTTATTTCCTAGCACCTGAGAAATCTTAGAAAGGGAAGCATTTAAATCAAACAGCATCCTAAACATTCAGGAGCTTTCTAGATAATACAAGGGAGATGGGAGACATGGGAATCAGTCTTTTTTTTTTTTTTTCCAAGAAAAGAAAAACATTAAAGACCTCAAAAATAGACCTTAAAGACTAATTCCTGGTAGTATCTTTATAAAATCTTACTTTCCTATAATGGCTAGTTTTGCTCCAGAAAGAAAAATTTTTAAATTTTACTCTGATATGAGAAGCTAATAATTTTTACCTACTATCCATGCAAAAGGGAACAGAGAATTTGCCAGAAAATTTGGGAATCCATCCTTATCTACAGCTCTTTCATGCAGTTGCACTGAAACGGAGATCCTTGCCCTGCTACAAAAAAGCTCAAGAGTGAAGCACGGTGGGTTAAAACCCTTCATTTCCATTTTGTGCAGTTCAGTAAGCACTTCCATGGTGCCCGCTCTTTGCTGGAGAGCTCATGAGTGTCAGCTGTAAAGGAAATTGGAAATGTGGTTCCGTTTCCTGGCTGGACAGAAGAGGGGTGCATTTGTGAGTAAGTGAGAGAGGATGTGGTACAAACAGCATCAGATGTCTGCAGAATCTGACCCCCCACAGCTTGTCCCGCCTGCCAGTCTGGCCCTGCACAGAGGTGAGGACTGCCACACTCGTGCCAATAGGTTGGAGCTTGGTAGGGTCCGAGGGAGCTTGGTTCAGCCAGGCAGGCGCCGAGCAAGGAGGAATAGAGGCCAGCAGGGAGGAAGTGCGTGTGACAAAGGCGCCAAGAAGGCTGTGGGCAAGCACTGGAGTTGGGGTCGTATTCCTGGGAATTCACTGTGAGTCCAGCACTATACGAGGTGCTTCTCAAATATCATTTCTTTCTTTCTCTTAGAGTAGTGATTCTGATTACTACGGAATTATGGAGGCAGCCAGGGAGAGCGTGGGGAGTAGCTCCTTGTAAAAGCAAATTCAATACCCACGTGATTTCAATTAAAGAAAACACAAGAGAAAAGAAAACTGGACAGTAATCTTCCTTGCTAGTGAATCCCGTAAGATAATCCAGGAAACCATAATGAGAGTGTGGCTTCACAACGCTGAGAAGTATTGCTCCACTCCAGCCTGGGGAGGTCAGGGAACCCTCCCCGCTTTACAGATTAACTCAGTGCAGGGAAGGAAAGACTGGGCAGGGCACGGTGGGCAAGTCCCAGAGTAAACTTCCAGCCAGGCCTAAGCCTTAGGGCAGAGCTCTTGCTCTGCACTGTCCTCTTCTGCTTGGTTCATCTGGGTTTGAAACTGAGGAACCAGATGGAGAAAAGTTAATAAATTAGCAGCTGGTTACATCTTCATTTATTTGCCTTCTCATCCGTTCAGTAGATAGTTAACTAACATTTACAAGCTGCAAGTTACTGTGTCCATCAAGAGAGGTATAGGTGGGCTCAAACAGAGTCCCCGACATGGAGAAGCTCAGAGTCTGGTCCGAACATGACATCAAATCCCCGCGCACGGGCGCAAACTTCCCCGCCGTGGGGCCTTGCCTTCTCTGCTGAGTCTGCACTCTCCAGGGAGGTCCCCTAAGCCACCCGTGCCCTCACTGCATGGCCCCACATTTCAGGGCATGAACTACCTAGAAGACCGGCGCTTGGTGCACCGTGACCTGGCAGCCAGGAACGTCCTGGTGAAGACGCCACAGCATGTCAAGATCACCGATTTTGGACTGGCCAAACTGCTTGGTGCTGAGGAGAAAGAATACCACGCAGAAGGAGGCAAAGTAA
The DNA here is from genome assembly GCA_031878705.1 of Tapirus indicus. Taxonomy (NCBI): domain Eukaryota; kingdom Metazoa; phylum Chordata; class Mammalia; order Perissodactyla; family Tapiridae; genus Tapirus; species Tapirus indicus. The sequence continues at coordinate 63,645,671 of CM062917.1, read as the reverse complement.
GGAGCTGGCTTGTAGATTGGCAAGCGTTTCCCTGCCAGCAGACTAACTGATGTAGGGGCATTCTCAGGACGTTCTGGGTGAGGTTACAGCAGCTGCCACTGACGCCTGGGGCTAGCCAGGATCTTCCTCTGGCAGTGCAAGCCAGAGCTGCTTTGGAAGCAGGATTTGTTGGGAGAGTGAGTAAAGATGTTTCTGACATGTCCAGAGGCCAAAGGCAGTAAGTATGAGTTCAGCTCCATCTCCAGGTGACCATTAGCCAAGGTTAGATTTCAACGTCCCCTCTAGGATAAAGCACCCTTCAGAAGAACAGCTGGGAAGTGTCATATCTAATTTGGTGGCACACTGCTGTTGAGGACATCTCAGAAATACGGAAAGTTCCCCGTGTTGTTCCAAGAGCTCCCGAGGGTCTGGGGCTCCCGCCTGGCACTGGCAGCAGGAGAGTCGGCTCCTTCCCCTCAGACAGGCTTGTGGCTTCTCCAGGGGACTCTCTGCCATCAGTGAGAGGCACAGGTCTCCTGGTAGGCCCTTCAGAATGGTCTGGGTCAGCTACATCCCACTTCAGTTTCACTCTGCCCCGCATGGCTCCAGGCAGCTGGCCCCTGCAAACACCCACAGACACGGGGTGGATAGGACCACAGGGCACGACCTGGGACCCCAGCTACCAGCACGTGCACCCAGCTCACCAGAACAGCCCACAGTCCAAGAGTCCTCGGCTGTGGTGTTCATGAAACCAACTCTGGGGCCTAGGAGTACAGCCTTGTTCTCCGCCAGATTTAAAACCTGCTCCTCCTGCTGGGAGGGAGCACTAGGTTTGGGGGGTCGGGTGGGAGAAGCCTGGCTTCCCCACGTTTGTCACTTGTAATTTGTCCCGGCGTGATTTAATTTTTTCGATGGAGAGCTAATAGTTGTCTTATTACTTTCTCTCTCATTATCCCAAGGTGCCTATCAAGTGGATGGCTTTGGAATCAATTTTACACCGAATTTACACCCATCAAAGTGACGTCTGGAGCTATGGTGAGTCAGAATCCTGGTGCTAATGAGCTTGTACTGAAGCTCAGCTGGCTTGTAGTGTTTGTTGGTTTACATCATGTGCTCCATCAGTCGAGTATTTTCTTCCAGGACAGTGACTAGTAATAATGTAATAGTCGCTGTCTGTCTGTCATGCTAAGAGAACATGACCAAGGAGACTGAGTCTACTGCCATAGAAATGTTGCTGGAGATACCAGTGAACTTGCCAAGAGAAGGTAACTGGAGGGAGAGGGAACTTGAACGTAGGAAGTGCCTGTACCTGTAAAATCGAATCAAACTTGACCCCTTGCCCTGAATTCAAAGTGGCCCAAAAGGAGATGACAGATGAGGCTTCATGGGGAAGAGTTTCTTCATGGAGAAATGAGGTTTTGTGACGGACTAACGCAGTGGCTATTTTCTCATGTAGTAAATGGTAGTCTTCGTGTGTCAGAGGGAAACTTGACAGAAATGCACAGTGAGGATGTGTCTGTGGGAAAAAGATAAGAAAAAGGAAATAGTTACTGCTTCTAGCGCTAGTGAAGACTGTCCCATCAGGGTGCGATTGTCCCTTTCCCCTCACTGCACCAGCCTGTGCTCCATCCTCCGAGGCACTTCTGTCTTCTCAAACACGCCTTCCCCATCCTGGCCTCATTGCCTTTGTACACGGAGGATTTCGGGCGCCTGCAAGGGCCTCACCTTTAGAGAAAGTGTCACTAACCCATTTCCAGTGACTGCTGTGCTAGGCACTTTCACCTGTGCTGTCACCCTCAGTCCTCATGTGTCACTCAGCAATCTGCTGAAAGCCTGCAAAACACCTGATCTGCTCCATTGATTTGTGAGTTATCAGCTGTCCCCGGCTATTAAAGCAATGGGGTGACGGGAAGGAGTCACCCACTGCCATAGAAATGTATATTCGGGGAGATCATTACAGACAGGAATTTCCAAGAAGAATTTAGTCATTATCACAAAAACAAAATCATTCAGGATATCGTCCATTTAATTTTTTTCATAGAATTATTAACTTCCTAATATTCCAAATGTATTTTTTTTAACTTCATGGGTCTTTGTCTCTTCTGCTAGAATTCAGGCTTTACAAAGAGAGATCTTTGTGAATGAATAAGTGAAGTTTTATATGCACCTGTGAGCTGAGCTGCTTGCAATTAATGAACTAGATCAGGAAATGAAGCTATTCTGTTGCCTTGTTATTTTCAAGCCATGTCTGCTCCCCATGAGGGATGGAAAGAAATGCTTCTTTTCCCATTTCTAGATCCCGCCCAGAGTCATCTCCATTGTCACCGAGCTAGCCCGAGCCACCTCCCTCCCTCAGTGACCCACAGCAAGAGATCCTAATGGGTCTTTCTTCCTATTTTGCACACTCTGATCTATTCTCCACACAACAGACGAAATATATTTTTTTTACTGTATTAGACTTTTACTTCTCTGCTTAACATCCTTCTTTGGTTTTCCAAGTGTGTTCCAGATGAAATCTGAACTCCTAACTGTGATCAATAAGGTCATGAATGGTCTGGCTCCTCCTGCCTTTCCAGTATCACGCGGCTCCCTTGTCCTCTGTGCTCTAGCTAGCATGTGCCAACTCTCAATCTACACTTGGTCCACATTTGTCTAGTAAATGAAACCTTTCTTAAATTCAGTCACTTCATGCCTTTGACAGCCAGTCTCAGGAAGTCAGCGTCTCTCCTGATCACAAGCTCACTCGTGTGTTTTCCATTTCAGTGGAAATTGTGTTGTTGGTGATTATAATCTGCTACCCCTGGCAGTACACTGGAATTGTTAGACTGTGAACCTGAATTTTTAGTTTAAGAAACGTATCCTGTTACTCCACTCTCTAGTCTCCAGTCAAGGCAAAATATTTTAATAAATTAGGGACCTATGTGTTCCACTTAGGAGTTAAAAAGAGAGAAAATTCATACCACCTTCTAGTCCCACTCATAACCCACACCAGGGACACACACTCCCCTCTCTTTCACTATTTGTTCAGAGACCTAAAAAGCTTGCCTTCCTATGGGAATTATTCTGCATGTTTAAACCTAGTTAGGTAAGAATTAATTGACTTCATAGATCTGGAAATGAGATTTTCTTTCTTTAACCAAGTCCATATTGATTATATGATGGGAAAAGATAGAAGAATCTATTTTCTTATCCCTAGACCATTGCTATCCTTCATTTTCCAACGCTGCATTCTATATATTAATTCAGGTCATTCAGTTTTGGAATGGTACTGGAAAATCCAAGCAGATCTCTGGTGATATGTATCCAGAGGCGAACTCTAAAGAAAATGGGTCATCGGACCAATTGGAGAGTAGGAAACTGCTGACTTCCTGTGTCTGATCCCTCCCTATTTAGTGTTGGGACCCAGGCTCAGTCCCACTGAGGTCGTTTCTAGTGGTACCACAGGGCACCTTCGCTGTCCAGGTGGGCACAAGCTCCCTAAGGTGTTTGCATGTTTCTAGAGCAGAGAATTCCATCAAAGGAGGCATGGAGATGGAATGACCATCAGAGCTCGGAGATGGTCTGAAAAACACCAATTCTAAAATTACTACTGCTTTGATTTGTTTTAATCATGATGATTGCTTGATTTTGAAACAAAAAGTATGGGGTTTTTATATTTATCAAAAAGAACATAGAGCTTTCTTTGTTTCTATTTTTTTTATTATTTAAAAATGCACAGTTTATAAGCGTGTTTGTAATCTCCATCCTTCCACTTCCATAGATACCAGTCACTTAGGGCAGATTTCCGAGTATGTGTCTCCTGCTCCGTAGCTTAATAATACTTACATTATTAGAGTGGTTGTGCTGTCTTTGTTGTTATTACTAAAGTTTGCCATTTACTATTTGCCTGGCATTGTCTGAACATTTCAGTTGTATTGTTTTATTTGGTCCTCACACCATCCTATGAGACAGATACTGTCATTATCCCACTTTACAGAGAGGTAAACTGAGGTTTCCAGCAATCAAGCAAATTGCCCAATAGGTTTTTAAACAATGGAAACAGTATCAACAGTGATGACTAATGACAAGTTGTTGTAATTATTATCAACTCATAAAGCGAATACTTCATCCTCTCAGGAGTCACCGTTTGGGAATTGATGACCTTTGGGTCCAAGCCTTACGACGGAATCCCTGCAAGTGAGATCTCCACCATCCTGGAGAAAGGAGAGCGCCTCCCGCAGCCACCCATATGCACCATCGATGTCTACATGATCATGGTCAAGTGTGAGTGACTGTCGTGGCCATCCACACTCACACGTGCTGTGCCTGGAAAGGCATTGCTGCCCTAGCCAAACAATCGAGACCTTCCCTTCCCTGAAGAAATACTGTCACATTCTTTACGGCCAGCACTCAAGTCCAGAAACATCCGTAAATACCCCCTCAAACATTCTTCAGGAAGCACTTGCTTGACTCATAGAGTGTGTAACCTGACATTTGCCCATGTTTGCAAGCAAATAAATGAAATTGAAGTCCTCCATGAGCCATTGCACCAACATATTCTCTTCTCTAAGTTGCTCGGTGAAAAAGCTGCCTCACATTCTGGTAACAGGCTGAAGCCTGTTACCAGAGAGACTGAATGTTTTCAAATGCCTAACGATGAGTAACCACATGAGGCCAACAGAATCTGCTTTAACTTAAACCTCTTAAATAGTGGAGTTATGTAAGGTCTTCTGCAGTGTAGCAGGTAAACATTTCAATCCAACTAAAAGTGTCACTTGATTGATGGTACTATTCCACCAGAATGACAAGTTCAGCAGGCTCTGAGGGTGACATTACATGTGTGATGAGCTTTTACACAAGAAAGTAGCACAGGGAGTGTGCTCGAGCCAATTTAATGTAAATATTAATGCCTTTCTGAACTTCAGACCACAGAGTTCATCTATTTTAACTTCCTTGCTCTGGGCTGAGGAAGCTGGAATCCAGAGAGGTTACATGATTTGTCTAAGGTCACATAGCAGTCTGGCCTAAAATAGCTTGACATCCAGCTGATAGAAAATAAATGGGAACCCTCATAAGGCAGGAAGATTTCCAGTCAATAGCTGTTCCTCCAGTTTGTTTAATCCAGACCTAAATCATTGTGTAATCAAATACACTAGCATGGTTAACAAAAGTACTCTCCTAAGGAAGGCTCTGAAACATCCCCTCTCACTTGATGCATGATTACTGAGTGTGTAATATGATGAAAGCACCAGGGTATTTGGGTGGAGTTCCCAAACCCTGAGGTTCTTAAAGAAAGTCTTTATATTTCCCTAAACTGAATCTAGTTTCCAGCTTCCAAGACTGCTGAGTGAATATAGATGAGCGTGAATGTCGAGTGAGGGCTTTGAGAGCCTGGACACAAGGGTACCCTACGGTTAGCACAGTTCACAAATAGCGATGCAGAGAGTAACACGGCTGCATCACCCAAGGTGACAGCACCAGATTGCTGCCCTAGGAAGAGGAGGCGCAGAGATTTCCAGGATCTATTGTCATTCTGATTCAGTAATCAGTGCTAGTTTGCCAAGACTGAAAAGTCTATCCCAAAGTTAGATGTCTTCATCATTTATTTATTTATTCATCATTTATTTATTTATGATCATTTTTATTTATCTAAAAGGATCTCACCATAAATGCTTTCTTTAAGCAATGCCACCTTTGTCATTTCTTTCAGGGTTCTAATTGTCCCATTTTTCCTCATTCCTTCCCCAGGCTGGATGATAGATGCAGATAGTCGCCCAAAGTTCCGTGAGTTGATCATTGAATTCTCCAAAATGGCCCGAGACCCCCAGCGCTACCTTGTCATCCAGGTACCAGATTGTAGTCTGCACTTCCATTGGGAAAAGTCCCTCTAGTGAGCATCAAATGTCACTGTGCTCTGTCATGTGCCAACACGGCCTCCTGCTTCCCAGGTCACATCATTAAATCCTCAATGCATCAGAGTAAGCCTTGGTTAAGGCACAGGCCAAATTGTGAACCAAGTTGAGTTCATTTGTGGTATCCCCAACTCCATCCACCATCCCCACCTGAACTCTAGTGCTGAACACAGCCTCCCACACACTCAGCTCCATGTGTTATATTCATAGTTCAGTTAGCCAAACCCTTAGCTAGGTCTGATGGAGAAGCAGGGTTTAGGCATCAGGCAAACTAGGCTTCAAATCCCTAACTGCACTTAACTGCGTTAGGTTAACAAAACCAAGCTCACAGGGCTGTTTTAAAGATTCAGTGAAATAGTGTATGCAAAATACATTGCATAGCACCTAAAGGTCCTGCTTAGCAATTCCTCTGTGTGTGTGTGCGCGCGTGTGTGTGTGCCTGCACACATGCACGCGTGGTCGGTGGGGGGGGGGTGTCCCCACACTACCAAGCAAGCAATTCTCCAACACCAGCTGAGTATCCTACAGTTCAACTCAATTCTGACCATATCTACCTGGAGACAGTATGAGATTCCACAGGTTAAGGGCTCAGTCCCACAAGACTGTCTCCCCAACTTTAGATGCCAATTGCAAGTCCAGGTTACCTGTGCTTCTGACCTACTGGCTGCAGATTGGAGGCTCCCATGACCCCCTCCTTGGATTCAATTAATTTGCTAGAACAGCTCTCAGAACTCAGAAAACCCGTTTGCTCACTAGATTACCAGTTTATTGTAAAAGGGTATAACTCAGGAACAGCCAGATGGAAGAGATGTGTGGGGCAAGATACAGGGAAAGGATGCAGAGCTTCCATGCCCTCTGCAGGCACCACTCTGCCTAAATCTCCACCTCATCACCAACCCAGGAAGCTCTCTGAACCCTGTCCTTTTGGGTGGTTATGGAGGCTTTGTTACACAGGCATGATCGAGTAAATCATTGGCCATTGCTGATGGATTCAACCTCCAGCTCCTCTCCCTCCCCAGAGGTCTGGAGGGCAGGACTAAAAGTACCAGTCCTCTAATCACATGGCTAACTCCACTGGCAACCAGCCCCCATGTTTAGGTGCGGTCCTAAAGTTGCCTCATTAACACAACAAAAGACACCTTTATAGCTCTCATTACTTAGGAAATTCCAAGGGTTTTAGGAGCTCTGTGCCCAGATCCCTGGATGAAGATCAAGTATATATTTCTCATTATAAATCGCAATATCCCAGCACCTAGCAGCACAGTACACACTCAGAAAATACTGTTGTTTCATCCATTTCTTTTCCCTTGTAAGCTGTTTCCAGTCATTCGGGGGCTTTTAGACATCAAGCAATTTTTAATGTTTTAATTTCAGGTAGGAGGAGGGGAGGAAGCAGCTATATGTCAGAGAACCAGGGGAATTTTATTATAAACTGGCAAACATACAGGCACCTGCTGACAATAGACCCCTACCCCCCTATAGCCAGGAAGTGGAGTAGCATACCTCTGGATCTTTCTAATGGTCTCGAAAATCTCTGCACCAGGGGGATGAGAGAATGCATTTGCCAAGCCCTACAGACTCCAACTTTTATCGCGCCCTGATGGATGAAGAGGACATGGAAGATGTCGTCGATGCTGACGAGTACCTCATCCCGCAGCAGGGCTTCTTCCACAGTCCCTCCACATCGCGGACGCCCCTCATAAGCTCTCTGGTATGAAATCTCACTCTTTCGTGAGCTGTGTGTATTGCTTTGAACAAATTGAGCTTTGGAGAAAACGGTGCCCATAGTGGAATGGTAAAGCCAAATTCAGTGTGAATCAACTGAGTGTACTAATTATTTTATTGCATTGCAACAACTGGATTGCAATCTTTTTAGGTCCACTAAGAAACAGAACTAAACCTAGTTTTCCTAAAGCTAATGAGTCAAGACGACATTAAGCACCTTTAAACATATCCACTCCATGAGTCCCACCTCCTGCATTCAGTGGACATGGGTGATAATGTGCAAGCATGTTATAAACAACTTCGATTCTTTTCCAGAGTGCCACCAGCAACAATTCCACTGTGGCTTGCATTGATAGAAATGGGGTATGTATGAACACCTAATAAACCAGAATTAAGTAATTAAATAACAGCTCTGTATCCTGGCTCTATTAGACATAGAAAATGCCCATCTTAACCCAAATAATCTTGATTTTTCCTTCCTCTATTGTTTCTTCCCTGCATGGTTTCCTTGACCCCCTACCCTAAGGCCAGCCATTAGCTGTCACTTATCACATTGCTATTCAAAATGTGGTTCATGGCCCAGCAGCATTAGCATCACCTGAAAGTTTATTAGAAATGCAAATTGTTGGGCCACTCGCCTAGACCAGCTGAGGCAGGATCTGGAGGGATGGAGCCCAGCATCTGCATTTAAGCCCACCTTCCAGGAGATCCTGATGCTTGATTGCATGAAGTCTTGATCTAGACCCACACCCAACAATGTAGAAGCCACTTGCCACATGTGGCTACTTAAATTGAAACTTTCACTAACTGAAATGAAATAAAATTTAAAATTCACTTCCTCACACGTGTGACTAGTGGCTACCATCTTGGAAAGCACAGATTATAGAACATTTCTGTGGTTGCAGAAAGCTCTGCTAGATAGCACTGACCAGGGCCTGGCCACTTCCCCTGTGGTCTGTGGGCCAGCAGTCCAGGCCTCACCCGGGGCTGGTTAGAAATGCAGGAACTCAGGCCCTTCCCCAGACCCACTGAGTCATAATCTGCATTTTAACGAGATCTCAGGTGATTTTTATATGCACTGAAGTCTAAGCAGCACTGACTGGAGTAACCTTGCCTAATTTCTTCCAGCAGAGCTGTCCCCTCAAGGAAGACAGCTTCTTGCAGCGGTACAGCTCAGACCCCACTGGCACCTTGACTGAGGACAACATGGATGACACTTTCCTCCCAGCGCCTGGTGAGTGGCTTGCTGTGAAACAGACATGCTCCTTAGCCTCCCCAGCTGGCAGCAGCTGCCTCCATCCTCTGGTGCCCAGGCTAATTGCTTCCTTCAGGGTGATCTAGAGGTGGAGACTATGGCCAATTTGCAGCCATAATGAAAGGAGTAAGAGGCAGAGCAATACAACACAACTGAACATGCACACAGGTCTTTGTGTTGAGCTCAAGTCATGTCCAGGTTGTCTGTTGGAGGTTTGCTTTTAGAATGAATCTGTAGATTTTCTAGAATTTGAAGCAAACAGCAAAGATATACTTGTGTGTGTGTGAGTGTTGTGAGCATTGTGTGAATGTGTGAGAGAGCATGTCTGTGAGTGTGTGTGTTTGTGTATGTATATGACAGAGTCGATCCCTGGTCTCTCTCCTGGCTCCATGCTTGGACTGTGAAACATGTATATCCCTAATCTAAGCTTTATCCCCAGACACTCCCTACCTGCTTACACACACACACACCCCTCAAGGCAGGCTGTCCTCTGAGAACTTTAAATTGGCAAAAGATAAATGTGCCCATTGCTTTGAGAAGTACAGAAAAGAACACAATTTATTTTGCAGCAATAGCAAGATAGTCCTCGCCCCAGGTTTCTCATCATCAGTTGCCTCATTGAAGAATATCCACAGGGTTCAGAACAAGCCGTGGAATCCTGCTTGGGATGATGCTTTGCTTATTACCTCCAATTTCTTTTCAATTTCAGAGTACGTCAACCAATCCGTTCCCAAAAGGCCTGCAGGTTCTATCCAGAACCCCGTCTATCACAATCAACCTCTAAATCCAGCTCCTGGCAGAGACCCTCACTATCAAAATCCCCACAGCAATGCCGTGGACAACCCTGAGTATCTCAACACCACCCATCCTGATTGCGTCAATAGTGTGCTCGATGGCCCTGCCCTGTGGGCACAGAAAGGCAACCACCAGATTAGCCTGGACAACCCTGACTACCAACAGGACTTCTTTCCCACGGAAACCAAGTCAAATGGCATCTTCAGGAGTCCTGCAGCTGAGAATGCAGAATACCTAAGGGTAGCACCACCAAGCAGTGAATTTATTGGAGCATGACCATGGAGAATAGCAAAAGCCATAACAATTCCAGACTCCAGCCCTGCAGGACCAAGCCACAGCAGCAACTCCAGTCCTGACGGCCGTGCTCACATTAACTCTTGAACCCATGGACTGGTTTGGCCATATTCGCTCTGATAGGCCCATCTTTCAACCAGGAAGTGCTCTCTACTCGGATGCACTTTGGGAAGTTGCTGGGACATCCCTTTGTCTTCAAACTGTGAGGCTTCCACAAAAGGCATCCAGAAAGAATGTTGTCCGTTTAAGCAGAAGTTCACCCTTCAGTGAGGTATATTTGAAAAAGACCTAAACATATATAAAGAGTTTTATTCCTTGGAGGGCCTTTGGAGTTTTTGATTGTCATTATTGATTTTGTTTTCAATGGGCTTTTCCGATGAGGAAGAAGCTTGCTCATAGCACTTGCTGCACTGAGTTGATCCAGGCCCAACTGAGACCAAGAAGCTAGGGCCAATTTTCCACTTAACACTTGATTCCATTGGCTCTGCTTCAAGACTCTTCCACTGCAAGACAATTAAATAAACAAGAAGTCCTCCATGTCCTAAGCAGGCCTGATTGGTACTGTGTCAAATCACGGCAGGTACAAGAGGATAAGCCACTTAGAACCCTTCCTGGCAGGGAAGGAACAGAGGGGTAGAATTCTTCCTCAGACTTACTTTTATATAAGTATCTCCATGGTACTGAACTCTCCATTGGTTGACCAGTGTTTTCTAAGTATAAGTATTAGACTTGTTTATTTTCCATTGTTTTAAAACTCAATATGGTTTCCCTGTCAGCATGAGGAGACGGTACATTAACCAGTAACCAAGATCAGCACATATTTGATTCATCAGCATTCAGACCAATAATCTTTGATTAAGATGGAACAACAATGCAAAAGTTCACACAAGAACATATTCTCCAAATTTGAGTCTCAGAGGAAATACATCAAGTCCTCTGGGGGCCAGGGAGCAGAATGTAGGAGACCGCAAAAATGAAGCTGCTCTTTAAAACCCATTTAGCCTTCCCCACTAAAAAATTAGTTTAGGCTACTCACGGAAGATAATTTTCTTTTTAATTCACTTTAAAAGTTTTTTACTCAAAGGGTACTTTGTTCCTCCCTGGTAAGCTGCCCCCAAAGCTCCTCCTTGCCCTTTGTGAATAAAAGGATACAGGCTCTGGGGTATCTAGGCAAGAACTTACCGCCCTCACCACTGTGAGCACGTTTTACAGGTGGATATAAGGATAACATTATGTATAGTGTGGAGTTCAACTGGTAAATATGAAATTCGAGTTTAAATTGATAATGCCTTCACAACATCTACAGCTGTATTAAAGAAAAAAATTTTCCCTCTTAAAATAATTTCCCTATAATTGGAGGATCCAGCCAGTTATAACACCAACGTTTTTTTTTTTTATTGAGGTAATAATATTGAGGTTTATAATATTGTATAAATTTCAGGTATACATCATTATATTTTGACTTCTGTATAGACTACAACGTGTTCACCACCAAAAGTCTAGTTTCCATCCGTCACCATACACATGTGCTCATTTACCCCTTTCTCCCTCCCTCCACCCTTTTCCCCTCTGGTAATCACCAATCTGTTCTCCATATCTACATGTTTGTTTGCCTTTTTTATCTTCCACATATGAGTGAAACTGTAGGGTATTTGTCTTTCTCTGTCTGACTCATTTTGCTTAGCATAATACCCTCAAGGTAGGACACCAACTTTTTTCCTAATCTGTGTGTTCCTGCAGCCTAATCGGTTAATGGCAGTCCTTTGCAAACAGCATTTTAAGTACTCTTAGTCAACATCCACCTCATCCAGTTTATCAAGGAAGAAATGTTTCAGACAATATTTTTGGCTAATGGATGCATTCAACCACACACACATACAAAATTTTCCTTTTGCTTTTAAATTATATATTGACTCTCAGATAGATCAGGGCCTCACAGTTTTGTGACCAAAATATTTTATTTCATCTCTGTGGAAATATAAACTATATTCAATTCAATTCTATCACATTCTCGAATATTCTTTAGCATCTATACCAGCCTGGCATAGGTACTAAAGATGCAAAACTAAATAAAATATAATTCCTGATTCCAAGAAATTCACAATTTAACAAAAGAAATGGACTCACAAATGTTAACTGTATGTCAGCCAAGCACTGTGACAACACAGAGCAGGGAGTCATGGTTCTGCCTGGGGAGACCTGGAAGGCTCGTCAAGGAGGCGCTGGTGGAGTTGGGTCAAAAGATGACCAGGGTCTTAGCCAAGAAAGCATCTGCCAGAGGCACCACTAATAAAGTAGGTTTAGAGGCTGAGCTGTCATCTTGATGAGCTGCTCTTTCAGCCTGGGGATCAGGCTGGTAGCATCCCCCAAGTTCACTTGGGGGGACTGGAAAATGATGAGTGAGAAGATTAAACAACATTTCTAAGATTCTGAAATTTTATGCCATTGTCAGGAAACCACTTCATTATTTATTCAGCTCAGAACATAAAACAATATTTTCATCAGATGTTTATTCAGCACTGGAAACAGAATGATTCACATTCTGCTGTCACTTATTTGTCAAGAAACAGATGATTGATGAGGGAGGGCACGTGTACACCAGTCAAATTGTAGCAGTTAAATCCTAGTATTTTTGTAATTTGAAATATTTTACTATAACATAATAAAGCAGCAAAAAACTATTCAAGTCTTTTCTTCTTCTTTGTATTTCTCTTTTCTTGCATAAAATCTAGTTGAAATGTCCTCACCACTTCTGCCCAGGGAGGTACAGGGGGGCTTGTAGATGCTACAGATGCCGAGAGAGCAGAGCCTGGTCAAGGGTCCCAGCGGTTGCCGAGGGGCGAGTCGGGAGAGGGGCTCCCCAGAGCGCCAGTATTTCTATATCACGGCCCTAATTGCCCAGGTTTCAAAGCGTATGCTCTGTCCCTTTGGTTCTTCCTCGTTGACACCAGTTCCGAAGACCTACAGAAAGCCTGTCTGCTTTTCTTCCTCAGGCAGTTCCTGGAACCTTTCCTCATAGCCCAAACCTCAGATCTGGCCTTTGGAAACAGAGATAGAGGAAAGTAAGTGTTGGCAGCCAACGTTTACGATCGGCCACCGTCCTCACATACATCTTCTCATGTAATCTCTAAGGAGTCCCTGCAATCATGCTCAGAAGAAAAATACTTCTATCACCTCATGAAGGGAAACAGAGGTGAATCTTCCAAACTCTAAATTTGCACTGATTTTATAACTGGGAGCACTGTAGAGGCATCATACTGCATTCCAGTTGATGACAAGGCTTCAGGGTATTTGTTGAAAGTTCTTGACTTTGAGCTTTAGCCCTCTCCCCAAACTGCAGACAGCAGCGAGCCATGAAGTGCTCAGGCCAAAGCGTGGCTGCCCTTGGGAATCTCCTGGGTCGCAACCAAAAAAACTCTTGCAGCCTGGGCCCAGGGACATCTGAGAGCTCCCCCAGGTGATTCTGGGGAGCACAAAAGTTTGGCCCTTGGCTGATGGCCTCCAGCTCATAACTCAGCCCACAGGCCTCAGGGAGCACAAACGTGGGATGAAGCTGTTGGATGATGGTGACTCACTGGCCACTAGAATCACCTGGTGAGCTTACAAAGAAAGGGGCTGGGGTCCCTTCGGACTAATTTAATTGAAATCTCAGGCTCCCCATGTGATTCTAATGGGCAACCAGGAATGAAACACCCATCTCTCAGGTCACCTTCAGTGGTACATGCCTCTGCGTCTCTACCAGGCCCCCACGTCAGGGCAGAATAAGAGACTGTGTGTGGTAGAGATTCCCAGATGCAGCAGACAGAACAATTTGCAGTCCCTAACATGCCTGAGACTTGGCCACTAGAGGCCATTCCAAAAGTCTCTAATTCCTTGTTACCAGCAGCTAACTTATCCTGAGAGTGGCAAATACTCAAATCTGAGCCTTACTAAAGCCCTGGGATGGTTTGCATTTTCTAAGAAGTAAGTTAGAAAAATCAGTCTCCTCCCCCAGTGAATGAGCTGCTCACTCAAAGTGACAGCTGTTGAAATTGCCCTTAATGTCTACTTTGCGTTTCTTTCTTTGATGAGTGCACTATTACAACACAATGTCTGTTCATTTCCTTGCCTGGGGGCTGTAAAACCTCACTGAAAGGATATCTCAGCCTCTATTACCAGCCACACCTGCCATGTCAGGGGCATACATTTTTGTACTATTAAAGGCACGTTCAGACAGGATTTTTAAATGTAAATCTATTTTTGTAACTTTTTTGAGGAATATTATCCTCTTATGTAGCATTAACTTTGTAAGGTATATTTTTAGGAAAACTCATTTTTCTACTAAAGGAAACAGTTTACTTTAGAAAGAATGCTCTCTTGCGGTCAAAATTTGAAACTGAAATCTTTGTTTAAAGGGATTTAATTGAAGCAGGAGAAAACGTCTCTTCTCTTATGAAAAGGCACAATCTCACAGCAGAGCTGAGCGAGGTCATTATCCTGATGAAGAAGACAATCAATTTTATATTTATAAAATGAGAAAAGGTGGAAAGCACTTTTAGCTTAGTCTTGGTCTGAAGCAGGTTCTGTTGAGTGTGTTGGGGGTGATTTTAGTGGAAAAGAATACACGGGTCCAACTGCGTGCCAAACTCCACTCCTCTGCCAGGTGACCGTGTAAATGTAAGAAAAGCCGTAATATCGCACTTTGCTGGTTTATATATACTACTCTAACTTTGATACAAATTATTTAGTTTTATATTTACAACTGATATGCATTTACCAGTGTAGACTAGAAATATTCGAGAGGCCTAATAATATTTATCATGTTCTGGTTACTCAATATTTTGATGAAGTCCACCAATGGTCTTACCAAGCCTAAGCACGACCACCCTGGAGGTGGGGTTCTCAGCCCTGGCTGCACAGTGAAATCACCTGGAGAGCTTTTGAAAATCTTGAGGTCCAGCTGCACAGGAAACTACGAATCTCTGGGGGTGAAACCCGTGATTTGTACTTTTTAAAGTTCCTAAAGTCATTCTGATGTACAGCCACAGTCGAGAACCGCCAGCCCAGGGATTAGCACAGGTGTGTGGACTTGCCAGCAGATTCAGCGGATGGAGGTACCTCCGGATTGAGAGAACTCCACGTCCATCCATCACCAAGCATCAGGAACCTACACGGATGGAGGTTCCACGACATTTGCCCAAGTACTAGAGGGGAGAAGACTAACCAATCTATGAATAGGAAAGGAAATATAGAACAAATGCTTTTTTTCCATTTCCTCTATTAAATATGAACTGGTAGTAAAATAAGGATAGTGAACATTCTTACTGTTTGTGCAACCAACTTATTGCCCTCCCTCTAGCAACCAAGTAAACTTTATTTCCCAGAGTGAAGGAAAACATTGACTTAGTTATATTATGAAAGGTAGATGTCAAGAGGATTGCATAAGCAGTTGGATGGCCTTTATAAAAACGAGAGTCCAACAAGAGGATTCTTTCTTTAAGAAACATTTTTTATATATTTTTTAAAATTATATCTGGGAGAAAAACTGAAGCAATTAGTATTGTTTTCTCTTCCATGTGTAACTGAACAACCACAGTATCCCCTCCGAAGTCACAAGTCTGTCCTGTTGAAATTGCCAGCAGAAGTATTGAGCTCCCTACCCTATCATCTAGAAGATGAAACTACAAGGGAAAACTTAAGTATATACATTTCAGGTGCATTTACTTATTTTTAAAAAGAGAAACCCTTTTGACCTAATTTGGCTACAAAATAATCTTGCTTTGTAATATCATCTCTTGGAAATGAAGAGATCCTATGGATCTAATGACTGATATTAGAGGTGACAATGTAACTGATTAGCAACAGACGGCAATAACTTCATTTTGAAACAAGCAAGCAATAGCTTTACAGCTTCTATATATTGTATGTTGTTAACATTGTAAAGTTTTGCTATGATGAAAGCAATATTTGTACAAATGAAAAGCAAGACTCTCATACGGTTTACACTGTTGATCAAAACATGTTGATTGTATACTGAGTACTAAAAAATTAGATGTATTTAAGCCATTGTTCTTTACTCATAAGTATCTTATAAAAATAATATTGTATTCTTGGTTAACAATGCAGTGTTGATATTAGTTATTAATCATATCTGATCTACTGTAGATGTTCTTTCCTGATAACTTTTTTAAATTAATAAACTTTATGGGGCCGCCCGGTGGCGCAGCGGTTTCATCCGCGCTTGGCAGCCCGGGGTTCGCCGGTTCGGATCCCGGGCGCCCGCCGACGCACTGCTTGTCAGCCATGCTGTGGTGGCGTCCCGTATAAAGTAGAGGAAGATGGGCACGATGTTAGCCCAGGGCCAGTCTCCCTCAGCAAAAAGGGGAGGATTGGCGACGGATGTTAGCTCAGGGCTGGTCTTCCTCACCAAAAAAAATAAATAAACTTTATTTTTAGAGCAGTTTTAGGTTCAAAAACTGCAAAATTGAGCAGAAATTATGGAGAGTTCCCATATTCCACTGCCCTCCCCCAGCCTCTCCCACTACCGCCGTCCACACCCAAGTGGTCTGATAGTGCTTTGATGTTTGGAAGCCTCCTATGTGTGAGTGGGATTAGGACACACTTCCAGCTCCTGAAGCCCTTTTCAGGCAGTGCTGTGCACAGTACATTCTGACTAGAGCACTTCAGATCCTAGTCCATTTGCACCTGTCACACTCCCTCCTAAGACCTCTCCTTCCCAGGTTTCCTTCCTTGTTTCTCCTCCTTCACAGAGCAAAGAGGGAATTCCTTGGTGGAAGAGACTTTTCTATGGCAAGCAAGGTTTTGTTTCCTCAGAACTCCAAAGCAAGCAGAAATTTTGTTATGATTCTGCTAAAGCATGAATGCTAAAATTCAGAGGAATTAATGAACCACACCCTTGTGCAAAGGGGCCTCAGACTCAGCTGCTCACACCCTCACCAGCATAGGAGAGCAGGATCTGCCACCCCAAAGTGTGTCTCTTTGACTTGAGGATTATTTGGGGCTGATTATTTTTAAGAACAAAAGACTCAAGAAGAAACTTTGACCTTCCTCCTAACTGTCTAAAAGAATTTAAGACGGGAAGTCCCAGGAAGGAGCTATCACCACAGACAACTATAGTATAATATGAACTATGTGTGGTAGACAGGGAGGAACCTAGCAAGGCCCATTTGATCAAAGCCCTCCCCATGTCCCATCGCCTCTGCAGGCATGGCAAACATTTGTTTACCAAACATATGCTTTTCCATCTCCATGTGAATTGCCTTCCTCCCCTTTGAAGTCCCAAACCACTACCCCCAACATACTTTTTTGTCTTTAGCTGAAGATGGTATTTAAGGTGGTGGCTTTGGCCATTTTGGTGAGTTACCCAGTTTTCCTGGGTTTCTCCTATGTATACATATTATTAAATTTGTTTGATTTTTCTCCCATTATTCTGTCTCATGTCAATTTAATTCTTAGACCAGCCAGGAGAACCTAAAGGGTAGAGGAAAATTTCTTCCTCCCCTAAAATATCAACCTCCCTTACATTTGGGAAGACTTTCCCACTCCACCACCGACTTCGGTGTGGTGGGGACTCTTACATAGCATGTTTCATTTAAGTGAGCCATTATTCACTCATCATGGAAACCACTGGTGCTGAAGGAAATTGTTCTGTTGAGATTAAGATGAAAGTATTATAAAAACCCAGGTTCTACATTTAAATGCTTGAACAGATAAAAGAATAGAAGTGTTTTCTCATTCATACGAGCCATAAGAGCGAGAGTTAGGGGGTTTAAACTCATGTCAACAACCGAGAAAAAGCAAAGTTACTGATGAAGCAAATGACACCACCGAGGAGGAGAGAATAACTCCCAGCACCCGAGCATCAGCAACTGAGCAGCTGGGATTGTGGGAGATGGGAAAACCCAGGGCAAGAGGAGGCGGGCATGCAGTTAATTAAGCTGCTTCAGAGGGTGGAACTAGCGCCTGGAATCTGCTCCCCTGACCTAATGGAATAGTCCATGGGGCTTTTGGTTTCTTTGACTTTCCAGTAGATTCTGACTCCAGAACAAGGCCCTGACCATCCCTGCCCTGCTTGTCCCTGGACCTGTTGCCCACCACACCATGCTCCACTTTGTTTCTTTACACCGGAGAACTGAGAGCTGGATGTTGGGCTCTGCTGGCTCACAACCACCACTAATACTTGCAGTGTTGACTCTCATCACTTCCAGGAAAACCTCAGCTTTGATTTTGTGTTGTTCATTCTGAAGATCACCGGTCGCATACATACAAACATCGAACTGAGAGTAAACCGTACTTCATGTGGGAGTAGGACTCAGGGATAACTAGATCCTTGAAGAACAAGCAAATCAGGCACCTGTCAGTGTCCTCGTTGGGCCCCCAGGCCTTGCTGGCTCTCTGGCCTCCTGAGCCTGCACACCCTGGCATTGGAAGGCAGCCTGAGAAGGAAAAGCCTCTTAGACCTCAAAGCCTTCAATTTGAGGGTTTAGCCCCACATACAGGCAGGCACGTTAGCAAGCAAGGCAGACGTGGGGGTACTCGGGGCACTGGCTGGGCCTGAGTGTCACCCCGAGGGAAGGCCGTGGCTTACCACCCAACAGAACCCCTCCCTCAGGGCACACTCAGCACCGTAGTCCCCCTCATCCACCCCTAATTCTAGGTGAAGCTCAGTGCAAACGGGGTTCCAGCTTAGGAGATTTTGCCTTTGGGCCAACAAGCTTGTAAAAGTAATTACAACTTTCTGTTGGGAAGAAAAGATTTCCCAAGATGGGAGGAGGACTGAATTGTTCTTCCTGCTTTGCTCTGGTTTCCCCTTGTTCAGGGCTTGGGCAAGTTCTCTAGGCTTTGGAGTAACCTAGCTCCTCCTCTAGGCCATCAAAGTCCTTCTTCCACACCCAGAGAAGGACATTTCAAAACTTGGGTAGAAAAGCTGTAAGATTACATCTGATTTTTGCCTTGGCCTCAAAAACAGTAAACAAAATACGATAAAGAACCTGTAGGCATACATTTGTAATTTATGTGTACCTCGAAGGAGCCTCCCCCTCTTCCCCCATCTGACATGCTAAGAGCCCTCATAGAGACAAACTGTGGGAGGACAGCCAAGGCCACACTCTGAAGTCTTCCTCCAGGGCAGCCTGGAATCTCTTTCTCCGTGCCCCAGATCCAAGCTAGAAAACCTGAATACTAGGTTCTAAAGGAAACAAAAATATATCTTTTACCCCATTCCTGAAAGTTAACCTTTTGAGCCCAAGCAAAGAGCATTCCCAGCCCTAGATCAACTATGCATGTAGATCAAGAGCAAGAGTGCAGATGGAGCTGTAGCACCCGCCGCTCCGTTCTCACCTGTGGCTCAATCCTGCACCACAATAGGCCATCCCTGGGCCACTCCTGGGGCATACAGGGGCAGATGCACAGTGAAGATGCTCAACAGGGCTCCAGCCTGGGGCCACTTGGGCAAGGAACCCCTAGGTTCCCAGCACCTGAGCATGGTGCAGAAGAGAGAGGGCAGGCTCCAGGTGGGTGGCTCTGTGTACTTCTTGCTCCATCCCTCAGAAAGGGTACAGTCCATGGATTGGGCTGGGTCAGGGGACACCTGGGGAGACTAGGAATCTCTACAGCCCAGGGTCCCCAACACTTGGAATTGAAGGTGGCACTGCTCAAGCAAATGGGACCTGACAACTCAATAGAAAGGGGGAGACCCCAGATTCCAGGAGCCTAAAGGTCCATTCAGTTTTCTAAAGTGCATAATCCCTTCTTTCCCTGAACCAGTGATGCCATTAAAAAATCCACTGGTGCTCCATCTAGGTGGAAGTGGAAGCTGGAGGAGAGGACTTGGGGCCACTCCTTACCAACTATTTTTCTTCTAAAAAAATTGCTTCTTTCACCTTTTCTACTTCTCCAGAGCCCTCACTCCAATCTTTCACCATTGTGTAATCTAACCTTTCCTGAACCCAAGCATGAATGGGGGACAAACCAACAAGGATATTTTAACCTATGACCAGTTTTCCTCTGCTCTTACACTTATACTTGGCTGACCAATTTCCACCAGGGTAAGTCTACATGAAATTGACCAAATACAGCACACAGGCATTAACCATCAAAGACAAAGAGGCATTCAGAGAAGGACACTCTTTTTCATATAGATCAATAACATAGAAGAAATGAAATGGCACAGGTCCATCACTAAAAAAGTTCACTAGACCCAAAGAGTTTTTGGGTGTTCTGGGAAACCTGCAAAGAATCGTTAATTTCTATATCTTTTAAAGTATTTCAGAACATAGAAAAAGATGGGAAGTTTCCTAATTCGTTCTACAAGGTTAGAATAGTAATAAAAATCAAAGAAATATCACAAAAAGAAAACTGTAGCTTCATTTGTGAATATAGATGTAGAAATCCTAAATGAAATATAGAAAGTGGAATCATTTATTCCAGGAATTCAAGGAGAGTTCAATATAAGATATTTTGTTTATATGTATGAATCGAATCACAGGAAAAATCTAAATAATAAGAGATGCTCACAAAGCACTAGATAAAATTCAATCACATTGCTGTGAAGTCTCTTAGTAACCTAGGAATAGATGGCAACATCTTTAACTGGGTGAAAATATCTATCAGAACTTTAATAAGAAACATTGAACTTAATGGTGAAATCTAATTGTTAGTGCCATCAAGTGGATTCCGACTCCTAGCAACCCTGTGTACAGCAGAGTGGAACCCTGCCCAGTCTTTTTGCTCCATCCTCTCACCTTCTGGTGCTCTATCAGACGATGGTCTGCTGCTATTCATAGGGTTTTCATGGCCAGTTTTTTCAGAAGTGGGTGGCCAGGTCCTTCTTCACAGTCTGTCTTAGTCTGGAAGCACCGCTGAAACCTGTCCACCATGAGTGACCCTGCTGGTATTTGAAATACCAATGGGCTGGCCACTGGTAAAATACCAACACCTTAAATAAGAACAAGACAAGAGTGACTATTATCACTTCTATTATTCAATACTCTTCTGAATTCCACTGTTTTGGAGACAAGGAAAAACATATTATTTATATGTGATATATTTGCATCTTCAGAATACAGTCAGCAAACTGTATTTGGCTGTCCCATGCCCGAGTCAAATCCAGCCAGCAGCCTGGTTTTATAAATGAAGTTTCATTGGAACACAGTCACACCTATTCCTTTATGTGTTGTCTATGACTGCTTTCATGCTACAATGGCAGAGTTTAGTTGCAACAGGGATCCCATGACCTGCAAAGCCAAAACTATTTCCTATCTGGCCCTTTACAGAAGTTTGCTGACCCCAAGACAACTAACTGAAAAAAATTATTGAAACAAACAAGAAAATTCAGTAGAATGGCCATCTGTAAATATAATCAACAGCTTTCCTATATACCATCAATCGCTAATTAGACAATGTAATGGAAAAGAGTCCCATTTAAAATAGCAACTAAAACTAGAAAATAGCTAGATATAAACTTAAATGTGCAAGAACAGTATGAAAAGAAAAAGTATAAAATTTTGCTGAAGTATAAAAGAAGACTTACAAGATATATTACATTCGTGGATATGAGGACTTAACCTTGTAAAAATACCAATTCTCCTCTAATTATTATATAGATCAATGTAATTCAAATGAAAATGTCAATCATTATTTTGGGAAGTAGAAGTTTTAGAACTTGGAATCTAGAAAAGAAAATGCACAACAATAGCCAAGAACATTTGGGAAACAATTGAGTATGACATCAATGATACAAAATACACTATATAAAGCTAGAATAATTAAAACTGCATAGTACCAATGTAGTCACAGAAAATAACTAATGGAAAAAATTTAGAAGTTTGGAAACAGACACACGTGTACATGAAAATGTAGCATGTGATAACATTTCCAGATAGTGGAAGAATGAAAGGCTCTCTAATAATGGTTTTGGAGAAAACTTGTGTACATTTGAAAATCAGTTAGAGGTCTACACCACACCTTATCCCAAAACAAATTCCAGATGGACTAAAGATCCAAACATAAGAACCAAAACCAAGTATTGGGCAAAATATATGTGAATTTTTTTTTTTCCTGAGGAAGATTCACCCTGAGCTAACATCTGTGCCCATCTCCCACTATTTTGTATGGGAGCATGGCTGACGACAAGTGTTGCAGGTCCACACCTGGGACTCGAACCCGGGCCACCAAAGCAGAGCACACCGAACTTAACCACTAGGCCATGGGGCCAGCCCCCTAAATATATGTGAATATTTTTGAATCTTAGGGTGGGAATGTGACGCTAATGCATAACAACAAAACTCCAAAGCCATAAAGAAAAAGATTGGCTTAATGGCCACCTACATTTTTCTTTTTATTTTTTAAAGAGAAATATAAACACAGTAAAAAAGTCAAAATTCATGTGAGGAGAAAAACCTGAGATATATCAAGGATTAATGTCCTAAAATCTGAAGAATTCGTAAAAAAAGTTAAACACCCCACTAAAACTTTGGCAGTGTATAAATGGACAATTTATGGAAAAATTATAAATGACTAATAACACTTATGAAACTATATGTTCAACCTGACTAAGAATCAAGAAAATGCCAATTAAAATGAAATGCTAATCCCCTTTCACCACACATTTTGGTGGGAATACGAAGTGTCATAAACTTTTCGGAGGACAGTCAAAATTTTAAATGTGTGTATCCTTTGATATGGCAGTTTCACTTGTAGAAAGAAACTTTACCAAAATATTGCTACTGACTGAACGTATCTCCCCAAAGTTCAGACGTTGAAGCCCCAACCGCCAATGTGATGGTATTTGGAGGCGGGGCCTTTGGGAGGTGATTAGGGTTAGATGAGCTCATGAGACTGGGGCCCCGCGATGGGATTAGCATCCTTATAAGAAGAGAACGAGACCAGAGCTCACTGGCTCTCTGCCAGAGAGGGCACATCAAGAAAGCAGCCATCTGCAAGCCAAGAAGAGAGCTCTCACCAGAACTTGGCTGTGCTGGCGCCTGACCTCAGACTCCCAGCCCTCAGACCTGTGAGAAATCAATGTCTGTGATTTAAGCTGCCCAAACTATGGTATTTTGTTTGAGCAGCCTGAGCTACGACAAGTGTTCAAACAGTAATACAAAGATATATGAATGATAATGTTCACTAAAACATTATTTATAATAGAGAAAAAATGGAAAGTTTTTGATGTCCATCAAAAGGTACATTATTCAATAAATCATGGAGCGTCATAGGATGGAATTCTGTGCAGCTCTTAGAAAGGATAAATCCATGTGCAATAACATGGAGATATTTTTCTATGACATAGTTTCAAATGAAATAAAGCAAGTTCCTGAGTAATATTTTTGTTTTTTTAAATAAACTTATTTTTGTGTATATACCTACATCTGTGTGTGTATGTGCATTATTAAATATTAGTGTCAACCCATTAATGGTGAGACCTGCAGTGAGTAGGGGGTGAAATGTGAAAGAATAAAGTGGTAAGGAAGGAATTTTACTTTTTATTTCTATGTTGTTTGGATTTTTATAGGGAATATATATTACTTTGGTAATTGTGTTGGGACAAAATTTAATGTATGTCAGTTCATAGCCTTTCCCTTCCCTCTACTCACAACAAAGCATTTACCAATTTCTTGTTTAGTTTTCTCTTCTTCCTGATCTCTCTCTCCCCAGAACAAATTCCTTGTGGCAGTGTCTCTTGAGAAAGCCATCAGTGGAAGGAGAATGCAGTCCTAGCACCGTGGGTGGCAGGGAGGATGTGGTGTGCAGGGAGCATTTTGAGCTGAGTGCACAGGTTCTTGGGGTGACTGAGGATGGACGCACAGGCGTAGGATGACAGAGCCCCTCTAGAGTGAGAGCGTCTTAGTCAGCTCGGGCTGCCCTAAAATAATACCACAGACTGAGTGGCTTAAACAACAGACATTTATTTCTCATGGTTCTGGGGACTGAGAAATCCAAGATCTAGGTGCTGGCTGATTTGGTTCCTGGTAAGAGCCTTCTTCCTGACTTGCGGAGTGCTGCCTTCTTGATGTCCTCTCACGGCAGAGAGAGGAGAGAGAGGAAGCTCTCTGGGGTCTCTTCTTATAAGGACACTAATTCCATCATGGGGCCCCATCCTCATGACCTCACCTAACTCTATCTCCCAAGGACCCCCCTCCAAACACCATCACACTGGGGATTAGGGCTTCAGCATATGCATTTGAGGGACACAAACATTCAGTCTATAACAGAAAGGCTTTTTTATTTTAGAGTGCAAGAGACTAGGGAAGAATAGAGGACTTTAAAGAGAGTACTTGTTCTCTACAGTTTAAGTGGGATCCAAGTATGACCTGGAATTTCTGTTTGGATCTCATTTCTTTAAATGAGATAGTGATTGAAGTATCTAAGCCTTGGCCATCATAGGTCAGAGTTTCAATACATAACATTTTAAAGCTTAAGAAACAAAGAGTATTTTTAAGTTTATTGGCTACGGGCCCCGGCAACACGAAGGTTTGAAATGTGTTTCTAGAAGTGAGTTGGATCAGGTGGGGTTAGAAAGTCTCCTTAAATATTTTCACTTTAAGCAGCCCACCCCAAAGCCACTCCACAAGAGAATTTAGCCCGAGATCATGCAGGAATCTACTGTACATAACTGATGATTTCTCCCCTACCCTTCTAGAATTGTGCTAGTTACGTATCATCCTTGGGAGAATCGAGGCAATAGTCACTTAAGTTATTTTCTATAGAACTTAATTCTCTCCAGGTAGCCTAGTTGAAAAAGGCCTGCTGGCATCCAAGAAAAAAGGATGATTCCAAACTTCATCCATTACATTAACCAAAAGGAATATACTCAATGATTCAGTAGAGTGCTAATTAATACTTAGAACAATGGAAGAACTAACTAAAGAGGCAACAACAATTGATACTATATATTGATTTTTTAATACAGACCAGATGCTGTGCTGAGTGCACATCTACACTATGAAGAGAGATGATTTTCCCATTTTACAGATGAAGAAACACTTGAAATGCAATATTACACTACTACTTTGGACATAGGAGAAATCATGTCAACCTTGATAGGGACCAGAGCCCACACAGCCAGGGTATTTCCTGGGGGTCAGCTACCACAGTGCTTGGGCTCCAGACACAGAGTAACACCAGTCAGCTCTGGGGTAGTGTTGGTTCTGGCCCCTGAGAGTGTTAACCAGCATGCGGTGAAGAACCTCGGCTCCTTGCTACTGTCATTGACCTCCACTGTGCCAAGTTGTGCGCCAGCACCAAGACAACAGGTGTGGAGCACTGTGAGAACACCAAGGCTAGCGTTCCAAAACAAATAAAGCTGCATGCATGCACACCCATACGCACGCACACGCACACACACCAGAAAGTTGGCTAGGAGCCGTATGTGTGGACGCCCTGCCCCTCAGCTGCCAGAGGAGGATTCTGACAACCAGAAGGGTTGAAACCATACAACCTGGTAAGGGGCAAGCAAATAAAGAAAACAATCAGCATGTGAGCTAAGGTAATATTCTTCAGCATAAAAAGTACAGACCATAACACGGGAGATACAGAAACAGAATATTTTGAAAAACACTAGAAGATCTCCTTAAAGGAAAAAGAAGTGCATTTTAAATAAATTCTCATTTGTACTTCTGGTAGAACTTCTACAGGTAGCCTTGCCCAGAGCACCTCCTCTTCTTGGCACATGGGAGATTGCAGTTCCAGGCCCCTAGGAGGCGAGAGGGCCTTGTGACTTG
Organism: Tapirus indicus; assembly: GCA_031878705.1. Taxonomy (NCBI): domain Eukaryota; kingdom Metazoa; phylum Chordata; class Mammalia; order Perissodactyla; family Tapiridae; genus Tapirus; species Tapirus indicus. Next base: position 63,620,010 of record CM062917.1, on the reverse strand, counting down.
TGCGGACCTTTGGTTGTGAAGGAAGTGAGTCATGACACTTCCAGCACCAAGCTTTTCAATGCAGTAGGGACCCCTGCTGCATTCTGCCCATGCCCAGTGATGGATGGAGTGTGTGTGTATGTTCGCACAGAGAGGCCACTGCCCAGGGATGTGCTGACCTGTGCTCTGCAGGCTGTGCTCCTTTAGACCTGTGACTTGTTAGCTACAATCCACCACTCTGCCCACCACAGTTCCGTCTCACTTCTACAGTCTCTTTTTTTCAGTCCAAAACCAGGGGTTGTCAAGCCGAGGGCTGTTATCTTTCAGCACCCACCCACAAATGGCAGTTCTGCCTTTTCCAAAAGTAGCCTTAAATGTCCATTTTGTTCCTTTTTAGTATTTTCTACAATCCTTCCATAGGATATTAGCCAGGCAGAGACTACTTATTTAGATCTTACCACCAGGGAGTTTTCATTCAGTAATTCATTCATTCGTCCATTTTCTCGACAGATATTATGTGCCAGGAACTGTGCTAGACACTGGGAATTTGATGGGAACAAACTGATATGGCCCTGCCCTTCCCCAGGAGCTTACGGCTTATTTCTTATGTCACCCTTTTCCCGTGATGACACAGGTGATTTTGCATATCTCAGTCAGAAGGCATCAAGGAGTTCCCAGACAGCCATATTGGATCCTTTTTGTGTGTGTGTGTGTGAGGAAGACCAGCCCTGAGCTAGCATCCGTTGCCAGTCCTCCTCTTTTTGCTGAGGAAGACTGGCCCTGGGCTAACATCCGTGCTCATCTTCCTCCACTTTATATGGGACGCCACCACAGCATGGCTGACAGGCAGTGCGTCGGCGGGCGCCCGGGATCCGAACTCGCAAACCCCGGGCTGCCAAGCGCGGACTAAACCGCTGCGCCACCGGGCCGGCCCCCCATATTGGATTCTTTAGGTGGTCCCTTTTCTCGGGGATATATTTATTCATTTTGAGGACCTCAAAAACCTCCTCAATGCGCCTTCCTTTGAGAAACTTGAGAAGAACCCTACCTTACCAGGTCTGATATTATCTAACTAAGCCCAGACTTTCTCTCCTTCTTTATGGCAACCCCTAAGGAAGTATGGACCTTATGCCACCTCTCACGTGGACCCACCAGACTAGCCCAGCAACTAGTCTTCCTAACTCCAAAGAAGGGGTCCTCAGATATGTCTGCTCCACAACAACTGCTGAGAGGATTTATCTAAACCTAGATCTGACCATAGCTCTCACCTTCTGAACCCCCTTTGTTGCCCATGAGGATGAAGTTCAAGTTCCTCAGCAGGACATCCAGAGCCCTCAGGACCCAGATCAGTCTTTCCACCCTCATAGCTCATCACTGTCCCCTCACTGTTCTGGTAAAGCACTGCTGAGTGGTGCCCCTCATGCCATGTGCTTCATGCCACCTTTCCCCCTGTCTCTACTGCTCTTCCCATCTTCCTCATGGACTCCAACTGTCTCTTATCCAACAAGACAGAGCACATGTGCCATCTCCTCAAGGAAGCCACCTCTGAACCCTCAGGTCAGGCCAGTGTACCTCTTTCATAGCACAGTGTACCTCTTATGCATCCCACTAACACTGAAAATTCTATTGTATGGAAATTGTCCCCCTCTTGGAATCAAGGCTCCTTGGAATTGAGGATTGTGCCACATTAATCATTATTCTTTGGTGCCTAGAGCAGTAACTGGGACTTACTGAGCAGTCAGTAAAGGTGTGGGAAACTGAGCTAACACAGTCCCTGCCTTCACTATGCCCATCTTCTTCACTTAATAACAAATCCTACACTTAGATCCAGAATGGGAAGGCTCCCATAGTGACTTTCTCCTTGCTCTGTACAATTAATTTCTCACTAACCAAAGGGATGATTGCCAGAATGAAATGACCAGCAAAACTCTAGTTGAAATCTCTCATCATGAGATGTCCCATATCACATCTCTCTTTCATGACCTGTATCAGGAACACATCATTCATTTCCCATTCCACAGTGGTATGACTCCTGCTTCGCTCCACTATGCACTATGTCCTTTTATAAATGTTGCAATACTTGTATAGAGCCTTTGATACTTATATCCATATAATATGTGTTTATGTGAATTCAACCTTCTTTTTAAAAACTAAAATATTGCAGATGATAAAGGATTTATTTTGGTAGGGAGGAGGAGTGTGAAACCTCTTTTCATAATTCTGTAGCTTGCTCTTTTCTCTCAGTGGTATGTTTTGGAGACCTCTCTCTATTATGACATAGAAATCTAGCTTATTCTATCTAAATGTTGCATAGTACTCCATAGTATGACCATAGCTTTTTTTTTAAGCAGCTATCTCCCTGTTGCTAGACCTTTGGTAGTTTGTTTCCAGTCTTTCACCATTATAAACAATTTTGCAATGGACATTATTTCATATGCCTTCCTGTGCACCTCCGCAAGGTTCCCTCAGGGATACAGCAATAGGGAATTGATTTGTCAAATAGTGGGATATTTTACTTTAAATACTGTCAAATTGCCAGACTAATATGAGGGACCTGTTTCTTCACATCCTTGCCAATTCTTAATATTATCCAATTTTATAATTTGTGTCAGTTCAATGGAGGTTAAATAGCTGGTTTGTTTTTGGTTTTGCCTTCTTTGTTTTTGCATTTTTCTAATAAAGATGGGCAACTTTTTAATTTTTATATTTGCAAATAAAAATATGCTTATTTTAAATAAAACGTAATAAATATATAAAGTACATTTATTTTTCTTATTTTATTAGCCATTCAAATTTTGTTTGTGACCTTTTTCTATTGGGATGTCTGTCTCCTTTTTATTGACTTACAGGAGTTTATTATGTAGCCTGGATTCTCATTTTCAATTTTCTAATCACATATATTATATATTGTAAATATCATTGATGAAACATAATTTTAACATTTTTATATCAAATTTATTTTTTCCTTCATAGTATTTTCTTTGTGTATCTTATTTTAGAAGGCCTTCTTTTGCTCCAAGGACATAAAAATGTTTTTCCATACTTTTGTCTGTCTTCAGGGTATTTTTACCCTCAGCTTTATGAGTTTCTACACACCATCTGCTTCTCTGGTGCCTGACCACACAGCCTCCCGATGAGGCTGTTTCTTTTATTCTGGGAGAGCTCCTCAGTTGGCGCTTCTAGACCTAGGTCGCCGCAGGTCTGCTTACAGCTGCCCTCACAACCTCCCAGCTCTCGCTCCCAAAGTCCCAGCTCTTGGTGAGAAAAGTCAAAGGAAACATTCTAAGTGCCCCTGCTGCTTTCAGTTTCCCCCGTCCTGACTTCTTGGCCCCCAGGAAGAAACGTCTCCCATGCCACCTACGAAGCCTGAAAACCGAGGAGCAGCCCTGGGACGTAACTGGTAGGAGGTTCATGTGATTCCTGGATAACCCTTAAAAATGCTTCTCTGGTGCTGCCGGGCAGAATAATCCATCCCCAGATAAATTAGCAGGAGGGGGTGGCAGTGAGGGCACCTGAAAATTCTTGGCAGTGATACCAGTTCAACACAAGGTTGACATAAGGGAAGTCACATTGTAGAAAAGAAACCATGCTATAACTTTGAATGACCTCTGGCTAACTAGCCCGGCTGAACATGCACCCTCCAGGAGATCTACCTGCCCTGCAGATTTTTGACCCCTGCTAGTGCACGTACCTCCCAGCTGTGATAAGACGATAACTTTGTTCTTCTGAGTTCCTTAAGAATGTGATGACCCCCGGACAGAGAGTCTATGCTGATAGCCATCAGCAATGACAACTGAAAGATCTGGTGTGGCAACTCCCAGTCTGTGACACCAGAGGGCCAACATTCCTAACCCCCTCCCCTGTAACCCACTGGCCTATATAGCTGCTTCAAGATTCTGTGCCCCCCTTAAGACAGTTCTTTAGGATGCTAGTCCACCATCTTCCAATTTGCTGGCTTATCGCTTAATAAACTGCCCTTTCTCTGCCACCACCTTGCCTCTTGACGATTGGCTTTTGTCTTGCAGCAAGCAGATCGTGCCCCTTTGTGTGCTAACAGCAGGTTCTGTCACAGCATGGACAATCTTTCCAAGAAGAACTCTTGGATGCTATTGGTGCCAGGGTGGTACTGCCAGCCACCTCCATACTAAGGAATCAACCCACATGACCAAGCCCATCTTCCTCCCAGGGCCAGAAAAAAGCTTCCTCATACTCCAATGCCAGTGAATTCCTTTAGGATTCCCCACTTCTCTGGAGCCCGGCAGGCTTCAGACTACTGCACTTTCTCAGCAGGAGAAATCTTCCCCTCTGTCAAAGACCTTCCTCTGTGTCAGAAAAAAAAAACAACCTGAATTCAGAGACTTTCAAGGCTTAAACAAAAAGGAATTTAATTTCCTTACTTATGGCAGACCTGGAGGCAGGACACCCAGGGCTGATGCAGCTGCTCAACGTTGCCTTCGGGCACCAGACTCTTTCTTCCTACACTACTACCATCCTATTGCGCTTGCTTTCATCATCATACTAGTTTGCAGGATGTCTACTGTAACTCCAGATAACAAGTTAGAATTCCAGGCAAGAAGATGGAGGAAGGAGAGAGGTAGAAAGGAATGCCAAGTGAGTCTAGTGCCTTTGAATCAGGAAATGTGGCAGACTGGTTGTATATAGTCTGCCAGAACACTGGCCAAAGGCAGCAAGAGTACAAGACCCTTGTAGGGCAGTCAGGTTTCATCCATTTGGGCTGGAGTAGTTGCTCACCCTACCAGGATCAAGGAACCTCTGCCAGCCACCTAAACAGTTGGGGCTACTATAGCAGAAAATAAGAGAGAAGAAACACTGTTGGATAGATAATGGCCAGTGCACACAACAAGGAGAATTTCTATCTGTAGGATAAAGGGCTATGATAAAGGGTTTAAATTTGCCAGGGTGCTGATCAGTGGTCCCATCACAACCTCCATCAGACAGGGTGGCAAACCGAGCCTTGATGTAGGGAGTGCCCAGGTGGGCTGGGATGTGTCTCCAGAATGTTGGGGATGCCAGGGACTTTGGAATCCTATAGTTACACTACATGTTCTACCCAGTGTGGACCAGAACCCTGGAGAGCTGATGGGGAGTCCAACCCATAGAAGAAGGAATGGGAAATTGGAAGAGGGTGTTTGGGCCCAGCTAAGTGAGTCCAAGTGCAGTGCTAGGCAGCAGCCCCAGGAGGAAACTAGAAGGCAGCTGAGAAATCAAGGTACAGCTGAGAAATCAAGGTGTAGCTGATTGTGTGGCCCAGGCAGACACAGCTAGCATCAGAGAGGAAAGCTGGCACTTGGTAGATGTGCAGAGACCTAGAATTGCCTCCAGGTGTACCCCACAAATGTTGAGAACAGGTATAACCACAGGACCAGGAACAGAATTTGTCACCCCAAAATATGCCTCTTTGACATAAGAATTATTCTAGGCTGATTACTTTTAAGAAACAGCCAACACAGGGAAAAGCTCTAAAAAACCTAGTAGAAGTTATCCATTTGTAAGGGAAATGTACATTCATAAGAGAAATCTCCATTTGTAAGGGTGCCTTCTTCTCTGAATGAAGACTAAATCTCTAGAAACTCTTATCAATAGAGAAGGCAATGACTTAAATGTACATAACCACTTTACCCTTGTTTACCGTGCTGACCTCATCTTAACAATTGAATGTTAAGGCTATTTTTCAGGGGCAGAGAGCCAGCCAGGAGTAGTGCAGAAGAGAAAATTTTGACCTGCCAGTCGAAACTCATCCTGCCAGCACTTCTACATTCCAGCCTGCCATCCCTGCTCCCGTAAACCTTACCCCATACCCTGGATCAGGGAGACAGATTTGAGAGCCTGTCCCCCTATCTCCTTGCCAAATAATTGCATAATAAACTTCCTTCCCTCAAAGACCGGTGTACACAGTATCAGCTTCTGTGCAGATGGGCGGAGAGAGCCCTTGCTCAGTAACAAAGGTTTAGGGCAGGAAGACTGAATCTGGCTTCCACCCACTGGTGGGGGGTGAGGCTCCCAGAGTCTCCTTGCCCCTGCCCTTGCTGGAAATGACCAGGTCCTGTGAAAGCTGACCCTAATTGAGGCAAGGATAACTGGTGGGGGAAGGCCTGGGAAAGCAGGAGCTAATGATACTGAACCTCTTAATCTCAAGTTCATGTGCCTGATGCCCACCAAGCCAAACACTGAGACATCGGTGCTTGGAGATGGAGAACAATTTATTCAAATTGGCCAAAACAAGTAGGTGGGAGCCTAGGTTCACTCAAATCAGCCTCTCCCAGAACAGAAGAAAGCAGGGGAGGTTTATAGAGCTAAGGGGCTTGGCAGGAGGAGCTTTGGATAAACAAAGGGGTCACTCCTGATAAGCCTCTGGGCAATCCGACATCTGGGCTTCAATGGCTGTTGAGCGCCAGTCATCTGGTGATGGCAACCGCCCGCCCCCCCCCCCCCCCCCCCCCCCCCCCCCCCCGCCGAAGGCGTTCTCTTTCTTCTGTAAAATGAGCTCGCTAGTCCTCTGGAAAATAAGCTCACAAATCCTTGAGACCCCTGAGTCACCCCTCAAGTTAAACAGGGAAACAGCAAGTTGGTCTAATATCTACAGTGCCCCTCAGTTACCTGGCATCACTGACAGTCTTCACATCTCCTATCCACCTCCACTTTATTCCTCAGCCTCCTCTGCACCCATCCCTATAGTGGAGCAGACAACCCACTCCTTCCACCTCTGCCCAGCTGCTTCATCCCTGTTTGTGTTTCTAGAGGAAATGTAGGGAAGAACAACCTTCCCTTCTTCTTCTTCTCCCCATGACTCCCTTCCCATTCTCTTGACTTGGGTTTTGATTCTTCTCAGTCGTGCCACACTTGGGTACCCTCTGGTTTATTTTTGCATCATTGCCTCCATTCAACACAGGAGTGCAGCACTCACTGGGATAACCTGGGCTGTGGAAAGATGGTAGAGCCTGCAAATTGTTGATGCTCAGGCTCCACGAAACTGGGACCTGGAACACCTTACTTCTTTTTCTACCCCCTCTTCCCACCTAGAATTCTCACTTGTAGCTTGGAGGTGCACCAGCCATCTTGCAACCAGGAGGGATGTCAAACACCTTAATGCATTTATTTTGTTACCTTTTATGAATCTCATCTCTTGCATGTTGCAGCTCAGTTTTTACTCTCTACCTCTTAGTCCTCTCAACTTACTCCATCTAATAGAACATAACACAGATAGTTTGATGATCATTTACTACAGAACAAGAAACTGCACATGGCCTCATTTATGTTGGAATTTTCATTCCTAAACAATATAAAATATAGGGTACTCTTGCTAGTAAATTATCTGAAATTATTGGAATAAGACATCTTGCTTAATAAAGGCAGCAAAACTGCTAAGAAGTCAGAAGTTCTGTCCAGAAGTTGGCTTAATATCTGACCCCCTTCCCTGCTTCCCAATTTACAAATAAAAATATCACCCAGGGGCCGGCCAGGTGGTGGCGTAGGGGTTAAGTTTGCACGCTCCACTTTGACAGCTCAGGGTTCGCAGTTTCGGAAGCCAGGCAGAGACCGCTGCATTGCTTATCAAGCCATGCTGTGGCGGCGTCCCATATACAAAACAGAGGAAGATTGGCACGGATGTTAGCTCAGGGCTAATCTTCCTCACAAAAAAACAAAACGAACAAACATTTTTTGCATCTCTCCTGTCACCTCCCCTTGCAGCCTTCTTGGGTATAATCGCTGTCCTGAAAGATGTGTTTAATCACTCTCTTGCTTTTTTAAAAAGTAATTTTATCACAAAGAATATTATTAAAAGGTATATTATTTAATTTTGCTGGATTCTTATCACTCTAAAATGAATTCCCAGTTTAGGTAGTCTCTGGGAGTTGTTTTTTCCACTCTCCGTTGTGTTGGTCAGATTACTCATGTTTTGTTGAACTGTAGTTAGCTCGTTTTCAGCCCTGCAGTTTCCTTTACCTTTAGGCAAGAGGTGATGAGAGTTACAGGCCCTGTTTCTCCTGCTTCAGCCTGGGAGGCATCTGTGCTCTGCGGTGAATTCTGCCATGGCTCACCTCTTCAGGGCCACGGGGTCAGGGCATTTGCCCTGCCAGGTAGGTGAGCCTGCTGCATGTGTGAGGAGTACTAAGTAAGACTGGAGTTCCTAAATGACACAAGTGCTCCTCTGGTTTGGAATAGCCCTGCAGAAACAGAAATGTTCACGTTATTTCTCAAGAATGCAGTCAGTGGGTGACCCCGTGATTTGCTCAGGCCCCTTAGACAGACAGAGCTCACGATGACACATTTCTCTTGGTCTTGAATGCATGTAACTTCAGCCTCAAATTCATTTCCATATGGTCTTAATAAACACACTTCAACAAAAACATGGAAGTGTCTGCAGATTGTGGGCGCAGAGTGTCATCGAGAACAGGGGCTACAAGATCTGTCTGGCCCCAGGTCTGTGAGCCGTTCACTGTGTGCTCTTGAGTGGGCTTGCCTCTCTGGCCTCAGTCTGCTTGTCTCTGAAATGAGGAGACTGGACCAGATGGTCTTCCCTAAGATCCCTTCCGGCTCCACAATTCTAGCATCCCTCAACTTAGAAAAAAACCAAGAAAGGAGAAACATTACTGGCAAACTCCAGGGTGAAAAAAAGGTTTAAGCCGCGCTGCCTGTTCTGCATGCATATTCGTCAAAGTGTTCTCAGCAGCTGGAGGTGCCCCATCATTTTATTAATCTGCTTCACTGAGCGCAAATTCGGGTTGGAGGTAGACCAAAACTAATTGGCAGGTGATGGGAGCTCCAGTTTGCCTTTCTTCCCAGCAAAACAATGAAATCCACTGTCTGGGTCCAGCCCATCCATATGCATTTTTCCAGTAACAAAAGCGCTTTGAGGCAGCTTCAAAAGCACGAGTTTATGCTGACTCTACAGATCCCAAAATTAGAAGGTTAAAAAAAAATACCTGCACCTATTCCATGAGTAAGTGTGGTTTCATCTCACAGATGGACAAGGAACATACCTTCTTCTCCTCATCCAAGGAGCTCACCTGGGCTCTGCCACTCACTGCTGGGTGTGACCTTGGGTAAACCCTGCATCCTCCTTACAATGAGGAGGTCGGACAAGAGAGTCCCTAAGGTCTACCACCTCTAAAGTCCCAAGATCAGACAATCTGTCTATAATAAAAGAAACACATGGAGATATCTATCTGGAGAGAATTCAATGTACAGAAAAAGAATTTGGATCCAGATGTTACCTTCCTCCATGTCTTGGGTATCACTGAGCATCTGTTCTGTGCTGAACACGGGCATTGCGTCCATACACATCCTGCCAAGGTTAGGATGTCAGTAACGTTGTTCCCACTTAACAGACGAGGAAACTGCCCTTAATAATACGCTTGTTAGTCAAACAAATACTAAACGTCAGTGCTAGGATTTGAACTGCCCCACAGTACAAGCGGTTTAAACAATAGATCCTGGATGTTTTTGTTTGGTGGGAAACAAGTATGGAAGCTGCTTGTGCCTTTCACGGTGGGGTGCTGCTGAATCGTCTGAGCACAGTGTTCCCAGTGTGCTAGCTTCTCTCCCATTCTTCTTGCTTTAAAAAAGAGAACTGGGGGAAAAGGAGACTGAGGAGAGACTCAGTGATAGGCTACATGTCTGTAATGAACTTCACGCAGAGGGAGGAACATGCTGTTTGCTTGCTTTGCTTTAAGTTTTCTGAAAAAAGAAGGAAGCTGACTTGGTTACACCTGAGGAAGCACTCCCTTGGCAGTGAGTGTTTTGAATTAGCCATTGGTGTGATTTTTACAAGCTTATATGAAATAAACAACAGACGGTCTGGGGTGCTTCTAGTCCTATCTAAAAATGTGCAATGATACTATGGAAAGATGCTTTATCATTTTTAAAGGACTCATCTTGAGGAAAATCAGACTTTTTAATACACAAGCACAATTATTTTGTTATCAAGTCTAAGCAAATTTTTTATTTTCTGAGGTAGATGCACCCTGAGCTAACATCGTTGCCAATCTTCCTCTTCTCACTTGAGGAAGATTCGCCCTGAGCTAACACCTGTGCCAATCTTCCTCTATTTTGTATGTGGGCTGCCACCACAACATGGCTGCCAACAAATGGTGTAGGTCCATGCCTGGGAACTGAACCTAGACCGCCGAAGCAGAGCGTGTTGAACTAGGCCATGGGGCAGGCCCCCTATGTAAATATTTTATAGAACGCCTACATGGCCCAGCCTGTTCCCTAACATTAGGAAGCCATAAACCATAAGACGACCCCAATGTTATATACAGGATTATGTAAAATGAGATTCTCTTCCTAGAAGTGGGGAGAAAGTACAAGTTGAAAGAACATATACCTACTTGAATTTCAATTTTGGGAAACCAATGTATCAGTCTTATAGGACAACTCAAATTCTGGTGAAAAATGATAACCAACTTATGACAGCAGAACAGTGAGACAGAACTGAGAAAAATAAAATGCAATGGCTGCCTCCACCTGCCCTCCCTTCCTTCTCCCTCGTTCCACTTTTTGTCTGACCCATAAAAGACAAATAGGAGTGGAACAGAGGGAAGAGGTAGACACAGAGGAAGCCTTGGGCCAAGCATCTTCCCAGGACAGCACTAAGCCATTGGCTTCCAGGGTGGTGCTAGACCAAAATCCTAGAGTTCCAGCTGGGATTCTGGAACAAGGCTGAGTTTCATTAGCTGATTTTTCTGAAGGCAGAAGTGTCTCGACGAGGTGACAGGAGAACCAGGTGGCTCTGTTCATGGAGATAAGGGGAGCTGGAAAGGCTGCAGCCACTTGTGTCTCACTGGACTCCCGCCAAGGCTGTGCCTGCGTGCCATGAAGAACTGAGGGCCTGAAACCCGGCAGGTAATGAACTGCCATGCAGGAGTCTGATGCTGACATGCCTTGCAGCAGTACACCCTTATCTGTGGGTGAAGAAAATCTTTTTCAGTAAGAGGAGAGAGAGAATTTCTAGCACTTTTTGCCACCCACCTGGGCTTCCTAATTTTAATCTTTTCCCACTTTCTCCTCTTAGTCGTCTGCCACACCTGCACAGCCTCTGTCCCCCCACCACTCTTCTCAGTCTTTCCATCCTTTAAAAACTCCTTCATTGGTGTGATTCAATAAGAAGAGCACTGGCTGTGGACACATACAGGTTGGAATCTTGACTCAACTCTGTGGTGGTTTTGTGATCCCAGATAATTAATTTAACCATGCTGCACCTCACTTTCTTCATTTTTCAAAAGAAGATACTAATGCACTGATGACACATTGACAGAACTGTAGGATATTCTGTGGGAAGTTTACTGGCTGCTTCATCATAAGTCCAGAACTTGTGCCTCCCCCAACCATCGACATTATGGCAGCCAGATCTCTTCCTGAAGCAATTGCACCATTCTTTCCTCCCACTGATCATTCTGTGACGTCTCACACCTGTCCTTGAGCACGTACAAGAGAATGCCTCAGCTAAATGTTGCCTGGTTTGGAGACATATGGAGTTACTGCCTCTGCTCATGCACCTGTGAAAGCAGAGGGCTTTCACCTCCTGATGCCACCAACGATGTTTCCTGTCACCGCGGACTGAATTGGCCTAAGGCCAACCAACTCCACAGGCATTGCACCCAGGCCAGTATAAGTCCCAGTAGCTGTCGTAAATACAAACTTTACTCAGTATTGTGTGGGCTCTTATTTGTGACAGGAAAAATCACATGAACAAGGGGTTAGACTCCAAACCATTGTGAGGCATGACCAGTACATACCTCACAGGTTTGTCAAGAACATTACAAGAGATAGTGTCTGTGAAGAGCCCAGTTCAGGACCCAGTACTAGTAAGTGCCAGGAAATATTACTTTCCTGTTCCTATGTTGTCATTACTTCTTTATCCTTGTCCATGTTCAGATGTCAATGAGGAACAATGAATAAAAATAAACAAATAGGTAAAGTAAGAACAAAATGCATTAGCCAGAAGTTTTCCTCTTTATGTGCATCTGCCAGGTCTCCTTTACAACTTAGACTCCAGGAAGGCGGGGACTGTTTCATTTGGTTTGGCAAATATAGCCGTTAATATATTACAGATACCTGGTCTAATATCAGTATCAAGGAGAATTTAGAAATATCAACTCTGCAAAGGAAACTCTCCTAGGTATGCACTCAGATCTTTTGTTGAGTCAAAATCTGTGGAAACAAACTTTTCAATAGTACATGGGCTGAAATTATAAAATAATATAAATATTGCTGAATCTCCTAAAATGAAAAGACTGCATTACAAACTAATTCCATTCCAGACAAAGGTCAAATGAAACTGAAGGTTGAAAAAATGCTGTAAGTGAGCGAGAAAAAGATCTTACTGTATTACACTGCCCTTCAAAGCTGGAATGTGGGGACAGCGTGTCACAGGCCCAGAGTCCACACAGCCTTGCAGTTTTAGGGCCAGCTGGTGACAGGCACGGGATGTCAAGATCATCTTTGTGATGGGAAAATGGGCAGAAAGAAGCAGATGAGAACCAGCTCCAAGAAATTTCCAAATCTATAACAATCTGAACAAAATAAGTGATGATCATAAGAAATTATAACCCATTGAATCAAATAGGAGTTCCTGAGTCCACATCAATATAAGACAAATAAACAAAGGAGAAGTGAAAGCTCTTCCTTACAATAGCATGCCAACTAATAACTATAGAATAAAGACAGATTTCACGGTGTTGGCACTTACACTGATGGCACAATAGCAGCGATGGCTAAAACTGCTGGTGTCCTCGCATGAGTAAACACAACGGCTCCAAACTGTGCTGGTAGCCACTGCTTTCTTCACCACCATGTACTCACAGTCATGAAAAAATAAATAACAACAGCAACAATAAATAAGGTCAGTTTCTCTTAAGAATGTTCTGAATAAATTGGTAAAAACGATTAATTTCATTAAATCTTGGCCCATTAATATGTGTCCTTTTAGTATTCTATGAGATGAAATGAGAAGTATGATAAAGCACTTCAGCTGCATGCTGATGACGGTGGTTATCTCAAGGAAGAGATTTTGACATTCTCAAAAGAGAAGATCCATAATCATCCAAAGTGGATATTTAAATACTCCTCCTGGATTTTCTGTAAACATTTCAACCATAATAGTACAGGTCAACACATCAAAGAGCTGTGTAAAACTACAAAACAGTGCCACTCTTCTCGCTAAATTTTCTTTTGAAAATACAATTATTTTTCATAAAATTGCTCATTTATTACTGTTATTTATTATTGTCGACTATTGGTTTATTATTATCACTTATTTTTAAATGAATTAGTAAATACTTTAAAAGTTTCTTACGTTTAATTTGTGCTTCAGTAAATATTGGTAGATATAAAGCATATTAACAAAAGCTCTTTGGAGTCCTTAATAATTTTTAAGACTGAAAAGGAGTCCTGATAAAAAAAGTTTACAAATTGCTGCCTCGGGAAAAGTATGCTTGGGAAAAAAAGGTTTTTTCTTTCCTGCCGGATTCCTCAAAAGCATTAAATTACTAATGCAGCGAGACTCTGCAAGGGGCGGTACTTATCACCGCTCAGATGCATCCGCCCTCACGCACAGCCCGGCGCGGCGCGGTTCCTCACTCCACAGATGAGACAGCCCTGGAGAAGTCCCGGCTCTGCCACACACCGGCCCCTGACCTCAGCGGGTCTGTGTTTTCTACGCCTGAATCTAACACCCTGTAACAACAGTACATCGCCACAGTGGGAACTCGCGTACCGCTGTGGACTGAACTGTGTCCCCTCAGAGCTCGTATGTTGAAGCCCTCACCCCGAGTGGGATGGGATTTGGAGGTGGAGCCTTTGGGAGGTGATGAGGTTTAGAGGAGGTCGTGAGGGTGGGGCCCTCAGGGCGGGATTATGAGACACACCAGGGAGCTGGCTCCTTTTCCCTCCCGGCTGTGAGGACACAGCGAAAAGGTAGCCTTCTGCAAGTCCGGAAGAGAGTCCTCACCGGGAACCGAATCTGCTGGCACCCCGGCCTCCAGAACTGTGAGAAATAAATGTCTGTGGTTCAAGCCCCTAATCCGTGGTGTTTTGTTGTTGCAGCCTGACCTAAGACCCAGACACGCGTATGACAAGATGGCAAAACAAAGTTAACTGCTGAAATCTGACAACAGTGTGCTGTTACCTACATGAATAGCGTGGTCCCAGCTCTGAGTGAGGCTCATAACCTGAGCTGTTTTTCAAATGTTGTAAATTTCTTTTTTTTTTTTTTGGTGAGGAAGACCAGCCTGAGCTAACATCCGTTGCTAATCCTCCTCTTTTTGCTGAGGAAGACTGGCCCTGGGCTAACATCCGTGCCCATCTTCCTCCACTTTATATGGGACGCCGCCACGGCGTGGCTGACAGGCAGTGTGTCGGCGGGCGCCCAGGATCCGAACCCGCGAACCCCGGGCTGCCAAGCGGGGACTAAACCGCTGCACCACCGCGGCCCCTGTAAATTTCTTTTTAATCAGAATAACATGTAGGTGTTTTCTCAAAATCAAATAGTGTACAGACACTAATAAAGAAAAACAATTGTCCCCTGCCTGCCGCCCACCCTCAGTCCTGCATTCCAGAGGCCATCGCCTTTAATCGCTTCTGACTGAGTTCTTCTGTGGCTGCCTCTAACGTTCTCAATAACAAGCTTGGGGAGCTATTTCTGGATTTATCAGCTTCAACGTGTTACCCGTTAACTTTCTGTTATGCTAAGTGATGGTTTAGTTTGCTGACCCCCACTATCTTCCTCCACGACACACTCGCCTACTATATGCATATATATGTACATGAAGCACATGTGTATAATGCCATTCTCAAGTTATCTATTAGTTACCTTCATAACTTTAAATTATATCCTTACATATCTATTTATTTTTCTATTAATTATAGACAGGATCCATTTCTCTTTTTTTAAAATATAATCACCAATGTTCATTTGTTAATCAAAGTCAAATGGGAAATAAAAGTATTTACCAAGTTACTGTGCTAATTCCTTTTCTGATCTGATCTATAATTTAGGGTTCCTAGCTGTCAGAGATAGTGAGCAGTCAGCTGGACATCAAGTTCTCTTTCCATCCTAGCATTCTTTAAGTCTACTGCAAAAAGTAGATCATCTTTGTGGTGTGAGCGTCTGATGATGCATAGACTGGCCACTTATGGCTGAGCTTCTTTATGGAATCCTTGCGGCATCTTCAAAGTATCCGTGGCCTGCATTTCTGGGAAACCACATGTGCCCTGCAGGCGCCCTCCTCTTCCTGCATCAATGGAAACGTGCTGCTTTCCAGGACTGGGAATCACTGTCTCCCAGGAACACTCTTCAGAGCTCTAGAATGGGACCTACTATTTCCTGGACCCCCAGCTTCTTCCTTTTTATTTACTCCTTGCTTTTGCTAGATGACAGCCTTGCAGGAGTTCCCCAGGACAGACACACAGCAGGAAAGGTGGATTTACCATGATGTTCATGAAGCGTAAAAGCTTTGAGGCCACTCACTAGCCTGCGCCTCTTCCAAGGCCTAGGAAGGAAGGGCCTTTGCCTCAGGTTCACATGATAGTGGGTTTTTATAAAATCTGCAAAAGTAAGATAGTTTAACAGTAATTGTTTAGGATAACATCTCTCTCCTGCTTCCTCCTCTGTCACACCTCCCATCTTGCTGGGTGATGGTGGAGTGGTCCACAAGCGTGTCTGACATCTGGCTCAGGGGAAGCTAAGCTGGGCTGACAGTGAGTTGGGGAAAGAGCGTGGCGCTCTCTCCGTTGAGTTGAGTTGAGTTCTTGCAGGAGCAGTCTTCCCACCCACTGTCTCCTCACTCCCATCAGACCTCGCCCAGGCAGGGCCCAAGATCATATCCCAAGATGAACACTTCGTTTCCTGTGCTGTCAATAAGAAATAACAAAACTTTGATCAACTAGAGTAGAGAAAGGACTGAATATTTCTATTCTCTCTATAAAAATATTATAAAACTGTTGTCATATGAAGTAACCAAAAAGTATGGGGAAAATGTAGGCTAAAAGTATAACAGGAATCAGTCAATGAATCAAAATTTTTCTGAATTTTATAATGTTTTAATATTTAAAGCTAATATTTGCATTTATTTGTGATTTCTTTTGTAATTCTAAATAAATATTCACTTTTGTACCTAATTATGTGGTAGTAATTTTTAATGTTTTTCTTAAAGAGAGCCAAGCTGTGTAGGCTTCAGGCCTCACCAAACCTGAACCCATTACTGCATTGGAGGTACATTTCCTGAGGCCTTGCAAGTCTGAAAATAACTTATATTTGATAGATAATGTGGCTAAGTAAAGAATTCTAGTTTGAATTTTTGTTTCTCAGATTCCCAAAGGCATCGAATCAGTGTTGAGAATACCATTTTGATTTGGTGCCCTGGTTTGGTGGAGGAGAATGGGGAACAAGCAGGGCAGAGAGTCAGCTGGTTCACACTAAAAATAGCCACATCCATTGTTAAAATACAGAAATTCTTTTGTACCAATTGGTATATGGACAGTGTCCTATGACCCCCCAGCCCCCGCCAAAGTCTCCCAGGTCCCAGCCACTGCAGGCTCTCCTTGGTTCCCCTAGACCTTTCCACAATCCAAACAGCTAAAGGTCTAATGCCGGCTTTAGTGCTAGCTCCCGATAGCATCCATTCTGATGGGTCAGTGCCGAGGCCATACCAAGTGTTAAGATATTTTGAATACTGCCTCTAGGTGGTGAGATTTTGTTATTATTGTTGATTCTTGTTTATTTTACTCTAGAAGTCATTAGTATTGTCTTTTGCCCTATGAGCTCTGAAATTTCACTATAATGTGGCTCATATGAACCTCTTTCCTTTCATTATCTGGGTCCTCCACCCTGGAGAGCTTTCTTGTCAGTCTGGGAAATTACCCTGGCCCATCTCCTGCAGGAAGGCTTGCTCTGATTTTGATAGTGTCCAGCCTGCGATGGGATTATAAATTCTTTCCTTAGAGAATTACCCCAAGACTGTCAAGTCAACTGACTCTCCAGTTCTCTCCCAGAAAACACTGTACACAATTAGGCAGAAAGCTGGGTCCTCCCATAGGACCACCTCACCCCAGCCCCTCTTCGTGGGTCAGCACACGCTACCCTCTGCCCCTCTCATCTCACATCCAGACCTTTCTTTCTTTCAACATCTTTCTCACTTGTCTTCTCTTGTTCACATCACTGACGTGAGGGGGGTACTTTCACTCCTAAATGGTCTTTGTGTTTTACTCTTTCTTCTGATACACAGATGCTCACCTATCACTTCTGTCTTCCAAAATTTTACATAACTGTCCTTTGCATAGGGTATATTGTCTATGGTGTTCAAAGTCGTAGACAAAATGTAGCCCCTGTCTGGTGTCTAGATTGCATGACAATGTCCACCACCACCCCTCGCAGCCTCGTACTCCAGTCCTTGCTTGACTCATTGTCTCCAGAGCTATTTGCTCTGCCTGGATGGCCTCCATCCCCACCCATCAGGCAGGGTTTAGCTCACACTACACCTTCTCTGTAAAGTTTTCACACATCAAACATCCTCCTCCCCAGCCATCTGACCTCTCCCTCAGCCATACGCCCACTGAGTTCTGCGTGTGAGGCTTTCACCTTTGGGTCCCTTATGTGACAGTCTCTCCCTAGGTTGTGAGCTTCTGCAGGCAACAAACTCTTTACCCGGCTGCTAGGACAACAGTTTGTACATTACATACTATTTATCATTTAACGTGAGAGAATGGGAAGAGATGGTTCTATGAATGGAATCTCCTTGGATAAAAAGGTGGTTCTTTTTGTCTCAAAAGAACCAGGGAACCAGGTTGTATTTTTTATACTGGAGGCTTCATTAGATTTTGGGTTTTGTGAGACTCTGCATCTCTGAATTTAAGAATACTGCAAGAGGAAAAATGAGAATAGTAAGAGCCTCTTTACTCCGTTTTCACCATTAAGTGTGATTGCAGAGCCGCCTCCTCTCAGTCCATGACCCAAGCTTAAGGTTAAGAGAGGAAGATCAGGCAAAAGGATCTGTCCACGTCCCATAAGTAAAACGACGGTGCAGATTGTAAAAACAGGAGGATGGCCGCATATCCGAGAACCATGGCCATTGCTCCCTCCAGACATTTCACGTGGTTTAGGCCTCGGAGGTTGGCAGACCACAGGCCAGCCTCCTGACCCCACTCCCGCCTTTGCAGACAAGGACCCCTTGGCCCGGCTCTGAGCTGTGCCCACGGGCCTGGGCCTGGATGAGAAGGAGGAGTTTGATGTGCTCTTTACTGTTTGTCTGTTTGATCAGGAATGAGTACAAGGCTCGGAAACCACCTTCTTCCTAGATAAAAACACTTTATCACCTTTCCAAAAAGCAGGAATATGGAAAAGAATTGACTATTTCTTTTCCTTCTACTAACATGCCCCCTAATCTTTGTCTGCTTCGCTCCTCGTCTGTTGCCGTCAAGGGCAGTCTCAGAGTTCAGACATTTTTGTAGGGGAGCAGGGCCAGTTAAATGCGAAGCTCAATTAAAGATCTGAATAACTAGAGAGAAAAAATTAGGAATCCAAATCTGACCTCTGCTACCAGTATTCCAATATCCTTTTTGTACCCAAACTTGTTATTGACCAAAATTGGGGTTCTCTGCCTGGTGCACATAAACAAACCAATTAATTATGGCACCAGCCTTTGAGGGGAGAGATCAGCTTTATTCTGCAAGATCAATCTCCAGGGAGACAGGGGGCGTGTGCCCTCAGATCCATCTCCCTGATTCAGGATTCAGGACAAAATTTAAGAGGTTGGGGAGAACAGGTTGGCACATGGAAACACTGGTGGGACAGGTTCTTGATTGGTGGGCTTCAGGTATTTACACGATTCTAAACATTTATGATGGGGTTCTAAATATTTTTGTATGAGGTGAGGGAGGAATATTAACACCGGATCTTCCTGGATGAGGGACCCCTCACTTCTGATAAGAGTCCAGTTTTCAAATTCCGGTCATCTCCTAGTCCTTGAGTTCTGTGGGGAGGAGGGTCTTTGGTTCCGAGGTCGTTTCGGGTCACGATTTCGTTTTTTGCGCATGCCCTGGCTCCGT
Source organism: Tapirus indicus (assembly GCA_031878705.1). Lineage (NCBI taxonomy): Eukaryota > Metazoa > Chordata > Mammalia > Perissodactyla > Tapiridae > Tapirus > Tapirus indicus. Next base: position 63,600,966 of record CM062917.1, on the reverse strand, counting down.
GACTCTGCAGTTTTTCCGAAAGACAATCCTTAATCATTTTGTTGATAAGAGATGGGGTCTGTTCGAACTGGCTCTAAGTGGGCCAGTGGTTACAAACAGTGGAATATTTTAATAATCAAATTATCAATTATTTTATTTATTTTCTTTGATATGAGAAAATTATGGAAGTCTTAATAAAATAAAATTTAAAATAAGCCCCAAAAGGTGGAATTTTACTTTTTTCTGATTATAACAATAATGCATGTAGAAAAAATACAATGAAGAAAACAGAAATTTTTAAAAATTTAAATATAATTTTTAATCATTGGTCAGAGGTTCATGCTTTTTCTCTTTGGTTGTATCTGCCATCCTCAGCACACAGCTTCCATCCAAGATGGCTGTTCTAATTCCAGCCATAACATCTGCATTCCAGGCAAAAAAGGAGACAAAGGCAGGAAAGGGGTGTGCCTTCTGCTCTTAAGAACACTTCTCAGAATTGTGTCCACACCCACTTACATCCCATGATGCAATGCATTCACATGGCCACACTCTGTAATGGCAGTTCTGGGAAATGGAGTCTATTCTGGGTGGCCATGTGCCCAGCTAAAAATCCTGAGTTCATTTATTGTAGAAAAGAGGGAGAACAGACACTGGGTATTACCAACAGCCTGTGGTACAGGGAGTAAATTCCAAGGACAATCCTTGTTAGCTCAGCAAAAGGAAGAATGTGAAGACACAAATGGAAGATTGTTCTATATAAGAAAAGACATGGTCAGGGGGTGGGTGGGGGGGTGTCTGGAAGATTTAGCTGAAGGCAGCCTAGCCAGAGAGGCCCAGACACACTGACTTTTTGGTGGAAAGATGAGGCTACTGAAGGGGAGGAAGAGTATCCTCTACCCACTATGAGGCTGAATAGCGAGAGAAAAGCAAACAAAGCTTTATAGCATGTATACATGGGAGAGACCTGGGGAAGCAGTATCTCTTGACAAAATGGCGGAGGTTCTCCTCTTAAATAGACAGAAGAGGATATTGGGGGTTGCGGGGGTGTTAGCTATGGGGGGATTACAAGAAAATCACAGTAAACAAGAGTATGCAGATTTAAGTCTTTGCCTTCAGCACTGATAAGAGTTTTTAGAGATAAAGTCATCCCTCCTTCTTCCTGGTACAGAGAGGGAGATACCTTTAGAAATGGAGATTTCCCTTACAAATGTAAATGTCTGGTAAACAGAACTTTGATAAGAATGGGCCCAGTGTATCAATACCCAGAGTTATCCATGGTGACGGCCTGTCCTAGGGACAGGCCTTCCATCCCAAATCCCTTCAGACAGTTAGTGAGGGCGGGGAAGGTTAAAGCCTCCTTCAGTGCTTGAGGTGGCTAATTCTGGTCCTCACACTGCTGACACCAGGAAAGAATTCAGGGAAAAAGAAAACAAAAGTTAGAGGATTTTGTAATGAAAGATTTGTAACATAAACCCTCTACACCGAATACATTCAAAATCCTCCGTAAGTATCCATGCCTTGTTAATATGGTGTGGAGCTGGACCTGTTTGGGGGAAGAACTGGTGGTGCTGCACCCTGCTTTTTGGGAGGCATGCAGTCAGGGTGTTCTGAGTGATGCACAGCTACTGGAAACATCCAGACTTTGTATGTTTTCTTACAGGAGGTAACTGGCACATGCAGGGAAAATTGATTCATTCATCCCTGAATGGGGAGACCTCTCTAGGCCTGGTCACAGTGTATGAAAACAGGGTGTGAAGAATGTCCACATGTGTGTTGAGGGATACTTCCTGGTTGGGCAGGGAGTCCTCGTGCAGCTTAGGAGTGGCTGCCTGGACCAGCGAGTGCAGCCACACCACCCAGAGCTTCAGGCAGAGGGCAGTGTGAGCCCATTCTCTGCCTCCTATCTCCCGTGCTGATTAGGAAGTCAAGTGTGCATAATGCAGAATAACAGTGACGTCAGTGAAAACTTCCCTGGAAATCAGGGTATGGTCCTCCTTTGTTGTCCCCCTACAGAGTCATTGTCCCTTTTTGTCCTTCAGGGGTCCTCCCTGGTTTTCTATTGGAAGCAAGGGAAGCTGGGTTTGTGTCGTTCATCCAATATCACCACACCCTGAGGTCTGAACAGATTCCTTGACTTGAGGAATTGTTGGGTGGTGGGGAGAGCATTCTAGGTAGAAATCGTACCTGAGAGAAGACATGGAGTTAGGAAGGGGAAGCCCCAAATTAGGAATGAAGAGCCAAGTGAGGCCGCAAGCTGCAATAAAAGGCAAGGCTAGAAAGATCTAGGGCTGAGCAGATAAATACATCTCAATTCGGGTGCCAGCTCCCATCAGCTGGATACAGCTGCCCACAGTGGGTCTGAGGTACTGTGGAAAGGAACATCTTAATTAATGAATGATGCTTGCCCCAAGGGTGCAGAGAGAGAAGGGGCAGGAAGAGAGCCATGGAAATCTCATCACAAATCCAAGGCAGAGTAATAAGGGCCCTGGAGCCCCACTAGGAAGTCTGAAGTCTGCCTGCAGGGACTTATTATAAAGCATGTGGCAAAATACATCTAATGATTTCAGGGCACTGGGGCTGCTCTTGCCTGACAATTAAGCTGAAACACCCCTCTCTTAAGAGTTGGCCAGAGGAGGTAGTGGGGTAGAATATAATCTCTGCGATTGTATTTGCTTTGGGAATAGCAACAAAGAGCAGGGGTAGGTGCAGAAGAGATGACGGGGACACAGGGGCTGGGAAGGGAGGTCCTTCAGCTGCTTACCTGGATAATGATAATCATAATGAAGGACAATGCTTCTCTGAGAACCTGGCAGGAGGGAGCAGAAGGAGACGCAGAGAAGTCATCACAGTTTCAGATTCCCTCCAGCATGCCTCTCCATTGCACTGCTGTGGTGACGGGGAGGTTTCCAGCTCCACCTTCAAATCTTCACACGACCTTGGGCATTTGAAAGGCGGCTTTGCTCTTCTAGTTTGATGTCCTTTCTGTGCAAGAATTTAAGTCTCACTGGGGTTGGGCCAACGGCATGTAAGTGTCACCACCACATTCCCTAAGTGTTCTTTTCATGAGCTGGTATTCCTAGATGAGATCCATGAAATTCCATGTATTCCTAGAGATTCTCCCTCATACCCCGGGGTAAAGCAACTTTCACTGCTCCACCTGTGTCCATGAATCTGGTCCCGAGTGTCTAAGAACCCTAACTGTTGGTCCTCAAACCCTCCAGGCCATTTCTCAAGGAGCTCAGGAACTCCCACAGCAAACGTTCTTCTGGTGGCCACCCTGATGTCTCAGGATTCCTGAAGTGTGTATCCAAAAAAGACCCTTCACTTACAGCATGAGGTGGAAATATAATAGAGCAGAGGTTTCACACTTCAGTTTCTCCCATCCATGTAGGAAAACTTTTAAAGATGCAACAGTGGCTTCAAAAGTTCAGTTGCCTGTCATCAGAGTTTAATCCAACTGCCTGACAGCAGCAGAACACCTAGTAAGGACGATGAGCACTTCTTAAAGATAAGTGTTTTCAAATGAGAAGATGGATAGAATTCCTTATATTTTAGTGGAAGCCACTTCTTTGCCAATAATGCCCTTTGGTGCCCTTTCAGTGGTCCCTGTCCTTGTGACCCATCTCCACTGTGACACAGACCCAACCTCGGTTCACATCTCCTTCTTTGCTGCCAATTCTAACGTTGACCTCAAAAATATCAGGGGTGTGCTAGAGATGGCTGCTGTGAATGGGGCCTGCTTGCTTATTTATTTGCTTATTTATCATAAACAAAACTCAGAGCTTTTGTTTAGGGGCATGATGAAAAAAGTGAACTCACAGCCTCTGATATCTAATTGGCCTAACTAGCCATATATTTTTGAGCTCCTTTATTCCCAAACTTCCCACCAATTTCCTCAAGGTTAATTTTCTTCTGGTCTACATTTTCCCGGTCTCTTTCTGCTGAAGCCCCTTTAGACATTGCTTGGTTCATTTCCCACAGACTGCCCGCCCTCCCCACTACCCTCGCGTAGATCACATGTCTCCGCGTCATCTTTCTGAACCTAGCAGTAGCTGGTTGTGCCACTGCTATCTTACATTAATTGGCTCTTCACATTCACACTCCCTCGCCCCTAAAGTCAGTTTAGTTTGTGTTTCCTGGTGTAAAGTTAAAGGAGAAGATATCCAATAACATAATTCTGGAGATCACTAGCAAGTAAGAGCATGGACTATGAAAGAGAAGTCAATGAAGCAGAGTGAGAATGTTACCACCCAAGGGGGAGGTCGTCTGCCCACCACAAGACATGCCAACAGTCGAGAGGCAAGGAGGTAGGAGAGAAAGAGTTTTATTACAGCTTGCCAGCAAGGGGGAAGATGGCCAACTAATGTCCAAAAGAACCATCTCACAGAACAAAGACTACAGGCCAGTGATATAGGGAGTTGGTCTCCAGGTGGGGGAAGCATCTGGACTTTGGGTGGGACAGACGTCTGGTCTTAGCTCCTGACAGTTTTTTGTTTTACTGGATGTGCATCAGAGACCAGAGCAACGCCCTATACCCTGATCTTTCAGTTTGTCATTGATGATGGCTATCAGCAGAGACTCTGCCTGGGGGGCATCACATTCCTAAGGAACTCAAGAGAACAAAGTTATGGACTTATAGCAGCTGGGAGGGGCCGTAAAATCTACAGAGCATGTCTGGGCTAGTTAATCAGAGGTCATTCAAAGTTACAATAGGGTTTCTTTTCTACAATATGGCTTCCCTTATGTCAACCTTGTGCTGAGCTGATATCAAAAAGAAATGGTCAAGTGCATTTGCAGACATCAAGGGAGAGGAGAATTTCAAGAAGGCAGACACAATCTGGGTCCAATACCAGAGGAACATCATGGGAGATAAGGACTGAGAAGTGTCTATTGAATAATTTTATTAAGTGGGCAGCTGGGCATGACCACAGAGGAACTGGCTCAATGGAAAACTGACAGTCCAGACCACCAAGCTGGTAACATCTAGAAGGCTGTTTGACATCATGGAAGAAACTTAGATTTTAGGGTCACTCAACTGGGCTGGCAGTGGTTCTACCGTTGACTGGCTGTGTGATCTTGGACAAACAGCTTTGCCGAACCTCAGTCTCCCCCTCTGTAAAACGGACACAATAACCTTCCTCGGAGGGTAATTGTGAGAATGAAATAAACTGGCATTCCACGAATGTTGGAATCTCCCCTCATCCTTTCCATCTTGTTTCTTTAGTTGCATTAGTTCAGTGTTATATCCTGTTTCACTTGTTCACAGTGTCATGTGATGACTTGGTAATTTCAGCAGAGAAGAGGCTGCCTTTGGCCTCATTGTTCAGCCTACCCAGTAGTTGGTTTCAACTGCAAATCCCTGTACTGCCAATGATGGCAGCTGATCAACTCTCAGCACCTGAGGCCCCAAGAGGGGCAGCCCTGCCAATCTCTGGCCATGCTTTTCCTCACATCCTCTTTCTGCCCCTCCTCCATGGCATCGGTTCCCGCCCCACCTCTCACTGCCCCTTTGCCCTCTTCTCCTCAGGCTCCTCTGTCCCCTCTTGGGCCCTAGAGAGGGGGTCATCTCAATTTTCAATTCAGGCCCCTCTCAGCTTCTCCTTTTACACCTCAGATATTTTACCCACATTCGTGGCTTCATTTATAACTTCCATGCGCAAAATATCAAAATTTACATCTCTAGTCTTTTTCCCTGTCCTGAGGGCCAAATGCACATTTACTGCCTACATAAACCAACCATAGTAACTCCCTTCTACCACCCTTCCCCCTAAAAGAGAAGAATAAAAACAGCAGCAGTCTCCGCACTTAGACAAATTTGCGATTACCACCACCAACTCGGCCTTACCTCACTGCCCTTCTTTCACCTGTGTCTACCTAACACATCTAGCTGGTTCTGTCATTCCTGCTTCCACATCGGTCCCTGTTGAGATTGTCATCTCACTCACACCCTTTCTAACTTTTGGAGATGTGGAGGGAAGAAGAGGGGAGGGCAGGGGAGAGGAGGGGAAGAGAAGAAGGAAAAGGAGGGGCAGAAGGAGATGGGAGAAAGAAAGGAGGGAAGGTAATTTTAACGAGAACCCACTTTGGGGCAGGTGCCTCCTTAGAGAATTCCTAACATCCCATTGGGAACAAGAAACCTTGCTTTGACCGACAGCGCCACCTGCGGGCTCAGCCCTCCAGTCCCAAGACCCAGTGCAAACAGAAGGTGCTGAGCCATTTAAATGCTCTTCCCATTGCAGACCTATTGACACACGCATACACACGGGCACAGTCACACGCGCACACGAGTGCTCACACGGACCCCAAACGCACCAGCACGCACACACGCACATTGTTCGTGTCACAGTCCTACCCCTTGTCTGACAGTGGCCCTCCTGATTGCCCTGCAGGTTGTCCGCGTTCAAGGTGCGGGCCTCTGCTTGCATCCTGATCCAAGCCCATGTTCCCAACAACTGGCAGACATCCCAGGGGACCCGCTGCCTCCAGCACAATCTAACCACCAGGGGCCCTCACCTGCAGACAGGTCCTCTCTGCTTCTGTTTATCCTGCCTCAGGTGCTGTGCTGGATGCTTTCATACAATGTCTCGTTTAATTCCCATGACAGTCCTGCATGGTGGTCTCTTGTCACCAAGTCTAACAGCTAGAATGTGCAGAGCAGAGGGTCACCCTGATCTGTCTGCCGCACTGCTGGGAACCACGTACTGTAAGAAGCGTGGGCTTGTTTTAATGTGATAATGTTGGAATGACTAATTGTTCTAGAAGAGGGAATGAGTCCAAGTTTTTCCACCTGTTTTATCTCAGCACAAAGAGCAGGGTGTTTCTGTGCCTGGGTAACACAAGAACAGAGATATCAGTGACCGCTGAGGTGCTTGGCCAAAGCTGCTGCTTCTCTAAACCTAGTTTTCCAGTGAGCTTCCACTAGTCACAAATGGATCTGTCCCATGTCAGAGGACATCGTGATGTTTCCTATCGTTTTATAGAAGCCAGCAGTTCAAATACTCAGAGTCTATTCTTACAAACTATGAATGAGATATCCCCATATTATATTTCATCAAATATTAGTGCACTCCTAAAAATGCCTGGATCCCTAAGTTCTTGAAACCACTGGCAGGTTAAGGGTGCCCTCTGCCGGTGGAACATGGCATGTACAATAAAAGGGACCGATGCTAAGACAGCAGAAATGGCAACCAGAGGCGTTAGAGCACTGACTTGGGAAGTGACGAAACTGAATTCCGGCCCCAACTCTCTGCCGACTGACTTACTGATATGATGTTTGTGATGTGATTTCCCCTCCTAGGCCTCAGCGGTCTGTTCCGGAATGAAGGATTTGAGCCAGGTGGTCTGCAGTGCTTTAGGTCCCGACATTCCTGGATAGCATGGGAATCAATCACAGGCTCTTGCCAAAGTTTGAGGACCAGACCCTTTCACAGCCTGTTGCAGAAGCAAGAAAACTCCCTGAACCACCACACCCTTCATGTCAATAAAATAGCACCGACTTCATCTTGACTTTTTAACTTCATAGAATCTGGGACAAAGGAGACAGAGCCAGTGGAAGTTTCCGAGCATCTTTCCTGCGATCTGAATCTTGGAAGGCATTGAGCTCTGAGACAGCAGCACTTGCTCCTTCTTGCCTCGCTCCGCACCCGGGGGCTGGGGCTGTTCCACTGCTCTCTCCTTAACTTTTCACTTGTAGGCGTGCAGGTGTGTGCTATCTAAAACACGAGACTGTTACTGCTGGCGAGGGTCACTGACAAGTTGTCCTGCAGATGGCACTTTGGTTATTCCCCGATGGGCACTGGGCCTAGCAGGAGCCTGACGAGCCAGAGGCCAGAGCCAGGCTCCAGGTCCATTTCCCTAGGTGCCAGCTGCATCCTGAGTCTCCATTTCCTCATTGCGGAAAAACAGAGGTTTTACTGAGGACCAAACGAGATGAAACCTGAAGAATTATGCATATAGATGTGATCATTAGGACAGAAGCCATCAAATAACCACCTGGCATATTTTGGCAGTAAAGAGTGAATCAAAGCAAACTGAAAAGGAAAATCCAAATTCATGCAAAAAAGACATTAGGAGATCTTAAATAGCAATAGCAAGATGATGTGAAGGCATCATTTCCCAAAATAAAACTCCTTTGAGATGCTCCAAGGAAAAAAATGATTGCATGGGCAAATATTTTAATTCCCTCTAGGAGAGTCACAATGCCTGTCAGTATGTAGGGCTACAATCAGGTCAGATTTTGCCACCAAATTTGTTACCAAAAAATGTTCAATTTTCAGAGCTGTTTTGGATTTCAGAATTGCAGATAAGGACTTGTAAACCTGTATCAAAATCCATAAAAAGTTTCCAGTCTGACTGTCTGCTATGTCTCTGGTCTCTTCAGAAGAACTAATTGCTCCATCTAATTTTAGTTTTTACATAGTTGTCAGTAACGTAGTAGTTAAAACAATCCTACCAACTAAGGTTGATTTAGGACTAAATTGTCCAATGTATATAAAGTGCTTGTCATGTAGCTAGGTACACAGGAGTTTAACAAGTGTGGCTGTAATTACACCCATGATGGTAGGGGCTCCTCCTGGCTCCAGGCCATGCAGGGGGATAGCGCACCAGAACTGCCTAAGAAAGAGGACCCATGCCACCACCCCACACCAATATTCTGAATCCCAAATTAGGACTGGTGATCTGGCAAGTATAAGTAACAATAAGGTTCAGAGGATATACTATTTGAACTCAGGACTGACCTAGACTGAGAGATTACATGAGAAAATGGGATCAATTGTCTAATAGTTGATAGATCCTAGAATGTCAGATTTATATCCATCATATAATTCTTACTTATTATATAGGCAGAAGGAGGAGGGAGAATGATGATTCTATCCAATGAATATAGTGAATGACTAACTTTTAACTCCCTAAAATATCAATATGCACTGTGTCTTGCCCTACAAATTAGTCTTTTTTCCGTCAGCACACACCTCCTTGTCCTGAGAACACTGAAGATAGGATCAAAAGAACCACTGTTCCCAAGTCAAGTCATGATCATACAAGAGTGGGTCTAGTATTGGACTCTCTATGCTGTTCCTTTGACTTATTTGCCAGTTCTTATGCCTGTACCACACTGTCTTGATTACTGTAGCTTTATTAGCTTTATACAAGTCTTGAAAGTGGGCAGCGTAAGCCCTCCAATTTTCTTTGTTTTTCAAGATGGCTTTGCATATTCTAGGTCCTTTGCATTTCATGTAAATTTTAGAATCATCTTGTCAATATCTATGAAAAGTCCTGTGGGAGTATGATTGGGATTGCAGTGAATACCTGTTTGGGGAGAATTGGTATCTCAATAATACTGAGTCTTCCAACCGGTAACCATGGCATATTTTTCCATTTATTTAAGTCTTCTTTAATTTCTCTCAGCACCATTTTGTAGTTTTCACTATAGAGGTCTGGCACATTTTTGTTGACTTATTGCAAAGTATTGTATGTTTCTGTCATTATGGTAAGTGGAATTTTTAAAATTTCATTTTCCAATTGTGTACTGTTATATATTAAATTCACATTGGCTTTTGCATATTAACCACATACTCTGCAATCTTTTATTAGTTCTAGCAGTTGTTTTTGTATATTCCTTAGGATTTTTCTATGTAAACAATCACAAGTCATGACTATAAATGACTGAAAACCAAGCCAAGCTGTATCCACAAAATTAGGTCTCTCTGCAGAGTCTGAGAAGCCTGGAGAATTGAGGAAAAGTAAAACTTAAGATGCTTCACTAATACACTGAAACTTTACATCTACATGGTCAATAGGCATGAGTATAATAACACAAAGAGGGTGGACCATATTATCAAATTTCATGTCATTTGATTGTTATTTCCTTTGATTTATGAAGAAATAGAGAGAGAGGCTAATCCCATTTCATCTACAATTGGGTGTATTCTCATCTGCTCCCTAGATAGTGTTACTATCAGTAAAGATATTAAAAAAATATTTGTTGTGCATTAAATAATGACCTGTGTTAACTACTGTAAGAGAATAAAAAAATACAAGGAATATATAAAGCTGTATATATTAAAACCTTCTTTTGCCTGTAATTGAATCCTTCATAATGACAGTAAGAATAGGGTGAGAAGAGTAAGGAAGAAAACACCATCAAAGGTGAAAGTTATCTGAAAAGAATTCTTCAGGACAGTGGACTGGAGTTGAGATTTAAGAGGTAACATTGAGGGGCTTGGATAAAACCATGGTAAAGCATAACCCCTTACCTCCCCCAAAGGCCCTAAAGAGAATATCCAGGTAACAGAAAGGAATATCCAAGTGAGAGATCACTGTTAGAAAGCCTTGGCAGAGACCACTGGCCCCTGCTTCAGTAGAGTGGGAGGAGTCACGTGGGAGTACCACCACCAAGTCTCAGGCGGTCGCTCAGCAACAAAGGCTTATTTCTTGCTCATGTTTCACATCTATCGCGGACCAACTGCTCGTCTGCTCTGCACTGTTTTTCTCCTGGACCCCAGAACAGACACTCCATCCAGGACAAGGGACCATGCTGGCTCATAAACCTTCTGCCAGGAATGACATCGTCACCTTCGCTAATTCTTCATTGGCAAAAGTCAGTGACATGCCCATGTCTGAGTTCTGCATCGTTCTATAATCCTTCAACGGGGAGGAGCAGCAAATACTTTGAACCACAAACATGTTTGCCACAGATGCATAGGGTGAGGTTGGTTCATTGTTTAAAGCAAAATCTATGTGTTATTCTACTTCAAAATGGTACCAACCGGAGACGCTATGTGAAAGGGCAGAGACACCTCTAATATTTAAGAACAAGTAAACTTATTATGAACAAGCAATAAATTATCTTTTAAAGCCTGCAGTAATTTATTGTCTGCTGCTGAAGAAGAATTGAGTAAATAGTTCTACTTAACACAACAATTTCCCATGAAGTTTTGCACTTCCAAAGCAGCAATATCCAGCACCTTATGAAGATAAGAATCCCTTTTAATGAGGTGACAGTGAGGTGATTCAGACCAGAAGGTGCTTCTAAGTAAGGTAATTTTTTTCTTTTTGTGTTAATATCCCAACTGCAAATAACTAGACTGCCTTCTGAGTACCATTAAATGCGCTGTCTGTCCTGCTCCCTCGTGGAGGCCCTGAGTGATGCCCAGCACTAATATGCAAAGGGAGACATGGAGACCCTGTGTTTTTTTTTCAGCTCAGTGGGATTAAGACATGGGGGCAGCTATAAAGACCCAGAGAATAACTGGATCTCAAGGGCCCACTGTCTCCTCATGCATTGGGGGGACCCCGTCAATCTTTCCTCTCTCCTAGTCCCCAGTTCTGTGGAACGTGGGTCAGTGGGACATTCACACCCAGCACTCCTAGCCCTGGGCTTCTCTTCCAAACTCCTACATAAATACAAGCCATTTTCAGACTGGAATTATTTCTTCTCATTTTGAATATACTGGAAAGGGCATGAAGAAGCATGCTAAATTGTCTCTACTAGGCGGAGACAGAATTTTCCTATGAGAATGTGAATAGCAAATAAGATTGCTGGCCTCTCAATATTCACATAAATGAAGACCCCAAATTCAGTTTTATTTCACTTTTTATAAAGGAACATCTTGGTCAGGAAAGCGCCTTCACACAGTGACGAAGGAATCTGCCTAGGACCAGAATAAAAGAAGGAAATATTTGGGGGAAATACTACTTATTTTTACCTAACAGATTCTCACTGTGATTCTGTTTTTCTTGTAAGCTAGTTATGTAACCCTGTGAAGATGATTTCACCTCTGTAGGCCTTAGTTTCTTTATCTGGGAAAGTAATAAGCTGAAGAAGATGGAATAAGTCAGAAGACTGCTTTCCGATCCCAGTTCTGCACTGATCACATAAGTGCTTGTGGGCATGTCCCTGTGCCTTCCTGAATGGGATCATCATCATCAGAGTCACGCAAATATTAATGATCGTACATGTTTGGATCAAATGAGAAAATGAACATGAAAGTCCTTTGAAAATTGAAAAGTAGTGTACAAATGATGTTAGCTTCATTTAATTCTCTAAAGTTCCTTCCAGATGGAATTCAATCATTAACTCATTCATTCATGAAATATTTTCAGTGACTATGTGCCATGCACTGTGCTAGGCCATGGTGCAGTCATAAACAGTATAAACACAACTCCTCCCGTCATGGTGCTGTGGGTTCATGAAGGAGAAACATTAAATAACTACACACATATTTTTGTGATCCTGCAACACAACCTCTTTTCTTCTGCGTTCTTTCCTCTCAGTCAACTCTAACACCATGCCACCATCTCCACAATGGTGAGTGTTGGGAGGGCGGGAGGAGGGGGACCCTGGGCTTTCACCCAAAGAGCAAAAAATACGTAAAATCCTAAAACCTCTCCCCAAGCTCCATGAAGCCAGGAACACGATTTCAAAGAAACCAGCCCATCCTGGCTACCATTCACCTTCCCACCATCACCCCTTACCACCTGGGTTCCCTCTGCTGGGGGTGGGTAGAGTCTGAGGAAAAGGTGGGGGACATGCTGGAGAACAGGTCACAGTGAAAAGAAAAGGGTAAATCAAGGAGACTTGCCAGAAAATTAAAAATGCACTGGCAGAAGGCCACCTCGCGGTGAGCTGAAGCTGTAAGATTGTGGCCAACAAGTACCACACAGGAAGAGAGCAGCAATGGGAGAGCAGGGCTCCCTTGAATCTCCTCCCATTGTTCATGACAGTGCTGCTTAGAACCCAAAGGCAGAGAAGATGCTGGAAGCACGATGGACAAGGGATGAGAACCAGAGCAGCAATGTGTCCTGAATGGAGGCTTCCAGAGAACATCTGTGCATGAACTTGGCAGCAGGACCCAAGTGGTCCTGTTGTCCTGAGAACAGTAGGTGTGACTCCCCGTGTTCTCTCTGTGTGTCAACACATCCCAGCTAAACCTGCACCTCGGGTGTGTGCAGTGGAGAGGTTAACCAGCAGATGTATTGACACTTCTGTCTGCCACACATGCCTTTCTTATGGAAACTTCTGCACCTGACATAGAGCTGTCAGGGCCAAGGCTAGCCTATCAGTGTGCCCCATCCCTCCAGACATGGAGACTGGTTAAGGCGTGAACAGATGATCCAAGCAAAACCAATCAGAATATTCAGGGAGAGGGATGAGGCATGAGGAGGCAACATTCTCTTTCCTTATCAAATTGTGAGCTGTAGGGCTCGTGTAAACCTGGAGCATCTGGAGGCCATCTCTTCCACCACCGGGGATGAGCCTCACAGAGCAAAGCAGAGCTGAGAGACTGAGAGAAACTGCCTCCTGACAAAAGGGTTGAGAACCAGAATCCTACTATTGCTGAAGAAACATGCTGAACTCCTGGTTCTGAGGGTCAATAAAGTTCTTGTCTTTCTATGCAGATTCAACTTGGGCTTCTATCACTAGTCCCAGCTAGAACAGAGGGAAATCAGCTGAGCCTACACTCACAATTAGGGCAAATGCCAAGCAACAGACTCCCTCCTCCTTCCCCAGTGCTCATGTCCAACAGTGAATCCGGGGAGGCAGGAGGGAGAGAGCACCTTCAAGAAACATGGCTCCCTGCCAGACCTGAGCCAAGCCTGAGAGGAGGAGCACATCCCACGCCTGAAATGGTGTCATGGTGTCAGGATGGCCGGAGGAGCAAAAGTAAAGTCTGACAAGACAGCCGTTCTCCTCCAAAGGTACTGCAGCCTCGGGACCTGAAACATCAGCCCTTTGCCCCAGGGCACGTAACTCTGAATAGCAAAACACACCCGCTCTGACGCAAAGCCCCCAGAAATCCAGAGAACCAAAGTGAGCTCCCTCATCCTTGAGCAGGGTTGGCCCAGTGCAGCACTGAGTCAGAAACCCATTCTCCACGGTGTACACCACCAATGAGCGACCTTCACCGCCCGTTTTTCTTTCCAGAGCCGTGACTGGGTAATCCGGCAGAGCAGCCAAATGTTCCTGGAGACAGCCTGCTTGGGACTCTGGAAGCGACTGTCAGGTCCAGGTGGGGCTTCTTAAAAAACAAAATTCAACTGAGTGAATTTGAAGATCTAATTGGCTTTATTAAGCAACTCATGAATTGGGCAGCAATCTCATCTAGCAAGTAGAAGTGTGCTCTGTGGGGTTGTACAAAATAGAAGGTTTTTATAGGAAGAAAGGTAGGGCAAGAGAACTATTAGTAAAAGAAAAGAAAGGATTATTTTAGGCCGACCCGTCTACTCCTGGGGAAGGGGATGGCAGGGTCTTTGTCTACTTCCTCTGAGGATGGAGAGGCCTGTGACAGGTCACCTCATTGGTGCTGACTAGAAAATTTCAGACTGGCCAATTAAAATTACATTTCTGGGAGAGGTTAAGCCTGCAATTAGATCAGATATTAAATCTAGGTTTGGTATCATGGGCTTTAGCACAAGTTATGCCATTTTGGGCCTGTGTTTTTTCTTTTTAACAGGACTTGGGACTGCTGTGTACTGAATTGTGTCCCCTCAAAATTCATATGTTGAAGCCCTAATCCCTCATGTGGCCTTTAAGGAGTCAGTTAAGGTTCAGTGAGGTCATAAGGGTAGAGCTCTTCCCAATAGAACTGTGTCCTTATAAAAGAGGAAGAGATACAAGTACTCTTTTGCTCTCTGCCACATGACCACACAGTGAGAAGGTGGCCATGTGCAAACCAGGAGGAGTCCTCACCAGAAACCAAATCTTGCTGGCACCTTGGTCTTGGACTTTGCAGCCTCCAGAACTGTGAGAAATAAATCCCTGTTGTTTAAGCCACCCAGTGTATGGCATTTCATTACGGTGTCCTGGGCTAAGACAAGGACTGTGAAGATCTCTGGATAGATGTGTCCCAAGATCTCTGGGTAGATATGTCACCCTCCTGATACTGTGGTTTTCCGGACAAAACCTGAGAAAACACCTCAGGAACCTTGAACTCCGCAAGCTAAAAAAGACAGGGCCTACTGCCTCACTGCTGGCTGGCTGCTAGAGGCTGCAGCTGCTGGGAGCTCCACTGCCCTGACGATTAGAAGGGCTGGTCAGTTCCCTGCTGTGGGAGGCCCGTAGACCTGAAGGATGGACTTTATGTCCAGGAGCTCTACCTCCTCACTGAGGAAGTCAGGGCTGCTGGCACAATCTTGAAGAAAATTAAGTGGCAGGTGAAGTCCTAGCTCAGGGCCCACCTAGTCAACCTGCCTCGTGGTTTGGAGTACGTCTAGTGGGCACAGAGTAAGGCTGGCCTTCCAATTCCAGATGCCTCGGTTGCATCAGAGGCTGGGTTGCAGTCAAGAACCTTCTTCTGACGGTCAGTCAGCAGAGGAGCCACCCTGGACAAGTGCGTGGAAAACAGCCTCTGGACTCTGAGCCCCAGGAAGGTGGGGCTGTGTCCATTGTGCCCACTGTTTCCTTCTTTCCTTCCAGTGCTGAGCATGGAGGGAGACAGCCCCAGCTAGGCAGCTCTTTCCCTGGCCAGGGGAAATGCTGGGGCCCTCAGACACTTCCTGGCTGCTTTCCTTTCATCACCATCACTACTTCTGGTTCGGAGCAACAGTGACATAAATGCTCCATTTGTTTATACACAACAAGGTCACCTGTCCTGGTGCTCAGCATGGTTTCTCCTCCTGTAGCTCTCTTCCTCGGTTCTTAGAGTGGAGGCACATTCTTTAGCTCAGCTCAGCTATCACTTCCTGGTACAGCCATCCTGTCAGGGGTGGGGCTGAGCAGCAAGTGCGATTCCTCGTATTGCGGGTGTGTGACTTCAGCATGGTATTAGTGCTGCTGGCCTCTTCCTTTATACCATAAATCCCAAGGGGGCCTACCCTGCCCAGTGATCCTACCACATTTTTAGAACCCCTTTGCTCTCTCACTTCCCCTCAAGATTATTTCATAACTTCTCACAACTTGAACTTCCCACACCCCCTCCTCCCTCACTCTCCATCCATGGCATCACCTCTTACTTCACTGAGTAAATAGAGGCAACAATCTCCCGCCAGCACATCTACTAACCTCCCTATACCTAGAGTCATCAAACCCTGTTCTCTCCATGGCAGCTGGCAAACCGGCCTTGCTCCTTCCTGAGCAACTCCTCCATCTGTGCTCTGGACTCCATTCTCTCTTGTCAACTCAAGGATTTTTCTCCTATAATTATCTCCTCTCCCTCTGGTGTCATCAGTTTACCCCTTTCCCATGAATTACCACCATAAATATACAACATTTCTGTTTCTTACCCTGTAAAAAATTTTCTGCTTAGAACCCATGTTCCCCCTTGAGATGCTTCTTTCTCAGCGACAGCTCCCTGGCAGGGCCCTTTGTTAGCTCCCTGCCCTCCACACTGAGCCTCCAAGCTCAGTTCTCAGCTATTTCCCTTGTCTGTCTGTAGTTGCAACCCAGGTCACCTCATTGGTCCCATGGCTTTAATGACATCAAAATGCCCATGACTGTTAAATGTCTATTTCCAGCCCCAACATTTTCCCTGAGATCTGAACTCAAATATCTCAGTGCTTATGTATATGTCTAGAAGGTGTCTCAAGTTTAATAAAATCAAAACAAAACTCTTACCAACTCCCCTCAAACTTGTGGATTCCTCAGTCATCCCCATCACAACAAATGGCACCAACATTTCCCCCATTTTCAAGTCCAAACCCTGAGAATCCTCATTAACTCCTCCTTCCTATATACCCTGGGACTCTTGCTGGAATTCATCAGCAGGTCACACTCACTCTTCTTTCATGAATCCCAAATCCAACCCTCCTTATCACGGCCTGCCAGTCCAACAGGCTCAGGCTCCTGGCCCCTCTCTAAGCTCTTGCATAGACTGCTGTGTGCATTGTGAACACCACAGCCCCTGGGCCAGGCAGATGATGAAGGATAAGCAGGGACAAGAGCTATTCCCACTCACTGCCACACACAAGACCAGGGCCACAGAAACTATAAGAAGTTGACCTAAATCACAAGACAGTAAGTAGAAGAGGCAGGATTTGAACCTAGGAATTCTGGTTCCAAAGCCTCTGCTCTCAACTACTACACTAAAAAACACACCTAAAGAATTGCCCAGCTGACATATGGAGCTTTCGTTCTTGAGATGGAGAGAGTTAAGCCATGCCCCCCCCCCACATATTCCCAAGGTTGTAGGCCACACATGGTTGTGGGAGGTCGTGAGGCCATTTTTCAGTCTTCAAAAACGCTCTCCTCCAGGGATGAGAGCCTAAGTGAAAGGTCAGGCTCCATGAAAATGGTCAACTGGGCAACTGGTGTGGTGGAGGTGAGAAAAAGAGGAGCCAGGAGTAAAGGGCGGCCAGAGGAGCAAGGTAAAAAAAGCAGTTCCTGAACTAACACAGGAGCTCCTCTCCTGCAGTGCAGGATTCTCCTCATGTGGCCTGGCCCAGGGGAACAAAATCTAAAAGAGACGCCCTGGGCCAGAAACTAAGTGTCAGAATCGAATAGACCATGAGTTCCCATTGTGATCACCAGAATTGCTTTGGGAGACTGAAAATATGCATTTCTAGTCATGCATGAATCAAAACATCTCAGGTTTTCTTAAAACATCTTTACTTTTTTTGTATGTGTGAGGAAGACTGGCCCTGGGCTAACATCCGTGCCCATCTTCCTCTACTTTATATGGGACGCTGCCACGGCGTGGCTGACAAGCAGTGCGTCGGCGGGCGCCCGGGATCCGAACCCACGAACCCTAGGCTGCCAAAGCACGAACTAAACTGCTGCACCACTGGGCCGGCCCCCAAAACATCTTTACTTTTAGAAACTTCTCAGATGATTCTGTACATCGTCCAGGTTTGAGAACTACTGGTGTAGAGTGAAGAAGGAAGAAGGGATTGAGACCTGGTATGACAGCCAGCTTACAGGCTGACCCCTAGTGAGTCCCACTACCTGATGTCCATGCCCTGTGCAGCTCCTTCCAGCAAGACTAGGCCTGACCTGGGTAACCACTGCAAAAGCGATGCTGTGTGGTTTGAGGCTAGGTCATAAAAGACGTCACACTTTTCTCCTCACTCTTTCTGGATTACTGCTCTGACACACCATGTCATAGGGACACTCAAGGAGCCCTATGCAGATGGAGAGGAACCCAGGCTTCCTGTCAACAGCTAGCATCGACTCGCCAGCCACATGAGCACACCGTTTTGAAAGTGGATCTCCAGCCCCAGTCAAGCATTCAGATGTGGGTCCTTCCGGACACACTAACTCTTCATGAGAGGTTCCAAGTCAGAACTACCCAGCTAAGGTGCTTCTAAATTCCTGACCCACAAAGCCATATGAAATAATAAATGTCTATTGTTGTTTTAATCTGCTGAATTTTGGGGTGATTCATTAAGCAGAAAGAGAAAATTAATACACCTAGAATAATCAGGGACACTTCATGAAGGAAATTGGACTCTGGGCCTTGATAAGAAGAAAGGAGAAGGGAAAGGCATTAGGTAAAAGAATAATGTAGGTCAGGAATATTTCACTGAAAGTGAAATAAAGAAAAGAAAATTTATCCACTTGTGCAAATTATCCTATTTTCCTAGTGAGAGAAGCAGTGCTCCTCCAGGGCGTAGGGGAGCTGGCATCATTATACTTGGTGATGAGGAAGCTCACACTTCTATAGAAAGCTGGCCTGGATCCTCAATGACTCCGTCCATGGGTCTCAAGCTGGGCTGCACATTATAATCATCTGGGGAGCTTGAAAAAATATTGATTCCTGGGCCACATCCCCAAAGATCCTGATTTAAATGGGCTGTAGCCTGGGCATAAGGAATTCATAAAATCTCCCCAAATTAGGTGATTCTAATATGTAGCTCTGGTTGAGAGCCACCACTGTAAACAAAGAGCTCCAGTATCTGAGTATGGCTAAGCTAAATGTGTGCTGTGAGGGTAGGCAGAAAACTGTGGCCCTTTGTTCTAATTAAGCCTGGCATGCAGGGGTGCTGGGACAGTGTGCACTAAAGTCAGGATTTTTCTGAAGAGTGATAATTAAACAAATAGCCAGTGAGGATTGCTGTTCTGGTTATCCATAGCTGTGTGGCATAAACCACAATAACCATTTATTACAATTATCCCTCTTGGTTCTGGGGGTAGACTGGACTGGCTAGATGGTTCTTGGATTCTTTCATGTGGTTATAGTCAGACAGTGGCTGGGGCTGGAGTCCTCTCTAAGACTTCACTCACACGTCTAGTGGTTGATGCTGGCTGTCAGCTGGATCTTGTGTGAGGCTGTTTCTGGAACATCTACACGCAGACTTTCCACATGGGCTAGGCTTCCTCACAGCATGGTGGCTGGGTTCCAAAAGTAAACATCCCAAGAGAAATCATCAGAAGCTATAGGACCTTTTCTAAGCCTGCTTGAGAAGTCATGAGGCATCACCATATTATCATCAAGGTATTCACAAAGGCCCAAGATCAAGGTGATACGGACTGAATTTTGTCACCCCTAAAATTCATCTGTTGAAGCCCTAATCCCCAGTGCGATGATATTTGGAGATGGGGCCTTTGGGAGTTAAGTACTTTTAGATGAGATCATGAGGAGGGGGGCCCTCATGATAAGATTAGTGCCCTCATAAGAGATACCAGAGAGCTTGCTGTCTCTCTACTCTGTCTCTGCCATGTGGAGACATAGTGAAAAGGCAGCTATCTGCAAGCCGGGAAGAGGACCCTCACCAAAACTCAGCTACACTGGCACCTTGATCTCAGACTTCCAGTCTCCAGAACTAAGAGAAAAAAATTGTTTAAGCCCCCAGTCTGTGGTATTTTGTTACTGTCTGAGCTGGCTAAGACAGAAGGGGAGGAAACATAGACTCCACCTCGTGACAGGAGTGTCTGAAAATGTGTGGACATATTTAAAAACCACCTAAAATAAAATTAACATAAACACCTCTTAGATGCATCAAGACTTATGATGGGGCCGCCCGGTGGCGCAGCGGTTTAGTCCGCGCTTGGCAGCCCGGGGTTCGCGGGTTCGGATCCCGGGTGCCCGCAGACGCACTGCCTGTCGGCCATGCTGTGGCGGCGTCCCATATAAAGTAGAGGAAGATGGGCACGGATGTTAGCCCAGGGCCAGTCTTCCTCAGCAAAAAGGGGAGGATTGGCGACGGATGTTAGTTCAGAGCTGGTCTTCCTCACAAAAAAAAAAAAAAAGACTTATGCTAGTGAGGTGGGAGCCATTTTTGTAATCTCATTCTAACTTCCTGGTGACAGGGCTGGTGGGCACAATTTTTGGTGCCCTCCCTCTAGCCTGCCAGCAGTGGTGGTTGTGCACCCTACAGCAGCCAGGAACCTGCTCTTAAAGGGCCTGTGCACAAACCCACTCATTCTGAGATCCAGTGCAAAAGTAAGAGTTTGTAAAGCACTTAGACCATAAGTGAGAGAGACCCCCTTAATAGTACTAAAGTGGCTGCCAGAGAGGCAGGAACCTGCAGTGACCTTCTCCAGGGATGTAAATGGTGGCAGGGGCCATTTTTATAATCTCACTCTAACGTGCTGGTGGCACAGCTGGCAGTGCCATTTTTGGAGCTCTCCTTCTGGCCTGCTGGCACTGGTGGGCATGCTCTATGTCTTGCTCACCCTGTGTAATAGCTGTGCTGCAACCGGGCTGGGTGAGCACCCCGCACCCTGCCATCCTCATGCAGCAACTACACTGCAGCTGGGCCAGGCAAGCACCCTAAGCCCCACTTATCCCACCCAGTAGCCACATCGCAACCAGGTTGGGTGAGAGAATTGCACCCCACCCTCACTAAACAATAGCCAGGGCCCTGCCACAGAGGCAAGGGCATGAGTGAAATAGGTGAATGGGACCAGGAGGTACTAACTTCCAGTCATAAAATAAGTAAGTCATGGGGATGCCTTGTACAGCATAGGGAATAGAGTCAATCACATTGTAATAACTTTGTATGGTGACAGACGGTAACTAGATATATTGTGATGATCATTTCGTAATGTGTAAAAATATAGAAACACTATGTTGTACATCTGAAACTAATGTGGCAATGTACTTCAGTTAAAAAATACTCCTTCCAGTGAGCCTGAAACTGAGAATATTCTGGGATTTTATAGATGATTAGTGGTAGAATTATTTTGTAATCCATAGAGTTCCTATGATTGCAGCTCCCAGATATTTTCGGGCAGAAATGTGAGGGGTGAAGGTCTATTTGGTGGTCTCACCAGGAAAGCACCAGGGGGGATTCTCACTATTTTTAAAACTCCAGCACATAGCACTCTGCCTAGCACATGGGAGGTGTAGAATAAACATTTGGTGAACTGATGAACTTGGTTCTCAACTATCATCTCATTCACAACCTTGATAACCCAATCAAAAGGCCCTGGGCTTGAATCACCTCTACCCCATGTCTGATATTGCTCTGCCTGTTGGGAAAAAGGACACTTAAGTGGACAAGGTGTCCACCTGCTGCCCAGTGACATACATGGGAGCTGGCAGCAGAGGGCTGAGACTGTTTATAAGCAGTTATTGGAATTGATTTCTGCTCTGAGGGGAGCGTGTGGAAATCTGTGAGGAAGATTAAGCTGTGGCTGAGATACAGCGATTCATTTCAGATGTGGATAAGACAGTGGGAATGGAAAGCAGCCAAACTTCTCAGTGCTGTTCTAGCCCTTCAGCTGTGGCCGGGCTCTGTGATGAGACATCAGCCACTCACTAAAGGTACCTGGCACAGAGCACTGATCCCAGGGGCCCTTCCAGCCCTTACAAGCAAGAGTATAATGTATACAGAATTTCCATCAGCCACACTGCATCCAGTAAACTGGTGCCACTTGGGAGGGAAAAAGGGAGGGCAAAGCAGATGGGAGGAAGGCCATAGAGGTGGAGGGACAGCCTCAGCTGTGGCTGAGATGCTGACAGGAGCCTCACATTCCCCAGGGCAGCAAGGCACCCCAATGCTGCCATGGACCGTGTTAGCCTGAGGGATTTGCTAACTGGGTGAAGAGTCAAAAGACCACAGGGATAGTGACCTGAGATGAAGTGGGAGGGCATTCCCAAGGATCAGGATGCTGTCACCATGAGGATGCTCAAAAGCAAAGAATCAACCTAAGTAATAACTGTTAATATTTTAGGGGGGTTACTATATGCCTGGCAAAAAGCTAAGGCCTTTAGCCATCCAGGGGTGTGACTTGGCTACCAGATGAGACTATACAGCCATTCATAAAGCATGATTTTATCTCGAGGCAACCTCTCAGGTGATACTATCCCTACTTTGCATCTGAAGAAACTGAGTGTGTTAGTTTCCTGTGCTGCTGTAAGAAATCACCACAAAATGAGAGACTTAAAACAACAGAAATTTATTCTCTCATACTTTGGGAGGCCAAAAGTCCAAAATCAAGGTGTCTGTAGAGTCATGCTCCCTCTAAAGGATGTAGGGAAGAATCCTTCCTTGCCTCTTCCTAGCTGTTGGTGATTCTGGTGATCCTTGGCATTCCTTGGCTTGTAGACACGTCACTCTAGCCTCTGCCTCTGTCTTCATGTGGCACTCTTCTCTGTGTGTCCATTTCTTTGTGTCCTCCCCTCTTATAAGGGCACCAGTCATTGGATTTAAGACCCACTCCAGTATGACCTCATCTTAACTGATAGTTATTTCCAAATAAGGTCACATTCTCAAGTTCCAGGTGGATAGGAATTTCAACCCAGGACACTGAGTCTTTGAAAGATCTAAGAAAATGCCCATTTCCACAACCAATAAGAAGGTAGTTGAAACCGGGCTTGAACCCATGGAGCAAACTGCTTCAGTTGCCCCAAAGTGGCCTCAGCAACAGAATAGTTTCACCCCTGTGAAGCCCTCAAAACATCACCACCACTACCTCACTTTTTAGCCATGAGGGCAGAATTGGAGGATAAGTATTGTGCTATCAGTGTGAACTCCTAGACAGGCAAATACCTATGCTGATAAAGAAAAATGTGAGCAAGGTTCAGAGAAAATGAGCTCTCAAGTGGCAAAACACACCGTTACCCACTTGTTATGAACTGATGGGTCCACGGGAAAGATGAGGGAAATTTTGTCCAGCAACCAGAGAACATAGGAATGTTCTCAGCCAGCTTGAGGGAGATCATCCAATCTGATGTGCCCAAACCCTCACTGGGTCACTGGGTGTTGACCAGATCCCACAATCTGCAGGAGGTGCCTGGGGCAGTTTCCAACCTCAAAAATTCTATGCAGGCTATAGTGACCTCTGGTGGCCTGGAGAAGAAGTGCTGAAGGGAGGTTCAAAGGCTGGAATGGAAATCAGGAGTCTAGGGTGGGTGTTTACAACTCCAGGAGAGACCCCATAATCCCAGGAGAGGGAGCCTGAGGGAAGGCATACAGTTGGAGGGCCTTGGCTGGGACAGTGGCTCATGGGCAATAGTCAGGCAAGCCCTGAACAATGAATAATCCTTCCCTTGTCCAAAGACTTTACACTACAAAGTGCAGCATATTATCAGAAAAAAAGAACTAAAAACAGCACAAGACTCAAAGGAATAAAGACCTGCTTTGTGTATTCAATGTTATTGGCCCTCATAAGCAAGGGGATGGGATTCATGGGAAGCAAATGACAGAGACCTTTTGCTGACCAAACCCTTTCACCTTCCCCTTGCTGGGTCTCAGACCATTCTCAGGATGCCAGAAGGCAGGTGGTGGACAGGTTCATCTTCCGGCTCCCACCTCAGCTGTGTCACTGTTTAGCTGTTACCTCAGCCACATCTCCAGCCTGCTCTGGATCTCAGTCCCCTCAGTTGCACAAGGGACATAGCAAACCTTGCCCTGTTGACCTGATGGATTTGTGACTAGGAGACAGTAACTGAAAGTGTAACCTGCAGCTCCCATCCCAAGGAAAAGAAGGTATTATTAATGTTTTTAAATGTTCTAGATAGCCCCCAGACAGGGGAGATGGGCTGAACTGGGAGCTAGTTACACACCAGGGGACTCAGGGAGTTGTCTGTGGCTGGAACTCCAAGCAGGTACCATGAGCAGGGGCTCTGGAGGCCGCAGACTTGGGCCCACCCCCTGCTATGTCCCTATGAGCCAGCTCTCTGTGTGGCCTCCTGGGCTCCTTTAGCTCTCCATGTCTCAGGGCTGTTGTGAGACCCAGAGGAGAGCACTTCAAGGCATCCCTACATGTGTTTCAAGGGTCTGCAAGTGCTCCCCAGATAATGGTCTCTCCTTTAATTCTGTATTCTGCTGCTACTTTCTGGTTAATATGATTTCTCTTTGCGAGGACATTTCTCTTCAGTCCTCTCTCTGGACTTCCCACACCCTCTGGCTATGCCTTGCTACTCTCAGTTGGATACCATACTCCTTCCCCAAATGTTTAATTCTCCTATTTAGTGCATGGATGTTTTGTCACCCAGCCCTGCACAGCCCACCTCCTGGACCCTCCTGCAGGAAAGCACATGGGGAAGGCTCTCTTCTTAGCTGGGAGCTGGGTTTTGATTAGGATGCAAATCTTCACAGCACTGCAAAATGGGAGATGGCAGTGGTTCCTAGTTATCTGGGATTTTGAGACAGGTCATCTTCTCTGTTTGCCAACCAGAGAATCAGACTCAGGTTGGGAGGTGGGAAGGAACCTGGGGTCCCAACCCTCCCCCCATGCTTCAGACCCAGCCTGATGAGGGGACAAAAGGAAAGGATTAAGGAAAGTTGGGAGAGGAAAAGAGAGTGAAGTGAGTGTTTATTTCCTCATCTAAGTACCTCAGACAGATCCAGCCTGAGGAGTCCTCACAGAGCACTCCCAGCCCAGAGCAAGCTTCAGCCTCCAGAGGAAGCTGGGACCCCTGTGGTGACTGCCTGACAAGATTTTAAGAAGCTGCCCGGGCCCATTTCCCCTTCCACATCCACTCCACTCTCAAGTAGGGAAGTCTTTGGGAAAGGTAACTTGTAAGTATTAATCAAAAGATGTGTGCATTATGTATAGCTTTTTGTATATCAATTATATCTCAATAAAGTGTTTTTTTAAAGTCCCCAAACACGTGCCTATCATCAGTTTCAATTGCAAGAATTTATTCTAAGAAAATAAGTGAACACGTCAACAGCATGTGTTTAAGGATATTCACCTTAGAGTTATTTACAATAGTGAGAATTTGGTAATAAATTATGAAAATGATAAAGTGAAATACTATGCAGTCTTTAAAATTATCTTGTGGGATAATATGTGTTTACATGATAAGATGTCCAACATATATGGGTAAGTCAAAAAGCAGATCACAAGAGTATGTACACTACAATCATATTTTGCCATATTTAAAGGGGAAGTAATGAGAGAAGAAAGGCAGGAAGGAAGGAAAGAAGGAAGAAAGGAGAGAAAGCAGGCAAAAAGGAAGGAAACAAGAACTCTATTAAATAAAATGTCAACATGGCTTAGTTCTAGTTTGTGATATTATAGGTAACATTTAATTTTTATAATTAACACATATAATCATATTTTAAAAGTCTATGTTCACAAAAAAGAAAAATATCTAAACAACTTTAGATATAACAACCTCCTGCCTTGGATGTATTTTAAAGGAAGAAAGCCAAAAAATTTTTTGATCAGGAGTGATGTCAGCATCATGGTAGAGTGAGCTCTTAGACTGTCCCCACCTAAGATACAACAAAAAGGACATTTGTATGCCAACAGAGGGCATTCACACAACACAAAAGACATCTGAGAGACCCACGTAGCCTTACATCTGAAGGTGGAGGTGCTGGTACCCCCAGAAGAAGTGGAAGGAGGTAAGGAGAACTCCTCTCCTTCCACAACAACAGCAACACTGGGACCAGGACTACGTGGCTCTCGGGGGAGGGGGAGTGGTCCTCCATGGGAAAACCATCACTCTCCAAGTTCTCTCACAGGCTGTGGAAAATGCCCATATGGAGGGGACTGAACTGTTGCTGGGATGCTGCCATCATCTGAGCACCCCGGGAGAGCAGATAGTGAGGGAAGAGCAAGAAGCCCTCAGGATTGGGCAAGTGAAAGAAAGATCCCCTCCCCCCACCCAGCGCTCCAGCATAACCAGTCAGCCAGAGCGCCCACAGATTTTGGTGAGCTCAGAATACACAGCTTTTGACCCCCACTCAGTGGCAGCAGGTGGAAGATGCAACCAGATATTTTCGGCAGGAGGAAAAATAAGTGCACACCATAAAGCACTATGCAAAAATATATTAAATCTCCAAACCAGAAGCAAAATGACAAGCACCCAGAAATCAATCCTGTAGGCACAGAAATTTATAACCTAAACGACAGTGAATTCAAAATAGCTATCATAAAGAAGCTCAACAAACTACAAGAAATTTCAGATAGACAACTCAATGAAGTCAGGAACTTTTTCACAAAAGAGATGAAAACTATAAAGAAAAAACAATCAGAAATGTTGGAGATGAAAAACACAATGGAGGAGATTAAGAAAAATCTGGAATGTTTAAAGAACAGAGCTGACAATATGGAGGAGAGAATTAGCATATTGAGGATAGGAATGCAGAAATGCTGCAGATGGAGGAGGAGAGAGAACTAAGGCTAAAAAGAAATGAAGAAATATTCTGAGAAATATCTGACTCAATTAGGAGATACAACATAAGGATTATAGATATGCCAGAGGAAAAGAGAGGGGGAAAGGAGCAGAGAGCTTGTTCAAAGAAATAATAGCTGAGAACTTCCCAAACCTGGGGAATGAGCTGGAACTACAAGTGAAAGAAGTCAATAGATCTCCTAACTATATCAACATAAAAAGACCCTCTCCAAGGCATATAGTAAAGCTGGGAAAAGGCAATGACAAAGAAAAAATATTAAGGGCAGCAAGACAAAAAATAATAATAATAATAATGTACAAAGGAATTCCAATCAGGCTCTCAACAAATTTCTCAGCAGAAACTTTACAAGCTAGGAGAGAGTGGAATGATATACTCAAAATTCTGAAGGATAAATACTTTCAGCCAAAAATACTCTATCCAGCAAAAATATCCTCCAGAATTGATGGAGAAATAAAAACTTTCCCAGATAAACAAAAGCTAAGGGAGTTCATCACCACAAGACCCCCACTACAAGAAATGCTCAAGAAGGCCCTCATGCCTGAAAAAAAAAAAAAAAAAAAGCAAAAGGAGATACAAAGTTTTGAGCAAGGAGAAAAATAGGTAGACAATATCAGAAAAATTGCAGCTCTCTATCAGAATAGGTTAGCAAACAATTATAACATCAAAAGTTAAGGGAAGGAAAACACCAAAAGTAAATATAATCTCATGCCTTTAAACACAAATTCACAACACAAGATGAAAAAGTTGTGACAGCAATAAGTTAGAAGGGGAAGAGGATAGGGATAGAATTGACTTAGTCTAAGGAAATAAGAGGCCATCAGAAATAGACTATCTCATCTATGAGATTTTTAATACAAACCTCATGGTAACCACTAAACAACAGAACCAAGACACATATGATAAATAAAGAGAAAACTAAGAAAACCATCATATAGAACTACATAACTGAATTGGCAGTCTGAAATACATGGGATGAGAAACAGAACAAATGCAAAAAAACTGGAAAATGAGCAGTAAAATAGCAACAATTAAGCCCTCATATATCAATAATCACTCTAAATGTAAGTGGATCGAATTCCCCAATCAAAAGACACAGAGTGGCGGGATGGATTAAAAAACAAGATGCAACAATATGCTGCCTCCAGGAAACACATCTCAGCTCTAAAGACAAACACAGGCTCAGAGTCAAAGGATGGAAGACAATACTCCAAGCAAATGGCAAACAAAAGAAAGCAGGTGTTGCCATACTTATATCAGACAAAGTAGACTTCAAGATAAAACAGGTAATGAGAGACAAAGAGGGACAGTATACAATGATAAAAGAGACACTCCACCAAGAAGACATAACACTTATAAAAATAAATGCACCCAACACAGGAACACCAAAGTACATAAAGCAACTTTTAACAAACCTAAAAGGCAATATTAACAACAACACAATAATAGTTAGGGACATTAACACCCCACTTACATCAATGGATAGATCATCCAGAAAGAAAGTCAATAAGGAAATAGTGGACTCAAACAAAAACCTAGATGGACTTAATAGATATAGAGAGAGCACTCCATCCAAACACAGCAGATTACATGTTCTTCTCAAGCGTGCAGGGAACATTCTCAAGGATAGACCACATGGTGGGACACAAGGCAAGCCTCTGTAAATTTAAGAAGATTGAAATCATAACAATTATCTTTTCTGACCATAATGCTATGAAATTAGAAATCAACTACAAGAAAAGAACTGGGAAAGTGACAAAGATGTGGAGGGTAAACAACATGCTACTGAACAACTAATGGATCATTGATGAAATTAAAGAAGAAATTAAAAAAATATCTGGAGGCAAATGAAAATAAAAATACACCATACCAGCTTATATGAGATGCAGCAAAAGCAGTCCTGAGAGGAAAACTGAGAGCAATACAGGCCCACCTTAAAAAACAAGAAAAATCCCAAATAAGCAACCTTAAACTACACCTAAGAGAATTAGGAAAAAAAGAAAAACAAAGCCCAAAGTCAGCAGAAGGAGGTAAAGAATAAAAATCAGAGCAGAAATAAGTGAAACTGAAAGCAAAAAAACAGTGGAAAGGATCAATGAAACAAAGAGCTGGTTCTTTGAGAAGATAGACAAAATTGATAAACCCTTAGCCAGACTCACTAAGAAAAAAAGAGAAGGCTCAAATAAATACAATTAGAAATGAAAGAGGAGAAATTACAATGGATACCATAAAAATACAAAGGATTATAAGAGAATACTATGAAAAACTATATGCCAACAAATTGGACAATCTAGAAGAAATGGATACCTTCTTAGACTCATACAACCTCCCAAAACTGAATCAAGAAGAAATAGAGAGGGGCCGGCCCGGTGGCACAGCGGTTTAGTTCGCGCTTGGCAGCTCGGGGTTCGCCGGTTCGGATCCCGTGCACCCGCCGATGCACTGCCTGTCAGCCACGCCGTGGCGACATCCCATATAAAGTAGAGGAAGATGGGCACGGATGTTAGCCTAGGGCCAGTCTTCCTCAGCAAAAAGAGGATTGGCTACAGATGTTAGCTCAGGGCTGGTCTCCCTCACAAAAAAAAAAAAAAAGAAATAGAGAATCTAAAGACCAATCACAAGTGAAGACATTGAAACAGTAATCGAAAACATCCCAAAAAATAAAAGTCCAGGACCAGATGACTTCTCTGGAGAATTTTACCAAACATTCAAAGATTTAATACCTATAGTTCTCAAACTATTCCAAAAAATAGAAGAAGATGGAAGACTTCCTAATACATTCTATGAGGCCAGCATCACCCTGATACCAAAGCCAGACAGGGAAAACACAAAGAAGGAAACCTACAGGCCAATATCACTGATGAACATAGATGCAAAAATCCTCAACAAAATATTGGCAAACTGAATACAGCAATACATTAAAAAGATCATACACCACGATCAAGTGGGATTTATACCAGGGGCACAGGGATGGTTGAACATCTGCAAATTAATCAGTGTGATACACCACATTAACAAAATAAGGAATAAAAACCACATGATCATCTCAATAGATGCTGAGAAAGCATTTGACAAGATCCAACATCCATTCACAATAAAAACTCTCAACAAAATGTGTATAGAAGGAAAGTACCTCAACATATTAAAGGCCATATATGACAAACCCACAGCCAACATCATACTCAATGGGGAAAAACTAAAAGCCATTCCTCTGAGAACAGGAACAAGACATGTGTGCCCATTCTAACCACTCTTATTCAACACAGTACTGGAGGTTTTGGCTGGATCAATTAGGCAAGAAAAAGGAATAAAAGGACTCCAAAGAAGAAGCGAAACTCTCACTATTTGCAGATGTCATGATTTTATATATAGAAAACCCTAAAGAATCCATGGGAAACTATTAGAAATAATCAACAACCACAGCAAAGTTGCAGGGTACAAAATCAACTTTCAAAAATCAGATGCATTTCTATACTCTAATAATGAACTAACAGAAAGAGAACTCAAGAATTCAGTCCCATTTACAATAGCAACAAAAAGAATAAACTATGTAGGAATATATTTAACCAAGGAGTAAAAGACCTATACAATGAAAACTATAAGACATTATTGAAAGAAATCAATGATGAAACAAAGAAATGGAAAGACATCCCATGCACAAGGATTGGAATAACAAACATAGTTAAAATGTCCATACTACCTAAAGAAATCGACAGATTCAATGCAATCCCAATCAGAATCCCAAGGACATTCCTCACAGAAATAAAACAAAGAATACTAAAATGTATATGGTCAGAAAAGACCCTGAACAGCTAAAACAATCCTGAGAAAAAAGAACAAAGCTAGAGGCATCACAATCCCTGACTTCAAAATATACTACAAAGCTATAGTAATCAAAACAGCATGGTACAGACACACAGATCAATGGAACAGAATTGAAAGCCCAGAAATAAAACCACACATCTATGCACAGCTAATCTTTGACAAAGGAGCTAAGAACATACAATGGAGAAAGAAAATTCTCTTCAATAAATGGTGTTGGGAAAACTAGACAGCCACATGCAAAAGAATGAAAGTAGTTCCACTTCTTTCACCATACACAAAAATTAACTCAAAATGGGTCAAAGACTTGAAGATAAGACCTGAAATTATAAAAACCTTGGAATAAAATATAGGCAGTAAACTCTTTGACGCTGGTCATAGAGGGATCTTTTTGAATTCCATGTCTACATAGACAAGGGAAACAAAAGAAAAAATAAACAAGTGGGATTTCATCAGACTAAAGAGCTTCTACAAGGCGAATGAAACTGGGATCAAATGAAAAGACAACCCATCAGCTGGGAGAAAATATTTGCAAATCATATATCCAACAAGGGGTTAATCTCCATAATATATAAAGAACTCACACAACTGAACAACAAAAAAACAAACAACTCGATCAAAAACTGGGCAGAGGATATAAACAGACGTTTTTCCATGTAACATATACATATGGCCAATAGGCACATGAAAAGATGTTCATCAGTAATCATCAGGGAAATGCAAATCAAAACTACAGTAAGATATCACTTGACACCCGTTAGAATGGCTATAATCAACAAGACAAAAAGTAACAAATGTTGGAGAGGTTGTGGAGAAAAGGGAACACTCATTCACTGATGGTGGGAATGCAAACTGGTCCAGCCTCTATGGAAAACAGTATGGAGATTCCTCAAAAAATTAAAAATAGAAATACCCTATGATCCAGCTATCCCACAACTGGTATCTATCCAAAGAACATGAAATCAATGATCCAAAGAGACTTATGCACTCTTATGTTCGTTGCAGCATTATTCACTATAACTAAGAAGTGGAGGCAACACAAGTGTCTCTCGACTGATGATTGGGTAAAGAAGATGTGTGTGTGTGTGTGTGTATATATATATATACTACTCAGTCATAAAAAAGGACAGAATCGTCCCATTTACAACAACATGGATGTACCTGGGGGGTATTGTGTTAAGTGAAATAAGCCAGGCAAAGAAAGACAAACACCACATGATTTCACTCATATGTGAAAGTTAAACTAACACATGGACAGAGAGAACAGTTTGGTGGTTACCAGGGGGAAGAGGGTTGGGGTCTGGGCACAAGGGGTGAAGGGACACATTTGTATGGTGACTGACAAACAACAATGTACAACTAAAAGTTCACAATGTTATAAACTATTATGACATCAATAAAAAAAGGAAAACACTTTTTTTATCAAAATTTAAAATTTCAGTTGTAATCCCATGAAAAGAGAAGGTGTTTAGGAGAAGTGAGGTTTACCTTTCTGGCCTCCACAAATCTCTGCTTTTCTTAGGCTAGTTTTTGTTTTTTCATTTTTGTGAGGAATATTAGCCCTGAGCTAAAATCCATTGCTAATCCTCCTCTTTTTGCTGAGGAAGATTGACCCTGGGCTAACATCCATGCCCATCTCCCTCTACTTTATATGGGACACGGCCACAGCATGGCCTGACAAATGGTGCCTCAGTCCATGCCAGGGATCTGAGCCTGCGAACCCCAGGCTGCTGAAGCAGCATGCGTGAACTTAACAGCTACCCCACAGGTCAGTCCCTGCTTTTCTGAGTTAAAAAATGTTAAGCTATTAGGAATTGAGAGGAGAACTTATGTTTATCTATAATATTGCCCCTCCATAATCCCTGTATATCTACTTCAAGAATTCTTCTACTTATAGACATTCAACTTGCATCTTTTAAAATTATTAACAGAACTACTCACAAAAGCTCTAGCACAAAGATTCTGCCCACCACTATCATGTAGCAATAAAGCTGTTGGGGATCTGAACAGAGAAGACAAAGGGTGAAATAGTTGCCCAGGAGAATAGAGTGTGATGGTCAATAGCAAAGGTCCTCTGATTTTGGTATGCATCAGCCTCCTCTACAGATGTTTGTTTGGGTAGAGCAGGCACTGCATCTCCTTTTCTCCAGCATCCATTCTGCTACATCTAATCAACCCCAGAAGAGCCAGGGTATCTTGTCATGTCATACATTGGACCCCCACCACCAAGTCCCCTGGAAGGTTTTCTCCAAGTTCCTGGTTGAGACTGCATTGACAAATAACCACACTGTGATTTCAAAATCCTACTGGATGAAAAACCATCCTCCCACATGCTGACGGTTAAGTTAGTTTTTGACTGTTGAGTTAATGATAAAAATTTGAACATGCAAATGTCTAGTTGAAGTGCTCCTGAAGTAGCTGAAGTAGCACATCAAGTCTTTCCTTATGTCGGGGGGAACAGATAGATTCCAGGCCTGAAAGTGGGGAAGATGAAGCAAGAGAGGGAGGTTCTACTGAGGATGAAGAAAGCTTCAGAAAGGCAGTGCTGGGAATCCCAGCAGCAAACTTCCACCATCTCAATTTTGCCTGGAATTCAAATCAACTTCCACTGTGTTCTGGGGTGTTTTATCAAATGACTCACTGACAGCTTAATAGGGAGCCTGCTGGGTTGAACTAAATGACACACCGTGATTTATGAAGCTGCGTGCTTGTTATCTAAGTGTAGTCAACCCTGTTATTAAAGGAGCACTCAGACAACTCTGTGGTTAGTTATCATGAAGCTATTAAAAGGCCTATAACAGATTGACAGGGCAAAAAAAAAATCAGTTCTATATCTTAAGAGCTTTTATTAAAATAACGCTTTCATTAAGTTATTGTAATAAGGAAATAGTAATGATATCAAGGAATATCTTTTTAATATTAGCTGTGTATTAGCTCAAGTATTCAGGGTCTAGATTATGTGCTTTGACTTTTATGGAATCAGGTGGGAACTACAGATAATATTAATGCATGGAGTTGCATTTGTGGATTAAAAGCTATGGGTGTGAAGTGGTTGAAATACAAAAATCCAGTCTGCACACATACTTACCAAGCAGATGTTGACAGACGGTACCACCTCCTCTAATTGTACAGATACGAGCAATAATTAGCCAGGATGAAAACAGAGCTAGAGAAATAGACCAGGCGGCCACTTTAAAATCTACACTTATAGCAGAGATTCTGATCCAGCATCTTGGAATCATCAATGGAGGTCGTTTGAACTGCAAATGCCTCCCATAAATTCTGGGAAATATACCCTCCACTGCCCAGGGAAGTGCTCTCTTTTAGTCTTCCACTGCTGCTACTGCAGAGATCACATCACAAGTTTCAGAGTGATGTGATAAAAAATCATTTAATAAAACAACTAAAGACAGATATTGAGACTTTTCTATAGTTCATATGTTTATTTGCTCAGGTCCATGGAAAGAATTGGTTCTGCATGAACCAGAATGGGTTAGGACTCAATACGAAACACAGAGGCTCACCAGTAAACAACACCAAATAAGCAAGGGTAGCTGAACAGAGACTAAAGCATTGTCTAAACAGTAAAGGTAATTCTGCTTGAGTTCACCAATTCTGCAAAAATGAGGGATTAGTATTGTCACCTCTGTTACCTTTGTGTTAACTGTGTATTAAATTAAACTTATTTTATATGGCCAAACTTAAATTAACTGTTTCTGAAAATACATATAATTTGTCCCATAGTATGGATATTGTCTTCTCAGTGATGATGACAAGGGGAAGAAAAATGAGAGGAGAACTGACAAACTTTTAGCTAAACTGACCAGAAAAAAAAGAAAACTCAAATTACAAAAACAAAAAATAAAGAGGGGACATCACTATCAACCTCATAGAAATAAAAAGTGTTACAAGGTAACATTATGAACAAGTGTATTCCAAAAAATTAGATATCTTAGGTGAAATGAACAAATTCCTAGAAAAACACAAACCCTCAAAACTGAATCAAGAAAAAGTAGAAAATCTGAAAAGAATGGTAACAAATAATGAGATTAAACCAGTCATCTAAAGACTTCCCACAAAGAAAAGCCCATGCCCAGATGCTTTCACTGGTGAATTCTACCAAATATTTAAAGAAGAATTAATACCAATCCTTTACAAACTCTTCCAAAAATAGAAGAGGTGGGAACACTTCCCAACTCATTGTATAAGGCCAGTATTAATCTGACACCAAAACCAGACAAAGATATCATAAGAAAAGAAAACTACAATGAATATCCTTTTAGAATACAGATATTATAATTCTCAACAAAATACTAGCAACACATAAAAGAAACCATACACAATGATCAAGTGGGATTTGTCACAGCAATGCAAGGTTAGTTTAACATATGAAAATCAATCAATATAATACCTTGTATTAATAGAATGAAGGACAAAGACCACATGATCATCTAAATAGATTCAGAAAAAGCATTAGACAAAATCTAACACCTTTTCATGATAAAAAGATCCAAAAAACTAGGAATAGAGGGAATTTCCTCATCCTGATAAAGGCCATCCTGATAAAGGCCCCGTCAATGTCATACTTAATGGTGAAAGACTAGGTGCTTTTCCCCTAAGATCAGAAACAAGACAAAGATATCTGCTCTCACTTCTTCTATTCAATATTATACTGGAGGTGCTAGGCAGGGAAATTAGGCTAGAAAAAAATAATAAAGGACATCCAGACTGGAAAGGAAAGGGTAAAATCTCTATTTGCAGATGACATAATCTAGTAAATCCACCAAAAAACTATTTGAACAAATAAATGAGTTCAGCAAATGTATTGTTCAGAGTTCTCAAGAGAAACAGAAACAATAGGAGAGAGAGGGAGGGAGAGACAGAGCGAGAGAGAATGAGTGAGAGACAGAGCGAAAGAGAGATTTATGAGGAATTGGCTCACATGATTGTAGGGGCTGCAAGTTGAAAATCTGCAGGACAGGCCAGCAGGGAAGAGTTGATGTTGCAGTCTTGAGTCATGAAGATCTGGAAGCAGAATTCCTTTCTTCTTGAGGGAACCTCAGTCTTTTTCCTTAAGGTGTGCAACTTGTTGGATGAGGCCCACCCACATTATTAAGGGTAATCTGCTTTACTCAAATTCTACTGATTTAAATGTTAATAACATCTAAAAAACACCTTCGCAACAACGTCTAGACTGGTGTTTGACCAACAACTGAGTACTATAACCTAGCCAAGCTGACACAAAATTAACCATCACAGCAAGGCTGTGAGACACAAGATTAATATATGAAAAACCAATTGTATTTCCATACACTAGCAATGAACATACTGAAAGTTAAATCCAGAAAACAATTCCATTTATAGTAGTATCAAAAAGAACAAAATATTTAGGAATAAATTTTTTAAATAAGTGCAAGAATCATACACTGAAAACTGTAAAACATTTTTAAAAGATATTAAAGTAGATCTTAATGAGTAGAAAAAAACCCATGTTCTTGATCAGAACACTTAATATTGTTGAGATGACAACACTCCCCAAATTGATCTACAGATTCAATATCAACCCTATCAAATTTTCAGGTGGAAAATTTGATAAGCTGACCCTATATTCCTGTGGAAACTCAAGGATCCAAAAATACCCAAAACAAATCTTGAAGAACAAAGTTGGAATAGTCACATTTCCCATTTCAAAACTTACTATAAAGCTACAGAAATCAATAGAGTGTGATACTCACATAAGGATAGAAATGTAGATCAATGGAATAGAATTAAGGGTCCAGAAATGCATCTTTACATTTATGATCAATTCATTTTCAATAACGGTGCCAGGATAATTTAAATGGGAAAGAATAGTCTTGGGACAACTGGATATTCACATGCAAAAGAATGAAGTTGGGCTCCTATCTCACACCATATACAAATATTAACTCTAAATTGATCATAGACATAAGAACAAAACCATAAAACTCTTAGGAGAAAATGCAAGAGTAAACATTCATGACCTTGGGTTGGGCAATGGTTTCTTAGATATGACACTAAAGGCGTGTGTGCTGAAAAAAAAAAGAGATAAATTAGACTTCATCCAAATTAAACTTTTTGTACCACAAATGATATCATCAATAAAGTGAAAAGACAACCCACAGAAAGGAAGAAAATATTTGTAAATCATATATCTAATAAGAGACTCTCGCTCAGAATATATAAAGAACTCTTACAACTCAGTAATAAAAAGACAACCCAATTGAAATGGACAAAGGGTTTGAACAGGCAATTCTCCCAAGAATATATACAAACGGCCAATAAGCACATGAAAAAATGCCTAATATCATTAGTCTTTAGGGAAGTGCAAATCAAAATCACAAAGAGATACCATTTCACATCCCCTAGGGCAGCTATAATCAAAAAGACAGATAATAAATGTAGATGACAACGTGGAGAAATAGGAACCCTCATATACTGCTAATGAGAACATAGAATTGGGCAGCCACTTTGGAAAACAGACTAATAGTTCTTCAAAAGGCTAACCATGGAGTTACCACATGATCCAGTAATTCCACTCCTGGGTATATACCCAAGAGAAATGAAAAGCACATGTCCACGCAAAGGCTTGCATGCAAATGTTCATAGCTGCATTTCTTATAATACTGAAAAGGTAGAAACAACTCAAATGTCCAAAAAGAATGAATGGATGAATAATATGTGATATATCCATATAGTGTAATATTATTTGTCAATAAAAAGGAATGACGGATTCCTAAATTCCTACAACATGGACAAATCTTGAAAAAATAAAAGAACTCAGTTGCAAAAAACTACCTTACTTATAATTCCACTTACAGAAAACCTCCAGAATAGGAAAATCTTTAAAGACAAAAGTGGATTAGTGACTGGGGTATGGAATAAGGAATGACTACTAGTGGGTACAGGGTTTCTTTTGGGGCTAATGAAAATACTCTAAAATTAAATTATGGTGATGGTTGCACAACTCTGTAAATATACTAAAAACCACTGGATTGTATACTTTAAATGAAGAAACTTTGTGGTATGGGAATAATATCTCAATAAAGCTGTTAAAAATTTAAGAGAAGAAAGAGTCGGACAGGGAGAAGGAGGAAAGAGAAGGAGAAGAAAAGAGAAGGAAGAAGAAGAAAGATATCTGTTGTCTTTACAAAGTCTTGAATAAATCATTCCTTCAGGTGCTCTTAAGAAGCCACTGGAATAAGAAAGACCAACCTAAAATCCCAGGAAGGGTCAAAAGTCCAAATGCCTTAGTTATTTGTATCACAGCTGAAGAACGCCTAGCTTAGGAAACCAAAATCTTTTATTAATATTTTATTTGTCTGTTTATCTTTTATCTATTCTACAGGCTGCTAGCAAACCTGTCTGAAGTTTACCTTGAAGGGAGACATTATTATATCACACAGCAAACAAACCTACTGTCTGTTCCAGAAGGAGACACTATTTCTATCTTCCAAGGCTGTTTGCTATGCAAACGTCTTTGAAAAGATAGTCCAGAACAAAGCTTCTGCTTGAAAGACACACAGAAACATGAGACCCATGGAGAACTGTTTCCCAACAAGGGCTATTCAGGCTCTCTCTTGCTTGGCGGAGTGAACTTTGGTAATTTCTTGCTTGGCGGAGTGAACTTTGGTAATTTGTATCTTTCAAGCACTTTGTCCATTTCATCTAAATTGTCAAATTTATTGTCATAAAATTGATGATAGTATTTCCTTATTTTTCCCTTTAATATCTGTAAATTTGTAATGAAGTTCCATCTCTCATCCTTGATATTGGCAATTTGTGTCTTCTTTCTTTTGTCCTGATCAGTCAGGCATATCTGGTTTATCAATTTTATTGATCTAAAAATAAAAAGCTTTTGATCTCATTGATTATAGATTTTCTATTGTCTATTTCATTGATTTCTGCCATGATTTTTATTATTTCCTTTCTTCTGCTTAGTTTGAGTTAAATGTCATCTTTTTCTAGGTTCTTAATGTTATTTGTTAAGTTTCTTAGGTCATTGATTTGAGTCCATTCTCTTTTCTAATATAGGTATTAATGTTATCAATTTCCCTATAAGCTCTGCTTTGGATGCATCCTACAATTTTTTATGTGTTTTCTTTTAATTTTCATTCAGTTCAAAATAATTTCTAACTTTGTTTTTGATTTCTTTTTGATCTCATGGGTTATTTAGAAGTGTGCAATTTAACTTCCAAATATTTGGAGATTTTCCAGATATCTTTCTGTTATTGATTTCTAGTTTGATTCCATTGTGGTTGAAGAACATACTATGTATGACTTGGATTTTTAAAAAATTTATTAATACTTGCTTTATGACCCAGTATACAGTCTGTTCTGGTAAATATTCTGAGTCTACTTGAAAACAATGTCTATTCTCCTGTTGTTGTATGGAGAGGTATATAATTATCAATCAGGTCAAATTGGATAATAGTGCTGTTCAAGTCTTCTATATTCTTATTGATCTGCTTATTTGTTCTATTGATTACTGAAAGAGTGGTGTTGAAATCTGTGGCTATAATTATGGATTTGTTTATTCATTCTGTGTTATCAGGTCTTGCTTCAAGTATTTTGAAACTCTAGTATCTGTTATAATGTTTAGGAACATTATGTCCTCTTGTTGAACTGACATTTTATCATTATAAAATGACTCTCTTTATTCCTAGTATTATTCTTTCCTCTGAGAGATTTCAGATATTTTGATAATAACATAGTCACTCTAGCTTTCTTTTGATTAGTGTTAGTATGGTATATCTATTTCCATTCTTATAGTCTGTATGTGTATTTATATTTAACTTGGGTTTTTTACAGGCAGCATATAGTTAGGTTAGCCCTTTTTATACAATCAGAAAACCTTTGCCTTTTAATTGGTATATTTAGTCCATTTACATTAATGGGAATCAATGTGAAGTACATGAATAGATGTGTCTGTCATGATAAGCTGTGTTAACAAATAAATGCTAAAACTTCAGTGACTTGTCTCAGTAAAAGTTATGTATCACTCAGTCAACATTCAAAGCAGTCAGCAAGCTCTCCTCCATCCACTGCTCAGGGATCCAGACTCTCCATATTGTGTTGCTGCTAGCTCAGCCAAGGCATGGAAAGAGAGACATGGAGGAGATATACCTACTTTTAACTGCCTTTCTCAATAGACCCGTAGCCTGAGCTAGTCATGTAGCTCCAATATAATTACAAGAGAGGCTGGGAAAGGAACACAAAGAATTTTGGTGAGCACAACTGTACTTGATGATCTTTGCTGTGTTTGTTATTATAAGTTGGCTCAGAAAGGAAATGGGAGGCTTGGAGAAGGTGGTCTAGGGGCCAGATTCTATAGAAACAAGACTTGTGTGGTTAAGGAAGACCATGTTCAAACTTTACAAAAAGAGACTGATACAAAGGCAATAATTTTATAAGATCTTCAAACTATAAGACAAATAAAAGAATTCTTCAAATAGCATAAATAAATAATGATTTATCACTTTTCTTTGATGCATAGAAGATTTTCTTCTCATTTTTCCAAAGTTATGACAAAATTCCAGAAAAAAAAAGATCCTAAGAATGTTGAAAGAAAAAAGATATGCACCTCAATTTAATTATCCTAACTAAACACCATTTTTAAACTATAAAATGTTAAATCTAGACAGAACCTGGGGCTGGTCCGGTGGTGTGGTGGTTAAGTTCACACACTCTGCCTTGGTGGTGCAGGGTTCACAGGTTTGGATCCCAGGCACAGACAGCCACACCACTTGTCAAGCCATGCTGTGGTGGCATCCCATATAAAATGGAGGAAGATGGGCACAGATGTTAGCCCAGGGGCAGTCTTCCTCAGCAAAAAAGAGGAGGATTGGCAATGAATGTTAGCTCAGGGCTATTCTTCCTCACCAAAAAAAAAAAAAAGTCTAGACAGTTCCTTAGAGATTGCCTAATTCAGTTTTCCCATCAAGGAAACCAAGGATGGGTGGCATACCATGTTTTTGGTGGAATTGGCTTTAAATACCAAGTATCCTGCGTTTCAGGACAGGGCTCTTTCCCTCATAGAACCCTCAAGGCAAAAGTCAACAGAACAATCTTCATAGGTCTTCAAAGTCTTAGAAATTTTACCAATTGAATCCTTTCATAGAATAAATACAAACTTAGTCCTGCAGACCTAGGCTTACCCCAGATCCCACCTTTCTTATATGTGTGATCTGAAGCAAAATATTTAATCTCTTTAATGACAATATTCTCCCCTGAAAGTTGGAATAATGATGTCTATTCCATTGGATTGTTGTTCATAAGAAATGAAGTAATATCTTTGAAGTATCTTTGTAGAGTTGACATTCATTAAGTATGAATTCCTTTACATATTCCTTCTCTTCAAATGGAGGTCTGCTTTTAAAAGACATACCTAGAATCACAAAATGTCTAAGTTTAGAGAAATTGTAAAGGTTATATAACCCAAAAATCTGATGCTTGACTCTTCTCTACCACACCCTGACCAAGTGGTCATCTGACCTGTGCTTAAATACCTCCAGTGACAGAGATACTCTCTACCTTCAAAAGCAGCCAGTTTCATTTGGGGGCCAGTTTGACTTTTGGGAGGTTTTTCTTTGAAGCTCCCACCCAATTGTCCTAATGTCAAATTCTTAGGGTCATACAAACAAGTCTACCACTTAACAGCTCTTCATACATTTAAAGACACATTTTATATTCCCCAATCCTCCCTTCTTGTAGGCAAAACACTCTCTAGTCCCTCAATAAATTCTCATTTTGGCACATTTTCAACCTCATCACCATCCTGACTCTTGCTTCTGTGTTCCAGATTATTTATAGTTCTCTAAACACGTGGCTTCCAGAAAGAACACAGGTGTGGCTGACCAGCACAGAGTAAAATGGGGTTATCACTTTAAGCCTTCTAGCTTCTATACTTGTATTAATGCAGTCAGAGCTCAATCCAGCTTTTTTTGGCAGTCACCTCATAAACTGATGACTCACACTGAGATAACTTTCTAATAAATGCACTAAAAATCCAAAAGTCTACTTAACAGGAGATACCACAAAGCTACATATTCCTAATTCTGCATTTGAGCAAGTGGGTATATGGATAAAGATCAGGACTTTTCCTGCTAACTTCTACTTGTCAAGATCTTTCTGAATCCTAATTTTGTCCCACCACTCAGTATAATCTACAAGTGTGAAAATAATGCTTTCTCTTCATCAGATCCTAGGATTGGGATATGAGACATGACGCTTCCTTATAGCACCCCGGAACAGGTGAGATCAAATAGGTAGGACTACAATATCTATGACTGCATCAGGAACCTCGCCTGGGCTTGGGGAGATGTCACTAAGGAGTGTATGAATGGCATCTGAAGGAAGACACTCAAGAGGTTCGTCCATGACTTCAAGGATTTGCCAAGAATGAGGAGGTTGCAAAAATGAACAAGGCTGTGGTTGAGATGGCAGACGACCTTAACCTGGGTGTGGATGAGGATGACGTGGTTCCTGAGGAACTGACTAATGAGGAGTTGTTGGAACTGGAACAGTAATGCATAGCTGAAGAAGAGGCAAGAGAAAGGAAATTGTAGGAGAAGAAAAAGAAGAATTCCCAAGAAAACTCACAGTGAAGGGTTTAGCAGAAGCTTTTGCAGACCTCAATAAGCCCCTTAAAATGTTTGAAAACATGGGCCTCAACACCAAAAAGTTTTCATTAATAGAGAGGAATGCTCATGGTGCATTATCTGCTTACAAGCAAGTCTATGATGAAAAAAGAAACAAACCAAGCAAACCACCAAACATATTTCTGAAAAGAGTGACAGTTCCTCAAGAAGAGCCTCGGGCAGGTCCTTCAGGAGGTGTTCCAGAAGAAGGCATTGTTGTCACGGGAGATGACAGCTCCAGGCGTGTTACTGCCCCGAAGACCTTCCAGTGGGACAAGATGTGGAGGTGGAAGACGGTGATATTGATGATATCAATAGGCCTTTGTAGGCCTAGGCTAATGTGCATGCTTGTGTCTTAGTTTTTAATTTAAAAGTTTGAAAAATAAAATAAAAAATTTAAAGATAGAAAATAGCTTGCAGAACAAGGATATAAAGAAAGAAAATATTTTTGTACAGCTATAAAATGTGTTTGTGTTTTAACCTGTGTTATACAAAAGAGTCAAAAAGTTTAAAAAACTTAAAAGTTTATAAAGTTAAAAAGTTACAATAAGCTAAGGTTAATTTATTATTGAAGAAAGAAAAGTATTTTGTATAAATTTAGTGCAGCCTAAGTGTGCAGTGTGTATAGAGTCTACAGTTGTGCAAAGTGACGTCCTGGCCTTCAGGTTCACTCACCATCACTCGCTGACTCCCCCAGAGCAGCTTCCAGTCCTGCAGGCTCCGTTCATGTTACATGCCCCATACAAGTGTACTATTTTTTATCTTTTATACCATATTTTTACTGTATCTTTTCTGTGTTTAGATACACAAATACTTACTATTGTGTTACAATTGCTTATGTATTCAGTATGGTAACATGCTGTACAGATTTATAGCCTAGGGGCAATAGGCTATAGCATATAGCCTAGGTGTGTTGTAGGTTACACCATCTAGTTTTGTATACGTACACTCTATGATGTTCTCACAATGAGAAAATCACCCAACGATGCATTTCTCAGGATGTATCCCCATTGTTAAGCAAGGCATGACAGTATAAACAAATGATTTGTTTGCTGAACTATTCTACAAAATTATAGCATGTAAGATGTACCTTCTTCCCCTTGGGGAAAATGGAAACACTTGTTTATCTTTGCTTTTCTTACATACGCCAAATACCTGTGATTTTGAAAGATGACTGCTCATCATCTGGTGAATTCAGCTGCTTGATGTCTGAAGTTTCTTTGGTCTAGACCTACAAAGCAACCAGATAATCTCTCAGTAGAGGTCACCACAACTACAACTGTTGCTATATCCAGACCACAGCTATATTTTGTTATACTGAAAGTTTTAAAAATTTTGAATTAGTTGCCAATGTTGAACATTGAAGATGTTACATAAAACCAGAATTCCTGACCTCTCTTGAAAATTTGGAAGCTAAGACACTCTTGGGCCCTCATTTCCCCATGGGACATCAGGTGCCCCTGGAGGAGCAGGCATTTCTAGTTTGCCCATCTCTACCTGGCCCACTTGACTCCTTTATGTTGCCTTCCTGGCCTCTTTTGGTGCAGAGTTTGTGATCCCTGATTTAGAGTTGGACTCTATTTCCGCCTTTCAGTTACAACCTTCCTAATCTGAAGTTGGTACTCCCAAAATGAGAACTAAAAGGCAAAATGTGGGTTAAGAGTAATGGCAAATGCCTCCATTGTACCTACTGGATGCCAGACACTGAACTGTTAATTCATTCATACTCACAACAACCCTGTGGGAGGTACTGTTGTTACTCCAGTTTTACAGGTGGAGACACTGAGGCTCAAAGCAGATAGTCAACTTGCCCAAAGGTAATTGCCTTTTCCACACCTTTTGTTCAATCAGCACTGACACTACTAGGTGTTTTCTGCTCTGAACCTAATAGACTGTGTATTTTTTTCCTGACTTCAACATTTTGGGCTAGTCTCAGCACATTTGGGGCTTGGGGCTTTAGACCTCCAGACACTCTTCCTCCAGCTTGGTGAGACTTGGGCCCCTCCTCTCATGCTTTGTGTTTGCCCACTTTTAAATTGGAGCTCATCAGAGCATGACTCCTCCTGTGATTTCTTGGCTGCTATTCTTTGTAGGCTTCGGGAAACCAGGGAATCTGTTAAACAAGATTAGCTCCTTGTTTTGGACACCTCACTAAGAATGCTTAAGGATAAGACTGTCCAATAAAACCGCACGTAAATGGAATGGGAAAATGAAGTGTGGATGAGAACTGTAATAATTTCTTAGTCAGGGAGTATCTAAATTTACTGTCTGAAGTCAGAGCCTTACAGGATCACCAGCTGCAATTTGGTAGTGAGTAAGTGGTTTTAGCACTTACTTGTCGTTATAAATAAATTTGAAATGGCAGGAAAGTGAAGAAACCCCTTTCAGAAGAACATGATGTCTTTGACTTGGTTTACTAGGGCAGGAACCACACACAGACTCCTAAAGTGTTGCCTAGTTAAGCTGGATAGCATTTAGATTCAAGGACATTCATGTAGTCACTAAATCAAGCATGTACTGAATGCCTACTCTGTGCCAGAAACTGTGGTAGGCAGGTACCGAGGGTTCTATTGATTCACTAATATTCACTTGCAGGCCTACTAGGTGCAAGCACCACACTATTCTCTGGGAATGTAGCCCTTGCCCTTGGAGCTTATATATTAGCAAAAGAGTCAGAATTTCAACAACCAAGTACACAAGTGTTTAATCATAATTGTCAGTGC
Organism: Tapirus indicus; assembly: GCA_031878705.1. NCBI lineage: Eukaryota > Metazoa > Chordata > Mammalia > Perissodactyla > Tapiridae > Tapirus > Tapirus indicus. Next base: position 63,556,313 of record CM062917.1, on the reverse strand, counting down.
TGCAAAAAGAAAACATGGTTCTTTCCAACCTATGTGTTCCCAAACATCTAGTCCCCAACAACTAGTCTGGGAAGAGAAGAAAGGCCTCCCTGGTGAGATGATATTTGAGCTGAAATATGCAGGAGCTGGAGGAGTTAGGTGAAGTGCAATAAGGGAACAGGGAGAGACTTCCAGGCAAAGGGAATAGAAAGTGCCAAGGACCCAAGGAGGGAAAGAGCCCCTGATTGCAAGGAACTGAAAAAGGCCAGTAGCCAGAACACACATGGAGCATCAGCAGTGAGGGAAGAGAGGCATGGGGTGGGACCAGTGACCTTGGCAAAGGTCACACTAGGCGGGGCTGGTGAACTATGTTAAGAAGTTTTAGGTTTATCCTAAAAGCATTGGGAAACTGTTGGAATTTTAAGCAGAGTGATGATATGATCAAATTAGCATTCATGAAGGTCAGTGTGCCGTTATGTTAAGAAAGGTCAGAGGTATGGAAGAACAGAGGCAGTGAGTCAGTTCTTGGGCTAACTCACTGGGGCAGGTAAGAAGTGCTGGTTTACAGCAGAGTCTCTCAACCATAGCACTAGACATTCTGCACCATACACTTTGATGTGGGGCTGTCCCATGCATTGCAGAATGTTGAACAGCATCTCTGGCCTCTACCCACTAGATGCCAGTAACTTCTCCTCCCCCAGTCATGACAACCAAAAATATGTCCAGACATTTTCAAATATCCCTTGAGGGGCAAAATCACCCACAGTTAAGAACCACTGGTTTAGGCTAAAGTGGTGATAAGGGAGGTGAAGAGATGTGGAGACATTCAAGACATATCTTGGAGCTGGAATCAAAAGAAATGAATGATGGATTTGAAAATGGATGGAGAGCACGAGGTCAGGGATGACTCAAACATGAGCTACTGGTGGATGGCATGGCCACCTGTTGACAGAAATTGCAGAAAGAAGACAGGATTTGAAGGAAAAGATAAAGAGTTCCATTTTGGGTATGTGGAGTTTACAGTGCCTCTTAAGATGTCCAAGAAATAGAAAGAAAAACATGATAAGACCCCTGCCTTCCAGGAGTTTAGAGTCTAGAAAGAGAGATTGACAAATACATTAATGATTGCAGTGCATTAGATTAAACTCCCCATTCGTTATGCTCACATGAGTTGGATACACAGAGAAGACAAGTCACATGCAACTGGAGAGGGAGGCCAATGATGGCTTCTCAGAGGAACAGAAGCTTGGATTCATTTTTAAAGGCTGTGTGAAAATAAACTGGGTAGAGATAAAGGAGAAAAGAGAAAAGCAAATGTGAAAAATTTGTGCAGCACAAAGCAACTTAATATATTCAGAAAACATAACAAGCAGCTGAAATAAGGGCCTCAGCTGAGACAATGAAAATGTAGACAGTGGGTTTGAGATATTGTACTGAGGTCGACTCCTCAGGCCTGAAAGGCTGACAGTTGCATTGATGAGAGGAGGGCTACTCAAGGACGACCTCTGGCTTGAGCAGCAGGCAACACCACCAGGACGTTTGCTCAAGTAAATATGAGACCACTCACCTAAACAGAGTTCTGTGGTGGGAGCTAGATTTGGTGGGAAGATATAACTAATTTGTTAGGAAAGGTGAGTTAGAGGAGTATGAGGGACATGCAAGTGACAGCACCCTTTAGTCAACTGACCCCAGGCTCCTAGAACCCTTGTTTGTTAGAGAAGGAGGTCTGGCCCCAACTACAGTCCTTTGAATGATCTTCCTCTTTCATCATCCAGGTTCTGCATTCTATGCTTATCTTTACTATATTTCAAATATGCCCTGGTACACTTCTGACTAATATGTCACTTCCTTTCAAGCGGGGACTTGAAGTCTCCATGTGTAACCAGCCAGGGCCCAGATGGGGAGACTGAGGGTCTGACCCACCTCTTTTACAGCACAATCCTTGAAAATGACAGCAGGAGCTCCTGGATGCCAGGGCTGGGCATCTCCCTCATATTTCTGCAGTAGAACAGTTTGAGCAGCTTCCCAACCTGGTGCCACATGACAGCATTATTCCCACGAGGTATTATTCCAGGTGAGTCTCAACATCACACCAGCAAATGTTCTGGACCCAGGGCTCCCTGAAGTGCTGCTGTTTCTCTCTTTTGTGAACATTTAGTGCAGGTTTCACAGCATTTCAGTAGAACTTAACAGCAAGTTCTGTGGCACGGACACTATTCTGTAAGCTAGTGGGAACTCCTTATGTTGCAGACATTGTTCACTGTGTTTTCAGGGACAAAATAAATCAGTAAAATGGTACAAGTTGGCAACATGTATCAAATGGAAATGAAACAGGTCAATTCGAAAACTTATTTTTAAAATTTCTAAGAAGAAAAATGCAGCTTGCTCTCCCCCATTATTAACCAGGAGTATATCCCACCCCTTTTCATCAATCCAAAAAGTATATAACAATGTATGTCGTGGCTCATACAATGTTTCTTTTGTCTCTTGGGTATGATTTAATTGAAAAGTTGAAAAAACTGAAAACTTGTCTGTCGAATAAGGTTTTCAGATAACATATAGGATACTCAGTTAAATTTAAATATCAAATAAACAACAAATAAGTTTTTAGCATAATTATGTACTAAACATTGCATAAAACACACACCAAAAATATGAATTATTTATATGAAATTAAAATTTAATGGGGAATCCTGTATTTTTATTACTAAATCTGGCAACTCTAGTATGGAGCAATCTGAAATTTGTCCCTCTTCCTAAAAGAGATATTTTAAATATATTTATTTTCTTGTTTAACAGGGCCTTCCTTATTCTACCAAGGATTTGAAGTGGCTGAATAAAATTGTGTCCTTCTAGGTGACTCAGTTGCCAATTATGGCCCATTTATTCTTTATACAGAATAAAAGAGCGTCCTCAGATAATGATGAAGGTCCTCTCCTCCAGCTGTTGGAGTAGAGACTCAGGCAGGGAATGACAGGGCTCCTATGCTGAGAGACAGCTGATACCCTCACACAGCTTCTCTTGAGTATTCTTTCACCCCTGGGACCTCTGCTCAGGGCATCTATTTTTCCACTGTAAAGCTGGAGTCGAACTTAATCATGACAAGGGTCAAGGAGATCTGTCTCACCTTGTAGCTTTCCTCCCTCCTCCTTACTCTTTAATCCCAGGGAAAAAGCCAAACCTCTCAATTCCCACACAGTCCTCCCATTCTTTCTGATCCTTAAGGATGGGTTCCCAGTAGTCAAGAGGAGCTCTCCTTCAAAGACCCGGGGTCTGGTCAGATATGTTAAGTGTTACGGGGAACTGGCATCCTGAGCTGATTCTGTTTTGGTCAGAAGTGGAGCCAGGGAGGGAGACACTCAGACAGTGGCATCTTTTTAAAAGTTATATGTCATCATGACAGCAGTATAGACTGTCATGAAGACTTTGGAGAAGTGTGAAAACAATTTTGAGAGGGAGAAAGAGAGATTGATTGAAAGTAGTGCTGTTCTAATGTGTTTGCTCTCTCAGTGGGGCTGACCCTACCCCAGGGCTTAGCCCTTTCAAAGTTTAGAAACTGGTTGAGCCTATGGGGTAAAAAGAGACAACAAAAAGCTATTTTTTCAGATCTCAATTCTTTCTGGTCTTTCTGGGAAGGGAGAGAGGCAGGGACATGAAGAGCAGGGCTGGCTGCCCCATAAAGAGCAGACACGGGCCAGGTGTTCAGAGGCGTGTGTTCACAACACCTGATCTGGACTGAGGCTTGAAGATCCACATCAAGTTGCAGTTCCTAGGATGTCATCTTTAGTCACTAATTAGAAAAGTCTGAATAAGTACAGAAATCACTTGCCTGGCCTACTCCAGACGGCTCAGAGCTCTTCCAGACCATTATCGTGCATGAATAATTTTTATGATTCACAACAGAGATATATAAGTGGGTGTAAATATTATCTTTCCTTTCATAATAGAGAAATAGAGGCACTAAGGTTACCTAAGGTCAGGCCAGAGAGTAGTTGTAAGACTCTTACACAAAAATGTTTCTCATTTTTATTTTAAAATAAGTATTATTAAAACGTTTAAACTTATATAAAGCAGAGAGAATGACACAGTGAACCCCCATGGACCCGTTACTCAACTACAACAATGATCAATTCATGGTCCATCTTATTTCATCACCCAGTTTCCAGTCTCCCATATTATTTTAAAGCAAATCCTAATCATTATATCATTTCACCCAGAAATGGTTTAGTATGAATCTCTGAAAGATAAGAACACTTTTTTTAAACGTAGCCACATTACCAATTTTAAAACTAAGAAACAATTTATTTCTTTAGTAGCATCAAATATCCAGTCAGTGTTCAAATGTCTGGTGATGTCATAAATTTGTTTTTGGATTGTTTGAATTAGGAGCAAAATAAGGGCTGCATTTTCAGATTGGTTGATTTATCTCTTAAATCTTTAAGGTCATCTCGTATTTTGTTTTTATTTTTATTGATGTCTTAATAGTTTATAACATTGTGGGTTTTTGTTGTACATTATTATTTGTCCATCACCATATGGATGCACCCCTTCACCCCTTGTGCCCACCCCCACCCTCCCATCTCAATATATATTGAGATATATATATATATTTTACAATTGCAAATATATATATATATATATATTGCAATTTGCTTGTTGAGGAAACCAAGACTTTTTCCTTTTGAGTTTACCATAGTATGGATTATTCTGATTGAATTCCTGAGATGTCATTTAACACATTTCTCTGTCCTCTGTATTTCCTATAAATTGGTAATGGAGGCTTGATCCACTTTTGTTTGCAAGACTTCTTCATAGGTGACATGTCTACTTCCAGGAGGAAATGTATGATTATCAATCTCTCTCTCTCTTTCTGAAGTTATCCACCATTTACTATGCAGAGCCTAGATCTCTTAATTCATTACTGGTTGTGAAAAGTTCATCTTCTAATTCAGCCTTTCCTTCTTCATCAGTACATTCACAAAAAGAAACTCCTCTCTTCTATTGTTTGGCTACCCATTGGTAAAGTTCATAGAGGAAAGATAGGATAAAATATTTGATTCTTTCCTTTATATATCACTTTTCAATGTACCACTTTTCAAAATACTGAGTTTATTCACTAGTAGTCTCCAATAGTAATCAATTAAGTTTCTCTTGTGTGTGTGTCAAGATGATCATCAATCTAAACATATTTGATAGATCAAGGAGACGTAAAACCAGAAAGTCATAGAAGATTTGAAATATAATTAACAAGTTTACATCAATAATTGAAGAAAAGACGTTTTTAATTGAGAGATAATTCACATACCACAAAATTCAGCATTTTAAGGTATACAGTTCAGTAGTTTTTAGTATATTCACAAAATTGTCCAACATCACCACTATCTAATTCCAGAACATTTTTATAAGTCCAAAAAGAAACTCTATACTTATTAGCAGTCATTCTCTACTCCTCCATCCCCCCAGCACCTGGCAACAACTAATCTACTTTCTGTCTCTACAGATTTGCCTGAAAATGTATTCTTTACAATCACATTTGTAATATTTGAGAAAAATGGCTGTATGTAAAGTTAGAAAGCAAATCTCAACAGATGTCAAAGGATTGGTATCATTCTTTGACTACAATGCAAATAAGTTAGAAATAAATAACAAAAAGATACCATGCAATTGAAAGATAAGCAAAACACTTCTTTGACTCATAGTCAGTGGATCATAATGGCAATATTTACAATACTTAAGAAATTACTTCCTTTGCAACTATTTAAACCTAAATTGAAAAACATTAGATGTCAACTTACAGATATGGGAGAATTTTTCAAAATCCTTCTATGGAAGCATGAGAGAGAGGGAAAGGAAGAGAGGGAGGAAGGTCACTGGTCTAAAGAACATTTAGGACAGCTGCCACAGGGGCTGGATCCTGCTACATGAGGTGAGTACTAACCTGTCGGGTCAGGCCAGCATCAGGGAGAGGTGGTGGGGCACACCTGCAGTTTAAGAACAAACAAAAGACGTGCTCTGACCAGGCATCTTCCTTGTAAGCCAGGGGCTGTTGTGCTGGAAGTGTGAGTGCTTCCTGAGTTGGTCACTAGAATGCAGGTGCTTCGCTGACACTTCCTTCAGGATGTACATCCCCACAGCTTTTCCCAGTTACTGGCCATACAATTTCTGGTCACTTCTTCACTGATTGCATGATGTATAAGAATCCCTCTCAAAAGTTAAACTCCCAGCGATCCTACATTTCTGATTTTATGCCACCTAGTTACTCCAGAAATTCCTCATAGGTGCCATGAAACTTGTTTTAACTTGCATCTCAAGTGGCCCTAGCAGTTGCACCTTGTAGGCACCAACAGCAGCATCACTTGAATGCCTTTTGTCAGCCAATATGGATCAAAACTGCTCAGATAAACATACAGTAATGGCAGAAAGTATGACCACAACAATGGAATAAACAGATTGGTTAGTACTTGGCAAGCTGAGGAAACCACACTTGGCCCTCTCTGGCCTCTGGGACACATCTGAGTCTACCATATTAGCTAATGTGATAGGGGAATTATCTTAACTATACTCTTCAGAATTCTAAAATATAAAATATTTCTGAAGGGAATAGAGCTGTCATGACTCGGCCTGAGCAGTAGCTGAGCAGAGCTCCAACCAGTGCTGGAGTGTTCTGGCATTGCTGTTTTGCTAAGACCAGTGGTGTTGTCAGAATAGGAGAGGCACCCTCCACAGGGCACTGGGGGTGGGGCGGGCAGCAGCAGCAATTCAGCAGACACAGCACATGGCAGACCGGTTCCAAGCAGTGTTGGCAGCAAATTCTAGAAACCCATAATGAGCAGACATCTAAGAATGATAAAACATTCTTTGGGCAACAAGAATAGTTTCTGGGTCCTGTATCCCCAAACCTAACTCTATCTCCTCTTGCTTTACCAGAAAACAAAAGTGACAGGAGGAGGGAGGCCTGTGATTCTAATAATTATTGGTTTTGTTGCCAAGGAGAGGACAATTCATTCCTCTTTGCACTGTTGTCATTTCTTAGACCAGCGGTCAAGAAAAACAGTTACTTATGGTACTCCGAGTTGCTTGAAAAGTTAATATAAAACAGTAGTTAGTGGGGTTTCCTTCGTCTAAAACCATCCTGCTAAAACAAACATCGGGTGATCATCACCTAAGCCAGGGTGTAGGGTTCACAGTCGAAAAGCTATGAAGCTGTTGGCTATGGGCCCAACAGGACATCTGTTCTGGGTCTGCCACTGAATTTGAACCAAGAAAGTCAGACCTGAGAATAAAATATTTTTAAATATAATTTTCCCCTGGACCTGATTCACAAAGCATAACAAAAGATGAAGAGAGATTTTTTTCCAAGATCAACAACCTGAAGTAGAGGGTAGGCCACACTATTTTTGTTACTCTTGGTAAACCAGCAAGCATGGAGTTCATAGAGAATTCCTAATCCCCAAGATCAAGAAGAATTTCCTGGGGCTACCCAGTAGCGCAGCGGTTCAGTCCGCGCTTGGCAGCCTGGGGTTCGCGAGTTCGGATCCCGGGCGCCCGCCGACGCACTGCCTGTCAGCCATGCTGTGGCGGCATCCCATATAAAGTGGAGGAAGATGGTCACGGATGTTAGCCCAGGGCCAGTCTTCCTCGGCAAAAAGGGGAGGATTGGTGACGGATGTTAGCTCAGGGCTGGTCTTCCCCACAAAAAAAAAAAAAAAAAAAAAAAGAAGAATTTCCTTTGATGGCAATTTTCAGTGTTTTATGCTAATTGTGATACATAACATTTCAACATAAGTCTAAAAGAAGGTGCCAGCTGGAGTAAATTGGGCCAGCAAGTGGATGTCCCCAACTGACAGAGGCTTCCGTACATTTAGCTTCTTGGAGAGAAGACTCCTCCAAGAAGTCTGCTCCTGGCTACTGCCCTTCTCTTCTGTTTCTACTCTCTACAATTCTCTCCAGGATAATATACACACAGGCATGTACAAAGTAAAGCTATCATGTGACATTGTATGCAGACTTCAGTGTAAAATTGTAGACACAGTTTAAGTAAATTACAGGTACACATTTTCTTAATCAACTCAGGCTCTAAACATTATTCATATAAATTAAGGCCCATCTCTACCTGTTTTTTAAACAATAGAGCAGTTGTTTTTTAAAAATATAATAATACATGCTCATTATCAAAAGTTTAAGAAATAAAAAATAATCCCACTACCAGTGATTACTGTGATATAACACTGAGTGTAACACAAATACACATACACACACACTGAAATCTGACATTTATGAGTTAAACACTTTGCAATTTCAGTGATTCACAAATAACTCCAAGTTCCACAAGGTACAGATGTCACACTGGTGTGTGGGAAAATCTCTCAGTAGGCTAATGAGTAATCTTGCTGAATTTCCTGCCTTGATTGCCTGGATCTCTGGATGTCATAAATAAATGCGTAAGAAGACCCTAATCCAATTCACTTGAGTATATTTATTTGAAAACCCTACTGATGGCAACAGAGACCCATTCACACTAAGCATGTAAAGGAAATGGGTAGGGTTAATAAACAGCAATCTCATAGACATAGGTGGAAAGCAAGGGAAACTCACGGGGAATTCATATGGAATGGAGAAAATTGGGAAGCCAGAAACCAGAGCTACACTCTCTCCCCTGTCTTAAGGATTTCCTCTATTTGCTTTTTTCTGTGCCTCTGTCCTCCCCACTCCAGTTTTCCCTGCTTCCTCCTCTTGCAAATGTCTAAAAATAGCTACCTCAGCCCCCAAAGATAAATGAATCTTAGCCCTATTCCCCAGAAAACTGTCAGATTTTCAGTGTCTCAATTTCTCCATCCCTGGAGTGGAATCAGATTGGCACTGTTCATCTTTGACTGCCAGGCCAAGGACTGCTAGTCCTTCGGTAGGACTGTCTTTCTTCTTTCAGCTTTGAAATCATGTTTGTATAATTCAGGAAAAGGTAAAAGCTCATGGATTCATGCATCAGTGTACTTATTTAACTGAGTGATTTCAATCTAGTGTGAATATGTTAACCTATTACTTCTCTTGGACATTTATAGTTTAACTCATTTATTTATAAGTATATATTGAAAAGCTTTATGTAAAGACATCTCAGGCATCAGTAATTTGTCCAGCAGGTTGAGGGGAAGGAGTGGATTGAGTAGGGGAAAAGTCAATATGTAACTCAGAATGGCCTTAAAAGTGATCTGACATTGTCCTTGTGCATATCAAAAGTAATGACATTATCCTTGTGTGTGTCTGGATCCAGAAGAGTCCATTTAAAATCTCTCTCATAGGAGATGGCATTGATCTAGTTACATGCTGGAGACTTACTCCCACAAGTGTTTAAAGGCTGAGAGGAACCCTCCAATGATACCTGAGACCTGGAGTCAGCCTTTTCCACTAGGCAGGGGGCAATTCAGCAATTTTACACCTTCTGTGGAAGGATGGTCCTTGAGTCCATATCCTCTCGGATCTTGTCAACTGGTCCTGTCCTCTCACCAAGGGCAGCTTCCCTTAGAAGGGGCCGTGGATATCTTTGGTATTCATTTCTCAGGCCACCAGAATCTGGCACTTTGTCTTTAATGTGACAGTGCTATCTTCTTCCTTTGTAACCATAAAACAGATGCAATTTTATTTCTAGTATCTTCTACCCAATTGGTTCACATTGAGTTAACACTCACATTCTTACCCAACCCCATGCCACACTGTTTGCCCATGTTAAGCAGAGTGGAACTCAGCACAACATAACATCTTTTCCTCCACATCCTGCACCCTTTTGCCTATTTTGGTGCCCCATTCTACAATCGTTAACACTGGGCGAGCCCAGCATCTCTCTATGTGCTATTCTTGACTTTACTCTTATTTTTAATGGTGAAAATGGTAGGATAACATGGAGTTCAGGAAAGTGAGAATTTATAATAGTCTTGTTACAGATACAGGATGTTTTGACTCTGCATTTTCCAGTCTGATGGATTTTTTGACTCTGTGGTTATGAACACAAGAATTTTATTGGGAATTTTGTAACTACTGATAAATTTTAGTTCAGAAATTATTTATTGGAATAAACTACATTGAGCTATTATACTCTCTGATAATTTATTTAACACATTCAGTGTTTCCATCTATTGGTTTTCATTTTTATTTCACTGACATTATTTTAGGGAGTTGGATTATTTTGAATAGTAAGTTTTTCTTTCTCTGAATCATATATAATCTGCTCCACTGCCTTATGCTGCCAAGACAGAAGTACCAGTTGGGAGGCTGTATGAGTCAAGGTCCTGACAGGACAAATATAGCCCACTTGACTAGGATGTTTTTCTGCTTAGCTTGAGGAATTGCTGCTGTAGCTTTTATTAAATATTTTTCAAAAATCAAACTAAAGTTGTACACCATTACTTGCATTTCAGTGGCTTCTAAACTTTGACATGTAAAAGTGATGAAAAAGTCTTCTCTCATCATCTCAGATGTCAACAGAATCTCCAGCCTTTTCTCTTCCAGTTGACAAAACGATAATTAAACACATGAAAAATTCTCAAACTTCATTGTTTCAAACTCCATTTGGATTTGACCATTGGCTCATAATCCAGTGAGCTACTCTTTTATCACTTCACTGTCACTGGAGAATCCAGGATTAAATTAATAAATCTGGTATCTGTAGTCATTGATGGTAATAGTGGATTTTTGTTTGTGGGAGTTTTGGCCATGTTAGGATCCCCACATAAAGCGGCATTCAGTGGTGCAAATGTCATGTCATTTTAATTGAAGTGGTTAGTTTTTCCTTTCTTTCCTGAAATCATACTTGCTTTCTTAAAGAAACAATGAAATTTCTTTATCAACATGCTTCACACAATTTGGAATGTTTTCTAATAAAAGCAGATAGCTTCTCCCTGTTTTTTACTCTGTTCACCTTAGCTCTTTGCATAGATATACTGAGCTTATTTTAATTGTCAAAATGAATGTGTTATGTACAGTAGAGAAAGAATAAATGCCATACTTTAAAAAAATTTTTATTGTGGTAAAATACACATTACATAGAATTTACCATCTTAACCATTTTAAAGGGCACAGTTCAGTTGTATTAAATACATTAACATTGCTGTGCAACCGTCACCACCATCCAACTCCATGATTCTTTTCTTCTTGTAAAACTGAAACTCTCTAGTCAATAGACAATAACTTCCCATTTTCCCCTCTACCCAGCCCCAGGCAACCACCATGATACTTTCTGTCTCTATGGATTTGATTACTCTAAGTACTACACATAAGTGAAATCATACAGTATTTATCTTTTTGTGACTGGCTCTTTCACTTAATGTCACCAAGTTTCATCCATGTTGTAGCATGTTGCAGAACTTCCTTCTTTTTAAAGGCTAAATAATATTCTGTTGTATGTATATACCACAGGTTGCCTATCCATTCATCCATCAATGGAAATTTGGGTTGCTTCCTCGATTTAGCTATTGTGATTAATGCTGCTATGAACATGGGTGTATAAATATCTCTTTGGGACTCTGCTTTCAACTCGATTGATATGTACCCAGAAGTAAAATTGCTGGATCATAGGATAATTCTATTTTTAACTTTTTGAGGAACCACCATACTGTTTTCTACAGTGGCTGTACTATTGTGCATTCCCACCAACAGTCCACAAGGGCTCCAATTTCTCCATGTTCTTACCAACACTTGTTGTCGTTGTGTTTTTATGATAGTAGCCATCCTAACGGGTATGAGTAGGTATCTCATCGTAGTTTTGATTTGCATTTCCCTAATGATTAGTGATGTTGAGCATGTATTCATGTTCTTATTGGCTATTCATATATCTTCTTTGGAGAAATGTCTATCCAAGTCCTTTGCCCATTTTTGAATTGGGTTATTTTTTGTTGTTGTTGAGTTTTAGGAGTTCCCTATATATTCTGGATATGAATCCCTGTGATTTGCAAATATCTTCTCCCATTCCGTGGGTTGTCTTTTTACTCTGTTAGTGTCTTTTGATGCACAATTTTTTTTCATTTTCATGAAGTCAAATTTGTCTATTTTTTTCTTTAATTACCTGGGCCTTTGGTATCATATCCAAGAAATCATTGCCAAATCCAATGTTGTAAAGCTTTTGCTGTATGTTTTCTTCTAAGAATTCTATGGTTTTAGGTCTTACATTTAGGTCATAAATCCATTTTGAGTTAATTTTTGTATATGGTGTTAGGTAAGGGTCCAACTTCATTCTTTTGCATGTGGATATCCAGTTTTCTCAACATCATCATTTGTTGAAGAGGCTGTCCTTTCCCCATTGAGTGGTCTTGGCACCTTTGTCAAAAATTATTTGACCATATTATGTGAGAGTTTATTTCTGGCTCTTTATTCTAGTCCATTGGTCTATTTGTCTGTCTTTATGCCAATACCACATTGTTTTGATTACTGTAACTTTGTGGTAAGTTTTGAAATCAGGACTTGTGAGTCCCCTTACTTTGTTCTTCTTTTTCAGGATTATATTGGCTATTCAAGATCTCCTGAGAGTCCATATGAATTTTAGGATGGGTTTTTCTATTTCTGCAAAAAATGTCATTGGAATTTTGACAGGGATTGTATTGAATATGTAGATTAGTTTGGGTACTATTGACATTTTAACAATATAAAGACTTTCAATCCATGACCTTGGGATCTGTTTCTATTTATTTATGTCTTTAATTTCTTTCAGCACTGTTGTGTAATATGCATTGCACAAGTTTTTCATCTCTTTGGTTAAGTTATTTCCTAAGTATTTTATTCTCTTTGTTTGTATTGTAAATGGAATTTTCTTAATTTCGTCTCAGATTGTTCATTGTTAGTGTATAGAAATGAAATTGATTTTTGCATGTTGACTTGTATCCTGTTAATTTGCTGAATTTTTTTCCTGAGGAAGATTCACCCTGAGCTAATATCTGTGCCCATCTTCCTCTATTTTGTATGTGGGTCGCCATCACAGCATGGCTGCTGATGAGTGGTAGAGATCCATGCCTGGGAACTGAACTGGGGCTGCTGAAGCAAAGGGCGGGGAACTTAACCACTAGGCCACAGGGCCAGTCCCTTAATTTGCTGAATTTTTTAAATTAGTTTTAACAGAGTTTTTTTGTAGAAACTTTATGATTTTCTACATATAAGGTCATATTATCTGCAAACAGAGATAATTTTACTTATTTCTTTCCTATATGGATGCTATTTATTTATTTACCTTCTATCTGTCTATCTATCTATCTATCTATCTATTTTTGCCTATTTGGTCTGGCTAGAACTTCCAGTCTTATGTTGAACAGAAGTGGCAAAATAAGGCATCCTTGCCTTGTTCCTAAATTTAGAGGAAAAGTTTTTGGTCTTTCACCGAGTATGCTGCTCACTGTGGGTTTTTCAGATATGGCTTTTATTGTGTTGAAGTAGTTTCCTTCCATTTCTAGTTTGTAGAGTGTTATTATGATGGAAGGGTGTTGAATTTTGTCAAATGCTTTTTCTGTATCGAGTTGATCATGTGGGGTTTTTTTCCCTTCATTCTGTTGATGTACATATTACAGTGATAAATTGTTGTATGTTGAAATATCTTTGCATTCCAGAAATAAATCCCACTTGGTCATGGTGCATAATTTTAACATGCTGCTGAATTCCACTTGCTACTATTTTGTTGAGGATTTTTGCATCAGTGTTCAAAAGAGATATTGATCTGTAGTTTTCTTTTCCTGTAGTGTTTTTGTCTGGCTTTGGTATCACCATACTGCCAGCTTCACAGAATGAGCTAGGAAGTATTTCCTTCTCCTCAATTTTTTGGAAAAGTTAGAGGATTGGTGTTAGTTCTTCTTTGAATGTTTGGTAGAATTCACCAGTGAAGTCATCAGATTCAGGGCTTTTCTTGATCAGGAGATTTTTCTTTACTGATTCAATCTCTTCCTCTATTCAGATTTTCTATTTCTTCATGATTAGGTTTGGTAGGTTTTGTGTTTCTAGGAATGTGTCCATTTCATCTAGTTATCCAACTTGTTGACATACACTTGTTCATTGTACTCTCTAATAATCCTTTTATTTCTGTAGAATTGGTAGTAATGTCTCCACTTTCATTTCTGACTTTAGTAATTTGAATCTTCTATTTGTTTTCTTAATCCATCTAGTTAAAATTTGTCAATTTTGTTAATCATTTTGAAGAACCAACTTTTGATTTTGTTGATTTCCTCTATTATTTTTCTATTCTCTATTTTGTTTATCTCTGTTCTGTCTTTTTATTTCTTTCTTTCTGCTAGCTTTGGGTTTAGATTGTTCTTCTTTTTCTAGTTCCTTAGGTTGTAAAATTAGATTGTTGATTTGATACCATTTCTGGGGTTTTTTAAATGAGATCTAATTGACATATAACATATTAGTTTCAGGTGTACAACATTGAACAATTCGATATTTGCATATGCTGCAAAAATGATCACCACAATAAGTCTGGTTAATATTCATCACCACACATAGTTACAAATTTTTTTGTGTGTGATGAGAACTTCTAAGATCTACTCTCTCAGCAACGTTCAAATATACAATACCATATTATTAACTATAGTCGCCATACTGTACGTTATATCCTCATGAATTATTTATTTTACAATTGGAATTTTGGACCTTTTGACCCCCTTCACTTATTTCCCCCACTCTCCAGTCTCTGCCTCTCACAACCATCAATCCTGTCTCTGTATCTATGAGCTCAGTTTTTTGTTCTTTTTGATTCCATATATATATATATATATATATATATATATATATATATATATATATATATAAGACCATGTGGTATTTGTCTTTGTTTAATTTATTTCACTTAGCATAATGCCCTCAGGGTCCATCCATATTGCTGTAAATGGGAAGATTTCCTTGCTTTTATTGGCTGAATAATATTTCATTGTATATATGTGTATATATATGAGGATATATATATATATATATATATATATCTCACATTTTCTTTATCCATTCATCCCTTAATTGACACTTAGGTTGCTTCCATGTCTTGGGTATGGTAAAAAAAAAAAGTGCTGTATGGGAGTGCATATATCTTTTTAAGTTAATATTTTCATTTCCTTTGAATACCTAGAAGTGGAATTGCTGGATCATATGGTAGTTCTACTTTTAAATTTTTGAGAAAACTTCACACTGTTTTCCATAGTGGCTGCACCAATTTACATTCCCACTAATAGTGCACAAGGGTTTCCTTTTCTCCACATCCTTGCCAACACTTGTTATCTCCTGTCTTTTTGATAATAGCCATTCTAACAGGTGTGAGGTGATATCTCATTGTGGTTTTGATTTGCATTTCCCTGATGCTTAGTGATGTTGAGCATCTTTTCATGTACCTGTTGACCATCTGTATATCTTTTTTGGAAAATTGTCTATTCTGGTCCTCTGCCCATTTTTTAATCAGACTGTTTTTTTGGCTATTGAGTTGCATGAGTTCTTCACATATTTTGGGTATTAACCCATTTATCAGATATATGATTTGCAAATATTTTCTCTCCTTCAATAGGTTGCCTTTTCATTTTCTCGATGGTTTCTTTTGCTATGCAGAAGCTTTTTAGTTTGATGTGGTCCCACTTGTTTGTTTTTGCTTTTGTTTTGTTTTGTGTGCTTTTGGCATCAAACCCAAAAAGTCGTTGCCAAAACCAATGTCAAGGAACTTAAAGCCTGTATTTTCTTCTAGGAGTTTTATGGTTTCAGGTCTGATGTTCAAGTGTTTAATCCATTTTGAGTTAGTTTTTATGTATGGTGTAAGAAAGTGGTCCAGTTTTATTCTTTTGCATGTGGCTATCCAGTTTTCCCAACACCATTTATATAAGAGACTGCCCTTTCCCCATTGGCTATTCTTGGTTCATTTGTCATAGATTAATTGACCTATATGTGTGGGTTTATTTCTGGACTCTCTATGCTGTTCCATTGATCTATGTGTGTGTTTTTATGTTAGTACCATACTGTTTGATTATTGTAACTTTGTAATATAATTTAAATTCAGGTAGTATGATGCCTCTGACTTTATTCTTCTTTCTCAAGATTGTTTTGGCTATTTGAGGCTTTGTGTTTCCATGCAAATTTTAGGATTGTTTGTTCTATTTCTGTGAAAAATGCCATTGGAATATTGATATCCCTATCAATATTGCATTGAATCTGTAGATGGCTTTGGGTAGTATGGACATTTTAACAATATTAGTTTTTCCAATTCATGATCACAGAATATCTTTTTGTTTATTTGTGTCTTCTTCAATTTTTTTCATCAGTATCTTATAATTTTCAGTGTACTGTTCTTTCAGCTCCTTGGCTAAATTTTATTCTTTTTGATGAAATTGTAAGTAGGATTGTTTTCTTAATTTCCCTCTAGTAGTTCATTATCAGTGTACAGAAACACAACAGATTTTGTATGTTAATTTTGCATCCTGCCACTTTGCTGAATTTGTTTAGTAGTTCTCACTGTTTTTTGGTGGAGTCTTTAGGGTTTTCTATATACAGGCATATCTTATTTTATTGTGCTTTGCTTTATTGTGCTTCACAGATATCACACTTTTTACAAGACCTTCCATTAGCAAAATATTACTACTTTCTGAAGGCTCAGATGATGATTAAGGTTATTTAGCAATAAATTATTTTTAAATTAAGGTATATGCATTTTTTTTAGACATAATGCTATTGCACACTTAATAGACTACAGTATAGCGTAAACATAACTTTTATATGTACTGGGAAACAAAAAAATCATGTGACATTTTATTGTGATATTAACTTTTTTGCAGTGGTCTGGAACTGAACCTGCAATTTCTATGAGGTATGCCCATATATTATATTACCTGCAAATATGGTGATAGTTTTGCTTTTTACTTTCTGATTTGGATGACTTTATTTCTCTTTCTTGCCTAATTTCTCTGGTTGGGACTTCCAAAACTATGTTGAATAAAAGTGGTGAGAGTGGGCATTCTTGTCTTGTTCTTGATCTTAGAGGAAAAGTTTTCAGCTTTTCACCATTGAGTATGATGCTAGCTGTGGTTTTGTCATATATGGCCTTAATTATTTTGAGGTATGTTCCTTTTATACCCACTTTGTTGAGAGTTTTTATCATATTAAATGGATATTGAGTTTTGTCAAATGTTTTTTCTGGATCTATTGAGATGACTACATGATTTTTACCCTTCATTTTGTTAAGTCAGTATATCATATTGATTGATTTGTGATTATTGAACCATCCTTGCATCACTGGAATAAATCCCACTTGATCATGGTGTATGATCCTTTTAATGTATTATTGAATTCAGTTTGCTAATATTTTGTTGTGGATGTTTGCATCCTCTGTTCACCAGAGATATTGGTCTATAATTTTCTTTTTGGGGGCATCTTTGTCTGGTTTTGGAAGAGTGTGAGAAGGATTGGTATCAGTTCTTTAGGTGCTTAGTAGAATTCATCTGTGAAGCTGTCTGGTCTTAGACTTTTGTTTGTTGGAAGGTTTTTTGATTATTGATTCAATCTCCTTACTAATGATTGGTCTGTTCAGATTTTCTATTTCTTCATGATTCAGTCTTAGTAGGTTGTATGCTTCTAGTAATTTATCTATTTTTTCTAGATAGTCCATTTTGTGGCATATAATTGTTCATAGTAGTCTCTTATGATACTTTGTATTTCTGTGATATCAGTTTAATGTCTCCTCTTTCATTTCTGATTTTATTTATTTGAGTCCTCTCTCTTTGTTTCTTGGTGAGTCTGAGTCTAGCTAAAGGTTTGTCAATTTTTAAATCTTTTTAAAAAACCAGCTCTTAGTTTCATTGATCTTTTCTATTATATTTTTAATCTCTATTTTGTTTATTTCTTCTCTGATCTTTATTTTCTTTCTTCTACTAACTTTGAGTTTTGTTTGTTTTTCTTTTTCTAGTTCCTTGAGCTATAAAGTTAGGTTGTTTATTTGATATTTTTCTTGTTTCTGGAGGTAGACATTTATTGCTATGAACTTCCCTCTTAAAACTTCTTTGGTTGCATCCCATAAGTTTTGACATGTTGTATTTCCATTTTCATTTGTTTCAATGTATTTTTAAATTTCTCATTTGCTTTCTTCTTTGACCCATTTGTTGTTCAAGTATTGTTTAATCTCCACATATTTCTGAATTTTCCAGTTTTCTTCTTGTAACTGATTTCTAGTTTCATACCACTGTGGTCAGAAAAGATGCTTGATATGATTTTAATCTTCTTAGATGTATTAAGACTTGTTTTGTGGCCTAACACCTAACATATGATCTATTCTGGAGAAAGTTCCATGTGCCCTTGAGAAGAATGAGTATTCTGTGGCTTTTGAATGGAATGTTCTGTATATATCTGTTAGGTCCATCTGGTCTAGCATGTTATTTAAGGCTGATGTTTCCTAATTGATTTTTTGTCTTGATAACATATCCATTGATGAAAGTGGTGTATTAAAATCCCCTACTATTATTATATTTTTGTCTATTTCTTCCTTTAGGTCTGTGACTTTATATATTTAGGTGCTCCCATGTTGGATGCATATTTACAAATGTTATATCCTCTTGTTGGACTGACTCCTTTATCATCATGTAATGATGTTCTTTGTCTCTTATTACAGTCTTTGTCCTAAGGTATATTTTGTCTGATATAAGTATAGCTACTCCAGCTTTCTTTTGGTTTCCATTTGCATAGAATTTCTTTTTCCATCCCTTCACTTTCAGTCTATGTGTGCCCTTATATCTGAAGTGAGTCTTATAGGCAGCATATAGATTGGTTTTGTTTTTTTAAATTTATTCAGTCACTTTCTTCTTCTCTTGCTCTCTTCCTTTGTGATTTGATGGTTTTCTATAGTGGTATGAGTAGTTTCCTTTTTCTTTCTCTTTTGTGTATCTGCTATAGGTTTTTGCTTTGTGATTGCCATAAGGCTTACATGAAACATTTTTTATAACAGCCTATTTTAAGTTGATAACAACTTAAGTTTGAATGCATTCTAAAGCTCTACATTTGTATTCCCCACCACCACATTTTATGTTTTTGACGTCACATTTTACATCTTTTTATCTTGTGTATCCCTTAACAAATTATTGTAGTTATTTTTATTACTTTTGTCTTTTAACCTTCATACTAGCTTTATAAGTGATTAACTCACCACCTTTACAATATTAGATTATTCTGAATTTTACAATATATTTACCTTTACCAGTGAGATTTGTACTTTCACATGTTTTTCTGTCACGAATTAGTGCCCTTTTGTTTCAGCTTACAGAAGTTCCTTTAATATTTCTCATAAGACCAGTCTGGTGGTGATGAACTCCTTTAACTTTTTCTTGTCTGGAAAACTTTATTTTTCCTTCAAGTCTGAATGACTTTGCCAGGTAGAGTATTCTTGGTTGGCAGTTTTTTCTTTCAGCATTTTGAATATTTTCCACTCCCTTTTGGCCCACAAAATTTCTGCTGAAAAATTTGCTAATTGTCTTATGGGGTTTTCCTTGTATGTGACTAGTTGCTTTTCTCTTGCTGCTTTTAATAACTTTTCCCTGTCTTTAACTTTTGACACTTTAATTATAATGTGTCTTGATGTGGGTCTTTTTAGGTTCATCTTATTTGGAACTATTTGGGTTTCTTTGATCTAGATGTCTGTTTCCTTCCCCAGGTTAGGGAAGTTTTCAGCCTTTGTTTCTTCAAATAAGTTTTCTGCCCCTTTCATTCTCTATTCTCCTTCTGGGACCCTTATAATGCAAATATTGTCCTATAAATCCCTTAAATTACCTTCACTGTTTTTCATTCTTTTTTCTTTTTGCTGCTTTGATTCGATGAGTTCCACTACTCTGTCTTCAAGTTCACTGCTCCTTTCCTCTGCTTCATCTAGTCTGCTGTTGAACACCTCTAGATTATTATTAGTTCAGTTATTGTATTCTTCTTGAAGCTCAAGGACAAGCAAATAGATATTTTTCACAGAACTGGGGGTGTGTTTCAGTCTGCTGTCTGCACTGTACCCTGGGGATGGTAGCCTGTCAAGAATTGTTTCCCTGATTTTTACAGTACCATGGGACCCAGGCACAAACGCCCTGCTGGCCACCAGAGCTAGCTGATCAAAGGGCATCCCCTAGGTGGCAGCCACAAAAACTGGGGCACTAGAAGTAAAAACTGGAGCACCAGACATGTGTAAAACTCCATTTAAGGAGCATGGCAGAGGGAGAGTGTGAAGATAACACCCAACCTCTGAGTTCTCTGGAGAAGATCACAGTCAGTCACTAAATGTGTGTTTAATTGGAATCCTGCCTCTCAGGCTGCAGCAATGGAGATGAGCTAATAACCTCTTTCACAGAAAGACTGGCTCCTTAGTCTGTTGCCTCTCTGTTGTGCCCTTGGGGTGGTAGCTGGTTAAGAACTCTTTTTCTATTTGTTACAGTCCTGTGGGACCCACAAGCATTAGCCCTGCTGAACACTAAAGCCAAGTGATCCAAAAATGTCCCTGGGTGGCACCCACAAAAATCAGGGTGCCAGAGGTGGATATATGCTCCTTTCTGGGAGACACTGGTGAGCTGGAGTGAGGCAGAGGGAGAGTGCAAAGATGGTGGCTGCCAGCCTCCATCCCCAGAGAGTATTTCAATGGGCCCCTATATGTGTGTTACAATAGATGCATGGCCCTCAGGTCAATGCTTTAAGATAAGTAAATAAGCCTCTTTCTTATAAAGCTTGAGTGCTTTTCAGTCAGTTGCCTCCTCCCTGGGCCCTAGGGTGGGTGAGTTTGTGTGCATGAGCCCTGTAAGAACTGTTTCTCAGTTTGCTGTAGCTTAGTGGGTCTTGTGGACATAAGCCCTATTGGCTTTCAAAGCTAGATGTTTGGGGGATTTTTCTCTCAGTTGCAGTGCCTGGAAGTTGGAGTGCCTGTTGTAGGATTTAAACTCTTCACTCCTCAGGTAGAAGCTTGGGGTTTTGAGTTTTCTTCTAACTGTGGATCCTGCACTGGGAATGGAGTTTATTGTGAGGCTGTGTCTCAGCTTCTCTTACCCGCTTTCATGTGAGTTTTTTCTTACTTGTCCAATGTGTAGGAGTCACTCTGCTAGTTTTGGGGGTCTTTTTCCAAAGGAAATTGTTCTATATGTAACTATAGATTTGGTGTGTTCATGGGAGGAGGTGAGTTCACAGTCCTCCCACATCGCCATCTTGAACTGGACCATTGTTGTTTTTTAATCTAAGTGTTTATAACTCTAAATTTCCCAGTTAGCACAGCTTTTGTTATGTCCTGTAAGTTTTGATGTATTGTGTTTTTGTTTTATTTCATTTGTAAGTAATTTCTAATTTCCCCTGTGATTTCTTCTTTGATCTATTGTTTGTTTAAAAGTGTGTTGTTTAATTTCCAGATTTTGTGAATTTTTCAGTTTTCCTCCTGTTATTGATTTCTAACTTCATCCTGTTGTGGTCAGAGCAGATACTTTGTATAATATCCATTCTTTTAAATCTATTGAAGCTTAAATTGTGGCCTAACATGTGGTCTATCCTGGAAAACATCCCATGTGCCATTGAGAAGAATGTTTATGCTGTTGTTGTCGGGTATAGTGTTCTACATGTCTGTTAGATCTAGTTGATTTAATGCATTTTCAAGTCTGCTATTTCCTTACTTATATCTGTCAGGTTGTTCTATTCATTATCGTGAGTGGGGTATTATTGTAGACTATTATTGTAAAACTGTTTATTTCTCCCTCAATTCTGTCAATTTTTGCTTCATATATTCTGATGGCCTGTCATTAGTTGCATAACTGTTTATAATTGTTATATCTCCATGTTGTATTGAACCTTTTATTAATATATAATATCCTTCTTTGTCTCATAATCTTTTTTGATTTAAATCTGTTTTGTCCAATATTAGTATATACATTCATGCCCTCTTTTGGTTACTATTTGCATGGAATGTCTTTTTTCATCCTTTCACTTTTAATTTGTTTGTGCTTTGGATCTCAAGTGACTCTCTTGTGGATGGTATATAGTTGGATCATGTGTTTTTATCCATTCTGCCAATCTCTATCTTTTGATTAGAAACTTTAATCCATTTACATTAAAGTAATTACTGATAGGGAGGGACTTACTTCTGTCATTTTGCTATCCGTTTTCTATATGACTTAGAGCTTTTTTATCCCTCATGTCCTACATTACTGCCCTCTTTTGTGTTCAGTTGAGTTTTTGTTGTGAAGTGTTTAAATTTCTTTCTCATTTTCTTTTTTGTATATTCTATAGCTATTTTCTTTGTGATTACCATGGGGATTACATTTAACATGCTACCAGTATAACACTCTAATTGAAATTATACCAGCTTAACTTCAACAACATACAAAAACTCTGCTCCTTTACAGCTTTGTTCCCACTCCTTTTGGTTGATGATGTCACCAAATTACATCTTTATATATTGTGTGCCCCAAACCATAAACTAATGATTGTTTTAAATGCTTTAGTTTCTTAAACTATGTAGAAAATAAGATTTGTTGTTACAAACTTAAATTATGTAGAAAACAAAAAGTAGTTACAAACCCTTGCCACAATAATTCTAGCTTTATAATTTCTGAGGCGTTTACCTTTATTGAGATCTTCATTTCTACATTTGGCTTTGAGTCACTGTCTTGTGTCCTTTCATTTCATCTGTGGGACTGCCTTGAGCATTTCTTGCAGGGCAGGTCTAGTGGTCATGAATGTCTTTAGCTTTTACATATCTGGGAATGTCCTAATTTCTCCCTTACTATTAAAGGACAGTTTTGCCAGATATAGAATTCTTGGCTGACAGTTTTTTTATTTTACCACTTTGAATTTATTGGCCCACTGTCTTCTGGCTTCCAAAGTTTCTGATGGGAAATGTGCTTATGATCTTATTGAGGATCTTTTGTATGTGATGATTCTTTTCTGTCTTGCTACTTTCAAGATTCTCTCTTTGTCTTTTGTAAGTTTGATTATAATGTGTCTTGGTGTGGGTCACTGAGTTCCTCTTATTTGAAGTTCATTGAGCTTCTTTGGTGTTTATATGCATGTCTTTCATCAAATTTGGGAAGTTTTTAGCCATTATTTCTTCAAATATTCTCTCTGCCCCTTTTTCTGTCTTTTCTTCTCTGGGATGCCCATGGTGCATGTTTTAGTACACTTGATGGTGTGCCACAGCTCTCTTAGGCTCTGTTCACTTTTCTTTAATCTTTTTCTTTCTGTTCCTCAGACTAGATAATTTCCATGCCTTATCTTCAAGTTTGCTGATCCTTTCTTCTGCCTGCTCAAATCTGCCTTTGAATCCATGTAGAGGATTTTTCATTTCAGTTATCGTACTTTTCACCTCTAGAATTTCTTTTTGGTTCTTTTTCAGTTTTCTATCCCTTTATTGATATTACCATTTTAGTCACACATCATTGTTTTTGTTTGTTTGTTTATCACTTTCTCCACATCTTCCTTTAGTTCTTTGAGCATCTTGAAGACAATTGTTTTAAAGTCTTTTTCTAGTATGTCTGCCATTAGATCTTTCTCAGGGACAGTTTATATTGATTTATTTTTTTTCTTTGAATGGACCATACTTTCCTATTCCTTTGTTGTCATGATATTTTGTTGAACACTGGACACTTGAATGTGAAAATGTGTTAACTCTTGAAATCAGTTTCTCCCACTTCCCCTGGTTTTCTGTTTTTTGTTATTGTTTATGGTTTCTGATTTTATGATTGT
Organism: Tapirus indicus; assembly: GCA_031878705.1. Taxonomy (NCBI): domain Eukaryota; kingdom Metazoa; phylum Chordata; class Mammalia; order Perissodactyla; family Tapiridae; genus Tapirus; species Tapirus indicus. The sequence goes on along the minus strand of CM062917.1, from coordinate 63,532,664 downwards.
TATAGGTTGTCTCTATACCAACAATTGCTTTACGTGTAAACTTAAAGTCTCCTCAGGTCTTTTCTGGTCCTATTCCTTCACCTAGGCATGCAGGGTAACTCTCTAATTTCTGCCATCTATGTGGTTGCTTTTGAATTCCCTAGTCTTTAATGTCTGGCTCTCAAAAGAGGAAAAAGAGAAAATGAAGGGGAAGAAGAGGTCCCAGTCTTTTAAATCCCCTTAAAATCACTTTAGCCTGAGGGGAAGGGACTTGTAACAATTAAGGAAGATGCAATAACAATGGCCATACCTCTTTGTCTTGACCTATGTGATTAGAAGCATCAATCTGTGATAAAAGCATAGATCCCTGATGTTTGGAAGACAGGGTCCTTTTTTCCCCACTTTTGCTCCTGCATGCTGTGTCAAGCTGCTCCAGGAACATGACACAGCTGCCTGCCACAGGGCTGAGGAGTGGGGAAATTGGTAGCTGGTACAGTCATGCACTGCATACCAATATTTTGGTCAACAACAGACCCCATATATGACAGTGGTCCCATAAGATTATAACGGAGCTGAAAAATGTCTATCACCTGGTGATATCATAGCCATCATAACATCATAGCACAATGCTAAATTGTTACACGTTTGTGGTGATGCTGGTGTAAACAAACCTACTGTGCTGCTAGCTGTATGAAAGTGTAGCACATACAGTTATGTACAGAATATAATATTTGATAATGATAATAAATGACTATGTTACTGGTTTGTGTATATACTATATAGTTACTATACTATACTTTTATATATACTATATAGTTACTATACTATACTTTTTATCATTATTTTATTTTATTTTTTTATTCTTCTTTGTGTGTGTGTGTGAGGAAGACCAGCCCTGAGCTAAGATCTGTTGCCAATCCTCCTTTTTTTGCTGAGGAAGACTGGCCCTGGGCTAACATCCATGTCCATCTTCCTCTACTTTATATGGGATGCCGCCATGGCATGACTGACAAGCAGTGTGTTGGTGGGTGCCCAGGATCCGAACCCGTGAACCCTGGGCTGCCAAAGCATGAACTAAACCACTGCACCACTGGGACAGCCCCTACTATACTTTTTATCATTATTTTAGATCATACTTTTTCTACTTATAAAAAAGAAGTTTACTGTAAAACAGTATGCCATGTTACACTGGCAGCAGCCTCATACATCTCATGTTTAACGTGTTTCTTGATCACATCTTTTTTTCTTGTGCTTGATTTAAGTACATTCTATAATGTTTGCACAACGACAAATTGCCTAACAATGCATTTCTCAGAGCATATTCTTGTCATTGTGATGCATGACTGTATTGTGCTAAGAGCTGTAATTGACCAAAATTAACCACAATTTACCATCCAAACCTTTCCTTGGGAGGTGCAAGCCTCCAATAGACTCCAGAGTTCCAAACTATTACATCAGACAGATTTTGCCAGTGTACTTGTTGTCTGGGTGGGGAGACAGATTCCTGGTGCTTTCTATTCCACCATCTTCCCAGAATCCTCTCTCTCTTTCTTTTTAAATTGAGGTATAATTAACCTGGAATAGAGTACATGAAGCTTGAGGAATTTTTACATATGTTTATAGTCATGTAACCACCACCAGATCAAGATACACAGCATTTCCAGTGTTGGGGAAATATAATTAAAAACAAAATCTACTGCCAACTCAGGAAACCTCTCATGAAATTAGAAGTAAAAGAAAACAGTTTTATTATTGAATAAGCATTAAATCACGGTATTATGTGCATCACAGGCTATCCACTAAAGAGATTGCAAAGCAGAAAGAATCTCACCCTTTTATATAACCAGGCAGATACAATCTGTTACATACTTGTTCTCAAGATAAATGATAACTAGTCCTCAAGTAACAGGACTTTACAACCCCATTTGTCACTCAGAGTTCATCCTACATTGGTGTAGCCAACTATGTTTGCTAATTGCCTTTATCCAAAGGAAAAATAAGACTTCTCATTTTTTAGTTTATCTCACTGTGAAATTTTAGTTGTACATTATTGTTTGTCAGTCACCATATAAATGCATCCCTTCACCCTTTGTGCCCAACTCCCACCCCCTTCCCCCTGGTAACCACCAAACTGTTCTCTCTGTGTGTGTGTTAGTTTATCATCCACATATGATTGAAATCATGTAGTGTTTGTCTTTCTCTGCCTGGCTTATTTCGCTTAACATAATACCCTCTAGGTCCATCCATGTTGTTGCGAATGGGATGATTTTGTCTTTTTTTATGGCTGAGTAGTATTCCATTGTTTATATATACCACAGCTTCTTTATCCACTCACCAGTCAAGGGACATTGGGTTGTTTCCACTTCTTGGCTATAGTGAATAGGCTGCAATGAACATGGGGTGCACAAGCCTCTTTGTATTGTTGGATTTCTCATGTTTTTATGACAGGAGATAGGTTTGTAACTTGGAGCAGGTGCCCACTTAAGTTATGCTCCTACCCCACATGGAATCTTCCTTGATATTTAGGTTTCAACGAGGAAAAAACTGGTCCTTGAGAAAAACATCCCTGGGTTGTAAAACAGGCAAAAAGATTATTTTGCTTTTAAGTTTTCTTACATATATCTCAAAGGAACAGAGAAAGAAATTACAAGTTTTCTAAAGTTATTGTTTTATGCAAAGAGGGGGTGGGGGTAGTCTCTTCACTTCTTGCACCAGGGAAAATTCAATTTTTTCTTTTTTTAGATTTGTATTTACCCTTATACCAGCATCCAAGAAGGCTCCCTCATATCCCTTCTGTTTTGGGGAGCCCATCACCACTTACTATATTGATGTTTTGCTAAAAGGACTCACCTGACTCAATATATAGTTATATTCACGGCTAAAGTTTATTACAGCACCAGTTCCAGTGCAAGAAGCCTAGAGATGTCAGGCACAGGCTTCCAAATCCTCCCTCTGCTGCTTGCTCTCTAGCTGCAAACCACAGAAACACAATTCTTTGCCCAGGCAAGCCCATGTGAATCTTGCTGTCCAGAGTCCATATAGGAAGTTCGGCCTGTAGGCATGTTCCTGCTGCATAATCAGCTGGGATAGAAACTGAAGACTTCAAAGCAGATACCAAGTGCACACCATGAAACCTGGTGTTTAGATTAGACACTGTTGACAGCCTGAAACTTTCTGCCCCTGCTGCCTTGGGCATACCATTTAACATCTCTAATCAGTGACTGTGTGAACAGTCCAGGAGTTTAGTTCTGAGTTTAGCCAAGGGTTATTATCAGGATTCCAAGTGTTCTCAGAGAGAAAAAGAAGTGAGTGCAGCAGACATGCTGTGTCCACTCTTTCCTCATCCCTTGCCATGCAGACACCTCAAGGGTAACCAGTCTTCTAGCCTTTATGAGAAGAATGTGTTTCACCTGTTTCTGAACTTCAAATAAATAGAATTGTACAGTATATTCTTTCCTCTGTCTGACTTCTTTTACTTTATGCTGTCTGAGATTCATCCAAGTCATGTTTACCAGTATCTTGTTCTTTCTTTTTGCTGAGTAGTGTTCTATTGCATGCATAAACCACAACTTATTGACTCATTCTCCTGTTGATGGATATTTAGGTTGTTTCCAGTCTCAAGATTGTATGAATCCAGCTGTTACACACATTCTTGTGTTGGAACTGTATGATCTGACTCCTGATCCCTACTTAACCCCACTGGGTAGCCACTCTTCAGCTTCCTGGGTGTGAGAGGTGGTGGGGCAGCAGCAGCAGGGGTCTCTTGCTCCTGGCATAGCCTTAGTGACAGTCTCAGTCTCATTCACACCATAGTGGTGAGGACTGGTATTTCTAGGCATCTTTCCAGGAAGCCTTGAACCTGCTTCTGCCCAACAGCTTGCTAAGTACCTAATTCCTGTATTAAATCCCTGGCTGATTAAAGTACTTGGAGTGGTTTCTGTCTCCTGCACTGAACCCTGAATGATACAAGCAGTAATTTCAAAGCTTTAGCTCGGTCTTTGTAAAGGCAGAGCCTGGCCTTCAATGGGAGCAAAATGTCCTGTTGCTTAAAAATTAGAGTGATGGGCCCTATTTCCCAGGACTGCAAGCTTCTGAGTGTGGTCTGAAAGCAGGAGGATAAGTTGGGGGACTGACAGTTTGTAAAATTGTGGATGTGGGTCTTTGCAGATTATTTTGTATTCAGGGAATGATTTATCTTCCCTAGTTTGAATCCTGACAATAAAGTCTCTGAGAATTAATGTTTGTCCATGGGAGATTGTGTATCTGGGGTGTGTGGGTGTGTGTGTGTGCATGCATGTGTGTGTGTGTATTTAAGCAAATCATTTTCTGTTGGATGACTGGGAATAATGGAAAGGCTTTCACTCTATGGGAAAATCTTAAAGGGCTCTGACTTAAGTGCCAAAGCTCATGTGCTTTAGTGATATTCTGCTGAAAACTCCTCTCCTACAACTTGGTATTGTTATAGTTTGATTAAAATCAGATTTTAGGAAGCATACTGCTGTGGTTACTATAATATAGATATATTGGGAGTGAGGAAATAGATCCTAGGGTGACACCAAGTCCTGGAGTAGGTAACTTAGTCTGTGTTTCCCAAATGCAGGCTGTTAGGTGCAGGTAGTTTATTTAGAAAGAGAATTTCAGGAAGCAGACATGAGAGTGGGCAGAGACGGGGAAGAGAGAAAAATCAATGAAGGGTGTATTTTTGAGCTATAATTGCTGTAGGCCAGTGGGGCTTAATCCATCTGGGAACCCTCTGAGAACCATGTAGAGCGTGCTTCATAAATTCCTCACAGGAGGACTGGGGCATTTGTCCATGGGTTCCATCTTCCATGGAGTGAAGGTTGTCCCCAGGGGAATTACCTTTTCTTCTGAGCACAGCCTGAGAGTCCTTCTAGGTCTTCACAGAAAGCCCTGAGGTAGAGAGACTGAGAGATGCTGTTAGTTTAAGTCTTGTGAGCCCAAGGCATGTGGTGTGGGGCTCCACAAGCAACTGCTGGAGTTGGAGATGGAGTTTCTCCAGAAGGTGGTGAAGTTTGCACTGTAGGGGTTTATGGAGAGAAGCCAAGCTGTCAGGACAGGGAGCTAGGCTGGGAACTGGGAGGTATCCTAAAGGAATCTCCTGTGAAGTTTATCTTTTACCTTGTTTACTCTGTTTTCCCAACTATGGGACTAGTTATATTTCCCAGTAATGCTCAACATTTAAATATTCTCTAGCTAGCATCAAACATCTACATAACAGTTCTCTCTCTTCATCTACTATAACTATTTTGTCACATTTTCATTAGCATATGTATATATCTATATGTGTATAAGTATTTATATAAAACAGTTGAATGATATGAAAGTAAGTTTCAGATGTTATGTCATTTCACTCCTATGTCCTTCAGCATGCTTCTCTTAAGAATGACATTCTCCTACATAGCCCAAATACTAATCTCAGCTACAGAGATAATCCAATCTAAGAGAGAAACCATAGTCAAATTCCTCAAAGATGTCATTTAAAGCTTTTTTTCCCCTGGATCCAATTAAGTTCACACATTGAAATTGGATAATTGTTAGTTTCCTTTTGTGTAGAACTTTCCCCTTGACTTTTCTTGTTTTTCATGATAATTGACTGTTTTTGAAGAATCCAGGCGAACTGTCAAACAAATTAACCACATTCTGCATTTGTTTTACTGTTCACTCATGATAAGATTCAAGCTAAATACTTTCACTAAGAGCACTGCATAGAAGATATTATATATTTCTTATTGCATCACATCAGGAATTCCTAGATGTCAGATTTTCCCACTATTGGTGGCATTAAATTGGATCACTTGGATAAGGAACCAGCCAATTTCTCAATTCTAAAACTACATTTCCCTGTTCTAACTAGTAGTTAATCTATATAATTTATAAGTAATCTGTGGGATGATGGTTTTTATGTACAATGTCCTGTCTCCACAACATTTTATCTCATGGTTTTATCATCTTTCTAATAATCATTGTCTGAATCAATTATCACTTTCGGGTGTTATTTAAAATTCTATCATTCTTTCTAAATTTATTTGCTGGCATTTGTAAATAAGGGATTTCCCTCCTCTGATTTTTCTCTTTCCTTCTTTTTCTGAATATTATATGGATTTATGCAATTTTTTGCTCTGTTATGACCCATGATTATCATTATTATTTTTGACAAACGGACCCTTTTTTGGACAGTGGGAACCTCTACCAGACCATGGTTTTTTTTTTTTTTTTTTGTAAATGTTATATCCTCTGTTCTTTTGATCTGATTCATCCATCTTTTCTTTCTTCTTTGATTTCTGATAAAACAAGACGATATCCCAGGCTCACCTCAGATTCCCCCAGTCCCAGGCCTAGCATCAGACATTTCTTCAAGGAGTCCTGGGTTTTTTTGGAAAGAAATGGGATTTAGAAACCAAGATCAGGGTTTTACATGTGCTCATTGCTTCTAGGTTGACCCCCATGACAACATCTCTCATGCTCTCTTACCCTCTGGCTTCCTGAAGGGTTTGGCCAATGGGAGGTACTGACTAAAGGTTGGGAAGGGGGAAGAGAGGTCAGAGCATGTATCCCTCTTCCTTTCTCCCTGTGTTGACATGGTTCTGGTAGAGGATGCATCGCTCTCTGACTAGAGTTTCTTCCAGGACTTGAGCTCTCACCCAGGCTTTGATAACACCATTGCCACTTTGGGCAGTGGGATGATAAAAGTTCCCATTGGTGTTGGTCTCTGGGTGCCTCAGCATACCCTGTTTGTCTCTTAACACTGCCCAATCTCTGTAAATGTTTCCTTCATTCAAAAGTCTCTTCAAAAATCCCAGCCAACCGTGAACCACTGCCATAAACTCACATGAAATCAATGGGTTCCATCTCAAGAGACTTCTGAAGCATATGAGAACACCAAACACAAGTGGACAAATTTGCAATCCTGGTGCCACTGCTAGGCTAGAAAGAAAGTAGAGATCACTTGCCCGTGCAAGGGAACAAATTCTTCAAATCATGATCATTCTTTGTATGCTTGGCTGTCATGTACTTGCCTTACCCTGCTTCAAAACTGAAGGAGGGGGCCAGCCCAATGGGATAGTGGTTAAGTTCACATGCTCTGCTTCGGTAGCCCAGGGTTTGCGGGTTTGGATCCCAGGCATGGACCCACACACTGCTCATCAAGCCATACTGTGGCAGCATCCCACATGCAAAATAGAGGAAGGTGGGCACAGATGTTGGCTCAGGGACAATCTTCCTCAAGCAAAAATAGGAAGATTGGCAACAGATGTTAGTTCAGGGCCAGTCTTCCTCACCAAAATAAATAAATAAATAATTTGAACTAAAAAGTAAAATAAAATATAATTTTTAAAAAAATGAAGGAGGCTCTGGGTATCTGTGGGAGCTGTAAACACCAGAAAACTTCCTCTAAATTACTGCTCCTTTGTGCATTCTCTGTAGAAATTAGTACACACACCATCTTCTTTTTTCATATAGAAGCAATGGAACTCTCCCATGCCATCATGCTTCCTTCTCAGCAATAATGGAAATGATGTCTTCAAAAATAGGGCATTTTGGGAGAATTCTGGTTAGATGGCAGAGTATGAATCACAAGGAAGTGCCTAGAGTAGTCAGAAGCATAGACAGAAAGTAGAATGGTGGTTGTTAGGGAATGGGGGGATGGGGGACATGGGAGGCTATTGTTCAATGAGTTTCAGTTTTGCAAGATTAAGAGAGTTCTGGTGATGGATGATGGTGATGGTTGCACATCAGTATGAATGTAGTTAATACCACTGAACTCTAGACTTAAAAATGGTTGAAATAGTCAGTTTTATGTTATGTATATGTTATGATCATAAAAAAATGGGAAAAAAAGAAAAGTGCCAATTCAGTATTGTCTTTTGTCTTCTTGAAAGCTGGAGGATGGACACAGGAATGTGGCTGCCCAAAAGCTTCACATTTCCAATCTTGCTTGCCAGTAGTGATGTCCAAGACCTGAAAAAAGGGTGGCCTCCACCTAATTTCCCTTCATGCAGATCTCATGCTGCTGTATTACATTGGTGTAACCCAATTCTTATCCAGCGAGAGTTTGAAAAATGTAATTTTAGCTTTGCAACTATTTCAAATAGAAGGAGGATGAAGAGGTTGAGCAATGATTTTCCATACCTTGGGCCAAATCACATTATTAAGCAGAGTGTTGAGTCAAGTTAATCCTTCCAGCAAACCATGGAACTAGTGGATGGTGATGGAACATCACCCACTTGATTAGAGAGAAAGAAAAGTCTCAGAACAAAAGAAGAATTGCAAGTGACAAAAAAAGAGTTTCACCTTCCCAGTGTAAGAATATAGATGAAGGCAAGTAGAATGAGGGTATTATTCTCAATTACAAGTAAACTTCCAGGGATCAAGGAATATGAAGTTAGTTTGTTCCTCCAGTTGCAACTATGGTGGGGGTCCACCAGACAAAAATACACAAGCTTATGAAAATATGGAAATTACCAAGGATTGCAGCCAATCTTCTAGGTATCCTTGAATCCTTCAAGGGGGGAAGAATATTGCTTGCATGCTTTGCTCAAACCCACCTGTTGAATATTCTTTTATCTGCAGATTGAGGCAGTGGACCTTAGGACAACAGATCAAGCTTTTACATTTGCCCCAGAATTAGTGTCTAAGGTCCAATGCCTAGGACAGAAAGATGTTGAGTTTGCCCACTACACTCAGGGTCAGATATTGCCTCCCACCTCCGCTAAAAAAGGAGACATCTTTCAACCACATCCCTCCACCTGCCTCACCAGAAGGAGTGGATGGAGGAGGAATGGGGGTGGGTGGGTCACAGAGTTATCTTGTGATCTTGCTCAGCATTAATGGTGAGCATCTCCTTCTACAGAGAAGAAGGAGGTGCTTCTCTCACCCACCTATCCTCGCCCAAAGCCAAGAGAGGAGGGAGGTGCTAAAGGAATCATTTACAGGAATTGTAAGTGTCTGAAAACAAGATTGCCCTCTCTCTCCCTGGTTGATACTTTCTGCTGGTAGGAAGTTTGTCAAAGTGATCTACATCAACAAGGTGAGAAGGATCCACTGCAGGCTGTGCCAGAGAACAGAAGGGAGTTACTTCTCCAACCATTCCAGATCTCTGAAGCTCCTGAGGACATGAAGGGGAGTTAAGGCATTCCAATGTGGAGCACAGATGCTAGAGAGGGGCAGAAGCCCTAGCACAGGATCAGATAGGGCAAGCTCCATCCTGAACAGATGTTGAAGGCCTGGATTGTTGCTATGGCTAATGGGAGACACTGTGGCCCTCTTTTGAGGGAATACTCTATGGTAAAGGGTAGGTCAGGGTAATGCTGAATGTTGTCCCCTCCCAAATCAAACACACCTACCATCTATATAGAGAACAACATAGCAGAGAAGTCACTAGGGTCAAACTGAAATAATTCAAACCAAGGTAGGTCCAGAAAGGAAAGAGGGGGATTCAAGAGCAGATGCAGCCACACTCCTACTCCAGTCCTGTGCCACAGTCTATACAGAGGCATTGGTGGGGAAGACACAATGGAGACAACTGAACCAGATTTCACTGAGTATTTTTTTAAATCAGTTTTTGTTTAAGTGAAATAGACATACAGAAAGTGCATAAATTATACGATTACAGCTCAATGAATCATCACAAAGTGAACACACCCCTAGATTTTAAAAGACTGAACATTACTCAAACCCCAGAAACCCTCTCATATGCCTCCCAGTCACTGTCCCCTCCACAAAGGTAACCATTTTCTGACTTCCAACAACATAGGTGAGTTCTGACTATATTTTAAGTTTATGTAAGTGGACTCACACAGTGTGTTGTCTCTTGACTCTGGCGTCTCTCATTCAGCACTGTGCTTTCAGCACTGTGTTGTTGCTGCATAGTACTCCATTGCACGACATATTCCTTTCCTGTGCTGCTGTAACAAACTGCCACAAACTTAGTGACTTAAAACAATAGACACTTATTCTCTCACAGTTCTGAAGATGAGAAGTCCAAAGTCAGTATCACTGAGCCTCAATCAAGGTGTCAGCTGGCTGCACTTCATCCAGAGGCTGTACAGGAGAGTCTGGTCCTTGCGTCTCCCAGCCTCTGGTGACTGCCAGCATTCCTTGACTTGTGGTCGCATCACGTAGCCTTTGCTTCCTGGGTCATACTGCCGCCTCCTCTTCTGTGCGCATTAAATCTCCTGTTTCCCACTTATAAGGATACACCTGTTTGCATTTGGGGCCTGCCTGGATAATCTCCCCATCTCAAGATCTTTAGCTTAATCACAACTGTAAGTATTCTTTTTCCAAATAAGGTAACATTTATAGGTTCCAGGCATTAAAACTTAATATCTTTGGGGGACAATTTTTCAACTATATCACACATAGCTGTACCACAATTTATTTCTTCATTCTAAAATTGATCAATATTTTGGTTGTTTTCAATTTAGGGCTGTACAAATAATGCTGCTATGAATATTCCTAGACATGTCTTTTGGTACATGCATGCATTTCTGTTGTGTATATACCTCCTAATAGAGTTGCGGATCATAGGGTGTATATAAGTTTCATTTTAGTAGATACCACCAAACAGGTTTCCAAAGAAATTCAACCCATAGTGTATGAGATTTCCCTGTTACCCCACATTCTTGCCAAGACTTAGTATGGAAATTCTTTTAAATTTTACCTTTCTGCTAGGTGTGGAGTGAAATCTCATTGTGTGATTTTAATTTGCATTTTTCTGAAGACTTATGATGTTGAGCACTTTTCATATGTTTGTTATTCATTTCAATATTTTTTTTGTGAAGTGTCACTTCAGGACTCTTGCCTATTTTTTTCATTGTATTGTCTTTTATTAAAAATAAAAGTTATTTATATATTCTAGATATAAGCCCTTTATCAGTTTAATGTGCTGCAAATATCTTCTCCAATATGTGGCTTAACTACACTCCTAGTAATGTCTTTTGATGATAGTCCATATACCAGTTATATTTTTATATAGCAGCAACAAACAATTTAAAACTGTATCATCGAGGGCAGAGGAACTGAATAGATAGCTTTCCAAAGAAGACCTACAAATGGCCAACAGGTACATGAAAAGGTGCCCAACATCCCTAATCATCAGGGAAAGTCAAATCAAAACCACAATGAGATATCACCTCACACCTCTTAAACGGCTATTATCAGAAAGACAAGAGATAAGTGTTGGAGAAGATGTGGAGAAAAGAGAACCCTGTGTACTGTTGGTGGGAATGTAAATTGGTGCAGCCACTATGGAAAACAGTATGGAGGTTCCCTAAAAAATTAAAAATAGAACTACAATACAATTCAGCAATTCTACTTCTGGATATTTATCTGAAGAAAATGAAAACACTAACTTGAAAAGATATATGCACTCCCATGTTCATTGCAGCATTATTTACAATAGCCAAGATATGGAAACAACCTAAGTGCCCATCTATGGATAAATGGATAAAGAAGTTGTGGTATATACATACAATGGGATATTATTCCATCATAAAAAAGAATGAAATCTTGCCATTTGCAGCAATATGAATGGACCTAGAGGGTATTATCCTAAGTGAAATAAGTCAGACAAAGACAAATACTGTATGATCTCACTTATATGTGGAATCCAAACAAAAACCAAAAAGCAAAAAACAAGGTCATAGATACAGAGAACAGACTGGTGGTTGCCAGAGGGGGGTGGGGGAGGATGGGCCAAATGGGTAAAGGGAGTCAAGAGGTACAAACTTCCAGTTATAAAATAAGTAAATCATGGGGATGTGATGTACCGCATGGTGACTATAGTTAATACTATATTGCATATTTGAAAGTTGCTAAGAGAGTAGATATTAAAAGTTCTCATCACAAGAATAAAAATTCTGTAACTATGTATAGTGATGGATGTTAACTAGACTTATTGTGGTGATCACTTCACAATGTATACAAGCATTGAATCATTATGTTGTACACTTGAAACTAACTTAATGTTGTATGTCAATTATACCTCAAAAAAAAAGATAAAAATAATATCATTAAAAATTCAAATGCTTGGGAATAAATCTAATGAAAGATATGTAAGACCTGTATACAGAAAGTCATAAAGTAGTATCCAGAGAAAATCTAAAAGCTCTAAATGAACAGATGGACATATGTAATGGATTTGAGACTAAGTATGATAAAAATGTCGATTGTCCCTAAAATGATTTATAGAATCATAACAATTTCAATCAAAATCCCAGAAGTTTATTATTATTTTTTTTTTGGAAATTGACAAGCAGATTCTGAAATGTATATGGAATTGCAAATGACCTAGAATATCAAGACAAACTTGAAGAACCAAGTGGTAGGACTTTTCTACCTGACTTCAAGACTTAGTACAAAATGACTACAATTAAAACAGTATTGGGAAAGGGGTAGACAAATAGACAACAGGAAAGAATAGAGACCAGAAACAGACTCACACTTGTATGCATACTTAATTAATGACAAAGTTGGCAGTGTAAAACAATGAGTAACAGTAATGCTGGGTCAATTGGATATCCAAATGGGAAAAAATGAAAATTGGTCCCTACTCATACAATACACATAAATAATTCCAGGTGGATTATAATACAAATGTGAAAGGTGAAAGAATAAATCTTCCAGATGATAACATTTGAAAATATCTTCATGGCCTTGAGATTGGCAACAATTTCTTAAACAGGGCCCAAACACCACCATAATAGGAATACATTAACATCTGGATTGCTTTAATGTCTGAAGGTGATCAAGTTATGAAAAAATATCCTGCATAATAATATATTAATAACATTAATAATTACCATTTATCAAGCATTTCCTATATACTAAGCACCCTACCAAGTTCCAAATGCCTTATCTCATTAAACCCTTACTATCACTATAATTATTCTACAGGTGTGGAAACTGAGGCACAGAGAGTTTAAGTACCTTGCCCAAGGTTACTTACACTGCTAACAAGTAGCAGAGCGGCTATTCAGACCAGACTCCAGAGCCCACACTCTTAATGATTCCACCTAACTCCTATTTAAGTCATCGGACTTTATATAATGTAAGCATTTAACTGACATACTGATGCTTAACCTGAAGAGGTCACGTAGGATGCCTTTGTGCAAATATATTAGGAGCTCCTGAATCCATCTGGATACTTCTCAGTGTTACATATTACAAGATGCCAAAAGATAAGAAGAATATTATAAGTGTACTGGCTGAAGCTTCTAAGGATAAATATCTCAGAAATCAGGTCAAAATAATACTGGTAGGTTCAATCTTCCTGTTCCCACAACTTGTCCAAAGGTATAGTTGTGGGTTGTTATGTTGATGGGAAGGATTTTGTAGACTTAAAAGAAAATGCTTTTTAGATTTAAATAACCCCTTGTCAGAATATACAACTTTAGGCTAGCTTTGGTCCTTTGTACTGCATGCTTCAGTTATACCAGTACAGATCATGTCATTATTAGCCAAATGTCTGAAGAATCTGTGAACCCAAGGAAGCCACGGGTACCCATGTATTGGTCATGGTAACAACAAACTTTACATTAATGAGATCCGTGATAGCCAATCTATAATATTTCTATTGAATGTTACCTTATTAATCTGGTTGGGTTATATTGGGCATCTCACTATCTTTGTTCACCAGGTGCTAGGAGAAGGGTGAATCCCACATTTGACAGGACCCAGTACAGATGGCACCAATCTTAGTTAATCTTCAATTCTTTTTAAGAACTGAAGCCTCCACTATTGATATGAATTTAGGGCATATATAGTTTACTAAAAATAATAGTAAAAGAACAGGGAGAGACCTTTCTGCCCAAGCAGATAGAATGTCCATGATATTCATATTGCCAGGGAAATAATATAAGACTAGAAGAAAGAACCATCATATGAGTCACCCCTACCCTTGCCAATTCTTTCCCTGACAGATGGAGAGATCAAAGATCTAAAACTGTGTATATAGTAAGATTAACATTCTAAAATTTAGTCACTTGTAGGAATATAATATTAACACTCATTTGAAAATACAACACAACAAGGATTTTGCTTATGGGACCCCACTGTCTTCACCAGAAGAAGGAGCCTAGTGATTTGAGAAGCCCATGTGAGGTACTTCCCTTCCTTTATTCCCTCCCTCCCTCCTTCTTTTGTCTTTTTCCTTCTTCCTCTTTCCCTTCCCTCTCTCCTTCCTTCCCTTGCCTCCCTTCTTTCCTTCCTTTTCTTCTTTCCAACAGATAGTATTTTATTGTCTTGTTTTTATAGCCCTATACATAAAATTTCAGTCAAGATAGTGTCCTAGAAAGGAATATAAAGGGAAGTAAATGTAATTTCTTAAAGTCTCATTATATTCAAAGGTCTCTCAAGCAAAACTTAAGTATCTTTAAAATATACAGGTCAGCAAAGAAATTATGTCATTTTTTGTGAAGATCCTTTCTTTTCTAACCCAAGCTGTACCCAGCAGGAGAGTTCCTAAACATAAATCGGCAACAGAGAATGTTCTCTACTTCCCTAGGCAAGTCTTTGCAAACACCCTGTTATCAAGGTGCCACTCTTGGCACCTAGACTTACACAGATCCATGCTAATTCCTGAAGCTCAATGGAGAAGGAAGGGGCTGGAAGGGTCAGACAAGGTGAAAGAGATCCAGAGAGATCAAAGAACCTAAGCACAAAGCAGAGATGAGGAAAAGAAGAAGGGAGTGAATTTGGTCCTGTATGTAATCCACGCTTCCCTCAGCAGTACCAGCTGCTGAGGGAAGACAAATAAGGGCAGGAGTAATAATTTCAGGATTAACAACAAAAATATTCTTTAGTTCCAAACCTTCAACAACAGTTGCGGTGGGATCTCCAAGCACTTCATATCCCTCTTTCCCCTGACAGAGTCCCAGGGGCTCCTAGACATGACCATAGCCCAGCTCTGCAGTACACTGTACACATTCTAAATTGTGCTCCCAGGGACATCTCACATACAGTACAGTGTGAGTGGCCCCACCCAAAGCTAGGCAATGCAGTGGTACTGCCACATGATTACTTGGGTGGCTGTCCAGTGGCCATTAATGTCTTCTTATTACTCATTTCTTATAAAAACAAACAGAAACAGCTACATGTCTAATAATGGTGGATTGATTAAATAAGTTCTGGCAGATCATACAGTGGCATGCTATGCAGCCAGTAAAATCATGTTATAGGTGTGTATTTAATGACAGGAAAATATTCATGATTTATTGCTAAGAAAAAAATAAAATATACAGTATACAGGAGTTCTGGTTTCTATAATAGGTGGAACAATTTTGCCAAACTATCAACAGGAGGTCAAATCCTCCTGCAGATAACAATTATAAAATCTGAACACGAAAGTTAAAAAGAGAACAATGCGTATGCACTGGAGCATGAACAAAAGCAGGCAGAAACTGGAGTGGAATTAGTCCTTCAATATCAGGAAGCCCAATGTGCGAGAATTGCAGTTATGCAGCCTTTGGCCTGAAAGTTCTCCCCAATCCACAGGCAGCTCAAGGCTGCTAAAGGCCTCACCCTTACTAGCTTGAAATGTCAGAAGACAAAATTTGGGGCTGGCAGAGCAGATGGAAAGTTAGGGAAGAAATCCTGGAAAAGAGGGAGACACCAATGGGATAAATCCCCAAATCTGATTGTAAACTCTGCCTAAATTCTTGGCTGGTGTGCTAAACTACACATGCATGGGGAGTCTCCAGTGGGCTCAGCAAAATAGTAACAGCTGAAAACTATGAGAATAGTCAGAGATTTCAGCTGCTGCCCACTGCAGGGGAGACAGAGGTTGAAGTTCTTTTTTATTCTATTTATTTCTTTAAAAGGTATGTATTTAAAGTAAAGATTAACACTGTATTGTGATGATTACAACATATGTAGACGATATATATATGCTAACTAATACAAATGGTAGGGAGATGTAACTGAAGTATATACCTTTATTTATTTTTTGTTTGTTTTTTGTTGTTTATTGTGGAAAAAACACTTAACATGAGATCTACCCTCATAACAAAGTTTTAAGTGCACAATATATTACTGCTCAGCAGATCTCTAGAGCATCTTCGTCTTGCTTGATTGAAACTTTATGTCTGTTGATTAGTAACTCCCCATTTCCCTCTCCCCTCTGTCCCTGGCAAAACCATTCCACTTTTTGAGTCAATGAATTTGACTATTTTATTTAAGTCCTTAGCCCATTTTTTAATCTGGTTATTCATTTTTTAACTTATTGAATTATAGAGGTTCCTTGTATATTTTGGAGATTAACCCCTTATCAGATACACAGTTTGCAGTTATTTTCTCCCATTCCATAGGTTGCCTTTTCACTCTGGTGATAGTTTCCTTTGCTGTGTGGAAGCTTTTTAGTTTGATGTCATCCCACTTGTTTATTTTTGGTTTTGGTGTCATATTCATGAAATCATTGCCAAGATCAATGCCATGCAGCTTTCTCCCTATATTCTTTCTTGGGGGTTTTACAGTTTGGGGTCTTATCTTCAAGTCTAATCCATTTTGAGTTGATTTTTGTGTTTGGTATAAGATAGAGGTCCAATTTCATTCTTTTGCCTGTGGATATCCAGTTTTCCCATCACCATTTCTTTAAGAGAAATTGTGTGTTCTGTGTATTCTTGGCACCCTTGTTGAAGATCAGTTGACCAACATATTGACTGTGTCAGTGTCACTGGTATTCCTCCTTCTCCATTAACATTATTTTCTGAAGTTGGGGAAGGCATACCCTCGGGTGCATAGGGCCTGGAGTAAATAACATTCTTCAGGGCCACTGTTTACATAAACAATTTGAATCACCCCAAGTCATTGTATCAGCCCCACTCTTGTGGTCTAATCACTCTCCTAGAACCCAGGTCCAGCCATGGGGACCCTAGGAAAACCCCTGAGTTTCAAGTCCTGGAGCTCCTGGGGCATCCGGTTTTTACCCTGCGGGGGTGAGTGCTCTGAAGAGAAGAAATAGGAATGAGCCTTGTATGTCCTGGCAGGGTTTGGGGTGCCTCACCTAGATGGCACTGCCTGTCTTTACCTGGCATGGGAATTCTGAGGATGGGCTCAGGGTGGTATTATGCCATCTCTGTCTTCATCATTCTCTCTGTCTTCCTCTGGTCACCATACTAAGTCTCATGGGGGCTACAGCAGAGCACACTTGAGTGATGCCATGCAATGCCCACTCCCAAAGCCTTCTTTTTGGCCAAAAATCTGTAATAAATCTGTGCCCCAACATGGAGCCCAGGTGTCTTAAGTCTCTCTGCCTCACACAAGGCAGATTGGAACAGTCCTTTCTCCCACCTACATTATTAGAGATTTGGATCATAGCACTCTGCTTTCTAGATTGGCTGTCAGCCCCTCAGATGTTTTTGTGTGTAACAGCTTTATTGAGACATAATTCACATACCACACAATTCACTCTTTCAAATTATACAATTCCATGGTTTTTAGTATATCACAGAGTTGTGCATCTATCAGCACAATTTTAGAACATTTTCATTGCCACAAAAAGAAACCCCGTACCTCCTAATCATCACTTCCCTCAGCCCCAGGCGACCACTAAGCTATTTTCTGTTTTTATAGATTAGCCTATTCTGGACAGTTCATAGCCAGTTCATAGAGCAGCCATCTGAGTAGAGAAGGTATCTCAGAGTACTCATTACCAAGGAATACTGTGTTTTTTCCCAGAAAGATCTAACCTCTGCAACTGCTCTGTGTACCAGTTAGGGAAGGTCCCTCTAGTTTATGAATAAGGTCACATGAACAGAAATAATTCATACTCCACTGGCAATTACCTGCAAACTGCCCCCCTCGCAAATATTTATGGGAGTCTTCATGGTATGTTCATGAATAAGTCTGCTTCCCCCAGGCACTGCCTCTACTTTGCAGTGCACCACACTGTCTCCGCCACCCTGACTGGCTGTGCCTGGTCTTCAGTAAGGAGGGGGAAATGTACAGCCATGGGTGAAGCCCAGCCTTCCTTCAATATGATGACTTTCTCTTTTCCTACAAACCTTCATGGGCTGAGCTGGGGATGAGCCCCAGCCCCACATTGTTCTCAGAATCACACCATGTCTGCAAACAACTGAGGCTTTGTTCCTAGCTAGATGGCTATACCAGGATCTCAGAGGGTAAAGAGAAGGCAAACTCCTTGCAAATAGACTGGTTTGGGGGCTGCCTGGAAGTCCCCAGAGCCTCTCAGAGATGGCTGAACCCCGGCAGTGAGATCTCTGCTGTACTTTGAATTTCCTATCTGAGTCAATCTTTATGTCTCGTACTTTGGGGCACTCAAGAACTTGTCCTGAGAGCTTGCTGCTCTCAGTGTGGCCTTTCTCCTAAGGTCAGGTGAAGGAAAGACAGCAGAGGATGCTGTGCTGTGTGCACAGACACACACCCAAAAGCAAATTAGCGATGTCACCACAACCTCTGGTCTAAATCTCCCATAGGAAGTCTGATTACCAGCATTTCATCACAGCACATTGTTTTAGGTTCAGCTCCTCATCCCCCTTAGGTCCTGAGCTCATGCTCTATGGAGCCTGCATGAGGTTCCGGGCCCAGGATGAGTGCTACAGAGACTGTGCTCCAACCTCGGGGATGCCTTCTGCTCCTTTGCAACTTTTCCCTTCCTGTGATCTAACCAACTTCTGCATTCTTTTTGCTTTCTTATCTATCTGCTAGTCTAGAGCAAGTCAAATCCTCCCACTGATTCCTACAGAGATCTGGAAATCAGCTGAAGATATTGTGGGCAGTCATGATAGATTTTTTTTTTTTCCTGTGTAGAAAGACAGTATGGGAAATTATGAAATTGCCTGTTTTGACTCAGAGACTTTCAAGGATAACCATGTTCTTCTCTGCTAAGAGCCACTTAAGTGTTCCCCATCACAAGTCCTATGAGAGCAGTCACCCTGTCATCAGCAACCAGGTGCAGTTCCACAGAGAATGGAGCCTGAGAGCTGCCCCAGGGACAAGAGTGGAATAAGATGCTCTCCCATCCACCATTGCTTCTTCCTGCAAATGCCAGAACACAACTTGGTTAAAATCTAAAATGCTTCTGGCTTCTACAACTATCATGTAAGCACTAGCACCCAGTTTACACCCTAAATTTTGGCACAAGCATTAAATCTATTGAAGCATCCATGACTGGACACAAAATTTGGGTCAGGATCTCCAAACTTTCATTTTACATGTTTGAATAGATGCCTAGCCTTTCTTTGATCACCACTTACCATCATAAATTGAGTCCTACAAAGCAAGAAATTATACAAATAATATCAAAATACAAGAGCTGTCTAGGGAGACCTAGTGAAAAAGACAACAGGAAACAAGAAGCATAAGCAGGTGAGGTAGGTGCTCTCTGTAGGTACACTTTGCAGTATTCATCTATATCCTGGGCAACTTTGAATTTTCCATATCTCTGAAATGAAATATTCCTGATGGAACAGCTTGCTAAAGGCATTGGTTCTCAAATTTTTGGTCTCAGAATCCCTTTACATTCTTAAAAATTATTGACTACCCCAAAGAATTTTTATATGGGCAGTATCTATCAATATGTATCAAATTAGAAATTAAAAAGTTTAAATATTCATTCATTTGTCACCATATTAATATAAATTACATTGTATACTTTAACATAACATATTGTTATGAATGATAACTATTTTCAAAACCAAAATAATATGCATGATAAAAGTGGCATTGTTTTATATTTTTGCAAATCTGTTTACACCTGGCTAATAAAAGACAGCTGAACTCGCTCATCTGCTTCTCTATTTAATCTGCTGTGACATCATGTATCATGTTGCCTCTGGAAAATCCCACTGTATGCTCATGAGACAGCAGGAGAGAAAAGGCGAATAATGCATTAGTACTCTTCTTGCACCTTGACTCTGGCTGTCTGCACAAGCCCACTTGTACTCAGCATCCCGTGTACACACCTTGCAAGCAATGGGTCTGACCTCCAGATTACCAGCTGAATGGATCTCAACAGTTACCATTACAGTTGGGACAGCTGCAATTGGTTTTCAAGCTTACAAAAGATTTTATGTTAAATATCACTGCAGCAAATCTATAGTAAACCTTCACATGCAGAAAGACAACCCCAATGTGTACTGCCATTGTTGGAGGTCCAAAAAGTTCCCATTCTGTGATGGATTCCATACAAAATACAACAAAGAGATGAGGCAACACAGGACCTCTGATCATTAAGAGAAAAGAAGTTGAAATAGGCAGTTTTGATGCTACAAACCAATGTCATGATGTTACCTGATGATTTAACTAGAATGACTACCATTGCTGCCTAATGTACCTCCTCTGGGTTCTAGATGTGGTATATTGCAAACTACAGCTTTCACAGTCACAGCATTTGCCTTACCCATTGAATCATCATGGTGCACACTTGTTTAAATACAAAAAAAAAGGGAAAAGGGGAAACCAACCTCATCGCCTGGGTTTTTTTTTTTTTTTTTTTTTTTGTCTTATAAGGATCTGTTTCTTTACATTTAAAATAATGACATTAGAATATAGTCGTATGTTTAAGTTAACATATTAAATTATTCTCAAAATAGAAAAAAGAAAAGAAAAACAGTTTTGGCCTCACAGCTGCCCCAAAGGATCCCTGATCACACTTTGAGAACTACTGGCTTAAGGGATCAAATTTGTCTTAAATCAGGGCTGTATAGCATATGTAGTGTCTGTATATGGCTTGCAGCTCAAAGGAACAATCTTATGTATCAACAGAGAAAGAGGGTGAAGCAAATCCCTCCCTGGTACCCCTGGGGTAGCCTGTTTCTTTCCCCAGGGGCCAACAACCTGGACTCTGATGGATGGACAAAGTGTAGGGCAATCTCAGAAGGGAATTGCAGTGTAAGATGAAGGGAATTTGGTGGTCTTCCTACTGGAACTTCCCCTTGTACCACCCAAAGGAAAGTCCATCAGAATGGAGGCCTGGCAGCTCCGGCTAGCACAGATGGGACAAGATGACTCACTCTGTAACTGAGGAACACAGGCAAATTTAAAGCCTGTCAGATGACACACATGTGAAGAATAGATATAATAAAAAGAGAAATATTTAATAAATCAAAAACCAAACCTCAGGCCATCGTATGTTCCCAATAGATGCTCCTCCATTTGATGCCCCTGCCAACATGCATGCCCCTGTAAGTTTCTCAGTCTGCAGCCCTACTCATACTTGCAGGAAAACCTGCCTCCTATGGGAGCAGTCTCACTCCCTGGGCCCTTCCAGAGTTTCCAACCTTGAGTGGTGCCCTAGGTTTCAGCCAGGTGAACACAGATAATCCCCTCTCCCAATTAGATTCCTTTGATAGAAAGGAGAGGTGGTTACCAGATGGGAAGGGGATGAGAAGAGTGAAAGGGGAAAAGGGGCACATGTACAGTGACAGATGGCAACTAGACTCTTGGTGAACACGATGCAATCTATACAGAAGTTGAAATATAATGATGTACAGTTGAAATGTATATAATGTTATAAAAACCAATGTGCCCTCAATAAATAAATTAATTAATTAATTAAAATCAAAGGAAAGGAGAGGTCAATTACCAATTGTCCTCACCACTCCTAGTGATTTGTTTGGGATGGAGCTATATTTAATCCTTGTACTGTTCCCTATCCCTTGCATAGATGAGTAGGGAAGGATGCCCTATCTAAGAATTTGGTTTGTCCTAAAGTAAATAAAAATTTTTAATTTTGAGGCAGTGGCCAAGTCTTTGCACTACTAAAGAGTGGCTACCAGAGGAAGACAGTCCTGAGATTTGAAAGGGCAGCATAATGGATCCCCATGCCTTCTACATTAAAAAGCCTCCTAGAGAGTGACGTCAGCATCATGGCAGAGTGAGATTCCCCCTTTGAATCTTTTCCCCCTAAGACACAACAAAAACATCATTCACATACCAACAAAGGTCAATCAAACACTACAAAGGAATTCTAAGAGACCCATGCTGTGGTACATCTGATGGTGGGGGGGGGCAGGAAGCACCAAAGGAGTTGAGGAGAGGTAAGATTTATTCCCCCTCTTCATTTGATCAGCAAAGACAGAAAGCATGGCTCACAGATGGGGGGAGGGGAGGCCCTCTGCATGGGAGAGCTATCACCCTCCAGGTGCTCTTACAAACTGTAAAGAGATTCTCACCAGGACATGATGATGAACTGTTGTGGGCAACATCCAAGTGCCGCAGGAGAGCAGATAGCAAGGGAGGAAGGAAGCCCCCAGATGGGCAGGCAAAAGAGAGAGCCCCTCCCTTCACACGCCCTGCACATCAGCACAATCCCTCCAGGGACTGCAGTGGGCTCAGAAAACACAGCTCATGACCTCCATCCAGTGGCAGCAAGTGGAAACTGCAGGACCAGATATACTCAAGATGAGAAATAGCAAAGGAAACTCAGCCAGCTCTGTGCAAAAGTATCTTAAGTCTCCAGACCAAGAGGAAATGACAAACATCCAGAAACCAACCCTGAAGGCACAGAAATCTATAACCTAAACAACACAGAATTCAAAAATAGCTATCATAAAAACCCTCAATGAATTACAAGAGAGCACAGAGAGACAATTCAATGAATTCAGGAATTGCTTCACAAAAGAGATTGAAACCATAAAGAAAAACCAGTCAGAAATATTGGAGATGAAAAACACAATGGACAAGACAAAGGAAAACCTGGAATCTTTAAAGAGCAGAACTGACAATATGGAGGAAATAATTAGCATTGTCAAGGATAGCCATGCAGAAATGCTCCAGATAGAGGAGGAGACAGAAGTAAGACTAAAAAGGAATGAAGAAATTCTTCAAGAAATATCAGACTCAATTAGGAAAATTACTATAAGGATAATAGGTATTCCAGAAGGAGAAGAAAGGGAAAAAGGAGCAGAGCATTTGTTCAAAGAAATAATAGCTGAGAACTTACCAAGCCTGGGGAAAGAGTTGGAAATAACAGTGAATGAAGTCAATAGATCACCTAAATATATAAAAAGGAAAAGACCAACTCCATGGCATATAGTAGCAAAGATCTCAAGTCAATGACAAAGAAAAAGTATTAAGGGCAGTGAAACAAAAAACCAAAGTAACATACAAAGGAAACCCCATCGGGTTCTCAACTGATTTCTCAACAGAAACTCTACAGGCTAGGAGAGACTGGAATTATATAGTCAAAATCCCAAAAGACAAAAACCTTCAGCTAAGAATAATTTATCCACTGAAAATATCCTTCAAATATGATAGAGAAATAATAACTCTCCCTGATAAACAAAAGCTAAGGGAGTTCATCACCACAAGACCCCCACTACTAAGAAATACTAAAGAAGGCCCTTAGGCCTGAATAAAAAACAAAGGAGAAAGGGGATACAAAGTTTTGAGCAAGGAGAAAAACAAGGAGACTAAACCAGAAAAATTGCAATTGGAAAACATCAAAAATGAATTTAAACTTATCACTGTAAACACACACTCACAACACAAGATGGAATAAGTAGTGACAACAACAAGTTAGAAGAGGAAGAGGAAAGGGATTGAATCAGCTTAGTCTAAGGAAACAAAAGGCATCAGAAAAGGGACTATCTCATCCATGAGATTTTTTATAGAAACCTCACGGTAACCACTAAACAAATAACCAGAATAGAACCTCATATGACAAAGAGAAAACTAAGAGAATCATCATGCAGAACTACCAAACTGAATTGGCAGTCCAAAACACATGGGACAAGAAATGAAGGAAATGCAAGAGAACCAGAAAATGAATGACAAAATAGCAACACTAAACCCTCATATATCAATAATCACCCTAAATATAAATGGATTTAATTCTCAAATCAAAAGACACAGACTGGCGGGATGGATTAAAAACCAAGATCCAACAATTTGCTGCCTCCAGGAAATAGATCTTAGCTCTAAAGACAAACACAGACTCAAAGTAAGAGGATGGAAGAAAATACTCCAAGCTAATGGCAAACACAAGAAAGCAGGAGTTGCCATACTTATATCAAACAAAGTAGACTTCAAGACTAAAAAGTTAATGAGAGGCAAAGAGGGGCAATATATAATGATAAAAGAGACACTTCACCAAGAAGACATATCATTTATAAATATCTATGCATCCAACACAGGAGCACCAAAGTACATAAAACAACCATTAAAAAACCTAAAAGGAGATATTAACAACAACACAATAATGGTAGGAGATCCCTTAGATCGATGGATAGATCAGACAGAAAGTCAATAAGGAAATAATGGACTTAAACAAAAAACTAGATGAGATGGACTTAATAGATATATACAGAACACTCCACCCCAAAACAGCAGATTACACATTCTTCTCAAGTGCACATGTAACATTCTCAAGGATAGACCATACATTAGGAAA
This sequence comes from Tapirus indicus, assembly GCA_031878705.1. NCBI lineage: Eukaryota > Metazoa > Chordata > Mammalia > Perissodactyla > Tapiridae > Tapirus > Tapirus indicus. The sequence continues at coordinate 63,508,318 of CM062917.1, read as the reverse complement.
CAAGGCAAACCTCTATAAATTTAAGATTGAAATCATTACAAGCATCTTTTCTGATCATTATGCTATGAAAATAGAAATCAACTGTAAGAAAAAAACTGGGAAAGGGACAAACAGGTGGAGACTAAACAACATGCTACTGAACAACCAATGGGTCATTCGTGAAATTAAAGGAGAAATCAAAAACTATCTGGAGACAAATGAAAATGAAAATACACCATACCAACTCATATGGGATGCAGGAAAAGCAGGCCTGAGAGGGAAATACATAGCAATACAAGCCCACCTTAGCAAACAAGAAAAATCCCAAATAAATAACCTTAAACTACACCTAACAGAATTAAAAAAAGAAGAACAAACAAAACCCCAAATCAGCAGGAGGGAAATAATAAAAATCAGAGCAGAAATAAATGAAATAGAAACTGAAAACAGTAGAAAGGATCAATGAAACAAAGAGCTGGTTCTGTGAGAAGACAAACAAATTGACAACCCTTAGCCAGACTCACCAAGGAAAAAAGGGAGAAGACTCAAATAAATAAAATTAGAAATGAAAGAGGAGAAATTACAACAGATACCACAGAAATACAAAGGATTGTTAGTGAATACTTTGAAAAACTACATGCTAACAAATTGGACAACCTAGAGGAAATGGGTAAATTCTTGCACGCATACAACCTTCCAAAACTGAATCAAGAAGAAATAGAGAATCTGAATAGACCAATAACAAGTAAAAGGATTGAAACAGTACTCAAAAACCTCCCAAAAAATAAAAGTCCAGGACCAGATGGCTTCCCTGGAGAATTTTACCAAACATTCAAAGAAGATTTGATACCTATCTTTCTTTGACTATTCCAAATAACAGAGGAAGATGGAATACTTCCTAACACATTCTACAAGGCCAACATCACCATGATACCAAAGGCAGACAAGGACAAGACAAAGAAGGAAAACTACAGGCCAATATCGCTGGTGAACAAAGATGCAAAAATCCTCAACAAAATATGGACAAACCGAATACAGCAATACCTCAAAAAAATCATACACCATGATCAAGTGGGATTTATACTGGGGACATAGGGATGGTTCAACATCTGCAAATCAATCAACATGGATACACCACATTAACAAAATGAAGAATAAAAACCACATGATCATTTCATTTGATGCAGAGAAGGCATTTGACCAGATACAACCTCCATTTATGATAAAAACTCTCAACAAAATAGGTATTGAATGAAAGTACCTCAATGTAATAAGGGCCATATATGACAAACCTACAGCTAACCTCCTACTCAATGGGGAAAAACTGGAAGCCATTCCTTTGAGGACAGGAACAAGACAAGGGTGCCCAGTCTCACCACTCTTATTCAACATAGTACTGGAGGTTTTGGCCAGAGCAATTAGGCAAGAAAAAGGAATTAAAGGACTCCAAATAGGCAATGAAGAAGTGAAGCTCTCACTTTTCTCACACAACATGATCTTATACATAGAAAATCCAAAAAAGTCCATTGGAAACTCCTAGAAATAATCAACTACTACAGCAAAGTGGCAGGGTAAAAAATCAAGTTTCAAAAATCGTTGCATTTCTATATGCTAATGATGAACTAATAGAAAGAGGACTCAAAAAGACAATCCCATTTACAATTGCAACAAAAAGAATAAAATATCTGGGAATAAATTTAACCAAGGAGGTGAAAGACCTACACAATGAAAACTATAAGACACTATTGAAAGAAATCAATGAAGACAAAAAGAAATGGAGAACTATTCCATGCACATGGATTGGAAGAATAAACATAGTTAAAATGTCCATACTACCTAAAGCAATCTACAGATTCAATGCAATTCTGATCAGAACCATGACATTCTTCACGGAAATAGAACAAAAAATGCTGAAATTCGTATGGGGCAGCAAAAGACCCCAAATAGCTAAAGCAATCCTGAAAAAAAAGAACAGAGCTGGAGGCATCACAATCCCTGATTTCAAAATATACTACAGAGCCATAGTAATCAAAACAGCCTGGTACTGGTACAAAAATAGACACACAGATCACTGGAATAGAATTGAAAGCCCAGAAATTAAACCACACACCTATGGACAACTAATATTCGACCAAGGAGCAAAGAACATACAATGGAGAAAGGGAAGTCTCTTCAATAAATGGTGCTGGGAAAATTGGACAGCCATATGCAAAAGAATGAAAGTAGACCATCTTCTATCGCCATACACAAAAATCAACTCAAAATGGATTGAGGACCTGAAACTATAAAACTCCTGGAAGAAAATATAGGCAGTACACTAATTGACATTGGTCATAAATGGATCCTTTCAGATTCCATGTCTACTCGAACAAGAGAAACAAAAGAAAAAATAAACAAGTGGGACTTCATCAGACTACAGAGCTTCTACAAGGCAAATTAAACCAGGATCAAAATGAATAGACGACCCACCAGCTGGGAGAAAATACTTGTAAATCATATATCTTAGAAGGGATTAATCTCCATAATATATAAAGAACTCACACAACTGAACAACAAAAAAACAAACAACCTGATCAAAAAATGGGCAGAGGATATGAACAGATATTTTTCGAAGGATGATATACAGATGTCCAACAGACACATGAAGAGATTTTCAACATCGCTAATCATCAGGGAAACACAAATCAAAACTATGCTAAGATATCACCTTGCCCCCGTTAGAATGGCTATAATCACCAAGACAAAAACAGCAAATTTTGGAGAGGTTGTGGAGAAACGGGAACACTAATTCACTGCTAGTGGGAATGCAAACTGGTGCAACCTCTATGGAAAACAGTATGGAGATTCCTCAAAAAATTAAAAATAGAAATACCTTATGATCCAGCAATCCCACTCTTGGGCATCTACCCAACTGACATGAAATCAACCATCCCAAGAGGCTTATGCACCCCTACGTTTATTGCAGCATTATTCACTATAGCCAAGAAGTGGAAGCAACCCAAGTGTCCCTCGACTGATGAGTGGATAAAGAAGATGTGATATGTATATACAATGGAATACTACTCAGCCAGAAAAAAACACAGAATTGTCCCACTTGCAACAACATGGATGGACCTAGAGGGTATTACGTTAAGTGAAATAAGCCAGAGTGAGAAGGACATACACTACACCACATGATTTCACTCATATGTGGAATGTAAACTAACACATGGACAGAGAGAACTGGTTGGTGGTCACCAGGGGGAAGGGGGATGGGGGTGGGCACAACGGGTGAAGGGATGTATTCATATGGTGATGGACAAATAATAATGTAGAACTAAAACCCCACAATGTTATAAACTATTAAGACATCAATAAAAATTAAAAAAAAAAATTTTAAAGCCTCCTGGAGATAGGAGAGTAAAGAAAGGGAACTGTCATTTCTGTGCAAAACAGTGTTAGTAAAATCTTCACTGAGGGCAGGAGACCTGAAGATCCCACAGCACTTAGGAAAACATATCAATTCCTTAAATGGGGTTTACATTTTTTAGTCTTTGAAAATATTGGTTGTTCTTAGGACAAGTTTGTGTACTTGCCAACAGTTGTCCACAAGTACCCACCAGAGTTTAAGAATGATAAAAACTGGGGCCGCCCGGTGGCGCAGCGGTTTAGTCCGCGCTTGGCAGCCCGGGGTTTGCGAGTTCGGATCCCGGGCGCCCGCCAACGCACTGCCTGTCAGCCATGCCGTGGTGGTGTCCCATATAAAAGTGGAGGAAGATGGGCACAGATGTTAGCCCAGAGCCAGTCTTCCTCAGCAAAAAGGGGAGGATTGGCAACAGATGTTAGCTCAGGGCTGGTCTTCCCCACAAAAAAAAAAAAAAAAAGAATGATAAAAACTATCTTCACCTCACACCAGGGGTAGAGAGAGATCAAAGGTCACCAGGCTTAACACAGCAAAGCCAGCAGTGGATGTTTCTGCTGCACCTGCCTGTAGTGCCAGAGTGTAAATAACTCAGGCTTTTGGGGAACATCTGCTGTGGGTTTTTTGTCTAGTGAAGTCCCTGAGGTGGGAGAGGGATGGCTTTTAAGGCAAGTGAACATCAGTAGTTAAGGGATTGAATATCCTACACAGTGAAGGCATGGAAATTTGGGAGCAGTGAGGAAATGTCCTTCACTGAGAGTGGGAGAAAGATGGCCCCCTGGGGACCTGGGAATGAAGCAGGAAGTGGAGCATGCCCACAAGGGATGCTGCTGTACCAGGCATCCTGTTATATTAGGTCTGTTTCCTTGAACTCTGAGGATAGTTATGCTTATTAACCCCTTTAAAGTTGTGTTACTGCACAAAAGGGCATGATCTGCTTGCCACAAGATAAAAGCCAATCATCAAGAGGCAAAGTGGTGGCAGAGAAAGGGCATTTTATTACAGCTTGCTAGCAAGAGGGAAGATGGCTGACCAATGTCCAAAAGAACCATCTTAAGAGGGGCACAGAATCTTGAAGCAAGTATATAGGCCACTGGGTTACAGGAAAGGGTGTTTAGGAATGTTGACCCTCTGGTGTTAATGACTGTGAGTGGCCACACCAAATAGACTCTCTGTCTGGGAATCATCACATTCCTAAGAACTCAAAAGAAGTTATCATCTTATTGTAACTGGGAGGTACCTGCACAAGCAGGGGTTGTAAAATCTACAGAACAGTTAGATCTCCTGGAGGATGCATATCCAGCTGGGTTAGTTAGCCAGAGGTCATTCAAAGTTACAATGTGGTTTCTTTTCTACAATATGGCTTCCCTTATGTCAACCTTGTGTTGAGCCAGTATCAATTTCCCCCTTTTATTTTTTGTTCCTCAATCTTGAGGGACATCCTGTTGATGAGGGGCACAGATTGCTCCATCTCATTGAACCAGTCTCTTAGTAAGATGGTGATGTAGGTGGACACCCAAATTTAGGCCTATATTGTGTAAGCAAGTAACCAGGTATTTAATAAGAAGTATTTCTAGAGAGACAAAAGAAAAACAAAGTTAATCATGGAAGCAAATTATAAACCAGTTTCTGAGCCCAGGGGGAAGCCAGTTAAAAGACTTCCAGATGTCAGAGTCGAAGCATCTTTTGTGGTTTGAAATGCCTCTGATGATGTCATCAGGTATTCAGGTAGCTTTCTGAGTGGCTTACGCAGCAATAGACATGAATCTCTCTTAAGTTTACATTGATTCCACCAGTTTCAGTTTGTAAGGCTTCAGGAAATAGGGCAGGTTCAGTTCTCACTGATTCCAAATGAAAATGATGGAAAAAATCAAAAGCGTTAGTTTGGAGATTTGCAGCCAGATATTTCAGGAGACTAGGAGAAATCAGGATCCAGTCCAGTTAACAGATATAAAAGAAAAACCTCAAAGTTGATTAACAGAACTAGAATCTAATATCCATGAATGAATACTATAGTTTCTACTGAAACAATTTTTCTCTCTAAAATCACCCTCATTTATTATAAAAGATAGCCAAATTAAGACTAACTGGTTTGCAAAATAAGTCTAGTTTCAATAAAACTTGATTTAATTATTTACATAAGTGCACAAAAATAGCCATTGATCATATTGGCTCTTTTAAATGTGTTTTGCTGGAACTTTTTATAAGGAATCTCAGATTGAACTTTAAAGGCCTCCCGAGGCCAGGAAAGCCAAGCCAAGGATTTCACATCAGGATTCATCTGCAATACTTTAGATTTGGATGAATTCCTCTCTTTTCTTGAGCTTACCCAAAATATTGAGGTTCGTTGCACTTGCCAGATAATTGATATTCTTTACTTACCCAGTATGGTTGCTGGGAACCCTGTAAACAAGGTACCAGGCAAATATTTCCAAGTGGCTTTATTCCAGAAAGTCAACCTTTATTCCTCAAAAGCTGTCTTGTCATTTCTGAGTCTGTATGTTTCTCTAAAATATGACATTCCAATCAAAACCTTGGTAATATAGCCAAAGTTTCCAATTGTATCCTGTTATAAGGAGAAGAGATTCTTATTGAACTTATGCAAATAACTATATTGCCATGAAAACAATGCTCACTCACTAAGAGTTTCCAAATTCGGGAGGGATCAGGTAGGGAGAAAAAATAAATGTTTCAGTTCTGCCTACAAAGGTATAATTTACTAAATTGCTACAAGTCATAGCTTGAAAGAAAAGAGAAAAAGATTTCTTTAAATCTGGAAAAAACCAAAACATTAAAAAATCAGCAATATCTCAACAAAAGGTCATAAAAATTATAATCATCTTCATCAGCTCATTCAGTCCCATATAATTAACTCTTAATCTTAATTTTCTGTTAGCAGTTTCATGAGGTCATCAGTTTCTCTGTTAGAGTTCTGTCATTTCTTACCCAGTTCAGTTTTGCGATCTGAAAGTTTACCAGAAACCTGTATTCTAGAGTGTCAGAGTCCTTTCCATGAATCTCTCTGAAGATGAAACACATTTGCAAAAGCATCAGAGTAAAACAATAAGAGCATGTAAACAACAAAAGACTTAAAAATGACAATTGACAAAGATATCTGGTTATTTCTGTGACATACAAAACTTTAAGATAATAAGTAGAATTATGACTGATAACCAGGAGAGATCAGAATTCTAGGAATGTTATATAATTTTTAAAACACTTATATCAATAACATTTACTCACATAATACCATAGGTCTCTTTGAAACAATGCTTAGTTATCCATTTAATCAAACTGACAACAGAAACAGTCAAGGGCAAACAGCATTAAAACAGTCAAAAGAAAATCTTAATAGAGAGAACTCAGTCTTTTTGAACACAGGAAATTATTTTAGCAAAACAAAGGTTTTCTGTCTTTTTAGGTAAACTTACTCAAAAGTAAAGAAAAACCTTTTATAACCTCTTTATCAAGAGCAGACTAAATGACCAGGAAAATTATCCTTTTAAGAAAGAGAAAGCCAAATTCTAATTTTTGTACTTGTTTACTTCTGATATTAAAACTTATTCATTTAATCAAATTTAAATTAAACTTAGCCAACTTGACCATGCACAAAATTCTTTCTTGGGGTTCCCCTTCCACAAACCTCTTATAACTTTCTTTCTACATTCAGAATTTGTCACAAGTTTTCCCCCCTTTTTTCTTTCCTAGTACTTTAGGACAAATTTATCTCTGTTTTTTTTTTTTAACAAAACTACAAAATTCTCTCTTCTTTATACCTTCTCTACTGAAAACATACATCTTACTTTCCTTCAATAAAATATGTTTTCCTTATAAATTTTTAGTAGAATTTTTAACCCTTACAGATCTTAGAGAAAACTAAAAATAAGCAATTATGAACTGTATTTTACATTAGCATTGTGTGGCTTGGCAAATTCATAAATACTTTTTTTAATTTCTAGAAACATGCTGGTAGGTAAACCAGATTTAATAACTAATGTCTAACATTCTGTCTTATTTGGAAATGATCTAGATACTCAATGAATTTTTATTATTCAGTTTAACCTAGCAAACTTCAATGTTTCTGGTCACCAAAGAGATTTTGGAAGCTATTTTAAGCACTCATGCCATAAACTATAATTATTGCTAAAAGTTTACCTATAAACTCTTCTCACTTACATCTAGACCGTTTGTTTGTAACAATCATTTAGATTACTCACAAAAACTTCATGTGACACTAAAGCAGTTAGCCATCACCTTAAATTATTTTAAGTACATACATCATAACACAGAATCATTGTGAAAATGTTTCCCCCCAAACTTTTACCCTTTTTACATTTATTCAGTTTACCTGAATAATTTCCAATAATTACTTAGATTGCCTACAAAACTTCATAAGACACTAGACAAAACTAGCCATCATTTTTTTTTTTTTTTTTGTGGGGAAGACCAGCCCTGAGCTAACATCTGTTGCCACTCCTCCCCTTTTTGCTGAGGAAGACTGGCCCTGGGCTAACATTGTGCCCATCTTCCTCTACTTTATATGGGACGCCGCCACAACGTGGCTGACAGGCAGTGCGTCGGCGGGCGCCCGAGATCCAAACTCACGAACCCCGGGCTGCCAAGCGCGGACTAAACCGCTGCGCCACCGGGCGGCCCCTATCATTTTAAGTTATTATTTTTGCTACCCAGTTTTGTAGTAGAGATAACATCAGCTTATTTGACCATAAACATGGAATAAAGGCTGCATGTCTGCATCACAGCCAATGCTGATAACTCTGAGGACAAGTTATTTTAATCAAACCAACAATCTTAAATAAGCTTTCAGTTATCAAAGACTATATCATGTTAGTCTAGGACGTCAGCATCATGGCGGAGTGAGATTCCCTCTTTGAATCTCTGCCCCCTACGACACAACAAAAACATCATTCACATTCCAACAGAGCTCAATCAAACACTACAAAGGACTTCTGAGAAACCCCTGCTGCCATACATCGGACGGTGGAGGCGCGGGAAGCCCAGGAGAACGGGAGGAGAGGTAGGAGGTTGTACTCCCCCTCCCCAATCGATCAGCAAAAACAGCACGGTTCGCGGACAGAGGGGGGAGGGGCGGCCCACAGCGGGGAAAACTAGTGCCATCCAGGTGCTCTCACAGACTGTCGCCAGATCCCCACGGGGAAGCGACGACGGACTGTTTAGGGGGTGTAGCAAACACCCTAAGAGAGCCAGAAAGGAAACCCCCGGGTCAAGCAGGAAAAAGAGAGGACCCCTCCCACCACACACCCGGCGTTTCAGCATAATCCCTCCGGGGGCTGCAGCCGCCTCAGAGCAAACCACTCGCGATCACCATCTAGTGGCAGCAGGGGGAAACTGCAGGACTAACTTTAATCATGAGGGGTAAAAATAAAGCCGTCCCCGTCGGATCCTTGCGAAAATATGTCAGGGCTACAGACCAAAAGGAAAATGACAAACACCCAGAAACCAACCTGAAGGCACAGAATTTGATAACCTGAATGAGAGAGAATTCAAAATAGCTATCATAAACAAGCTCAACGAAATACAAGAGAACACACAGAAACAAATCAACGAATTCAGGGATTATGTCACAAAAGAGATTGAAACCCTAAAGAAAAACCAATCAGAATTATTGGAGATGAAAAACAAAATCAACGAGATAGTGGAAAAAATGGAGTCTTTAAAGAGCAGAACTGACAATATGGAGGAACGAATTAGCACTATTGAGGATAGCCACGCAGAAATGCTCCTGGTAGAGGAGGAGAGAGAGCTAAGACTAAAAAGAAATGAAGAAATTCTTCGAGAAATATCAGACTCAATGAGGAAAAGCAACATAAGGATAATAGGTATTCCAGAAGGAGAAGAAAGAGAAAAAGGAGCAGAGAGTTTGTTCAAAGAAATAATAGCTGAGAACTTCCCCAACCTAGGGAACAAGAGGGAAATAACAGTGAATGAAATCAATAGATCACCTAAATATATAAACAGGAATAAAAAATCATCTCGCCACATAGTAGCAAACTTGAAGAATACCCGTGACAAGGAAATAATATTGAAGGCAGCTAAACAAAAAAACAAAATAACATACAAAGGAAACCCCATCAGCCTCTCAGCTGATTTCTCGACAGAAACTCTACAGGCTAGGAGAGACTGGAATGATATATTCAAAATCATGAAAGACAAAAACCTTCAGCCAAGAATAATTTATCCAGCAAAAATATCCTTCAAATACGATGGAGAAATAATAACTCTCCCTGATAAACAAAAGCTAAGAGAGTTCGTCACCACAAGACCCCCACTACAAGAAATGCTCAAGAAGGCCCTTAGGCCTGAAAAAAAACAAATGAGAAAGGGGATACAAAGATTTCAGCAAGGAGAAAAGCAAGGAGACTAAACCAGAACAAAATACAGTTGGAAAACATCAAAAATTAATTCAAGCTCATCACTGGAAACACACATTCATGACACAATCTGGAATAAAGAGATAACAAATAAGGAGGGGAAGAGGTAAGGGATTGAACTGACCCAGCCTCAGGAAAAAGGAGGCATCTGAAAATGTACTTTCTTATCCAGGAGATCGCTTATATAAACCGCACGGTAACCACTAAACAAACAACCAGAAGAGAACCACACATGACAAATAAAGAGAAAACCAAGAGAATGAGCATGCAGAAATACCAAATTGAATTTGCAGTCCGAAACACAAGGGACAAGAAACGAAGGAAATGCAAAAGAACCAGAAGATGAACAATAAAATAGCAACATTAAACCCTCATATATCAATAATCACTCTAAATGTAAATGGATTGAATTCTCCAATCAAAAGACACAGAGTGGCAGGATGGATTAAAAACCAAGATCCAACAATCTGCTGCCTCCAGGAACCACATCTCAGCTCTAAAGACAAACACAGACTCAAAATAAAAGGATGGAAAACAATACTCCAAGCTAATGGCAAACAAAAGAAAGCAGGAGTAGCCATACTTATATCAGACAAAGTAGACTTCAAGATAAAAAAGGTAATGAGAGACAAAGAAGGGCAATATATAATGATAAAAGGGATACTTCACCAAGAAGACATAACACTTATAAATATCTATGCACCCAACACAGGAGCACCAAAGTACATAAAACAACTGCTAAAAAGCCTTAAAGAAGATATTAACAATAACACAATAATAGTAGGGGATCTTAATACCCCCCTTACATCAATAGATAGCTCATCCAGACAAAAAGTCAATAAGGAAATAATGGACTTAAATGAAAAACTAGACGCAATGGATTTAATAGATATATACAGAGCACTCCACCCAAAAAAAGCAGAGTACACATTCTTCTCAAGTGCACATGGAACATTCTCAAGGATAGACCATATATTAGGAAACAAGGCAAACCTCTATAAATTTAAGAAGATTGAAATCATTACAAGCATCTTTTCTGATCATAATGCTGTGAAACTAGAAATCAACTGCAAGGAAAAAACTAGGAAAGGGACAAAGATGTGGAGACTAAACAACATGCTACTGAACAACCAATGGGTCATTGATGAAATTAAAGGAGAAATCAAAAGCTATCTGGAGACAAATGAAAAGGAAAATACACCATACCAACTCATATGGGATGCAGCAAAAGCAGTCCTGAGAGGGAAATTCATAGCAATACAAGCTCACCTTAACAAACAAGAAAAATCCCAAATAAATAACCTTAAATTGCACCTAACAGAGTTGGAAAAAGAAGAACAGACAAAGCCCCGAATCAGCAGAAGGAGGGAAATAATAAAAATCAGAGCAGAAATCAATGAAATTGAAACCAAAAAAACAGTAGAAAGGATCAATGAAACAAAGAGCTGGTTCTTTGAGAAGATAAATAAAATTGACAAACCCTTAGCCAGACTCACTAAGAAAAAAAGGGAGAAGACTCAAATAAATAAAATTAGAAATGAAAGAGGAGAAATTACAACAGACACCACAGAAATACAAGGGATTATTAGGGAATACTATGAAAAACTTTACGCCAACAAATTGGACAACCTAGAGGAAATGGACAAATTCTTGGACGCGTACAACCTCCCAAAACTGAATCAAGAAGAAATAGAGAATCTGAACAGACCAATCACAAGTAAAGAGATTGAAACAGTAATCAAAAACCTCCCAAAAAATAAAAGCCCAGGACCAGATGGCTTCCCTGGAGAATTTTATCAAACGTTCAAAGAAGATTTAGCACCTATCCTTCTCAAACTATTCCAAAAAATAGAGGAAGATGGAATACTTCCCAACACATTCTATGAGGCCGACATCATGCTGATACCAAAGCCAGACAAGGACAATACAAAGAAGGAAAACTACAGGCCAATATCGCTGATGAACATAGACGCAAAAATCCTCAACAAAATATTGGCAAACCGAATACAGCAATACATCAAAAAGATCATACATCACGATCAAGTGGGATTTATACCAGGGACACAGGGATGGTTCAACATCCGCAAATCAATCAACGTGATACACCACATTAACAAAATGAAGAATAAAAACCACATGATCATCTCAATCGATGCAGAGAAGGCATTTGACAAGATCCAGCATCCATTTATGATAAAAACTCTCAACAAAATGGGTATAGAAGGAAAGTACCTCAACATTATAAGGGCCATATATGACAAACCTACAGCAAACATCCTACTCAACGGGGAAAAACTGAAAGCCATTCCTTTGAGGACAGGAACAAGACAAGGGTGCCCACTCTCACCACTCTTATTCAACATAGTACTGGAAGTTCTGGCCAGAGCAATTGGGCAAGAAAAAGGAATAAAAGGATACCAAATAGGCAATGAAGAAGTGAAACTCTCACTATTTGCAGACGACATGATCCTATACATAGAAAATCCCAAAAATTCCATTGGAAAGCTACTAGAAACAATCAACAACTACAGTAAAGTGGCAGGGTATAAAATCAACTTACAAAAATCAATTGCATTTCTATACACTAACGATGAAAAAACAGAAAGAGAACTCAAAAAGACAATCCCATTTACAATTGCAACAAAGAGAATAAAATATCTGGGAATAAATTTAACCAAGGAGGTCAAAGACCTATACAATGAAAACTATAAGACACTATTGAAAGAAATCGAGGAGGACATAAAGAAATGGAAAAATATTCCATGCACATGGATTGGAAGAATAAATATAGTTAAAATGTCCATTCTACCTAAAGCAATCTACAGATTCAATGCAATCCCAATCAGAATCCCAATGTCATTCTTCACGGTAATAGAACAAAAACTACTGAAATTCGTATGGGGCAACAAAAGAGCCCGAATAGCTAAAGCAATTCTGAAAAAAAAGAACAAAGCTGGAGGCATCACAATCCCTGATTTCAAAATATACTATAAAGCTACAGTAATCAAAACAGCATGGTACTGGTACAAGAATAGACACACAGATCAATGGAACAGAATTGAAAGCCCAGAAATAAAACCACACACCTATGGACAGCTAATCTTCGACAAAGGAGCAAAGAACATACAATGGAGAGAGGGAAGTCTCTTCAATAAATGGTGCTGGGAAAATTGGATAGCAACATGCAAAAGAATGAAAGTAGACCATCTCCTATCACCATATACAAAAATCAATTCAAAATGGATCAAAGACCTGAAAGTGAGACCTGAAACTGTAAAACTCCTGGAAGAAAATATAGGCAGTACACTAATTGCGATTGGACATAAAGGGATCCTTTCAGATTCCATGTCTACCCGGACAAGGGAAACAAAAGAAAAAATAAACAAGTGGGACCTCATCAGACTAAAGAGCTTCTACAAGGCAAATGAAACCAGGATCAAAATGAATAAACAACCCACCAGCTGGGAGAAAATATTTGCAAATCGTTTGTCTGACAAGGGATTAATCTCAGTAATATACAAAGATCTCATACAACTGAGCAACAAAAAACCAAACAACCCGATCAAAAAATGGGCAGAGGATATGAACAGACATTTTTCCAAGGAAGAGATCCAGATGGCCAATAGACACATGAAAAGATGTTCAACATCACTAATCATCAGGGAAATGCAAATCAAAACTACACTGAGATATCACCTTACACCGGTTAGAATGGCTATAATCACAAAGACAAATAACAACAAATGCTGGAGAGGTTGTGGAGAAACGGGGACCCTCATTCACTGCTGGTGGGAATGCAAACTGGTGCAGCCTCTATGGAAAACAGTATGGAGAGTCCTAAAAAAATTAAAAATAGAAATACCGTATGATCCAGCAATACCACTCCTGGGCATCTACCCAATGGACGTGAAATCAACCATCACAAGAGGCATATGCACCCCTATCTTCATTGCAGCATTATTCACTATAGCCAAGAAGTGGAAGCAACCAAGTGTCCCTCAACTGAAGATTGGTTAAAGAAGATGTGGTATATACATACAATGGAATACTACTCAGCCATAAGAAAAGACACAATTGTCCCACTTGCAACAACATGGAAGGACCTAGAGGGTATTATGTTAAGTGAAATAAACCAGAGAGAGAAGGACAGACACTGCATGAACTCACTCATATATGGAATATAAGTGAACACACGGACAGAGAGAACTGATTGGTGGTTACCAAGAGGAAGGGGGGTGGGGAGGGCACAAGGGGTGAAGGGTTACATCCACAAGGTGACAGACAAAAATGTACAACTAAAACCCCACAGTGTTATAAACTAAGACATCAATAAAAAAAAAAAAAGACTATATCATGTTAACTTGAAAGACATTTGGTTAGTTTCTATAACATTTATATAAGTGCTTACTTTAAGCCAATTGAATAGAGCTTTTTAGAAATTATGCCATACGGAGGTAAAATATCACACATATAACATGCACGTAGAAACACACACACAGAGACTGTACAGGTATTGTTTTAAAATTACTGCCATGAATCAGGTACAAGGCTCCTTAGTTATGAATCCAAATTTTGTTTTAAGCCTTTTTTACCAATATTTGTGGAGAAGACACTCAAGATGCTAGATTTTTGGCGAGAGTGCTCTTATGGCCATTTTTCTTGCTTGTTCCTTCTTTTGTTCCTTCAGTTTTAGGAATTAGTGATGAGCTAGATAACAGTTCCCTGAGGCAAGGCCATAATCCTTTTTTGAGATAAAGGAAGTGGGTGGAATCTGAACTGCCTCTAGAACTGCATCTCCAGTCTTGCAAGGATTTTTTTTTTAATGGACAATTGCTCTTAATTTCTCAGAAATTGGGTTGTAACTTAAATGACATTATAGGTTGATCTATCTGTCCAACTGTATCACAAAGGCCCAGAGAAACCACTTAACTTTTCTCCAAGATGGAGTTTCTGGGTATGTTTGGCTTATCCATTTTTAACATCCCAATATCTACAAGCATTTATGGCTTAACTATGGATGCAAGAGGCCTCCCTAAAAGAGAGTGCAAAAGAAGCAGCCCTCACAAGATCCAGGAAGTTTTCTTCCAAAAATAGCCCAAGAAAGCAAAGGCTTCTGCTGCACAGGTGTTCGTGCACTAATAAACAACAAAGGTTGAGACAAAGGCCCCAGATGGACAGGGACCCCTCATGACCAAAGAGGTCACAAAGCCAAGGTCTCAAAACTTAGCACTAGACAAAAAGAGGAAAAAAACCTCATCTGATATGCACATTAACAGCTTTAGTTATGCTTTGGGTCTCTCGGAGCCAGACTAATACCTAGGAGGTGCCACAGGGTTGGGGATTGTGTGTGCTTTACAGAGTACCTCATTGTTGCACAGACATTTTCTTGAATGTGGCAGGGGTCCTGTCTCATCTAACCTATTCCATGACCAACTGATCCTTTCACAGGTGACTTCTTGAAGTGGCTAGTGCCCTAATGGCTCTTAACTGCTCAACCCGTGTCCACAAATATTGTGGCCTTTTTAGCTTCCAAGATGCTCTTAGCAACGGCTTCCACCTTATGTGCATACTCCATGGGCAGGCCCTACAGCCCTAAGGCAAAGTCTACTGCAGGCCTGCCCAGACAATGGGCTTATGGAGATGCCTGCATCTTGCTCTATGGTTTTTCCTTTTTATGACAAATTATACAAAAAAACAGAAAAGGAAAAATAGCAGCTATCTCTGAGAGGAGAAGTATAAATATAACGAGTACTCAGTAGCTCATACTACTTACTTGTAGCTAAAAGTCACCCAATTTGGAAAAATGCAGCCTAAGGGGCGACAGGTGGGGATGGATTTAGCATTTCCATTATTTTAGAATTTAGACATCGTTGGTCAAAAGTATATTTATGCTACAGCTAGAATCAGACCATGAAAATTTCAAGCATCCCTGAAATCAAGACCCTTACAATTGAAGGCCCAGCCAAGGCTGTCTTCTAGTGGCCAATGTAATTCCCCTGAGGCTGATGGCAGTTTGGTAGGACTCTTAGCCACAAACAGGAGTGCAATGGGTGTTTCTGTCTGACCACCCCTGACCGCAAAATAGGGTGCAACCATATTTTGTCCAACCATATTTTGGGACCCCTCCCCCAACCTGACAATTATCAAGCCAAGCCCTCATGACACAAGACAGGCGTGGTAAGATTCTGCTGTTCTCCATAAACGTTTATAGCTTCTGGAAACTTGGTTGAACGGTGGAGCCCTTGACTCTTTAAAGATTAAAGATTTTCCCTTGTTCCTTGGTTTGGAGGCTCAAAAAAGAGCCAAAAATGGCCACTGTAATTTTAAATTATCCTGGGTTATCTTGCCAGCTCTTTACACTTATCCCCATTTTAGGGGGCTTTTCCCAAGATGGCTGCAACAAACAGGGTCTCTCTAGGGAAAGGTGTTTAAGGTCTGATAGTGTGCTTGTGGGGACAGCTCCCCCAAGAATAACCAAGGGCTCAGCTCTTTCCCTTACTTGTAGCACCCACAAAGTTTGGGTTATTTGAGCCCAGGACAAGCTGCTGCTGCCAAATGCCTCACCATGAACAATGAGGGCCCGGTAAGATATGTTCTTCAGGTATGGCCCCTATAAGGCTGTTGCATATCACAGGCAAATGCCCTGACACCTCTGTAAAGTCCCCAGTCACCTGGGAATGTACTGGAGGACCAGAGGGAACAGTGCCTCTTTTCTTCAGAGTCACAAGACCCTCTTAAGATTAATCTAAGAGGCAGTTTGTTATGGTCATCGAGAAACTCAGTCCACAAAAAGGCCAATTTTAACAAATAAAACAGTCAGACATAGACAAACAAGAACAGACACCAAAATTAAATACTCTGGGACTCTAACCCAGAGTTTGGGACTCTAACTCAATCCTTTTGAGTGCCCCAGCAGATGTAACCCTTTTATATTGTGTCCCACAATCCCAGCCTTGGGACTTTAACCCAGCAACCAAATCTCACCAGTGGGGCATCTAACCCACTATTCTAATGAGATATTAGACAATTTTAGGCACAGACACATTTTAACGAGGTCACTCACCCAAAAGACGTCTGATCCTAGAGCTGTTTACAGACACAGACACAGACACAAACACAGAAAAACCAGACACCAGTGAACTGGTTTCTAGATTTTGGGTGAAATCCTGTTCCTCTCCCCACTCTGGCAGGTCACCCTATTAACCAGATGGTCCCCTTCTCCAAAAGGGGACTCCAGATGGAGGGGAAGGAAAGTTCTTTGTGGTGCACCTCTGAGGCAACTTACTCTACTCCAGATGTGACCCCATCAGCCTACCAGAAGTAGCCATTTCTTTTTCCACCATAGGGAGCCTTAGGAGACAACCAGCATTGGCATGGGAGAGCAGGAAGGGCAGGTCCCCAAGACAAAGAGGGCCTTTGTAGCTCCCAGGGACTTACCCAACAGGTTGCCCGACTGAGGTCAACTGGCCAAGAGCAGTACTTAAAGTGCTGGCAGAGTCACCAGATTTCTGTTACCACACAAAGGGCACCATCTGCTCACCATGAGACAAAAGCCAATCGTCAAGAGGCAAGATGGTGGCAGAGAAAGGGCATTTTATTACAGCTTGTGAGCAAGAGGGAAGATGGCTGACTAATGTCCAAAAGAACCATCTTAGAGGGGGCAGAGAATCTTGAGGCAGTTATATAGGCCAGTGGGTTATAGGGGAGGAGGGTTAGGAAAGTTGGCCCTCTGGTGTTACTGACTGGGAGTGGCCACACCAGATAGCCTCTCTGTCTTGGGGTCATCACATTCCTAAGGAACTCAAAAGAACAAAGTTATCATCTTATCCTAGCTGGGAGATACACGCATAAGCAGGGGCCATAAAATCTACAGAGCAGTTAGATCTCCTGGAGGGTGCACATCCAGCTGGGTTAGTTAGAGGTCATTCAAAGTTACAATAGGGCTTCTTTTCCACAATGTGGCTTCCCTTATGTCAACCTTGTGTTAAGCTGGAATTGTCACCAAGTGCCTTGAGGAAACTCAAAGGTGGGTTTGGAAGCAATTAACTGTTTTTCCAAGTTGTTTCTTTTCCTTTTGTATGTTACCACCACCATCCTGAAACTGACTAAGTGAGAAACTCAAGGGAGATGTAACCACCAAACGTCTTGAAACTGACCAAGCCTCACCACAAGAGGTGAGCCCACTTGGTTCAGTAACAAAATTGGCGACCCAGATGGAACATAGCCCTTTGTAGTGCCTGTGCCGCTGGCTTCACATCGCTGCCACATGGGGAGACCCAGGAGCCACACTGAGTGCTTTGCTTGGAGGCTTTCTCAGTGGAGGTGAGTGGCGCCAACCCCACAGCACAGCTATAAGAGGTATTTCCTTAAGTTGTCTCACAAATCCTGCCTGTTGGGGCCTGGCTTTGGGGTTCGAGTCCCCACCCAGACGTAGTCTGGTTCAGGGGAGTGAGAGTTCCCTCTGTTGGGAAGGATTGCATGACCCAGCCACTCTGGAAGGGCCAATGCTCAGCTCTGGCAAAATGGGAGCAATCCCTGGTGACTAGTTAGGGGTCAAACCCCATCTGGAGATTGAATCTCATCCGGAGTGACGAGGTGGGGGTTTGAGGCCCCCTGAGGTCACTGAGTCTCTCCTTGTGTTGTGCCTGTGATCTGCGGAGGGGTCCCCTTTGATGGGGTTAAACCCCTCTGGAGGTGCTGAGCCTGGTTTTTGTTTGTTTGTGTGTGTGGTTTTGTCAAAGACACTCGACGTAGCATTTTATCAAGGATGTTCATTTCCACAGTCTGGCCTTTCTGGACTCCTAGGTTTTTTTTCCTCCTTGCCCTCCCTATTGGTGGTCACTGGGTGAGGCCCGGCATCCACCCGTTTTGTGTTCCCTTTAAGAGTTTGGTTGCATGGCCTAGTTTCAGACTATTAGGGTGCCAAACCTCCTCTGGGCACAGCCTTGTGGCATCTGTGTTCAAATAGTTGCGGGTAGTTCCCGGGAGGTTGGAAGTGGACCATGAGAGAAGGCGCCGGAATACGGGGGGAGCAAGCTCCACCCTGGAGGAGAGCCCATTGGGCTGCATCCTCCAGAATTGGAAAGTCTTCAGTTATTCCCCACTGACCTGAGAGCAGATGGTCTTTTTCTATAACACAGCCTGGCCACAATATTCACTGGAGGATGGGGAAAAATGGCCAGAAAGTGGGACCCTAAATGCTAATATCATACTACAATTAGATCTATTTTGCAACAGGACCAAGAAATGGGAAGAAATCCTGTATGTCCAGTGCTTCAAGGCACTATGTCTAAATGAAGGGTTAACAGTTGAATCTAAGACTTCAAAATTACTTCCCACATTACAAGATCTTTCTGACGAGGAGAACCTGCTCCTCCAAATCAGGAACCCTGGGACTAAGAAAAGCCCATTTTAGAGTCCACCTCGCTCAGCTGCTCCAGCTTTGGCCCCACCACTAGGCCAGCTGGTGAGCCCCAAGAGACCTCCACCTTATTCCTGTACCTCACCCCTGCTTAAGCTGGAGGCTGTAACAGGGCCAAACTCTTTACTGTTACCCCCATGAGCACTCCCTCTACTGGGAATTGGACTTCCCAACAACCAAAGACTCTTCGTCCTACTCTCCCAGATAGTACAACTAGATTAGGAACCACTTACAAACCTGGGATATATCCCTTAAGACAGGTGCCTGATGGTGAGGGGAGACTTATTAATGTGTACTTCGCCCTATCTACCTCTGATCTGTGTAATTGGGAGGCACACACTAAAGGACTGAGGGCTGACTCAGAGGAATTCATAAACTTGATAAAGGGAATCTTCTCCACTCATAATCCAACCTGGGCAGATATTCAAAGCCTGTTAACTACCATCCTCACGGCTGAGGAAAAGTCATCTGTTGTGTTAAAAGCTGGAGAATAAGCAGATAATGAATATGACCCGGGATCAGACATTCACAAGCCTAGTGAACAGGCTGTACCAGGGATTGACTTGGGTGGAATCACAACAATCCTGATGATAGAGAAAAGCTAGGACATTTTAGGGGTCTGCTTTTGAAAGCCATGAAAACAGTAAGCCAGGCACCCATTAACTGGTCTAAAGTGAGAGAGGTCCAACAAGGCCCTGAGGAAAACCCCTCCACTTTTTTTCAGAGGCTGCAGGACTGCCTCAGGGGATATTACAAATTGGGACCCGAGGCCCATGGCAATATAGTGGTTCTTAATACCTATTTCATATCTCAAAGTGCTCCAGATATCTGTAGGAAGCTCCAAAAGTTGGCTATAGGTCCTGATACTAATTCTGGACAACTAGTAGAGCCTGCATTTAAGGTGTACAATCACCGGGATGAAGCCGAGGATGAAAAGGAAGACAAAAAGATGAAAAGGCAAGTGCCCTGTTAGCTGTGGCCCTCCAGTCTACTCAAGGTAACCCCAGGGAGAGAAAGAAGATGCCATGTGTGAGTGACCCTGGCCCCTACCGAGGGACCAGAAAGCCACCAACAACGCTGGGGGCTAACCAGTGCACATACTGCAAACAGTAAGGGCACAGGTGTCAGGACTGTCCAAACCATCCCCATAGAGGGAGGGATTGAATAAGAATGAGCTGTGGCAACTTCCCTTGCCTATGGAAGAGAAGTGATGGGGCCCTGGGGCTCCTCAGGTGGCTCTGGGCAACCAAATCCTCATCTCCCCTGAGGAGCCCCGGGTGACATTAACAGTGGGAGGAGAGCATGTTGAATTCTTCCTCAGTACTGGAGCTACCTTCTCAGTGCTGAATATCCAAAAGGGAAACCTTTCAAAAAGAAAGTGTGACATAAAAGGAGTATCAGGAAAAGGAGAAACCAAAAGTTTCCTGGAGCCCGTGACCTGTGAAGTGGGATCAAAATTGCTGAAGCATTCCTGTCTGTATGTACGAGAATGCCCTGTTTCCCTTCTAGGGAGGGATATACTATCTCAGTTAGGGGCCTCAATAAGCAGGGAACAAGATAAAATAGAGATCCAAGTCCTTAAAAGTCAGGGTGTTGAGCTTATGGCCCTATTACAGGATACACCAGCACCTGAGAAGGAAGAGATTCCCCCAAATGTTTTAAGCTAAGTTACCTCAAAAGTATGGGCACAAGGACAGGTAGGTCATGCAATCTGTGCCACAACAGTAAAGGTAAAATTGAAGCAGATGGATCACTGGCCCTGGGTAAAACAATACTCCTTGAAACCAGAAGCCACAAGAGAAATACTTCCTGTAATTAATAGGCTTTTAGAAGAGGAATTGATCAGGTCATGTAGATCTGCATGGAACACTCCCATTTTACCCATTAAAAAATGAGGAACAGGGGAATGTAGATTTATTCAGGACCTTAGGACGGTCAACGAGGCTGTCCAAGACATACATCCTGTAGTACCTAATCCGTATACCCTGCTAGTTAACTTCCATGGGGACAGTAGGTTCTATACAGTCCCGGATTTAAAAGAAGCTTTTGTTCTGCATCCCATTGGATCCTGAGTCCCAGGAGATATTTGCCTTTGAATGGGAGGACCCAGACTCCCACCAGAAGCAACACTATTGCTGGACCATCTTACCCCAAGGGTTCAAAAGCTTCCCACTATCTTTGGGGAAATCCTAGGCTGAAATTTGAGGGAACTAAAATTAAAATAGAGTACTGTGTTACAGTATGTGGATGACATCCTAATAGCCAGCCCTACTAAGGAGATCTCTGATAGAAACACTATAACTATGTTGAACTTTTTAGCCAGTAAGAGATATAAAGTGTCTAAAAGGAAGGCACAAATATCTAAAGAGACTGTAAAGTATTTGGGGTTCATCATTTTGAGGGGACAACGCACCCTTCCCAGGAGAGGAAAATGGTAATATGCCAACTTGCTCCACCAAAAACTCGTAGGCAGCTATGAGGATTCTTGGGGATGACTGGTTTTTGCCGCATTTGGATCCCTAACTTTGGATTAATTGCTAAGCATCTTTATGATAAACTACAGGGGCCAGAGACTGATCCATCTGAATGGGATAAGCTATGTGACCAAGCTTTCAATAAGCTTAAAAACTTGCTAATGGAAGTGTCTGCATTGGCCTTACCAGACCTGAATACAGAATTTGACCTTTGTGTTTATGAAAGACAGGGAATACCTATGGGAGTGCTAATCCAAATGTTGGGACCCCTAAAAAGAGTGATAGCCTATTTCTCAAAACAGCCAGACACCGTAGTGACAGGATGGCCCCCATGCTTGAGAGCTGTAGCTGCCACTTGCCTCTTGATCAAGAAAGCAGAAAAACTGATTATGGGCCAACCTATTATGGTGTGGACCCCTCCATCAAGTCTCTAGCCTACTGGAGACTAAAGGACTTTTATGGATATCCCAGAATAGAATACTACAATATCAACCTATGCTAATAGATTCCCCTCAGATTTCCTTAAAGGCCAGGCATACCTTTAAACTGAGCTACCCTGCTCCCTGGCTCCAATGGGCCTATTATCCATTCTTGCCCAGAAGTGATTGATCAGGTTTACTTTAGCCATAGAGATCTCCAGAGTGAACCATTGCCTAATGCAGAGGAAGTATGGTTTGTAGATGGGAGCAGCTTCATCAATAATGGACAAAGAAGAGCAGGTTATGCAGTAGTGTCTCTGCACGCAACCATAGAGGCCAAGGGTCTGACACCAGGCACCTCAGTCCAAAAAGCAGAAATAATTGCATTAACCAGAGCTTTGGAATTGGGAAAAGAAAAAATAATAACAATACACACAGACTCTAAATATGTTTCTCTGTAGTTCACGCTCATGGAGTCATTTGAAAAGAAAGAGGACTCCTTAATAGCAGCAGGAAATAAATTAAACATGGGCCAGAGATCCTTAAACTGCAGGAAGAGGTACAGGGCCCCAAGGAAGTAGCTTTGGTCCATTGTAGAGGCCATCAAAGTGAGGAATCAGAGGCCATAAAAGGTAATAACTTAGCAGATGTAGCTGCAAAAAGGTCTGCTATATCAGAAGAGCTTCTCGAATTGTCATTAATTCCCACTCTACCCTTCTATGAGTTTACACCAGTGTATTCCCCTGATGAAGCAAGAGAAGCAACAACACAGGGTTATCTGTGGTCCCTGATAGCTAAAGGCTGGATGATAAACCCACGAGGGAAGATCGGGGCCCCCAAACAAACAGCTTGGGGGCTCCTTAAGTGTGCTCATGATTCTACCCATAATGGAAAAGAGACCTTATATCTATGGCTGACAAAGGTCATAAGCACCCCAGGTATAAAAGAACTTATTGAAAAAAATAACTGGACAATGTGTTTATTGTCAGAAGAATAACATACAAACCAGACCTCCTGTACCTCCCATGGCCAAAGCAACTCAAATTCCAGTAACTCTACTGGGGGAAGACTGGCAAATTGATTTTACTGTTATGCCCACAGCCCCCAGAGGATACAAATACCTCTTGGTGTTTGTGGATACATTTACTGGACAAATTGAAGCCTTTCCTTGTAGGTTGGAATGGGCAAATGAAGTAACAAAACCACTGTTAAAAGAAATATTTACCCATCTTGGGTTGCCTAGAACAACTCAGAGTGACAATGGGCCAGCTTTTATATCAAAAATAATCTCTGAAGTGGCCTGAGTTTTAAAAATTAAATGGAGGCTATAAGCCTCATGGAGACCACAATCGTCTGGAAAAACTGAGCAGGCAAATCAGACTTTAAAGAAAACGCTGGCTAAATTGTGCCAAGAGACACAGGAACATTGGCTAAAGCTACTGCCAGTAGCCCTCATTCGGATAAGGACAGCTCCAAAAGGCAAACTGAAGCTTAGCCCCTTTGAAATAACCTATAGGAGGCCATTCCCTTTAGGGGACTCAGATTTGCTCACAAATCCAGACCCAGAGGTTTCCATGGCAACTGAACACATAATCAATCTGAAGCAGGCGGGAGATGCACTCAATAAGTATAGAAACTTCTGTCTTCCCCTGCCTACAGAAGTCAAACTCCACCCATATGAACCAGGAGAACTTGGAAAACTTGGAAAAGCAGTTCATCCCAAGATTAACTAAATCCTATTTGGGTAGGGCCTTGCTTGGTGTTACCAACCACACATTTTTCCCTAAAATTAAAAGGAGTCACCCCTTGGATCCACCACACACGGGTAAAAAAGGCACCCACACCTGAACACCAAGAGAGATTGTCACAGACAGCTGATGACTCTGAGTTTTTTTGCAAGCCACTCTGATTTGAAACTCCTGTTTCAGGGACACCATGCAGAGAAGTAATGACCGGCTATCCACCCCAGGCTCTGCCCTAGATCCTAACCAACCCCACATCATTTAGGCACGCTTTGCTTCCAAGGAGGTTGCATGTTCCTGGGCAGCAAGACTAGGTACATCAGAGAAAGACGCAACACAGTATCTAGACTATAAAGAGCTGATGGAATTTAGAGATGGAAGGGCAAGTATGCCCAGAACCTAAACACATTGAGGCTATAAAATTACAGATGGTTGTTACAAACAACTCAGGGCTACGCCTCTGGTGATCCACAAAACTATTTGAGATTAGCTGGAAATTCTGCTCCTCTACTGGACCCTATGACAACGCCCATGCTCAGCAGGAAGCAGTCACAAAAGACGGACCTTCGACCTGTGCCCCTCAAGAATAAGGAGCAGGATAAAACTAGAGGGGGGGATTTGTCACTGACTAGGTGTCTTAGAAACTCAGAGGTGGGTTTGGAAGCAATTAACTGTTTTTCTTTTAAAACAGTTTTTTTTTTAATTTAAAAAATTTTAAAGTTTTTAAAAAAATTTAAAACTAAAATTTTAAAGTTTTTTAAAAAGTTTTTTTTTTAATTTAAAAATTAAAAGTTGTTTCTTTTCCTTTTGTATGTTAACCAACCATCCTGAAACTGACCAAGCCTCACCACAAGAGCTAAACCCATGATCTTTGCCTTATTTTTAAGCAAAGATCTCTCCAAGAGGAGCTTGGGCCTTATTATGGGGAAGCACTCTCCAACCGAGCCCGTGCAGGTAAATACCTGCCTCTCGCTTTTGCAATTCATTCCCCACCGAAATAAAAATTCCTGCTTCCCTTTGTTCGGGAGCGCCATGACTTTGGAAATGATTCCTCATGGCCTACTATTTGCTGCAAATACACTTTATTTTGTGAGACAACTTTCACTGGTGTAGAGTCTTACTGAACTCACCAGGAGGCGAGCCCACTTGGTTTGGTAACAGTATCAGTTATTTTCTCCTACAGTGTAATTCCCCCCAGTCATCCTCTCTGTAGGGGGAGACCATAGGACAGGCAGGAGTGGGAAGTCAGACCAGAGGCAGGAGGGTTGCTCCTTTCCTGTGATGTACTGTGTTCCTTCATCATGTCCCTTCTTATGTGACACTAAGGTATACCTTGCTTGGTTCCAGGTAAGTATCCCTATCCCGCTATGCTGAAACTTCCTTTTCTCACCCACTAACTTGGAATCCTGAGGGCAGAAACCATCTCTTGAATCGTCAGTTTGTCATCACCTAGTACCATCTGGCATTCAATCAAAGTTTAAATGGAAAAAACCTGAAATAAGATATTCTCCTCAAGGAGGAGAAATCATTACATCTATTTGGAACCAAATAATTAAAGAAATAAGAACAAAGAGAAGCAATAAAGACTGTTAAGTTACTCACATTGTGATTATATAAATGCAAAGACTTACTTGCATACTTCTGCATACAGATTACTTGCGTCCTTTTCTTATACATGTTATGTTCCTGGCCAATTAAATTAATATCGGAAGAATCTTTCAGGTCAATTAAATATTTAGATGATTGAGTATGCTTTCACATTATCTTTTGTTACCAAAGATATGTTTATTCAAAATAAAGGGGCTGGAAAAACACATCAAAAGAAAAAAAAGGGCTGTGGCTCCTCCTCCAGACCCCCCCCAACGGGGATGAATAGGAGGGACAGTCCCCCCCCCACAGGAGACATTGTCCCTGCAGTGTTTTAGGCTGTTTTGAAATTCTTTTCTTTAGAAGATAATTTTTTTTCCCCTTCATATCGAGAGCTGCTGTTGTCTCAGCGGCTGGGGCGGAGGACTCGGCGGGACCACTCGGCTGGTGACCACGCAAGCTGACGATGGCGCGGCCGCGGGCGCGCTCTCCAGGGTCTGCGAGCCGCGCACACCTTGACTGACGAGGGATTCTTCTCCACAGGTTTCCCCACGGGAACGTGCCCCGCGCGGCCGTTCGGTTTTCTCCAGAAAATCGTGGAAGGAGCTCGGCCGGCAGAGGGGCCGTGCGGGCGACCGAGGGAGCGCATCCGGACCCGACTCCGGCCCTGCGGTGCGCGTGGCCGCGCAAGGCTCTGCGGGCCGGTCCAGGGCCGCGGGGGAGCGGCGGCGGCGAGGGGCGGCGCGGGGGGCGTGAGCGGACTCCAGGCAACCGAGCGCACGGAGGGCGCGGCCGAGCGCTCCCGAAGCCCCCCGCTCCTGCCCCGGGCTCGGCGGCGTCCGGGGGCACCGCGTGGTGAGCGCTCGCCGCGGCCAGATGTGCCCGGCCCCCGCTGCGAGGCGGGCGCCGCAGAGAAGCTCCCGCCCGTGCCGAAGCCTCGCTTCGTAAAGAAAGCCCTTGCCCGCCCGCGCGGGGTCCAGGGAGAGGCGGCGGCGCGGCCGTGAGCGTGAACGCCGCGCAGGAGGCTTGTCCCCGCCCGCACGCCGTACCGCCGGCCCAGCGGGGCAGCGCTCGCGGCCGAGATGGGCGAGACCATGTCGAAGAGACTGAAGCTCCATCTGGGCGGGGAGGCAGAAATGGAGGAGCGAGCGTTCGCCAATCCCTTCCGAGACTACGAGGCCGCCGCCTCCGCGGTGTTCGCCGCCGGAGCGACCGAGGAGACGGGGTGTGCTCGCCCCCCACCCCCCGCTGACGAACTCGGCATCCCTTTTCACGACGACGGGAAGGTGAGTTGGCGGGGCCTCGGGCCGCGCCCGGGGGGGAGCGCCGGCGGTGGTAGCGTCCACCCGTCCGCCCCGCGGCGCCATGACGTCCCGTGCGCGCCCCGCGCCTGGGCCAGGGCTGTGGGGGTTGCGGAGGGCTTGGGGTTCCTGCCCGGCGGGCCGTAGGGGCTGTGCCCTTCTGTCCAGTTAGCCTCTATCCTCTGGGTGGGTGCCCCGGCCTCCCGCCCCTGGCACACGCTGACGCGGGGCGCTGCTCTTGGCAGATGGAGTGACTGTCCGGTTCCGCGGACAGCACGCTTCCTACCACGCTCCGCGGCCGGAGCTACATACGTCCTGTTGACGACCCTTTCACGGTGTTTTGGGGCCGATCTTCTCCTCAGGCTTGGCCCCTGGGCCCCTGCTCTGGGAATTTACGGCTGGGGAAGAACAACAAAGCGTTGTTGACAAGCAGTGGCGTCATCTTGTCTGTGCGCCCAGGAGTTGGAAAGGCGGAAGCTGAACAAGCGTTCACTTGGTAGGGAAAGTGGAACTAAAGGAGGACGTCAACATCAGCGTAACTGTGATCCCGTTTGGTAAAATCATATCTCTGCCAGCTGGTTATTTTTCCACTGATCTCAGTGTCCCAAGTCCCACTTCCCTCCCTGGCTCCCCGTGTATTTTGTATTCGAAAAGGCAAAAGTTCGTCAGAACTAAGAAGGCAATTCTGAAAGAGCCATTGGTCTGAATATGGAATCTTAGGCAAGTGTCTCCTCTAAACTTCTCTTTTCTTAAATATGATTAAAAACTGGATAACATTTCCTACCTCACAGGGATGATGACACTGATTTAATTAAAGGATATAAATTGCCTGGCAAACTAATATGGTACCTAGTAGATCCCCAATAAATGTCAGCCTCTTTCTTCCCCTTGAAAATTCAAGTCTTAGGGTTTCGAATTTATATGTCAATATCGATTTTTCTCTAGATTTCTTCTGTTTTCACATACATACCTATTATATTTGTGACTTAGTCTTCACATTTTTTATAATAAAAATAAATCTCTGGCAAGCATTGAAAAAAAATCTGTCCTTCATGCATATTATCAGTTGCTATCTTAGTACTGTCCTTAGAGTAAGGAGGCTACTGCACAGGTTAGTGAAAGATGAGTGAAACAAACTCTTGACCGCTATTTGAGTCTCTGTGAGAACAATAAAGAGATGTGAGCAGTTGAGCTTCATTTTCTACCTTACAGAAGGAGATAAAACACTGGTTCTGAAATTACATGTTTTTCTTTTTACCGTTTGTATCAGATAAAAGTGAATTTGACTTCAACTGTATACCAAACTGACTGACTTAAAATTAAACCACAAGTAACTAACGGGGCTTGTGATATCTGTATGCAGCTACACAATTAAAATAAGTCAAGGTGGGGACCCATGCCAATGGTTGTGATTAGTGGGTATTCTGAGGGAAAGGGGAAATGGAAATTGTTTTTAAACATGAAAATGAGAGTACATTAAAGGGAGAGAGAAGCTGTGATTTGAAAAGGTGGAAAGAATGCTTAGGAAAGTCATAAGATAAAATGAGTATTAATTTCCACTATCTTCTGTATAGATACTTTATAACTGACAGATTATTACATTTTTTAATTCTTAAATATTATATTAAAATGTAATTAAGAGAGAAGATACCCAGTTATCCATTTGTTTTGATAGACATGAAGGTTCATGAAAACGGTGTGGTGGGTTGAATTGTGTCTCCCAAAAAGATATGTTGAAGTCCTAACCACCTGAACTTCAGAATGTGACTTTATTTGGAAATAAGGTCATGGTAGATGTAATTAGTTAGGTAAGGTCATCTCTGGAGTGGGGTAGGCCATTAATCCCTTATAATTGGTAGCCTTAGAAAAACAGAAGACAGAGAGATTCACAGGGACAAAGAAGATGACCATGTGATGATGGATGCAGAGGGTGGAATGATGCATCTACAGGCCAAAGAATGCCAGGGATTGCCAGTGTAGGGGAGGAAGATGTGTCCTGTACCTTCTCTGGGTCGTTCTGGCTGGGTTATGAATTAAATTGACAGGAGACAGAATAACAGCAGAAAATCAAACAAGGCTTTATAACATGTACGCATGGGAGAGACCCAGAAAACGGTAACTCAGCCAGGATGGCGGAGGCCACGTTAAATGGCACCTTCAGCTAAAGGCAAAGGAGGCTGTTGGGGGTAGTGGTTTGGGACTTCAGAGAGGAGGAAGGCAATTTACATGGAGATGGAAAAGCAAGTATTTGTTAGACACCTGTTTACTGGACCACCTACAGAGAATGTGGCCCGACAGACAGCATTTCCATAAGATGGGCTTGTTGGTACCTTTCTTATCACACCTATTTTACATCATACTATAGTTATGTCATGGTATTAGTTCTGTCATGGGACAGGCCTTCTATTTTAAATTCTTCTAGGCAGTTGGGGGAAGGCCAAAGTTTTTTTTCAGAGTCTTTTGTTCTTAAAAGTAATCAAGGCAGAGAGACACATTTTGGGGTGACCAGTGCTGATCCCCCACACTAGCAAACACTAGAAGGCAGAAGAGGCAAGGAAGGATTTTCCCCTACAGGATTCAGAGGGTATATGGCCCTGCCAACACCTTGATTTTGGACTTAGGGCCTCCAGAACTGTAAGACTATAAATTTCTATTGTTTTAAGCCACTCAGTTTATTTTGGCGCCCCTAGGAAACTAATGGGGAGGGTAATTTGTAAATCTGTAATTTAGGCATCGAGGAGTAATTTTATTTTGATGATGTGTGCTGTTGGTGAGAAAAGATGACATAAAATCTATCAACACAATAACAGTTTATTATGAAGTATTCGTTAAGTCATTTACTGGATCTCATTTTAGGTTAGCTGTGTATATGTGTGGTGTAATCAGTCAGTCAATAAATTCACTTCCAATTCTAAAATCAGCTCAGGTCTCCTCTGAATCATGTTTTCATAAGGAGGCTTTTGTAACCTTTTGACAACATTGGTTCAAATATTATGAAAAGCAGTGAACCAATGTAGTAGCAGTTTTTTAAATTATGGAGGGTATCTGAAGTAGACACTGTTGGCTACTTATCTAACAGCCATTTCTTCCCTTCCTATTACTTGATTTTGTAGTGGCCATGGGCTTCAGGCAAAGTGAGCCCAGCTCCAGGGGCTGAATCATGATTAATTTAAGCCAGTGGTTCTTCAAGTATGCTTCTCTGACCAGCAGCATCAGCTTTATCTGGTGTATCGTCAGGATCCAATCAGAGACATGGTGATTTGATAGGGAAAGTTTAATATAAAGAGTTATTACTAATCATAATGAGACTGGAATAATGAGGGATTGCCTCATAAAAAATAAAGCGAACTCTAAAGAATATGGGAATAGCAGATATAAGGAGCAGGCCACTCCTAGGGCTGAGAGGGCACTCAGAGAGAGGCCCCTGTTATTAGCTGTCTGTTGCTGTGTAATCAGTTATTCCCAAACTTAGTAACTTAATAAATGTTTATTATCTCACACAGTTTCTGGGGTCAGGAATCCAGTTACAGGTTAGCTAAGTGGTTCTGGCTCAGGGTCCCTCACAAGGCTGCAGTCAAGCTCTCAGCCAGGGCTGCAGTCATCTGAAGGCTCAACTGGAGCTAGAGAATCTGTTTCCAAGCTCACTCACAGTGCTGTTGGCAGGCTTTACTACCTATTGGTTAGAGGCTTCAGCTTCTTACCACATGGGCCTTGTCATAGGCTGCCTATGACGTGGCAGCTGATTTCCCCTAGAATGAGTGATCAAAGAGAGAGAGTGTGCTAGAGCACTCAGGATGGAAGCTGTGTTCATTTATAACATATTCTCAGAAGTGACATACCATCACCTCTGCCATATTCTTTTTATTAGAAGCAAGACAGTCATTCCAGCCCACACTCAAAGGGAGGGAATACACAAGAGCATAAATACCAGGAGGTTTAGAGCCCTGTAGCCAGGGCTGAGATCTCCAGTTTGTTGGGGAGGCCATGGCCATAGGTTACTGGCTGGCAGAGAGAAGTGGTGGTGATGCTCCACCAGTGAAACTTGCTGGAGATGCACCTTCTGGAACCATGTTATGGTAAGTGAGGATATGTAAAGGATATCATGGGGGCACAAGAGAAGAAAGAAGAGAGATTAATTCTGCCCATTGGCATGAAGAGTAACAGAATATGGCATCCCAAAATATGCCACTTTGATATAAGAATTATTTTGAACTGATTATTTTTGAGAAACTGCAGACACAGGAGAATCTCAGAAAGCAGAGTAGAAGTTACTCTTTTGTCAGAGACATTTACATTTATAAAGGAGGTCTCCATTTGCGTCTCCCTGTCTGTACCAGGAAAAGAAGGACTACACTAAATCTCCAGAAACTTATCTATGGAGAAGGTGTGGACTTAAATCTGCTTAACAACCATGCTCTTTTTTACTGTGGTTTTTCTAGTAACCTGTCATAACTGGCCTCTCTCGCCTCCCAACATCTTTCTTTTGTTTTTAACTGAAGATGGTATTTAAGGTGGTGACTTGGGCCATTGGGGAAGTTACTCAGTTTCCCTGGGTATCTCTCATGTATATAGGAGGTGTCCATGTTATTAAACTTCTTTTTGTTTTGCTTTTGATAATCTGTCTTTTATTATCGGGGGTGAGGGGCAGTTAGGAGGGGTCTCAGCCAAGAATTTAGAAGGGTAAAGGGAAAATTATTTTTCTTCCCTCAGAGGCATCAGGGAAGGCTTTTCAGATAACATGATATTTATGTGGCCCTTTAAAATTAAGTGATGTTAAAAGATAAACTGAGGCATATTAAAAATTTAAGAGTTTATTTAAGCACAAATTGATTCGAATCAGGCAGCATCAAACTAGAAGTGGTTTGGTGCACTCTGCAGGAGCCAGGGGAAAGATTTATATAGAGAAAAGTGTGGAAGCAAAGAAAGGAAATTATTTGATTGGCTATAGCTTACAGCCTAGTTGGCTGTTTGTGATTGGTTGTCCTCAGTGTTTTGATTTCATAACTTTGAGGCATTTACAGGCTTAGATTTTGGTTTGCCTATATAGGCTGCCATGACATTAGAGCCACCTCAATCTAATGGCCTCCTTGTTTAATTGGTTTAACGGTGGGATCTGCCAGGCTAAGGGAGAGAACTGCTGAGCAGGGACTTAAGCGATACTACACTAAGAGAATGGCAAGGAGTAAAATAGGACTGGAGAAGAGGGAGCCTGCATAACGTTGGATGGTAATGAGGCTGAAAAGGTAGATTAGAGCCAATTCTGAAGGACTCAATGGGTCCTAAGGATTTGAAAACTTTTTCCACAGAAAAATGAAGATAAAGAAAACTTTTACTTGGTTTCTATAATTTCACATGATCTTGAGCTGCGGAAATGCTTATTTTATCATTCTTTATTTAATTTTCCATATTTATATTTAAAAATGTATTCTTTTTCACTTCAAAATTTGGTTAACATCATAATGTATCATGAAAACAGAAGGAAATCAGCACTTCTCAATTGCCCAGAGAAATATACTTCTTTTTTTCTTCATTCAAAATGAACTAAAGTGGGGGTAAGAGAGGGAATATGCTTTACAAACTTTCTCCTCAAAGTGAGATTTGTGGATCAAGAACATCAGCATTTCTTGAAATCTTGTTAGAATTGCAAATTCCACCCTAGAGCTAATGAACCAGAATCTGCATTTAACAAGATCCCCAGGCCAGAGGATTCGTATGCCCATTACATTGGAGGAGCACTGCTTACCACTTTGTTGAATTTTCTTTTAGCATGAATTTAACCTCTAGCCAATTTTCAATTCCTGATATGGAAAGATTGACATAGAAGGGCAATGGGAAGATTATGGGGGGGAGACTACAAAATATTATAAATTAGCATTTCCCATTTGTTGGAAATAAACTGCGGAGTATATAGCAGTTAAGAATTGGGATAGACCTATGTTTGACTCCTACTTGTCTGTCACCTGTTAGCTATAAACTTTGGGTAAGTTATTTAACTCCATTGAACCTTGGTTTTCTCCCATCGCAAATGGGTAATAATAGTACCTTCTTATAGGTTATGACAATTAAATTAGTTAATACATGTTAACACTTAGAACAATGCCCATTAACATAGTATAATAGCATTTACGTTATCAACTTGTAGTAAAAGGTTAAATTGAAAAGCTCGTTAATATAATATAGTTGTAATGTAGTATTTTGGTTAAAGGTTTATAATAATATAGTTGTAATCTAGCCCCTTCTTCATTAGGTTGTTCTGGTGGTTTAGTTAATACAGTTAAAGCACTCGAAATGTTACCAATGAAGGGGGTGTTGTCTGCCCGCCGCAAGACATGCCAGTAGTCAAGAGGCAAGGAGGTAGGAGAAAAAAGACTTTTTATTACAGCTTGCTAGCAGGAGGGAAGATGGCTGACTAACGTCTGAAAGAACTGTCTTACAGAACAAAGACTACAGGTCAGTTATGGTCTCTGGGTGGGAGAGGCATCTGGTCTCAGGGTGGGGGCATCCATCTGATCTCTGGGTAGAGGCAGACTATCTAGTCTTAGTTCCTGACAGTTTTTTGTTTTACTGGATGTGCATCAGAGACTAGAGCCTGCCCTATACCCTGATCTTTTATTTGTCATTGTTGATGGCTATCAGCAGAGACTCTGCCTGGGGGGCATCACATTCCTAAGGAACTCAAGAGAACAAAGTTATGGACTTATAGCAGCTGGGAGGGGCCGTAAAATCTACAGAGCATGTCTGGGTTAGTTAATCAGAGGTCATTCAAAGTTACAATAGGGTTTCTTTTCTACAATATGGGTTCCCTTATGTCAACCTTGTGTTGAGCTGGTATCAAAAACATTACCTAGTACAGTTAGTAACTTGTTACATATAGTTAGTAATACATAGATAAGTAGTAAGAGTTCAGTTAATGATAGCTATTAACATTATTATATATCCTATTTTTTATTATGGTATAAAATGTGATAATAAGAAATTTCTTAAAAGCTCATTTCTTCAATGGAATATGGAAAAAATATTGTGTGCTCTTTTTCCTTCTTAGAGAAATGCTTATTCTTGACCTTTTTCTTCCTGAGTGAAATATAGTCAGATGTACAATATTCATATGTGTATGTTCTCAGATTGTCAACAGTTCCCAGGTTTCTAAATCTCATACCACATACTTTCCTCACTCTCATCATCTCTGAAATGGAAATACTAATATGCCTGCTGATGGTGATGAGAATGAAAAAGGAATAACAAAACCACTTGGAGATGTGGATGTTGGCAAGTCACCTAAACTCAGCCCACGATTCTTTCAGCTCATGCTCTTCACATTTGGTCCCCAGCAAAATTGAAAATAGTCGTATAACATGACATGGGTCTTCAGATTCACATGCTTATGCTTGAAACCTCAAACAGGAGCTTTGAAGGTTTAATCTATGATTACGTAGGCCCTACTGTGACTCATTAGTGTTTCTCTTTCTCACTTAACTTTACTCTTGGAGAACAGGAATTCTTTCCTGTATATGCTTGAATTATTACTGTTATTACTATTTTTAAATATGCCCACACTTGACACTGGGCTAGGAACATAGTAGGAAATGTCGACTTAAATAATCCATAAACAATCGATAAATCAAAATTGGGGTGAGTTTATTATGAGCCAACTCTGAGGACCATATAGCTCAGGAGAGCCCTTTCACAGGAGAAAGGAACACTTCCAAGAAGTGGGGGGTACAGAACAGTTATATACCATCAAAGAGCATGCATCACATATGATAGGAATGTCCCTTTTACAATTGTCCCGAGATTGCTTTGCCAGCACAGCAATTTGGTGAACACAGTAGGTCAGTGGTCACAAGGTGGGTGGTCACAAGGTGAGTGCAACAGGTCAGCAGTTAATCCTTAGTTTAGGGAGAGATGTTTATCCTTAAGGAAATGCTGATGTAGGGGAAGTTACATACTTATCTTTAAGGGCATTGTTCTTGTCTTTGGGATATAGTAAATACTTCAAGCAGGTATACAATGTATGCTTAACAGGCCATATCAGGCCCTTTTGGAAAAACAAGGCCAGGCCAAATTAGTTTTAACCCAAATGGCTTCCTCATATACTCCAGTATATCCTATTGCTTGTCATTTATTTATCAATCCTCAGTGAATGTTGAATAGATTAATTAATGTATTCAAGTAAAAATCTCTTATTGTTTACTAGAATCATTTTTACCTATTACTTAATAACATAATTTTATTTTTTAAAATTTCTATTCTGGGACCTGGCCCTGTGGCTGAGTGGTTAAAGTTTCACACGCTCTGCTTCAGCAGCCTGGATTCGTGGGTTCAGATCCTGGGCGTGGACCCACACCACTTGTCACCCATGCTGTGGTGGTGTCCCACATACAAGATAGGGGAGGATTGGCACAGATGTTATCTCAGGGATAATCTGGCTCAAGCTAAAAAAGAGGAAGATTGGCAGTGGATATTAGCTCAGGGCGAATCTTCCTCAGCAAAAACAAAATTTCTATTCTGTATCTAGAATGTTATGTTGGTCCCTAGACAATCTTCTAAGCTAACGTAAGACAGGGACTGTGTAATGTACTTCATGGGGGTCCCGGGTGAGGAGTGTACTCTGTAGGGCAGCTAGCAGTCTGCTATGGCCAGAGTAGATTTTGAGCAAGTTTCGCTTGAATAGAATTGAATATAACAAACTGAGTTTTCTTTTCAGAAAATGCTTCTCTCTTCCGTATAGATTTTAGCTAACCCCAGGCAGCAACTGTTTAATCAAAATGAAACTTCACTTTTCACTGAGAGTTTTCCATAAATAAATATAACTTGACCACAAAGTCCCACTCTTCCTGTGGACTCCTTATCATTCCTTTAACTATAATTATGTATGCTTTGAGCCGGCAGTATACATGAGTCATCAGTGAACTAATATGCTCTCACTCAGCAGTTGTCCTTGGTTCTTTATCGCAATTATAAACTTCCTTGTGGTTATGATTTATATCCTGTAGAGAGTATGCACAGCAGATTATCAGTTAATTTTTATGACACAAAATAGATACATCAAAATTAGACTGATCTGTGTGTTTAGGATATGTAATCTAGAATATTTTTTCTTGTATTACTGAGTTTGAAATAAGAAAACAGAAACAGACCTGATTATGTAAATATGTGCCTATTTTTAAAAGAATGAACTATTTCAAATATCTAAGCAAACAGCATATTGTTGACATAGGTTTGGTTTAGGTAAGGACCCTTCCTCTGTTTACTGAAAATACTACTAGTGAAGGCAGATGTCCCACCACCATCTAATTGTTTACTGTCAAAAGACACAGCTTTTTTTTTTCCTTTTCTCCTTTAGTAATTCACTTTGAGGTAATGATTGGGGTACTTTTGCTCATTCATTTTTGTTTGCAAATGGAGCGTTAGAAAACCAAGCCCACCCCCTTCGTATGTGTAAACCATCACAGAGTATTTTATAAGAGATCGTTAGCCTAGGAGTTCTGAGATTATGAAGTGCACTTTCGTCAGCCCATACCCCCAAAGAAAAAGGTTTGTTAACACCTTTCCTAAGAAAGAATTACTTACTGGTATATATACATTTGCGTATATACTGGTGTGTATGCTTTCTATATATTATTGCACACACAAAATGTGGGTCAAAAAGCTATTTTTATTATTTTTAAAATTCAGACAAGTCATTGTTAGCTTCATTTTCTTCATGTATAACATGGGGATGATAATATTATAGGATTATTGATTAAATTAGGCGAAGTGTTTCAGGTGCCTACATATATGAAGTGTGTAGTAGATGATTTTATTGATAAGCTTTCCTGGTGCATTTAAAGTATTACTCACACTCAGAAGTTTGCTTCACCTGTAACTGTTCAAAACTTATCTTTAGTTTTTTAGGAGTTACTTATATGTGCATGTTAAACATCTATTTTGAGACTTTCCACTTTTGTATTTGAAGTTAAGATTATGATTTTTTTAAGTTAATTGTCTTTCTTAAGATTTCTGTATTTTTATATTTTGCAGGTGTATTTCCTCAAACACAACTTTTGTCGAAAATGCAGGAAAACTATAGTATTTTAGAAAGAGAGTGATTGCATATCTCTTATTTTTCAGATAGAACTACTTGTTCATTCAGGAAGTACCATGTCTTTCACCTGAATGCCTTTTTGTATGCTCTGTGCCTCCCTCTGCTTCTCACAGGCCACTCCTAGTCTCTCCAGAAGACTCAGGTTAGATGCCGGTTTCTCCATGACGCTTTCTCAGAGTTGTCCAGGGAGACTTGGCTACTTTGCCACTCCCAAGCCATTTATTTGAAGGGCTAATTAAGGAAGTCGTGTTAGTTTTCTACTGTTACCATAAAAAATGACAACAAATTTAGTGGCTTAAAACTGCGTCTGCTTCTTTCCTCGTATTTATGTCAGTCAGAAGTCTGAGTGCAGTGTGGCTCCTCTGGTTGGGCTGCTTCGAGTTCCACAAGGCCAAAACCTGGAGTTGCTTTCAGTCTCCTTCAGCTTTCAGCTGAATTGAGTTCCTTGTGGTTGCAGCACTGTGGTCCCTATTTCCTTGATGCTGTCAGCCAGGGAGCCGTTCTTTGCTCCTAGATGCTGCCTGATTCTTTTTCATGTGGCTTTCCATGTGGCCCCTCCAGCAACAGTAGCTGGGGTCTCTCACACTTCAAATCTCTCTGACTTTAACTTCTGCCACCCTCTTATTCCAGTCAGAGGAAGTTCTCTGCTTTTAAGGGCTCTTTGGATAATCCATAGATTGGCCCCACTTGGATAGTCCAGGATAATCTCCCTGTTTTAAGTCAGTAGCCTGTTTCAGGTTCCAGGGATTAGGATGTGGACATCTTTAGGGGCCTCTCTGCCAACAGTAAAAGTCCTTAGCATGTTGGTTGAAAACCTGGAGTGTGGAGCTGGCTGCCTGGGTTTAGACTCCAGTTCTACCACTTGCTGTTTGTACCCCATTTGGTAGGCTACTTTACCTCTCTCCCTGTGCCTTGCGTTTGTCATCTGTAAAATGGGGATACTAATTATACTTTTGCTATGGGGTTGTCATGATGACAGTGACGACGACTGACTGAAGGGCACCAACAGACTTAGATAGAGGTTGCACATTCCTTTAATGGAGTTTAGGATACAATTTTCTACACACAGACAGCTCCACAGGGTGGGCTTAGCAGCACCTTTCCCCTTGGAGGAACAAGCTTTCATGGCCTTCTACCCCACCAAGTGCTTCACTGATGATACTAATCAAAGAAAGTTCTCTTAGGTCCTACAAGAAGCCTTTTTCCAGTCTCACAGTGGTGGTTAATGCCTTTCCATCTCCTCTTCATCCTTCTGAATGCTCTGGCTATATACTTGCATGTCTCTGGAGCAAGGATTTGAGAACAACCCCAGTAAATTCCTGAATGCCTTCTGCAAGGGTGATTTGAAGGTGGTTTTTTCAAGATGTACCTTTTTCCTAGCAGCTCCAGGCTGTAGACGTATCTGAACTCTTCCTATATCAGTCTCTCTCTATATAGACCTTTACCTGCATATGCAATATTGTACGTTGCTGCTCAAGCATTTGTTATGTGGCATCATAATTATGTTTATGTTTGTCTCATTAGACCAACAACTCTTGAGGGTGGGGACCTGATCTTATTCAACTTTTGTCCCAATAACAGTGCCTGGCACATAGAAAGCAACAATTACTTGTTTTTTAAAAGAATTAACTGAATAAAATCATCTAATGTAAGACTCAAAATTTGCTAATGATCCGCATATTTTTTTCTTCAACTGTTTCATAGTTATCTGAAAGTACAGAAATATATATAATGCTGGGTATTTCATTGTATGTTTAGTTGTTAATATATACCTATTATGCTTGCTAAGCTTTATACCAAGTTAAAGAAAATTTGGGCCTTTATGGTCAGTAACAGTTTTTTTTAAATGTTGATCCATTCTAATCACTTGTAATATTTATAAAATTTATATCTCCATTTTATTTTTTCCAACTGCAATGTAGAACATAGCCTGTGAGCATGCTGACCTGAATGTACACCTTGTGTAAAATCTAGAGTGGAGACAGAGGTGCAGACTGTGTGCATATGCACGTTTTAGGAAATGACAGATTAGGAAAGAAATTATTCCCCTTAGTTATTCTTGTGAAGTACATGGAAAAAATATCCTGGCTAAAGAGGAATTTAATTTCCTGAAACCTTTTTCAAGAACATAACTGGGGTAATCTGTATACTTAATATCACCCAGTGTCTTTATGTCTACGTGTCTCTTTCTCTCCTTCTCTCTCTCTCTCTCTGAAAAAAGCTCTCTCATCCTGATTCCAAGATTTATTACCATGAAAAAACATGTGAAAGAGTAAAATAAGTCTTGCCATAAACATTCATTGTACATCTCTTGGAATAATGGGTGCAGTGACAAGGAGTTTTACAGCCAGTGATTAGTATCTACTCCAATATAGTTTTGCTTTATAATACTTTTGGGCATCCTTGTTTGGGAAAATTGCCTAGTATGTAGGAAAAGAACATTTTCTTTCTGAATGCAGTATAATTAATAAAAGTTAATCTCTGGGGCTGGCCCCAAGGCCTAGTGGTTAAGTTCGGTGCTCTCTGCTTCAGTGGCCCAGGTTTGGTTCCCGGGTGCAGACCTGCACCACTCATTGGTGGCCATAGTGTGGCAGCGACCCACATACAAAATCGAGGAAGATTGGCACAGACATTAGCTCAGGGAGAATCTTGCATAGGCAAAAAGAGGAAGATTGGCAACAGATGTTAGCTCAGGGCAAATCTTCCTCAACAACAAAAAAAATCAATCTTTGAGTCAGAGATAAAATCTCTAAAATTCTTTAACTGCTCTTGCTGTTTCTATGCCATGTGGCAAATATGTATTGTATTCATGCGGTGTGACTGAGTTAAGGCTGTAAATCTTTTGAAAATCTAAAAGTAAACTGTAAATGTAGAATCAAGCAAAGATTTTCACACTAAGCACACAACATGGGGAAGCCCAGGAGCTTTGGGGTTAGGCAGTCTCATCAGAGCTCCAACAGTCTGGTTGTCAGGCGACCTTGGGTAAGCCTCGGTTTTCTCACCTAGAAAATGGACACTTGTTTGGTGATGTCAAGATTAATTGAAATATCATGTAAAGCACTAGTGCCAGGCATATAGTAAGTGCTCAGTAATTGTTAACTATCTATAATCATACCATTATTAAGTGAGATAAGCCAGTTAGAGTTTCTCCTGGTCAATCTCCATCAAATGCAAATAGAACCACAGCATAGTCAGTTTTCTTCTTTGTTCATGAGACTTTGGTTCCAATATAAACAAACTTGAAGTGTCTTTTATGAGAGAGAGAAAATGAGGAACTAGGAAAGATACCTTAAAGCAAAGGGCAGAGAAATTATTTTTACATGAAATTTTGGCAAATATTAACAGGAATTAGGGTAAGTAATCATAAGTCTTAGAACTATACTCCAGTGGCATTTATAAGGAATAAAGCATATGCTTTGGAATAAGGTTATCATGACAGGGCTAAGACTATATGTAAATGTGAGTTAGGCTTGCATTCTACTATAATAAATGGAAAACTCAACTTGGAAGTATGTTAATCAGATTATTTTCCCCATACAACAAGAA
Organism: Tapirus indicus; assembly: GCA_031878705.1. Classification (NCBI taxonomy): domain Eukaryota; kingdom Metazoa; phylum Chordata; class Mammalia; order Perissodactyla; family Tapiridae; genus Tapirus; species Tapirus indicus. The sequence continues at coordinate 63,467,955 of CM062917.1, read as the reverse complement.
GTCTAGAAATAGGCAGCTGTTGATGTTGATTCATTTCAACAAGATCAGGGCCAGGATTTCTGCAATTATGTTGTTCTTTCTCTCGTATTTTTTGTGTTAAGAGTACAAGATGGCTGCTGCAGCTTGAAACTTCATGTCCAATTTTACAGCAGGGAGAAGGGGGGAAAGAGGGGAGTGGCAGCTGTGTCTTTCTCTTTGATCAAGAAAAAAAGACCCTTCTGAGAGCTCCTAGAGGACTCGCACTTAAGTCTCATTGGTCGGAACTGTATCATGTGGCAACCTGTGGTCATAGGGAGTCTGGGAAAGCTAGTGGCTCTTCTAGGGCTGGATGTATCTCTGCTCTGAGCATAAGCAGGATTCTGATAATAAGGAAGAACGGTGGCGGGAATAGATATAGGCTAGGTACCACCTTATGGGTTCTGCCACACTAGGTGTTGAAGAGGTAATACTCTAATTTTTTTTCTTCTCAATCAGATTATTTTGCATCTCTTTGATTAATGGTAGAAACCAAAGGCAAGACTCAGGAGGCTTAAGTTGCTAACTTGGAGTCAAAAAGTCATTAAACAGTTGGATGGAGAATCAGACAATTATTCTTTTTGGCACATTCATTAAGAGCAGTAAAGTGAAATACAAATGTAAATACAAGCGCAACATCAAACTGAGAATGACAAATCTAGAAAGTATTGCTAGAAAGCAAAGATTAATAGTGAAATCTGTTTGTATAGTACTCATTATATCACCTCTGAGATGGGTGAAATATTGACACTGTGTTCATTGGTGTGCTATCTTTAACATTAAGTAAGCATATTTATAAAGATTTTTATGAAGTTGCTCTTGGCTTTAGATCTCTACTTTTCCAAAAGGGAAGGTATTCTACTGCCACGGTTGAATTGGAATTATTATAATTTACTTATTGCTTTGAATAACATTTAGTAAAAAGATACAATTTAGAAAACTAATGCCATGTTTTCATCACTTAATAGAATCCATTTTCCACCCTGGCCATTATAAGCTTGGGCAAGTAATAAATATAATGTTAAGGGGGAAAATCATATTCAGTACCCATATTATGGCAGAAATATATATTTGTAAATATCCACATTTAAATCCTCTTGGGAGTAATTGGTTGGTCTTAAAATGTATATGCCCTTCTCTGAATGCTCAAATATTACTTGTAAAGGTTTAAAAATGGGGGGGGGGGGTGCGGTAAAGGTGTTAAATGAAGCTAGAGTGCGCAAAAAACTGGATTTTTTTTTAACTTAAAAAACAATTTTAAGGAACTTATACTTCCAGTAATGATGGGATAAGACCCTTTTGGAGGACTGTACAAAATAACTATAGAACTTAGATATAATATAAAAAGCAACTACTCAAAGGCACTGGAGAGTAAGCAGACTAGATTGTAGTTGCTTTTTGTATTATGTCCAAATTCTATAGTATATGATTGTATATACTTTTGTATTTTGTCCAGGTTCTATAGGATGTGATTAGAGTATCTGTCTTGGAGAGGGGAGCTATGTGAAGTCAGTTCCCATCTCCATGTCTTTTATCCTGGAGTTAAGTACCATTTACGTGGTGTACACAGTGGCAGTAGGGGGGGTGCCTATGGGAAAAACACATTTTCAGGAGAACCAGAAAATGAGACTGGGTAACCATGACTGCTAAAGACTGGGGGAGAGGGATAACCAAGCTACGGGATCCCCAAATTTAGTCTAAATGTATATCTAACCAAAATTTGGACTATTCAGGCCTGAAACAGAGAAGCTCAACTAAAGACAAAAGATCTGAACTGAAACCAGAGCTGCTACCCAAGAAACTGAATTTGCAATTCCATACCGGCAAGAGAACAATCTACAAATTAACATTCCAGATGCAATACTAAATTACCTGACATACAAAGAACCAAGAAAATAGAAACATTCTCAAGAGAAAAGAAAATTAACTGAGTCTATCTCTAAAACACTATCTGGTCAACCACCTAGTGAAACTAAATAGACAAGATTTTTGAAGGGACTGTTTTAACACTCTTCAAAAAAACAAAATATGTATTCAGTGAACAAAAAACTAGGAAATCTCAGCAGGAAAATAGAAACAACAAAAAAAGAACTATAAGGAAATTCTCAAACTGATAAATACAGTATCTGAAATTAAAAAGTCACTGGATGGAATGAGCAGGTGAGTAGAGATGACAGAGAAAAGAGAGAGAATGAACTTGAAAATAGATCAATAGAAATTATCCAATATGAAAAATAGAAGAGAAAGATTGAAGGGAAAAAACGGAATAGGACTTCAGGGATCTGTTAGATTATATTGAACCATCCAACATATATGTAATTGGAATCATAGAAAGACAGCAGAAAGAATGGAGCAGAAAAAAGTATTTGAAGAAATAGCAGTTGAAAATTTTACAAATTTGATGAAAGACAGAAATTTATAGATACAAGATACCCAACACCAAGCAGAATAAACACAGAGAAGGCCATATCAAGGCAAAGATAAAGAGGATATCTTGAAAGGAACAAGGGAAAAAAAACCCCACGTTATATTATATATGGGGAATCTGATGAGTGGCTGATTGCTGACTAGAAATCTAGGAAACCAGAGGAGAGTGGAACAATGTATGGAAGTACTAAAAGAAAAGAACACATCCCAAATTCTTTATTCAGTGAAAGAATCCCTCAAAAATGAAGGAAAAATAAAGACTTTTTCAGATTAAAAAAAATAAACTGAGAATTCGTCATAGCAGACCAGCACTACAGGAAACGTTAAGGGAGGTGATACCTAATGGAAACTCAGATACTAAGAATGAATGCTAAGAACGCTTTTTACCTTTTAAATTGTTCTAAGCAAAAGTTATAGCATTATCTTGTGGGATTTATTTCTTACGTAGAGATAGTATATATACCAACTAACAGAAAAGATAGGATGGGATATAAATCTATATGGTTTCAAAGTTTCTACATTTTACATGAAGTGGTACATTATTAACTGCAAGTGGATTGTGAAAAGTTATGGATATATATTGTATTCTCTAGAGCAACCACTAAAAAACAAATACAGCTAAAAGGTCAGCAAGAAAATTAAAATGCAGTTCTAAAATATATTTAAATAATCCAGAAAGGTGGGGGGAGGGACAAGAAAGGGGTAACAGAAGTACGGGTAGAGCAGACAAGTAGAAAACATATAATAAAATGATAGATCCAATCTCAACTATATCAGTAATTACATTAAAACATCAATGAACTAAATACTCCAAATAAAAGATTATCAGAATGGATTAATAAAGAAACAAAAAAAGACCTAACTGTGCTATACAAGCCATGCACTTTAAATAAAAAGGCAGAGAGGTTGAAAGTAAATGGATGGCAATAGTAAGCATAAGAAAGGTGAACTGACTGTATTAATATATGAAATAGATTTTTATGACAAGATGATAAAGAGGGCATTACATTTTTCCCCAGTTTTATTGAGATATAATTGACATGTAACAGTATGTAACTTTAAGGTGTGCAATCTGTTGATTTGATACATTTATATATTGCAATATGATTACCACTCACATCACATAAATACCGTTTCTTTTTTGTGGTGAGGACATTTAATATTTACTCTCTTAGCAACCTTCAAATATATAGTACAGTACTGTTATCTGTAATGATAGTGCTGTGCATTAGATCTCCAGAACTTATTCATCTTCTAATTGGAAGTTTGTACTTGTTTGACCAGCGTCTCTCCACTTCCCCTAAGCCCCCACCCCCTGGTAAGCACCCTTCTGCTCTTTGTTTCTATAAGTTGGCTTTTTTAGATTCCACATGTCAGTGATGCAATTGTATTTGTCTTTCTCTGTCTGACTTATTTCACTTAGCATAATGTCCTCTAGGACTATCCATGTTGTCGAAAATTTCATTCTTTCTCATGGCTGTATAATATTCCATTATATATTTTTTAATATATATTATTCTTATATATATGTATGTATATAGCACAACTTTTTTACGCATTCATCAGTTGACGGGCACTTAGATTGTTTACATATCTTGGCTATTGTGAATAATGCTGTGATAAATATTGGGGTGCAGATATCGCTTAAATATCCTGTTTTCCTTTCCTTTGGATATATACCCAGAAGTGGGATTTGCTGGATCATATGGTAATTCTATTTTTACTTTCTTGAAGAATCTCCATACTGTTTTCCATAGTGATTTTAGCAATTTACATACCCACCAACAATGCACGGGGGTCCCACATCTATGCCAACACTTATCTTTTGATAATAGCCATTCTAACAGGTGTGAGGTGATATCTCATTGTGGTTTTGATTTGCGTTTCCCTGATGATTAGTGATGATGAGCACCTTTTCATCTACCTATTGTCCATTTGTATGTCTTCCTTGGAAAATTGTCTATTCAGTTCTCCTGTCCATTTTTTAAATCAGATTATTTGTGTTTTTTTGTTGTTATTGAGTTGCATGAGTTCTTTCTATATTTTAGGTATTAACCCTTTGTCAGATATATATTTTTCAAATAGTTTCTCCAATTCCATTGGTTGCATTTTCATTTTGTTGATTGTTTCTTTTGCTCTGCAGAAGCTATTTAGTTTGATGTAGTCCCACTTATTTATTTTTGCCTTTGTTGCTTGTGCCTTTGGTGTCATATCTAAAAAATTGTTCCCCACACCATTGTAAAGGACTTTCTTCCCTATGTTTTCTTTTAGGAGTATTATGCTTTCAGGTCTTTTGTTTAAGTCTTCAAACCATTTCAAATTAATTTTTGAGAGTGGTGTAAGTTATGGGTCCAATTTAATTTTTCTACATTTGGTTATCCAGTTTTCCCAACAGCATTTATTGAAGAGACTATCCTTCCTCCATTGGGTATTCTTGATCCCCTTATCAAATATTAGTTGACCGGATATGTAGGGATTTATTTCTGGGCTTTTGATTCTGTTTCACTGGTCTGTATATATTTTTACACCAGTACCATACTGTTTTGATTACTATAGCTTTGTAGTATATTTTAAAATCAGGAAATGTGATGCTTTCTTTCTGAGGATTGCTTTAGCTATTTGGGGTCTTTAGAGGTGGCGTACAAATTTTAGGATTTTTAAAAAATTTTCTATGAAAAATGCCATTGGGATTTTGATAGAGATTGCATTGAATCTATAGATGGCTTTGGGTAGTATGGACATTTAACAATATTAATTCTTCTTACCCATGAACTTGGGATATATTTCCATTTGTTTGTGTCTTCTTCAGTTTATTTCATCAGAATCTTATAGTTTTCACTGTACAGGTCTTTCACCTCCTTGGTAGAAATTATTTCTAAATATTGCTTTCAATGCTATTGTGAATGGGATTTTTTTTCTCCATTTCTTTTTCAGATATTTTGTTTTTAGTGTATAGAAATGCAACTGATTTCCATAGGTTGATTTTGTATCCTGCGACTTTACTGAATTTGTTGATTAGTTCCAACAGATTTTTAGCTGGGTCTTTAGGGTTTTCTATATATAAGATCATATCATCTGCAAATATACTTCCATTCTAATTTGGATGCCTTTTGTTTCTTTATCTTGCCTGATTGCTCTAGCTAACTAGAACTTCCAGTCCTTAGTTGAATAAGAGTAATTAGAGTGCACCCTCTTGTTTCGGTCCTAATTTTAGAGAAAAAGCTTTCAACCTTTCACCATTGAGTATGATGTTAGCTGTAGCCTTATTGTATATGGTCTAGATCATGTTAAAGTATGTTCCTTCTTACCCAATTTGTTGAGAGTTTTATCATGAAAGGATGTGTTTTGTCAAATGCTTTTTCTGCATCAGTTTAGGGGATCATATGATTTTTTATCTTTCATTTTATTAATGTGGTGTATCACATGTGTTGATTTGTGTTTGTTGAACTATCCTTGTATCCCAGGGTAAATCCCACTGTATCGTGGTGTAAGATCCTTCTAGTGTGTTTTTGAATTCAGTTTTTAATATTTTGTTGAGAATTTTTGCATCTATATTCATCAGGGATATTGGTGTGTAGTTTTCTTTTATTGTAGCATCCTTATCTGGCTTTGATATCAGGGTAGTGCCGGTCTCACATAACACTTTTGGGAGTGTTCCCTCCTTTGCAATTTTCTGGAAGAGTTTAGAAAGGTTTGGTGTTAATTCTTATTTAAATGTTTGGTAGAATTCACCAGTGAAACCATCTCATCTGGGGTTTCCTTTTTGGGGAGGTTTTTGATTACTGATTCAATCTCCTTTTCCACTATTGATCTGTTCATATGTTCTATTTCTTCCTGATTCAGCCCCAGTTAGTTGTATGTTTCTAGGCATTTATGCATTTCTTTTCTAGGTTATCCATTTTGTTGACATAAAATTGTACATAGTAGCCTCGCATGATTCTTTCTGTCTTTAGTATTGCTTGTAATGTCTCCTCTTTCATTTCTATTTTTATTTGAATCTTCTTTTCTTAGTCTAGCTAAAGGTTTGTCATACTTTATATCTTTTTAAGAAACCAGAGCTTAGTTTTGTTGATCATTTCTGTTATTTCTCTGGTCTCTATTTCATTTATTTCTGCTCTTATTGTTATTTCCTCCCTTCTGCTAACTTTGGGCTTAGTTTATTCTTTTCCTTATTCCTTGAGATGTAAAGTTAGGTTATTTAAGATCTTTCTGTTTCCTTAATATAGGCATTTATTGCTATAAATGTTCCTCTTAGAACTGCTTTTACAATATCCCGTAAGTTTTGGTATTTTGTGTTTCAGCTTTTATTTGTTCCAAGATGTTTTTTGATTTCTGTTTTGATTTCTTCTTTTACTCATTGGTTGTTCAGGAGTGTGTTGTTTAATTTCCACATATATGTAGATTTTCCAGTTTTCCTCTTGTTTTTTATTTCCAGTTTTATACCATTGTCAGAAAAGTTACTTGGTATGATGCTGTGATGCTGAAAACTCTGCCACCCATATTTCAAATACCAGCAGGGTCACCTTTCATGACAGGTTTCAGCAGAGCTTCCAGAATAACACAGACTAGGAAGAAGGACCTGGCCACCCACTTAAAAAAAAATTAGCCATGAAAACCCTGTGAATAGCAGCAGAGCATTGTCTGATATAGTGCTGGAAAATAAGAGAAGGATGCAAAAAGGCTGGGCAGGGTTTCACTCTACTGAATACAGAGTTGCTAGGAGTTGGAATCGACTTGACAGCACTAACAAAAGTGATTTCAATCTTCTTAATTTGATAAGATTTGTTTTGTGGCCTATCATATGATCTATCCTTGAGAATGTTCTGTGTGCACTTGAGAAGAATGTATATTCTGTTTTTGTGCTATGGAATGTCTTATATATGTCTGTTAGGTCCATTTGGTCTAACGTATGGTTAAAGTCCAATGTTTCCTTGTTGATTTTCTGTCAGAATGATCTATCCATTGTTGCAAGTTGGGTATTAAAGTCCCATCCTATTATTGTATTGTTATCTGTTTCTTCCTTCAGATCTGTTAGTATTTGCTTAATATATGTAAGTGCTCTGATGTTGAGTGTGTATATATTTGTAATTATGTCTTCTTGAAGAATTGACCCCTGTATCTTTCTATAATGACCTTGTCTCATGTTACTGTTTTTTATTTAAAGTCTCTTTTTTCTGATATAAGTATAGCTGCTTCTGCTTTCTTGTGTTTTCTGCTTCATGGAATATCTTTTTCTATCCCTTCACATTGAGTCTATGTGGGTTCGTAAAGCTAAAGTGAGTCTTTTGTAGGCAGCATATAGTTGGGTCTTGTTTTTTCATCCATCAAGCCACTCCGTGCTTTATGTTTGGAGAGCTCAGTCCACTTACATTTAGAGTTGTGCACCCCATAGCAACGTTTTGATCAATGACAGACCGCATGTAAGACAATGGTCCCATAAGATTATAATGGAGCTGAAAAATTTCTATCACCTAGCGATGTCATAGGCATCATAACATAGTGCAGTGTAGTACTCACATGTTTGTGGTGATGCTGGTATAAACAAACCTACTGCACTGCCAGTCATATAAAAGTATAGCACATAAAATTATGTACAGTACATAATACTTGAAAATGATAATATAACTGTTACTGCTTTATGTATTTACTATACTATTTATCATTATTTTAGCATCTACTCTTTCTACTTATAAAAAGTTTACTGAAAAACAGTATGCCATGTTACACCAGCTGCAGCCTTATACAGCTCGTGTTTACTGCATCTCTTGATTGCATCATTTTCTTTTGTGCTTAATTTAAGCACACTGATTTTCGCACAACGATGAAATCATCTAATGATGTGTTTCTCAGACTGTCCTCGTTGTTAAGTGATACATGACTGTAATTATGAATGTGTAAGGACTTACTAGTGCCATCTTCTTCATTGCTTTCTGGCTGTTTTGTAGTTTCCTTGTTACTTTTTGACTCTCTTGCTGTGTTCTTTTGTGAATTGGTGATTTCCCATCAATGAGTCCCTAATCTTTATCTTTTGTAGGTCTGCTTTACCTTTTTTCTTTGTGGTTACCGTGAGACTTACATAAAATATAGATAAAGCAGTCTATTTTACATTAACAGGTTAAATTCTATCGCATATAAAACCTCTACCCTTTTGTTTTTTGTCACAATTTGCCTTTTTTTATATTGTGTATTCATTAACAAATTATAGTAGCTATAGTTATTTTTGATACTTTTGTTCTCACCCTTATGCTAGAGTTAAGTGGTTAACACACCATTATATTTCAGTATTAGAGTTTTCTGAAATTGACTACATATTTGTCTTTATCAATGTGTTTTATATTTTCATATGTTTTCATGTTACTAGTTAGCTTCCTTCATTTCAGCTTGAAGAACTCCTTTTAGCATTTCTTGTTAGGCAGATGTAGTGGTGATAATTTCCTTAGCTTTTGTTTGTCTGAGAAAGTCCTCGTTTCTCCTTCATTCCTGAAGAATAACTTTGCCAGATAGGGTATTCCTGGTTGGCATTTTTTTTCTTTCAGCACTTTAAATATATCATCACACTCTCCTGACCTGTAAGATTTCTGCTGGCAAATTTGCTGATATCCCTCTGGGGGTTCCTTTGTAGGGTTACAATCTTCTTTTCTCTTGCTGCCTTTTGGTTTCTCTCTTTGTATTTGATTTTTGACAGTTTTATTATGACGTGTGCTGGGGAAGGTCATTTTAGATTGAAATAATGGGATAGTCTATTAGCTTCATGAACTTGGATGTCAGATCTCTTCCCAGGCTTGGGAAGTGCTCAGCCATTATTTCTTTAAATAAACTTTCTGCTTTTTTCTCCCTCTCTTCTCCTTCTGGAACTGATGATTTGGATTTTTTTTTTTTAATGTCTCATAGATAATGTAGGCTTTCCTCAGTCCTTTTCATTCTTTTCTCTTTTTTCTTCTCAGAGTTGGTTATTTCAAAATTCCTATTGTCTGTATCACTGGTTCTGTCTTCTATTTGGTCTACTCTGTTTTTGATGCTCTCTTGCATTTTTCACTTCATTCATTGAATTCTTTAGCTCCAGAATTTCTCTTTGGTTCTTTTTTATTATTTCTATCCCTTTGTTGAATTTCTCTTTTTGATCATTTATTGTTTTCCTGATTTCATTGAGTTGCCTTGCTGGTTTTTTTTTGTAGCTCATTGAGTTTCCGTAAAACAGCTATTTTGGCTTCTTTATTGGGTAAATCATAGATTTTCATATCTTTGGGTTCGGATACTGGAAGGTTGTTGTGATCTTTTGGTGATGTCATGTTTCCTTGATTTTTTTCATGTATTTGATGGAGTCCAGAATGCATGAGCTGGAACTGCATCCCTTTAATGAATGCCCTCTGGGAATCTTTTATGTCACTTTCCCGATTTGCTCTTTCCCCCAGTCGTGGAGTTCCCTCTTCAATTCTCTGGATGCCATGAGAGAGAAATGAGTCTCTTCAGCACCTGTTTGGAGACTGGGCATACACTCCCCTTCTCTCCCTTTCCCTTGTAGGAGAAGTCCTGGGCCCATCTATTTAGCCCTAAGCCGTGCCACCCTGGGGAGGGGGTGATGTCAGCAATGAAATGTCTACTTCAGTGCAGCCAGACTCGTTTTTTTAAAATTCAGTGGAGTGTTAGAACTTGTCTGGAAATTTGAACTTCCACAAAAGCTCTCTCATCCAAAGGTGACTGCCCAAGTCACTGTTCTGCAGGCACCCCTGGACCACAGCTGAGAGGCCAGAACCAGTTCACAGTCTTCTTTAGGTTCTATAGGTGGTACTGAAATCCATCTGCCTATTATTTGCTGCACTGGTGGGCTAGACTCACCATGGGTCCCTTGGTGTAAGGTGCTGGGTTCCACAGCTCACACAAAGGCACTTCTGTTTGTGGATGGATGCCTAATTTTCTTGTTTAAAGGGAAGCACAGAAACAAGGAACTTCTTATGCTGCCATGATATTGATGTCCCCTCATTTTAGGTTATTAATATTTATCCTTATTAACTTTTTCCTGAATGTTCACAAGAGGTTTCTGGATGAGAGATTTCTTATTATTTACCAGACAGAAACTAACCAATGAGTGATTCCCTGTGTCTTAGGTCTTACCTGTGGGGCAATGCAGTGAAAGCTGGGTCAGGTGTCCTGCATACACAAAGTCCATATTGTAGGCAAGGAATGAAGAAAAATAAGTTTTCTGTGCTTTTTATAAAGAGGAAAGAGGCAACTGTCTCCCCTTCCCCTTCTGAGAGAGTCTCATTGGAAACATTTTAAGTCTTTGCAATATAAATAAATCTCTCTATGAAAAAGATAAGCCCATTTGTGTTTAATTTTACAACTCTGAAATGTCCCCCTGTTCTAGGGCCCTCTCTACAGCCACATACCGCCAGGGTTAAGTATACCTCTCTGGAGTTCTCCCAATGTGTACAATTGTAACTTAATTCTTAAGGTTTGGTTTTAGTCTAGAATCTTAAATTTCAGTGAAATTTGCCCCCAAAGCCCTATGTGAGCAGTAACATGAGAATATTTTCTCTATAGTCCCACAGAGGGTATTTCATTATGACAATAAATCAGTTCATCACAAAGACATAACAGTCATAAATTTGTCTATGCCTAATAACAGAACTTCAAAATACACGAAACCAAAAAAAAAAAAAAAGACAGACTTAAAGAGATAAATATACAATTTCACAATCATAGTCAGGGATTTTAATACCCCTCAGCAATTGATATAGCAACTAGATTTTTCAAAAATCAGCCAAGGCAGAAAAATCTGCAGAGCGCTATCAACTAGTGTTTAAAAGCATTGCTAAATCTCCCTTGAGAAGGATTATCAGCAGTGAGTAAGAGCACCTGTTTCCTTAGCTCTTAGCAGCCTCAGGACTTAATATTTAAAAAATTTTTATTACTTGTTAATCTGATAGGCAAACCATGGTACTTGTACTTATTTGCATTTCATTAATTGCCAAGTGATTGAACATTTTTCCATATGCTTGTCGTCTGGTTTTTTCTTTTTATGAGGTACATTGATAATTTATGTCTATTTCTGTATTGTTATGGTCTTTTTTAAAATTTATAATGTCTTAACTTGGAAATATTTCCCCCATGTCATTAACATTTAAACCATCTTTCTTATGTTTTTTAACTTATAGGAGTTAAAATGTTTGTGTAATCAAATTTATCTTTTTTTCTTTTGGGTTCGGGAACTAATTTTTTGTGATCCTACTGATGACTTATAGTTCATTTAGGGCATTAGCTCATTTAAAAACCAAGGTAGACTCTAACCAATGAAGCACTGAAATGGGCCAGGTAATATAATTTCTTTCTGTTATTTTCTTACAACTTAGACTGTTCGTTAAAGTGTTTATTACAATATTGTCCTAGTCTTGTGCAATTTAAATTTACGTCTCCTTTTGGTTCTCAGATCATTCATAATTTCACAAGGCGGATCCAGACCAAAATCAAAGATCTTTTACAACAAATGGAAGAAGGGCTAAAGACAGCTGATCCACATGATTGCTCTGCTTATACTGGTTGGGCAGGTGAGAATATGGGGCATAATTAATTGGTATGTTTTATTTTTGGATTATGATATATAAGACTTGGCTTTGAAAGTTTTTTTCTTTTAAAATGGTAAAGTTTTATACCCTTTAAATGAAATCTTCAACTGTCTTCATTGGTGAGATGCTTTGGAATTTTATTTCCAAAGAAATTCTTTCTGCCTGAAGTTTGACCTTTAATATGTAGTATGTCATGTTTTTATAACATTGTTTATTTAACTTAATACATGGCTGTCCAATGAAGACATGTTATAATAACAGACTTGCCCTAGGATCAGATTCTTTCTTTACTTTTGTTGCTTTCATCTTTGTGACAAGTTGTAGTTGCGTGATTTCTCTGGTCTGTTACACAGAAACTATTTAACATAGTGCTTGTGCTCATTTGACTCATTTGTACACATAAAGATTTCTGTTTTGATTTTGATAACAATTAAGCAAGCAACCAGTAATACACTTCCCATCAAAAGACTTAATTTCAAAATTAGCTTACCTTAACTAATCTTTACATTCTTATTGTATTACCATGTAGTCAGAACATTGTAATAGTTTTGGGTCATATAAAAGAAATAAAAGACAGACCTTGTTCTGAGGGATTAGAGTGCAGTATGATTATTGCTAATGACAATTTACATATAAATTTATAGCCTTTCCCTGCTACATTTTTCTGGTGTAATCAGTGAACAGCATGGACATGAATGAATGTGTTAGAGTCAGCAGGAACAGACGCCTGGCTTTCAGTGCACAGCAGACATGGTGGCCCTGATCGTTTTGTCTTTGTGTTTATATTAATTTCTGTGGTGCTTTGTTTGTTATTTGTCTGTTATGAGTACCATATTTACATAGTGATGTTAGAATTAACTTTTTCAAACTTTTAAACCCAGACAGACATGGACCTAGTTCATTTACAGAGCCAAAGAAACGTATCCTAAGTGTAAAATTAGATAAATTTGGCTAACCTGAAGTAAACTACAAAGAACAAGGGTATTTTGAAAGGAAAAATAAGCTAGTTCTTAGTAGCACAGGTTTCCCCTAAAGAGTGTTTGCTTACAGCATTTCTTGTTGTTGCCAAAGATTTTTTCACTCTGTGATTGTTCGGTCCCAAATTTCTGTGCATCAGAATCATCCAGAAAGCTTTATAATAAAGAATATCAGCCTCCACCCCAGAAGAATTACATCAGGAACTCTGGGGAGGATTCCAAGAATCAGTATTTTTTAACAATTCCCATTTATTGTCATCTTTTGGAATCAGTGATAGAGCCATCATGGAGGTATTTGCTTTGAATGGTTTAAAATAATATTTAGGGCTTCGGGGTTCAGATAGCATTATGAAATCCACTTAGACCCATATGTCCCTATCTTTTCTCCTAAAACTGTACAATATAAGAAGAATGAATGGAGCACCCACAACTTATCCCTTCAGGAACATTGTGAGATAAGAGAAAACACAAATAATGTTGAGTGAAAAACAAGCAGCATCTGCAATGAGTGTGGAAAGCCACAGTGGTGTAGCAGGTGAGGGAAGTCAAAGGGTCCAGGGTTGGCAAACTATCCTGTCATTCTCCCCCTCCCAAATCAACAAATAATTATTCCTAGGAGTGAGCCACACCCTGAGGGGAAACTTTTGAGGGCATATCTGAGTGCAAAGTGGGGAGGTAAAACTGGGAGAGACAGAGAAAAAAAGATACGGAGAGTATACAGGGAACAGAGGTTATAGACTTTTTAAAAAAGCACTGTTCAAAAAGAGAGGGGATTAATTTAAAAGGCAGAAGCTGCATCCCTGGTAGCACTGGCTAATGGTGTAGATAAGGAGGGAAGGGAATAGCAATGAAAGGAGCCCTCCTAAAACAAGACAGAATATGAGAATCAAAGGAAATCAGGCCACCAAAAGTCACCATATATTAAATAAACTGTTCATCACTTAAGAAGAAGAGGATGCCTTTGAGATTTAAAAAACTGGGAGAGCCTACCCTATTGATTTTCCTCTTTTAGAGAATCTTCCTGTTAATAGTTGATCCAGAAAAATTCATCCAATTGAAATTTAAGAAAAAAATTAGCAATTGTATATATAATATTAGGGGAAAAAAAGGAAAAATCAGAATTTTTCTTTAGAAGAAAACACACCAGGAAAATGCCACTACAAGGTGGAGAAAAATTGCGGCACCTTCAACATTAATTTTGTAAATTAAGTGATAAGTTCACAAAGCAGAAATAAAGGAACTTGAAGAGATGGCAAGACAGTAAGATGATGTGAAATAAGAATTGTCAGAACTAAGAAAAGAAAGTGAAGGAAAAGACAAAATCATTTCAGAAATGAGACCAAATTATAAGGAGTTGAAGAAAGAACTGACAGCACAGAAAGCACAGCAAACCATAGAAAGAAAAAAAAGAAGCAAAAATAAATTCAAAGGAGAATTCCAGTTTCTGGTCTGGCATGTAAGAAGTTTAGAAGTCACCAATCTATCCTATAAAGTAAAAAGCTGAACAAGCTGAAAAATTAACAACTCTTAGATCCATCAGAGAAGTGAGGTCACAGGGCAAACTTCTACACCAAGAATTGGAGAGATAAGACAGGTAGATTCAGAAAATTACAATTTACCAGAGCGGAGACCCACAAGAGAAACCTCCATGGGAACCAGAGTGGGGATAAGAAAACTAAACTATAATTGATGAGTTGCCAAAGTCTCAGTGTGGACAAATTGGAGAGTTACAAAAACTCCAGGGGACCCTGAATAGCTGAAGCAATTCTGAGAAAGAACAAAGCTGGAGGCATCATGTGCTTTGATTTCAAACTATATTACAGAGCTTTAGTAATCAAAACAGTATGGTATTGGCATAAAAACAGACACATAGATCAATGGCACAGAATAGAGAGCCCAGAAATAAACCCATGCAGATAAGGTCAATTAATTTATGACAAAGGCGCCAACAATATACAATGGGGAAAGGACAGTCTCTTCAATAAATGGTGTTGGGAAAACTGGACAGCCACATGCAAAAGAATGAAACTGGACCACTATCTTACACCATACACAAAATTCACTGAAAATGGATTAAATACTTGAACATAAGAGCTGAATCCATAAAACTCCTAGAAAAAAACATGGGTAGTAAGCTCCTGGACAGGGGTCTTGGTGATGATTTTTTTAATCTGACATCAAAAGCAAAAGCAAAAATAAACAAGTGGGACTACATCAAACTAAAAAGCTTCTGCACAGCAAAGGAAACCATCAATAAAATGAAAAGGCACCTACTTGGGAGAAAATAGTCGCAAATCATATATTTGATAAGTGATTAATATCCAGAATATACAAAGAGCTCTTACAACTCAATAGCAAAAAAACAATCTGATTAAAAAAATGGGCAGAGGAACTGAATACACATTTTTCCAGAGAAGAGATATACATGGGCAACAGGCACATGAAAAAGTGCTCAACATCACTAATCATGAGGGAAATGCAAATCAGAACCAGAATGAGATACCACCTTACACCTGTCAGAATGGCTGTCATCAAAAAGACAAGAAATAACAAGTGTTGGTGAGGATGTGGAGAAAAGGGAAGACTTGTGTGCTGTTGGTGGGAATATAAATTGGTGCAGCCACTAGGGAAAACAGGATGGAAGTTCCTTTAAAAATTAAAAATGGAACTACCATGTGATCTAGCAATTCCACTCTGGGTATTTATCCAAAGAAAATGAAAACACCAACAAAAAGATATATGCACTCTCATGTTCATTGCAGCATTATTTACAATAGCTCAGATAATGGAAGCAAGTGTCCACTGATGGATGAATGGATAAAGAAAACGTGATATTTATATATACAATGGAATATTACTCAGCCATAAAAAAGGATGAAATCTTGCCATTTGCAACAACATAGAAGGACCTCAGGGGCATTATGCTAAGTGAAATAAATCAGACAAAGACATATCATACCATCTCACTTATATGGGGAATGTGGACAAAAACCCAAAAAACAACTCATAGATACAGAAAACAGACTGGTGGTTTGCGGAGGCAAAGGGGTTGGGGGATGGGAGAAATAGGTGAAGGAGGTCAAAAGGTACAAACTTCCAGTTATAAAATAAATAAGTCATGGGGATGTAATGTACAGCATGGTGACTATGGTTAATAATACTGCATTACATGTTTTAAAGTTGCTAAGAGAGTAAATCTTAAAAGTTCTCATCACAAGAAAAACATTTTTAGTAACTACATAAGGTGATGGTGATCATTATTCTGGTGATCATTTTGCAGTGTATACAAATATTGAATCATTATGTTGTACACCTGAAACTAATATAATGTTAGATATCAATTATAGTTCAATTAAAATAAAATAAAAATAACTGTTATTCTTACAATTACTACTATTTTGAAAAGCAGAATGCTTGTTTTACCCACCTTAGAATCTCCAGTATCTAGCACAGTAACTGGAAAAGAAATAGATGTTAAACTTTTTTGTTAAAATTTAACAATAATTATTTCTCTCTTAAGATAAATAGTTAGTGAAATAAATTGTTTATGGTGGAAAAAAAACCAAACCCTCCAGGGGGACCCAGTCACAGTGAGGCTTCCATAGTATTGGGAGATTTACCTCCAGGAGTTCTCCCAGGTCCTTGCTGTGAATATGGGAGAAAAATCCCCTCATGCTTCTGGCAGGTGAGGGGAAAAGGAATTATTTTGAAATTTGCCAGAGCATTCTGTTCTTCTTAACATGGTTGGCCCTCAGGAGGAGCTATTTTACCAGAGTCTAACTTACTGGAGTTTTATCAGAGCCTAACCTACCTGAGGGTAGGGAAATACCTAACTCCCACCTGCTGTAGCCTTCCATGTGGGAGAAGGGAAAAACTCAAGTCTAGCTCCCTTTAACCTTCCACATGGGAGAAAGGAAATGCTCAACTCCATTCCTCTCTAGCCATCCTATCCAGCCTAAGATGGGAAAAATACTGAGAAACACTGGTGAAGTTCATGGTCCAAGGGCAGAGGCTCACCAAAAGACTGAGACCTAATCATAGAACCATAGTATGCTTCCACTCCCCCACTGCTTATCACTGTGTTACCAAAGAACTATATATTGCAGATTCTTTTACTCAGTATGTCATGTCCACCTTTCAATAAAAAATTATAAGGCATACTAAAAGGCAAAAAAAAAAAAAAAGTTTGAAGAGACTAAACAAACATCAGAAGCAGAATCAGATATGGCAGGAATGTTGGAATTACTAAACTAGGAGTTTTTAAATACTATGATTAATATACTAAGGATTTTAATGAAAATAGTAGGCAACATGCAAGAATACATGGATAATGTAAGCAGAGAGGTGGAAATTCTAAGAAAGAATCAAACAAATGCTACAAATCAAATGTACTGTAACAGAAATGAAGAATTCCTTTGATAGGCTCATTAGTAGACTAGACAGAGCTAAGGAAAGAATCACTGAGCTTGAGAATATGACAATAGAAACTTCTAAAACTGAAAAGCAAATTGAAGAGAAAAAAGGCTGAAAAAAAAGAACAGAATATCCAAGAACTGTGGGGCAATGACTAAAGGTGTAACATAAACAAAATGGGAATATCAGAAGGAGAAAAAACAGGAAGGAACAGCAATAATATTTGCAGCAATAATGACTGAGAATTTCTGCAAATTAATATCGTACACCAAACCACAGATCCAGGAAGCTGAAAATACCAAAGAGGATCAAAGCCAAAAAACCCCACAAAACTGCACCTAGGCATATCATATTCAAACTTCATAAAACCAAATATAAGAAAAAATCTTGAAAGAAGACAGAGGAAGAAACCACCCTACTTACAGAGGAACAAAGATAAGAATTACACCAGACTTCTCTTCAGCAACCATGCAAGCAAGATGAGAGTGGAGTGAAATAAAGTATTGAGAGAGAAAAAAACTACCAACCTAGAATTTTGTACCTTGCAAAATTATCCTTAAAAAGTGGGGTAGAGATGGGGCCGGCCTGGTGGCATAGTGGTTAAGTTCGCACGCTCCACTTCAGCAGCCTGGGGTTTGTGGGTTCAGATTCCAGGCATGGACCTACACACTGCTAATCAAGCCATGCTGTGGCATTTGTCCCACATATAGAAGTAGAGGAAGATGGGCATGGATGTTAGCCCAGGGGCCAAACTTTCTCAGACACACAAAAATCAAGGAAATTTTTTGCTTGTATTTGCAAGAAATGTTAAAAAAAGTTCTTTTGAGAAGGAAATTGATACAGGTTAGAAACTCGGATCAACATAAAGGAAGGACATCAGAGAATAAATAAGTGATGGTAAAGTAAAAACTTATCTTCCTTATTCTTAATTGACTTAACAGATCACAATATATGTTCAAAATAATATTTGTTCACAGTAATAGCAGTACATTTGATTATGTATGCTTATATACATATGTTTATATGTATGCTTATATCTGTATATTATGTGTAAGTAAAATGAATGACAGCAAGATATAAGGGATGGGAAGGAGGAATTAGGAATATTTTGTTATTATATGGTACTTGATCTACCCATGAAGTGGTGCAGTGTTATTTGAAAGTGGACTTGGATTAAATAGGAAAAATCACATCATCATATCAGTAGATGCAGCAAAAGCATTTGACAAAATCCAACACTTATTCATGATAAAAACTCTCAGCAAACTAGGAGTAGAGGAGAACTTCCTCAACTTGATAAAGAACATCCACAAAAAGCCTACAGCTAACATCATTTTTCATGGTAAGACACTTGAAGCTTTCCTGCTAAGATCAACAAGGCAAGGATCTGTATGATTTCCCTCTCACTACTGTTTTCAACATCATACTGGAAATCCTAACTAATGCAGTAAGATGAGAAAAGGAAATAAGAATACAGATTGAAAAGGAAGAACTAAAACTGTCTTTGCAGATGACATGATCATCTGTGTAGAAAATTAGAAAGAATCAATAAAAAAAACCTCCTGGAACTAATAAGCAATTATAACAAGGTTGCAGAATATGAGATTTATATTACAAAAGTCAGTCACTTTCCTATGTATCAGCAATGAGTAAGTGGAATTTGAAATTAAAAACAATACCATTTATATTAGCACCCCACAAAAATGAAATACTTAGGTATAAATCTAACAAAATAAGTACATAATCTATGTGAGGAAAACTACAAAACTCTGAATGGAAGCTATCAGAAGGAAGACTCAATATTGTCAAGATGTCAGTTCTTCCCAACTTGATCTATAGATTCAGTGCAATGCCAATTAAAATTCTAATAAGTTATTTTGTGGATGTTGACAAACTGATTCGAAAGTTTATATGGAGAGGAAAAAGACCCAGAATAGCCAACTCAATGCTGAAGGAAAAGAACAATGTTGGAGGACTGACTGACACTACCTGTCTTAAAGACTTATTATAAAGCTATAATAATCAAAACAGTGTAGTACTGGTGAAAGAATAAAAATAGATATGTAGAACAGAATAGAGAGCCCAGAAATAAATCCACATAAATATAGTCCACTGGTCTTTGACAAAGGAGCAAATGCAATACAGTGGAGCAAAGATGGGCATTTCAACAAATGTTGCTGGAACTACTGGGCATCTACATGCAAAAAAAAAAAAATAAGTAAATCTAGACACCTTTCAAAAGACTTAAAATAGATCGTAGACCTAAATGTGTAAAACACAAAATACAACTCATAGAAAATAACATAGGAGAAAACCTAGGTGGCCTTGAGCATGGCAATGACTTTTTGCATACGACACCAAAGGCATGATCCATAAAAGAAATGATAATCCAGACTTTGTTAAAATTAAAAACTGCTGTGTGAAAGACAATATCAAGAGAATGAGAAGACAAGCCACAGACTAGTAGAAGATAATTGCAAAAGAAATATCTGATAAAGGACTTGTATCCAACATATGCAAAGAACTCTTAAAACTCAAAAATAAGAAAATGAACAACCCTATTACAAAATGGGCAAAATACATGTACAGACACTTCACTAAAGAAGATATACAGATGGCAAGTAAGCCTAGAAAAAGATGTTCAACATCATATGTCATTAGGAAATTGCCAAAATCCAAAACACTGACAATAGCAAATGCTGGCAAGGATGTGGAGTAACCAGAACTCTCATTCATTGTTGATGAAAATGCAAAATGATACAGCCATTTTGGAAGACAGTTGGCAATTTTTTACAAAACTAAACATACTGTTATCATATGTTCCAGCAACCATGCTCCTTGGTATTTACCCAAATGAATTGAAAGCTTGTACCCACACAAAAACCTGCACATGAATGTTTATAGCAGTTTTATTTATAATTGCCAAAAGTTGGAAGTAACCAAGATGTCCTTCAGTAGGTGAATGGATAAATAAATTGTATATCCAAACAATGAATATTATTCAGCTTTAAAAGGAAGTGTGCCATGAAAAGACATGGAGGAAACTTAAATGTATATTTCTAAGTGAAAGAAGACAATCTGGTTATATACTGTATGATTTCAATTATATGACGTCTGGAAAAGGCAAAACTATGGAGATAGCAAAAGTATTAGTGGTTTCAAACAGTTAGGGGGGAAGAAGAGATGAATAGGTGTAGAGAATTTTTAAGACAGTGGAAACTATTCTTTATGATACTACTATGGTGGATACATGTCATTATACATTTGTCAAAACCCATAGAATGTACAGCACCAAGAGTGAACTGCAGTAAAACTGTGGGCTTTGGATGAAAATGATGTGTCATTATAGGTTCATCAATTGTAATAAGTGTATCACTGTCATGTGGGATGTCGATAGTAGAGGAAGTTTTGCCTATGTGGGGATAGGAGGTATATGGGAACTCTGTACTTTCTGCTGTTTTGCTATGAACCTAAAACTGCTTTAAAAGATAAAGTTTATTAATTAGAAAAAAACATAAATTGAAGGGAAAGTGATAGATATGGGAGAGAGGGAAAGGCAAATCCAATATGTGAATAATTAGAATCTCCAAAAAAGGAAAACAGAACAATTGAACAGAACGAATATTTACTACTATAATTCAATAAATGTACCTGAATCTACATTTTGAAAGAGGCTACTGTGTACCTGGGAAAATTATCTAGAAAGAATGATAACTAGACCGATATTCTGAAGATGGTTTTAAGGATCCTAATTAAAGATAAAGAATCTTTTGTACAACCAGGTAAAAAGTACAGTGACCAACCATCATAGTTTTCCAGAAGTGTCCTGGTTTAGTATTGAAAATCTCACATGCTAGCCAAACCAAGACTGTCTGTTTGGTGGTTACTCTAGCAAAAAGATCAAGTCATTTATAACAGGGAGAAAATTACATTGGTATCAAACCTCTCAGCAGCCGTATTTAAAAGTTGACCAGTACACTACAAAATATTGAAGGAAAGAAAGTATGAAGAAAAGATTTTAAATCCAGCTGGGTTATTGTCTTTCATGCATACAAGATATAGCAAAAGATAGAAGAACCTAGGAAATATTGTTCTCAAGAGCATTCCTGGGGACTCTACTAGTGCAGGAATTGATGGCCCATGAGCCATATCTGGGACACAGCCTGTTTTTCTACAGGCCATGAGCTAAGAATGGTTTTTATATTTTTTAAAATTTTAAGATAAACAAATGAAGAATGTATAACAGAGATTGAATGTGGCCCTCAAAGCCTAACATAAAATTTACTGTCTGGCCCTTTACAGAAAAAATTTACCAACTCCAGTCCTAGAGGACTAGCCAAGATGTGATTGAAGAAATGTGGGCATAAGCTTATAGTGACATTGATTATATTTAATTTTAGAATTAAGATTTAAACAGAAGTGTGCAGATAGAAGAAGAAAGCACAAAAACATAATAAATGAAATGGGGAAACCATTGAAACAGGAAATTTTAGAAATCACATGACTGCTTTTCACTCTGTGTAAATTTATTTCACAATATAAATGAGATGGATAATTCTCTATGAATATATAATCTACCACACCTGACCCTAGAAGAGGGAGAACGTCTAAATAGACAAATTTTTTAATAAAATCTGGAGAGTGTTGTCAAAGATCTACTCAAAAAATTTCACTGGGAAATTCTACCAAACTTTTTTTTTTTTTTGGTGAGGAAGATTGTCCCTGAGCTAACTTCTGTGCCAGTCTTCCCCCATTTTGTTTGTGGGACACCTCCCCAGCATGGCTTGATGAGCAGTGCGTGGGTCCGTGCCCAGGATCTGAACCTGTGAACCCCAGGCCACCAAAGCAGAGCATGCAGACTTAACCACTATGTCACTGGGCTGGCCCTACCAAACTTTTAAAGAACAGGAAAATGACATCAGCAATATAGTGGAACAGGAGTTTTCTACTGTCTTCACCCTAAAAAACACTGATTTTGACAATCACACACAGATGAGAATACATTTGTGGGACCCAGGAGTCCAGGAGAGAAGTTCTAGCACACCATTGGAGCAAAAAAATTTGAGACTGGACATATTGAAGAGGATAAGAGGAACAGTTTCACTTTGCCTGTGTCACCTCATTCCCAAGGTGACACAGCTCAGTGCCAAAAGAGTCTCGCTCAGCCTGCGGTTTCTCCCATGGGGGCAAGTGAGAGCATGTGAGTGAGTGCCTAGCTATGCAGGACACTGCCAAAGATACCTACTGCTTTTTTGCCCTTTCCAGAATACTGAGGTGATCGGTATTACTGAGGGGGAGGAAGATGCTGGGAGGATAGCAGCCAGGGCTCAGAACTCATCAAAGGGACACAGATCCTACTAACCACTTCACAGACTCTATCAGGAAGCCTGCGAGTGAGAGCTGCTGGGGACACCTCACCTGTGGATTCCCCCAACTGGCCCGTGGGCACCTCTGACGTTCCATGCCCCTCACCCACACACTGCCCCACCCCCTGATGGGCTCCCTGTGTGCACTTCTGCGGGCAGTGAGTGCAAGCCTTTGCAGGCAGTGAGGATGGGCAGAATTCCAGCTCAACCTTGCAAAATTGGGAGACAGCACACAAACTTGAGCATTCAGCACTGCCCTAGAGAAAGCAAACAGGAGGCTGTCAGCACTCAGCCTGGCTTCATGGAATTAGGTGAAGGCATACAATCTTAAGAATTACCCCCCTAAGAGGGAACAAGAAACGTGGAGCAGATGTATCCATAAAGAATGTCTGTGAAAGCCTCAGAATCCCTAGTAGGGCTGACAGAAGGCATTTCTTCCCCAAAGGCTGGAGGAGGGGACTGCTTCTTCAAATGCTAAGACAGCAAGATAAGACTTCAAGGAACATGAAAAATAAAGGAAACAATGCTACCAAAGGAACAAAATAATTTTCCAGTAACCACCTCCAAAGAAATGGAGACCTATGATTTACCTGATAAAGAATTCAAGTTAGTTATTTTGAAGAAACTCAGTGAGCTACAGGAAAACACAGAAAGACGTTTCAATGAAATCAGAAAAATGATACATAAAATGAGAAGTTTAGCAGAGAGATAGTAATAATAAAAAGAACCAAATAAGAATTCTGGAGCTGAAGAATACAATGAATGGAATGAAAAGTACAATAGAGAGCATCAACATCAGAATAAATCAAGCAGAAAAAAGAATCAGTGGATTTGAAGACAGGTCATTTGAAATTATCCAGTCAGAGGAGAAAAAAGAATGAAAAAGAGTGAAGAAAGCCTGTGCAAATTACAGGATATCATCAAGCAAAACAATTGATGATTATAAGATTCCCAGAAGGAAAAAGCGGGAGAAAGGGGCAGAGCACTTACTTAAAGAAATAATGGCTTAGAATTTTACAAATCGGGGGAGAGAGACGGACATCAAAGTTCATGAAGCCCATAATTCCCCATAAAGATTCAACCTAAAGAGGACTTCATCAAGACACATTATAATAAAACTGTCTTAAATCAAAGACAGAATTTTGAAAGTAGTAAGAGACAAAAAACTCCTAACATACAAGGGAACCCTCATAAAGCTATCAGTGGATTTCTCAGCAGAAAATTTACAGGCCAGGAGAGAGTGGGTTGATATATTCAGAGTGCTTGAAAAAAAAAGAAAGCCAACCCAAAATACTATACCCAGCAAAGCTGTCCTTCAGAAATTAAGGAGAGAGAAAGACTTTCACAGACAAATCCAAAGGATTTAATCACCACTAGACCTGCCTTATAAGAAATGCTGAAATGAGTTCTTCAAGCTGAAATGAAAGGATGCTAATTAGTAATATGAAAACATAAAACACTGTTATAGGCAAGTGTGTAGTCAAATTCAGATACTATAATGTAATGTGATTGTATGTAAATCATTTAACTCTATCATAAAGGTTAAAGAACAGGAGTATTAAAAATAACTATAGCTACAAAAATTTTTTATTGGATACACAATATAAAATATGTAAATTGTGACAAAAACATAAAATGTTGGGAATTAAAGGGTGGAGTTTTTGTGTGAGATTGAAGTTAACTTGTTCTCAGCTTAAAATAGAGTGTTATAACAATAAGATGTTTTATGTAAGCCTCACGGTAACCACAAAGCAAAAATCTATAGCAGATACGCAAGCATTAGAAAAAAGGAATCAGGGCATACCAACATGGAAAAATCATCAAATCACAAGGGAAGACCACAAGAGAGGACGAAAGGAACCACAGAACAACCAGAAAATTAATAAGATGGCATCAGCAATTCCTTACTTATCAGTAATTACTTTAAATGTAAATGGATTAAATTCTCAAGTCAAAAGACGTGGATAAAAAATTGAATGGATGGATTAAAAAAAAATAAGACCTAACTATATGCTGCCTACAAGAGACTCATGTCAGCTTTATGGACAGAGGTTGAAAGTGAAGAGATGGAAAAAGATATTCCATACAAATAGAAAACAAAATAGAACAAGGGTAGGTATACTTACGTCAGAATAAACAGACTTTAACTTTGAAAACTTTAACAAGAGACAAAGTTATTATATAATGATAAAGGAGTCAGTTCATCAAGAAGATATAATAATTATAAATATATATGCACTCAAGATCAGATCACCTAAGTATATTGAGCAAATACTAGCAGATCTGAAAGAAAAAATAGACATTACAATAATAATAGGGAACTTCAGTATTTCTCTTTTAACAATGGATAGATGATCCAAACAGATTATCAATAGGAAGCATTGGACTTGAACTGTACTTTAGACCAAATGGACCTAACAGACCTATACAGAACATGCTATCCAACAGTATCAGAATACACATTCTCATCAGATGCACACAGAACATTCTCCAGGGTAGATGATATGTTAGGGCTCAAGAAAAGTCTCAACAAATTCAAGAAGATGGAAATTATATCAAGTATCTTTTCCTACCATAATAGTATGAAACTAGAAATCAGTAATAGTAGAAAAACAAAAATTCACAAATATGTGGAAACTAGACAAAAAGCTTCTGAACAATCAGTGGGTCAAAGAATAAATCAAAAGGGAAATCAAAAAGTATTTTGAAACAAATGAAAATGGAAACACAACATACCAAAACTTACAGGATGCAGCAAAAGCAGTTCTAATAGGGAAGTATATCATAATAAACAACTACATTAAGAGAAAAGAAAGGTCTCAAATAAACAACCTAAATTTACACCTTAAGGAACTAGAAAGGCAAGAAATATTAAGCCCAAAGTTAGCAGAAGGAAGGAGATAATGAACATTAGAGCAGAAATAAATGAGATAGAAACCAGAAAATCAATGGAAAGGATCAACGAAACTAAGAGGGGGTTTTTGAATAGATAGACAAAATTGACAAATCTTTACCTAGACAAGCTGAGAAAATAGGAGAGAAGATTCAAATAAAATCTGAAATAAAAGAGAAAACATTACAACTGATACCACAGGAATACAAAGGATCATAAGACACTGCTATGAACAATTATAAGCCAATAAATTGGATAATCTAGGAGAAATGGATAAATTCCTAGAAACATAAACCTACCAAGACTGAATCATGAAGAAACAGAAAATCTGAACCGGTATGAGTATGGAGATGGAATTAGTAATTAAAACCTCCCAACAAAAAAAAGCCCAGGACCTGATGACTTTACTGGAGAATTCTATCGGAGACTTAAAGAAGAGTTAATGCTAATCCCTCTCAAACTCTTCAAAAAGATTGATGTGTAGAGAACACTTCCAAACTGATTTTATGAAGCCAGCATTACCCTCATACCAAAGCCAGACAATGATACTAATGGAAAAAAACTACAGACTGAGATCCCTAATGAACATTGATGCAAAAAGCCTCAACCAAATACTAGTGAAGCAAATTTTAACAGCACATTAAAAGGATCACATGCCACAATCAAGTGGGATTTATCTCTGGGATGCAAGAATGGTCTAACATATACAAAGCAATAAATGTGATTTACCACATTAACATAATGAAGGATAAAACCTGTATGATTATCTCAATAGATGCAGGAAGAGCATATTCAACATCTTTTCATAATAAAAACTCAACAAATTCAGTGTAGAAGGAATGTACCTCAACATAATAAAGGCAATATATGATAAGCCCACAGCTAACATCATACTTAATGATACCTGTTAGTCAGCTAACATCATTTCAGCCTTTCCTCTACGATTAGGAACAAAGCAGGGATACCCAGTCTCGTCACTTCTATTCAACATTGTACTGAAAATCCTAGCCAGAGCATTTAGGCAAGAAGGGAATAAAAGGCATCCAAGTTAGAAAGGAAGTGAAACTGTGTCTGTTTGCAGATGACATGATCTTATTATATATATAGAAAACTCTAAAGACTCTACCAAAAAATTGTTTGAACTGATAAATTCAGTAAAGTTGCAGGATTCAAAATCAGTATACAAAAATCAATTGCATTTCTATTGTAGAAAGAAATTAAGAAAAGAATTCCATTTGCAAAAGCATAAAAAAAAATTCTTAGGAATAAATTTTTAAAAATAGGCAAAAGACGTGTATGCTGAAAATTATAAGACATTGATGGCGATGCAAATAAATGGAAAACTATTGCATGTTCATGGATTGGAAGAGTTAATATTGTTAAAATGTCCATATTATCCAAAGTGATGGACAAATGCAAACTCTATCAAAATTCTAATGGTATTTTTTTACAGAAATAGAAAAAAATTCTAAAATTCATGTGGAATTACAAAAGACCCAGAATAGCCAAGGCAATTTTGAGAAAGAACAGCAAAGTTGGAGGCATCACACTTCCTGATTTCAAAGTATATTACAAAGGTGTAGTAATCAAAGCAGTGTGGCATAAAAACAGGCACATATACCAATGGAACAGAATAGAGAGCCCAGAAGTAAACCCATGCACAAATGGTTAATTAATCCTTGACAAAGGCA
Source organism: Tapirus indicus (assembly GCA_031878705.1). NCBI lineage: Eukaryota > Metazoa > Chordata > Mammalia > Perissodactyla > Tapiridae > Tapirus > Tapirus indicus. The sequence goes on along the minus strand of CM062917.1, from coordinate 63,440,610 downwards.
CCAAGGGCCTACAATGGGTAAGGATTATCTCTTCAATCAATGGTGTTGGGAAAACTGGATATCCATGTGCAAAAGATTGAAACTGGATCCCTGTCTTACATCCCTCTCAAAAATTACCTCAAAATGGATTAAACACTTAAATGTGAGACTTGAAACTGCAAAACTCCTGGAAGAAAACATAGGGAAAAAGCTCCTTGACATGGGTCTTGGCAGTGATGATTTGGATATGACACCTAAAGCACAGGCTACAAAAGCAAAAATAAACAAGTGGAACTACATCAAACCAAGAAGTTTCTGTACTGCAAGGGAAACAATCAACAAAATGAAAAGGCAACTTACAGAATGGGAGAAAATATTTGCAAACCATATGTCTGGTAAGGGATTGGTATTGAAAATATATAAAGAACTTATACAACTCAATGCCAAAAAACAAATAATACGATTTAAAAATGGGCAAAGCACCTGAGTGGACATTTTTCCAAAGAAGACACACAAGTGGCTGACAGATACATGAAAAAGAGCTCAACATCACTAATTATCAGGGAAATGCAAGTAAAAATCACACTGACATATCACCTCACACCTGTTAGGAGGGCTTTTATCAAAAAGACAAGCGATAAGTGTTAGAGACGGTGTGGAGAAAGGGAAACCCTTGTGCACTGTTGATGGGAATGTAAATTGGTATAGCCATTATGGAAAACAGTTTGGAGGGTCCTGAAAAAATTAAAAATAGAGCTACCATATATGATCCAGCAATCTCACTTCTGCATATATAGCTAAAGGAAATGAAGTCAGTATCTTGAAGAGAGATTTGCACTCCCGTGTTCATTGTGGCATTATTCACAATAGCCAAGATAAGGAAACAACCTAAGTATCCATAGATTATTGAATGGATAAAGATGATGTAGGGTATATATACACACACACACACAATGGAATATTATTCAGCCATGAGAAAGAACAAAATCCTCTCATTTGCCATAACATGGATGGTCCTAGAGGACATTATGCTAAGTGAAATAAGCCAGACAGAGAAAGTCAAATACTGTATGATCTCACATATATATGGAGTCTAAAAAAAAAAGTCGAACTCAGAAATAGAGAGTAGGATGGTGATTACCAGGGGTTGTGGGGTGGGAGACATGGGGAGATGCTGATCAAAGGGTACAAGCCTTCAATTATAAAAAATACAAGTTCTGTAGATCTGATGTACAGCATGGTGACTGCAGTTCTTAATATTGTATCGTATACTTGAAATTTGCTAAGAGAGTAGATGTTAAGCATTCTCACCCCATACACACACAAAATAGTAACTGTGTGAAGTGATAGATGTGTTAATTAACCTTATCGTGGTATTCTGAAATCAAGTTTTGGGTTTGGTTTTTTTTTTTTTTTTTTTTGTAAGATTGGCCCTGAGCTAACATCCATTGCCAATCTTCCTCTTTTTGCTGAGGAAGATTAGCCCTGAGCTAACATCTTTGCTCATCTTCCTTTCTGTTTTGTGTGTGGGACACCACCACAGCATGGCTTGATGAGCGGTGGGGAGGTCCGTGCCCAGGATCCGAACCAGTGAATCCTGGGCCGTCGAAGCAGAGTGCACAAACTTATTCCATAACCACTAGGCCACCGGGCCAGCCCCTTAGGTTTTTTGTTTTTTTTTTTTCTGGGAAAGATTCACCCTGAGCTAATGTCTGTTGCCAGTCTTCCTCTTTTTTTTTCGCTCCCCAAAGCCCCAGAAGATAGTTGTTCTAGTTCTTGTATGTGAGCTGCCATCATTGTGGTATTCTTTTCACAGTGTTGAAGTATATCAAATCATCCTGTTATACACTTTAAATATGTATAATTTTGTCAGTTATACCTCAGTAAAACCGGGGAAAAACGAACAATAAACTAATAGAAAGAGACCATTAAAAAAAACAAACAAACAGGAAATCCCAGTGCTACTTTTAAACTATTTCAGAGGATAGGAAAATAAGAATACTTTCCATTATTTTATAAAGTGAGGATAATACTGGTACCCAAACTGATCAAGGTCTACCCAATAAGTACCTCAACTCAGTCTCACTTACTAATTATTAGTTTTGATCATTATAATGCTATTTTGGCATATAGGAAAAGGTTCATATAGTTTAGATTTTCATGCTGAAGTATTCAGGGGCAGAATGTCATGATGACTTTCTTTTTTTAAATATACTTTACCTGTCATCATTTACTTTAAAATACTTAAGCATTGAATATATATAACTATAGGTTTTTAGGTTCACAGATTGACCAGATCATCATCCTAATTTTAGGGGTTTCGAAGTCAATCATGAAATACTTATTTGTAAACCTTTTATAGTAATTATTATGTTTGAAATTTAACTTTAAATTGTTTTCTATATGTTTATAATTTAAAGTTTTTGAATATAGAAAACACTCAAGGAGATCATAAGCAATTATGGAAGGATTTTTTTTCAGGACTGACAAATATGCTACTTTTATATCCGTTTGACTCAACATTTTAAAGAAATGGACAATGACAAAAGAAGGACTTCTCAAAAAAATATATAGGTGTTAAGAATTAATTTGAAAGAGAAATGGCATACTCTGAATAGGAGAATTAAAGAAAGAAGCAGCTTCCTATTTAGAGAAATTTAAAAAGCAAAATAAAAATACCAAAAGTGAAAATAGACAATTGGAAAATTAGACAAAAACCAGAATATTAGAGAACCTCAATTCAAACATTAATAAATTTTTTTTTGCCTTTTCACCATTATATCGTTTCTTTCAATACCTTTTCCTACAGTATACTTTATTAAGTATGTATTTATGCAGATTCATTTTTTACTTAGCTGTCATATTGAGCCCAGGAATAATAGTATGCTTCTTTCAGAAGCCTATAGGTCATCTTCCACAGATTTTCAGAAAAAGACCCCTCTCTGGGTCACCTGAATCTCTGGATCTGTTCTTCAGTCTAAAATTGGATATGTATACATCCAATATATCCGGTTGGATCTGTGATAAACTGTATCTTCTGTATTTGTTGCCTTACTCAGCGTCATGTGGCTATTCTATAAATGGTGAGTTGACTCACTGGTTGGTTGATCATTTGGATGGGTTGGTCACTAAAGAAAACTGAAAAATTATATGAAATAGAAAAATTGGAAAGAAGAAGGTATAAAATTCAGAAAAGTAATCATTTATTTGGGATAAGATAGGAGGAAATGATTATATGAGAAGTAAAAAGAGAAAGATCCAAGTTAGCTTAAGATACAAAGGAAAATGAATAAAACCTTGAAATGGATGAAAATTAAATGGGAATGAGTGGGAAGTCATCTGTCTTCCCTTGTCTAGGAGGTATTGAATCACTGTGTCAGAATAATTAGCAAGACAATATATTTAAACTTTTAAGTTTTTTCTACTCTGAATTCTCTTTTTCCCCCATTTTTAAGAAATGTATCATATGTAATTTGTTTTTATGTTTCCCCTTCAGAAACATAGGGTTTATGTAGAAGAAGGTTTTTTGTATAATCATAAAATAATGTCCTAAAGGTAAAAAGGAAAGGTAATGATGCTTTTCTTTTGGGGTGGGGAAATTATTCCAGGCATAGCCCTTTTGTACCTGCAGTTGTATCGGGTCACATGTGACCAGACCTACCTGCTCCGATCACTGGATTACGTAAAGAGAACACTGCGGAATCTGAATGGCCGCAGGGTCACCTTCCTCTGTGGAGATGCTGGGCCCCTTGCCGTAGGAGCTGTGGTCTATCATAAACTCAAAAGTGATTGCGAGTCCCAGGAATGCATCACAAAGTGAGTTTTTAAAACTGGAAATATTTTCTCCAAATTCTCAGTTGAAGGTCTTGCTGTAGAAAGATATTCAAAAAGGAAATAACTTTTTAATTCGTCTGCTGTTGCAAACAGGTCTCTCCAAGAAGTGAAGAGGTTTGTATATTAATTTTGAGTATGATGGTGGGATCATATGCTCCCTTTCTATCCAAGCATGTGTTTGCCTTAATTTGGGGGGAAATAAACATGTTTCTTTGTGTAATCATTTTTCCTAAGTAATTTTTAGTTGCCTTCAATGCATGAAAATTAGCTTATCTGCTTTAGATTCACTATAACTAAGTGATTCTTAAGTTCAACCTTTAAGTAACTGATTAGATGTGCTAATTATGGAACAATTAGATTGTAAAATTTTACTGCACCTATTGGTTTAGATTCTTTCTTGAAGAAGCAGAAGTCAGGGCTCACTCCCAGGGCCTGGTGGAGAGTCTGGTACATGCTAGTCAGTTACCGTTTGTTGAAGGACAGAATGACGCAAGCCAATTCCCACGCATGGCTACATTTTAGTACCATTTTTGTTTAGATTTTTAAATCACTTTCTTCTAATGTTGGATTTCTAAATTGAATATCTTCTCTTACATGGTTTAGAATAAATAAAAAGATAGAAATTTTTAACAGAAAGATGTTTTATTAATTTTGACATCTATGAGAGAAATTAATGAAGTGGAGAAGTTTTGTTTTTTTCTCAGGATTTTTTATTGTATTTTATCAAATCAATTTTAAATTAAAAATAAATAACAAGTAATTCATAAAGTGATGGACTGACTTACTGTTTCAGGAAGAGGTATTTTAGACGTTCTCTGGGAAAACAGAATTTTTCTTGTTGGGTAGACTTTTGCAGCTCCAGAGAACCATTGTCTGCCGAGATTCAGACCTTCCTGATGAGCTGCTTTATGGACGGGCAGGTTACCTGTATGCCTTGCTCTATCTGAACACAGAGATCGGTCCAGGCACCGTGTGTGAGTCGACTATTAAAGAGGTACTGTGGGATTACTGACAGCAGTGGGTGTCCTCTCATCTTTACCATTTGATCCTATCTGTTAGCGCTGAGTTATAGTGGTGGCTAGACTCTGCTTCTAGGTGGGAGTAATTTCTCAAAGCATCTCGTAAAATTAATAAATGGCTCCTGTTTTCCTTTCTAGGAATGTTTTTAAAATATCTGTACTTCTCTTAGGCCTAAATTAATTCATTTATTTTAACTGGAACCATACAACAGCAGCTTCAAAAAGATAGAATGTTTATTTCTCTTTCGTGAGATATCTAAACTGGTAGGCAGTCCAGGCAGGTATGGCTAGGGACCCGGGTTCTGTCTTATTCTACCATGTTCTAGGGGCGTGCCCTTATCTGCATGACCAAAGCTAGTTGAGCCCTCCAGCCCAGGAGACTGGTGAGAAAGTGGAAGATAAGCAGCTTCCTTTTTTTTTTTTTGGTGAAGAAGACCAGCCCTGAGCTACCATCTGTTACCAATCCTCCTCTTTTTGCTGAGGAAGACTGGCCCTGGGCTAACATCCGTGCCCATCTTCCTCTACTTTATATGGGACGCCGCCACGGCATGGCTGACAAACAGTGCATTGACAGGTGCCCTGGATCCGAACTCACGAACCCCGGGCTGCCAAAGCACGAACTGAACTGCTGTGTCACTGGGCTGGCCCCAAACAGCTTCCTTTTCTAAGGCAAAGAACTGGAAGTTGCCCACCTCACTTCTGCTCACATCTCACTTCCAAAACTTATTCAAATGACTATGTCCAGCTGTCTGTAGCTAGGAGGCCAGATGGCCACCTAAAACTTGGAACACTGTTACCAAAAATATGAGGGGAGAATGGATATGAGGAAAGAATTGGTGTCTTTCCCACTTGGTCTTTCCAGATATGAAATTCTTCTTTCGATGTAACTAAAATCCTGCACACTACAGCAGACCTCGTTTTATTAGCCTTTCATAAATAAAGCCAATTTCTCCAGCCTTTCCTGAAAGATGTACTTGCCAGTCTTACAGGGAAAACATTGCAGCTACAAAGCAACTAAGTCTAGGATGGTTTTTATATGAATTTTTTTCTAGATTTTAGTAAACTGTTCATACAAAGAACTTTTGATTTCTTGGTTTGACTTCTTAAGGTCTTTTTGTACTCTGAGATTGTCTTCTGATTTCTCTCTGCCTGTATTTTTATAAAATAAAGATAACTGTATTGACTACTAACTGCTTAAAGATTTTTAGATTGTTATCTATCTATCTGTCATCTGTCTACTTATATATATATAAAGACATGTTGTTAGTGTTCACTAGATTAAAACAGGATACAAGCAAGTTTTTTAGACTTATGCTGTCTCATCACCTCTGTAGGTAGTTAATGCTATTATTGAATCGGGCAAGACGTTGTCAAGGGAAGAAAGGAAGACTGAGCGCTGTCCCCTCTTATATCAGTGGCACAGGAAGCAGTATGTTGGAGCCGCCCATGGCATGGCTGGAATCTACTACATGTTAATGCAGGTAAGTAAGAAAACTGTGAAATACTAATACAGTGACCACATTATAAAATATTAGATCAGCTAGGAAATGGGAACTGAAATTTTAGTACAAACCAAGCAAGCTGAAATGAAATAAAGATCCTACTTTGAATCACGATGCTTAAGCTCTGCTTCATGAACCCAAGCAGTGAACTCGTGCGAGCACATTCTGTGTGCAGTTTTGTACCACATTAGGTGTCTGTTGCCCACGCCTTTCTTCTGTCCATGTTCCTGCTGATTGAAGTAGTTGCTATTTTAATAGGGGAAAACCTTCAGGACACAGAAAAGGCCTCCAAAATCCAGATTGGGGCAGAGATATTTTCATATTCAAATACCCCTAACTTGCCGTCAGTTGTGTTCTGAATTTTTAACTAGTTTATTGTTGTGGTTATAATCTTCTCTCTCAATCCTCCCTGACATCTACTGAATTACATACTGACTCTTCCATCAGGCAGGCAGAGATCCCGCCCCGGTTACTGCTTCAGCCTGCTTCCAGCCTTAGGGCCTGTGGTTCCCTTCCCTGCTCTGTATGCAGCCTCCTTTCTTTTACAATTAAACCTTGCTTTATTCTACTGCACCCATAGCAGAGTAGTTAATTAACTTGGTCAAAATTACAAAGCTAGTAAGTCAAGGAGCGTGGATTAGAATTTAGATCTGTTTGACTAAAAGCTCATATATTCCTTTTATAAAATTTTACTTCAGATTCCTTTTTTTTTTTAACCTACTACATCATGCTGCTACTCACTAAAGGAAAATAGGAAATTCATGTTTACACAGGATTAAAACCCCTTTTTCTGGTAATTAGTTGTCTTTGTTTATCATTGTAGAAAGTAAAACATGTATATATTCTAAGTTGTGAATTTTCTTTATACAGTCACGTGTCGCTTAACGACGGGGATATATTCTGAGAAATGTGTCATTAAGTGATTTCATCATTGTGTGAACGTCATAGAGTGTACTTACAAAAATCTAGATGGTGTAGCCTATTACACACGTAAGCTATATGGTACTGATCTTAGGGGATCACCATTGTACATGTGTCTGTCATTGACCAAAACATCATTATGTAGCGCATAACTGCATAACTGTAGCGGAGACACACGTTTCTAAAATAACCAGAGTTCCATATCTCATTTAAAAATGGCACTGTTATTCTGGACAGTTGGTAGATTGCTCACATTCTCTATTTTCCCAGAAAAATGTTAATGGTGACTTTTGAACCTTTCTTTTTTTAAGTGGTAAGTCCCTTAGGGGAAACATAATCATATGAGAACCACACCAATAGAAATAACCTAATTTAGATTTAGATGTTTAGGTTAATTTTGTTAAATATGAGGGGTTTCCTTGAGAGAAACATAAATCATAAAGTTTTCCCCTTATGTGCTTTTAAAGTGAAGAACACAGAAACACTATTTAGTAAGGATTCTATCTAGAAACTGATGTCAGTTTTCTTTTGATGATCACTAAGTGCTAGAGCTAACTCACAAGAGCAGCTGTGCACATCTCTTCCCTGTTCTGTGTTTACTGCCAGTCTGGCAGAGCAGCAGAGCAGCTTCTCCAGGTCCCACTGTATGGTTTCATTTGGAAGGCTGTCAGAACAATATACACAAAAACTTTTAAAATGGCAACTCTACTTTCATGATGGCAGAATAAAGACAGTTCTCCTCTTGAAAGTCATCTCCAAACAACAAAGAAAACAGAGCCAGCCCTGATGGCCTAGTGGTTAAAGTTTGGCATGTTCTGCTTTGGCGGCCCAGGTTCGGTTCCCGGGCGCAGAACCACATCACTCGTCTGTCAGTAGCCATGCTATGGTGGAGGCTCACATAGAAGAACTAGAGGGACTTACAACTAGATTATACAACTATGTACTGAGCTTTGGAGAGAAAAAACGACGACAAAGAAAACAAAAACCAAAAACCCAATTTTTTGATGAAACTAGGAGACATCTGGAGCCCCCAAACTATACAAATGTGTAGACTGAGAATAGATGAAAGAGTGGCAGAGAAAGATCACACATAGATGCCTGAAAAGGAGGATGCCAGCAGGAAGCAAACCAGTTTGTCCTGCAAAAGCCTGGAACTCACGAATTTAAAGTGCCATGTACTGTCGAAGGCAGTGCCAGACATGTGTTCATCTGGGGGTGAGGTCTGGGCAGCAGGGGGCTTCTTTGAAAATCTTTATCCCAATCAGTTGGGCTGCTGTTAGTAAGTGCACCCTGCACAGTGAGGTGACTGTTCCTCCCCTAACTCCTGCTGGAGACAAAAGGAAATGGTCTGGAGGAATTGAACCAGCTCATTTTGTTTGTTTGTTTTCTTTTTTTTATTGATGTCATAATAGTTTATAATATTGTGAAATTTTATGCATCCCTTCATCCTTTGTGTCCATCCCCCATCTCCCTCCCCCCTGGTAACCACCAGTCTTGAACCAGCTGCTTCAACTCAAGAAAGCCAGGTGTAGAGGAGATTGGAAGTGAAGCACAGAACTAGAAGCAGAGTTTGCATGAATGTCCACATGGTGAGACCTCCCTGCTGCCACAACCAGCCTCATGCACTGCCCCTTTTCTGTCATCCCAAGTAGCAATGCCACCTCCACTTCGGATAAGGGATTGAAGTCCCTTTTTTTTGGAGAAACAGCTCAGATAAAAGATTTATATGTATATAGACATTTGAAAGTCCCCATTAAAAAAGTTAGCTAGCCATCTAGGATAGTTAATTTTATGTGTTAACATGCAGGGCCACAGTGCCCAGATATTTGGTCAAACATTATGCTAGATGTTTCTGTGAGGGTAGTTTCGGTGAGATTTACATTTAAATGGGTAGACTTTTAGTGAAGCAGTTTGTCCTCTATAATGTGGGTGGGCCTCGTCCAATCAGTTGAAGGCTTCCCCTAAGCAAGAAAGAATTCTCTAACACATGAAGGCCTTTAGACTTCATCTGCACTATCAAAAGAGTTAAAACAAAAAAAAGGTCTGCCAGGTCTTTAATAACTAGATAATTGAATTAATTCTAATTTCATGTTTTCCTCAGTATTCCAGGTGATGGATGCTTTTGTTTTATTAGTGACAATACAGAGGTTTTAAAAAAAACTTGAGGAAAAATAAATGAAATGTTTTATTTTTATTTGTTTGTTTAAAGCCAGCAGCAAAAGTGGACCAAGAAACCTTGACAGAAATGGTGAAACCTAGTATTGATTATATACGCCACAAAAGATTCCGTTCTGGGAACTATCCATCATCGTTAAGCAATGAGACAGATCGATTGGTCCATTGGTGCCATGGTGCCCCGGGTGTCATCCACGTGCTTATGCAAGCTTACAAGGTCAGTGCTTCAGTGCGGACCACAGGCACCCTGTGTTCAGAGGTCTCAGTTTCACCACCAAGGTTTCGGTTTGGTTTTGGCAAGCACATTTAATTGCAAACTAAAGACCTTTTAGAATTAATGTTTTTACAAAATCAATAGAAAGTCTCATTATTTCACTGTTCCTCACCACTGTAGTTAGTGTTATAAGTGTACATGTGTGTGTTTAATAGTGGTCATTTTCCTATGTAAAAGAAAACCTAGGTGACAGCAGAGTGATGATTTTTATTCTAATGAGTGTTCAATAAGGCAGTTGGCAGTAGTAGAACCAAAATGCTTTTTTGTTTGACTTCATATCATTTTATTTTCTTGCTTAATAGGCCTTTATTGCTGGATGCTGATGCTAATGATGATGATGATTATTCAAGAGCTTTTAAATTTGAGTTTAAAACTGTTATAAAATTATTCACAAGAGATGGGTATGGCATTCACATTTTTACACAGATAGGGGATTACAGGAAAATAGGCAGTGCCTTCACTGACTAATTCTAGAAGACTCTGGACATACTTGGGCACAATATTAAGAATACCGTTGATTTCTCTCCTGGACTAAGATTTATCATGTAAGTTGAAAGCAAAAAATGCTTCTTTTGTAATTTTCTTTTTCTTTCAATGCATCTTTATTTGTACTATTTGATGTTGGAAGTCATTGCTCATGGATCAAAGTATACAGCTGTAAGCACAATGATTGATAGGTATTTTGGCAAAGTCTCTTTTTTAGTTTTGCAGAAATAGATGGAATAGAGCAGAATTCATATTGCTACCTGAAAATAACAAAAGAACATCCCTGAATCAATTTTATTTTCCCTTTGTCCACTATAATAAATTATTTTTTAAATTGTAGGGAATTATATCATGATTTAGGTTAATTTCTCAGAATTTTTTTAGTTCTCCTACAACAATAGCACCAAAAATATTCAAATAATATAAACTAATTTTAAAATAATAATAAAATAATATAAAAAATGCTCAGGTATGAGCATTCAAGAAAGTAACTCAGAAAGTTATGATATTTGGTGAGAGCAAAGCACAATGAAATACTCTTAGGAAATCAGAAGAATTTAATCATTCGTCTTAACACTTGCTCAGCTTTTAAATTAAAACAGAATTCTGTTCGAATCACTACCTCCCCTTTTTTAGAGCTTTAGAGCAATTGTTAGCTTCAGTGACATAGACATAAGTCTGTAATATTATAAATATCCAACAATAATACCTGAACATACTATTGACAGTAAAACAAGGACCCTTTGATATTCACAACAGAGGTATGACTTTGCTAAAAAGTGAAAGCTTCTGTTTGTCAAACTCCTTTTCCCATCTCCTTTAAAGAGCATCAGCTATAGAGCTGAGCATTCCTGGTGGCTGATAATGGGGTAGCTGGCCTCTGGGCGTCTTCCCCCTGGCCCCCACCCACTGCTTCAGCAGCTGAGTCCTGTGGGCAGTAAGCAGGTGATCAGGAAACAGGGCTTCCAGTGGGCCCTTCATCCTGGGTGGTTCCATTTCCACTAGCCCTGTGCACAGTCACCTCCATCTGTTCCCATCAGGGCTCAGGGCTCTGCTGCTGACCACGCCACAGACACCTCAGGCCAGTTCCTGCCTGCAGGGCTTCTGCTCCGTACCATTTGAACGCCCTTCCTTGCCCCACTCATTCCAAAACAGACATTGTTCTCTTTTAGAAAGCATGGAGCCAAAGACATTAAGATCTTATACTTAATCACTAAAATTTAATTTTGTCCATTTACATCAAGATTCTCAAACCTCAAGAAGAGGAAGAGGGTCAGAATCTTCTGGGGCAGAAGGCATCAATGGTGATTTGAAAAAGCGTATATAATATAGTTTTACAATTGTAAAAAAGTAAAAATGTGTCATCATAGTATATAAGTGAGTGAGTGGAGTGTGAAATTTGTGTTTGGCCAGGGCAGGGGGCAGGGGTAGGGGGTGGAAGCGCAAAGCTAGAGAAACATAGCTCTAGACTATATTTTCTCTCTTTATTGTTAACTCAGGTTAAGAGGGTCTGCATTCATTGAAGTTGTTTCTTAAAATTAGGAAGTGTTTAAATTTTGTGTAATAACAAGCTTTCAGCAGTTTCTCATGCTGGCATATAAAGTTGTAAGTTCTTCAAGAATGCTTATGAAGGTATAAGGTTTTCAAGTATTTTAAAAAATATTGATATCCCTCACAAATAAAACTATAAATTGAGTCCAGATTCACTAAATATGTTTTCCCTTCCTGTAGATTCTAATCATGTATCAGTATTCAGTATACTCTTCTTTGTATGAACATGTATTATTTGTTAATTTATCATTATATAGTGCTTTAGAAGGTTTTGGGTAAAATGTCAAGGTTTTAACAATATTCTATACTGTATTAGGAATTTTGTTAATTGCAAATGATTTTCTAACAAATTACATTTGTGGACCCCATAGCTGGAAACTATTTTGATGAGTCGTTACAATCAGCTCTTGATTATCTGTCAGTAAATTAGAGGTAATGGTAACACATTCTGCCTTCCTCTAACCACGCATTTGGGCCCTAGGGCGTTAGCATTTTGCGTGGATTCAGCCACTGTAAACAAATGCTAACAGTGGTCAAATGCAATTGTATTTGGAAAGGTAAATATGCTGCCCAAGAAAACCGTATAAGTCATACCAACATGCTAATGTAATCTTTTGATTCTGTGCATTTTAAGTGTATGAAACAGCCATACCATCCCCGACCTGCACCCACAAGCCTACTCTGAAAATCCCAGAATAGAGCTGTGTTAGAAATGCGTCCTGGTGGTCACCTGCTGACTGCACATCAGAAAATGTTTTCATGTAAATTATGTTCCAAAAGCCCATTTGTGAGTTGGTTATTTGAAGCACGGCATGTCTTTCTAGGGGTGTGTATCAGAATCACCTGGAGAGATTTTTTTCAAACTGTACTTTCTTTCCTTCTTCCTAAATATTCTGATTCTTTTCTAAGACTAAGCATCATTTGTATAAATATACCACAGTTTATCCATTTGTTTTTCTGGTTTTTCACTGTTATGAATAAGCTGCTATGAACATTCTTAGACAGGTGATTTTGTAGACATACGTTTTTATTTCTTTTGGGCCAATACCTGGGAATGGAGTTGCTGCATCAGAGGGTAGGTGTATGTTTAGTTTTATAAGAAACTGACAGACCTTTTCTCAAAGTGGTTGTACCATTTTACATTCCATCACCAGTGTAAGAGAGTTCTGGTTGCTCTGAATCTTTGCCAACACTTGGTATTAAAAGTCTTTTCAATTTTATTCTGGTAGGTATTTCACTGTGGTTTTAATTTGCATTTTCCTGATGATTAATCATGTTGAGCAATTTTGCTTGTGTTTATGTTGACTGTCAGTTCATATCTTTTACCCACATTGTTTTATCCTTTTTTGTGTGTTTTTATTATTGAGTCGTAAGAATTATTCATGTGTTCTGGTATTAGCAGATACGTGTTTTGCAAATAATTTCTCCCTGTCTGTGGTTGGCCTATCATATTCTTTATGGTATCTTTTGATGAACAGAGTTTTTAATTCTGATAAAGTCTATTTTATCAGTTTTTTAAATGGTAATTACTTTCTGTATCTTGTCTAAGAAATTTTACTTACCCCGAGGTTATACAGTTAATATTCTCCTACAAGCTTCATGGATTTAGATTTTTATATTTAGAACTATGATCTATATCAAATTGAGGTTTGTTATTACATGAGGTAAGGAATGAGGTTTTTTTTTTTTAACCCTAGCAGTATCTGATTGTTCCCACATCATTTGTTGGAAAGGTTTTTTTATTTCCCCCATTTGATTGATTTGATGCCTTTGTTAAAAATCAGATAACCTAATAAGCAAGGGTTTATTTCTGGACTCTGTTCTGTTACTTTGGAATGTTTATCTATCATTGTGATGCTATTCTGTTTTGATTACTCTAGCTTTATTGTAAATTTTGAAGTCAAGTAATTTAAGGTTTCCAACTTTGTTCTTTTTCAAAATTGCTTTGAATATTCTAGGTTCTTTGCACTTCCATGCAGATTTTGGAATCATTTTGTCAACTTCTACAAGAGAGGACTGTTGGGATTATGAGTGAGATTGTGTTGAATCTATATAATCAATTTTAGTAGAATTGACTTCTTAATATTGAGCCTTCTTATCCACAAATATGGTATATCTCTCCATTTATTTTCATTTCTGTCAGCAGTGTTTTATAGTTTTTGATGTCTTTATAGTTACAATGTGTCTCTCTGTAGTTGGGACTTGTCTAACAATCCAGTCTAACCCTCTCAGCCTTTCATTTGAAATGTTTAGCTCATATATATTTAATGTAATTATTTATATGGCTGGATTTAGCTTTGCCATTTTTCCATTTGGCTTCTGTTGGCTTCATTTTGAAATTTGTTTTCCTCCTCTGTTTTTCCTTTCTTGCCTTTTTTTAGGGAGATAGGAGAGATTGATTGGATATTTTTTGAGAATTCCATTTTAATTTCTCTGTTGACTCTTTAACTGTACCTATTTGTACATTTTTTTCAGTGGTTGCTATAGGGATTACAGTATATACATCCTTAACTTTTCACAATCTAGTTAGAGTTACCATCACACTGCTTCACATAAAATGGAAGAAAGTAGTAAGTGTATAGTTCCTTTTATTCCAGTTCTTTACACCACATCTGTGATACATGTCAACGAATGTTATAAACCTCCAATATAGTGTTATAATTTTTACTTTTTAAATAGTCCTCTGTATTTTAAAGAAATTAAGACAAAAAATTAGTTTTTGATATTTATATATTTCCCAGTAAGTGTACTTCATTCCTTCCTGAAGATCCTGATTTCTGTCTGGTATTATTCTCCTCGGCCTGAAGAACTTCTTTAGCATTTTTTTCTAGTCCAGGTTTGGTGACAACAAATTGACTTTCATTTATCTTAAACTTTTCTTTATTTCACCTTCATTCTTTAAAGATATTTTTCTGGATATAGAATTGTAGGTTGACAGTCTTATTTTCCTTTCAGTGCTTTCAAGATACTGTTCCATTCTCTTCTGGCCTCCATTGTTTCTGATGAGAAGTTAGTCATTCTTGATCCTGTTCTCTTATATGTAGTGTGTGTTTTTTTTCTGGAAGCTTTCAAGATTTCCTCTTAGTTTTTGGTTTTCGATTCTTTTTCATGTGCCTATGTGTATTTGTTTGTATTTATCCTGCTTAAGCCTCTTAAACTTACGATTGTATGTCTTTCACTACACTTGATAAGTGTTTGGCCTTTGTTTTCTAACAGGCCTCTGAGTCTTTTCCTTTTCTGTAATTCAGATTGGATAATTTCTACTTATCTAGCTTCATATTCACCAATGATTTCTTCTCTCAAGTCCAATTTGCTATTAAACCTACCCAATAAATTTTTTATTTCACCTATTGATGTTTTTCTCTTTCTAGAATATCTACTTGTTTCTTTCATAGTGTCATTTCCTCTGAGAGTTCCAAACTGTTCATTGATTATCAATATAGTTTCCTTTTCATTCTTAAAGATTTTTAATGATGGCCTAAAATCCTTGTCTGTTTTCAACCTTTGAGTCATCTCAGCGTTAGTCCACTTCGTAACATGAGCAGACAGGTTCAGAGAACCCGCAGTGACATACTCAAAGTGGCACAGTTAGTAGTTATGGACGAGGGGTCCAGCCCAGTCTCCCGACTCCAGGTCCTTTATGTCTCCATCTGCAGCCTCACCAAACTGTTTGTCCTGACGCTTCCCAGGGAGACTTACCATTTGAGAGAAGTCATTTGGATAAGTAAACAGGTTCTCTGGCCAAGTTATAATCGCTGCAGTGTGGAGAAGATGAATCTGTGATTGAATCTCAGAGCTTTTTTCTGTTCTCTTTAAATTCTCAAGTGTCTCACTATTAAAAATAGCCCATCACTTAAAGCATGCATGTGTGTGATGGTAGTGGGGTGGAGTGGAGGTGCTACTGGTGCAGGGGAAATGAGAGTGGAGGTGGCATTATGGGCATCCCTCTAACAGCCTCAGTCCTACAGGAGAACTGGGACTGCAGGAAGGAAATCTAATTGGTTTCCCTTTCAACCCTCATGTACCCCTGGGCTACCACCAGAAAAGAGCAAATCAGGTGTCTTAGGCCTGGCCTTCCTCTCAGTATAATTGCAGGATGTAGCCACTAAAACAATCGCTTTTCATCTGTTAGCTTTGACCAAGTATTTCTTTAGGATAAGAGAAGGTGTTTCTGTTCATAATTAATTTTAAGAGGCTTAAGATGCAAATGACAGGGTAAAGTATATGTGCTGGCATGATAACATGGAAAGAATAAGAGTTAATGATACTGAGGAGTACCTAGCACTTAGTGTGTGCCAGTCACCCTGCTAAGATCTTCTTGTGTATTATCTTATTTTAGTACCCATAAGCCACTGAGATGAAGAACTAGTATCCTCTTATAGTTGAGAAAACTAAGATGTAAGAGGTTAAGGGGCTTATCCAAAACCACACAGTTAAGAGCTGACAGAGCTGAGATTCAAGCTCAGGCAGTCTGGCCCACAGCCCACACTTCGGTCGCTTTCATGACTGAGGGTCTTGCTTCCGACCCCGTGAGTAGATTCTCCATCAGGAGAGTGACTGAAGTGCAAATGTGCCTCTTTTTCCCTTCTCCCCACTACAGACACTGACCATAGTTCAGGCCTTTTTTTTTTTTTCCTGCAGCCTCAGAGCCTTCTCAACTGGGTGCCCAGGAGGTCACTACATATCAGTCACAAGAAGATGAATCATATTTGTCACCCCCAAGGATGTCATCTCTAATGACCTTTTTGACTCTAATTCATTGTCCAAAACTCATTTGCACTAGCATGGAATGAGTTAAGCAGGTGGAGATTACTCATAACAGATTCTGAGGAAAGGACCAGGGAAACAAAACAAATGAAATGTGAGAAGAAGGAGAAGAATATTTAAAAGGGAATGTGGGGAGGTGAAACAGGCAGCTTCCTCTTGCCAGGCATTTGCCTTCCCTGTGCTCTCATACAGACCACTCGGTGGAGACAGTACCATTAAGTTCTGCAACCCAGGCCTGCCTGCTCCTGGGACTGTGGGTAGCCCTTCCTTGTGCAGGCTTCCTTGTGGTGGTGCCAGGTCCTTGGGGTCTTGTTGACATGTGGCTGACCTGGGACATGGAATATTCTTAACTTAGATGATTGGGCAAGGTGGAATCGTCATTCACTCGACTGCGTCCTACTTGAGCAGAAATTTTAGAGCTGCAGGGTATGTGTGCCACGAAGCACAGAATGGTTTATTTGTGACAACACATCTTCCTAAAGAGATCTGGTAGCTTTCATTTTAATTTTTTGAACTAAATTTTAGAATTACTTTTGTAGAACCGTGAACTAGAAGGACAGGGGAATAGATGGACAGATTGAGATTATAAGGTACTCCAGTGTGGGGTTGCTCACATGTGTTTTTTGTTTCTTATCCCCAATGCATTTCAGGTTTCCTAAGGCCGTGCAATTTTCTAACCAGAAAGGATAAATTCTTTGCTAACTCTTCATTGAAAACATCTTATTAACACTGCCTTGTTGTTCATTGCCCAGGTTTTTAAGGAGGAGAAGTACTTGAAAGATGCCATGGAGTGCAGTGACGTGATTTGGCAGCGAGGTTTGCTGCGGAAGGGCTATGGGATCTGCCACGGGACTGCTGGAAATGGCTACTCTTTCCTGTCCCTTTACCAGCTCACGCAGGATAGAAAATACCTCTACCGAGCTTGCAAGGTAAGGACGCCTCTATCCAGACAACTTCTGAGCGCTCCAGAACAGGCAGAGAGTGCAAAAATACAGCTTTTCTCCTTCTCTTAACCTGTTTCTCCCAGCACTGCGGTTTCTTCTGTTTCTTCCGACACAGCCTTGTCCCTGGCTTCTCTGTGCCACAGTGATCCCGTTGATAAAATGGGGCTGAGAAATGGAACTGAGTTCTGAGGACGTACGTTCTGGAGTCACACCATCTCATTAGAAGTCCTCCTGTGCCATTTATTAGCTTAATGACTTTGGGTCTGTTTCTTTTTCAAGCCTTAGTTTCCTCATCTATAAAAATAGGGGAAAATACTACTCATCTCCTAAATTTGTTCCAAGAGGAATTAATTGAGATCATGTGCAGATGATCTATAATTGCTCCTGCTTAAAATGTAGTGGTTTCCCATTGCACTGTGAATAAAACCCACGCTCCTCCCCCGAGTTTACAGTCCTGTGCGCTTTGACCCTCTCTTGCTTCTCCACCTGCATCCCCTCAACATATCCCACCATACTCCACGCTGCAGCTGCAGTGCCCCCACCTCTCCACAGAGTGGAGCAGGACACACTGTCCCCTTGGAACCTTTTTTTTTTTTTTGCTTTTATATATATGTAGTTTATTATATTTGATGTATACAACTGCATATATTTTATATGAAGTATACAAGTTAAACACACTATATCCTTCCATAACCTACAGTTTCATCCCTGAGTGTCCATTTGGTTGAAATTGTACATTTTTTTAAATTGAGGTTATAATAGTTTATAACATTGTGGATTTTCAGTTGTACGTTATTGTTTGTCAGTCACTGTATGAATGCATCCCTTCACCCCTTGCACCCACCCCCCACTCCCCTTCCCCCTGGTAACCACCAAACTGTTTTCTCTGTCCCTCTGTTCTTTATCTTCCACATATGAGAAAAATCATATGGTGTTTGTCTTTCTGTCTGGCTTATTTCACTTAACATAATGCCCTCAGGGCCCATCCATGTTGTTGCTAATGGGACAGTTTTGTCTTTTTTTAATGGCTGACTGGTATTCAGTTGTGTGTGTATATATATATATATATATATATATATATATATACCACATCTTCTTTATCCAATCATCAGTTGAGGCACACTTGGGTTGCTTCCACTGCTTGGCTATAGTGAATAATGGTGCAATGAACATAGGGGTGCATTAGCCTCTTTGGATTGTTGGTTTCAAGCTCTTTGGATTAAATACCCAGTAGTGGGATAGCTAGGTCATATGGTATTTCTATTTTTAACCTTTTGAGGAATCTCCATATTGTTTTCCATAGAGGCTGCACCAGTTTGCATTCCCACCAGCAGTGAAAGAAGGTTCCCATTTCTCCACAACCTCTCCAACATTTGTTATTTTTTGTATTGGTGATTATAGCCATTCTAACAGGTGTAAGGGGATATCTTAGTGTAGTTTTGATTTGCACTTCCCTGATGATTAGTGATGTTGAATGTCTTTTCATGTGCCTATTGGCCATCTGTATCTCTTATTTGGAAAAATGTATGTTCATATCCTCTACCCGCTTTTTGATCGAGTTGTTTGGTGTTTTTGTTTTCAGTTGTGTGACTTCTTTATGTATTATGGAGATTAACCCCTTGTCACATATACAATTTGCAAATATTTTCTCCCAGCTGGTGTGTTGTCTTTTAATTTTGATCCCGGTTTCCCTTGGTTTGCAGAAGCTCTTTAGTCTGATGAAGTCCCACTTGTTTATTTTTTCTTTTGTTTCCCTTGTCTATGTAGACATGGAATTTGAAAGGATCCCTCTAGGGATCAAAGGACGTCAAAGAGTGTACTGCTTATATTTTCTCCTACGAGTTTTATGGTTTCAGGTCTTACCTTCAAGTCTTTGATCCATATTGAGTTAATTTTTGTGTATGGTGTAAGATAGTGGTCCAGTTCATGTTTGCATGTGGCTGTCTAGTTTCCCAGCACCATTTATTGAAGAGATTTTCATTTCTCCATTGTACATTCTTAGCTCCTTTGTCGAAGATTAGCTGTCCATAGATGTGTGGTTTTATTTCTAGGCTTTCAGTTGTTACACTGATCTGTGTGTCTGTTTTTGTACCAGTACCATGCTGTTTTGATTACTATAGCTTTGTAGTATATTTTGAAGTCAGGGTTTGTGAAGCCTCCAGCTTTGTTCTTTTTTCTCAGGATTGCTTTAGCTCCACAGGGTCTTCTGTTGCCCCATGTGAATTTTAGGATTCTTTGTTCTGTTTCCATGAAGAATGTCACTGGGATTCTGATGGGGATTGCACTGAATCTGTAGATTGCTTTAGGTAGTGTGGACATTTTAACTATGTTTATTTTTCCAATCCATGTACATGGGATGTCTTTCCATTTCTTTATGTCATCATCGATTTCTTTCAATAATGTCTTATAGTTTTCATTGCATAGGTCTTTCGCCTCCTTGGTTAAATATATTCCTAGATATTTTATTCTTTTTGTTGTGATTGTCAATGGGGTTGTATTCTTGAGTTCTCTCTCTGTTAGTTCATCATTGGGATACAGAAATGCAACTGATTTTTGTAAGTTGATTTTGTACCCTGCAACTTTGCTGTAGTTGTTGATTATTTCTAATAGCTTTCTGTTGGAGTCTTTAGGGTTTTTTATATATAATATCATGTCTTCTGCAAACAGTGAGAATTTCACTTCATTGCCTATTTGGATTCCTTTTATTCCTTTTTCTTGCCTAATGGCTCTGGCCCAAACCTCCAGTACTATGTTGAATAAGAGTGGCGAGAGTGGGCACCCTTGTCTTGTTCCTATTCTCAGAGGGATGGCTTTCTGTTTTTCCCCACTGATTATGATGTTGGTTGTGGGTTTGTCATATATGGCCTTTATTATGTTGAAGTACTTTCCTTCTATACCCATTTTATTGAGGGCTTTTATCATAAATGGATGTTGGGTCTTGTCAAATGCTTTCTCTGCATCTATTGAGATGATCATGTGGTTTTTATTCCTCATTTTGTTAATGTGGTGTATCACATTGATTGATTTGCAGATGTTGAACCATCTCTGTTTCCTTGGTATAAATCCCACTTGATCATGGTTTATGATCTTTTTAGCATATTGCTACATTCGGTTTACCAATATTTTGTTGATGATTTTTATCTACATTCATCAGTGATATTGGCCCGTAGTTTTCTGTCTTTGTGTTGTCCTTGTCGGGCTTTGGTATCAGGGTGATGGCCTCATAGAATGTGTTGGGAAGTGTTCCATCTTCTTCTATTTTTTGGAATAGTTTGAGAAGGATAGGTATTAAATCTTCTTTGAATGTTTGGTAGAATTCTCCAGAGAAACCATCTGGTCGTGGACTTATATTTTTGGGGATGTTTTTGATTACTGTTTCAATCTCTTTACTTGTGTTTGGTCTGTTCAGATTCTCTATTTCTTATTGATTCAGTTTTGGGAGGTTGTATGAGTCTAAGAATTTGTCCATTTCTTCTAGATTGTCTAATTTGTTGGCATATAGTTTTTCACAGTATTCTCTTATAATCTTTTGTATTTCTGGTTATCCATTGTAATTTCCCTTCTTTCATTTCTAATTTTATTTATTTGAGGCTTCTGTTTTTTTCTTAGTGAGTCTGACTAAGAGTTTGTCAATTTTGTTTATTTTCTCAAAGAACCAGCTCTTTGTTTCATTGATCTTTTCTACTGTATTTTTGGTTTCAATTTCATTTATTTCTGCTCAAATTTTTATTATTTCCCTCCTTCTGCTGACTTTGGGCTTTGTTTGTTGTTCTTTTTCTAATTCTGTTAGGTGTAGTTTAAGGTTGCTTATTTGGGATTGTTCTTGTTTGTTAAGGTGGGCCTGTATTGCTATGAATTTGCTTCTTAGGACCGCTTTTGCTGCATCCCATATGAGTTGGTATGCTGTATTTTTGTCTCCAGCTGTTTTTTGATTTCTCCTTCAATTGCTTCAATGATGCATTAGTTGTTCAGTAGCATGTTGTTTAGCCTGCACATCTTTGTCATTTTCCCAGTTTTTTTCTTGTAGTTGATTTCTAGTTTCATATCATTATGGTCAGAAAAGATGCTTGTTATGATTTCAATCTTCTTGAATTTATGGAGG
Source organism: Tapirus indicus (assembly GCA_031878705.1). NCBI lineage: Eukaryota > Metazoa > Chordata > Mammalia > Perissodactyla > Tapiridae > Tapirus > Tapirus indicus. Next base: position 63,419,056 of record CM062917.1, on the reverse strand, counting down.
CTTGCTTTGTTTCCCAAAATATGGTCTATCCTTGAGAATGTTCCATGTGCGCTTGAGAAGAATGTCTCTTTGGCTGTATTTGGATGAAGTGTTCTGTATATATCTATCAAGTCCATCTGGTCTAGTTTTTCTGTTTATGTCCACTGTTTCCTTGTTGACTTTCTGTCTGGATGATCTTTCCATTGATGTAAGTGGGGTGTTGAGATCCCTTGCTATTATTGTGTTGTTGTTAATATCTTCTTTTAGGTTTGTTATTAGTTGCTTTATGTACTTTGAGCTCTTTTTTTGGGTGCATATATATTTATAAGTGTTATTTCTTCTTGGTGGAGTGTCCCTTTTATCATTATATATTGCCCCTCTTTGTCTCTCCTTACCTGTTTTATCTTGAAGTTTACTTTGTCTGATATAAGTATGGCTACACCTGCTTTCTTTTGTTTGCCATTAGCTTGTAGTGTTGTCTTCCATCCTTTCACTCTGAGCCTGTGTTTGTCTTTAGAGCTGAGATGTGTTACCTGGAGGCAGCATATTGTTGGATCTTGTTTTTTAATCCATCCCGCCACTCTGTATCTTTTGATTGAAAAATTCAATCCATTTACATTTAGAGTGATTATTGATATATGAGAGTTTAATGCTGCCATTTTATTGCTCATTTTCCAGTTCTTGTACATTTCATTTGTTTCTCATACCGTGTTTTGGACTACCAGTTCAGTTTGGTAGTTTTCTATGATGGTTTTCTTAGTTTTCTCTTTATTTATCATTTGTGTCTCTGTTCTGATTATTTGTTTAGTGGTTACCATGAGGTTTGTATAAAACAATCTCATAGATGAGATAGTCCCTTTTCTGATAGACTCTTATTTCCTTAGACTAAGTCGATTCCATCCCTTTCCTTTCCCCTTCTAAGTTATTATTGTCACAGCTTATTCCATCTTGTGTTGTGAGTTTGTGGTTAAAATGATGAGATTATATTTATTTTTGGTGTTTACCTTCCATTAATCTTTGATGTTATAATTAAGTGTTTGCTAACCTGTTTTGATAGAGAGCTTCAATTTTTCTGATTTTGTCTACCTATTTTTCTCCTTGCTCAAAGCTTTATATCTCCTTCTTTTTTTTTTTTTTTTTTCCGGACAAGAGGGCCTTCTTGAGCAGTTCTTGTACAGGGAGGGTCTTGTGGCAATGAACTCCCTTAGCTTTTGTTTATCTGGGAAGGTTTTTATTTCTCCATCATATCTGAAGGATATTTTCTCTGGATAGAGTATTCTTGGCTGAAAGTTTTTGTCTTTCAGTATTTTGAATATATCATTCCACTCTCTCCTAGCCTGTAAGGTTTCTGCTGAGAAATCTGCTGAAAGCCTGATAGGGGTTCCTTTGTAGGTTATTTTCTTCTGCCTTGCTGCCCTTAATATTATTCCTTTGTCATTGACTTGTCCCAGATTTACTACTATATGCCTTGGAGAGGGTCTTTTTACGTAAATATAGTTAGGAGATCTATTGGCTTCATTCAGTTGTATTTCCAGCTCATTCCGCAGGTTTGGGAAGTTCTCAGCTATTATTTCTTTGAACAAGCTCTCTGCTCCTTTTTCCCTCTCTTCTCCCTTTGGAATACTTATAATCCTTATGTTGCATTTCCTAATTGAGTTAGATGTTTCTCAGAGAATTTCTTCATTTCTTTTTAGTCTTAGTTTTCTCTCCTCCTCCATCTGGAGCATTTCTGCATTCCTGTCCTCTAGATTGCTAATTCTATCCTCCATATTGTCAGCTCTTTTATTTAAAGTCTGCAGATTGTTTATCTCCTCCATTGTGTTTTTCATTTCCAACATTGCTGATTGGTTTCTCTTTATAGTTTCAATCCCTTTGGTGAATTGATTTCATTGAACTGTCTATCTGTATTTTCTTGTAACTTGAGCTTTTTTATGATAGCTGTTTTGAGTTCTCTGTCATTTAGGTTGTAAATTTCTGTGCCTTCAGGATTGATTTGTGGGTGCTTGTCATTTTCCTTCTGCTCTGGAGATTTAATAAGATTTAAACAGATTTCCTTTTGGTCTGCTGTTTGATGGCACACATTTGTCCTCTGCATGGTGATAGTATCTGGTCACAGCTTCCACCTGCTGCCACTGGGTGGGGGTCAAGAGCTGTGTATTCTGAGCCTGCTGCAAACCCTGGCCTCTGTAGCTGCTGCTTTTCTAAAGAATGAGCACTCTGGCCGACTGGCTGAGCTGAAGCATCAGGAGGAAGGGTACTTTCTTTCGCCTGCCTGATCCCAGGGGCTTCTCACTCTTTCCTCATTATCTGCTCTCCAGGGGTGCTGGCTTGATGAAGACACCCCTGCAGTAGTTCAGTCCTCTCTGTGTGGAGCTTTCTCCTGGGCTGTAAGAGAACTTGGAGAGCGATGGTGTTCCTGTGGAGGGCCTCTCCTCTCAGGGCTGTGCAGTCCGAGGGTCACTGATGGGGAGGGAGTGGAGCTCTCCTCCCTCCTTCCACTTTTTCTTGGGGGTCCAGCACCTCCACCTTCAGATGTCAGGCTGCATGGGTCTCTCAGACATCTTATGTGTTGTGTGAATGTCCTCCGTTGGTATATGAATTTCCTTTTTGTTTTATCTTAGCAGGGAGAGTCTAAGGGGAGAGCTAACTCCACCATGATGCTGACATCACCCTGAATTTCCCCTTTGAACCTTTTTTTAGCTGTTTCCTCCATCAATCATGCCCTTCCCCTGAAATTTGTATGGCAACTCCTTGCCATTCCAATCTCAGTTTATGTGATGTTCTTAGAGAGGGCCTCTGAAATTTCCCAAGTGAAAGAATCACTCAGTCATTCATTTTGTATTTCTGCTTGTTTCTTGAGTGTGTTGCACCAGTAGAATGTAAGCTAAATGATCTTATTTGTGTAGGTCACTACCCTACACCAGTGTCCAGCACCAAGTAGAAAGTTAATAAATGTGCATTGAATGTGTGAAAATGAATGGCACAAAGAAAGACTCAGTAAACGTTGGCTAGTGTTTTTATTACCATACACATGTCACAAAACATAGTTATATAGACACAGAAAAAAGATTGGAAGAAAATACACCAAAATGTTTAAAATGACCCTTGATAATGGAGACATTATTGGTGACTTATTCTTTATATTTTTTGGACAGTGAACATCTGTTACTATTATGAAACCTCTTCTCAACCCAAATAGAATAGACCTCTTCTCTGTCTCAGGGAATAGATCCTGCTTGCTGTAGTACCTAGACTCACAGAGAGGTATGTGCAGATGTTGTGGGGCACATCAAGAGGGCAGGCACCTAACCTGAACGTTTCCAGGGTGTCAGGATGACGTCTAGGCCAAGACCCAAAGGATAGCTAGAAATTTAGCAAAGAGGGTTAGGGAAAACTGTTTTAAAGGAGAGGAAACTGCTTGTCCCAAGGCCTGGAGGTGTGAGTTATCCAACCAGACCGTATGAAGTTGATTTGGACAGAGCAGAGCAGGAGATAGAGAGGTGAGGAGCAGCCCAACTTGATAATAATCATCAGAGTAGATGGTTAGTAAATATGGGGAATTGGGAAAGACTTTTGGAGGGGAGACACAGCTAGTTTTTTAAAGATGAAGAGTTTTCAGGTGGACAGGAAGGGGTGATGTGGGGAGGGGGAGCACACCCCTGATAAGAGGATAGTTCCTGCACAGCCACAGAGGCATAGAATGGCTCCGTGACCTGAAAGTGTGTATACCTCAGTGTTGTGGGAGTGCAGAGGGCAATAGGTGAAGTCAGACAGGTGGGCAGAGGCCAAAGGAGGTTGGTCCTTCCCTGTAGTCAGGGGTTGTCAACCTGTTTACACCTTAGAACCACAGGAGAACTTTCAAAGATGCTTGGAGCCACCCTGGACTGTGTCAGTTAGGGGCCAGGCTCCACAGGTGGGTCTTGTAACCAGCCTGTGTGAGTGCTGATCTGGAAGGGTGTGTAAGCCATGGTCAGATTCCTCCTTAGAAAGAGTGCTGGGTCATAGGGGAAAGAATGGGAGCGAGGTTAGGTTTCCCCAAATTGTCGTTTAATAATTAATGCAAGAAATGTTGAGTTATGAACCAAAGCATTGGCTGAGAGATTTAGAAGCTCTTAGGATTAAGCCCACAGAATTGGGATTTTTTTAGTGTGGAGAAGATGGAAATATCTGAATGTCTCCCTATTATCTGAATAAGAATACCAGATAGATGGTACATCAAACATGCTAGGAGAGTGAGCAGATTTGGAGGGTAGAAAGCAGAATAAGTTTTATTTTATATGTGTGTAATTTGATATTCTTTGTGTTTATTACTTATGATTCTTTGTATACAAATGACAAAGAGATTAAATTAGCTTAAGCAAGAAAGAGAATTTTATTATAATGGTATAAAAAACCCATTGAAGAGGCTTAAGAAGGACGGGTCAGGGAGCTCAAAGGAAACTGCTGAGAGAGCTGAGGGAGGAGGAATTTTAAAGACGATGAAGGTGGTCAGGCAGCAGTGCTCTGGGCAGTGGAGGAGACGGAGCTGTGGGGAGAGAGTGGAAGTGATGAGTGCAGGTGGCATCTGAGAGTGGGACTCAGAATGGCTGCGACCGGGTGAAGCTGAGTGACTTCCAGCTGAGGCCAGAGAAGAGGCCAGGGGAGCTGGCAGCTGACTCTGAAGGCAGTTTAAGAGCCAAGGTGGGTAGAGCAAGTCTCTCAGGTTACTTCGGGAATGATCACCTGAAAAGTCAGGAGGTAGGTGCCTCGAAGAGATAGAAGGTTGTTGTTAGTTTTCTACTTCAGTCTTCCTTACAACCTTCTGAGATAGATACCACCTTCCAGGTGAGGAAGCAAGCATAGAGAAGTGACATAACTTGCCAGGTTTCTCCCAGCTGAGAAGAGGTGGCTGGACTCCAGCCCAGAGACCATGCTCCTAACTTCTCTACTGCCCGGAATCTTTTTTCTCTGATTCTTGGTGACGTCTTTGCAGTGTCTTATTTGTTGTCTTTTCACCAAGTGAAATCTCCACTCTTAAAAAGAAATCCCTTTCTTCTTAGTTTGCAGAGTGGTGTCTAGAATATGGAGCGCATGGGTGCCGCATTCCCGACAGACCCTATTCTCTCTTTGAAGGTAAGAATGAGGCAACAAGTCCAAGTGTAAGTATGTGAGTGAGTGGATCGGGTGCTCCTACCTCTTGGGACTGGCACTCCTACATTCTTTCTTCCTGGGGCCGTAACTCCACAACTCTCAAATAACTGTAAGCAAAGTCATTTATTGCTGAAAACTGTATTGTCTCTTTACCTTACCTACTTTGTGCTGCTGTGAATGTCTTCCAAGTGTTTTGAGATCTTTGTGAAGTAGATATGCAGATAGAACATAGGATGTTTGCTCCTCAGTAAATGGAAGAAATAATAAGTTTACTCTCTGCATTTCATCTGTAATATTGTGTTTATAATGTTGATCTATTCACAGGAAACCTAGTTGTTTATTTACATATATTTAATTATTTACATTATAGAAAGAAGTATGAATAACTAATATTAGCAATTAGAAATATTAGTAGTTAAAAAAACAAAGAGAATATTGAAGAAAGTTCTGAAAAACAAGAACAATGATAGCAAACACAACATTAACAGTCTGCTGTAGGCACAATGTATAGAATATAGTTCAGGAAAACAAAATAGAAGGTCCTGCAAAGAGACTCATGTATTTCTTTATATTGTGTGTGTGTGTGTGTGTGTGTGTGTGTGTGTGTGTATGAACTAGGTAATTTGTAACATAGCCACAAAAATCAAAGAGCAAAGGTTAAATGATGTTAGGATAAATTGATGATAACTTTTAATTACTTCAGAGCCACATCTTATACTAATTCCAAAATAAACTTCAGAAAGAATAAACAAGTGAATATGTTTTTTAAATCAAATAATAGATGGGTGTTGAACTTAGTCAGATGCTTTTTCTGCATCAGTTGATAAGATCATGTGATTTTTTTCTTCTCTAGCCTATTAATATTGTGGATTACATTGGTTGATTTTCGAATTGTTAAACCAGCCTTGTATTTCTAGAACAAATCTCACTTGGTCATGGTGTACAGTTCTTTTTATATGTTACAGAATTGTATTTGCTAATATTTTGTTGAGGATTTTTACATCTGTATTCATGAGGAATACTGGCCTGTAGTTTTCCTTTTTTATACTATCTTTGGTTTTGGCGTCAGGGTAATACTGACCTAATAAACTGTATTGAGAGGTATCCTCTCCTCTCGCGTGTTCTGTAACAGATTGTGCATTAATTGGTAGAAGAATTGGTGTTAATTCTAATTTAAATGCTTTGTAGAATTCTCCAGTGAAAGCTTCTGGGCCTAGAGATTTCTTTTTTGGGAGTTTTACACTTATAAATTCAATTTGTTTAATAATTTATAGGGCTGTTCAAGTTATCTATTTCATACTTGGTGAATTTTGTTATTTGTACTTTCGAGATATTGCTCCATTTCACCTATGGTGTCATTTATGTGTGTAAAGCTGTGGTAGTATTGCTTTATTACCCTTTTGATGTCTGAATTGTCTGTAGTGATGTGCTGTTTTATTTCTTAATTTATTTTTTAACCACATAATAGAAATATAAGTGGAAAATAGAGCATTTGTCATTATCTTTTGCAGAATAAGATCTCTCTAATAGTCAAAGAAATCATAAGGAAAAAATATTTCTCAGAATAAAAATTTTAGTCTTTTATATCATAAAAATGCAATGTGCTTGCATCAGATATAAGTGAGTTAATACCTGAACTCTGAATGGAGTTCATTCAAAAATTCAAGTTTATAATGGCAACTTCAAAGCCCCATTAGGTCAAAGTCTTTGAATGTACAGCTCCCTAAAGGCTGGGAAGATTCCTGTTTCCCTGTGCCTCACAAGGATGTTAGTAGGCACTAACTGGATTCTTGTCGGATGGTGGAGAGTAGTTATACTGAGTGCCGATTTAGAGGCCACTAGGCGGCAGGGTTGCTGACATCTGTGACCCCTCCTGCAAGGGCTCTCTCCTGCCCAAGTGCTCCAGCCAGGTGGACCTGCTGCCCCACCCAACCCAACAAGAAAACAGGAGTCATTTCCGCCTGGCCTACTCTGGTGTCTCTCTGGAGGGTGTCGGGTTACTGCCTATCTCTAATGGGTTCTAATTGGTCAGTGGTTTTCAGATCTCTTAAATAAGGTTCTGGAACCCTTTCTTCAAACAAAAACTTATAGGCAGCCTGGGAGCAACCCAAATGGAGGAAAACAGCTACCGACACACACGACACGAATGTCGCAAAAACAGTGAGGGAGGAAGCCAGACATAACAGGCTACATACTGTGTGATTCCATTCCTATGACGTTCTGAAACAGGCAGCACTAATCTGTGGTGGGGATGATGGCAGGACAGACTGGACAGGGGCCACAGGGACTTCCTGGGGGAGGTGATGGAAGTAGTCCATTGCTTGACAGGGTGTGGTTTATACAGGGTGTGCATTCGTCAGAGCTCAGAAGTGCACCAAAGACCTGTGTGTGTCACTGTATGTAAATTTTACGTCAAAAGAAAAACCATAAACAACAGAAACCCAACAGAGGAGGAATTGTGCCGACTGAAAAGGGAGGTAGAGTCCTGGAGGCTGGAGTGGCTGGCAGCCTCCCTCACCCCATCCTCACGAGCTCCTGGATGTCCCTTCTAAGCCCAGGGCTTGGTTCCTGCAGTGATTTGGGGTGGGATTTTGACCAAAGAAAATGAAGTTTGTTTTAAAATAACATTCTTAAAACCTAAAGAAGATATAATGCAACTTTTTGTTTGGAATAAGAATATAAAAGCTCTGAGAGAGGAAGTTTTATATGTTGAAATATCACAATAGCAGCACCCATAAATTTTGATAGTGATTCTGTGAGATCATCGTAAAGTTTCAAGATACAAAATTAAAGCCCAGAAACCAATTTTTAAAAAATAAGATCATAGGGGCCGCCTGGTAGCATAGTGGTTAAGTTTGCACACTCCGCTTCGGTGGCTCGGGGTTCGCAGGTTCGGATCCTGGGCACGGACAGACATACTGCTTGTCAGCCATGCTGTGGCAGCATCCCATATAAAGTAGAAGAAGATGGGCATGGATGTTAGCCCAGAGCCACTCTTCCTCAGCAAAAAGAGGAGGATTGGCAACAAATGTTAGCTCACGGCTAGTCTTCCTCACAGAAAAAATAAATAAGATTGTAAAAAAACTGGTATCATTACCTGCTGGGTGCTAATATAAGGATTTCTTTCTTTTTTTTATAAAGTCATCTTTGACGTCCTGCACACTGTTTCCCATATGCTTACAGCCCCGGTGAAAGAAATGATTACAGATCACTATATATCAGACACACCCTTCCTGCTCTGTCGTAACAGGATCCACATTTTACGTTGCAGGCATGGCTGGTGCGATTCACTTTCTCTCTGACGTCCTCGTTCCAGAGACATCACGGTTTCCAGCATTTGAACTTGGCTCTTCACAGACAGATATAAAGGTGCAAAAAGTCTACTAAGAGATCTGTTTGAACCAAAAGCCACCAGATTGCATAGTATGTGACACAGAACCAACTGTGAATCCTGAAAGAGGGGGAAAAAAAGGAGAAGCCGACACCTTCACAGGCCTGCTTATTGCAAAGACCCTCAAGTTAGGGCATGAGTGACAGAAACCATCCCATCAGCGTTTCGTGACAGTGTTCCCTCACTTCTGTAAAATACGAATTCTTCACATCCAGTTCAGTGTGGTGTTGCATGTTTCTTGGTGCTTGTTGTCTGTAGGTGTAAGTTCTAAACGGAAAGCTCTTCTCTCTCCATGAGCCTGGAGCCAATCGTGCCTGAGAGCACGGCACAGCCTCTTCTCTGTATATAGTATCTGGAGTGGAGTGTCTTCTGTACTGACACACAGCGAATAGTCGGGTGTGTCTCTTCTGTATCAGAAAGGTGCTCTAGGGGGATATCCTGGTGATAAGGCTTTTTCAGCATTTTCTGTGGGAACCTTTCAGATGAGCACGAGGGCAAGACTACTCCAAAAACTGAAAAGAAACACAAGAGATAAGAGGGGGTTTTGTGGGAATAATTGGGGGGTGGTTAGCCTTTCTGCAAGGTAACTGAATGCTCCCTTTCTGTGTTTTGTGTTCACCTTAGTGCTTTTAAGAAGCCACAGAGGGTGCACTGCAGCTCTGCTGGGCCCCCCACTCTCCGCAGGGGCTTCCGGCCCTGGGTGTGAAGGCTCTTGCAGCCCCCAGCAGCGGTGCCCAGGGAGTGGACTTCATGACCTCAGGACAACACCCAAGGGAAGCCTTTTCACGACCACGTTGTCAGTCAAGTAGCAGTGACCAAGCGTTGGCAATTGTAGAGTCTGTGTGCGTTATTAAAACAAGCTGCACCTCAATTTTATCAACATTATAACTCACTGTGATAAGTTCACTGGCTACAATTCCAGATACGTGATAAGCAGAAAGATTCAGCTATTCCCATGTCCCTGCTGTTAGACTTATTTCAAAATTTGGTAAATTATCAAAGTATAAATTTGGGATTATTTTTTTGTCCACTAATTTTGGTGATAAAGCCTCACATTTGATGAAATGTATTAAGCATAAAAGTACTGGTTTGCATTTATATATATAGGAAACATAATGTTCTGACCAAGAAAATTATGGTGTTCACTGGCATTTTTTATTAAAAAATGGGCGTTAATGTGGATTAGCGTAAATTTTTGGAAGAGTTTTGTCGTCACGGGACAAGTGGTCTGGGACTTTTACGGACTTCTCAGCTCACGAGCAAGGCCTGGGTTACGAAGGACAAGCTAGTTCTCCCTGATGGCCTGGTCCTTGTCTACAAGGGCAATTTAGACATTCGTCAGCCATAGTTTCCGCTTCTTTCATAAAGAAGAAAGAAAAGCATCCAGGTGCAAGACAAATATCCTTTGTGCACGCAGTTCTTTGGATGTTCCTGAGCCTTATTTCTGGGGTGACACCCTAACACGTGACCCTCAGTTTCTGAGTGGTCCCTCATGAATCTCTTCACTGCAGACACTCTTGTTTCTAAGCCGTGACTTTTCTTTTAGGTTGACGACTTCTGTGGGTGTAAATCCTCCTGGTTATATTCTAACCAGCGTCTGGGCCTGCTGCTGTGCTTCTCAAGCAGCCAGTGCCCTGTTACCTGGAGGCAGGTTGTGCTGTCAGGGGTGAGCTGAAGAGCTGTTCGGCAGAAGAGCTCATGTGGTCTCAGCACTGCCTGCTCCTCCCCATGCTCCTCTCCATACCACGTAGGACAGAGCATATAGCGAGGTCCTGCCTGCCCACCCATGGCAGCCCTCAAGGCTTCAGCTGAAAGCTGTGCCCACGCTGTCTCATTTCTCAGGGGAATCCAGGAGTCCTGCCCAGGAGTCACCCTGAGGCCCCCATACAGCCTGTCTCAGCAAGAGGGAGGCAGCTCGTGGAAGCCCTGCTCCTGCCCGTGTGTCTCCAGACCAGAAACAGCGAGGGGGACTCCTAGTTACCTGAGCGCTGTGTGTGAAAAATGCTTGTCAGGCTACTTTCTGACTAACACACTGAGGGGAAGATAAAACACTTGTGGAGTAAATTGAGGAGATTTTATTTACGGGGTTTTTTTTTAAGGCTGGCTGGATTGACACCTTGTTACTTACCCGCTAGATGTTAACAGATGTGTAGCTCTGTGACTCAACGTGAACCGACTTTCTAGCGTCTGTTACAGGGGCCACTACATAACAGTAGTTCCAGCTCTCGGTCCCTGAGGCAGAGGAGAAATGGCATGTACTTCAAAGAACAGAGGACCTTCAGAAGTCAGTTTAATAGTTCTAAGCGTCTGAATTCCAACCTCAGAACATCTCACAATGATTTCTTGGGTTTGTTTGTGTCCTCCAAAATGTGTCTAAATTTTAAAAATATGTAAATGCACAATACCATTTTAAAATTTGAAAGAAAAAAGTTGACGTCCACAAAAAGTGTGTGAGGTTGTTTGGTTTTGTTAGTAAAGACAGTTTTGTGGTGATGACTTGTGGGATCTTCGTTTGTTCTCGCCTCTCTGCCTTTGAGAGGGGTATTGATTGGGAGCACTGGTCACTCTTCTGAAGATTTCATTCTTCACTTAAAAATGTCATTGCTCATGTTACGACGTACTAGATAATTCATTGGAACAATAGCTTTAGGCCTCCACACATGCATTCCTTTTTTATTCCAAGGCCCTCTGAAACCTGGGTAACTGAGCTTGCATTGTGTGACAGGCCTTCACACTCACTGTCGTCCTTAGTATGACAACATTGCTGGAGGTGGGCACTGTTATTATCACTGTTTTACAAGTGAGAAACTGATGGCCTTGCCCCAGGTCACAGCTAGAATGAGGGACAGTCAGGGTTCAGACCCAGAAGCCCGTGTCATGCTTCTACCCTGGACACAGTACCTCTTCCCCTCCATGCCCAATACAGAAAGTAGGAAATTGAAACCTGGGAGAGGCCCTTTGACTTGATCGGGAGCATGTGACTAGGAGATGGAGGAGCAGGGGCTTGTCAAGGCCTCTTCCTCTGTCCTTGTCACCTGTGCTTCCCCACCGCCTTTGTGGCTAGGAGGGACCCTCTAACTATTCGTTGCAATTGTATACTGCTTTTAACTTCATGAGGCAGCTTCACGTCTGTTACTTCATTTGCTAAATTCACAAAAGCAGCGATCCAAGTTGAAAGTCCAGGTTCCCTAAACGTTTTTACAGACTGTCATTTCTCCCTCCCTGCTCTTTGTTGTGACTTTGAGGGGCCTTTCCTCTCATGAGCCTCAAGTCTGGCAAAAGGCTGGGTGTGCACTGGGGATGGGGCCGTGGGTGGTCTTCAGGAGTCTGTGAGCCCACTAAGTTGTGTTCCAAGGGTTTTATGCATGTGCATATGCATTTATCTCGAGAGCGTTCCTAGTTTTTATCAGAGCTTCCAAGTGGTCTATAACCCAAAAGGGTAAAAGTGTCAGGTTCTGGGGTAAAGAATGGATTTTGGCAAGCTGGGCTTCAAAGCAAGGAGCAGGGATGCTGTGGCAGATGGGCATGGCGAGGGTATCTGGAATCAGGAGGCAGCCCAGTCATTTAGGAAGACCCTGCTACAGCAGAGGACATCATCTGCAGGTCAGTTCTCCATCACATCGCCTTGAGGAGAGTCAGATGTCAGTTCCAACGTGACTGTCACCCCTGATGCCATCAGCCATCTGTTGAACTGGCTGGTGGCCCTGGAAGGCTGTGTTGCATCATTGCCCCCCAATCAGAGCAAGGTTGCAGGCTCCTTCAAGTCCCTGTTTTACTAAGACTCCAGCTTCATGGAGTTAGATCCCTAGAAGCACTGGTGATCCCAGATGGCTGAGCTATAATGAGGTCCAATCTGCTTCACAAATACTACTGCCCCCATTTTCCTCTCCCACTTGGAGACAGGAGGCTTGATTCCTTCATTCAGCAAATGTTTATTCACCTGCAGTGTGCCAGGCGTTGTGCTAAGTGCTGACAGTGAGATGATAAACTCACGCCATGGATCCTGTCCTCATGCAGCTCGTAGTCCAGCTTGATGAACACCTGCTGGGAGGAGCAGCCTTGAGCTCAGACGCAGGGGAGGCTGTCCCTTGGCAAGGTCTCAGACAGCTCCTCTGCAGTGCAGGGTGGGGGCAGCAAGCCTCCTTGGGTGAAGAATGCTGTGTGCGTCTTCCAGGTAATGATCACAGGTGATCAGCCCAGCCTTGTGGTGTAATGCCCTCTGGCATGAGGATCAGCCCGGTCCCTGTTGTCACGGAGCACATGTAGTGGAAGTTAAGAGCAGTGACTGTGGAATCTGAATGTTTGTGTTTACTTCTGAGCTCAGCCTCTTGTCTGAACTTGGACAAGCAACTTCCTAAGCCTTGGGTTTTTCCTATAAAATCAGGATAACCTTGTTTGGTCGATGGGAGGATTAAAATGAAATAAATGAGGAAAGTAGCATGTGTAAGTGCTCTGTAGTGGGGGAGATGAAGGTGTTGGTATAGTGCTTTTATGTGAGGAAACGGGCTCACTCTCCTAGGCAGTGGAATGAAAGCCCAGATCTGTACTCACCACGATCCAGTATCCCTGCTCTGCCTGGCAGCCCAGAGCCTTCAGCCAGCTGTGTGTGTGTGTGCGCGCGCGTGTGTGTACATGTGCGTGTGGGTGTGTGTGCTGCTTGCTGTCCTAAGGTCCTTCAAGGGGAAACGATGTCACGAAGGAGGAACCAAGCCTCAATTCCAAGCTTCTGCAGTCTAGAAGTTCAGAGAGATTGGGTTCTCTGCTCCTCTGGCCTGTTCTTGGCTTAATGCCCCATGGAGATCATCCCGGTTCTGTCCCATGTGGACTCTTGTGGCTTTCACAGGATCATCCACCAGATGCAGTGCTGGTCACATGTCAATAGGGAGCTTACTCCACTCTTTAAAGTATTGTCCATAAGAGAATAAAACATGTGGCCAGCAGCATAATCACACATCCACCCATAATCCTAAACAGTCCCAGCAATTCGAAGAACTGATGGGGCTGGCCTTTCAGACCATTTCCTCATGGGGGCCATGGGGAAGTTATCAAACACTCCATGCTCAGCCACTGGGAACTAAAAAGGGGACAAGGAACAAGGACAGTCCTGCTCTGCTGGGCCCCCCGAGAGTCCTCCAAGGCTCTCCAGTAGCAGGAAGGAGGGCCATGCTCCCTCTCTGCAGCTGAGCTAAATGTTCTGAGACCTTGTGTGCCTTAAAAATGTCTTTATTCTGCCTTGATACTTAATTCATAGATTGTTTATAGAATTCTGGACTGGAAATCACTTTCCTACTGAAATTTCCAGGCATCGCTGTACTGTCTTCTAGCTTCCAGTGTTGCCTGTTAGAACACCATAGCCGTTGTGATTCCTGTTTCTTTGTGTGTGATTGCTTTGCAAGCTGTAGAAGTTTTTTTTTCTCTTTATCACGATAGTGGGCCTGGACTTGGATTCTTGGTGGGCCCTTCCAATCTGGAAACTCATGTCTTTCAATTCTAGGAAATTTTCTTGAATTATTAATTTTTTTTCCCCCTCTGATGTCCTTGTCTTTTTCTTGAACACCTATTATTTGGAAGTTAAACCTCCTAATATGGTCTCTAATTTTTTCTTGTATTTCACACCTCTTTGTCCTTTTCCTTTACTTCCCAAGAGATTTCGACTTTATTTTCCAGTCCTTCTATTGAGTGTTTCATTTCTTTATTTCCAAGAGTTTTTCTTGTTCTTAGGGTATCTTTTATATATATATATATCCTCCTCTTATTTCTTGGTTGCAATGTCTTCTCTCTCTGAGGATGTTAATTTATTCCACAGGTAGTCATGAAGTGCTTACTCAACACCAAATGCTGTTCTGGGCACTTGGAACCCATCAGTGAACAAAGATCCTTACCTTGCAGAGTTTGCAGTACAGCAGTGAGAGACAGACAATAAACACAATAAACAAATTTTCTCCTATGTTATAAGATAATGAAGGGCCAGCCCTGGTGGCCTAGTGGTTAAGTTCAATGCACTCCACTTTAGTAGTCTGGGTTTGGTTCCCGAGTGCAGACCTACACCACTTGTCTTATCAGTGGCCATGCTATGGCGGTGGCCCACATACAAAATAGAGGAAGACTGGCAACAGATGTTAGCTCAGGGAGAATCTTCCTCAGCAAAAATAAATAAATAAATAAAAAATTATAAGGTAATGAATAATACGGAAAAAAAGATACAGTAAAGCAGAATAAGAGGGACTGACATTGGAGAAAACGCAGGTTACTGTTTTAAACAGGATGATCAGTAAGATGAGAGACAGTGACATTTGAGCCAAGACTTGAAGAAAGTAAAGACGTTGGCCACACAAATATTTGCAGAAAGAGCAGCCAGACAGAAGGCATGCCAGTGCAAAGGCCCTCAGGTGGGAGCATGCTGCTCATGTTCAAGGAAAAGTGGGAAGCCTGTGAGGAAGAGAGTGGTGGAGGGCAGTGGAAGGCCAGGCCTCCGGAGAAATCACATAGGGCTGGAAGGTTGTTCTTGGGAGTTTGGCTTTTACTCTGGGTGAAGTAGAGAGCCACTGGAGAGTTCTGAGCAAAGGAAGGACATTACCTGATTTATGTTTCAAAGGGATCATTCTGGGACAATGCAGGATAGAAGCAGGGAAACCAGAGGACTAGCCCACAAAAGAAATGATGGTGGTGGCTCACCTGCTCTAGTTAGTTAGCGGTGGAGTTGGTGAGATGTGATCAGGCTAGATGTATCCTGAAGCTGGAGCCAATAAGGTTTCCCGACAATCAAGTGCAGAGTGTGAAAGAGTAGACAAAGACAGCTCCAAAATGTTTGGCCCCGAAAAGAGCAACCGGAAGAGGGGAATTGCCAGAAGCTGAAATGTAGAAGAGGTCAGGCAGGAAGATCAGGGCTGTTTTAAGCATATTGTGTTTGAGATGACTGTTAGACATGGGAAGTCTGGAGTTGGGAGAGAAATCTGGAATGGAGCTGTCATTTGGAGTCATTTGCATATTGATGTTATTTAAGACCATTAAGCTCCCCAAGGAAGTGGGAGTCAAGAGGACAGGGAGGGGGTCAAAGACAGAGCCTTGGCCATGCCAGCATTGAGAAGTGAGGCAAGAGAAGAACCAACAGAGGAGAGTGAGGAGAAGCAGTCACTGGGGTGGGGATCTGTTCCCTGGAAGCCAGTGAGGATGCAACCAAGCAAAAGGGGCTCGTTCTGCTCACTGCAATCCAGTGCCAATCAATTGCAAATGAGTCGGTTGTTGAGAAATGAAAGTTTACACAGTCAGCTAGCACAATCGGAAGATGGTGGACTAGTGTCCTAAAGAGCCATCTTAAAATCATACAGAATCTTGAGGCAGTTAAATAGGGGAAATGGGCAGGGAAAGAGGTGGTTTAGGAATATGTGATGGACTTCGAGGCGCCTCATTATCTCTTTCTTCTGTCATCTGTGATGGGTACCTATGTAGAGTCTTTCTGGAGGTCGTCATGTTCCTGGAGGGGACTCAGAGAACAAAGTTATCATCTTATCATAAGCAAGAGTCATAATGCTAACAGATCACGTATTTTGCAAAAGCAAGAGGCGCTTAATCATCTAGGCTACATGTAGGCTAGAATGTATTCACACACTAGTGAGTCAGAGTCACAGTTACAATATTGTTCTTTCCCTAAGATGGCTTCCCTCACGCTAACTTAAGATCTAGCTGTTACAAGGAAAGTGTCCATGTGTGGAGAAGGTAATGATGGACTGTTGCAGATGCTTCTGGTAAGTAGAGAAAGACTAAGACGAACTGACCTTTAGATTCAGCAGCCTGGAGGTCATTGATGAATTTGTCAGCAGTATAAACACTTTAAAGGGGTTTTGTTGCAAAAAAGAGGAAAGAAATGGGGCCATAGACAGCAAGAGAAATAGGATCAAGAAAAAACTTTTAAGTTCAGAAAAATAATAGGATGTTTTTGTAAATCGATGGGCGTGATCCAATGAGCAGTTTAAAAAAAAGTGATATAAAACAGAAATGGGGAAGTGTGAGTGATGTCTTTAAGTAGGCAGAGATGGGAGTTAACGCCTGAGCAGAGGGCCAGCACTGAGAGGGGCTTGGATATTCGACTTTAGTTAACAGATGGGCGCAGTTGCTGGTAGGTGGGTAGGTGGGGAGCTGTGGAAGTTCTCTTCTGATTTCTTCAATTTTCTCAGTGAAGTAGGAAGTGAAGCAGCATCTGCTGAGTCAAGATGGAGGAGGAGGAGGTGTTGGGATTTGAAGAGAGAAGAGAAAGTGTGGCTTGCACAGGAGAATGGGAGAATAAATGAATGGCTTTCCAACTTCAGCATGCTCAGAAGTCACTTGGAGGATTTGTTCAAACACACATTGCTGGGCTAGTGTCTGATGTAGTGGGTCTGGAAGGGGCCTGAGAATTTGTTTTCTAACAAGTCCCAGGGTGCTCCTGATGCTACTGTCTGGGGACCCCACACTTGAGGAAACATACTTTTGGTTCTCCTGGTTCCTCTGGTTGCTTCAGAATGGCTGGTCTGGATGCAGCGTGCCTGTAAGTTGGCATGACAGCATCAAGGGCCGCGTGGTCATAAACATGGGCGGAACCAGTTAGTGGGTTGTGTGTTTTTTCCCGGCCACATTCAGCTTGCTTTTTAGTTTAGTTTATCTGAACTACTTTCTCCCTGTTGGTTCGCTTTAGTGTTTATCTTTCATATTAGAGGGTCCACCAGTTATGTGCTGCAGAACGCTGTGCAGAGTTGTGAGGGGGACTGAAGCTGACCAGAAATTCTGGTCCATGTTGTAACTTCCGGCTGGATCTTTCAGTTATAGAATGGCCAGGGTCAGTCTCTAGGCCATCAGGCCCTGCGGAGCCGACCTCCAGCGTCCTGACTGCAGGTGGCAAGACAAGAGTGAGGGAAGTGAGCGGGGTGGGCACCTTCACTAAATGGCAGTCCAACCTCCAGCTAGATCTAGTGTCCTCTGGGCCAGAACTCTTTCCAGAGAAGCCTCCCGTTTTTGCACTGGGGAGGGGGAGAGTGCTGTGACGCTCCTGGGTAGGTGGGGGAGGCATCTGGAGAACCGACTGGTGTCTAAATCGAGCTCCAGCCAACCTCCTCACTGTCACCCGGAGGCCCTGGGTGCTGCCCATGCACAGCCTCGGGGCGGGGCTAGGTCACTGCGAGACTGGCTCCTGCCCTCTGGGCTGTGGGCTCAGGGCTCCCTTCCTCCTCCTTCCCCCCACCCACCTCCCTCTGCTCAGTCACTGGTCACCCTTCCATCTGCTTTTCTCGCTTCTTCAAAATGTGTGGCTGTGTCCTCCCCTCTGGATTCCATGCCTTTTGTGGGAATACACCTGGGGGCATAGCTGCACTCCAGCAGACCTTGGGAGGGAGCCCAGGTGCTCTCAGCCTGCCCTTCACTTTCCCAGGCTCCCTGGCTGGGTTTGAAGGGCCAGGAACAACGGGTTATTTTTGAGTACATGAGGATTTTTCATCTCTGCAGTTTTCCTGGGATTCTCAGTGAGTTGTACTGAGCACTGCCCAGACATCGAAATCATCCCATTTGAGCAGAATTGAAGCATCCTTTACTCAGTTATCAGCATCACTGTTGTGTGCTGAACAGGGACGAGTGAGGAGTGGGCGCTGTTTGCCACACTGAACACCCCCAGACTTCTCTGTTTTTTTGAGGTTTTCTAACATTGAATTATCTTGCTAACGTCTTAATTTTGTTATTTTTTTCAATATGGAAAGCCTATTTATTTTTGTCAAATGGAAAAATTCATAAATGAAGAATGTTAAGTGTTTACAAAACACCATAGTTTCTCAGTTGCTTTTCCATCACAAATAGTAGCCGTTTCTGGAAGAACAGACCTTGGAAGTCAACAAGAGCAGAAGTGAGGTGGCTGGGGGAGGAGGGAGGAGAGAGGGAATGGGGCTGCAATGGCCTGCAGTCCAGCTGCGCGATAAAGCCACCCTCCCCTCTGCACCTGACCTCCCCCAGCTGGAAGAGAATAAGGCCTTACAGACATGTGTTGATGCCTGAAATACCTGCGTTCCACATCCAGAGAGAAGGTGTGGGGTGAAAGTGCTGCGGGGAGAAGGGACAGTGTTCTTAGTAACTCCTCCATGTCTGTGGAGACTGTGACAAGACGGTCTCTGACATCAGACTCTCTGTTTCCAATCTGGGCTTTGCCACCTTCAATATTGCCCATTAGGGCTGCTGGGAGGGTTAAGTAAGATAACCCAAGTTAAGTACCTCACAGTGCAAATGTTCACAAAATAAATGTCACCTGGACTGTTAAACTAGGGATTAAGTAACTGACAACAGACAATTTCCAGGGAAAAAAGTTTGTAATAGTAGAACTGTTTGCTTCTGTAGCTGGAGCTTCCTCAGGCAGCAGTAGGCCAACCCCAACCCCCAGATAAACCAGCTTTTATGGGTTCTTTTTGCCGGTTCAGCACTGCTTCCCTGTTTCCTCTGGGAATCAGAAGGAGGCCTTCCTTGGGGGAGCTGCTTGCTCTTCCCACTTAGATGCTGCAGCTTCAGCAAGCACATCCAACATATGGCTAGGTCTTCTAGAGAGATGTGGTATTTATTTTTAAATTAGCAGATTTTGAGTCAATTGGTAATGTTCCCAATGGCCTACTCAAGGGATATAGCAACAGGGATTCTTCACACTCTATTCTAGACTCTCATGCATTTAACAGGTTTAATTGCTCAAGAGCATTTCATTTCTCATGTATAGTAATAATATCGATCATTTATTGAGCTGGGCACTGTGTGAAGCATTTGATGAGCGTCATCACATTCAGTTTTCCCATTCAGCCCCTACAGAAGCCCGTGCGGAGCTGCTTGGCCACACTTCACTACCCGTGAGGCAACTCAGGGTTGGAAGAGCTGTCCAAGGTCATACAGCCACTGAGTTGCCAGGCAGAGTCAGCCAGGTCC
Source organism: Tapirus indicus (assembly GCA_031878705.1). Lineage (NCBI taxonomy): Eukaryota > Metazoa > Chordata > Mammalia > Perissodactyla > Tapiridae > Tapirus > Tapirus indicus. Next base: position 63,399,636 of record CM062917.1, on the reverse strand, counting down.
AAATTTATGGAAGTAGCATCAGATAGTTCAAGGTCAAGGATAAAAATGGAACTAATTTCCATTCTTGCTGAATAGTGATGGTAGTGGAGGAAGATAAGCCATTCGAATGGGCAGTAGTGTGACAGCACAACATGTAAAGCTTAGTGGACAGAGACGGCAAAGCAGCAGTCAAACGATATGCTCAAAATCTAAGCATTAAATCATGCACATGAGCTTTATATCCTTGTTTTATACCCTGTTCAGACAAGCATGGTTCTCAGTGTTTCAATGTAGGATACATTTGAAGGAACAATCTAATGTAAATGTTACTGCCTTGCCCCTGAATTAATTAGTGAGTCTAGGCAGTGATTATCCATGACTATCTGGAGACAGTCAACATTGTGTACCTTCTGATGGAAATACACACCACTACCCCTGAATAGACTTTCAAAACAAAACAGAAAAAGAACCTGAATCTGATCAAGCTTTTCTATTTCTCTACAAGAAATACAAATATCCTGGAGATGAAATCAACAAATTCCAGACTGTGGGTATCTCTGTAAGACAAATGACGTTTCTTTTACAAAAAATTAAACAATTTTAAAAAAGGGATAAAAAAGAAATGGAGGGGAAACCTATAGATTCAAAGAGATATAGAGATCAATTTCATGGTATGACCTTATTTGGATCCTGATACAAAAAAATGATTTTTTACAAACTGCAAGACAATCAGGAGAAATGTAAATACTGATTGGATCTTTAAAGATATTTAAAAATTATTGTTGCTTTTAATTAAATGTGATAATGCTATATGCTGAAATACTTATGGATGAAATGTCTGGGATTTGCTTATAATTCAGGGAAGGGCCAGAAGGAATAGATAGATGAAACAAGATTGGCCATGAACTCATAATTGTTGATGTTTAGTCATGGGGACATAAGAGTTCATTATTCTAATCTGTGTTCTTATGTTTTGTGTGTGTGTGAGGAAAACTAGCCCTGAGCTAACATCCGTTGCCAATTCTCCTGTTTTTGACGAGGACGATTAGCCCTGAGCTAACATCCGTGTCCATCTTCCTCTCTTTTTTGTATATGGGATGCCTCCACAGCCTGGCTTGATGAGCGGTGCGTTGGTCCATGCCCGGGATCCGAACCTGCCAACGCCAGGCCGCCGAAGCGGAGCGTGCAAACTTAAGCACTACGCCTCCAGGCTGGCCCCCTGTTCTTATGTATTTTTTTGAAATGTCCTCTAATTGGGATCTAATTGAGATTGGCACCATGGAGATACAATGGTCTGGAAAGGATGGTGGGAAACCAAGGCTCTGAGATGCAGGAGTACTGTTTGGGCAAGAAGGGATGAGAGAGGGCAGAGAAAGAGAGCTGTATCTCTTGGAAGAAAAGTAGTGTGTTCAGGAGAAAGCTAAGAGGTGTGAAGTGCTCCAGATTTAGTGCCCTGTGGAATGGAAGTAGAACCCTAAGGCCATGATGCTTTCTCAAACCAGAGATTATTTCAGTCTGATCATCTCTAATTTAAATTGATTACTCAGGACAAACATCCAAACCATCGTGAAAGCTCTATTTTATTATTTATAAAATAAATAAGTGAATTTATTAATTCATCCAAAGGTATGGACTTCCCCCAAGATCCTTGTGGTATTAGTGAAATTACTCCCAAAATTTAGTGGGTTAAAATAAGAATAAACATATCTGTTTCGGTGGGACAGAAATTCAAGAGCAACTGGCTGAGCAATTCTGGCTCAGGGTTTCTCGTGAGGTTGCAGTCAAGATGTCACCTTTCCTCTGAGCTGGAGGAAGACTTCCAAGAAGACTCACCTACTTGGCAGGCAGTTTGGTGCTGCTGTTGGCAGGAGATCTCAGCTCCTCTGTGTTCATTTCCTAGGGTTGCCACAGAAAGTTCCACAGTCTGGGTGGCTTGAAACAACAAATTTATCCTCTCACAGTTCTGGAGGCTAGAAATCTGAAATCAAGGGTCTGCAAGGCCACGCTCTTTCTGAAGTATCTAGGGGAGGGTCTGCTCCATGCCTTTCTCTTAGCTTCTGGTGTTGCCAGCCATCCTTGGCACTCTACCAATCTCTGCGTCCGTCTTCACATCTGTTCTTCCTTGTGTGTGTCTGAGCCCCTTTTCTTCTTACAAGGACACCAGTCATATTGGATTATGGGCCCACCCTACTCCAGAATGACCTCATCTTAACTCATTACATCTGCAAGGACCTTATTTCTAAATAAAGTCACATCCTGAGGGTCTGGGAAGGACAAGAATTGGGAGGGGATACTATCCAACCCAGTGCACTGTCCATGTGGGCCTCTTCATAGAGCTGCTTGAGAGTCCAAATGACATGGCAACTGGATTCTCCAGAGCAAGGGTGGAAGGGAGCCCAAGGCTATTCCTTTATGGGCAGACGTCAGGAGTCACACACCATCACTTTTACAGTATTATATTCAATATGGAAGGGACTAGACAAGGGCACAAATATCAAGAGGCAGAGGTCATTAAGGGCCATTTTGGAGGCTGGTTATATATATCCCTCCACTTGAAAAATACACTCGTCCCCTCCCCACGCCCCCTAAATACTCATCCCATTACAACATCAGCTTCCGCTAGGCTGCTGAGGCACAACGTCCTTCAGCTTCTCAGAAGCTCTTTTGTTTATCTGAACAGTTGTCTGGGGTATGACCCTAGAAGTTTCTTTTAACACAACTCTTTAATAAAAGATTTTACAGCTACACTCTTGCCTTCATCTTTATACCATATTTTCCTGACAGTACCCCAGGTTTTATCTTTGCCCGGAAGCCATTTCTTAATTTTAGCATTATTTGCCATCTGGAGGGTCTGAGAATTTTCAAAACCAGCAAGTCCTGACCCCTTTATGTTGCATAGTCCTCTCCTTAGGTCTTCTCTCATCTTGCACATTTTACTATCAAGAGCAAGAAGCCAGAGAGCATCTTTAACATTTTGCTTGGAAATCTCCTTGTAAGTCACCCAATTCATTAGGTACATTTTCTAATTTCTCTCTTGGAAGAGGTATCATGCATGACAGGCCTATTTAAAAAAACACTTTGCTGTATCTGCTTTGGATTTCTCCCTCTCTGTCTCTCTCTCTCTTCACACACACACACACACACACACACACACACACACACACACTTGCTGCATCATTTAAAAGTAAGTTGTAGACATTATGACCCTTTACACATACTTCATAATGCGTCTTCTAAAAATGATAACTTGCCACATCATCACAATACCAACATCACACTGAGAAAACTAATAATGATTTCATAATATTATGTTGTATCCAAACCATATTCAGTGTTCCCCGATTGATACCAAAATGTATTTTAAGTCTGTGTTGTTTTTTAGTTGGGATCCAATCTAGTTTCATGCTTTATATTTTGTTCATCTCTTCTAACCTAGAACAATCCCCCCATCACCTGTTTTTTGTTTTGTTTTTAATTATGTTCATTTTCTGAGGAGTCTAGGACTGTTGTCTTACAAAACTCCTCCGTTGGATTTGTCTGATTCTTTCCCCCGGTGTCATTTAACTTGTCCTGCCATCTCCGCTTCCTGTAACTTGGAAGTTAGGTCTAGACTCTAGAGCTACAGTGTCCAATATGGTAGCCATGCGCCACATATGAATATTTGAATTTAAATTAGTTTAATGGAGATTAAATTAAATTTAAAAATCCAGTTCCTCCATCTCACTGGCCTCATTTCAAGTGCTCAATAGCCACATGTCGCTAGTGGCTACTGTACTGGACAGTGTGCAAATATAGAACATTTCCGTCATCATAGAAAGTTCTATTGGATAAACTGCCCTAGATGCTCAATTATATCTAGGTTCAACATTTTGGCATGACTACTTCTTAGGTGATATTTGGTACTTCATATTGCATCACATGAGGAGGCCTGGCCGGGAGCTCCAGGGTGCCTGAGGGACTTGTAAATTGTGCCCATGTCGCCAGAAATACCACACTCTCCTGAGCCTCAACTGCAGTTTCGTCAGCCTGGACCCTACACCCCGCGATAGAAAAGACCTCTAGGGAGAGAAAAATAGAGTCAGTGAATTTCAGAGCTGAAAGGGAACTTCGATATTACTTTATAAACAGCTGAGGAAACAGGCCCATAGTTTCAAGACTTGCCCAAGGTCACTGACACTAGTTGGAAGCAGAGAAGGACCTTCAACAAACATTCTACTGGCCAGACTCACACATTAGAGTTGAAACTACCTTGTGGCAACTGCGATCAGTCGGTACTGCTGTACCAACACTGCTACTAATAATCGTAAAATACCTTTTACTGAGTACTTAACAGTATTAGGCACTATATTTAGTCTTAAAAAAAATTATTTCACATAATTCTCACAACCACCCCATGAAGTAGGTTACTAACAGAAAATCTGATTAACAAGAATTTATTTTTTCAGGTAACAAGAAACCTAGAATTGGTTCACTGGTTCAGCAGTTCAACAATGTGAAAGCTGGTATCTCTGTGATTATCTTGGCCTTTCCATCTTGGTCACAGTATAGCTGCTGCAGCTCCAAATATCACATCAATGATCAAAGCAGGATGAATTGTCATGTAGCAGTGCCAGCAATTGCAGTTTCATTTATGAGAAAAGTGAAATCTTTCCCAGAGGCCCCAGAGTAGATTTCTACAGTATCTTCCATCGGCTACAATTGTATCATATGACCACCTCTGTTGCAAAGAGACTGGGAAAATGAATATGATGTGTAGCTCTTCCAGCTTCTATAGAAGAGATAGGCAAGGGAATGGAGACTGGATAAACCAAGCAACAGTGGAGGTGTTCCTCTCCTCACGGTTCAGATGAGGAAGCGGATGGTCAGAGTGGCAAAATACCTGACCCACAGTTACCCAGTGAGTGACAGAGATGCTTTGACTCCAAAGCTCATGATGAGTAAGGCATGCTCACTGAAGAACTGCAGTGAGGACTCCTATGTTGCCTGAGTCTGGAGCTGGTTCAAACAATTTAAGAGGTAGGATCTGTGTATCCTCAAAGAACAGAGGAGAGGCTGCCCCAGACAGTGAACTAAAAAAGGCCATTCAGGAGAAGAGTGGGTGCTGGTATCCACAGGTGTTTGGGAAGTGGATACCTTAGAGAACTTCTATTTACTCCACTCTTAATATATATATATATATATATATATATATATTCAGTGCTACATTTCGCATATATTTCATGAATATATACTTAACGCTATATTTCATATTTTCTCCCTCACCTTCTCTTTTCTTGCTATCCATTGTCTTGCCAACCACACAGCCTTCAAGAAGATGTTTCCTACAGTTGGCGAGGGATTCATGTAATAAAATCACGCAAACTTGACCAAAAACTGGGGCTTGTTCCCCCTTCAAATTAGCAATTATATGTGGACAAATGATCACATGTAGTGTTGGCAAAGGCTGGCGGAATAAATCAGTATAAACTTTCTAAAGGTAATAGGTGTCAAAAGCCCCAGAAAATGTACGTATGCTTTGACCCAGCAATTTAAGGTTTTATTGTGAGGAAATAAATGTGGATGTATATAAAAATAATAAGCATGCTCAACACAGCATTATTCATAACAGAGAAAAATTAGCAACAAGTGCAGAAAAGCAAGTTGGAGAGATATATTAATATCACGAAGTTAAAAACAAAACAAAAACACATGTGGTAAAATCATAACGGGATTGTAAACAAAATGTAGGATAATGGTAGGGGTGTAAGGGGTCAGAGACTCACAGGGGCCTCAGGTTTGTTCCCTAAGTGGGAAGGGAGTACACGTGTTTATGTTATTATTATAGTTGGTCTGCATCATCCATCGTTCTGCTAACAAACTGTGAGGCATCACAGTGAAGATTGATTTTTCATGGGAGCCACAGTCCTGGGAGTTTGTAGGAGATCTCGGCTCCACAGCCATCCAGGGACGCAGGCTCTGGCATCTTTCACAGCCTGGGAATCCTCCACTGGGTCCTCTGCAGCCGGGCTCCAGGAAGGGGAAAGGGAGCCTCTACGCCGGCAGAGTGGTGGAGCCAGTCACCCGCAGCCTCGCCCCGCCTCTGCCAGCATCTCGGGCGGGGGTGCAGGGAGCGGTGGGCCCGGCAGGAGAGGAGCAGCTCTAGCTGGCATCTACCACAACATCTTATGCAGGAATTACAGCCATTCGTTTGAATGTGTGAAATATTTTATTTAAAAATGAAAAACAAGATGGAACCACCTAAAAGTTCGGCCAGAGAGGGTGGGTTGAATAAACTGTGGAGCAGACATGTGGTGGGTACTACGTAATCATTGCAGGGATGAGGCGAGACCATGTTTAAATGCAGGAAAAAGTGGTGGAGAAAAACGGGCTACAGAAGGTTCCGGTTTTGATCCCGGGCATGTGTCATCAGAGCAAGAGAGCTGGACAGCACGGAAACACACTCAGCTGTTATCCTGGCATACAGGGTTGCAGGCTATTTTCATTTTCCTTTTCTTTGTGCTTTCCTGTGCAGTCTGCATTGTCTGCGATGAGCACGTATTATTCCCGTAATCAGATAAAAAGGAAAGGCATGGGTTTGGTTTTCTTTTGAGGAAAGACTACGAGCACGGACCCCGTCAAGACCACTAAGCTGGGCGCCCCTCCCGGGGCCGCGCCGCCCCGCGGGGGTCTTTGCCGACAGGCGGTGCGCGCCGCGCCGGGAGCGTCCGTCCACCCGTGTCCGCCGTCTCCCGGCTCCTGACTCGAGCTACATGCCGGATGCCTTCAGCCACGCCGGAGGGCGACGAGCCCACAGCTTCTTCCTAGGCTCTACCTAGGAGACGGTGGCCGCCCAGCTGCGGAGAGGGAATGGAGAGCTGAGGCGGACGTGCCCTCCTCGGACTTCCCAGAAACGGACCATTTCTCCTTGTAAACTTGAAAGCAAGATGCAAAATTCCCTCCTTCCATGAAAACATGAGGGCTTGTTATTGTTTGTAAGGGCCGTGCCCAGACACTCCTCAAAAGTACACGCATGTCATCAATCGCCTGTGCCTGTGCAATGAGTACCGGGTCTGTGGCAAATGACTCAGGGGCGTGAGGACCTCAGGGCTGTGTGTGATTTTCCGAGTCCAGAGGAAGACAGCAGCCCTCTCCGCCGTGCATTCCTGTGACCGTTGAAACGCTGGAATGACTCTCCTCCTCCCTTGACACACTAGTGGGACCTGCTTCAGAACAGGCGTCTTCCTTCAAAGAAAGGCCTGCTCTTCACGGCTCGTGTCAGAAGGGGAAATGCAACAGGACCCAACTCTAATCCCCTTCACCTTTTTGGGCGGGCTGGGGTGGGGCGGCCTGGCGGCGTTGTTGTGTTGATAATCATCCCTGCAGCCGCCACACCGTTTTAGAGGGCTTTATGCCCGGGAATGGAGCAGGAGCCTCCCTGAACACCCCAGCACAGCCAATCTGAGGCAGGAGCATTATAATAAAAAGTTGGGGGGAGAGGTGGGACGGTGCTATGAGTGAACAAAATACTGTTTACAATTCATGGCTTGCTCTGGCGCGCTCACAGATCTCATCTGAAAGAAAACGGTTGCCCAAGATTTCTCCTTCCTAGCTCCGAGTGGCCCAGCACCTGTGACCGAGCGACACACACCAACATCTGAAGCCTCGGAGCACAGGAAGGGTGGTGGGGTGTACGCGACACCTTTGGCTTCTTTCTTTACATGATCAGTCTGAAAGATGAATACGTGGAGGATGTATTCAAAGGAGATTGTCTCCCCTTACACCATGGGTCTCATCTTCCCACAGACGGGCAAAGGATTGGGTGGGAGTCCACTTCCTCTGCCACTATGCTTCCATTTCTCTTGCTCAGGGAAACGTGGAATGTGGGAGAGCAGAGCGTTACTAACACGTGTTGAGTATCCAGATGTGCCTGGTGCGAGCCTGTTATAAGCAGCAGATAGTGCAGCCCCATTGTATAGTTGAGGAAACTGAGACTGCAATCACTTGCCCTAACCAACCAGCAGACTCGACTGCAGCATGGGTGTCCGTCTCCAGAGCCCACCGTCTTTCCAAGACACTACAATGGACAGTTGTGCCCGCATGGACTGCCCTCACATCTACTGGGTGATTTCATCTTTGGCATTCAAAGTATGTTAGAAGTTAAGAACTCAAATTGTTAAGGATCCTTTTACCTGAGAGGTGCTTGGCGACTGGATTGAAAGGCTGGTGTAATGTAAGTCAGGAGAAAACTCTGAGCTTCTTTCCTCTGATGCCAGAGAAAACTTCCAAGGGAGGGACATGTGGTGCTAGTGACTGGGTCACTAGTTCTCCCAGGTCCGAGTTTCCATTTTGCACGGGGTCTCCCTATGACCTTGGATCAAGATCCAGGGGCTGGAGGAAAGCTATGGGAGCCCAGACCATGAATGTTTTGACTGATGCATTAGAAAATGTCTAACCCACTTTAAAAAATTATATAATGATGCCAACAGCCCACCTCCAGCACCTTATCTCGCAGAGCGCTCCCTTTGTGAGAAAAGGGACTTCAGGGTCATTAATTCCTGCGGCCAGGTGCTCTGCTTACGTGGGGGCCAGGGCGGAGCACACGGAGTCTGGCACAGCTGTCCTCCAGGACACCCGGTCATCCATTGCCCGGCGCCAGCCCACGGCCCTCTCCTGTCTCTGGACCTGGTGGGCCTGAGCGTGCAGTTTCTCTGACAGCTGTCACCTCCCCAGCTGCCCTCTCTGCATGTTTTCAACTTCTATCTTCTCAGACCTGTTTTCTCCATCAATTGGGCCCGATGGCCATCTCCTATCTCAGAAATTACTCAGAACTTCTGTTCTCGTACTTCTTTGCCTTGAGAGCTGGTAGAGACTTCTTGGAGTTCAGTGAAGTTTGGGAAGGTAGATAAAAGTGAGCACTCAGTGCTTCTATCTTACTGGGGAAAGCTGACCAGGTGGGGTATCCAGGTTAGCTTTGCTTTACCATGAGCAAGATGATTGACCTTTGCTGGCTTATTTCCTGTCCTGTTTAAAGACACCAAATTGTAAAATGCTCATTTATAAACATTATTTCAATTAGTGATTCATTTCAATGCAGCCTAACTATAGTGGTGACATCCTGTGAGAGAAATTCAGTTTCTGACCAGGCAGAGCTGCATTTAAAGTCACCGACCTATTGAAAACAGATCCAGGCCCCATGTTAACTAATGTCAGTATCAGCTGTGAGTTTACCTAATTAATACTTCTGTCTTCCTACCCACTTTGGATCATTTCTTCCTTAGCTAGATTTTTAAAATGTGTTGGTGACCAAAAGTTCCTCATATTCTTTGATAGCATCTAATTCCTGGTTCTCCTGAGATTGGGTGTATCATCCACCCCACGCCACCCCTACCCCTAACCCAGCTGAACTAATGACCCACATACACCCTTCCTCATTAGATACTTCATCTCTACCCTCTTTCCCACTCCCCAGCAAAACAACCAAAACACATGCCCAAATTTATTTTTATTTTGCATACATAGGAAACAGGACCTTATCAAAAGAGAACAAAAAAGAGAAATGAGCCAAGTGTTGCAGAGGAAAATGCATGTAGAGATCTGCTCCAAGTTTACTCCTAACCACTGACTCTAAAGGACTCCAACACACCAGGAGTGGGACTCACTGTAAGAGGTGGGCACAGTCCACCAACAGCACAGAAGAGATGAGAATGGCTGGGAAATGTCACCGCACGTGGGATTTCCACACAGAATATCAGTGTTCACTGTAGCAGGTTCTCACCCAGGTGCAAGGGAAAACAAAATTTATCTTACTCAAATATGGGACTATAAAATTGTGGAGCGCTACCTAAATCATTCAGTCTCTGAAGACCATTCACTATCAAAAAGATAAACAAAATTTAGTCATGGACATTTGGGTGCCTATTCAGCAGCACCCTGATCCACTTCCAGGGGCAGCTCTTAGTGTGCTTCTTTATTAAAACAAGTAAAGGGAGAAATTGAAGTTAAAAATGAAAAACAAATGACCTGGAGGAAGAGAAACTTTTTGGACCCATGTGGTTGTTCTTGGTTGTAAACAGCAAATGTTGTGCTTTGTCATCTCATCTGAATCAAGGTGTGATTCTGAGTGTGGGGAGGTACTGCAGTCAGAGACAGGAGTCAGAGGTCACGAGGGTGCTCAGAGACACCGGCACAGTATCTGTGTGCACAAACTGTGTTTCCAAGAGTGTTTATTTGGCTCCAGGCATTTCCCATGGAATTCCCCAGAAGGCTCCCATATTTTCCATCCTTAGAAGAAGGTAGGTCTGAGTGGTCACTGCAACCCCATCCTGATTCCTCACCCCTACCCCATATATAGATATCTCAGCAGTGCAGGGACACTAAGACTCTAGGCTAGGGGATTAAAAACACTCAGTATCCACTCCAGGGAGATGTGCGGATGCTCAAGTTCAAAGAGTAACAATTTCTCAAGAGGCTCTGATTAGGATTAGTTCATTTAAAAATACCCTCCTTCCCCTGCCCATCCCACTACTACACATCCAGGGACCTACATGTCTTGGCCATGCTGCTTTGCCCTCCTACCCGTGACCCGTCAGGTCTTAGTCTGGGTTTAACTACACTATCAGTACTACTCACTACTCAGAGGGACAGGACTTCCTTGCTCACTGTCAACAACCCTGGTGACTCCCTGGAAGATTTTGGGGTGAGATATGCTTCTTAGCCACCATGTGCATTTCCAATCACATCTTCTTTATTCTGATTTTGATTAAGTTGTCAGTAGAATCAATTCAGCACTTTGTGAAGAGATTTACCTGCAGTCCTGGGATTTAGCTTTCCTGTCTTTTTCTCAGCAAGCTGCACCTCTTCAGAGCCCAACACACACCTGCTGAGATCAAACAAAGCAAGGCCCGGCCAGCTGGCCCAGGCTGCAGCCCTGCTGGGACGCCTCCTTCTCCGGGTGACAAGGCACCCCAGCCAGACATGCCTTTCTGCCTTGAAAGTGTTCCTCAAAATCCAGCACCAGCGATGCCTGGGGGAAGAGGGTGGAGACCTCTGGTACTAATCAAAGACCAGGGAGCTGCCGACGTCCAGGCAAGACATGCTTGAGACTGAGCTGGAAGGACAGAACTCTACACGAGCTTCCATAAATGCACTAAAAAGGGGGAAACGTTTTCTTTCCCCAAGTCTGACCAAGAGCTCACAAAATGCAGTGTCCCAGTTTGGGGCAGGGAGGAATTTCCCAAGAATTTAACTAAATTTCCTTAGTGATTTTCAGATAGCCAGAGACATCCAACTTGGCCTGACTCTGGACCCTCATCCACTTGAAGGGAAAGCCATGAAAAGCACTCTCCCTCCCTGGCTGTGCAGAAGGGAAGCCTCTGTCCTCTTTAGCAAGTGAGTGGATATAGAAAAGGGCTAAGAGGCTGCTTCTCCACCAGATGTCTCTCTAACAGCTTCTTGAAGAGGAAGACTGACAGAACAACAGGCTCAAACAGCTGCCCCCATGGGGCCTCTCCACCAAGCTGCCTGCTGTATGTGGGGCTTTCCATTTAGTGGGAGGAAGCTCACCTGGGAGGGGCACCTGACCCCTCCATGTGCTCACTGTGCTCACCTGCACACACCTGCTCCACTCTGCCTCCTCCTCTTGGTCTCTCTCCTAAGGATCTGGGCATGCCACTCTAAGGAGTTGACCCTTGGGGACTGTTCACACTCTGCCAGAGCACAGATTACATGAGAAACAGAAGCAACAAAGGAAACACAGGGTAAATTCAAATATAAGTCCTCCATAGAAAACTTAGAAGGGAGCTGTGCTTGCTTTGAAGAGATCAAAGAGGAAGTTGCCCTCATTGGCTCATAAGACCATTCCTGGAAGCAAAAACTGATGGGGACAGGGAAGGCAGAGTGAAAGAGCCTCTCCTCGTCTCCCTGGCGATTGTCACACAGCAGGCGTCAGGCAGCACCCCTGCTACTTGGCCTTCACCACCTGTTCATATGGGGGTGGAGGGGTGTTGCAGTAGGAAGGGGGTGGTGGGTAGGCTGTGCCTCCCTGGGCTGAGCTGGGTTGGACCTGGAAAGCCATCGCCATGGGATTCCCGGCAGGATTCATCCCCAGTCCTCCAGGGTCACTGTAATACGGCAGCCTGGGCTGCTGGGCTCCTGAAAGACAGACAGTACGTGTGAGCACAGCAGAGAAAACCCACTGCCCATCACACCCAGAGCATGGCCAGGCTCCAGTGGCCGTGGAGGCCACCACCCTGATCATCCACTCAAGGGCCAACATACCAGACAGAGTGGGCACCTGGGAGAAGGGACAAACAAGTGTGACACACAGGTCCTACGCTTCATGGAGCTTCTGCTTTCCTAGGGTGCAGACGACTGACAGGGCACATAGAAAATCATGAGGGGGGCTAAGTGACAGGAAGGACTTAATAGAATCAGGCCTGGTACAGGGCAGTGGCGTGGATGTCGCTGACCGAAGCCTGAATGATAAACCAAGGCAGCTCTGTGAAAAGCTGGGGCAGCGTGTGCCAAAGAAATCTCCAACTGAGAGGGCCGTGCACACTCTTGAGTCAAGAAAACCCAGGACCCCATAAGGGAAGTCAATTCACAGCTAACTGTGGAAGAACTGGGAAGAGGACCCTGGTTTCCTGACACTAGCCAGAATTGTCACTGGCTGCCCCACAAGCCCTCTGAGAACAGTCTGCTGAAGAACATTTCTAAAGTAGTGCCTCCATTCCCACCTGCTGGCTTACATTTTATCAGGGTGGAGATTAAAAAAACGGCTCCAAAGCCAACAGCACAGATATTTCTACCAATTAAAATGAGAGCTGGGGCTAGATTTGGGGCAGGGTGACCAGACTGTTCCCTCCCATTGCCTCGTGAGCCCTCTGGACTCCCATATCCTGCACCCTGACCTGGAAACTGGGGAGCCCAGTGTCACCCAGGTGAGCCCAAGTTCAAAGACAGGGAGACAACCTATGTGGCAGATGCCAGTGGAGCAGTGTAGGGGATCAGAATTTGCCACCCCAAAATGTGTCTCTTTGGCTTGATTATTTTTAAAGACAAAAGAATGAAACTTTGATCTTCCCCCTAACTGCCTAAAAGAATTTAAGATGCAAGGGCCTGTCCCAGGAAGGAGCTATCACCATAGCTAATTCTAGGTGTGGTGGACAGGAAGGCATCTTGGAAGGGCCATTTTATCAAAAGATCTCTTTTGGTTTCCATTGTCTAGAAATGGCCCAGCAAACATTTGTTTGTCAAACATTTGCTCTTCCATCTCCATGTAAATCGTCTCCCTCCCCTTTGAAGTCCCAAACCACTATGCCCAACATCCCAACATCTTCCTTTGTCTTTAGCTAAAGATGGTATTTAAGGTGGCAGCTTCTGCCATTTTGGTGAGTTACTCAGTTTTCCTGGGTCTCTCCCATGTATACATGGTATTAAACTTTGTTTGATTTTCTCCTGTTATTCTGTCTCATGTCAATCTAATTCTTAGACCAGCCAGAAGGTGCTAGAGGGTAGAGGAATAGTTTTTCCTCCCCTACAGTGGGTGGATGGGTCTATGGAGTCTCTGTTTCCCCTTGATGCTGCTGGAGGAGATTCTCTTCTCCAGGGTGAGGCTATAACACTGCAGGATGGTTCCCTAGTTTCCAGGTCATGGTGCAGGATATGGGGGTCCAGAGGGCTCACGAGGCAATGGGAGGGAACAGGCTGGTCACCCTGCCCCAAATCTAGCCCCAACTTGCATTTTAATTGGTATAAATATCTGCGCTGTTGCTTTGGAGCCAATTTTTTAGATCTCTGATGTTGATAATACTAGAGAATACTGAACACATAAATAAAGAATCAAATAAAGAAGCCAGGAGCTTTGGGTGTTTCCTGGGCCAAGCTAATTTTGTGAGTGGACTCAAGTCTGAGTTAGGCCTTATTTAACACAGGGAGATACTCAGAGTGTCAAAGAAGTCATCCCTGTATAAATATTGCATAGGGTCTTTTTTTTTCCTGCAAATTCCTCTCTGCCACAGTTTAACTGAATAAAGATCTGATTCCTGGAAAGACACCCACCAAGGTGTGCAAGTTGTCCAAACCTCTAAAGCTGACATAAGTCAGATCTTAGAAATCTACAAACGTGCTGGAGGAGAGAATGCAGAAGAGAAACATAAGGCCAGAAATGCATTCCAGGGTGTCAGTGGAAGCAATCAGCCACAGATGCCACTTTTATCACCACCACTGCATCTGGCCCCTGTATGGCCCAGCAGACTGGTGTATCTGGCCGCTGCCTCTACTGGCACATCTTCCCACTGCCTGGGGATGTGCTTATTTATAAGCCTATGACCAGCCAAGACCATGAGTTTCTCAAGGGCAGAAATTATGTTTTATTTATCTCTGGACCCCTTTATATTTCATACAAATAAAAAGTTAAAGGTTTTTTTTAAAAGAGGCCATTATAATTATCCAGGAAAGACATGATATGAAAGAAGAATTTGAATATGAGAGAAGAAATGGGGAGGAGAGAATGAGAGTGGTAGTCAGAAGGTATAACCAAAGGACCTGAGGACCAACTCAACGTGGAATGCTGGAGGACGGAGAAGAGGTCTAAATAGAAAAGACCCTAGTTTCTGGTTTTGATAAGGGGGCCCACCAAACAAGAGAGGGACACAGGAGAAGGGCAGGCTGATGGAAATTCTATGCTGGACCTGCTGGAGCAGAGGCAGCCCTGGGAGCCCTTTGTGTAGAAGTGGTAACAAAGACACGGGTGTAGTTAAAACCACCTAGGAAATGTGCAGGGAGGGAGAAAAGACAACAGGAGAGAATTGTGAGAAAGACATTCAGGATGGGAACAGAACACAAAACATTTAAGGTTGACGAGAAGAATGCAAAGGAGACTGGGAAGAAACTGAAAATACTGAAGTAAGAGTTATGTCATGGCAGCAAAAGGAAAGGAGAATTTTTAAGAAGGAAGATGTGATTGGTACTCCACAAGGTGGAAGAGAGGTCAAAATAAGAACTGCACATTTTCAGGGGCCAGCCCAGTGGCACAGCGGTTTAGTTCGCACTTGGCAGCCCAGGGTCCGCGGGTTCGGATCCCGGGCGCCTGCCAACGCACCACTTGTCAGCCATGCTGTGGCGGTGTCCCATATAAGGTAGAGGAAGATGGGCACAGATGTTAGCCCAGGGCCAGTCTTCCTCAGCAAAAAGAGGAGGATTGGCAATGGATGTTAGCTCAGGGCTGGTCTTCCTCACACACACACACAAAACTGCACATTTTCAATGGACATGGCATTTGGGATTTTTTACGGCTTTACTTAACAATTTTAGTACAGTGGTAGGTACAAAACTCCAACTGCAGTGGGTAAAAAGCTACTCCAGGGAAGGGGTGAAGACTGGATAAAGTGGATAGGTGGTAGCTAAAGGGATGCAAAGCAAAGGAAGATGTATTGTTAAAGATGGGAAATGCCTGAGCACGTTTATAGGGTGTGGGAACAGATATACAGGAAAAGAGAGGATTTCTAGGGGAGAATAGAAAGTCAGTGAGGGCAGGGACCTTTATAAGGTCTGGTTCCACATTTGGACCCCACTGCGTAGCAAAGAGCCTGATGCATAGGAGGGCACCCGACGCACTGTGTCCAATGGGCAGAGAAAACCTTGAGAAGAAGCACAGGGGAGCCATAGTTGTGTGGGAAGGAAGAACAGGGTGCTCATGGCAGACAGCCTCGATGCTGAGTGAAACAGGGTGGTAGGTTATTTGAGCAGATAGATTCCAAAGTCCCCAAAGAGGAGATGATCACAGATGGTAGCAAAATAGTGACAGAGCCAACTGGTAAGGGATTCAATGTGGTAAGGACTTTACGCACAGGGGCAGAAGGATATAAAAGCAATAGCCAGGAGCCAAAGGGACACCAGCACCATCCCCTTACCTGACCGGGGTAGAACATGGGATAAGAGAACTAGCTCTTCAATTCTGAAGGTTTATGGTATATGTTTCAGTTAGAGAAAGGAAATATACGGAGCATTCTATGAAGAAACCGGAGTTACAGCAAGACTTTCTCCAGTAGGCAAAGAGTAAAGGATCAGGAGAGGTGAGTAAAACAATGGCAGCCACACAGCTGCACCTTCTGTTTCCTCAGCATTAAGTGTCCATGATGCCAATCTGTACTGCACTCATATTATCTGGGGATGGTATGGTATGGGGACAGAAGAGGGACTTGAATGGGCTGGTGTGATATTGTGATTTATAATAAGAAATATATATTTGGTCTTTGTCCCCATTTCTGGCACAGGGCTCTTCCTAAAACTCTTGTAATTTCCTGTGATGAGAGCCATAAAGGTGTCTCTTGTTATGTTAATAAGGTGACCTTTGGACCACCCCTAAGGATGGGGGCTGGCTGCCAGCAGAATCAACCCTGTGATTGAGGGGGGTGGGACTGACACTCCCCTGCCCTGCCCCCCAGGGGAGAGGGCTGGAGGCTGAATCAGTCCCCATGGTCAGTGATTTACTCAATCTTGCCTATGTCATGAAGCCTCCAAAAAACCCAAAAGGACAGGGGTTCAGAGAGTTTCCAGGTTGGTGAACATGTGGAGGTTTGGGGAGAGTGGCTCCTGGAGAGGGCATGAAAGTTCCATGCCCCTTCCCCATACCTTGGCCTATGTATCTCTTCCATCTGGCTGTTCCTGAGTTTTATCATTTTATAGTAAACTGGTAATCTAGTAGGTAAAATGTTTCTCTCAGTTCTGACAGCTGCTCTAGCAAATTAATTGAACCCAAGAAGGAAATCATTGGAACCTCAAAATAGAGCCGGTAGGTCAGAAGCACAGGTGATAACTTGGGCTTGCAATTAGCATCTGAAACGGAGGCCAGTCTTGTGGGACTGAGCCCTTGACCTGTGGGATCTGATGCCATCTCCAGGTAGACAGTGTCAGAATTGAATTGAACTGTAGGACACCCAGCTCGTGTCAGAGACTTGCTGGTTGGTGCAGGGAACGCCCATCACAACACACACACACACTGTAATTGGATCCAGGGCCCTCAGATAGTATGGCATTGTATACGTATTCTTGAAGACACTGAAGGCTCAGCAAGATGAAGTAAATTGCCAAGGTCACACAGCTGTTATTTGGCAGCACTAGGAACTTGAACCCAGCAGTGTACTGGGAAGCCAGGCTCTTTCCACCAGGAAATGTGTGTCTCACAACAGGGCAATGGATTGGGGGAAGCAGTTCAGGCTAGAGGAGGATGGGAGAACCAGAGAATACTGGTGACAAAATGGGCCTACATTCTGAGTGCTACTCAAGGATGACAGGCTTGACGCAGGCTTCCCAAGGTGGGCTGCACTCTTCCCTAGCATGTTGTGTCTCCAGAGAGTTGAGGTCAATGCATTCTTTAATGCCAATATCTCTTTTCTCATTGAGAGTCTTTGCATGATTTGAGAGGAAACTAGATTCAGCAAAGATTAGTAAGAATGTGCTATGTCAATTGACAATAGCTCCTCCTAAGTGTAACTCTCCCACCTATGCCAAAGGATGGCCCAGCAGCCACACTTTCTCAACAATGATCCTCCCACCACTCAACCCAGCTGACATGTCAGTAACCTGTGACATGGGTCAATCTTTTCTTGGGATGCAGAAGAATCCAACTGGCAGCAGAGAATGGGGTGGAAATGCAGGGAGAGGCAGAGGCCGCCTGAGAAAGATCTTGTGGCCCATGAGAGATGGAAAGGTCACCAGCCCTAGGCTGCCCCAATTCCCAACAATGCTCCTATTCTATTAGGTTTGGCATGTCTACAATTAGCCCCGCTTGGACTTAGCTCAAGTGGGTTTCAGTGCTGTCTCACTCTACATGCTGCCTGCCTTCTCACAGTTTAATCAGAGCCCATTTCCTGACTTCCTACATCCACCTCCTCCAGCCCAGGCTGCTTCTCAAGGTTTAGGCAGGTATTGCAAACACATTACAGCATTCATGGAACTCATCCTTTCCACCCATGACTCGACCTTCCTATATTCATTCCCACACTTGGTCAGTGTCACCATATCTAGAAGCTAAGTTCCCTTATGAGGGATGAAAGGCCTTCCATAATCAGGCTCTTACCCTACTTCAAAGTCTTATTTCTTACTGCCCTGCCTTATTCTTTATCTCCAGCAACAACCCAGTTGCTTGTATGCTGCTCACCTCTACCCCAACCCTCACCAGAAAGCATCTCCTAGGCTTTCAACATACAGATCCTCCTCCTGGAATGCCCTTCCCCATCTCCATACCACCCTCCTCCCTGGCCTCCTGTCTGGCTAATTCTCATTTATCTTCCAAGTCTCAGCTCAGAATCACCACCTCTAGGAAGCTACATCTCACTGTCTTCCTAGCTGGATTAGGTGCCCTGTCCTCTTGGCATCCAGAACAGTGTATACATATCGGTGTGCCTCCACGTAGTATAATTTTCTGCACATGAGGATAGGATATCATTCATCTTAGAACCCTCAGAGCCCAGAACAGCACCTGGCATGTGAAAGATGTTCCATAAATATGTGAGGTGAATGATTGAAGACAGGATGACTGGTGATTTGATCTGGAATTTGTCTCTGCCATATTGTGCTGGGCATGCTTGGCAGTTTCCTGAGACACACTTGTTTCTGATATGACAGGAGGAACTACCTGCCCCAGCTCAGCAAACTTGTGCCAGTGCCACCCCCATCACTTGCAAGGACAGAGGTGTTCGAAGGGATGACCCCAACTCTGTTATAGGTGATGGTGGGGGCTATGGTCTTTGTAACAGAGAGGTTACTTGGGCTGTATCTGTAACATCCATGCAGCATGGTCAATCACACTGGAGAATAATGACACACTGGCAACTGTGTCCAATTGGTACTTCTTATGTTAACAGTCATAACTCATGGATATTTCTGGGAATTGAGAGGATGGGATTGAAATATTTGAACACAGAGATGAAGAGGCATTTGGAATATAAAAGAAACAGAACAGACAGGAGGTGGATAAATTACGTACTTGTCAAAAACATGAACGCTTAGGAGAAAAAAACTCAGCAACCATGGAGATGGAACATGCTGGAAAGCTTGTGGTTGAGGAAGAGAGGCTATACCCTCATGGTGAACATATAAAGGCTCCCTGGCCAGAGAGAGGCACCAGCTTGCACAGATGTTGTGCACAACCCGGACATTTGCTAGACTTTTGCTTATTTGGCTAAAAGCAGAACTCTTGACCAGACACTCGGCTGGCTGACCATTCAGGCTCCCACAGAGAAGAGAAACTGAGAGGAGATGGACTTTCTGACTCATTTTGGGAAGTGGAAGGAGGAAGACTTCACTGAATGTGTGAAAACCACAGCGAGGCCAGTTGAGAACAGGAATGTGTCCACAGACTTGAGAAAGATCATTTCAAAAATGTTCCCAAAAATGTACCCAGGACTCTATAGCACATGAATCTGGAGTCCAGTGCAACTTAAAATCAAAATTTCAACTCCATAATCACAAATGAACATGATGAGAACAAAAATCTCAAAGGTTCCAAACCAAGCCCATGTGATTAATTCTGGAAAACAAAACTGGAAAGTGGGGCTACCACCAGAGAAAAACACAGAATGGAATCAGGTAAAATAAAGCCCCATGGAGCTGAAGCTTGGCGTATAGACTCTGAACAAAAAAGAACCTTTAAAAGGTTTAAAATTTAAAATTGATGCATGGAGCATAAAGAAGATGCAGAAACAAAACAAATGGCCAGGAGAAAGACCTCAAATCTCACTCTCTGTCAGAGTATGGTTCACAAAATGAAATGGAGATTAAAAAAATAGGTGAGGGAAAGTGAAACTCCAAGATAAGTAAGAACAGACTGGTTTTTTGGGAGAGCATTCTGACAGCCTAATTTTGTCAGAACAAAGTATCACAGTGCATGAACTGAGGAAGAAATCAGTATTTAAGTCCTACAGCAATACTATGAGGTAGACATTACTTATGCCCATCTTATAGATTCAAAAGCTGAAGGCCACAAATATAATGTAACTTGCCTGGGAGAATCTTCTTGCACTGGATGCTGCTGGATCTGCAGATCAGAGGACCCGCCTGCAGCCAGTGAGGGTGAGTGAGGCAGGCAGCATGGACAGATGGAAGGAGCCTGAGTTCCTGTCTGCTGCTAGGCCATGGAATTAAACCAGGAGCCTCCCTCTCTCTGTGACTTTTTTATTACAAGAGATAACTCTTAAAAATAATTTTAAGCTAGATGAATTGGGGTGTTAATTTGCAGCCAAAACACCTGAACTAATTCTCACAGAGAAGAACATTCTCAAGATCAATAGACAAGCCTCCTCCTTCGTCACTCACCCCTCTCTTTCCTCTAAGCCTTCTAGTTTGATTTGGTTTGATGTTGTATTTGCAGTCATGTGCCGCATAACGACACTTCAGTCAATGACCAACCACATATATGATGGTGGTCCCATAAGACTAGTACCATGTAGCTGAGGTGTGTAGCAGGCTTTACCATTTGGATTTGTGTAAGTACTGTAGGAGAGGAAGAAATATTTCTCTACTCTTCTAGGTTCTTCTGGCTGGCCTAAGAATTAAATCGACATGAGACAGATTAACAGGAGAAAAACAAAAGTTTAATAACACGTATACATGGGAGAAACCCATGAAAACCGAGTAACTCACCAAAATAGTCCAAGTCCTCACCTTAAATACCATCCTCAACTAAAGACAAAAGATGTTGGGGTGGGGAGAGTCAGGGACTTCCAAAGGAAGGAAGGCAATTCACAGGTAAGTGAAAAGGAGCAAAGGTTTGGAAAACAGGCGTCTGGCCACACAGAAACAGAAGAACACAGAGGGAAGCCCAAGAGACAGGCTTTTCTAGGCTCCTCCCTGTATACCACCCTGTTCACATTGTGCTAAGGTGATAGCTCGCTTCCTGAGTGAGACAGGATTTTTATCTGGATTCTTTCAGGCAGTTAAAGGGGAGGTAACAAGAAAAACTTTATGAGTCTTTTGCTTAAGAATAATCAGCCTAAAGTAATCCTCATGTTAAAGAGACACATTTTGTGGTCACAAATTTTGTTCCCCTTCAGTGCACTTTATGATGTTTCCACAATGAGGAAATCACCTAACAATGCATACCTCAGAGATAACCCCGTTATTAAGCAATGCATGACTGTATTCATTTTGGTAAATTGTCTCAGCTACTAAAAACCTAGAGTTTATACTCTAGGTTTTTTTTTTTTTTTTTTTTTTTCAGGTATATAACAACGTGTTGTTTACAAATAGAGATAGTTTTGTTTCTCCTACCTAATGGTTAAATATTATTTTCATGTTAACACTTTAGCCAGAAATTCTAGAACAACGTCAACTATTGATGATACTAAATATCCTAATTTTAATGGGAATATTGTACTGTTGCAGTAAATATGATCTTTGCCCCAGGTCTAGAATACAGATTTAGTTCATTCAACAATTACTTACTGAACATTTCCATTCAAAAGGCACAGCTGGTAACACTGGAGGTGTCATGAGGACTGTCCTTGCCTTCAAGGACTCTCAAGGAACCCTCATTCCAAGTCTTTATGAGTTTAAGAAAAAGCCTTACATTACTAGTTACATTACCAGTTTACACTATATTACTAGTTTTAAGAGAGTTTTGATAAGGAATGTATGTTTAATTTTATCAAGAGCCTTCTCAGCATATACTAGGATACGCATTGGGGTTTTTTTTGCTTTTTATTGTGATAAAATACACATAATATAAAATTTACCATCGTAACCATTTTTAAGTTTACAATTCAATGGTATTAAATACACTCACATTGTTGTGCAGCCATCACCATGATATGTCCCCATGACTCTTTTCATCTCGTAAAACTGAAAACTGTGTATCTGTTAAACAGGAACTCCCCACTATCCATTTCCCCCAGCCCCAGGCAACCACTATTATACTTTCTGTGTGATTTTGACTACTCTAAGTACTGCATATAAATGGAATCATACAATATTTGTCTTTTTATGACTGGCTTATTTCACTGAGAACAGGGTCTTCAAAGTGTATGCATGTTGTAGCATGTCAGAATTCCTATCTTTTTAAGGCCGAATTAATATTCCATTGTATGTATATGCCACATTTTGCTTAACCATTCCTCTCTCGGTGGACACTTGGGTTGCTTCCACATATTAGCAATTGTGAATAATGTTGCTATGAACATAGATGTACAAATATCTCTTCAAGACTCTGCTTTCAATTCTTCTGGGCATACACACAGAAGTGGAATTGCTGGATTATGTGGTAATTCTATTTTTAATTTTTTGAGGAACTGCCATACTGTCTCCACAGTGGCTATCCTATTTTATATTGCCACCAACAGTGCAAAAGCTTCCAATTTTTCCACATCCTTGCTAACACTTGTTTTCTGCTTTTTGATGGTGGCTATCTTAATGAATGTGAGGTGATATCTCATAGTTTGGATTTTCATTTCCCTAATGATTAGTGATGTTGAGCTTCTTGTCATGTGCTTGTCGGCCATTTGTATATCGTCCTTGGAGAAATGTCTATTCAAGTCCTTTGCCCATTTTTGAATAGAGTTGTTTGATTTTTTGTTGTTGTTAGTGTTGTCGAGTGGTTTCTGCAACTCCTAGCAACCCAGTACAGAGTGGAATCCTGCCTGGTCTTTTTGCGCCACCCTCTCACCTTCAGGCGCTATATCAGACAATGCTCCACTGCTATTCATAGGGTTTTCATGGTCAATTTTTTCTGAAGTGGGTGGCCAGTTCCTTCTCCCTAGTCTGTCTTATTCTGGAAGCTCTGCTAAATCCTGTCCACCATGGGTGATCCAGCTGGTATTTGAAATACGGGTGGTATAGCTTTCAGCATCCCAGCAACACGCAGTTGCCACAGTATGACAATCAACAGATGGGTGTTATGGTTCCTTGAATGGGAAACGAAGCCAGGCTGTGGTGGTGAGAGTGCAGAAATCTTAACCACTAGACCATCATCTTGAGCTTTAGAAGTTCTCTCTATATTGTGGATATTAATTGCTTATCAAATACATGATTTGCAAATATTTTGTCCCATTGTGGGGATAGCCTTTTTACTCTATTGATAGTGTTTTTTGATGCACAAAATTTTTAAATTTTCATGAAGTCCAATTTGCTATTTTTTCTTTTTTTACCTGGGCTTGTGGTGTCATATCTAACAAATCATTGCCAAATCCAACATTGTGACACTTTTGTCCTTGTTTCCTTCTAATAGTTTATTGTTCCAAGTCTTACATTTAGGTCCTTGATCTACTTTCAGTTAATTTTTGTATATAGTGTTAGGTAAGGGTCCAACTTCATTCTTTTGCATGTGGATATAGTTTTTCCAGCACAATTTGTTGGAAAGATTGTCCTTTCCCCATTGAACAGCTTTGGCACTGTTGTCAAAAATCATTTGACCATATATGTGAGGGTTTATTATTGGGCTTTCTATTCTATTCCACTGGTCTATATGTTTGTCTTTATGCCAATACCACACTGTTTTGATTAATGTAGCTATGCAGTAAGTTTTGAAGCCAGGAAGTGTGAGTCTTCCAATTTCATTCTTCTTTTTAAAGAATTTTTTGGCTCATGGGGTCCTTTGAGATTCCATATGAATTTCAGGATGGGTTTTTCTATTTCTGGAAAAAACATTCATTGGGATTTTGATAGGGTTTGCACTGAATCTGTAGATTGCTTTGGGTAGTATTGACATTTTAACAATATTAAGTCTTCTAATCCATGAACATGGGATCTTTTTCCATTTACTTACATCTTTTAAAATTTCTTCCAGCATTGTTTTGTAGTTTTCATTGTACAAGTATTTCATCTTTGTTAATTCCTAATTATTTTATACTTTTTGATGCAATTATAAATAGAATTGTTTTTGTAATTTCCTTGTCAGATTGTTCATTGTTCATGTATAGAAATTTAACTGATTTTTGCATGTTGACTTTGTATCCTGCTACTTTGCTCAATTCATTTATTATTTCAAACAGTTTTTTGTGGAATCTTTAGACTTTTCTACACATGAGATCATCTTATCTGCAGAGATAATTTGACTTCTTCCCTTCTAATTTGGATGTCT
The DNA here is from genome assembly GCA_031878705.1 of Tapirus indicus. Taxonomy (NCBI): domain Eukaryota; kingdom Metazoa; phylum Chordata; class Mammalia; order Perissodactyla; family Tapiridae; genus Tapirus; species Tapirus indicus. The sequence continues at coordinate 63,375,605 of CM062917.1, read as the reverse complement.
TTTATTTTTTTTCTTGCCTAATCCTTTGGCTAGAAACTTCCAGCACTATGTTGAAGAGAAGTGGTGAAAGCGGGTATCCTTGCCTTGTTCCTGATCTCTGAGGAAAAATTTTCAGTCTTTCACCATCAGGTATGATGTTAGCTGTGGGTTCTTCACATATGGATTTTATTATGATGATGTAGTTTCCTTCTATTCCTAGTTTGTTGAGTGTTTTTATCATGAAAAGGCCTTTGTCAAATGCTTTTTCTACATCAACTGATCACATGGTTTTTCCCTTCATTCTGTTGATGTGGTGTATTACATTGACTGATTTTATATGTTGGACCCTCCTTGCATTCCAGGAATAAATCCCACTTGATCTTGGTGTATAATCCTTTAAAATTACTGCTGAATTATGTTTACTACTATTTTGTTGAGGATTTTTTCATCAATGTTCATCAGGGACAATGAGCTGGACTTTTCTTGTAGTGTCTTTGGCTTTGGCATCAGGGTGATGCTGGCCACACAGAGTCAGTTAGGAAGTGTTCCTTCCTTTTCAATTGTTGGGAAAAATTTGAGAAAGGTTATTAGTTTTTCTTTAAATGTTTGATAAAATTTACCAGTGAAGACATCAGGTCCAGGGCTTTACTGTGTTGGGAGTTTTCTGATTACTGATTCAATCTCCTTACTAGTTAGAGGTCTATTCAAATTTTCTATTTCTTTGTGATTTAGTCTTAGTAGGTTTGGGAATTTGTTCGTCTAGTTAATCCAATTTTTTGGTGCACAATTGTTCATAGTACTCTAATTCTTTTCATTTCTGTAGAATTGATAGTAATGTCCCTACTTTCATTTCTCATTTTAGTAATTTATGCCTTTTTTTTCTCCTTAGTCCATCTAGCTAAAATTTGTCAATTGTGTTGATCTCTTTGAAGAGCCAATTTTTGGTTTTGTTGATTTCTGCTATTATTTTTCTTTCCTATTTCATTTCTCTCTCTTCTTAACTTTATTATTTCCTTCTTTCTGTTAAGTTTTGGGTTTAGTTTGTTCTCCTTTTTCTAGTTCCTTACATTGTAAATTTAGGTTGTTGATTTGAAATCTTTCTTGTTTTTTAATCTAAGTGTTTATAGCTATAACTTTTCTTCCCCCTTAGCACTGCTTTTGCTATGTCCCATAAGTTTTGATGTACAGTGTTTTTGTTTTCATTCATCCCTATGTATTTTCTAGTTTCCCTTGTTATTTCTTCTTTGATTCATTAGTTGTTTAAAAGTGTGTCATTTAATTTCTACAATTTTGTGAATATTCCAGTTTTCTTTTGCTGTTGATTTCTAACTTCATCCTGTTGTGGTCAGATGTATGATATCTATTTTTTTAAATCTATTGAGACTTAATTTGTGGCCTAACATATGATCTGTCCTGGAAAATGTCCCATGTACATGAGAAGAATGTGTATTCTGTTGTTATTGGGCAGAGTGTTCTGTATAAGTCTGTTAGATCTACTTGGCTTATTTTGTTCAAGTCTTCTATTTCCCTACTTTTCTGTCTGATTTTTCTATCCATTATTGTGAATTGACATCTCCACCTATTATTGTACAAGTGCCTATTTTTCATTTCAATTCTGTCAGTTTTTGCCTCATATATTTTGGTGGTCTGTCATTAGGTACATAAATGTTACATGTTCTTGTTGTACTGAACTTTTTCTTAATATACACTATTCTTCTTTTTTTTTTTTTTTTTTTTTTTTTGTGGGGAAGACCAGCCCTGAGCTAACATCCGTCGCCAATCCTCCCCTTTTTGCTGAGGAAGACTGGCCCTGGGCTAACATCGTGCCCATCTTCCTCCACTTTATATGGGACGCCGCCACGGCATGGCTGACAGGCAGTGCGTCGGCGGGCGCCCGGGATCCGAACTCGCGAACCCCGGGCTGCCAAGCGCGGACTAAACCGCTGCGCCACTGGGCGGCCCCAATATACACTATTCTTGTCTTTTGTAATCTTTTTTGATTTACAGTCTATTTTGTCTGATATTAGTATAGGTACCCCTGCTCTCTTTTGGCTACTGTTTGCATAGACTATCTTTTCCTTCCTTTTGTTTTCAACCTGTTTGCGTCTCTGGATCTGAAATGAATCTCTTGCGGAGAGTACATAGTTGGATTATGTGTTTTTATCCATTCTGCCAATTTCCGTCCTTTGATTGGAGTGTTTAATCCAATACTTTCCATTTAAAGTATTTACTGATAAGGAGGGACTTTCTTTTGTAATTGTGCTATTTGTTGCCTATATGCCCTACAGCTTTTTTGTCCCTCATTTCCTGATTACTGTCTTCATTTGTGTTTATTTTTTGAAGTAAAATGTTTAAATATTTTTCTCATTTCCTTTTGTATATAGCCTACAGCTATTTCTTTGTGGTTATCACTGAGATTACATTAAACATCCTAATGCTAGAACACTGTAGTTTGAATTTATGCCAGCTTCAATAACACACAAAAACTCTGCTCCTTTACAGTTCTGTCCCCACCCCTTTTGTTGGTTGATATCACAAAATTATATCTTTTTACATTGTATGCCCCAAAACACTGTGTGCCCTAATAATTCTTTTAAATTCATTAGTCTCTTAAATTATGTAGAAAACAAGATTTAGAGTTACAAACCTATGTTACAGTAATACTAGCTTTTACATTAATAATTTTTTCTTTAAATGTATTAGTGTTTTAAATCACACAGAAAACAAAAAGTACAGTTACAAACCATTGTTACAATAATACTACCTTTTACAATTGCTGGGGCGTTTACCTTTATGGAGATCTTCATCCCTCCACATGGCTTCGAGTCACGGTCTCATGTCCCTTCATTTCACCTGTGGGACTCCCTGGAGCGTTTCTTGCAGGGCAGGTCCAGCAGTCACACACTCCCTCAGCTTTTCTTTATCTGGGAATGTCTTAATTTCTCCTTCACTTTTGAAAGACAGTTTTGCCAGATGTAGGATTCTTGGCTGACAGAATTTTTCTTTTAGCACTCTGAATATATTGGCCCACTGCCTTCTGGCCTCCATAGTTTCTGATGAGAAATTTGCTTCTAATCTTATTGAGGATCCCTTGTATGTGATGATTCATTTCTCTCTTGCTGCCTTCAAGATTTCCTCTTTGCCTTTGTCTTTTGAAAATTTGACTATAATATGTCTTGGTACAGGTCTCTGAGTTCCTCTTACTTGGAATTTGCTGAGCTTCTTGGATGTTTATATTCATGTCTTTCATCAAATTTTGGAAGTTTCCAGCCATTATTTCTTCAAATATTCTCTCTGCCCCTTTCTCTCTCTCTCTTCTCCTTCTGAGACCCCCATGATGCATATGTTGGTCTACTTGATGGTGTCCCACAGGTCCCTTAGTCTCTGTTAGCCTTTCTTCCATCTTTTTTCTTTCTGTTCCTCAGACTCAGTAATATCCATTACCCTATGTCAAATTCACTGATTCTTTCTTCTACCTGCTCAAATCTGCTTTGAATCCCTCTGGTGAATTTTTCATTTCTGTTATTGTATTTTTCAGCTCCAGAATTTCTTGTTGGTATCTTTTTAGGTTTCTATCTCTTTACTGATATTTCCATTTTGTTCATACATCATTTTCTTGACTTTCTCTACATCTTTCTTTAGTTCTTTGAGCATCTTTACGATAGTTGTTTTAAAGATTCATCTATCATATGTGCTATTATGTCTTTTTCGGGGACAGTCTGTTGATTTAAATTTTTCCTTTGAATGGGTCATACTTTCCTGTTTTTTTGTATGCTCTGTGAGTTTCTGTTGAACACGGGACATTTGAATCTAATAATATGGTAACTCTGGAAATCAGATTCTCCCCCTTCCCCAGGGTTTCCTGTTTTCATTTTTATGATTGTTATAGGCTCTGTCTGTACTGAGGATCAGCCTGAGGTGTAAACTTAAGGTCTTCTCAGGTCTCTTCTGAGCCTTTCCCTGCGGATGGGCAGTCACTTTCTAATTTTTCCTGTATATGCAGTTGTTTTTTAATGTCCTAGTTTTTAATGTCTGGCTTCCAAAAGGGCAAAAAATTAAACAGGAGTGGGAAGAAGGGCACTGGCCACTTAAATCCCCTGGAGTTCACTTCAGCCAGAGGGGGAGGGGCTGTCACAACAGTGGGGAAGTGGGGAGGTGTCACAACAGTGGCTGCTGCCTCTTTAATTGGAAGCAGCAATTAGCAAACAGAACACAGATCCCTGACATTTGGAGAACAGGGTCCTTTTTGCCCTGGCTCCTGCAAACTGTATGCAAGTTCCTTAAGGAACATGTGCACAGCTGCCCTTCAAGTGGCCTGGGGTAGGGGATGGGTAGCTGCTACTGTGCTTAGAGCTGAAAATAACCAAAATTTACCCTCCAAGTCTCCCCTGGAAGTGACGAGCCTTCAACAGAACCCAAAGTTCCAGAATAGTTACGTCAGACAGTTTCTGCCAATACAACTGTTGTCTAGGTGAGGGGAGAGATTCCTGGTGCCTCCTACTCTGCCTTCTTCCCATAATCCTCTCCAATCACTGCCTTTTGATAGAACTTAGAACGTTAACAGCTTGTCTAACATTAAACTATCCTTGCTCTCTTAGGAAGTTACCGTAGTTCACTTCTTTGACATGTTGTTTAATTCAGTTTCCTAGGATTTTTGTTTTTATGCTCATTAGACATGATTCAATATAATTTTATTTTGGTGTTTCTTTCCAAGTTACCCTAGCTTTACAAATTAGGTAGATTTCCACAATTTTCTATACTTTCAGTAATTCATACAGCATTAAAATGAACTTTTTCTGAAAAGTTTCAAAGATACTATATGAATTTAGAGCCATTCTGGAAGCTAATTCTTAGAAAACTTCAAACTCTTGCTTGTCTTTTGGTCCATTGAAATTTTCAATCTTCTGATGCATCTTCGCTAATGTACACTTCCCTATCTTACCAAGATTTTCCATTTCACGAATACTTTTTTGTAATTTTTAATCTCCTCTAGATCTGTAATGTTTTATTATTTTATTTTTTCTTTTTCCTGCTGTATTGATTAGATTTTTCAGGGGTGGGACTTGCAATGTCATTTATTTTATTGTTTTTTAACCAGGCACTAACTTTTAGATTTACAAATCTATTTTTGTTTTGTGTAATTAATTTATATTTTTATTATTTGCTTCTTACTACCTTCAGTGAGTTTATTAATTTATGAACCTCTTTTATGGAGAGGACAGTTCGTTTGCTTTCATATTTTACACTCAACAAGAATAAGGCTATGAATTTCTTCTAAAAGTCAGCTTACATACATTGCATATGTTTTTGCATTAACATTGTCATTGATTCTTTATTCAGTTATGTAGTCAACAAGTAACTGACTAAAAGAAAATAGTTGAATTCTAACTACATGTCAGCACTGCTCCTGCCGCTCAGGACACGGTAATAACAAAACCAGAAAATCTCAAGTCCTCATGGTGCTTGCAGTGTAGAGTCAATAAGCAAGGTAAACAACAAAAATATATAGTATAGTAATTGATGATAAGTGCTAAAGATAAAAGTAAAGCAGGGAGGTTGGAAAAAGAGAAAACAAGGGAGGAAAGGAAGTGCAACTTTTCATTGTGTCCACAGGGAGGGTCTCATGAGAAGGTGAAAGACCAGAAAGAAATGAAGGAGCCCACCATGCGTGTGTGGGGGAGGGTGATGGAGGAGCATGCCTTGTGTACATGGAGAGAGGGCGTTAATGGAGAAAGAGCCTTTCAGGCAGAAGGAATTACAGTGTAGAAGGCACTAACATGGCAGCCTGGAAGGTTTAATAAAAAGCAAGAGGCCAGTGTGTGGTGCGAGTGGAATGAGCAGTAGGAGAGGTAGGTGAGAACAGAAGAACAGTAGGAGGGGGAGATGCTAAGAGATGGAGAGGGGCCTTGTTGACCACTGTAAGGACTTCTGATGGTGAGGAAGGTGGGTAACCTTTGGAGAGCTGTGAGTAGAGGCTCTGACTTCTTTTTTTGACTGTGGCTGCTTTGCTGGAAATAAAGTGAAGCAGGGGAATAGGAAAGCAAGAAGACTAGTTAGGAGGCTCTTGTGACAAGCTGAATAAACGGTGGCAGCAGTGGAGATGGAGATGGGAGAAAATGTCAAGATGGCTCCAAGGCTTTCAGCCTGAGCAACTGGAAAAACACAGTTGCCACTTACTGAGATGGGAAGACCGGGTGGGCAGGTTTGGAATGAGGGTGGAGGGAGAAGACCAGGACCTCAGGGTTCTCTGAACTCCTACCTTTTATTTACTCCACAAATAATTCAGGAGAGTATTCTTTTATTTCCAAGTAGGGGCAGATTGTTTGCTCATTTGTAGATTTAAGAAATCTACAAGTTTTAGTCCTAGTAGTAGCAGCAATTACTGCCATGCACGGAGTGTTGTCTCAGGCCCTGTGTTGAGCACTGTGTAAGAACTCTCTCACATGCAATCACCCCAAGAAAGTCTCTTATTATCTCAACCTCACAGGCATGAGCTTGAGGCTTAGAGAAACTGAGTCATGTTCCCAAGATCTGCTAGAGAGGCGTGAAGTTAGAAACAGAACCTAGAGCATCCTAGACCAGACCCCAAGGTATGTGTTTTCTGCTTTTGTAAACTCATTCAGATTTTCTTGGTAGTGTAAAATTTGATAAATTCTTTTAAATACTCTGTTCATTTTTATATTCTGATCAGATTAATAGTAATGCATTGGCACACCTACAGTCTCCATCATTCTTTCCTCTTATTTCTAAGTTTTTGTTTTATACACTTTGCAGTTATTCATACATGACTCAAATTACATCTTCATTATACAAAATTATTTTTATCAGTATTAAAGACTTCCTTTTCATATGTGTATGGGTTAGGAAAATCATGGATTATTTCTTGAAAGCTACACAACAGACTGGTCACACTGGCGCCGGAGGCAGGAAGCTGGGAGATGGAGAAGTGGCTGTGCATTTCCTCCTGCATGTATGATCCACCCCAAAGGAGCCTGCTTCCACTGCTTCTCTGGGAGCAAGGGAGGAAGGACTTAAAGGTGTATCTGTACCAGGTGCCTGGCCCTTCAGGCTGACCTGTCAGGGTTTACAGAGATTATACATTTGGAATCCTGCTGAGACACATATGAACACCAGGGCCTAACGTCCCACAAGAAAAGGCAGGAGCATGCTTTGTGAGCAAGCTAAGCAGGAAATAAAATCCTCCCACAAAAGTTTTCACTTTTTCTTTCCTGGCTATATAAATCAGAAGGTGAGTGAAGAGAACAGCTTTGCTTGCTTTTGACTATTTTTTAAAATAGAAGCAAAAATGACCGTAAAAAGAATTCAGGGGTATTCCACAGAACAGATCCTGGAGCACAAGGCAGAAAGAAGAGCAGCAGCGATCACGGTGCCTGCCAGAGGTAAGGACTAAACTCCACTCCAGTCCTGCAGACCTCACGGGTTCTTACCGGGTCTCAGTGCTTACCTGCATGAGATTACTAGTGCTGCCACTGCCAGTCATTTTGTTCTCTATCAACATCTAGCACTCCCCTGTGCAGGTACTATTCTATATCACCTGGGGATCTGGTTAAAATGCAGATTATGACATAGCACGTCGGGGGCCATGGGAGAGTCTGCACTTCTAACAAGCTCCCAGGATGCATTTATGTCTCCAGCTCATACTTTGAATAGCAAGAACTAGACACTTTACAAGTGTCTATTGATCCTCATAACACACTATTATCTCCCCTCTGTCTGTTGATCCTTGTAACACACTATTATCCCCTCTATCGATCCTCATAACACACTATTATCCCCCCTGTCTATTGATCCTTGTAACACACTATTACCCCTCTCAGAAGAGAAATCTGAGTCACAAAGAGATGAGATCCCTCTTTTCACTTGAACCTTTCAGGAAGTCCTGTCAGCCCCAAGCCCAGATAGACCCCACACCTGCTCCGTTGCCACCGCCTCTCTGCCACCACCCTGGCCCAGACACCACTGTCTACTGCTAACATGGCAATAGCCAGCTCTGGTGCCTCCTCTCCCATTGATGATTCTCTATGTAAGTTCTCCCACGTGGCTATTAACCACTTCTCTGCTTAACATCCCTCATGATTTCCAATTACTTTTCTGTTACACTCTTCAGCTGTCTCTCTTTAAAGCAGTATATAATTGTATTTTGATTTTAACACAACTTGATGATCTTCTGACCCATTTAGAGTCACTGTCATACATATTGTACATAATCTTCCCTTGTCAACATATTTTGCTTATGTTTCCTCAGTGTTTCTCATCTAGTCTGTTTTCTTGTCTTTTGTAAAAAAAACTTTTATTACTATCTTTGACAGTGATTTCGAATGTAGACAAGTTGCTTTTAATTCCAAGAATAATAAAGACATATAATAAACTGTTAAGCTCAATATTGGACTTTCGTTTGTGGAAAATTAGCGTTACAAATTTCCTTCCACCCCTTTGCCAGTCTTTATTAACTGAACCTGGGGAAAAGGATGCTTTTTCCTCTTTTTACCTCATCATGTGCTTCTCCAGTTTGTAGAAGCCTCAGGAGCAAAAATGTGGGGCAGAGTCGCCCAAAGAGGTAACCCAGCATAGGTTACCTTGGAACTGGCCTCACTTTCACTACAGCTGCTGGTGACAGACTGGAGGTCAAGTTGGGGGTATGAAGCAGAGTCCAGGATACTGACACAGCAGCTGGGAGGTGGGCTCAGAGGGGATGACCATTAGGATCCCATCCAGCCCGAGATCCTGTGACTTTCCTCTTCTTCTTTTTGTCTATGGTAAATCAAAGGGAATTAATAAAATATCTCTGTTGGTTACATGCCCAGTGCTAAGCTCTCTCCTTTTGTTTCCAGTAATAATAATCATCTTTCTGAGCCTCTAATGAGTAGCCAGCTTTTCCTCCACAGAGAAGTAAGAGTTAAAATATTAATACACAACAAACAGCAGACGGAAAAACATTACTTCACATCATTTTACAGTCTTTTCCCAAGACAATAAAAGTCTTCTAGAAAAAAGAGGAAAATGTATTACAGGAAAGTAAAAGTTTATTAAAGGTCAACAGAAAAGGTAAAAGGCAGATAAAATGGAAAATGTCTGTTGTATTTTTGCTTGAGTTCCAGAGGCAGTCTGAATCTATAAGATGAGAGAAAAAGGATTTGAAACTTCACAATTTTTAACTTTGGGTTCTATAGCTTCCATGTTTCTCTCTGAGACCAGAGGTCAGAAGTCACTGCTGCCCAGTCACTCTGCCTCCTTGTCCTTCAAGAGGCCAGAGGCAGGGGCTGTACCTGTTTAGTCACCACTATGTGCCCTGTCTAAGCATGGTGCTGAGCATATGGTGCGTGTGCTCAAAACATGTTTGGTGGGTGAGCGAGGGGGGTGTGTACATCCATTGTCTGGGGGCCTCTTTGCAACAAGAAGCCCTCTGTCTAGTCTGGCCCCAGATTCTCCTTTCTTCAGCTCTGGAAGGACCAGTAATAGCCATTTCAAATACATTTAGGGAGAAAAGTTCACCATGACAGACTGTGGAGGTGGCTTGGAGAGAAAGTGTACTTGAAACGTGGTCTAAGGAAGGTCCTCTGCTGTCAGTGGGTTGAGAAGAACACAAATGAAGGCAGCGGGGACACCCAGTCTGTCTAACCAGCTCTGCACTAACGTGAGGAAGACACTTCAGACTTGGGTCACTCTCCCTGAGATACGGGGCAGTTTTCAAGAATGTGGACTGGGGCAGGGAAGGACTCAGACTCTGTCTTTGCTCTGTCACTGGCAAAGCAGAGAATTATAAGCAAGGAACTTAAATTTACTAGAAGTTTCTCTTCCCACTAATCAAAGATTACAGATGTGAAAGCCGTTTGTTGTGATTAAAGTAACAAGGTGAACTGCCTACCAACAGGGCAGGCTATAAATTACACTTTGTGTAAAGTGTGTTATCTGTCACTATTCATAGTAGCCAAGGACATTAAATGCTTTCATAGGGAGAAAAAAGTTCACATTTTCAAATAGCAGAAAAAAAAATTAAACTCCTATTTTTATATGGTAGAACATTCTAGACGTATCTACTTTATGTGAACTGGATAATGCAAATTATAAAAATAGCAATTGAGTTGTCATAGAAAGGGAAAAGGTAGCATCAAACTTAGAAAGAGAATTACCAGAGTGAGAATGACAGAGAGAGTGAGACACACAAACAGAAAATCAGACAGACACACATACACACTGAACTTTGTAGAAAAATATATCTGGTTAGCAAAGAAGGAACTCTCAAAAATCACACCTCCCCATCCACCCTAATTCTTTGGTCAACCAGTCACCTTCTGCCATCAGGGATGAATTGATGAGGAACATTCTGGTAGCTATGAGAATTATTAAAACATTGGCATTCATGACTTTTAAACAAATAACTTAAATATTTCCAGTTACTTTCTTTCACCAAAACCATAAATTCAAAAATAATTTCATCCTGAAGAAGCCCACCCTTCAGCACAGTGTGAGGAGCAGCACAGCGGAGGTCATGGAGGAGAGACCCCACAAAGCATAGGCTCTCAGAGCCACTGCAGCCACACACCAGGGTCCCCTCCCCCACCGTTTCTTCAGAAAATAAACAGAAACCTTAGAGCCACAGGAGACAGAGATGTGGACATGTGACTGCAGGACGACTGCTGTCTCTGCACACCTGAAGCACCACCACAGAAAGAAGAATTAGGTTTATTTCACCGGCTCTAAAAACAGATAGTCCTCACAACTGAAGCAGCCCCGTTTGTGTTTCAGCGCTGATTTGGAAGGTAATTAAACTGTCAAAACACACTCCCTACTATTTCCATTTTCCGGTAGCTAGTGTCATTTAGTCAGGCCTCTACTGACACTGCAGGTTGACAGATTTAGTATAGGATTGAGACATCAGAACAGTCAGAAAACCATCAACGAACTCACCATAAATGCACTGCTGGAAAGGAATAAAACTGTATCTCCCAATGGGAATACTCCATCTACTTTTTAAAATTTATTTTATTGTGGTAACATTGGTTTATAACATTATATAAATTTCAGGTGTACATCATTATATGTTGATTCCTGTGTAGACTACATCATGTTCAGCACCCAAAGACCAATTACCATCTGTCACCTTACACATTTGCCCTTTCACCACTTTCGTCCTCCCCCTGGCCCCTTCCCCTCTGGTAACCACCAATCTAGTCTCTGTATCTATTGTTTGTTGTTGTTGTTGTTTTTATTTTCCACTTAGGGGTGAAATCATACAGTGTTTGACTTTCTCCATCTGACTTATTTTGCTTGGCATAATACCCTCAAGGTCCAACCATGTCATCACAAATGGGCAAGATTTCATCTTTTTTTTGGCTGAGTAGTATTTTCATTATGTGTGTGTGTGTGTGTGTGTGTGTGTGTGTGTGTGTGTGTGTATATACACACACATACATATCACGTCTTCTTTATCCATTAATCCATTGATGGGCACTTATGGACACTTAGGTTGCTTCCAACTCTTGGCTATTGTGAATAATGCTGCAATGAAAATAGGGGTGCATATATCTTTTCAACTTAGTGTTTTCATGTCCTTTGGATAAATACCCAGAAGTGGAATAGCTGGATTGTGTGGTAGTTCTATTTTTAATCTTTTGAGAAATCTCCATACTGTTTTTCATAGTGGCTGCACCAGTTTGCATTCCCACCAGCAGTGTATGAAGGTTCCCTTTTCTCCACATCCTCTCCAACACTTGTTATTTCTTGTCTTTTAAATGGTAGCCTTTTTGACGGGTGTGAGGTGATATCTCATTGTAGTTTTGATTTGTATTCCCCTAAAAATGAGTGATGTTGAACATCTTTCCATGTGCCTTGTCGGCCATCTGTATATCTTCTTCAGAAAAATGTCTGTTCATATCCTCTGCTCATTTCTTAATTGGGTATTTTGTTTTTCTGTTGTTGAGTTCTTTATATGTTTTGGGTATTAACCCCTTGTCAGATATACGATTTGCAAATATTTTCTTCCAATTGTTAGGTTGTCTTCTTGTTTTGTTAATGGTTTCCTTTACTATGCAGAAGCTTTTTAGTCTGATGTAGTCCCATTTATTTTTTCTTTTGTTTCCCTTGCCTGAGCAGACATGGTATTCAAAAAGATACTGCTGAGACCAATGTTGAAGAGTGAACTGCCTATGTTCCCTTCCAGAAGTTTTATGGTTTCAGGTCTTACATTCAAGTCTTTAATCCATTTTGAGTTAATTTTTGCATATGGTGTAAGATAAAGGTCTACTTTCATTCTTTTGCATCTGGCTATCCAGTCTTCCCAACACCATTAATTGAAGAGATTTTTCTTTCTCCATTGTGTGTTCATGGCTCCCTTGGCGAAGACTAGCTGTCCATTGATGTGTGGGTCATCTACTTCTAACTATTTTATTTTTTTAAAAAAATCATTATTAGTCACATTAAAGGAAACCATTTTTAAAGAAAATTTAAATCACGTCAACACCACAGATGTCATCATCAACTATTCCCTCCGATCTCTCTCTGTGCATTTGTGTGATTACACAGTTGGAATTACGGCCACTCTATGTAACACATCGCCCAGTGCCCTCTTCAACTTATTAACTTAAGTGGCCACATAATATCCCATAAAGAAGAGAGACCATAACTTACTCATGTTTTCCTTCGTAGCCTCCTTGACTCCCCCTCCCCACATTCAGTCTTGTGTGCACTAAGTTCAGTTGAGGCCACCGCTCAGATCTTCCTAAAATCCAGCCCCTGCTCTCCTCCAGACCCATACCTCTGCTTTAGCCAGTTTTCATGTTTTTCCCACTGTTCTAAACGTTTTTTCCTTCCAGTTTATTGAGATGTAATTGTCACATAACATTGTATAAGTTTAAGGTGTGCAACGTAATGATTTGATATATTTGTGTATATTGTGAAATGATCACCACAATAAGTTTAGTTAACATCCATAACCTTACATAGTTGCACAGTTTTTTTCTTTGCGATGAGAACTTTTAAGATTTACTCTCTCGGCAGCTTTCAAATATACAATAAAGTATTGTTAACTATAGTACATGCTGTACATTACACCCCCAGAACTTATATATTTTACAACTGGAAGTTTGTACCTTTTGACCCCCTTCTCCTGTTTCCCCACCCACCCCGTTCTACAAGTTCTTACAGGGCAGAGAGGATATCCTATGCACACTTCTCCCCTGTGTGAACACAGTGGCTGCTGCCAGTCAGCTGACATTTTCTGAATGAATGAATGAATGAATAAATAAAGTCTATCTTTCCTCTCCACCCAGGAGGGCTTATCCATGGGCCCTGTCAGCAGCATATCGGGGAGGGATTTGTGGGCTGTGGCCTTTAGGGAGCTCTGACTTTCCCTAGTTATGCTTTGGCCACCTCTGTCCATGAAGACCAACTCAAAGGAGGAGTGCTTTCTTCAGACAGTTTCACTTTGCAGATAAGCTGCTGAGGCTCAGGAGGGCAGGGCCTACCCTAGGGCTCCAAGACCTCAGGCTTCCTAACTCCCTGTCCAGGTGCCTCTTTTTGTTTCCCCAACTACAGCTTCTCTGCACTCCTCCCACTTGTCATCTGTACCTCCCTCACCAAGCTCGAGGCCCAAAGGAGCTAGACTACAGGCCCTGAGATCTTCAACCAGCAGCTTCAGCCTTTGCTTCTTTTGGTTCCTGGGCAGACTTGGAGCCTGACCTCCGAACCTCGGGCCCCATACCTCATTTGCCAGTCTCTTCCCCTCCAGTCCTGCTCCAACCCACATCAATCCCCTAGAACCACGATGCTGCCACATTCCTCCCTTTTCCCCAGTTATGAGCATCTTCATTCTGTGCAGATCTCTGCTTCTCTGCCCTCAGCCATGTGGAACTGGGATGCTGGTCCCAGCTGGAATACTGTCGTGTGCCCCTTTGCATACCAGGATATAAGCTGCTGCCCTCCAGTGCATGAGTATTGGTTCTCTAAAACCTTCTGCCTTTTCTTCTTCATGAATAAGCAAAGCCCACCAGAATCCACTTCCCCTCCCCTAGACCAGCAGTAGAAGAAAAATGGAGCCAACCCAGCAAATCCACAAACACTGCCGCGTGCTTTGCACAGACACCGTACTCCTTAGCACTGACCAGGCTCCTCCTGGGCATGACATTCATCCTGTGGGCCTACCATATAATGCTAGTGCACTCAGTTTCTCTTCCTAGTCAGCCAAGCTCCGTGTAGCCTTACACTTACACAGCACACTCCCAAGGACACAGTCCCCTGGGCCTTACAGGACCTCAGCAAACAGCTGCAGGGGGATGAATCTCACAGAATAGCGTGGGTATCCAAACCGAAATCATTGAAAAACCAAAAGATCCTATTTCTTTTCAATATTACTAGTTCTAAAGAATCAAATCAAAGAACTTAAATTCTTCCCAAGCTTAGTGCTGTTGACAAAGGACACAGCCTTTGATTTTGTAGTGAAATTATGGAAACTGTATACTCCCATGGAATAAAGCCAGGCTTATTTTCATATGATACTCCGGTATATTTTGAGATTGACTATTTCATACTGTTACAGGCCTGTAAGAACTATACAAATGGGAGGATGATGGTGAATTAAACAGCAGCTGTGACTCACTGTAGAGGGGTGTGGACACCCAAATCATCGTCTCCCAACAGGTGGTGAATGGGCTCTTTCATTTGGCCTGTGCACTTGCAGCACCTCTGCAGGTGTGTGGCAGATATGGGCTGAGTGAGCATTTCAGGTAGGCCTGAGCTCCAGGCTCCGAGTGTGGCCACAGTAAATCCCAGCCCCAGGTGGACCAGTTCACTCAGCTGGCAGACGTGAGTCGGCTTGGTGCCTGAGATGTGAGTCCTGCTGAAGCACTTGGCCCACTGGGGGGCCCAAAGTATACATAAGGGATTAAAACTCACCACAGTAAATGCTGTTAAAAGAACCTGGCAGAGCACCCAGGAGAGAAAGAGGAGGAAGGGAAATGGCCAGGGACAATTCCACTATGGGGGCATTTTCCAGGCAGAAGGAGGGCATGTGCAGGGGCCCAGTGAGACAGCAGGACTTGAGAGAGCAGGCCACTCACACGGGGCACTGAGGAGGAGCAAGGAGGTGGGGAGAGGGTTGAGGGTGTGAAGAGCCCTGGGTTCTTGGCTAAGGAGTCTGGACTTGCTGGGAGCAAAGTGAGCTGGCAGAGACCCTTAAGCAGAAGAGTAACAGGACCTATGTGCTTTTTTTTTTAAAGAACTTTCTGGTGGCAATATGGAAGACAGAGAAGAGCTGGAAAAGACCAGTGACTGGGAAAACATTTAGCCAGCATTGCTAAGGGGTGGGATAAGAGTCGGAAGTAAGACTTGGTAGGATCTGAAGACCTATTTATTGGGTGTGGTTGATAAGGAGACTGAGGATTCCAGTTAGATATACAGGGTGCACTGCAATGCAGGAAAGAGACGGGATGAGGAAAGAAGGTGTGCAGGGGATGCCCAGCCTTCTTGTTTGGAAATTCTGACATGCTACAGATGTTCAAGGGGAGGTGTGCGGCAGGCGGCTGGAAGCATTGCCTGCTCACCACGCTCACCCCAGTCCAGGAAAGGTACAGCAGACCTGACACTCGGCCAGCACTCTGAACCAAAGACACACAGCATCTTGCACCTGTGGCCATGTGGGACATGGGCTGCTTTTCCCTGCACTAAAAATCCAGGTAGTGAAGATAGAAAGGAAGAGGAAATTCATAAGTCTTTGACCCATTTCTCTGATCTACTGCCTCCTTCTTGAAAAAAAATCAAAGGACTGAAAACTTTGACTAATCCAGATGAAATCTAGCCGTGGCCTCTCGTTTTAGCTGAAAATTTGCACTTCACTCTGTGCGAGAGCACAGATTTGAAACTATTCAAATATTGCCAAATATGAAAGAATAAAATTCCACTTATGTATGAAAAGTGGTACCAATCCTGAGGGCAAAGGCAAGGGAGAGCAACCTCTGGACTGCTGTGGAAAATACGTACTCAAATCTTTGAGTAATGTTTTAAAAAATAATAGAGATGATTCTTTTTAAAAGAAAACGCTGGGGAGCATCTGGTGGAAGAAAACTGTGAAAGAGCAAATCAACAAATGACCACCTCCGCTCTCTGTGTCCTGAGAACAGAAGAGAGAAAACTCCTCTTACACTCAACCCTACTTCTTTCTTTTTTTAAGAAAACTACTTTTTTGGGGTATGATTGACATACAAAAAGCTGAACATATTTAATGTAGACAACTTTATGAGTTTGGAGATAAACATATACCATGAAGCCATCACTACAATATATGCCATAAACCCATCCATCATCTCCAAACATTTCCTTCCACCCTCTGAATTTATTATTATTATTATTGTGATAAGAATACTTAACATAAGATCTAACTTCTTAGCAGAATTTTAAGTATACAATACAGTCTTATTAACTCTAGATCCCATGCTGTATTGCAGATCTCTAGGCCTTATTCACCCTACAGAACTGAAACTCTGTAAAAACCAAGGCAGGAACTACTCCTGGAATTCGGACTGTCTACCTGAGGTGCAATGAGCAGAGACAGCCCCCAGGTGGAAGTCTGAGGGGGAGCACAGCAGTGTGAATGGGAGCTCTGCCAGCCCCCCAGCCTCACCGCAGAGACAAGCACTCAAATGAGCAGTGC
Organism: Tapirus indicus; assembly: GCA_031878705.1. NCBI lineage: Eukaryota > Metazoa > Chordata > Mammalia > Perissodactyla > Tapiridae > Tapirus > Tapirus indicus. Next base: position 63,358,963 of record CM062917.1, on the reverse strand, counting down.
CAACCAGCCCCCTGGAGCCTCGGCTCCCCTCCTCCTTGGAAGGTTCCATCAAAGGAAAGGGAAACATCCCACATATAATGTCAAAAATAGGGAACTAGCTTGTGTCCCAAGAGACGTTTCAATTCACCCACCACAGTATGTGAAAGTTTTAGACAGTTAAAGCAGTGTTTTATAAGAATTAAGAAACACTAATTCTTTCTGACTCTGGAGCATCACTCTGGGTTATGTTCCCTAAATAGGTCAAATGTAACTTATGCAAAAATGTCTTCAGCAGCACTATTTTAAGTACTTGGAATGCACAATAAATAGTTGTTGAATGAGTAAAAAGCAAAACAAAAGAAAACAAATGATCAGCAATGATAGAACATCTAAGCAAATTGCCATTTAGTAACATAATATTTAGCCCAGAGGCATTAAGAATGGCAAGAACATTACTGTTTCTACATGGAAATTTACACATAAAATAATTTTTAGGGAAAAAGACAAAGAGCAAATAATAGGCATATATGAACTGCATAAACATGCATAAAAGGTACACCAATAATTAGGTAGGAATATGAAGTGACAGACATACAATCTAATAGACGATGAATTTTGTATGTGTGTGTGAGGAAGACCAGCCCAGAGCTAACATCCGTTGCCAATCCTCCTCTTTTTGCTGAGGAAGACTGGCCCTGGGCTAACATCCGTGCCCATCTTCCTCTGCTTTATATGGGACACCACCACGGCATGGCTGACAAGCAGTGCGTCAGCAGGTGTCCGGGATCCGAACCCGCGAACCCCGGGCTGCCAAGCGCGGACTAAACCGCTGCGCCACCGGGCCAGCTCCCGATGATGAATTTTTCATCAGCACAAATGCCCAGTAAGGTTGATCATCAGAACTTAAATGAATAACTACGGCCTGAAGGTTTTCTTCTACCATATTTCATGGCAGTGCCCTTTTCAAATGCTTGCAGAGGACACATAAACTGCAGGGAGGAGAGACAAGGACAGGGGTTGGCTAACCTGGGGCGGGGTTTGGGGGCTGCCTGGTGTAGGAAACGTTGAATGCAGGCTCCTCGACCAGCGGCGGGGGGTACATGCGCCTCCGGATGAAGAAGCCAGCTCCGCAGCAGAAGAGCACGCCCATCATCAGAAGGAACCTGAACAAGAGCACAGCAGTGAGGTGGGGCTCAGGGGAGCAGCGGCTTTGCCGCTCAAAAGACCCTCAAACAGCAACTAGAGAGCGCACGGGTCAGGGGGCAGGCTCAGCCCTGGCCCTCAGGCTGGTCCTCCCCTGACTGTTGGGATGATCCTGGGTGGATGACACCAGGGAGACACTTGGCCTGCAGACTTCTGGGGTGCCCCTGAATGGAGGCTACTCACACTGAGAAGCATTCTAAGTGAGTATTTACTGGACAACCTTGGAACATTAAGCAGGAAGAAGGATCAGAGGCACAAGACAGGAAATGATTCAGGAAAGGGCTGAAAGTGGGGCTTTCTGAGCTGTCTTCTAATTTATTATTCATTCAACATGTAATTTTTAAGCACCCACTATGCTCCCAGCACCATGCTGTGCACTACAAGGTGCAAGACGGGTGAGGCCCCCATACTGAACCCGAGTTCTGATAGAGGAGGGGACAGTAAACAACAGATTTACAAAACTGTTTACTTACAACTCTGGCAAGTGCTAAGAAAGAAAAACGAGGGTGCAACAATAGGTTTGTGTGTGTGTGGTAAAATAATAACACATAATTGATCATTTTCACCATTTTTAAGTATATAATTCAGTGCAACATGAGGTTTTACAAGGGTGTCTGTCATTGTGAGGAAGATCAGAGAAGCTTCTTTTCCTTCAAAGTGACATCTGAGCTGAGTCCTGAAGGATGGAAAGAGACAAGCTGAAGGGGAGGGAAGGGTTGTTCTGGGTAGACAGAAGAGCACAGGTGCCCCAGCAGGAAGGGCTATGAGAGCAAGAACCCCAGGGAGGGTGGCTGTGGCTGCCAGTGGGGGAGGGTCAGAGGGGTGCAGTCTCGGGGAGCTAGAAGAATCCAAACTGTGCAGGGGCCTGGCAATGTCAGGCAAGCTCAGCAGTGAGATGCTGGAATCACAAATGGAAGTGTTTCATCTCTTAAAACTAATTTGCCTTGGGTGGACTCTGATAATCTTACATTCAACACGGGGTCCAACTGTAAATATCTGAGCAGAAAGACAAAGCACGGAGAGGCTGAATGTACAGAAGGGTTTACCTTATCAAACACTATTATTGCTCACTTGCAAGAGCCCAGGCTCCCTGGATTGAAAATACAGAAGCCATCTGAGGTCTTGGTCTCTTCCAGGAGATAAGCCAAAATGTTAGACTGTCAATGGAGCATTTTTTTTCCCCTAGACAAATAAAGATGATATTGCACCTCACACCTTAGACTGACGGAGAGCAAGTAAGTAGAAGGCAAGAACAGAACAAAGTCACATGGCAGGAGACCAACTACTAGCTTGGGTATCAATCATCATCAGATTCATTCCCTGTTGGAATATTAGTCTGAGAAGAACTTATTTTAAGAGAGAAACTGACAAGGGGGCAGGGGAATGCACTTATAGGAACAAGAAAGAGAGGCAGCAGATTTCAATCTGGGAAGCAGTGGTAATGTAAGTGCTGTGAACGACAGGCTGACTAGACCCTAAATGTCCTACTTGCTGAGCAGGTTTGGGGAGCTTTCTAGGGATTAAGAGAGGAAATTTGTGCCTTTTCTGTCATTAAAAGTTATCTGGTTTCTTCAATTCAATTTGTTTTTTCAGTCCCTTCCTGCCCTCCGTGGCACTAGGTACAGCAATTCTCAACTCTGAGTGCACACCCCAGGCATGGCAGAGCTGCTGTGCACACCAGGTGCCGGGACTCCATCCCAGACCTCCTGCGTGGGAGCACCCTGTGCAGGGCTCACACACAGCACTGACTGGGCCAGCCTTGGTTCCATCATAGTGTGCCTTCCAGCTCCACTCAAGCGTTCGACCGGTCTACCTGTTCCAATCCTGATGATTTCATTCAGACCAGCGTGGTTCAAGATTACTCAAGATTTCAGAGCTGGCAGGGGCTTCCTCCAGAAGCCTCTGTCTTACGTGGGGAGACAGAAGTCCTCAAAAGTCAGGTGGGCGCAGGTGAAGAGCAGTCCTTCCTTCCCTCCATATCCAGCTCCATTCTCCCATCCTCCGTGCCTCCTCCCCAGACACCTGCTCACCATATGAGTTTCCCAGCTGGTGTCTCTCACCAGCCCCATTCTTATATCCCTGTCCCTGCAATGAGCTGGTCCCTTTGCATGGAATGCCCTCTCCGAGACCCAACAGCTTTGCAGCTTTTCCCAACTTTTCTGGCATCAGAGGCTCCATGCTCTGTTTCCAGAGCACTGGTTTAAAGCTCCCCATGTGTAATTACCTGTTTAGACATCTGTCTCTTCTAAGAGGCTGATGGTCGGAAGCGCCTCTTCATGGGACCTTGGTGCATACTAGACACAATGTTTACTGAGAGAAGGAATGCATGGAGCAGAACTAAGCATCCTTTGACATCAGCACAGGCACCACAGACTCACATCTTAAGGTGTTCTCTGGCCGTGTCCCCAGTTTAGAACCTGGTGTCAGAATCTCAACTCTAATAACTCACCCAAATCTTCCGGCTTCTGGCACTCCTACCTTGTGAGACCTGCCCTCACTCAATGGCACTCACGAGATGTCTCTCTGTAGGGATCCCACTAACTCACCGAGTTGCTCAGCCTCTGACAGGTGACCTTGGTCAACAGCTCAAAAGTACCTGGCTGTCAGCTCAGGTAAAGCTTCCTGTGAAGGCCAATGGAAGCTGCTCTAGCCGCCAGGCCCCCACAGTTCTGGACTCTCAAATTTTTTTCTTTTTAATCACATAATACCTGAACTTCGACAAGTTTTTTCATTTTTTAGCACATCTACAACTTCATCATTCATCTGGTGCTTCAGGCCAACATGACATACTTCTGAACCCTTTCAAGATTCATGCCCTGGACAGTCCTGCCTCCTCCTACCACAAGGTCCCATGGAGGAAAATTCTAAGCAAAAGCATGCATGAAGCCAGGCAAAGCTCTGAAATGCCATGTCATGCTTGTCCTCCTCTCCTTGCTTTGGCACCCGTCTCCTCCACCTTGAAATGTGCACAGAGGTGTTCACGTTTGGAAAATCTTAGGCTAAAAAAAATTCACCTTCTATTATAGAGTTTTAGGCAATAGCAACTATGAGGTGAGAAGCCAGCACCAACACGCCATTGTTCACGAGGGCTCGCCAGAAGCAGTGACATAGAGACAGGGTGCCCGAGCCAGCCCTAAGGGAGGCCAGGCCAGGGCCCCATGTAACATGTGAGTCTAGCCCGCGCATGGTCAATGCCCCACCAGAGAGGTTGTGATGGTGACAATGAAAGGCGCTCTCCTAGGAGGTGGTGATGGGGATGATGAAAGGCACTTGCCTATTAAAGAAAACATGACACACGGAATCCCACTTATTGGTGGTTTCCCTAATCAAACATTGAGAACAGCTGTCAGGAGAGAAAGACAAAGCATCACAAAAAGATTCAAGTGGCTGCTGTAATGGTCTTAAAGTCTTTAGAAGTCAGTAACGTCAGAATCTTAAAGTCATAAAGAAGCTTAAGTCTTGAAGCTACTGAAGTCTTAACCCTTTGTGGAGTTTTCCTCGATGACATTACCACTGCAGTTGAGCAGAGGAGAGGGTAGGCGGGCACAGGAAATGCTCTTTTGGTTTTAGGCAAATCCTTTAGCACACATGCTCTGCCATCCCTGACACCTGAAGCGATCTCTCTCATTGACAGAGTCATATAAACTCTCAGGCACACACCCACATGGGCATCTGCTGAGGATGCCATCTACAGGAGGTTCCTCTCATTAATGGGAACTGGACACCCTCATCCTTCTAGGATGCTCGGTCAGCATCACTCCCTTGTTCCCTCTCAAGGTGCAGTTTTACAGACTTCAGACAGCTCTTCTAAATTCCCTCACCAGAGCTGGAAGATGGACAAGGATGCAGGCTGTCTGTCTTGAAAGTTGGGATTCCGCTGACACCATGTGAATGGGGAAGATTTCCAGGCAGCAGAAACTATCACAAGACTTGCTGATTCTCTGGTTCTTTAAGACGACTCGCCTCAGCTCCATTTCAGAAACTCTGCAAAGGAGCTTCTGAAGAAGGAGGCTGTCGTCCAGCCTCCTTCCAAAAGAACTCCTCCTCCCAAGCCATGCGCTCGTGAAGTAGGAACGAGCTTCCGCAAACGCTGTAAACAGAACTGCTTGTCATGAAGCCAACCCAGAAGTACTTGTTCTCTTGACTGAGGCTGTCCCAGAGACCATGACTTCAGCTGAGGGTGATGCCACTGCAGTTGTGACAATACTGAAGATGGGCAGAACCCCTGGGGGTGGGGGTAGAGCAAGTGGCCTGAGCCCAGGAGGAGTGTGACCTACCAAAAGTACCACAGCCTCTGTATTGAGAGGGCGCGCACGCAGCACCTGGAGCCACAGCAGTCCTCGTAGGGGCGGCATCTGTAGGAGAGAGGGCACAGGCTGGTCAGCATCTTGAGTCAGAGTGAAGGGTGGACCAGTCATGAGGTCCAGGCAGGTTTCGTGCAAAGGACAGAACTGCCACCACTACATTTCACGAAACTAGCAGAGCTGATTGTTGTTAGTCTGCTAGCCCAAAGGGAAGGTGCTGACGTGGCTACCATCAGTGTCATTCAAAACACTCTGTTGACTATACATCTCCATGTGCCGAATCACAATGGTTTCCTTCTGGGGAGGTGCCACAACCAAAGGCCAGCATATCACCTGCCAGTTGTGTGACCAGAAGGAAGCTGGACCAGAGACCACGTCAAGTGCTGTATATCCTGCTCAGGTCTCAACCCCCGACAATGCTCAGAAGATGGGAATACTGCACTGACAAGTCCAATGAGGCTAAAAGCAGAGGTTATGGAGTCAGACAAATTAGGAGGTTTAGTTCTGGTCTTGCCACTTACTAGCTATGGGACTTTTGGCAAGTTAGTCACCTCTGTGAGCCTCAGTTTCCCCATAAGCAAAAAGGGTGGGAGGGCAGGACCCCTTCAGAGTACTGTTCCAAGTTTTAAGGTCATCATCCTTATATAAGTGCCGACAAGGACTGCTACTGCTCTCACCACCACCTCTACCCACACCTGAGGCCTGGGGCTGGGCAGGGCGCAGGCTCTCACGGACATGCTCAGGGCCATTCCTCCCCTAGAAGTGCTGCCTGAGAAAGGCCCTCGCTGAGGACAGAACCCAGTGTGGATCCCTCCTTCAATAGTCCTTCCCTTCTCTAATTGCCCACTCTCTGCCCTCTTTTTGAAAATAGAGACTGCCATGAAAGCTCCTGCCCTCCGGTTCTGCACTCCGTGTTTATAGAGAAATTTTCACTACGGTGATCTAAGTGGATTAGGGGGAAGGGGGAGAGGTGCACTATTTTTCAATAATATGAAACGATCACATAATTGTGATCTAGGCTCCTATCAATTTTCTTTAAAAAAAAGTAGTTGGGAGAAATACACAATTTGATCCAAGATCTTAGACACTGAATTTGTAGATAATTCCAGTACAAATTGGCTTGTTTTATGTAGAAAAACATGTAGAAAATAGATCCCTAGAAAATATTAGCTAAGATGGAAAGTTATTGGCTCAGATGGAGAGCTGAGTTACAGTGGGACTCGGCAGACCCGAGCTCCAGCGCTGCTTCTCCTCAGCTGGCTCCTGGGGCTGCTTCTCTCTGTACAACTCCCAGCTCCCAACTGCCACTAAATCCTCTATCATTTTAAGGACCACCACCTGCTCAGCCACCACCACCACACATGCACGCATGCACACACACACACACACAAAACATTGTCTACACGATAGAGATGTTTGCACATCCAGTCCTCCCATAGTCCATGAACACAACCTTGTACCTGCTAGATAGAAACTGTTATGATTTTGATGAGATGCTCCCATAAGCAGGTGACATAAGCTAATCTACTTGACTTGCTTTAACCAACCAACAGCTAGCAGAGCACCGAAATGTGTGCTTAAGAATGCTGCTGGTTCTCATAACCAGCCACCAACAAAGTGCCCCCGAGGGCGGCTAGGACCTCAGCTCTGTGCTGGTCCTGGGGGAGCAACACAACAGATGGAAGTCCCTGCTGTGGGAGAGCTTGCTTTCTAGAAGAGAGAGACACACAATAGGGAAGAAAATCATGAACTGTGTTAGATGGCAAGAAATCCCACTGTGGTGAAAAATAAAGCAGGAGTTGGCAGTTGAGAGCATGGAGGAGTGGGTAGTAGATAATGCAGTTTTAAAAAGGGCGCTCAGGGATGACCCACTGAGGTGACATCTGAGCAGAAACCACATGGAAATCCCACCTGGGGATGACCGGAGTGGCCCAGGACCCTCAGTGCTGAGGAGGAGCACTGGCTCCAGGAGGGCCGGCACTGCCTCCAGGCCCAACTCCACAGACACCACGGTTGCATTGTGGAGAAGAGCAATTAAGCACACAGTGAGAGAGAGAAAAAAAAAAAAAAGTCCGCAGGTGGGAGGAATCTGGACCAGGGCTGGAACTGCAAGGATTCAGCCTGATGGAACAGCACTGTCTACTAATGTGATGCAGAGCATCATCCACAGCAATTCCTTGGCACCCTCCTCCCCAAGAATGTCAATGGTCTCGGTAACCGATGTGTGTGTGCCCCTGTGTGTTTGTGTGTGTGTGGAGGGAGGGGGGACATTCAAGTGAAATGAATGACTTCTTGCTTTGGGGGAAGGTGGAGTTCATACAATTAATTGTAAACAAAAAGAGGCGGGACTGTTTCCTATCGTGAATTTGCAAAGACAAGAGTCCTTAGCAATTATGTTAGATTCATGATAAATGTGACAATGTGGTAGGTAGAATTCAAAGATAGCCCCAAGATTCCTGCCCCTAATGTCATACCCTCACTGCATGACACCCTCCCCTTGAGTGTGGAGGGTCCTTTGAATACGATGGGATGGATTATGGAACATCCCATGATTATGGAACATTACATAAGGTGGTATGTTGTATAAGACTCTGCCATAGCAGACTAGGGGCTCTCCTGTCGTCTCTGAAGAAGTAGCTGCTGTGGTGCAAGAGGGCCACATGGCTAGGACTGAGGGTGGTCTCCAGAAGCTGGGTGCAACATCCAGCTGGCCAGCAAGGAAACTGGGACCTCAGTCCTACAACTGCAAGGAACGGAATTCTGCCAATAACCTGAATGAAGTTGCAGGAGGACCCCAAGCTCCAGAGGAGGACACAGCCCAGCCAATCCCTTGATTTCAGCTCATAAGACCCAGAGCCAAGGACCCACTGATGCCGTGCCGAGACTTGTGATGTGGAGGAATTGTAAGATAACAAATATCTGCACTTTCAACCTGCTAACTTTGTGGTAATTTATTACATAGGAATAGAATACTAATTTACTAAGAACAAAGGTGACAGGTTATGGGCACTTCTTATGTTCTAGACACCAGGTCAAGTGCTTCATAATTGTCTCCTTTGGCACACAAAGCATCCACACACAAAGTATTATCAGTCCCATGTTTGAAATAAACTCAGAAAACAAGGCACTAGGGATGTTGTTCCTCCTGTCAGCCTAGGTCACTGTCTGCTAAAGCCGAGAATGGACTTGGCCAGCATTTCAGAAAAGTGTTTCGCACAGGCACCGCCTCTTTGGCGATACTGAGTCTTTTATCACCAAAAAGCCACCTTCTCTGTCCCCACTGTTCTTCTTTGGACCTGCTTTTACAAGCTGCTATGGACCAAGGCATCGCAGCGGTAGTGTATTGTGACTGTACTTATTAACAGTGATCCTGTGAGACTCCATTACCATTTAGCCCACGTGAATGAACCAACTGGAAAAGTCAAAGAGAAGCAGGGCAGGGATACCTAAGAAAGTGACAGAGGGTGAGAAGGTGTGGGGGGAAGGACAAGTTTAACGTGGCAGGAGGCCATTCCCAGAGGACAAACCAAGCTTAGAGGAAGCGGAGGGAAATGGTGGGAATTTGGCAAGACCAGGTGACAGAGACAATGTGAGGAAAGCAGAGAATCCCTGGGCAAATGGCAGGAGGCCCTGGGACAGAGCCCACAGGCAGGAATCCAGCAACCGCTCTTTAATAATGCCTGAAGGGGGTTTGCGGTTTAACGTGGAACTGCATATTGACCATAAAGATTCCCAGAAATGCCAATATCATTCTATGTCAAGAACTCTACAATTAGTAGATAACTTAATCACAAAAAACAGAAATAATACAATAAGATGTGACTTTAGGTAAAAGTTTGGTGTCAATTTGGAAAGAACTACCAACACTTCCACAATGCTATAGAACAAAACAATGTTTTTTAACTACTGTGACCCACTAGCAGACTGTGAAATCAAGTTATTGGGTTGTGACACACATTTTATAAAGGTAAAAATCGATTGAAAAAATAAATCAGAGGGGGGGCCGGCCCAGTGGCGCAGCGGTTTAGGTCACGCTTGGCAGCCCGGGATTTGCCAGATCGGATCCCGGGCGCCTGCCGACACACTGCTTGTCAGCCATGCTGTGGCGGCGTCCCAAATAAAGCAGAGGAAGATGGGCACGGATGTTAGCCCAGGGCCAGTCTCCCTCAGCAAAAAGAAGATTAGCAATGGATGTTAGCTCAGGGCTGGTCTTCCTCACAAAAAAAAAAAAAAAAAATCAGAGGGCATCACATACAAGAATTGTTTTGTGAAACTTATGTTTGGTCACACATGCCCCTACACAGACATGTGTGTACTAGGCTGCAACATAAAGCATGTTTCTTCAAAGCTACCGTTGTGGAAGCCCCAAGTCAACAGTGCACAAGTTTCTGTTGTTTCTAGATCAGCTTCTTTCATCCTGCTGGCGGGTTCTGGCAGCTTCAGATCCAAGTCCCTGAGCAGAAGGTCACTTCCTGCTGTCCGTGGGGCTGCGCTTAGGTCTCTTTCTGGTCCCCCATGACTCCTGCCTGGGTGACACTGCTCAAATGGGTATTGCACTTTTGCTCCTAATTATACTAAAAAGATGCCCTGCAATGATCAAATTCTAGAAGGTGCAATTCTCACGAAGACCCTCGCAGTGGGAATGCCCCCTGCTCACCTGCCTACTTAAAAACAGCCTCCGAAGGAGGATGGGAGGTGGCTGCGGAAGGGTGGAGAACAGAGATAGCATATATCTGCAACTTAGGAGAAACAAGACTGTGATCTTCTGGGCTCAGAACCATTTCTCTCCATTGCTCTACAGCCTTTGCCACCATGATGTTTCCCGTGTCTCTCCCTCTGGGTTTTTCCCCTAACTAAAACTAGAACTGCCTCAGTTCTAGGCACAGCCGGGGCTGAAGGGGTACTTGGAGTCCATCCAACTCTGGTAACCATGAACTTGACATGAAAGAGGAAAGCAGGCATAGGGATAAAAATTTAGTGAATGGATCATCTTTCAGGAGCTGAATTTACTAAAATGCTTCCTTTTCAGAGTCACACTTATAAGGAAGCATGTTCTGCTTTGAAACCTAAGCCTCTACATCATCCTGTTTCCATGTTAGAGAAGCACACAAGAAAGAATCTCTATAAGGTTTTAGACATTTAGAGTCTCGTCTCGAATTCTACACACACACACACACACACAGCCCTCAGCCTGAGAACGAAGATTACAAGTATAATGATTTTGAGTTCCTAATTCAAATTGCTCTCTGTTGGCAAGATTCAACATCTAAGTGCTCTAGTTCTCACTTTTCAGGATACAAATTTGGAACACCAGCAGCAAATATGCATTGTCAACTGATTATCTGCTTTCTTTTCTCAAAACAGAGCATCCTTGATGCTCCCTTGCTTAGCTGCCGACCCATTCACTCCAAGCATCCTTGTGGCTCATCTGCAGTCCTGGCCTGGCTCCAGATGTGGATGCCGGTGAGTGCCACCCACTTGAAGGGGCACACAATTACCTATGGGGTGACACTGTTACCTCCTTTCTCTCTGCTGCTTTCTTCTAATGAAACTGCTGGTAAATTGGGGCCCTAAGCACATACCTGCTAACACTTCAAACCACTGCTATTTATAAAAGAATGTTAAGTGTAACACTGAGCTTAGTTAAAAGTAGTAAACATTAGCAGGCAGTCTTGTATACTAAATGAGCCATCATCTGATGCATCGGGTCTGTGCTCCTAGTGCCTAAGCCTTGAAATGGCACTGGTGTTCCAAAGGATGGCTGAAGACTACCAAAACCTGTTACCTTCATTGTGCTGGATGAAGAACAAACCAAGACGGAGACAACAGAACAGAATTTTCCTTCTTGTTCTACTCTGTGTGTCAGATTCTCAGACTTGCAGTAGAAAGGAACAAACATCACTTTTAACTAAATCCATTCCTCAACATATGTAGTTATATGAAACACACAATTGCTTCAAAAGAGTGACAAGATCATGTACACCAGCAGAAATGGGCCCCTGGAACTGCTTCCTGTTAGCCAAAGAGTCTTCACTGTATTCCAGGATCCAAACGTACATTTCTGATAAGGTCAGAGAATGGGATGGTCCCCTCTGAGTAGGTGTTAATTTGTAATTAAGTACATCACAGACATAAAATCAGGGTGTCTGGCCTCTCTTCTCCAGTAAATGATAGATGATGTGATCATGAGGAAGCATAACGTAAAGGGAAGCATATGTCTGGAAGTATGTCTGCCACGAGTTAGAAATGTGTCACAGCAGCAATTAAATGCAAATATAACAGGATGGCCCCTTTGGGTGCTTTGGGAATCTAAGAAGTTAGCACATGTTACACTTAGCGCCATCCAGGAGCGAAGGGGTCTGGCCACCAGCCAGATTGATTCTATGCCTTTGAGTCAAGTAAATCTCAAGAGGATAACATACTAAGACAGGGAATGTTCAATGTTACATCAAGTCATGAGGGGGCCAGCCCGGTGGCACAGCGGTTTAGTTCGCACTTTGGCAGCCTGGGGTTCGCAGGTTCGGATCCTGGGCGCTCACCGACTCACCTCTTGTCAAGCCATGCCATGGCAGCGTCCCATATAAAGTAGAGGAAGATGGGCACGGATGTTAACCCAGGGCCAGTCTTCCTCAGCAAAAAGAGGAGGATTGGCAACAGATGTTAGCTCAGGGCTGGTCTTCCTCACAAAAAATATAAAAATAAAATAAATGAATAAAGTCATGAAATCTTCCTTTTAGAGAAAAATGGCCAAACGTTGATATGTAACCTTTTATATGTGGGGTAAAATGGTAATTTATATTAAACTCAGTCATGCAAAATCATCTCAGGATCTGGCGGAGCAACTGAAACAGGAGTCAAGTATTTAGGGTGGAGGTCTAGAGAGGGAGTTTGTGGGGGCTCGATATTTTTGTTGTTAAATAAAGAACAGGACATGGCAAAAAAAAAAAACAAACCTGTAGAGTTTTAAGTAAACTGTCAACATCATTTCATTTAAAAGGCCAATCTTTTCCTTTGCCTGCTGATTCAGTCTCAGCAAACCATTCTCTTCCTTTAAGTATCTGCCAGTACAACATTTTTTTCCCTGTCTAATCCAAGTTTCTTAGCTTGACAGTTGGGCTGGTCTTCTCAATTACATACTATATGTATCTTGATATCTGAACCCACTTATTAAACTACTTTTATGATCATCTGTGTTTTCCTACAGAGTGAAGCACATGGCAGACACTTGAAGGCAGCCTGGGTTAGAATCAGGAAATATACTCAGGGTTATCAGAAAACTTCAATTAACCTGTAAGAAATTGGGCTCCTTGGAAAAACTAAATACATCCGTACAAGGTTTGGAAAAAACTCCGAAGCGGAAGTGGAACTCTGCGAGGACGGGGCAGAAGCCAGCTTGATCGTCAGCCCATGGAATGCCCTTGGCAAATATCCTCACAGAGCCTGGAGGGCTCTGCACCTTACTTGTATCAAGGAATCCACCCCCAACCACATCCCATAACCGACTCGCCCTCTCAACCTCCCTACGCAGCGGCTGGCCACTCCCTGCTGCAGGATCCTGAGGCGCACGGCTGCTGTGAGTACAGGGCATTCTTCCTTGTGCAGAAGACACGTCTGCCCCACTGTTCCTACTCCCGCCTCGCAGGGCCACTGCAGAATAAGCCAGCCCTATCATGTCAGAAGAGGTTCTCATGGTTTCCTGAGTCTTCTCTTCTCCAGGAAAGTATGCCCAGTGGGGTACAATCTTGGTTTCCCATCATCAAGAGGATGCTGGTTCACTCTCTCTTTCACACTTACTGTAGCTGCAGACAGTGCTAACATCTTTAGCAACCGTAACACAGCTGAATCATAATGAATTTTCTGTCAACTAAAACTACCAAGATTTTCTCAGTAAATTCCCTCTTCCCTTCCTATACTGGTCCAGTAGGGCTTGGGGACCTAAATGTAGGATCTTAGTGTTATCCATAATAAAATTTAAACTTGTGAAACCTGGGCCATGGTTTCGGAGACTCAGTCTGTCACTCGAAGCATTCAGTATTCCTTCTGGTTTCCTGTCATTCCTGTCATTCCAGGAATGCCCAATACTACTCAGCCGATTCTGCTTCTCTTCTCTGCAGTGACCCACAGCAGACAACTTAGCATGGCAGTGTCCAGTAACTCCACAGGAAGGTCAAGTAGAGAACGAGTCTTGGGCCTGAACACAGAGTGGAATCTTTCCATGCCATAAAGCTGTAATCCCAAACCCAAGATCATCCCAAAATTTGGCAGGCTGCCTGGAGTAAGAAAATCAAAGGAAGAGAAAGAGAGAAGGCCACCCCATAAAGTCCTAGCCTAGCTGCATGGAATGTCACAGAGAGAAGTCCAGGGGTGTGGACAGAAAGGGAGGACTACACAGGAGCAGGGAGAGAAGGGGCCCTCAGGCAGGTGACCTAACCCACCACTAGATGTCTTCTAATCAGCTGTCCTGGACCCCAATCAATCAGATCAGCTCACTGCACAGATAAAAGAAAGGGGAAGTGAATTTTAAGAAAAGAAAAAGAAAAAGAAAGAGGAAATGGATCCAAGACCTTCTCTCCCTACAACTTGTGAATATGATTGCTACAGCATACCTTCCATATTTTTATTCAAATCAACGATAAAATATTGATGATGGAGCCAATGGTGAATTCCATTAGAAATTCTCCTTCCATGTTGATATTTTATTAATCATAATTTTATAGGTACAACTATTACACCAGCTATAAATCCTCCTAACTGGCCTATGTATTTGGACCAGAATTCCCTGTCTTCTCAACTGAGATAGTGAGATACTATCAAGTGTCTCCATGATATACAGCTGTCAACTGTCACACTGTCAACTCAGATTTCCCAGTCTTATGGTGCCACTGAAGAGATGAGCCCAACCTCACAGGATGGTAGACAGGCAAAACCAAATTAGTTCTAAATGATCACAAAACATTCCTTTAATAATCTTTTCTAGATGATTCTCCTGAAGCCTTCACAGAAGTCCCCACCATGGGTGGCGACTGCCCTGGGTGATGAGCATGTCCTCTTAAAATCTCATCTTTCATACATGTTCTCTTAAAACCTCAGCTTGGGGGCCAGCCCTGTGGCATAGTGGTTAAGTTCAGCATGCTCCGCTTTGGTGGCCCAGGTTCACACGTTCGGATCCTGGGTGCAGACCCACACCACTTGTCAGCCACGCTGTGGTGGCATCCCACATACAAAATAGAGGAAGATTGGCACAGATGTTAGCTCAGGACTAATCTTCCTCAAGCAAAAGAAAGAGGAAGATTGGCAACAAATGTTAGCTCAGGGCGAATCTTCCTCAGCAAAACAAAAAGTCTCAGCTTGGTGGGCTGCTTGTTTCCTAAGCATGTTGACATCCTGGGTATTCCCACCTCTTGTCTCCTAAACAAGGTCACCTGTTATATTGCAGTTTCCCACTAACTCTTCAAAGATCTCCTCCCTCCCAGATGCATATCAATGAGGCACAGCCATCTCTTTCCCAATATTGAGTCTATTATTCTAAAATCTATTACTTACCACCAATTCTACCTTCCAATAACAAGCCTTTTTATTATACTATTTAGTGTAATTGTTTATTTTAAGCCTTATTATGGCATAACACAGCAGATCATATCTCTAGTCTTGCCTTTAGGACTCCCCCTGCCATGGGAGAGTTCTCCATTTGAGTGAGGTAGTAGTAAGTCCTCCCCTGCAGAACCCTTTACATATGGACATAACTCCAACAGGAAAAGAGGAGGTCCAGGAGGGACCCTGCAGCATTGAGGGCTGATGCTCTGTGACGAGCACTCTGGGAAGCAGTGGTTCTCAACACTGGCTCACATGAGAATTACTGGGTGGCTTTAAAAAACACCTATGCCTGAGAGGACGTGAACAGACATTTCTCCAAAGAAGATATACGGATGGTCAAGAGGCACATAAAAAGATGTTCAACATCACTAATCATCATGGAAATACAAATCAAAACTGCAATGAGCTATCACCTTACACCTGTTAGAATGGCTATAATTACCAGGACAAAAAACAACAAATGTCAGAGAGGATGTGGAGAAAAGGGAACCCTCATACACTGCTGGTGGGAATGCAAAGTGGTGTAGCCACTATGAAAAACAGTATGGAGATTTCTCAAAAACTTAAAAATTGAAATACCATATGATCCAGCTATTCTACTACTGGGTATTTATCCAAAGAGCTTGAAATAAACCATTCAAAGAGATATATGCACCCCCATGTTCACTGCATCATTATTCATAGCCAAGATGTGGAAGCAACCCAAGTGCCCATCAACTGATGAATGGATAAAGAAGATGTGGTATACACACACACACACACACAATGGAATACTACTCAGCCATAAAAAAGGACAAAACTGTCCCAGTCACAACAACATGGATGGAACTTGAGGGTGTTATGTTAAATGAGATAAGCCAGACAGAGAAAGACAAACACCATATGATTTCACTCGTATGTGGAAGATAAACAAATACATGGACAAAGAGAACAGGTTAGTGGTTACCAGAGGGGAAGGAGGTTGGGGGGGTGGGCGTAAGGGGTAAAGGGGCACACACATATGGTGACTGACAAATAATAATGTACAACTGAAATTTCACAATGTTATAAACTATTATGACATCAATTTAAAAAAAATACCCATGGGGCCAGCCTGGTGGCATAGTGGTTAAGTTCACGCGTTCTGCTTTGGTGGCCCGGGGTTCACTGGTTCGGATCTTGGGTGTGGACCTACTCACCGCTCATCAAGCCATGCTGAGGTGGTGTTCTACATAGAGGAGCTATAACTCTACAACTATGATATACAATTATGTACTGGAGCTTTGGGGAGAAAAAAAAAGAGGAAGATTGGCAACAGATGTTAGGGCAGGGTCACTCTCCCTCAAAAAAATAAATAAATAAACCTATGACTGTTGGTTGGAAATCAGTCCTCAGGTGACTCCAGTACATGGCCAGGACTGAAAACCAGTGACTAAATCTGGAGCACTCTTGCCTGCTATTCTTCTTTTGACACTAGCAGGAACATGGCGGGTGGGGGCGATGTTGGTTTGCCTTTTCTGATCAGTTTTTCTGAAAAACAGTTTTATTGAGGTATAATTGATATACAAAGAACTGCACAGATTTAATTTGTACAATTTGATGAGTTTGCACATACGCAAACATCTGTGATACCATCATCACAATCAAGGTAATAGACATGTTCTGGTTAGTTTCCATATAGAGTATCTGTGAGGAGAAAGGTTTTTTAAAAAGAACTTTCATCCTTCCAATCACAGGTTTTAGACCGTTTATCTGTCTGGCTGTTGAGTCAAAAACTTCACAGACCTGAGGATGAACTGATGGTTTGTTCTTTCTGTCAACCTCAGCTGACGATTCTCATGTGAGAATCTTTTCCTTCCTGGTCTGACTTGGTTTCCCTGACAGGCAGGGATGTGCCTGTTGAGACAAATGGTCATATTTTGATGATCTCTTAATTTTGATCTGGTTGACATGCCCCATGGCAAAGTCAAACATCTCTGGGCTGCAAAGAGGGGAGCACAGTGGCTCTGATGAGGCCCAACCCCAAGATTCTGAGGGTGGGGGTACAGATGCCCTGTGGGTCGTTCCTCCAGAGACACATCTCTTACTAGAAAACATCTGAAACTTGAATAAACCCAAATTGGTTGTATTTAGGGTGGCATGTGAGATTTACCTAGGGAAATTTTACTTTTACTTCTACCATGGGAGAAAGCCTTATAAATGCTTATTATAAGCCCTAAAATTAATAGGCTAAATGGGGTAGAAAGTGCTCATTTCCTTATCATTTTAATCCTTGAATAGCTGCTGTGTCAGAGCCCAGTGGCACCGAGTCGAGATGACGAGATGAGCTAAGATGGACCGAGAACCTTTAAACTATTGCTGACCTTTGCTGACTCCAGCTTTTGAAACTCTACCCTTATCTTTCTGGGGTAGAGGTTTCTCCTCTTTTCTCCTTTCAGTAAATTGCTGATCATTTAAAATCAGTTCTATTAAATTCTATTCTTGAAAACAGGGAGCTTATTCTTCTAGTTTTGAGTTGATTAACTCAGATTGAAAAAATCAATTCTGGGCAGAATGGTGAGTAATATGGAAAATGAAAAACAGAAGTCCTTGATCCTATGATCTCATAGAATTTAAATCTGATAATAAATTTCATCTCACTGAAATAACACAAGCATGGCAAATACAAATGGAATGATACATATGTGGCAATGAGATCTGGAAAGCAGATAGATTCTAGTACCCATTAGCTCAAAAATTTAGAAAATTAGATTCAAGTTGACAACTGGCTTACTTTCTCAGCTTTACTTTTACTTGTGTTGGTTAACTATTATTTACACACTCAGAACTCTTAAATCTACATTCTGTCTCTGGACTCCCTCCCAGGCTGCAAAAGAGAAACTCCCACTGTCCACACTTCCTGAATGCTCTGCAAGAACTTCAAACTCAGTATGCACAGCTGACATCCTCCACTCTCTCTTCTGCTAAGTCCCTCCCTGAACCTGTTCTTTTCCTTGTCTCTCTCACTGTCTACCCAACCGGAAACCTCTGAGTTACTTGACCTCCTTTGTCCCCACATCGTTTCTTCTGTAAAATACTACCGAAGCCCCCTGCCTTGTTCCTCAGCCCCACCCTCACTGAAAGAGTTGGACCCTCCATGTTTTGCCCCTACTACAGCAACCATCTCCTCACCTCCAGTCCCCAACTCCCATCCAAGTACTGTCATGACAGCTTGCCAAAAGGCCAAGCTGACACCATTGCCTTGCTATGTTCAGAAGAAGTCTCGACTCCTCAGAAGGCCATTCAAGACCCTTCTCAATGAGCCTTACCTTTCCTTTTCCATCTCATCTCCTGCCATCTGCCAGGCACCCTAAACTCTAGCCTTGTGGTTCCCCAAATACACAATGCACCTCCATACTCCCATGCCTTACACTCTCACTATAGCCTCTGAAACTGCTCCTCATCCTTCAAAGATCAGCTCTGTGAGGTCTTTCCCAACACCATCCCCTTGTCCTCCCTCCTATATCATGACCCTCCCTTTGCTGGATCTCCATTTATACAGCTGTCACTGTGTACAGTATAATTGTTCATTGTCAAAGGCATCTGTCCTCCACACCAGACCATGAGCTAAACAGTAATCTTATCTCATTCCTCTATGTAGAGCCCAGGTACCTACCATGGTTCCTGGCACATCATAAGTGTTTTGCCTTAAGCAGAAGTGACACTGCAGTAGAAAGGAGACTCCTTATGATGGGACAATACATTAACAAACATGAACTCAGAATACAAATTGTACTTTGATTACAATGTTACTCCCAGTGCTGGTGAGGATGGTTGGAAACAGGTGCTCTCACATCCTGATGGCTGATTATGACCACCTTTGGGATGACTTGTCTGGCAGTATTTATTAAGATGTAAAATAAGCGTACCCTTTGCTTCAACCATTCTTTTTCTGCAAATTCATTCCATCGCAAAAATAAGTTCTAGTTTATAAAGACAGTATGTGGGAAGATGTATACTGAGTACTGGGGCACACCAAAAATCCTTTCTCCAAACTCCTAGGACCAAATATGTGGAGAACTCAGAACTGTTAGGATTCACAAATGGTAAGATATATAATACCGTGTATTACAGAAACCTAAGCCAGAGTCAATGCCTATAAATACCTCAAGATTAAGAAGATCAACCAATCACAAACACCCAACTAGGCTTCCCCAAATAACGCAACCGCTTAAGCTATAGCCAATCAAATCATTTCCTTGCTTTGCTTCTCTATAAAAACCCTGCCCCTGGTTCCTGTTGGTGGAATGCTCCTGCCTGATTTGAATTGATGTGTGCTCACATAAACTCTTAAAAATTTTAATATACCTCAGTTTATCTTTTAACACATCATACTAAATAGAATTTTTAGAAGAATATAAATAGCCTCGTGTCTGTTTAAATTCTTGCTACCAAGTGAACTACTAAAAAATTTGTTTATGAGTACTGTTTTAAATTTTAGAATAATAGATAAGGAACTACGGACCTTCAAGAGTAAAAACAAAACTGGGTCTACACGAATGTATAATAATTATAGGGGAATGTGAAAATGAATTATGGTACCTCCCTGGGGAATACTGTCACTATCAGAAACACAGAGGTTACTTTGTATGCCGATTTAGAAGAATACTTGCAATACACAGTTAATGAAAAAAATCAAGTTACAGAACATATATAAAAACATGACATTTTAGAGGCTTAGTCCGTTCTGCTATAACAAGATACCACAGACTGGGTGGCTTATAAACAACAGAAATGTATTTCTCATAGTCATGGAGACTGGGGTTCAAGATCAAGATCACTGTCACACTCCTGTGAGGGCCTCTTCCCGGTTCACAGCCAGTGCCTTCTCGCCATGTCCCCACATGGTGGAAGGAGCAGGAGGTCTCTCTGGAGCCTCTCTTATAAGAGCATTCATGAGGGTTCAGCCCTTGTGACCTAACCAGCTCCCAAAGGCCTTACTTCCTAATACCATCACCTTTGGGGATGAGGATTCAACACATGAATTTGGAGGGACACAAACATTCTGACCATAGCAAGAGTCTAGAGATCTTAAAGGAGGATCACCAGTGAAATCTTTCTCCCTATTCTAAGGACAAGAAAATGCCTCCAACTTACACCAAGAATCTTCATTGATAAGCCCAAGAAAAAGAACCAAGGGAGAAGAGAAATTCTTTAGAATATCTGTCCCCAGATCAGACACCTCCCTCTCCGCAGACCATTAACCAAAGGCTGTGCTCAGTTGCCTCATCATAGCAGAACACCAAGGGTAGGGAGAGGGGTGTGTGAAGGGATGCATAATGAGGGGAGCACCCCTGACCTTTCCCCACAACCTGCTTTCCACCCTGCACATCCCTCAATTCTCAACGCTGCTGGGAGGAGAGCTGGGCACATGCCATCCAGCAGACCTGGCACAGAGAGAACCCTCCATCAGTCCCAAGGTCTGACACCAGCTCCTTCTAATGGTCAGAGGTTGCCTTGTGTCTCAGGGGCCCTGGAACTGATCTGGGCATCTCCAACTCTAGCAGGCAGGTAGGGTGGCCCAGCCAGGCACTGGCTCTGCAAAGCTATTTCTTTTTTTTATTTAATTTTTTTGTGAGGAAGACCGGCCGTGAGCTAACATCCGTTGCCAATCCTCTTCTTTTTTGCTGAGGAAGACTGGCCCTGGGCTAACACCCGTGCCCATCTTCCCCTACTTTATATGGCACTCTGCCACAGCATGGCTGACAAGCGGTGCGTTGGCAGGTGCCGGGATCCGACTGGCGAACCCCGGGCTGCCAAGCGCGAACTAAACTGCTCACGCCACTGGGCCGGCCCCATTTGCAAAGCTATTTCTGAGATCTTGATCTGACACCTGCGAATAGCAGTTCACCCACTCACACCATTTAATTATTTGCAGCAAAGAAATGAACCCAGAGAGACACAATAAAGCAGGGTAATGTGAGTACTTTAAAAGAAGCTTTAACACTCCAATGGTAGGCTTAGAATAGGGCCTGAAAATGGCCTGGTGAAAATCAATGGCCAAAGAAGAGCAGCACTGGAAGGAATGGCCTCTGCCCAGTGCTGGGCACACACTACTGCTGAATAAGCCATGGACCTGAGCTCCTGGAGGCAGGCCCTGCCTCCTCAGCTTCACTTCCCATGGTCCTACACACTTGCTCTCTCCCCTGTAGCAGTGGTGTGGAAGTAACGGGTACTCAATAGACGTTAATGCATTTAATTTAGGAATTAATGCATGACTCTGCTGAGTGTATTCATTAATTCTATTTCATACATCCTATCCCCCCATTATTCTTGACCAAAATGCTTTCCCCATCCATCTCTTCCCTTCTGTTCTCTCCTGTGAGCTAGGCAGTGTGTGGATTCCCTCGAGTCTCAGTGGAGCTGACTTCAGAGAAGTTTCCACACATTCTCTCCTTCAACAGTACTTAGATATGAGCCAAAAACTAAAATAAGAGAGCAAACGGAACACCCAGAACTCAAATACCCAGCACCTCGGTTTCATCCACGTGGCAGCCAGAGATGGAATTTGGTTATGCAAAAGACCCGTGAAGAAGCTACAGGCCCAGGTGAATCTCCTGCTGTCAGTTATTTCATTTGTGAAACTAGGAAGGAATGGTCTTAAGGCTTTCTTAGAATTCTAAGAGAATAACAAAGATGAACCAAGGACCACTTTTGGGGTCAAACTTTTACCCACCCGCCAGCTCTCCAGAGGGCCACTGGGTTAGCTTGCTTTTAAGTCATTCGTGTTTAGTTAAGAAGACCCAACCCACTTCTAACCTACCCTCAATTTTCTGGAAGGAATTACTAGATTCATTGCTATTCATAAAGAACAGGAAACTTGCGCATCTAAATCACCAGCTTTCTCTGGCTTGTTTAAAATCACATGAAAAGAGTCATTTTCTGAATAAACATCCATGTGCCTGACTGTTGGAAAGCTCCAGCTCAACACCTGACATCTAAGATGTCTTAGGAACCCCCAAATCTGGAACGAGGGGCTATAGGCTCCTACATCCATACCACTGCCTGACCGTGTGACAAACATCTAGTTCCTGCTGTCGTGTCAACACTAAGGCCTGCAGAAGAAAGATGACTCACTGCTTTGAAAGGAAATATCAGGTGGTTGCTTTGTACTTGACCTTTAATGAGCTAAAATCCATCTCACATTTGTACGCTTGTCTCTGCTACAACACAAACGCTTGCTTGGTCATTCATCTTCTATTCTCTATGCTCTAGATTATTCTGCACAGCCAGCTAGAGGGTGTCATAGAATAAGCAGGATGAGACCTTGGAGATTATCTAGCACAGGAAAGTGGCCCAGAAGACTTGCCCAAGATTATACAGCAACCGAATGGCAGAGCTGGACAAGAAAGGTCTCTTGACTTCCAGTCCTTAAAAGACTTTTCATCACCAAAGCATAATGGTGAGTCACTCTTCCCTTCTCCAGGCCACCATCTGTGTCAGTTACTAGATGTGTACTGAGATCCTTCTCTGTGCCGGGCAGTGTGTAAGCACAGAAGATATGAAAGTCAACAAGACGTAACTCATGCCCATGACAAACTCCCAGTCTAGGGAGGAGGCAACGCATGTTTTATTTCAACAACAGTAAATCCAACGATGGAGTGTGGTACCAAAGCACCAAAGAGGCACATGCACCCCTCAGCTGAAACACTGGGAAAAGAACAGAGGGGGCCACTATCAAAAGCTTTCTGGAGGACATTATATGGGTAACATGCTTAGAAAAGTAAGCACTCAAAAATGTCAGCTGTGATTATTTTTAATCCTTGCATTACAATTAATTCCCTCACAATTCCCCTGACACAGTGGAGGGCCCTGTCTCAGCTACAGTCTGGGAAAACTCAGGGACATACTCTGCTCTTAGTCTGAGGGAGATGTGGGAATGTGGGTGGGTCTTGGTGACTGTTGGAAGGTAAGCCAGGGCTGTGAGGGCCTGCCAGCCCTCCATGTGAAGTTCTTCCACCACTGTCAACTTCAAAGAAGGCCCGAAGGTCCCTGATCCCCCACACTTGGAAACTCACCTGAGTCCATGTTCCTGACACAGATTTAGTATCATATCACCCTCTGCCTGCTTCTGCCTCCCAAGCCTTCTCCCACCTCCACTCCTGCAGACACATGCCCTTACTCGGATGGGGGATATGGACAAGAGAGCCTCTGGGACAAGCTATGGAGTGCTCAAGGTGCAAATTTCAGCAGAAAGGGGGACATTTCTTATAGACAGGAGACACACTGCTCCTGATCTGAGAGGCCCCCACTGCCCATGAAGGGGTAGGTTATGGGTGTGGTAGTGCCCCACTCAGGCACCAAGAAGGCCCCTGTAACTTCTGGACACTGGAAAGAAGCTGGGCAGAGCCTCTCCCAGAGTCACCAAGAGCATGCCCCATAGAGAGGCAAGTTCTTCCAGGCCTCCTGCCTCTCTGGGGCAGCAGTCCCCACATCTAAAGTCAGGGTCATCTCTGGACACAGACCCACTGTTTCCAGCCATAATGAAATTGCAAATATTAGTGACGATACAGATATTACAAACATGCACAGCAGAATCTACCCTTGAAGCCACTGACTGTGGTCATTACTATCACCACCACATCACCACTGTAGCAGGAGAGCTAAGGCCTAGAGGTCATGTGACCTGCTGGGTCACTCAGCTGGTGGGAACAGGAGAGCCCAGAACTGACCCCCTGCACCACACGCTGGGCTGCCCTTCTGCACACACAGGAACACTGGGGCGCCACCCGAGACAGAAGAGGAGCTCCCAGTCACGCGACAGGGACAAAGAACTCAGCGCTTCCCACAGTTACCTATGCATCGAAGTAAGGCAGCTTTGAAATTGCATTTAGACTTTTCTCTGACAAATGCACCTCTGTCAGCAGTAGTTTCTGAACTCTTACTAAACAGGGAGGAAAAAGTGCTCATTTACATCTGTGCAACCCTACACCTGCCACAGCCCCAGGATGTGCTCTTTGAAGAGCACAGCCCTTCCCTTCTTGTTTCATCTCATGACTCCAGCAGCTCACACCACATTCTCAGCCACGCAAAGGGTGTTGAATGAGCAAGTCTTTGGCAGAAGAACAACTCAAGTAGAGAATGAAAGCAGAGGAACTGGATTTGGAAGGGCTACATGACCATCCTACTATTTTTATTCTATTATTTTTTTTAAAAAACAATTTTATTGACATAAAATTCACATACCATACAATTTATTCACTTAATGTGCACAATTCAATGGCTTTTAGTACATTCCCAGAGTTGCGCACCCACGACCACAATCAATTTTAGGATATTCATTATCTCGAAAAGAAACCCTGCAGCCATTAGCCACCACCTGCTTGGTGGTCACCCTGCTATTTTTAAATCACGTTGTTGCTAAGAAGAGATCCTTAGTAAGCCCTAAACTAAAGTACCAAATAGGCACAATTTAATTAAAAGCTTTTGAAACAGCAGCCTGTAGACAGTAGAGAAAGGTAGTGAGGTGAAGGACAGGAAGAAAGATAACACGAGAGAGGTTTGAAATGTGTGTTGCTTCTCTGTTCACATGCCATAGGAACTTTTCCTTCAAAAATAAGGAGAATATTTTGTTTGTACATATACATATGCAGACTTCCAGCTCAACACTGGTTAAATAAAAATTAAAGAAATATAAAACCTTGATGAAGGGAGAGGGCAGAGAGAGAGAGAGTTCAGCATAAAGAAATCAAAACAGGTGAGAGTAATTTTGTATGTCTAGATAGCTACAGTGGAAATTGAATTATCTTTAAAAAAATTAGCCTCTACTAACTTGAAAACTGTAATGTGGGAATGAAATTCAGGAACATGTAGAGAGGAAGAGAGTAGGAGGAGAGCCACATGGGATTTCCAGTGAGACAAATGAAATGAGATTTCAAATACGAGAGTAAAATCTCTAAAATAAGTTTGCAGCCTGGATGCTTTCTCCCCGTGCATTCCATGATAAATTATAAGCACAAAACAGAGGTGTTGTTTGGAATATATTCTGCAGGAGAAAAAAAATCCTATAACAGAATAAAAGGACACCATCTTAGTCAACATATCTTTAAGGAATTATCTATTTTGGAAAATCTCATATAAAACACCTTACCCAGAAGATACAGAAAGGTAGAATATACTGGGAATATATTTTTTAAATGAGATCTGTTATAACTCATGGGTTTTTAAATTTAATGTTAAAGGTGCTTCAAAAATAACTGGCCAATTACACCCTATTATACCATAGCTCCCCGGGACATGGCACCTTCCCTGGCTGGCAGCACCGTATCCCAGCAACAACACATGGCAGGCACTCAACAAGTATCTGTGGACTGATAAACAAGGAGCAGTCCTCTCCACCCCTTGAGCAGTACCCTGCATGGTAAGCATGTGTCAAGAGGTGGGTCTAGTGCAGAGTGGAGACCACATGGCACTAACCTGCATGCTACATCTTGATGCCTAGGCCCCTAGCAAGGGTGAGCTGGGGCTGGACGTGAGTCCTTTACCTGCTCCACTGTCTGTGCCAACTCCGCAGAAACCACGGTGGAGTCAGCTTTGAGGAACAGTGGAGTTGCTCCCATGTCTTCCAAAGGCCCAAATGCTGTGGGTTGTGATCTTTTGTAGCTACCATGTGGCCTGCAGCAAATCCATCCTTAAGCAACATAACCTTAGACTGAGTAGAATATATCTAAGCCACTTCTCCTCACTCCCCTTGGCTAAAAATGCTTATTACCCCAACATGAATGGAAAGCAGAGAGAAGAGCTTTCATGCGTTAAATATCCCAACAGCCTAGATGTGGACAGAAAACAGAAGCTCTCCTCCTTAGCACCACGAAGCCCATGGGTGTGTCAGGACACTGCATCCCTCTTGGTGCAGGAAAGTGCAAGTTCAGTGTGTAGCAGCACCAATCTCATGTACACACACAGGAGAGATGCAAGCTGGCCTTGGGTGTGTATATACTTGTATATGATTTCAGTGCTGACCGTGCACAGGCCCCGTGCAACACACCAGAAGGTCAGCACTCATGTTCACATCTCATGAAGAAGTTAACTGAGAAGGTCAAGGGCTAGTAAAGCATAGAGCAGAGGGATGGCACATTTGGAACTGGATACAAGTAGTGACTTCACAACACTGTGAATATACAAATGCAATTGCACTGTTCACTTTAAAATTGCTAATTTTGTTATGTGAATTTCATCTCAATTAAAGAAAAGTAATAGAGCAAATATTTGAACCTTGATCCACCGGACTCCAGAACACTTAAAATCTATAATTAAGGAAAAGGTGCCAACATATGGGAAATAAAAACAGGGAGAAGCAGACTGGTAGAAAATAAACTGTGCAAACATGAAGACCAACATCAGTGCCATGCACTGTGCCAGGTACTGGGTTTCAATAAATGTACATGATAAGGCCCCGTCCGAGAAGCACTCACAGGGCATACAATACTATGTGAAGACCATCCAAGATGCTGTATCAGAGCTAAAATGAGGAAGGAGGAACAAATTCTGAAGGAAGGCTTCCCAGCCAGTGAGGAGCCTGCCAGGCAGAGAACTGGGAAACAGTGAAGAGTAACCTGCAGAAATCAATGTTGACTGTATGGAGGGGGCTGGACGGAAACACACCCACTCAACGTTCAGGGATGTTCACTGTGTGCCAGGCACTATCCCAGGCATTGGGACTTCAAATATATAAAAGTCGTGGTCCTTGCCCTCATGGGACTCACAACAAAGAAAGAAGATAGAACCAGACACATATCTTGCAAACCTACCATTGAAAGGTGGCTAGGAATTTGGATTTTGTTCCTGATGTGTTTTCTGTGTGTGTGTGAGGAAGATTAGCCCTGAACTAACATCCGTTGCCAATCCTCCTCTTTTTGCTGAGGAAGACTGGCCCTGGGCTAACATCCATGCCCATCTTCCTCCACTTTATATGGGACGCTGCCATAGCATGGCTTGACAAGAGGTGAGTCGGTCCACGCCCAGGATCTGAACCTGTAAACCCTGGGCCACCAAAGTGGAGCGCACAAACTTAGCCACTGCGCAACCGGGCCAGCTCCTGTTCCTGATGTTTTTAAGCAGGAAAGTGACATGAAAATTTCAGTAGTTTAGAAAGAAATGAAAACTTGATGGGAGAAGAAAATAAAAGGAGACCCATTAGAAAGTCATCTATAGATTCAATGCAATCTCTCTCTATCAAAATTCAATGGCACTTTTCACAGAAAGAGATAAAACAATCCTAAAATTTGTATGGAATCACAAAAGACCCCGAATAGCCAAAGCAATCATGAGCAAGAAGAACTAAGCTGGAGGCATCACATTTCCTTATTTCAAATTATATTACAAATTATATTCAAATTATATTACAAACAGTATGGCTCTTTCCGCCATCTTGGAGGTCGTGGAGCCCTGCTGGAGACAGGACTTCTAAAATGACAAATATGTCTGGAAGGCTGTGGTCCAAGGCCATTTTTGCTGGCTATAAGTGTAGTTTCCAGAACCAGAGAGAGCACACAGCCCTTCTTAAAACTGAAGGTGTTTATGCTCGAGATGAAACTGAATTCTATCTAGGCAAGAGATGTGCTTATGTGTACAAAGCAAAGAACAAAACAATGACTCTGGGCCAAACCTAACAAAACCAGAGTAATCTGGGGAAAGGAAACTCGTGCTCATGGAAAGTGGCATGGTTCATGCCAAATTCCAAAGCAACCTTCCTGCTAAGGCTATTGGACACAGAATCCATGTGATGCTGTACCCTTCAAGGATTTAAACTTACAGAAAAGTAAAATAAATAAAACTATGGATTTGTAAAAAAAACAGTATGGTACTGGCATAAATATAGACACATGGACCAAAGGGATAGAATAGAGAGCCCAGAAATAAACCCCCACATAGTCAACTAACATTCAACAAGGGAGCCAAGAAGACTCAATGGGGAAAGAATAGTCTCTTCAACAAATGATGGGAAAGTGGAGAAACACATGCAGAAAAATGAAATTGGACTCCATCTTACACCACTCACAAAAATTAACTCAAAATGGATCAAAGACTTAAACGTAAGACCTGGTACCATAAAACTCCTAGAAGAAAATGTAGGGAAGGAGCTCCACAACATTGGTCTCGGCAATGAGTTTTTGGGAATGAGACCAAAATCACAAACAACAAAAGCAAAAATCTACAAAAGGGACTACATCAAACTAAAAAGCTTCTGCACAGCAAAAGAAACAATCAGTAAAATGAAAAGGAAACCTACAGAATGGGAGAAAATATTTGCAAACCATATATCTGATAAGGGATTAATATTCAACACTCACAAGAAACTCATACAAATCAATAGCAAAAAAACTAAATAATTCAATTAAAAACAGGCAGGGGAACTAAATAGACAGTTTTTCAAAGAAGACATATAGATGGCCAACAGGTACATGAAAAGGTGTTCAACAACACTAATCATTAGGGAAATGCAAATCAAAACCACACCAAGATATCACCTCACACCTGTCAGAATGGCTGTCCTCAAAAAGACAAGAGATAAGTGTTGGTGAGAATGTGGAGAAAAGTGAACCCTGTACACTGTTGGTGGAAATATAAATTGGTGCAGCCACTATGGAAAACAGTATGGAGATTTCTCAAGAAATTAAAAATAGAACTACTGTATAATCCAGCAATTCCACTTCTGTATATATGCAAAGGAAATGAAAACAGGATCTCAAAGGGATGTCTGCATTCCCATGTTCATTGCAGCATTATTCACAATAGCCAAACACAGAAACAACCTAAGTGCCCATCAGTGGATGAATGGATAAAAAAAATATCACACACACACACACACACACACAATGGAACATTACTTAGCCATGAGAAAGAGAAATTCTGCCATTTGTAATAACATGGAGGTACCTTGAAGGCATTGTGCTAAGTAAAATAAGTCAGACAGAGAAAGACAAATACTGTATGATCTCACTTATGTGTGGAATCTAAAAAAGCCAAAATCACAGAAACAGAGCATAGAATGGTGGTTGCCAGAGTCTGGGGAATGGGGGAGATGAGGCGATATGGGTCGAAGAGTACAAACTTCCAGTTACAAGATGAATTAGTTCTGGGGATGTACTGTACAGCATGGTGATTATAGTTAACAAAGCTGCATTATACATTTGACAGTTGCTAAGACAGTAAATCCTAAATGTTCTCACCACAAAAAAGAAATGGTAATTATGTGATTGATGGAGGTGTTAACTAAAGTTATGGTGGTAATCATTTTGCAACATGTAAGTGTACCAAATCAACACATTGTACAACTTAAACTTACACAATCATATCTCAATAAAGCTGAGAAAAAAAAGAAAGTCCATGCAATGGTTGAGATGAGCATAAACGGAGGCATGGATTCAGGTGAAGGCAGTAGAAACAGAGAAGAGAGGAACAGACAGATCAGAGGTAGAATCAAGACTAGTGTGTATGGTTGGAGTTTTCAAGTGGCTATGGGATTAAATGACATTAATTCACGTAAGGGACATAGAACAACGCCTAGTCTGTATTAAGTGATCAATAAATATTACCTTTTGTTATTTTCATATTGAGCTTCAGTACTCTAATAATAGAGTGATTTTACTTTTTAATTTTCAGGACCCTTCCCCTCACCATAGTAGAGAAGAGAGGTGAAAGGAATCCAAACCAGCAGGGCTGAGTGACAAGAACAAGGCCTGTCTTTGTATTCTGTTAATGCAAAAATGCTTTCAAAATATGTAGTGAATAAATAAGTGAATAAAGGAACAAATGAGCAAGTAAATACAGAACAGCAATGACCTCCAACTTCCAACCTCTGAAAAACCAGGAAATGGTTCATCAGCTGATCTACAAAACAATTTGAGAAAGATCTGCTTTCAAGGAAGAACAGTTAGGAAGACATGGTTGATCCACACTAGCCTAAGAAGCAGAATCACAAAACTAAAGTTTACCAAGGCAAATTCACTGTACTAAGAAAAACCAAAACATTTTATCTCCCTGTTATCCCATAACCCTTTTTCAACCTGACAATTCTGTAATTAGAATCAAAGTCCTTATGCTGATGCTTTATTTTCCAAGTGTCTTTCTGTAGCTGCACACGCTTTCTGCCCGGACTCCTGCAATGTGGGGTATTAAGGATTCCTGCTTGTCAGCAGGAAAACTGTCCATTTCCCCGTGCTTTGTCCCCACTCACAGCCAGGTGGCCTTCCTCCTCCAACATTGGTCTCTTCAAGATTAGAAGCTCCCCAAACATGACAGGTAAGAAAACTCTACATCCTGGTCAATTAAGAAATGATGCTCTTGGCTATTATTATATATTTCCTGTCTGATCTCCCTATATGCTAGAATATATAGTGTTTCTGCTATAATACGATTATATATGCATTACTGAAAAATCTCATGTTTTGCAAATTCAATACTAAAAGTAACAGAGATTTTGGGAAAAATTGGTTTAGGGCATTCCACTCAAAACCTATGGAACTTCAAAACACAATCAAAAATAATATTTGACAACCTGGAGAGTTCATCTGGCCACCTAGGCAGGTGGCTCTGCATAGCTAGTGGCTAATACAGCAGATATTTAAAATGCACAAAAACAATAGGGGGAAAATGCAGCAATGCTTTAATGACAGTAAGACTGGCAGGCACTGAGGGCACAGGAAGAACCATGCAAGGCTGTGGCTGCACCCACCCATCTGGAGAGGGGGCCCAGGGCCAAGTGATCACTGACACCTCACACACGCACACCGAGTCACAGCAGTGGGGCTGAGAACTTTTTCCTGTCCTGTCCAAGCTCAAAAGTCTACTCCTACTACCCTTGCTCCCTTTGCCTAGGAAAATTTGTATTAACCAACATAACTTTGGCCTTACACAGACATCTTGCCCCTTCTGACCAATCACGTGTGAGCTGACATGCATCACGAACAGAGCACCTGTATTCTACTCTATCCTCAAAGTGACTGGTCTGAGTGTCCCGAGGGAGGTTGCCTGCTCCTTCACGAGCAGATGCAGGTGAAACCAGGGGCAAAGGCCTCCCAAGGCTTTCTCCACCCTCTAACCAATCCTATTACCTAGTAAAGAAATAATTCCCAGAGAAAGATGTAACCACAGAATTAAACCAACAGAGAAGTGCAAATACTTACATATAATACGTTGGATAGAGTCCTTCAAAATACCAGCAATGTTTTTTGGCCTCTGTGCACTGGAAATAGAAGGAAGAAAAACCTTTGTCAGCGGTAAGTAATCTGCATATTGTTGAGAAGATCTCACAAAAAGAAACAAGGAGGGATGAGTGGATATAGCTTAAAGTGTGAAAAGCAGGGGATTTGGGGGAGACAATGAATTAAAGAGAGATCAACTCCCATCGTGACTTTTTACTTCTTTACGTTTTTTAAAAGGAAGGAAGCCATCCATTTCCCTGTTATTTTTCTAGCCTTTCATATCTCTAAATACGCTGAGCGTAACCAATTCGTTAAAAAAGTAAATTAAAGGCAATCCATTTTTTAAAAGTCACGTGGTACGATATTTCAGATATCTAAAGAATGATAGAAATAAAGTATTACAAAGATTACATTTCCCCCCTTTTTTTTTTGAAAGACATTTCCCATAGTTTTAACATTCCTAGATATTTATATTTCAGAATATTCTAAAAGTCATATTCAAATCATCAATCCCCCAGTGGGGATCTACATCTGCTGGAGTCTCTAAGTCAGGATTCACTCCCCAGCATCAGTGGCGCTCCCTGAGAAAGGAGGAGGAGGGGGACAAGGAAAGGCAATAGGAGCCTCCCCTGTGTTTCCAAGGAAGTTCAACACTTGACATTCTGAAGGTAGGGCAGAGCAGGTGCAACGCCACACTTGTGGCTTGACTATGCAACACACCTCCAACAGGTGGGAGGAAGCCAATGGCACCAGCTGCTGAGTGAGAGCTCTAAGCAGAAATGCTTTGACCTGTCTGAACAAGACTCCTCTAAAATCATTCTACTTGTGCTATGTTTTTTTAAATCACAATTTTCTACCTCCATGATCTAGTTCATTGGCCTCTGTGTAAATAACACCTTCAAAATATTATAGTGCAAAGCTACCAGCAGCAGGAAAATGGAGAACATGACAACAACCTTGCTTTCTCTGTCAAGGCAGGAGCTAACTATCTTGCCCTACCCCCTCACTCTCCTCCCTGAGGGGCAGGCAGGCAGGTCAGCTCCCTGTGTCCTAGCCAGGACTGCTCCCTTTCCCCAGCCCTAGCAGGTATATGGCGATGCCCTCCTGCTACAGTCTGCCTGATAGCTGTGAGGAAGTTCAGAAACAGACCCCAAATCTATAGCGAAATGCCAAGGGAGAGGTGAGCGTAAATGTTATGTGTTATGCTGGCTAAATCAGGTGGGTTATGAAAAGAGTGTGAAACAACACTGGGGTTTTTTTTAATGTGCCTTAAGACACTGGGAAGTGCACTCAGGCAGCCCGAAATGACCCAGTTTTATTAATGGAAAATGAGTTTAATTTAGACTAGGTTAGCTCCTGTCCAGTTCAAGAAATGAAGTTCAGACAGCCAAAGAAATCAATTTATTTTGCCAAGGAAGAGCAATTTCAGGTCTCTGCCCTAAATTACAATTCATTTAACTAGTCTTCCACGATAAACTGAGAAACCAGGTCTTTCTTCCCGGTGGCATTTTAAATGTTTCTTCTTTATTCTTCATCACCACCAGAGACAGGTGCACTTTCTTGGAACTTGACACTCAAGCCCCACACAATCAAGGAACAGCCTCCCCTGACGTGGCCCTGAAGCTCAGGGAACACCAGAACTCAAGGCTGAAACCCCTTCCCTTCCTGTTGCCCTGGCCACTCCTACGAGCATCTCCACCAAAACCCAGTCCCACAGACACAGGAGCGAGGGCCAGTGACCCCTGTGTGGTGCAGAAGATGCTGACTGCTGCCCTGCCCACAGCTGCCTCCTGTAGGACATCCTGTTATTTAAAGCGTTCCCTAACCGGAAGCAGCCACTTGTTTGAGATCTCAGTACCACATCTCCTAACTATTAAGATAATAACAAAAATAATATTATGTACTGCCTTTGAAGATTTTTTCTTGGTGTGTGAATATTAGGAATACCATTTTATAGATCAAAAAACTGGGGCCTCTAACAGGTCTCTTGTTCCAAGTCACAAAGTTTCTTTATGGCAGCAATATTAACAATTGTGGGCGTTATTTCTCCTAGACTAATCAATATTACCCTGAGTAACCTACTCTGCCCACCAGCAACTCCCTCGGATTGTCCTGTGACTACAGGATGGTGTAAAAGAACCAAACTGAGCCATCAAGAACTGCTCATGGCTCTACCATGAACACACTTTAGGGAAAGGCAGCTCTCCCGGCCTCCACCTCCTCAATGCTCAGCTCCCTGCGTGCTGGGTGGGTGTGTGTAAATCTATGGGAGGATGAGCTTCAGAGCTACAATAGGTTACATAAAAGCACTGAATTGTTACATAAAGCACAACTCCCCAGGCACTCTCATACATGGCTGTTGGGAAGGAAATTCAGCAATTTCTGAAAAACTACCAATGCATTTCTCTTTAATCACTGATTCTCTCTCCACAAATATGGAACACTGTATGCACAATATTTTTTATTGTGGCATTATTTCTAATAGCAAAATCCTGGAAACAACGTAAATGCCCACTCTTGGTAGGCTGGTTAAAGAAACAAGGGTGCATCCATACAATTGAGTATTAAGCAGCCAGCAAGAATGAGGTCTCTCAGAACTGGTGTGAAATGATTTCCAAGAAGCAGTGTTAACTGAAAAAGCAATATGCAAAAGGGTGTGTCTACTATGCTACTTTTTATGGAAAAGGAAAATTGTATATAAAAGAATCATAGAAAATACTAATGAAAATGTTCACCCTCCGGGGGATGCATCAGGGGTGGCAGAGACAGGGAGGAGAATGAGGTTTCTCTGAGTATACTTTTTATATAGTTCAATTTTTGAATCCTGTAAATGTTTTTCATATCCAAAAATGTTAACTCAAAAAGGAATTTTAAAAAATCAACTCTTCTCAGGTCAAAAATATTTACTAAAGACTATCATGGCATTATTGCACCTATCACTTCTTTGCCTGGAGCAACCAGAGCAGATAGCTGGGAAGTTAGTACTCACAAGAAACTTACCAAGAGAACACATTCTCCTCTTGGTACCCCTCCTGGTGCCCTGGGATATCAAGGGCACTATTTCCATCCCACTCTTCCTTTGACATCCCCCACATTTCTTTCAGGCTTTTTTGCTGGGATATTCAGTAAAATTTCACTAATGTCTACTTGTTGGCTACTCTGGCTCACAGTTATTGCTAATAATCTTTTACCATTTTTAATCTAAGCTGTTCAAATAAGACCTATTTTGAAAAATATTAACCCCAGTTTGTTCCTCTATAAAAGATTCTCCTAAGAAACTGTTATGGCCATATCTCCTGAAACAGAAGAGAAAATGCCCTTTAAACTGAGCTAGCTAGCATTAAAACATAGTTTCACTTTATTGTTACTGAAATTAGTTTAAGTTCTTGAAATGTGCTAATATCCAGGCAACTTCTTCACTATTTTTGGTAGCTGGACTTTACAATAGTTTTCTTGTAAAGAATGTCAATACTGTAACAATACACATATACGACTAACTCACTAATGTTACTATGTGGTATTATTCCATTTTACAGCTGGATAACATGAAGAACACAAAGTCGTATGTTTCATTAGTCAGCTGAAAACACTGAATGAGGACTGAGAAGTCCTAATAATTTTTGTTGTTGAGTCTTTCCTTGCATAAATGCTTGTAAACTGAACACCCGGCATCAAAGTCAGCTTGCACACGGATCCGTGAGGCCTCATATGAGGTAAGAATGGAGATTAGGTTCCACAGGGCTGGACATGGAGAGGGAGATTCCTGCTGGAAACCACCCAGGGTGGAGAGCCAGATTCTGCCAAGTGGAAGTCTACCAACAAAGCCATAATTCACCTATTGATTTCAATCTCCAAATCTAGTATAAACACCAGGATTGAGGGTAGAGCTAGTCAGCTGGAGCTCTGGACATGTGGTCAAAATGGGATTTTGTGAAGGATGACTAAGGGGGCTTTCCAGAGCACTCCCAAACACGGGTGGGCCCTCAGTGGCGGCCTCATGAGCAAGCATATGGGTGGTATGGGGACAGTCAGAAAGAAGGCATTGTGCTATGTTCCACTACAAGAAGCACCCAAATTGAGGGGCAAAGATGGATCTGTCCTACATAGAAAGGATGAATCAAAACCTAGTGAACTGAGTTCTAATCTTGACTGCTGCTTACCAGACATGTTGCCAGTCTGGATCTCAGCTTCCTTATTTCTAAAATAGGACAGACTCTTTTCCCTGCTGAATTTATAAGATGGCTTTATGAAGTAACTGAGATTACTGTAATGTATCAAACGCCTGGCCAGATTGGGGTAGAGTTCACTGAATCCCATTGCCAGTCAGCAACTCTACCCCACATGCGTATCTGCAAGCAAGCTTTCTTAATTCTTGGGAACAAACAACTTCTGGTTCATTCCACTGTGATCATCTGCCATCTAAGTAGAAGCAATGCTTTCAAACTTCTTGAGAAGAAAGATTCTAAATACATAATATCTTACATTTGTGTGGTATTTAGTTTTCTAAAATCTCCCTAAACCCCTCCAAAAAAGTTTAAAAAGTATATAAACTAAGAAAAAAATTAATTTCAGGGTTATATCCACCCCTAAAAGTAGATCTACCCATTTTGCAAAGATACTACCATGATTTCTTAAGGATTAATCATCCACTGAAACAGAAAATATATTTGTTAGGAGAGCACAGGTCACCTGCTCTGTGTTACCGACTGGGCATCCTCAATAGCCAGGGTGCTGTACCAGGTTCTGGGCAAAAAGCAGGCCCTCAATGAGTTCATAATGTAATATTCCTTCCTTGTGTATAACGGGAGTAATAATAAGCATAACCATCTATTTCTTGAAAAGACCATAAAGAGTAGCAACATCCAATTTATAAACTATTAACAAAGCAGAATATTGTGAGAAAATGTCTACTGTCAGGAGCAGTTCAATTGAGGGTAATCTAAGATTTAAACTGGAGACGCTTAGAAGACATCTGTGCTCAGGAAAGAATTTGGTGATCTATTATTCAAGGACTAGAATATCTATAAATGTAGTTAAGCCCTCCTAAATATAGTTATCCACATTTAGCCAGGATCTAAATAAGCCCCAAAGAACAAATCCTTGCTAATCTCCAGTAGTAATCCTCATACTGACATAAATTATTCTACATCTATCTGTACTGAATATAGGAAAACCCAGGATGCAACAGGTTAATAAAATGATACCTCTTTTTTCTATTCCAAGTGAAAAGAATAGCTGTACCACGATAATACATTGTCGACTTGGAGAGAACTGAAGCTGCCCATGACTTTGAGACACGCGGGAGTGAAAAGCAAAGGTCTAAAGCATTCAAAACATAAGGATTTTATCTAAATTCCACCCCTTCTCCTTTTGTTTAGTGGGGGTTGAGCTGGGATCTTTAAACAAATAGCAAACTGGCCAACCAGCACTTCACCAACAGAACTGACCCAGTGACGCCTGGAGAGTGAGGCCCCTTATTATACTTATCACAGTGACAGCTGTAGCCATTCTGTCCTGGGCTAGTAAGTCCACAATTTTGCTTTGAAATGGTGAGTAGGCCCCGGGAGGATCAGCCCAGGGCTCTCTCTGTCAGAGGGGAAAGGCGCCCTGCTGCACTTCAGTGCTGCTTTCACATCCATCAAAAACAGAACTTGACACACACACCATGAAAGCCTGGCTGTGTTCAGTTCCAGCCCAGTTAGAGGAGGCATTGACATTTTGCACAGACCCTGAACAAAAAGAGCCTCTTGGATGCTGGCAGGTTTGATGCTCAGGACCAGGAACAGAGGCAGAGGGCAGCAAGAGGCCCTGCCGCAGTCAGAGCAAGAATTTATGGAGGGGGTGACAGGTAATTATCTCAAGGCCTCTGAATTTCAAATAATAAACAGAAATGATCACGCTTCCAATTCCTGTATTGGAATTTTAATCAATTCCCTAAGTGCTAATTACTTAATCCTTGGGCTTATGGACATTCTGTTTTTCAGAAACACCTCATCTCCAAGGAACTTTTATTTTTTAGAGATAAGAGTATGAAGCTTCTCACAAGCATCATTTATTAAAGGGAAAAAAGCAGAGAAACTCTTAAGAAAACAGAAATAAAAGATACTCTAGTGTCTTACAGAAGAAATCACATTGGCAATTCATATATTGCCAGCAAACAACTATCAGAGATGTAGCACTATCTACTAACATCTTGAAGATTCTGGGGACATGTAGACGACAAGACACAGATTCGTCCCAGCTGCATATTCCTGGGAAAATTCTGTGAACTCTCATAACTTACTCTGAATAAAGTCTCTTTGTTTGCTTTACCTACTTTAGTTTCTAACAAAAGAACGTTAGCAGAGCAGATTTCCTCAAGCTCCCTAATTCAAGGAGGTAAAAATCCTCATCTCCGGGAGATGAAAATTAATCAATAACTAAAATTAAAAGGCAAACAATAGAGGAAAATATTCAAATATAATAAGGTTAATATCCTTGTGTGTGTGTGTGTGTGGAAGACCAGGCCAGAGCTAACATCCGTTGCCAATCCTCCACTTTTTGCTGAGGAAGACTGGCCCTGGGCTAACATCCATGCCCATCTTCCTCTACCTTATATGGGACGCCGCCACAGCATGGCTGACAAGCAGTTTGTTGGCGGGCGCCCGGGATCCGAACCCGGGAACCCTGGGCTGTCAAAGAGCGAACTAAACCACTGCGCCACCGAGCCAGCCCCAAGGTTAATATCTTTAAACAATACAGAGCTTATATACAGTAAGAAAAAGATAAAATCCTAACAGGAAAAAAATAAAAGTAATAGATGTTAGAATTCTTCAAAGAAGAAACACAAAATGTCAATAAACCTATTTTAAGAGATATAGTTTGTTAGTAATCAAATAAATGTAAGTTAAAATGGGATGGTTTTATCTATCAAACTGTTAGGAAAAGAAAGAAAACCTAGTATCTACTGTTGATGAGGGCATGAGGGAAGAGACATATCATATAACACTGTTAGGAATATAGACGCAATGTGACCAGAAGACAACTTTTCAATACATATCAAAAAACCTTTAAAATGTACATAACTTAAGTAGGGTTATTACACTTATCCTAAGAAATAACATTAACAATTGTGAACAAGTGTTATTAAGAAAAACTGGAAATAATCAAAATTTTCAAAATATAGGTTTGGTTAACAAAATTATAATACATCCAAAAGACAGATCAGTAGGCATACACTATTATATCACTATATAATAGTATGGGAATATTTTGCTAAGAAAAATAAAGCCAATAAAACAGTATATCTAGGAAGCATATTTTTGTTACACATCATAGGAGAGAGAAAATAATATAGAAAGATACGTACCAAAATACTGACAATAAATTATTTTTTTGGTGGTATTAGAAATTTTTTTTCCATTGTTCATTTCAGTAATTGGTCTCCAAGTTTTCTGTATGGAACTTGTAACATTTTGTTTTACAATTTCTATTAAATTTTATATTAAAAAGCAGATCACTTATGGTCCAATAAAGAAATGGAGAATGGATACGAAGAGATATTTAAATTAAGGAAATATAATTAGTTAACAAAAGTAAACATTATCCAAGTAGAAATTAAATAAAAAGTAACAGATGAGCCAAGTTTGTAAAAAATAATACACAAGGCTAGAAAGGTGTACCGAAACAAATACTCACAGTCAGTCAGCAATTAAAACTATTTACAAAATGTTTAACATCAAGGAAAATGCTCATTTTATGCAGTCATTTTAAAACACATTGCATATATTTAATTCTAACAATGTAAAAATAAATATACAGTTATGTGTGGCATAACAACATTTCAGTCAACGATGGGCTACATATACAACAGTGGCCCCCTAAGATTAGACCATAGAGCCTAGTTGTGCAGTAGGCTATACCATCTAGGTCTGTGTAAGTACACTCTATGATGTTCACACAATAATGAAATCACCTAACGATGTATTTCTCAGAACGTATCCCCATCGTTAAGTGACACATGACTGTCCATTAACAGGAAAAAGAATAGGACAATGTTAGCCTAAATTTATAGTGTTATTTTTGGACAGTGTGATTTCTTTTGGGTTACTTTACAAATATCTTTCTACTTGAGCTGTAAACTCCTCTAACAATAATCAGAATCTGTTGTAGCAACAGGCAAGGGGCACATAACCCTAAATAATCCACTGAAAGACTCAAACAGGTGTTCCTACTCATGCCCATTTGAACTCAAAAGTTCTGAAAGCCATGCTAGTTTTTGAAACATAATTAACAATATAAAGCATAATTTATGAGACAATCATGTGATCCAAATTCTAGCTCAATATGAGGTTCAATTTATATACCATTGTGTTAGAAAACCTACACTACTTCTGTGTTTCTCCATTACTCTCACACTGTTACCACACTCACAACACTTCTGACACCAGATGTGTGGGGATTTTCCCCACATCAAGCAGTTCTGTGACACTAGCTGGGTGTCCTATAATTTAACTCAATTCTGATGCTACGTACCTGGAGATAGCATCAGATCCCACAAGTTAAGAGCTCAGTCCCACAAGACTACCCCCCCACACCACTTCAGATGCCAGTTGCAAGTCCAGGATGTCACCTGTGCTTCTGACCTGTGCTATAGATCGGAGGTTCTCATGACACCTTCCTTGGGTTCCATTAATTTGCTAGAGCGGCCCACAGAACCCAGAGAAACATTTTACTTACTAGATTACTGGTTTATTATAAAAGGTAACTCAGGAAAAGCCAGATAAAAGAGATGTATACAGCTAGGTATGGGAAAGGGTGCAGAGCTTCCACGTTCTCTCCGAGTGCACCATTCTCCCCAAATCTCCACGTGTTTACCAACCCAGAAGCTCTCCGAACCCCATCCTTTTGGGTTTTTGTTCCACTGTGTTGGAAAACCTACACTACTCCTGTGTTTCCCTATTACTCTCACACTATTACATTACATAGGCTTCACTACATAGGCATGATTGAGTAAATCATTGGCCATTGGTGAATAAACTGAATCTCCTGCCCTTTCCCCTCCCCCAGAGGTGGGGGTTGGGACTGAAATTTCTAACCCTCTAATCACATGGCTGGTTCCCCTGGAATCACCCCAATCCTTAATTTAATTAGGGGCTCTCCAAAAGTCACCTCATTAACATAACAACAAACACCTTTAATGGAATGAAAACCAAATATATATTTCTTATTATCAATCACATTTTGACAACCATAAAAGTCACTCATTTTCAATGCACTGTTTGGTGAGTTTTAGAAATTTATACAGCACAACCCAGTTTTAGAATGTTTCCACCTTCTGAAAAAGTTCTCTTATGTCCTCCTGCAGACAATTCCAGCTCCCACCTAGCCCCAGGCAACATTGATCAGTTCTCTCTCTCTATAATCTTGCCTTTTCCACAAGGTTCAATTAAATGAAATCACACAACTTAAAGTCTTTTATGTCTGGATTCTACATATCTATGCTGTTGCATATGTCAGCAGTTCACTCCTTTTTAGTACTGAATAGTATCCCACTGAATGGATACACCACATTTTG
The DNA here is from genome assembly GCA_031878705.1 of Tapirus indicus. Classification (NCBI taxonomy): domain Eukaryota; kingdom Metazoa; phylum Chordata; class Mammalia; order Perissodactyla; family Tapiridae; genus Tapirus; species Tapirus indicus. The sequence goes on along the minus strand of CM062917.1, from coordinate 63,318,164 downwards.
TCTGTCCATTCATTTGGGTTGTTTCCTCATTTTGGCTGCTATGAACATTTACATGCAGGTCATGTGTGGACATGTGTTTTCATTTCTTAGGTAGATACCTAGGAGTGTAATTGTTGGGTCATACGGTAGCTCTACATTTAACTTTCTGAGGAATTGCCCAACTGTTTTCCAAAGCAGCTGCACTATTTTACATTCTGACCAGTAATATATGAGAGTTCCAGTTTTTCCACATCCTCACCAACACTTAATATTACCTATCTTTTTTGTATTAACCATCTGATACTGTACTGGTATCCCACTGTGATTATAACTGGCATTTCCCTAATAACTAGTGAGGTAGAGCATCTTGTCACTCTAGCTCAATTATAAGGTAAAAATAGTAGCTGCCATTTATGAAATACCTATCATCCTCCAGGCGCTTTTCATATGAAATCTCATTTAACAGCATAACCACCCTGAGAATTAGGCAGTATATGTACTTATAAGTAGTAAATTAAGGTCTCAAGAAAAGTGAATTAACTTGGCCAAGGTAACACAGGAGGCAGGCAGAAAGCTGGATTTGAACAAGGTCTGCCAGTTTCTAACGTGTGTATTTTCTCTGGCAGTGTATAGATGCTGCAATTTCCTGTGCGGCAATAATCCATAATCCCATTCTTTGAAATGTCTGTCATATCTCTCATGGGGAGCCAGAATGAGATTTATTTTAAGCATTATTTCCCTGGCACTGTTCGCTCACCCTGGTTGAGTGGGAAGCTGTCTGGGAAGTTGGGGTGCTTTCAGCCTTCTGCTGATTGGAGGAAACTCAATGATGGCATCTCCACCTCCATCATTCAGAGCCCGAAGAAAAAACTAAAGAAGAAAACTAAAAGGACGACTGAAAATACACGCAAGACTCTACCTCCATCCTCCCAAAATAACTCCAGTGGGTTATTAGGAATTATACCTTAGAGCACCCCTCAACTCTCAGCTACCTCAACTATCCTTTACTGCATCTCTAAGAGCAAAATAAAAACAAGGGCACTTAGCAGCTTTATCAAGAAGACTGCACAGAATGGCTAACCCACCATGAACAATCATAAACCAAAGGAGCCCAAAGCCCACCCAGGGGGCAAACCATGAAACAAATCTCTTTCACTCTCAGAGAAGAGCTCTTAGCTGCTAAAAATACTCAAGACGTGCAACTTTAGGGCACAGAACAACATGGAATGAATGCATGGGCTGCAGCCAAAAAAGTTTATGCGACAAATTTTCCAAATGCCACAAAACATCCTTCATTCAAAAACCGATGACTGGGAGATTTAATTAGAATGGTCTGAAGGCAGTGATGTTACCAAACCAAGTGGGTTCGCGTCCGGGTGAGTTAGATAATTCGACACCAGTGGAAGTTGTCTCACAAAGTAAAGTGTATTCGCAGCAAATAGGAGGCCACGAGGAATCATTTCCGAAGTAATGGCGTCCCTGAACAAAGGGAAACAGGAACTTTTATTTCAGTTGGGAAATGACTATTCAAAAGGGAGAGGTGGTTATGTGCCTGCACAGGCTCAGTTGGAGAACATGCTTCCACATAATGAGGCCTAAGCTCCTCCTGGAGAGATCTTTGCATTAAAAATAAGGCAGTGGTCATAGGTGCAGCTCTCGTGGTGAGGCTTAGTCAGTTTCAGGATGTTTGGTGGTTACATCTCCCTTGAGTTTCCCACTTGGTCAGTTTCAGGATGGTGGTGGTTACATCTCCGTAACATACAAAAGGGAAAGAAACAACTTGGAAAAACAGTTGCTTCTGAATACACCTTTGAGTTTCTTTAGGCACCCAGTCGGTGACAGTGATAGCAGATGAAAATACAGTACCACTGTTATTTGCTGGCAACAAATGAATATATAATCAACCTTGGTTATGGGCCCAATTCCAACAAAAGCACTGAACAGAGACCAAACCTTCAGATGCTCTCCTTGAGGGCCTATTCCAGGAGAGTCACCCCCTTCAATATTACTGCACAGAGTGCAAGAGCCACCATCATGAAAAAAGTCAGTAGATCAGCCCTGCAACCACCAGACCTATAACTGGGCACCTGCTTTGATAGTATCATAGTAAAACAGTATCATTCATAACTGAGAATGGTGAAAGGTTGGCTATTTCCAATCACATCACACAGCGGCCCAACATGGGATCATGGACACGTACTTAAAAAGACCACTCTTCTCCAGGTGGGCCTAAATCCCTGCCAGTAGATCCAAAACTTAACCAACAGACTAAGGAGAAAATAACTTTCATCTTTTGTGGACAGAAATGCCTAGAAAGATTAATAAGTGCTGCAGCTTCCAGAGCAAAATGCCAAAAAATAGACAAGGATCTCCTAACTTAGGTTGTGTACAATCCTCCCTATTTGACTAATATTTTAGAAGGAAACTGTGTGGATTCTCTGACGACATACAAATTTCTGAAAATCTGGATTCTAACTTTAAGGAGCACAACAGCCTGAAAAGAGCTGAGATTTGACATAAATAAAGGCTGAACCAGTGGTGGTATCGCCCATATGCAAAAGACAATGTGACTCACGGCTCATCTCATGCCAAGCACCTCCATCCCTTTCTTTGTCCTCTAAAAGTCCCAGACTGTTGTTCTCCTGGGCTTCAATTTGCCAGCACCCCCACATGGACCTCACAGCCCCCATCCTAATTTCAAGTCACTGCCACTCGCCCTTCAGGTCTCAACTTCAACAGGAAGGTCCTCCTCACTCTGAGTCTAGGACTTGGCTGACCACCCCCAATGTAGTCTGACTCTTCCATCCAAAGGTCTTGAACTTCTCCTCTGTAATTACAATGAGCTCAGTGGCTGGGTGATAGCTGCTGCTGGGCTCCCCTTATTCTCCTAAACAGGAGGGCAGGGACATAGCATAACTCACATTTGGATCCCTAATGCTGTCACCAACTAGGTGCCTTGAGAAACTCAAAGGTGGGTTCAGAAGCAATTAACTGTTTTTCCAAGTTACTTCTTTTCCTTATGAATGTTAAGGAGATGTAACCACTAACCATCCTGAAACTGACCCAGTGAGAAATTCAAGGGCGATGTAACCACTAACCATCCTGAAACTGATACTTCTTTTCCTTATGAATGTTAAGGAGATGTAACCACTAACCACCCTGAAACTGACCAAGTGAGAAATTCAAGGGAGATGTAACCACCAAACATCCTGAAACTGACCAAGCCTTACCACAAGAGCTGCACCCATGACCACTGCCTTATTTTTAATGCAAAAATCTCCCCAGGAGGAGCTAAGGCCTCATTATGTGGAAGCATGTTCTCCAACTGAGCCCGTGCAGGAAAATACCCACTTCTCCCTTTTTTTTTTTTTTTTTTTTGTGAGGAAGACCAGCCCTGAGCTAACATCCGTTGCCAATCCTCCTCTTTTTGCTGAGGAAGACTGGCCCTGGGCTAACATCCCTGCCCATCTTCCTCTTCTTTATATGAGACACCGCCACAGCATGGCTGACAAGCAGTGCGTCGGCGGGCGCCCGGGATCCGAACCCGCGAACCCCAGGCTGCCAAGCGCGAACTAAACCGCTGCGCCACCGGGCGGCCCCCCGCCGCTCCCTTTTGAATATTCATTCCTCAATCAAAATAAAAGTTCCTGCTTCCCTTTGTTCAGAGACACCATGATTTCAGAAATGATTGCTCATGGTCTCCTATTTGCTGCAAATATACTTTACTTTGTGAGACAACTTCCACTGGTGTTGAGTCTTATTTAACTCACCAGGAGACGAGCCCACTAGGTCTGGTAATAATGCTACCACCTGCCTTATGTGTACAGGGTGCTTAATAATGTGTTTAAAGAATGAAAGAAAATATGCCCCTGAACAGTCCTTGGGTACGTGGTCTCAGGGACCTGCTTTATCACCTCTGGCTTGCGGGCTACATGCAACCTATTTCATGCGTTGAGCGTTGTTATCTCCCCACCCCCATGCTCTGTTTTAGGTACCTCTGACCACCTCCAGCTTTTTCCTCCTTACCATTCCTCCTCCTGAGTATGCGGGGTGGGGTGGGGGTGTATGAAAACACCCACAGGAAGGAGGATGACAGAACTCAGGTCAAAAAGGAAAACAACTGTTTTAAGTGTTGCAGACAGCAATGGTTTTCTGACCAAAACAATGCATTTCTGGAAGAACATCAGTAGACTTTTTGTAGCTATGTCTCCTAGCTCTGCCCGCTATCATTTCTAATAGCTGTCACTGTGTCCTTCTTTTCAAAATCTGTGATAGAAATCATTTCGTGTGGCTTTTGTTTTAAAGGAACGGGGGATGGAGAGAGAAAAAGAAGATGATGTGGTAGCACAGTAGAAAGCAAATGCAAGTACAGGACAAAAACTCCTCTAAACACCTAACAGACAGACGTTCCTAGACTTTCTAGTTCAAACACCTCAATTCTATTGGTGGATTTGGCTTCATTACTCACACAACTTTCTAAGTCCTCCAGTCTTGGTAAGTGCAGGGTCCTGTGGCAGTCACCTGTAGTGTTTGCCAGTTCTCACTCACCCTGGGGAGCAGCTGTGTTTGGGAAGCTTGGGCTGTCTACAGCCTCCCTCCCTCCGACTGGAGGCAAACTCAGTGATGGCATCTCTGCCTCCATCATTCAGAGCCCGGTGTTCAGTATTTCCCCTGACTGGTCTCTGCTGTTGAACTCACTCTGCAGTTTCTCCACCCCTGACCTAACATTCCCACACTTCTCCAGCATGGCTACATTTCTTGCAGGTATCCTGACCATGACAAAATGCCAGAATACAACGCTGTGCAGGGTTGTCTCCTGAGCTGAGGACCTTCTTCCAGCTCCCATCTGGCATCATGACCAGGTGCCTGTGGGAACCTCACAGCAGACACCCAGGATACAGGGCCTCTCCCTACCCCAGCACCCGGGGGTCCCTACTTCAAACAACAGCACCGCTGCCCACTACAGCACTCCAGCCAAATGCTGCCCCCAGCTCCTCCCCTTCTTCCCACTCCATCTCATGTGATCATCAGGCCCTGGCCCTCCCCAGCACTTCTCTCCTTGGTGGCACCAGGGACCAGGAGGTGAATAGGGAGAGCATGTGAGCCTGCTGAGGGAGAGGAGGAAGATGAGGAAGACAAGGAAGATGCAAGTGGAGACCAATGGAGACAGGAGAGCAGAGCCCCAGGCTGGGCAGGCCCCAGAGCCACTCCTGCATCCCCAACAGCCAGCAGGACCTCCAGCACTCCAGGAGGCCTGACTGGGTGGCTGATGACACTGCACCTGCCTCCTTCACTTCTCATGAGACTTGACAAGGCTCAGGTGGCTACAGAGCCCTCTGCTGAAGACAGTCCAGAAGAACCTAGCATGGCACACCAGCTCCCTGCTTTGAATCCCCAGTGGCTCCCCATTCACTGCAGGTTTCTTTATTTTTCATTCTTGAAGTCACAAAACCCTTTCTTCCAAATATAATTTTATCCGACACAGGGCTCGATTACAAGAACAAGCAAATGTGCTGGGGCTCAGAGAGCCAGGTCTGCACAGCCTTCCCTTGGAACCCTGAAAATGCCTCACTGACAGATGAAACTCCAGACTCACTCCCTGAGGGAAGGTCCTGCCTCGGCCTGGCCATGCCCCCAATCCACCCGCACCTCTTGTCTTTGCACCTCCATAGCCACCTTCTGTCCACCTGCCTCTAGACTGCAAGCTCCTGAAGGCCAGATCTTCTGTCTCTACCTGGAATCTTCTTCCTTGGAGTTCCCACTGTTTGGGGCTGGGCTCAGTGTCACTTGGATGAAAATTTTCTGAACGTCCAGAGAATGAGATGTTAGTTTTCTTCTTGGGGCTCTGATTGAATTTTACTAAAACTACTAGCACTTCAGCTTACAACGATTTTCATTTGCATTATCTTCTTATTTGGTCCTAAAAATGCTGCATGAATGGGCAGGCTGCTGAGCCAGACGCAGGCACGCTGTCCCATCTTCTGATCAGGGAGGCACTGTCCCTTTGTACAGAAGGGAGCAGCCTCAGCAGGCTGAGAGAGTGGCCACACCTGGAAGCTGGTGAGAGGCTGGTCCAAAGGCCCATTTTCTTTCCCTGGTGACGGTCCACTCTTTCACACCCTGGCCCACCCACTCGTGCTGTCTCTGCTCTCCTCCCACAAACCAGAAGCCTCTGAAGTTTAGGGGCCCTGCCTTATCCACCCTGTCAGCCCCAGTGTCTGGCCCAGGGCAGGTGCTCAGGAAATGCTTTTGTGGAAATGCTCACCCATCCTCTTCCTCCTCTATCTGCTCAAAAGTTTTAATTTGATTTGACTAAACACACTATAGTTTGGAGGCTGGCCCTGCTTGCTTTCCAATTAAGACCCAAGCAAGATTTAATGCAGCAGACAGAGAACTTAGAAGCACAACATGCAGTGGGAGGTGCTGAGGGAAACAGAGATGGACAAAATGTCATTGTGTCTCTCAAAAAGTTTTCATGGGGGAAAAGAAAGGAGAGAATGATGGAAAAGCATATGACATGTGGCAGGATTTAAGAGTAAAACTGATCAAAAAACAAAATGCTGTTGGTGAAGGGACACTGGCCAGGGCCCTGGAGAGAGTGATAGTGGGGCAGCAGTTTTGGTAACTGCACAGGCTGGGCGTCAGCCATAGGCAAAGGACACGCTTCACTTACCTGGGTTAATGCAGGCACCCAGCTTCACTCTCAGCAGCACAGCACATTCACCATTAGTACCCAGACTTAATAGAAAGTAAGCAGAAGGGAATTCAGACAGTGTGAAATCCATAGCTCTTGCAGCACAACCAGGGGAAGGAGGCAGGTGCGGCCTGCCTGGCAGCAAAACTGGACTTAAAGTGATGTCTAAGAAGTTTGGACAGTTTAACAGAAACTCCACATAGAAGTTTCTGGAGGGAAGCAGCTAGCCATTTTCTGACAGTAGGCTGAACGTTGATGGTGAACCAAGATCTTTTGACCTGACCCTGTCTAATTCCCCAACTGGGAAGAACTGTAAGAAACCCCCTTCCAGACCGAGTTGGACCAATGTGGAAAGGCTGCTCCCTCATAATCAGCCGTTACACTCTGTTCTCTGCTCTGACTGGCTTCTACTGGTTTCCTTACACCAAGCACCCAGAGTGCTCAGGAATATCATGCAAGATTGAGCCAAGCATCTCATTTAAGACTCTCTCAGGTAAGTTAGCTAGGCACTTTAGCTTACACATTATACTTGGGGACGTTTTCACATGAGAAAATCCACAGGAACCAAACTCAGCAGGTAAGAGCTATCAGGCCATTGGCTTTTGGGCAAGGAGAGGCATATAGATCAAAGTAATTTCGAGTCTGAGTTTTCAGAAAGATAACATACAACACCCCGATAACATTCTTTCTCAAGCCCAAACCTTGGGCCAGGCTTCAGCAAATTCAACCATCAGCCAACCCACCCAATGAACACGTGGGAACATCCTGTGCTCAGTGCAGCATCGCACTGGGTACCTAGAAAGACAGCAAAGAAGTGGCCCATAGTTCCTGGCCACTGACTAAGTCACAGAAACGAAACCAATTACAGGTGACCATAAATAATATGCAGAGGCTTGATTTCCATTGCTGACTGCTAACATCCTCATCCATTGAATGCAGATAATAACATCTACCTCACTGAGGGTATTGTAAGGATTCAATGACCTAATGTGTGAAAACCATGAAAAATGGGCCTGCCCCCCTTCCCAGGCCATTAAGAAATAATCACCTTCCAATAGCTCCCAGTTGTTCCCACTTCAACTACGCCAACCCATTTAAACAAAAATCCAACTCTCAGACCACCTACAAAAGTTCATTCTCCCAAAACCCACTTAGGGAGTAAGTATTAAGTGCTGAATGCTCTGCCACATGCAGGCCAGAGGCCTAGATGAATCGGGGCTGTCATCTGTGCACATCCTTCATTTCTCCCATTAGCTCCTCTCCACAAGCCAATGAGGAGGCTGAGAAAGCCCCACTTGGGAAACTACAGCTCCAAGTGGGGAAGCTCTGACAGCAAGACCCAAATGTCTGACTCCAGCCTGGCTCAGTCACAAGTTGCCCTCTACCTCCCCCTGCACCCCTTCTCCCAGACCCTGGGCTTCAAGTCACCTCTCTTCACCAGCTGATGTGCTGGAGAACTTTTATTGCTAATCCACTCTAGAGACTGTCTCCAGGCCCATCTCATTGTAAAAGTGTTTCTGGAACACCAAACATTGCAAAGTCCATTACTAGAAACCAGAATGGGGAGGTGCTATTCACAAATACTAGCCCTTATGCAATCTGCACTTTGGGTAGCTTCCTGTTTCCTGCTTGGAACTGTCTTGTCTAACCAAGATACTCCCTCCGGTCTGTCTCCAACCCAAGCAAAGATTTAGCCACAGTCCATCCAACCTCCCAGGTATTACACAAAGATGCAAAGTCTAAGTTCAACATCCCGAAATGGGCAACTGTTTGGGTCCTTTTCTAACTTAATGGCTCAAGTATCTTTTCAAAATCTAAAGATGAGCCTTTCATACAAGCCTGTACCCAAACCACACACAATGAATCACCCTACAATCCAAAGCCTCACGATTCCACAGCCCAGATGAGAACCACGGTACACCGTGGCTTTTCATGGTTTAATGATAGACATAATAATCCATCAATGCAAACTTACATAGAGCATAAGACAGACACTTGCCCAAGAGTTTCATGGGGCATTGTGTGTAACAGCAAAAAGCTAGAAACTACTTAAATGTCTATCAAAAGAGAGCTGATTGAGTCATGATGATTCATATAAAGTAACACTGTAATTCTAAGCGGAATGCAGTGGGTTTGTGCATGCTGATATGGGAATATCTCCAAGAAAATATCTCTCACCAAAAAAAGAAGAAACAAGATGCAGAACACGGGACATAATATGATCCCACCTATGTACTTTTAACAAAGTATCTGAGAATGTGTATATATATATATATATTTTAAAATTCAGAAGGCTACAAAGGAAAATTAACAGTAAGTAGCTCCCTCTGCAGAGAGTCTAGGGTTGGGGAGGTCACAGGGGGAGAGAGGCCCTCACATGCTGTTTCATACCCTTTTTAACTATATATATGAATTCATTTTGTTTAATAAATTTAAACCATCAAGTCAATTATCTATGAAAATAAGGAACAAGAACAACATAGATAAAACTCTCAAATAATTTAAGAACACCGTTTGAATAATATTGGCCCCTTTTCAAAAAAGCTTCAAACTGAATTCAGTTTCTCCCTATTCCTCTCTCTCTCTGCCTGTCCTTAAAACAGAACTAATGAGCTGACAAATGTGAGGCCAAAAGGAAGAGAAACAAAGGTTCTGAATACTTCACAACTGGATAATCAGCTTTTCCTTGAGTGAAAGCCACAGCCCACACAGACCCTGCCTTGGATGGAGTTCATGTCCTCCCCTAACAGACTGAGGTCTAAAAGGAGCACAGAGGCCCCAGGGTATTCTGCCTTCCAGCCATGGTCCTGGGACAACAACAGCCATAGGTGGACTCAACAAATGGTTGCTGAACCAACTATACAGATAATAACTGAGGTAAATGGATGAGAATGTTTATATATACATATATCTCACATAAAATTGCACACAAACACAGTCCCCCTTGTGATGGAATAGATACTAAAAAGAACACGAATGAATTACCACAAGTATATCCCAACTTAGAAACAGATCATATTTCAAAAGTCTATTTCTAAATTGATGATTTAGAATTTAGGATCCATTTTCTCACAGAAATAATGGTATAAATGTTGGCTAAATTTCCTGGCTAGCCAATCAATTTCTACTTAGCTCATAAGCTAAATGAACTCCCATTCAGTCCTTGTATTTGACTGGCTGACAAGATCCTATGTCTGTACTCCCTCAGCTCACATCCAAGCAGAAGCGAAATGACTGTGTGTCAGGGATGAGACCTATCTGGACCACCGGAGCATCAGGAGCAGACATCAATGTCACTTCTTTGTCATTCATCAGCCTCAAGGATTAACTTTATTCCAGGTTCTACCTGCTGCCCCACCCAATGCCTATGTGAAGCAGAGGTTAAAGAAAAGATTTAGGGAAGACTGGCTAAAGGCTACTGATCCTCCAAACACTGAAATGGCTGCTTTGCAGCAGCACCAAGTTTTTGCTCCACTGAGGCACCAACATCGAAAATTTACTACTGAATTCCCTGCCAAGATGTACTTGGACAGAGCCAATGCCATTTATACAGGTTTGTCGTCTTTATTCTTATGTCTGACTCAGACCTCAAAAATGGTCTAAGGAGACTTACAGAAATAAATACCAATTAAAAATACAAGGAAAGGGGCCACCTGGTGGCACAGCAGTTTAGCCCACGCTCAGCAGCCCAGGGTTCACAGGTTCGGATCCCAGGTGCCCGCCGACGCACTGCCTGTCAGCTATGCCGTGGCGGCGTCCCATATAAAGTAGAGGAAGATGGGCATGGATGTTAGCCCATGGCCAGTCTTCCTCAGCAAAAAGGGGAGGATTAGCAACGGATGTTAGCTCAGGGATGGTCTTCCCCACAAAAAATTAAAAAATAAAATAAAATAAAATACAAGGAAAAAAATCACACCAGAAGCAAAATAGCAAAAGAAAAATCAGACTACATCAAAATTTAAAACTATTATGCTGTAAAAAAGTATCAAGAAAGCAAAAAGGCAACCCACAGAATGGGAAAAAATATCTGCTGATCATATAACTATAAGGGACTTATATAAAGGAGTCTTAAAACTCAATGATAAGAAGACAACCCATTAAAAATGGACAAACGAGTGACTGCTAATGGCTACCGGGTTCCTTTCTGGGGTGATAAAAGTGTCCTAAAACTGACTGTGATGATACTTCCACAACTCTGTGACTGTATTAAAAACCACTGAATTGTATACTTTAAATGAGTGAATTGCATATATGTGAATTATATGTCAATAAAGCTGTTATTTTTTAAATGGTGAATGATTTGAATAGACATTTATCCAAGGAAGATATACAGATGGCCACTAAGCACATGGAAAGATGTTTTAAGGACAGACAGATGCTCGACATCATTAGTCATTAAGGAAGTGCAAGTCAAAACCACAATGAGATACCACTTCACACTCACTAGGATGGCTATGATAAAAAAGACAGATAATAACAAGTGTTGACAAGGATGAGGAGAAATTGGAACCGTATTCTTTGCTGGTGAGAATATAAAATGATGCAGCCACTCTGAAAAACAGGCTTGCTGTTCTCAAAAGTCTAAACAGAGTTACCATATGGCTCAGCAGTTTTGTTCCTAGATATATACTCAAGAGAAAATAAAACCTATGTCCACATCAAAACTTATAAACAAATCTTCATAGCAGCATTATTCATAATAGCCAAAATACAGAAACTCAAACATACGTCAACTGATGAATAGATAAATACAATGGCCTATTATTCAGCAATAACAAAGAATGAAGTACTGATACACACTCTAACATGGAAGAAGCCAGCCACAGAAGACTACATATTGTATGATTCCATTTATGCAACATGTTCAGAATGAGTAAGTTTATAGAGACAGAAAGTAGATTTGTGGTTGTTTTGGGCAGGGTGGAATGGGGAGTGAGGTATTAGGAGGTAAAAAATATCCTAAAATGAGAGCATAGTGATGGCTGCATAACCCTGTGAATATACTAAAATACATTGAATTAGCCATGCAGAAAGGCTCCAGATAGAGGAGGAGAGAGAGAAGACTAAAAAGAAATGAAGAAATTCTTCGAGAAATATCAGACTCAATGAGGAAAAGCAACATAAGGATAATAGGTAATCCAGAAGGAGAAGAAAGAGAAAAAGGAGCAGAGAGTTTGTTCAAAGAAATAATAGCTGAGAACTTCCCCAACCTAGGGAACAAGAGGGAAATAACAGAGAATGAAATCAATAGATCACCTAAATATATAAACAGGAATAAAAAATCATCTCTCCACATAGTAGCAAACTTGAAAAATATCCGTGACAAGGAAATAATATTAAGGGCAGCTAAACAAAAAAAGCGAAATAACATACAAAGGAAACCCCATCAGGCTCTCAGCTGATTTCTCGACAGAAACTCTACAGGCTAGGAGAGACTGGAATGATATATTCAAAATCATGAAAGACAAAAACCTTCAGCCAAGAATAATTTATCCAGCAAAAATATCCTTCAAATATGATGGAGAAATAATAACTCTCCCTGATAAACAAAAGCTAAGACAGTTCGTCACCACAAGACCCCCACTATAAGAAATGCTTAAGGCGGCCCTTAGGCCTGAAAAAAAACAAATGAGAAAGGGGATACAAAGATTTCAGCAAGGAGAAAAGCAAGGAGACTAAACCAGAACAAACTACAGTTGGATAACATCAAAAATTAATTCCAGCTCATCACTGTAAACACACACTCACAACACAAGATGGAATAAATAGAGATAACAAAAGAGGGGAAGAGAAAAGGGATTGAATCGACCCAGCCTCAGGAAAAAGGAGGCATCTGAAAATGTACTCTCTTATCCAGGAGATCTCTTATATAAACCTCACGGTAACCACTAAACAAATAACCAGAAGAGAACCACACATGACAAATAAAGAGAAAGCTAAGAGAATGAGCATGCAGAAATACCAAATTGAATTTGCAGTCCAAAACACAAGTGACAAGAAATGAAAGAAATGCAAAAGAACCAGAATGAACAATAAAATAGCAACATTAAACCCTCATATATCAATAATCACTCTAAATGTAAATGGATTAAATTCTCCAATCAAAAGACACAGAGTGGCAGGATGGATTAAAAACTAAGATCCAACAATCTGCTGCCTCCAGGAAACACATCTCAGCTCTAAAGACAAACACAGACTCAAAATAAAAGGATGGAAAACAATACTGCAAGCTAATGGCAAACAAGAGAAAGCAGGAGTAGCCATACTTATATCAGACAAAGTAGACTTCAAGATAAAAAAGGTAATGAGAGATAAAGAAGGGCAATATATAATGATAAAAGGGACACTTCACCAAGAAGACATAACAATCATAAATCTCTACGCACCCAACACAGGAGCACAAGTACATAAAACTGCTAAAAAACCTAAAAGGAGATATTAACAATAACACAATAATAGTAGGGGATCTTAACACCCCACTTACATCAATGGATAGATCATCCAGACAAAAAGTCAATAAGGAAATAATGGACTTAAATGAAAAACTAGACACAATGGACTTAATAGATATATACAGAGCACTCCACCCCAAAAAAGAAGAGTACACATTCTTTTCAAGTGCACATGGAACATTCTCAAGGAGAGACCATATATTAAGAAACAAGGCAAACCTCTATAAATTTAAGAAGATTGAAATCATTACAAGCATCTTTTCTGATATAACGCTGTGAAACTAGAAATCAACTGCAAGGAAAAAACTAGGAAAGGGACAAAGATGTGGAGACTAAACAACATGCTACTGAACAATCAATGGATCATTGATGAAATTAAAGGAGAAATCAAAAGCATTCTGGAGACAAATGAAAAAGAAAATACACCACACCAACTCATATGGGATGCAGCAAAAGCAGTCCTGAGAGGGAAAGTCATAGCAATACAAGCCCACCTTAACAAACAAGAAAAATCCCAAACAAATACCTTAATTTGCACCTAACAGAATTAGAAAAAGAAGAACAGACAAAGTCCCAAATCAGCAGAAGGAGTGAAATAATAAAAATAAGAGCAGAAATCAATGAAATTGAAACCAAAAAAACAGTGGAAAGGATCAATGAAACAAAGAGCTTGTTCTTTGAGAAGATAGATAAAATTGACAAACCCTTAGCCAGACTCACTAAGAAAAAAAGGGGGAAGACTCAAATAAATAAAGTTAGAAATGAAAGAGGAGAAATTACAACAGATACCACAGAAATACAAGGGATTATTAGGGAATACTATGAAAAACGTTACGCCAACAGATTCGACAACCTAAAGGAAATGGACAAATTCTGGGATGCGTACAACCTCCCAAAACTGAATCAAGAAGAAATAGAGAATCTGAACAGACCAATCACAAATAAAGAGATTGAAACCATAATCAAAAACCTCCCAAAAAATAAAAGTCCAGGACCAGATGGCTTCCCTGGAGAATTTTACCAAACATTCAAAGAAGATTTAGCACCTATCCTTCTCAAACTATTCCAAAAAATAGAGGAAGATGGAATACTTCCCAACACATTCTATGAGGCCAACATGACCCTGATACCAAAGCCAGACAAGGACAGCACAAAGAAGGAAAATATTGTCTATACGCAAAAATCCTCAACAAAATATTGGCAAACCAAATACAGCAATACATCAAAAAGATCATACACCATGATCAAGTGGGATTTATACCAGGGACACAGGGATGGTTCAACATCCGCAAGTCAATCAACGTAATACACCACATTAACAAAATGAAGAATAAAAACCACATGATCATCTCAATGCAGAGCAGGCATTCGACAAGATCCAACATCCATTTTTTTTTTTTTTGGTGAGGGAGACCAGCCCTGAGCTAACATCCGTTGCTAATCCTCCTCTTTTTGCTGAGGAAGACTGGCCCTGGGCTAACATCGTGCCCATCTTCCTCCACTTTATATGGGACGCCGCCACAGCGTGGCTGACATGCAGTGCGTCGGCGGGCGCCCGGGATCCGAACCGGCGAACCCCGGGCTGCCAAGCGCGAACAAAACCGCTACGCCACCAGGCGGCCCCTCAACATCCATTTTTGATAAAAACTCTCAACAAAATGGGTATAGAAGGAAAGTACCTCAACGTAATAAGGGCTATATATGACAAACCTACAGCAAACATCCTACTCAACAGGGAAAAACTGAAAGCCATTCCTTTGAGGACAGGAACAAGACAAGGGTGCCCACTCTCACCACTCTTATTCAACATAGTACTGGAAGTTCTGGCCAGAGCAATTGGGCAAGAAAAAGGAATAAAAGGATACCAAATAGGCAATGAAGAAGTGAAACTCTCACTATTTGCAGATGACATGATCTTATACATAGAAAACCCAAAAAATTCCATTGGAAAACTACTAGAAATAATCAACAACTATAGCAGAGTGGCAGGGTATAAAATCAACTTACAAAAATCAGTTGCATTTCTATACACTAACGATGAACCAACAGAAAGAGAACTCAGAAAGACAATCCCATTTACAATTGCAACAAAAAGAATAAAATGTCTGGGAATAAATTTAACCAAGGAGGTAAAAGACCTATACAATGAAAACTATAAGACACAATTGAAAGAAATCGAAAAAGGCATAAAGAAATGAAAAATATTCCATGCACATGTATTGGAAGAATAAATATAGTTAAATTGTCCATTCTACCTAAAGCAATCTACAAATTCAATGCAACCCCAATCAGAATCCCAATGTCATTCTTCACGGTAATAGAACAAAAACTACTGAAATTCGTATGGGGCAACAAAAGAGCCCGAATAGCTAAAGCAATTCTGAAAAAAAAAGAACAAAGCTGGAGGCATCAAAATCCCTGGTTTCAAAATATACTATAGAGCTATAGTAATCAAAACAGCATGGTACTGGTACAAGAATAGGCACACAGATCAATGGAATAGAATTGAAAGCCCAGAAATAAAACCACACACCTATGGACAGCTAATCTTCGACAAAGGAGCAAAGAACATACAATGGAGAGAGGGAAGTCTCTTCAATGAATGGTGCTGGGAAAATTGGACAGCAACATGCAAAAGAATGAAAGTAGACCATCTCCTATCGCCATATACAAAAATCAATTCAAAATGGATCAAGGACCTGAAAGTGAGACCTGAAACTATAAAACTCCTGGAAGAAAATATAGTCAGAACACTAATTGAGGTTGGACATAAAGGGATCCTTTCAGATTCCATGTCTACTTGGACAAGGGAAACAAAAGGAAAAATAAACAAGTGGGACCTCATCAGACTAAAGAGCTTCTACAAGGCAAATGAAACCAGGATCAAAATGAATAAACAACCCACCAGCTGGGAGAAAATACTCGCAAATCGTTTGTCCGACAAGGGATTAATCTCAGTAACATATAAAGATCTCATACAACTGAGCAACAAAAACACAAACAACCCGATCAAAAAATGGGCAGAGGATATGAACAGACATTTTTCCAAGGAAGAGATACAGATGGCCAACAGACACATGAAAAGATATTCACCATCATTAATCATCAGGAAATGCAAATCAAAACTACACTAAGATATCACCTTACACCCATTAGAATGGCTATAATCACCAAGACAAATAACAACAAATGCTGGAGAGGTTGTGGAGAAACGGGGACCCTCATTCACTGCTGGTGGGAATGCAAACTGGTGCAGCCTCTATGGAAAACAGTATGGAGAGTCCTCAAAAAATTAAAAATAGAAATACCGTATGATCCAGCAATCCCACTCTTGGGCATCTACCCAATGGACATGAAATCAACCATCTCAAGAGGCTTATGCACTCCTATGTTCATTGCAGCCTTATTCACTATAGCCAAGAAGCGGAAGCAACCCAAGTGTCCCTCGACTGATGATTGGTTAAAGAAGATGTGGTATATACATACGATGGAATACTACTCGGCCATAAGAAAAGACACAATTGTCCCATTTGCAACAACATGGATGGACTTAGAGGGTATTATGTTAAGTGAAATAAGCCAGAGAAAGAAGGACAGACACTGCATGAACTCACTCATATATGGAATATATATGAACACACGGAGACAACTGATTGGTGGTTACCAAAGAGAAGGGGGGTAGGGGTGGGCACAAGGGGTGAAGAAGGGTTACATCCACATGGTGACGGACAAACAATAATGTACAACTAAAACCCCATAGTGTTATAAACTATTAAGACATCAATAAAAACAAAAATCTTTAAGAAAATAAATATCCTAAAATGAGATCATGGTGATGGCTGCATAACCCTGTGAATATACTAAAATACATTGAATCGTACACTTTTAATGGGCAAAGTGTATGGTATGTGAATTACATCTCAATAAAGCTGTTTTTAAAAAATAAGAAAAACCAGCATGTATTCCTTTGTGTTAATTTATAAGATACATTTTTTAAAAGATGACAGCTGACCAAAAGGGAAACAAGGAGAGGAAAATATGATGAAACTGGAATAAAATAAACACAAAAAATGTCATGGGTGTTGCTGGTTTGGGACAGTGGGACTAGTGAGGGAAGGAGAAGGCCACCCCCAGCTCTCAGAGGCCAACACAGACAGAAAGAAACATGATTAGTTACATCATGGGATCCATCAGATGAAAAAAAATTCAGAGAAGAGACAGTCTTTCTTCAGAGAAGACTAGTCTTTCTGATATTGGAATGTGATGGAAATTTTCCTTTGGGTCTTCCCAAGGAGAACAGAATGTGATTGTGGAAGAGTGGAGGGTTAAAGGGAGGATCCCCCAGAAGGAGAACTGCAACTGACAGATATAAGCTGACATTTAACTCTGGAAAATTTTGTTGAGGAGTTCTGTAGAGCTGGTGCAGACCTTGGGAACCCAGTCAAACATTCTAAATAAGCTAATGAAAACAGGAGGCCATTTTGAATTTAAGAAAAAACAAAAAAGTTGTGCAGTGAAATATTAGTATTCTACATGGCTCAACAGTCAGCAGAATTTGAGTAGTCATAATAATGAGGATACTGAGTATGGATTTAACCAAATATTGTATATATATAAGGTTGTGTTCCATATGTATTGCTATAACCAAATATACTAAGAGGATAGAGGAAGAGAGATTGAACCGATAATGTCCAACACTGTTGAATCCAGAGCTAGAGTCACATGTGTATTACTCTAAAATTTGGAGGCAAATATTAGAGGAACCAGCTAAAAAAGTTGAAAGTAGTTGCCTTTGAGAAGCAGACTGCAACAGCAGAGGTATGAGGGAGTTATTTTTAGCTTTAAGCTCTAAGATTATTACTAATCTTTTCAATTTATATGTATATATTACTTTCTTAAAAATAAAAAATAATTTAAAAACATAAAATCAACTTGCTGCATAAGTCAAAAATCAACTGCAGCAAAAGTCACTTATGATCAGTATTACCTGTAATCACTGCTTCTGTCAAAGAAGGTACCAGGTGAGACCAGGTTAGGAGAAAATACTCTCATCAAGAGGGTCATCCTTCTGGGCCATTCTAGCCCCCAGTGCTAAGAGGTAGAAGAACTCACTGTTACTGGTCAGTGCCTGTCCCAGGACACCTCTCCTGGTGCCCCACCACCCCAACACAAAGCAGCACACAACTGACAAATGTCCGGCCTGGGGATAGTCACAGGTGCACAGGAGGGATGAACCAGTGTGTTCTCTCCTGCTCCCCCTTTCTGACCAAGCGTGCATAACTGAATTCACCCAGAGATAAACACAGATAGGACTACACACTGGTGTGACTGGAAAAAGAAAAGACACAACACTGGTTATACATCCAACAGAGTTCAGGGGTGGAGAAGCTGTGCTTAAATACCACCTGCTCTTATTCTGTTCAAAGGCTCCTGAGCAGCCCCCATTCATGTTTGTTTTAGATGGAATGCCTTTTGAGCTAACAGACCTTTCATTTGGGGGTGTGGGGGTAGGTTATGGCTCTTGTGTTTAAAAATTAGCCCACAAATGGATATATAATTATTCAGGGAATTCAGCAAGTTGAGAACGATTGTAGAAAGAGAATGCTTAAAGCAAAGGGAAAGGTAGGCAGAAGTGTGGGCAAAACTGAAGTAAGCCTAAATTCAATATGGTGTCCTGGATTGGATCCTGGGAATAGGAGATAGGACATTAGCAGGAAGACTGGTGAAATTCAAATAAAGCTTGAAGTTTAATTAACAGTAATATATCAATGTAGGTTTCTTTTTCACCAAATGTAGTGTGGCAATGTAAGAGGTTTAAATTAGTGGAGATTGGTAAAAGGTACACAGGAACTCTACATTAGCTTTGCAATTTTTCTGTAAACCTAAAATTAAAAGTTGATTAAAAAATATACAACATGAGCTTGTTTATGATAGCTATTTTGAATTCTCTCTCATTCAGGTTATCAAATTCTGTGCCTTCAGGTTGGTTTCTGGGTGTTTGTCATTTTCCTTTTGGTCTGTAGCCCTGACATATTTTCGCAAGGATCGGACGGGGACGGCTTTATTTTTACCCCTCATGATTAAAGTTAGTCCTGCAGTTTCCCCCTGCTGCCACTAGATGGTGATCGCGAGCGGTTTGCTCTGAGGCGGCTGCAGCCCCCGGAGGGATTATGCTGAAACGCCGGGTGTGTGGGGGGAGGGGTCCTCTCTTTCTCCTGCTTGACCCGGGGGTTTCAACGAGATAGTGGAAAAATGGAGTCTTTAAAGAGCAGAACTGACAATATGGAGGAACGAATTAGCACTATTGAGGATAGCCACGCAGAAATGCTCCTGGTAGAGGAGGAGAGAGAGCTAAGACTAAAAAGAAATGAAGAAATTCTTCGAGAAATATCAGACTCAATGAGGAAAAGCAACATAAGGATAATAGGTATTCCAGAAGGAGAAGAAAGAGAAAAAGGAGCAGAGAGTTTGTTCAAAGAAATAATAGCTGAGAACTTCCCCAACCTAGGGAACGAGAGGGAAATAACAGTCAATGAAATCAATAGATCACCTAAATATATAAACAGGAATAAAAAATCATCTCGCCACATAATAGCAAACTTGAAGAATACCCGTGACAAGGAAATAATATTGAAGGCAGCTAAACAAAAAAACAAAATAACATACAAAGGAAACCCCATCAGGCTCTCAGCTGATTTCTCGACAGAAACTCTACAGGCTAGGAGAGACTGGAATGATATATTCAAAATCATGAAAGACAAAAACCTTCAGCCAAGAATACTTTATCCAGCAAAAATTGGTTAAAGAAGATGTGGTATATACATACAATGGAATACTACTCAGCCATAAGGAAAGACACAATTGTCCCATTTGCAACAACAGGGAAGGACCTAGAGGGTATTATGTTAAGTGAAATAAGCCAGAGAGAGAAGGCCAGACACTGCATGAACTCACTCATATATGGAATATAAGTGAACACACGGACAGAGAGAACTGATTGGTGGTTACCAAGGGGAAGGGGGGTGGGGGGGCACAAGGGGTGAAGGGTTACATCCACAAGGTGACGGACAAAAATGTACAACTAAAACCCCACAGTGTTATAAACTAAGACATCAATAAAAAAAATTAAAAAAAAAATATATACAACATGTGCCAAAAACAAGTAAACAACAAAAATCTGACTTAAGGCCCTTGGCTTTGAAACAGAGCGCAAAGGAATGGTGGTGGAGAAGAGGCTGCAGGAGCGAGGGTTCAGGTTACACAGGGCCTTGCAAGCCAAGCCGTGAAGATTATGGTCTTTATCCTGAGGCTAAGGGGAAGCACTCAGTAAACGGAAGCTACTCTGGGGCATTCTCCCCAGCTCACCTCTGGGACAGCCTTCAGTCTGCAGATGAATGAACCAGCAGAGCAGAGATTACTCAGCACGTGAGCAGAGAAGTGACAGAGGAGAGTCAGCTCTCTTGACCCACATTATGCCAACTGCCCAGTCTGGCAGAAGGCCAGGCAATTCATAATCCCTCTGATCTAGATTTTAGCAGCCCCAGGCCAGCTGTAAAGATGTGGGAGGAGCTGGCTCAGCTCTAGGAAGTAGTGGTGGGTTGGATATTATTCCAATGTTCTAACACCTACTAACATCCCGGGCAAATCATGTCCCATTTCTGAGGCTGGGGAGAAAGACAAAAGAGACTCCAGAGATTTCACCGATAAGAGAATCCTGGCAGGAAAAACTTCACTTTCCACTACAAGGCAGGAGGAGTAAGAGGAGCAGCAGCCAGGTGGCCCCTGAGGCTCTTTTTCAATATGATGCCCCATAGACACTGAGGCTAGCAGGACATCTTGGCTAATTTTGTAGTGAAATCCTGTTCTTCTCTGACATTTAAGTATAGGGATCTATTAAACTTAAGCCTCTGTGTACCAATAAATCTTGCCACCTTCTTGGGAGTTACAAAATCATGTAAACTCAAGAAACAGCAGGAAAATACCTTTAGAGAGACCTCTGTACACACAGAACTAAGTGTGCCAATCACTGAAACCCTTACTGGAAACTGAGTTGAGAATGGACATCTCCAACTAGCCACTCATGGATGTTTTGTTTGGCCACAATAGTTTTAAGATAAGGAAACTTCACAGAAAAAATCTAGATTTCCATATCTTCATTAAAAATCCAAAGACCTGTCAACAATCAGCTGGACCTGAGTGGTGTCTCCACCCGCACCCCACACTTTTTACATGATGAGAGTTTTTCTACTTTACTACTCTACCTTCCCATTACTCCCCATTAGATGAAGCTAGAAGGTGGCATATATGTACCTCCTGGGCTGTAGGCATTTGCATTCACCATCTTCTGCACACAGAATCTCTTTTCTTCCAACTTCTCATAAAAGCACACCAGTAGTTACACAGTTACTGCTTCATTCCGTTGTCAGTGCTTCTCAAACTTTTCCACCAAAATACCCCTGACAGCACCCAAGAGCATGGCTGCAGATTTTGGTAACTGGAGCGAGTGAATGGAAATGTGGTCTTAAATCAACTCAATGGAATTAGAAATTCTTTTGACATCTCAAGCTTTATCTTAAAAATTCATACCTATTGCATTCTATTTCATTTACATACATTGTAGTCTATTCCATGATATGTCTGCATTAAATTTCACACATAATGTTTTCAGTTATTTGTCAATAAAAGGACTACCTTCCCCCCCCCCCCTGCTAAAAAGTTAAATGGAGGTTCCAGGCAGATACACCAGGTTTTTGCTTTGTCTTCCCTCCTCCCGGCAAACCACAGTGATCCCAGTGTGAGAAGATCAGCTGTCGACTGACTTGACCTCAAAGGCTTGGTCCTCTGTCCCTTAGAACTTTGGGATATCTAGGAGGGTAGCTAGCATGCCTCCCTGCTCATTTTCTTACATTATGAGCTAAAATGTTTATTTGTCATCCCTCACAGGGACCTACATTAGTTCCATTAGCAGCAAACCTAATATTTAGCACTCAGATGATTTACACATTCCTAAGCAGGCTGGCTTCTCTGTGCTGGCCTGCTAATAAGATGCAGAGTATGTGGGTGAACAGTCTGCCATTGGTAATTATAAAGCTCTCTTTCATGTGTACTCTCTCTAATGAACTCTAATCATCTTTACTTTTATCAGCCTTGTGCTAGGGTTTACCATATTCCTCCTGGCCCAAGACTGCATAAGGAAATCTGAGAAATACAATCTATAATTACCAGTACCCTTACCATGATAGATTAGAAGGAAATAAATGAAAGATGAAGGAAAGGTGGTAAACATTATGGGTTCTGTAATAGGTACTTCAGGATAACGAAATCCCAGCATCTCCCAATACCCAACAAAATCTACAATTTGGCTGGGGTGGGGGTGAGAGGGAAAGAGCTTGTTTTATCACCATTTGTGTC
The DNA here is from genome assembly GCA_031878705.1 of Tapirus indicus. Lineage (NCBI taxonomy): Eukaryota > Metazoa > Chordata > Mammalia > Perissodactyla > Tapiridae > Tapirus > Tapirus indicus. Next base: position 63,295,628 of record CM062917.1, on the reverse strand, counting down.
TAGGTACAGCCTGGGGTGACCACGGTGGGACTGGCCATATGGAGACAGAGGACCTGGAGGCAGATCCACCTGTGAGGCATGGGAGTTGGGAGGTGTAGGCACTGGTGAAGGATCGTGGGGTCCTGGCTAGAAGGGAGAACACCCATCCAAGAGGTTTGCCAGCAGATAATGGAAAGTCTAGGCAGTTAGACACCAGGAATTCCAAATGGACCCTAACTTACCTAAGATTTGATAAGGGAGATAGGACCAGTTCATCATAAACCATTCCCAAGCATTAAAAACACCCAAGCTCTTAAAGCAAAGGCCCATTTACATAGACAATCAAGGGACAAGAAGGATAGCAAGGGGCCCAAGTCCTTTGTGGCCCACGGCTTAATTTCTACCAAAATGCCCAAATTGGTGGCTTGTCTGGACAAAAGCTGAGGAGGAAGTGCCGCTCCAATGTCACTTGTGCAATTGAGACTAAGCCAGGGCTCCACATTCTTGAGACCTTTCCCTTGGGGAAGAGAACAAACTCGAGAGTGGAATAAACTCTCAGACACAAGGTCTGTTCCACATTTAGCCATCTTCCCAGGGTGAATGTTAGGGGCAGGTCTACACTGGCTGACACTCTGTGCACTGAGCACTTAACCCGGGAACGAGTAGTGGAGAAAGCATCTACTGATGAGGACAAGGTTTTATCTACTTCCTTACCCCAAACACTACATTCTAAAGAGACAGGCACCCAACTGCACAAAGAACTCTTCTCCTTTCCAGATGAAAGAATGTGAAAACATTCTATTAGAAATCTCCCTTTAAAAAAAAAAAATCCCGTACATTTAAAAGCCTGCACTTCCCTCCTTTCTGAAGAAAAAAATGGGCTCTCAAATCAGGAAAAGGCTCATTCCCAGCCCATTCCCATCCCTGGGCCATCCACATCAAGACTGGGCCACTCCCCAGAGCACCCCCAGAGTGCAGGTGCTGAGGGCCACACGGCCAAGGTCAAGGGGCCTGAACAACCAAGCAGGAGGTATCACTCCCTGGAATGGGGGAGGACACGGGAAAACACTCGTGCTTGGGAGAGGGCAGAGCATTTCATTTATTACACTAGTCCAAGAACTCCTGGCAGAAGCCCACTTCCTAGCATTGCACAACTCAACCATCACAACCAGAGCTCCAACCCAACATCAGCCCAGAGAGCCTACCTACCCATCATGGGAACCTGGGCAAAGGGGTGGATTGTCAGCTTCTCTGAGATAGGAAATCTCAAATACTCAGTGAATACAAATAAGTGGTAAGATTTTAAGCCTCTATATCTCATAACATGGGGAAACATTATTTTTGCCCAAACAAGCAAAGACATAATATTTGACCCTATAGTCACATACACTGAAATTTGGTTAAAAAAATAAATAAACTTTCTGAAAGTCAGTCTGGCAAGACATATCAGATGCCTTTAAATCTATCAATAAGTTCTGGTCTGATTATTTCATTTCTAGAATCTATCCTTTTGAAAAAGATCAGGGGTCAGCCCCGTGGCATAGTGGTTACTCCAGCACACTCCACTTTAACAGCCTGGGTTCACGGGTTCAGATCCCATGCATGGACCTGCACCGCTCATCAAGCCCTGGTGCAGTGACGACCCACATATAAAATAGAGGAAGATTGGCACAGATGTTAGCTCAGGGCTAATCTTCCTCAAGCAAAAAAAGAGGAAGATTGGCAACAGGTGTTAGCTAAGAGCAACTCTTCCTCACCAAAAAAATCAAAATGCACAAAGATGCTTGTCTTTGGATTCCTAAAATATAGGAAAATAAGGAAGAAGCTAAATATTCAACACCAGGAGAACTGATGAGTCAATCAACAGTCACATCACAAAAGATTACATGGCAAGTAAAATGTTTACAGACAATTTTCAATGGAATGGAAGTGCTCATAAAAGGAGAATGCAAAACTGTATGCATGTTATGACCACTGAATGAAAAATGCAAAAAAAAAAATGGCTGGATGGAAAATATTGGCAATGTTAACAGTTGCTGTCTTGCAGTGGTGAATTACAAGTGCCATGTTTTTGTTTCTTTGTGTATTTCTCAACTTTCCAGTTATTCCACAATTAGAATACATTTGTTTTATTTTCATAATAAATAAAAGCAATGTTTTAACAATGAAGTTGGAAAGTCAGAGATTACATTGTCTTGAGTCATCAGGATAGGCTTCCTGGAGAAGGCTGTATTTGAAATAACTGAAAGACAAGGAGAGAGGGCATTCCAAAAGGAGGGGAATATATGATCAAAAGCAAAGGGGCCAGGGGCCAGCCCTGTGGCAAGGTGGTTAAGTTTGACACACTCCGCTTTGGCGCCCCGGGTTCATGGGTTTAGATCCCGGGTGTGGACCTACACCACTCATCAACCATGCTGTGGTGGTGTCCCACATACAAACTAGAGGAAGACTGGTACAGATGTTAGCTCAGGGCGAATCTTCCTCAAGCAAAAAAAGAGGAAGATTGGCAGATGTTAGCTCAAGGTGAATCTTCCTCAAAAAAAAAAAAAAATAGCAAAGGGGTGGGCTCTAGGATGAAAACATGGAATGCTGGGTTTGGTTGGCAAATTCCCTACATAAAGCGCACATGCCCCACTGCTCACCCAGAGCCGACTTCACTCATCAGGCACAGCAGCATTCTTCAAGACTTCTTTCCAACAAAGCACTCCAGCCTGCGGCTACCATTAAGATTAGCAGGAGTTTACAGGAACTAAAACCTATTTGCCATGCTTGCTGCAGTTTGATCACTTCTGCAATCAATGGAAGTCTTCATTTAGCTTGAAGTAATGCCCTGGAATGTTAGGCTATGAAACATTAGAACCCAACATTTGCAGTGAGCACACCCTCTGCACACCTGTACTGGTGGAGATTTCCCAGACTGTGGAAACAGCACAACTGTGTCCAGTGCCAAGCCAGATTCCGAACACTCCTCAAAGCACATCTCAAAGGTCAAGTTTCCCACCAAAGTGAATATCTAAATGCCCAAAAACAGAGAGAGAAAGGAGGTCTTAATCCTTTCTCCTAAGGGAAACTTCGAGTGGGGAGAGGGTCAACTAGGCAGAGAAAGACAGCCTGGCTTTCCCTTTGCAAACAGAAACACACTGAAGGAGAAAATAAGAGTAGAAGCAGGAGAACAAATACAAAACGCCTGTTGAGTTGATAAAGGGTGGAGAGGGGGAGGGACACAATTGGGAGCCAGATTAGGGACAAGTGAATTGGGAGGAAAGGAATTGGCAGGACCCACTACAGTCAAGGTCTGCACCTTTTGCCAGTTTTTAACATGCATCTCATGGGCAAGGCACTCCATTAAAGGACTAGATGAGATGGGCAAATACAGCACCTTGTGGATTTAGAAACAGCAGTGAGAGAAGGAATACAAGTTAGCTGATTTCAAGAGCTCTGCACAAAATGCCTCTCCTCCCAAGAAGCTTCAATCGCCTTACAAGGCCGTCCTCTTCACAGTGTCTCCAGGAATGGTGCGGCAAATGTTTTTTCATTCCCATCTTAAATTAAATGGCTGTCCCTATCAGAAGGCAAACAACACATGTTAAGGACAGCAACCACCACTGATTCAATACCTAGTATTTGGCGGACTTCCACACTCACACCCGATCTCTGAAGCTCATGTATCTCCTGCAAGACAAGCATGATTTCCCCAGTGTTACAAATGAAGTCCAGGAAAGCTAATTGACATGCTCAAGAAATGCTGGAATCGGTTTAAAACTCAGGTCTGTCTGGCTCCAAAGTTTCTCTTTTCCTACCACATTACACCACCCTCCAAAAACTGGGGGAGACCTCCAGTCATGTAGCCCAACCTCCCTCCTAAGGCAGGAGTCGGATCCACTACGTTAGGACACATGGTGGTCACTCACAGAAGAAAGTGACGAGGCAGCCCCTGGAGCACTTTTCTCCCAAGAGATTGCCCAAAGCCAGAGTCACTCGACTGTGCTAAACCCAGACAGGTGACAGAACACTATGAAGACAAGACACAGGATTTCCTAGACTGTAACCCTTGAACCCAAAGAAAAGATTATACACACTGCTGGCTGCAAACTGCTGATGAATGCTCACATGCAACCAAGAGCTGCACTTTGCACTGTTCTAATCAAAGTCAGGGTGGAGCTTCTTGTCTGGGTTTCAGTGTTGTTGTTACAGCAAATATGACAAACACTTGACAACATAATTACAACTGTCAATCATCCTAAAGTGAATTAAACTTGGAAACATTCAGGGAGAAACAGTAGAAGCACACAAGTTAATTATGCCTCATAACCTCACCCCAATGTCTGTGTCGTACACCAGGAGGCACTGTTGGAAAGGAAGTGCAGCTCATCTATTGTAATGGCTATTTTTTGTGTGTGTGGGGGGGGGGAAGACCAGCCCTGAGCTAACATCCGTTGCCAATCCTCCCCTTTTTGCTGAGGAAGACTGGCCCTGGGCTAACATCGTGCCCATCTTCCTCCACTTTATACGGGACGCCGCCACGCCGTGGCTGACAGGCAGTGCGTCGGCAGGCACCCGGGATCCGAACTCGTGAACCCTGGGCTGCCAAGCGCGGACTAAACCGCTGCGCCACCAGGCGGCCCCTGTAATGGCTATTTTTAAATTTTGGATTCAAGATTTTTTTTCAAAAAGGAGGGGTTTGAGGGACAGTTGTTTTTTTTTTTTTTTTGCGAGGAAGACCAGCCCTGAGCTAACATCCACTGCCTATCCTCCTCTTTTTTTGCTGAGGAAGACTGGCCCTGGGCTAACATCCATGTCCATCTTCCTCTACTTTATATGGGACGCCACCACGGCATGGCTGACAAGCAGCGCGTCGGCGGGCGCCCAGGATCCGAACTCGCGAACCCCCAGCTGCCAAGCGCGGACTAAACCGCTGCGCCACCGGGCGGGCCCCTGAGGGACAGTTTTTAATGTAGTCTCTAGCAATTAGTTCCACCACCTAGCAGATTTAATGGGGATATATTTTCATTTCTACTTTTGCACCACTTGGGAGGAGGAGTCAGGGCAGGCTGATGGAATTCTCACCACTAAAAAAATTTGTAAGGGGCCTTCTTCCAAAGTGAGGGAAATAAAAGACTAGACTGGAGAACCATAGGATGTCTACCTAGGATACAGACCCTAAGACAAGGTTACTAGGTTTGGCTGTAAACTCCAATTCATCTACTGCAAAACAATTATTTAGATTTATAGATCTAGGCCTAACGATTTTGGTTCTGCTTTAAATATTTCCCTTAAAGAAACCAATGAGACGAACTGGGGGTCAGAAGTAGATACTTCCTACAACCCTACCAGAAGCCCCCATGCCCTGTCCTCAATCCCAATGACCCGCCCTCACATACACACCATAACTATTTATGCCATACATCACTGCATAAGGAGCCCCCACCCCCAATCTTTGATTCCACTGGTATAACTGTGCTCCCTTCTCCTCCACTCTCAACACACACACACAGCCCTGTGCACACATGCACCTGTGCACACACACATTCACTCACATTCTTCCTAGACCTAGCAGCCAGGCATCATTTCCTTCCAGACCATGGAGCCTAACAGCAGGGCTGCTCCCAGGTCTGTCCTGTTCAGTATCATAGGCTGCACACTGCACAACTCAGGGGAAGCCATTTAGAAAGACTATGCTCGGACAGGCATGTCCTGGAGGGATGCACCTTGGCAACCCTGGCTGCTACTTACCCTGTTCAAAATTTAGTCTTGGATCTGTTTCCCTCCCATGCTTTGTGGTTTCCAAAATGCAAAAGCTTATATAGAACTGTGATCACTGGTAAAGAAAAGAGGCCATACAAAGACAGAACTACCCATACAAGGGCACTCCTCCTCACTCATTTACTGCTGACAAGATAGGCTCTACAATTTGTAAAGTGATCCATTAATTAGCATAAGATAAAATACACTTAAAAATGTGTGATGTCTGCTACCTAACTATTGGACATGGCACCTGGTTAGGGCAAGGGTACAGAGTAAGAAAGGCTTGAGATAGGACAGCTCCACCATGTCCCATCTAAGGAACTGGGCAATGAACAGCACTGTGAACTAAGTCAAGGTTGGTTGGAGAATGGCCTGGCCTGAGGCAGGTAGAGAGGAAATGGAGGCCTGGGAGAGGTGCATTCTAGAAACTTGATGGAGGACTTGGGGACTGCAGAAGATGCAGACAGGCTGGGGCTGGAATGGTGCCAGATATCCTGAGTAGCATCCTGGGTGGGTGGTAGGGCCACTGACTGAGCCAGAAACCAAAGGGGGGCATTTGGGGAAAGGATGAGCTCTACTAATGAAAATGAATGGGTAAATAAATATAAACTAATGAAGACGCAATATAGTCTATAAAACAAAACTCACTTGTTTTCTTTTATAGGTGTTCTAAGATGTTTCCCACCAGACTTTCCCTCTCTAATAATTTGTACATGGCAATGAGAAAGTGGGTCTGTGTGCCAAGAGCCTCCAAGCTCACCCATACAGAGACCAAGCATTCACATTTATGAAGCAGAAAGCCACGGCACTCACCAAGTGCCTCTGCAGGCTGTGTCTGGAGTCATCCACTGCCAGACAGCCTGTCAAGCCCCTTTAGACCTTCCCTGACCCCACTGTGGCACAGAGCACTGGGGAGAACAGGCTGGGCCCTTGACTGCAGCCTATCTAGTGAGGTGAGGGTTGGGGGGGCATGGGGACAGCCCAGTGGGAGATGATGATTTGCATCAGGACTTGAAGGCCACAAAGACAACCCAATGAGGTGGGCTGGTTCCTGAGCCACCTTCCTGTTCTTAAGTTGGTTTATCATTTCTGAATTTCATGAGCCAAAATTCCCATCTTCCTGATTTCCACATCCTATTTACAATAAAGACACATCAGTTAGGGTAACACGACTTAATTTCTCAGTCTCTAACAACCAAAAAGCCCAACACATGAACCATCCAGCATGAACTCCTTCCAGGCCAGGCCAGGATGGACCCACAGAAAAGCAATGCTATGCTTATATAAACTTATGCACTTGGGGTGGGGTGAAACACAGTATTTAAGAACAAGACTCTGAAGTCAATCTGACAGGGTTGGAATCCTGGCTCTAGCTAGAAAATCTTGGGCAAGCTTCTCAATCTCCTGTGCCTTATTTGGCTCATCTGCAAAATGGACATAATGGAGCACTGAACTCAGAGGAGGGTTGTAGAGATGAAATGCCAGGTGCTTAAAATAGTGCTTAGCAGGATGGTAGAATGGGAGGTGCCCAGCTCACATCCCCCCACATATACAACAAACTGGCAGCCATCCACAGACAAAAGTGTCTTTGTGGAAACTTTGAGATCCAGGTAAGAATTTGCAAAACCCTAGGGAAGCCCCAAGACCAAGAGGAGCTGCTTGGAGAAAGCAGGCTTGCTGACAGTGGCCCAGACTACAGATCGAAAGCAGTCTTGCTTCCCTATGGACTAAGCTGTGGCCCAGCTTAGCCATGTCCTGCAACAAGCAGCAAATGCCAAGGGACCAGGAGCAGCCACACCCACCCATGCCTCTGTTCACAGGGCCACCAACCTCTGACCCAACTGCAGACCCAAAGTGGCCCTGTGACTTGGCCCCAGCCCCACTCTAAGGCAGCCTGGAGTCATTCTTACCAGCCCAAGGACTCAGCAACTTCTACATTTGCTCCTGGTAGCAGGTCTGCTGATTTCAGTTCCAACTGTGTACCCTGAAGTTTCTCTGTGACTTGGTTCCAGGCCTGATCTATTGTGGTTCAAAATCAATGGATGCCCACCCAGGAACTAGCACAAGACACACTTGTCTGAGCCCCTGGTAGAACATCTGCTGACCTCAGCCCTGATTGCAGATCCTGAGGCAGCCCTGTGACCCTGCTCCAACTGGACTCTACCCTGGTCCCAGAGACAGTGCTGTCCACCCAGGAACCTGGTGGGAGCATGCTCAGGGATACAGTGACCACCACACCCATCCATGCCCCTGGTAACAGGCCCACAAACTGCATACCCAGATTGGCATTGTGACCAGGCTGCAGCCCTGCTAAACCATAGTCCCAAGGCAGTCCCATCAACCCAGGGAATTGACAGGATCCACACCTGCCTGCACTCCTGGTAACAGGCCCACCAATGGCAAACACAACTGCAGACCCAGCAGCAGCCAGGTGACCAGGCTCCAGCCATGCCCAACAGCAATCCCAGAAGCAATCACATAAGTCTGAAGAAAGCAGCAAAAGGTCTTCACCTACTGAAACCAGCCTGTAAAACAGGAAGAGGTGTTTGCTCCTTCAAATGCACAGATATCAATACAAGGCTATGTGGATCACTATGAATCAGGCCAACATGACACCACCAAAGGAAGCTAATAAAGCCCCAGTAACAGATCCCAAAGAAATGGAAAGCTATGAATTGCCTGACAAAAATTCAAAATAATTGTCTTAAGGAAGCTCAGCAAGCTACAAGAGAACACAGACCAACTCCACAAAACCAAGAAAACAATATATGAACAAAATGGGAATTTCAACAAAAAAGAAATCATTAAAAAAGACCCAAACAAGTTCTGCAGCTGAAGAGTACAATGAATAAAATGAAAAATGCAATAGATTTCTTCAGCACTGCTTAATCAAGCAAGATAAAGAATCTGTGAACTCAAAGATAGGTCATTTGAAATTATCCAATCAGAGGGGGGTAGAAAGAAAAAGCATGAAGAAAGCATATGGGACTTATATGACAACATCAAGTGAACCAATAGAGATGCTTTATGGGACTCTAAGAAAGAGAAAAGAGAGAGAAAGGGGCAAAAAGTTTATTTAAAGAAATAATGGTTGAAACTTTCCCAAATCTTGGGAGGGATATGGCCATCCAGGTTCCTGAAGCTCAAAGGCTTCCAAACAGAATCAACCCAAAGATGATTACACAGAAGCACATTATACTTAAATTATCAAAGATCAAAAACAAACAAAAAATTTTTAAAGCAGCAAGATAAAAAAGACATCACACACAAAGAAACCCCTATAAGGCTATAAGTGGATTTCTCAGCAGAAACCTTACAAGCCAGGAGACAGTGGGATGACATTCAAAGTGATGAAAGAAAAAAAAACCTGCCAACCAAGAATACTATACCCAACAAAGTTATGCTTCCGAAATGAAAGTGAGATAAAGACTTTCTCAGACAAACAAAAGCTGAGAGAGATCACCACCACTAGACTTGTCTTACCAGAAATACGAAAGGCAGTTCTTCAAGTTGAAATGAAAGGACCCTAATTAGTAACATGAAGACATACAAAAATATAAAACTCACTGATACAGGTAAGTACATAGTCAAATTCTGAATAATACTGTAATGCTGGTGGCTAAATAACTTTTAACTCTAGTGTAAAAGTTAAACACAAAAGTACTTAAAATAACTATAGCTACACTAATTTAATGAATACACAATATAAAAAGAAGTGTGACATCAATAGCATACAATGTGTCTGGGGGGATTAAAAGTGTAGAGTTTTTGCAATTGAAAGTAAGTTATTGGCTTAAAATAGACTAGTATAACTATAAGATGTTTTATGTAAGCCTCATGGTAACTACCAAGCAAAAAACCTCCAGTAGATGCACAAAAGACTGAAAGAAATGATTCAAAGCATAACACTACAAAAAAAAATCATCAAATTACTAAGGAAGAAAGCAAAATAGGAAGAATAAAAAACCATTAAAAACTCAGAAAATAATGAACAAAATGGTAACAGTAAGTTCTTACCTATCAAAAATGACTTTAGGGGCCGCCCGGTGGCGCAGCAGTTTAGTCCGTGCTTGGCAGCCCGGGGTTCGCCGGTTCGGATCCCGGGCGCCCGCCGACACACTGCCTGTCAGCCATGCTGTGGCGGCGTCCCATATAAAGTAGAGGAAGATGAGCACGGATGTTAGCCCAGGGCCAGTCTTCCTCAGAAAAAAGGGGAGGATTGGCAACAGATGTTAGCTCAGGGCTGGTCTTCCCACAAAAAGAAAAAAAAATGACTTTAAATGTAAATGGATTAAATTCTCCAATCAAAAAACACAGAGGTGCTGAATGGATAAAAGAACAAGATTCAACTACATACTGCATACAAGAGACTTACGTAAGCTTTAGAGGCACACATAGGCTCAAAGTAAAGGGATGGAAAAAGATATTCCATGCAAATGGTAACCAAAAGAGAACAGAAGTGGCTATATTTATAAAAGACAAAATAAACTTTAAGTCTAAAACTGTCACAAGAGACAAAGAAAATCATTATATAACCATAAAAAGGTCAATTCAATAGGAAGATAAAACAGTTGTAACAATATAGGCACCCAACATCAAAGCATCTAAATATATAAAACAAATGTTGACCTGAAGGGAGAAACAGATAGCAATGCAATAATGGTAGACTTCACTACCCCACTATCTGTAATGGACAAATTGTACTCTCTATAACAGATAAATAATAAGAGATAAGTTACTTCTTATTAATATCAATAAGAAAACAGCAGAAATGAGCAACAGCAAAATGAACAATAGACCAAATAGACCTAACAGACATATACAGAACTTTCCACCAGCAGAAGAACACACAGTCTTCTCAAGTGCACATGGAACATTCTGTAAGATAGACTGCGTTAGTTCACAAAACAAGTCTTAACAAATTCAAACAGATCAAAGGATGCCAAGTTCAAAGACTTCAATTTAAAACCTTAAACTGTAAAACTTCTAGAAGAAAATATAGAGAAAAAGCTCCTTGACATGGGTTTTAGCAATAATATTTTTGACTATCACACCAAAAGCAGAGGCAACAAGAAACAAAAATAAACTCTAACTAAAAAACTTCTGCAGAGCAAAGGAAACTATCAACAAAATGAAAAAGCAAAAAAAGAATGGGAGAAAATATTTGCAACTCATATATCTGATAAGGATTAATATCTAAAATATGCAAGGAACTCATACAACTCAATAACAACAACAACAAAATAACCCAATAAAGAATAGACAAGTACATGAATAGACATTTTTCCAAAGAAGACATCCAAGTGGTCAACAGGTACATGAAAAGGTGCTCAACATCACCAATCATCAGGAAAATGCAAATCAAAACCACAATGAGACATCACCTCACACCTTTCAGAATGGTGATTACCAAAAACACGAGAGATAAGTGTTGGCAAGGGTGTGGAGCAAAGGGAAACTTGTGCACTGTTGGTGAGGATGTAAATTGGTGCAGTCATTACAGAAAAGACTATGGAGACTTCTCAAACAACTAAAAGTAGAACTACCAACACCCCCACTTCTGGGTACATATCCAGAAGAAATAAAATCACTATCTCGAGGAGATATCTGAACTCTCATTCTCATTGCAGAATTATTCACAATAGCTAAGATAAGGAAACAATAGATGAAAGGGTAAAGAAAATGTGTGTGGGGAGGTGTGGATACATATATATTTACATGAAATAAGTGTATTTGAATAAATTATATAGTTATTTAAAATATATAATGGATTATTATTCAGCCTTAAAAATAAGGAAATTCTGCCATTTGACAACATGAATGCACTTGGAGGATATTATGCTAAGTGAAATAAGACAGACACACAAAGACAAATACTGCATTATCTCACTCATATGTGGAATCTAAAAAAGTCAAACTCATAAAAGCAGAGAGTAGAATGGTGGTTGCCAAGGGTTAGGGGGAGGAGGAAATGGGGAGATATTGGTCAAAGGGGACAAAAGTTCAATTATGCAGGATGAATAAGTTTTGGAGCTCTAATGCACAGCATGGTGAATATAACTAATAAAAGTGTATTGTATGCTTGAAATTTGCTAAAAGAGTTGATCTTAAGTGTTCTCACCATACACACAAAAAAAGGTAAATATGTGAGGTGATGTATGTGTTAATTAGCTTGACTGTGGTAATCATTTCACAGTGTATACATATACCAAAACATCACATTATACACCTTAGATATATACAATTTTTATTTGTCAAGTATACCTCAGTAAAGCTGGGGAAAAAAGAAAATTTGAAAGTATCAAAATTTTTTTTAAAAATGGTATTTGCCAAACAGTCATCACCATCATCTTTTATAAATCAGAGAGCTTGGAGAAATGAAATAACATTGGAGAGTCTAAAAAATACTCAAAGGTAAGATGTTTCCAAAAGTACTTTAAAAAATTCCACATACTAGCAAGAAAGTTTCTATGTCTGTTTATATCTGAATCACTGGCTTGATTTTTCCATTTGACAATAGCATTCCTTAAGAACCCATCTAACACCATCCCCATTCAAAACAAGTTTCCCGTTGGGAAATATTAAGGAGAGGGGGATGAGATGGGGATCAAGTAATACTGCTAGTCCAAAACAGAACAATTATAACGGAGACACTCTGGAAGATGACTTATTTGCATATTGTGAGGAATTTGTGCAACCCACAATGCAACCACGAGGACAGGACCAAACCCCAAAGAATGGCAGAATGAAAAAGTGCAAAGAATCTGAGGATGGCATAGAGGCACTGAATGAACCAACCCTGGGGAAACCCCAACATTGGACCTCTTACCACAGGAGATAAATTTCCTCAAAGTTTACATCACTTGAATTGGGTTTCCTGTTACTAAGGGCCAAAAGCATTCTGATTGATACACATTTTAACAAAGACTCCATAAGTAGAGGCACACAAGAAAATCCTTCCTTTTCTTTTTTTTTTTTGGTGAGGAAGATTGGCCTTGAGCTAACATTTGTTGCCAATCTTCCTCTTTTTGCTGAGGAAGATCAGCCCTGAGCTAACATCCATGCCCATCTTCCTCTATCTTGTATATGGGATGCCAGCACAGCCTGGCTTGATGAGCAGTGCATAGGTCCGCACCGGGAATCCAAACCTGCAAACCCCAGGCCACAAAGCAGAGCACGTAAACTTAACCACTATGCCACCAGGCTGGCCCCAATCCTTCCATTTTTTTAACTGTTTACTTTAAACTTCCCTGAGAAAAATAAGTATAAATTCATAGAAACAATGTGAATGTGTCACACCTGCTAACTTGTTTACATGTGCACAACAGCACAGACAATAGATACCATTTTAATCAGTGAGTAGACCCTGCTACCCAGGAAATGCTCTGCTAATGCCAATTCCAACCATCTCTGGTCAGCCTCCCAAAAGCTGTGATCTCCCTGTGCAGAGGCAGCATAACTGTGCTATGCACTGTGCAGTCCTCCCACCTCTGCCTCCTTGTAGCCAAAGACCCTACAAAGGAAGGAATTCAGACTATGGCCGAAAACAACAGTAAGGCTAATGGGATGACACCTAACCCTGGCATCACTAGTGAACCTGACTGACAAAGAAAGAGCAATTTTGGTGTTCTGAGACCTTTTCAGCAAAGATGCTACAGATTCACTAAAAGAGAGAAAGCAAAGGCAAGATCAGTGTTCAAGGTCAGAGAGGAGCTAAGCTTCAATGAAAAGCTTTACACTACTTTCGGATTCCTTCTGAAGACTTACCTGTATAAATTATAGTTGTGCTAAAACTACATAAACAGTATAGCCAGGTTAGGTGAACATTAAAAGTCTCCTTTCTTCTGGGCCACTCACCTGTCTGGGATGGTGGTTTCAATGAGATCCTGAGCCGCCTACCAAGAGAAGAACTAGACACACAACTGCATTCTGATCAAAAGGGTGGGAGGCAGGAGAGTGATGTAAGCATCATGGAAGAGGGAGATTCCCCCTTTGAATCTCTGCTCTCTAAGACAACAGAAACATCATTCGCATACCAGAGGACAATCAAACACTACAAAGGACTTCTAAGGGACCCAGGTCGCAGTACATTTGACGGTGGAGGTGCAGGAAGCCCCAAAATACTTGAGAAGAGGTAAGGAGATTTACTTCCCCTCCCCATTCGATTGGCAAAGACAGCGCAGCTCACAGAGAGGGGAGAGGGGCGGCCCTCTACAGGGAAAGCTATTGCTCTCCAGGTACTCTCACAAACTGTTGAGAGATTCCCACCAGGAAGCGATGATGAACAGTTGCAGGCCTGTGGTCAATGTCCAAGCACCCCAGGAGAGCAGATAGCAAGGGAATAACGAAGCCCCTGGGACAGGCAGGCAAAAGAGAGAGCCCCTCCCCCCACACGCCCTGTGCTTCAGCACAATCCCTCTGGGGACTGCAGCGGACTCAGAACACACAGCTCGTGACCTCCACACAGTGGTGGCAGGTGGAAACTGCAGGACCAGATATCCTCAAGATGAGAAATAGCAAAGAAAAAACATCCAGATCTATGCAAAAGTATGTTAAGTTCCAGAGCAAGAGGAAAATGATAAACACCCAGAAACCAAACTTGAAGGCACAGAAATCTATAACCTAAACAACAGAGAATTCAAAATAGCTATCATAAAAAAGCTCGACAAATTAGAAAGGAACTCAGAAAAACAATTCAATGGATTCAGAAATTTCTTCACAAAAGAGATTGAAACCATTAAAAAACTCAGTCAGAAATATTGGAAATGAAAAACACAATGGACAAGATAAAGGAAAACCTACAATCTTTAAAGAGCAGAACTGACAATATGGAGGAAAGAATTAGCATTATTGGGGACAGCCATGCAGAAACGCTCCAGACAGAGGAGGAGAGAGAACTAAGACTAAAAAGAAATGAAGAAATTCTTTGAGAAATAGACTCTATTAGGAAAAGTAACATAAGGATAATAGGTATTCCAGAAGGAGAAGAAAGGGGAAAATGAGCAGAGTTTGTCCAAAGAAATAATAGCTGAGAACATCCCAAACCTGGGGAAAGAGTTGGAAATAATGAATAATAATGAATGAGGTCAATAGATCACCTAAATATATAAACAGGAAAAGACCAACTTCATGGCATATAGTAGCAAAGCTCACAAAAGGCAACGACAAAGAAAAAACATTAAGGGCAGCTAAACGAAAAAACAAAATAACATACAAAGGAAACCCCATCAGGCTCTCAGCTGATTTCTCAACAGAAACTCTATAGCCTAGGAGAGACTGGAATGACATATTCAAAATCCTGAAAGACAAAAACCTTCAGCCAAGAATATTTTATCCAGCAAAAATATCCTTCAAATATGAAGGAGAAATAATAACTCTCCCTGATAAACAAAAGCTAAGGGAGTTCATCACCACAATACCCCCACTACAAGAAATACTAAAGAAGGCCCTTAGTCCTGAAAAAAAAGAGAGAGAGAAAGGGGACATGAAGTTTTCAGCAGGGAGAAAAACAAGGAGACTAAACCAGAAAAACTGCAGTTGGAAAACACCAAAAATGAATATAAACTCAGCACTTTAAACACACAATCACAACAAAAAAATGGAATGAGTAGTGACAACAACAAATTAGAAGGGGAAGAGGAAAGGGATTGAATCGACTTAGTCTAAGGAAACAAAAGGCATCAGAAAGGGACTATCTCATCCATGAGATTTTTTATAGAAACCTCATGGTAACCACTAAACAAGTAACCAGAATAGAACTACATATGACAAATAAAGAGAAAACTAACAGAATCATCATGCAGAACTACCAAACTGAATTGGCAGTCTGAAACACATGGGACAGGAAACGAAGGAAATGCAAGAGAACCAGAAAACAATTGATAAAATAGCAACAATAAACTCTCATATTTCAATAATCACTCTAGATGTAAATGGATTGAATTCTCCAATCAAAAGACACAGAGTGGCGGAATGGATTAAAAACCAACTTCCAACAATCTGCTGCCTCCAGGAACCACATCTCAGCTCTAAAGACAAACGCAGACTCAAAGCAAAAGGGTGGAAGACAAACAATACTCCAAGCTAATGGCAAACAAAAGAAAGCAGGAGTTGCCATGCTTATATCAGACAAAGTAGACTTCAAGATAAAGAAGGCAATAAGAGACAAAGAGGGGCAAAATAAAATGATAAAAGGGACACTTCACCAAGAAGACATATCACTTATAAATATATATGCACCCAACACAGGAGCACCAAAGTACATAAAACAACTATTAAAAAATCTAAAAGGAGATATTAACAACAACACAATAATAGTGAGGGATCTCAACACCCCACTTACATCAATAATGGATATAATAGATCATTACATGGATACATCATCCAGACAAAAAGTCAATAAGGAAATAGTGGACTTAAATGAAAAACTAGAGGAGATGCACTTAAGAGATATATACAGAGCACTCCACCCAAAAAACAGCAGATTACACATTCTTCTCAAGTGCACATGGAACATTCTCAAAGATAGACCATATACTAGGAAACAAGACAAACCTCTATAAATTTAAGAAGATTGAAATCATAACAAGCATCTTTTTTGATCATAATGTTATGAAAATAGAAATCAACTACAAGAAAAAAACTGGGAAAGGGACAAAGATATGGAGACTAAACAACATGCTACTGAACAACCAATGGATTGTTGATGAAATTAAAAGAGAAGTCAAAAACTATCTGGAGACAAATGAAAATGAAAATACACCATACCAACTCATATGGGATGTGGCAAAAGTGGTCCTGAGAGAGAAATTCATAGCAATACAAGCCCACCTTAACAAACAAGAAAAATCCCAAATAACCTTAAACTACACCTAAGGGAATTAGAAAAAGAAGAACAAACAAAGCCCCGAATCAGCAGAAGGAGGCAAATAATGAAAATCAGAGCAGAAATAAATGAAATAGAAACCAAAAAAACAGTAGAAAGGATCAATGAAACAAAGAGCTGGTTCTTTGAGAACATAAACAAAATTGACAACCCCTTAGCCAGGCTCACTAAGAAAAAAAAGGGAGAAGACTCAAATAAATAAAATTAGAAATGAAAGAGGAGAAATTACAACAGATACCACAGAAATACAAAGGATTATTAGAGAATACTATGAAAAACTATATGCCAACAAATTGGACAACCTAGAGAAAATGGGTAAATTCTTGGATGCATACCACCTCCCAAAACAATCAAAAAGAAATAGAGAATCTGAATAGACCAATCAAAGGAAATAGATTGAAACAGTACTCAAAAACCTCCCCAAAAATAGAAGTCCAGGACCAGATGGCTTCCCTGGAGAATTTTACCAAACATTCAAAGAAGATTTAGCACCTATCCTTCTCAAACTATTCCAAAAAATAGAGGAAGATGGCAATACGTCCTAACATATTCTATGAGGTCAACATGACCCTGATACCAAAGCCAGACAAGGACAGCACAAAGAAGGAAAACTACAGGCCAATATCACTGGTGAACATAGATGCAAAAATCCTCAACAAAATATTGGCAAACCAAATACAGCAATACATCAAAAAGATCATACACCATGATCAAGTGGGATTTATACCAGGGACACAGGGATGGTTCAACATCCGCAAATCAATCAACGTAATACACCACATAAACAAAATGAATAGAAACCATATGATCATCTCAATCGATGCAGAGCAGGCATTCGACGAGATCCAACATCCATTTATGATAAAAACTCTCAACAAAATGGGTATAGAAGGAAAGTACCTCAACATAATAAGGGCCATATGTGACAAACCTACAGCTAACATTCTAATAAATGGGGAAAAACTGAAAGCCATTTCTTTGAGGACAGGAACAAGACAAGGGTGCCCACTCTCGCCGCTCTTATTCAACATAGTACTGGAAGTTCTGGCCAGAGCAATTAGGCAAGAAAAAGGAATAAAAGGACATCAAATAGGTAACGAAGAAGTGAAACTCTCACTATTTGCAGACGACATGATCTTATACATAGAAAACCCAAAAAATTCCATTGGAAAACTACTAGAAATAATCAACCACTACAGCAGAGTGGCAGGGTATAAAATCAACTTACAAAAATCAGTTGCATTTCTATACGCTAATGATGAACCAAGAGAAAGAGAATTCAAAAAGACAATCCCATTTACAACTGCAACAAAAAGAATCAAATATCTGGGAATAAATTTAACCAAGGAGGTGAAAGACCTACACAATGAAAACTATAAGACACTATTGAAAGAAATCGAGGAAGACATAAAGAAATGGAAAAATATTCCATGCACATGGATTGTAAGAATAAACATAGTTAAAATGTCCATACTGCCTAAAGCAATCTATAGATTCAATGCAATCCCAATCAGAATCCCAATGTCATTCTTCACGGTAATAGAACAAAAACTACTGAAATTCGTATGGGGCAACAAAAGACCCCGAATAGCTAAAGCAACCCTGAAAAAAAAGAACAAAGCTGGAGGCATCACAATCCCTGATTTCAAAATATTCTATAGAGCCATAGTAATCAAAACAGCATGGCACTGGTACAAAAATAGACACACAGATCAATGGAACAGAATTGAAAGCCCAGAAATAAAACCACACACCTATGGACAGCTCATCTTTGACAAAGGAACAACGAACATACAATGGAGAGAGGGAAGGCTCTTCAATAAATGGTGCTGGAAAATTGGACAGCCACATGCAAAAGAATGAACGTAGACCATCTTCTACCGCTATACACAAAAATCAATTCAAAATGGATTAAAGACCTGAAACTATAAAACTCCTGGAAGAAAATATAAGCAGTACACTAATTGACATTAGTCATAAAGGGATCCTTTCAGATTCCATGACTATTCGGACAAGGGAAACAAAAGAAAAAAATAAATGAGTGGGACTTCATCAGCCTACAGAGCTTCTACAAGGCAAATGAAACCAGGATCAAAATTATTAGACAACCCACCAGCTGGGAGAAAATATTCGCAAATCATTTATCTGACAAGGGATTAATCTCCGTAATATATAAAGAACTCACACAACTGAGCAACGAAAAAACAAACAACCCAATCAAAAAATGGGCAGAGAATATGAACAGACATTTTTCCAAGGAAGATATACAGAAGGCCATTAGACACATGAAAAGATGTTCAACATCACTAATCATCAGGGAAACGCAAATCAAAACTATGTTAAGATTTCACCTTACACCAGTTAGAATGGCTATAATCACCAAGACAAAAAACAACAAATGTTGGAGAGATTGTGGAGAAACGGGAACCCTCATTCACTGCTGGTGGGAATGCAAACTGGTGCAGCCTCTATGGAAAACAGTATGCAGATGCCTCAAAAAATTAAAAATAGAAATACCGTATGATCCAGCAATCCCACTCTTGGGCATCTACCCAACGGACATGAAATCAACCATCACAAGAGGCCTATGCACCCCTATGTTCATTGCAGCATTATTCACTATAGCCAAGAAGTGGAAGCAATCCAAGTGCCCCTTGACAGATAATTGGATAAAGAAGATGTGATATATATATATATATATACAATGGAATACTATTCAGCCACAAGAAAAGACACAATTGTCCCATTTGCAACAACATGGATGGACCTAGAGGATATTAAGTGAAATAAGCCAGAGAGAGAAGGACAGACACTGCATGATTTCACTCATATGTGGAATAAAAACAAACACATGGACAGAGAGACCTGGTTGGTGGTTACCAGGGGGAAGAGGGGTCAGGGTGGGCACAAGGGGTGAAGGGACCCATTCATATGGTGATGGACAAATAATAATGTACAACTAAAACCCCACAATGTTATAACCTGTTTAGACATCAATAAAAATTAAAATTAAAAATAAGGGTGGGAGCCGGGAAAGGCACCAATTCTAGTTGTGACAATCATCACTAAATAAATCTACCTCCACTCTTGGCAGCTTCACTAACTACATCATCAGGAGATGTTGACACTTAGAGAGGGATCAGACAGACTCCTAATGAAGAAGCTGACCCCACTCATCTTATGGGAGAAGTACGACTCCTGTTCAGCAAGATGCCACAGAGATGACCTCTCACACCCAACTTAGCTGACCAGAGCCCAGATGTCATGACCTCAAAGACCAGTTCCTTTCTGGCAAGGAAGTGGTAAAAGCATCAAGTGCATAAAGAAACCTGTGGTCTCAATTCCGTGACAGAAACCTTTTCCCTATCTGCAATTTGTCCTCTTGTGCAACTCAGAAAATTTGGAAGGGAACCTCAGCTTCCACTGGGGTGACCGGCACATATTTTTACTGTCTTTCTACCAAGAACTCAAAGCATGAGACAGATCTAACACATGTTAGTGAGTCCTGACTGAACCCCGGGATCAAGTACAGTGAATATGGCATTCATTCACTCATTTACTCACTCCACCACCCATCTCAGAAAGGCCTGCAACTGCAAAGGTCAGCGTCCCACAGAATACACTCATACTGTGGTGGACTGTAAAAACCTTCACTAACAGTGATTTAGTTACAAAATCTGTTTTAAGCAATAATTTTTTCCAACCCTGTGGTAGACAAAAGAATGCCTCTTTCTCCTCTCAAAGATGTCTACAATCTAATCTTTGGAACTTGTGGATATGTCACCTCACATGGCAAAAGGACTCTGTAGATGTGATTAAGTTAATAATCTTGAGATGAGGAGATTATCCTGGCTAATTTAGGTGAGCCTAATGTAATGACAAGGGCCTTTCTAAGTGACAGAAAAATACAGAAGTGTGAGAGAAATTTGAAGATACTATACTGCTGGCTTTGAAGATGGAAGAAGGGGCCACCAGTCAAGGAATGGGGGCAGTGTCTAGAAGCTGGAAAAGCAAGGAAACAGATTCTCCACTAGAGCCTCCAGAAGGAATGCAGCACTGCAGCCCTGCTGAAACCCTGATGTTAGTGAGAGCAAGTTACGACTTCCAACCTCCAGAACTGTAAGATAATAAATTTGTGTTGTTTTAAGCCATTAAGTTTGTGGTAATTTGTTACAGCAGTTACACGAAACTAATACAGACCTCATAACGAGTTCTGTTCTCATAGCACAATATCCTCACTCCCCCCTTCTCCCAAAGGCTCACATCTACTGGATGTGCCCCATTCCCTCAACTCACTTCCATGCGACTTCCAATATTTTTTACCACCATGCTATCTTCATTTCCCAACCCATCAACACCTTTCACACATTCCAGCAATGACCCTAAATCAGCCTTCTTAACAATAACCTCTTAGAACTCTTACTCCTGACATACTGCCATGCCCACAGCACCAATCCCAACTCTAGTAGCCACCTTCCCATTCCTCTGTCCCCATGCCACCAAGAGGCAAGCCAAGAAACTTGGCTGTATCCATAGGACTAATTAGAAATGCTCACTCTACACCTCAACCATGGATGCTCTGTGATGCACAGATACATGGCTTCCCAGGAGACCTTCCCATAACAGCTCTCTCAGACCTTTGCCATTACTTCAAGTTCAGATCCTTTCCAACTCACCTCCATGGCTTACTTTAACAAAACAGTCCAGAACATCCCATCAGTGTTGCCCCAACCTCTTTCAAACCCTCTTCCTCTTTCTTGAGGCTGATCTCTGTATTCAAGCTCCAGATCCTATCCCCCCGCCCCTGCCAAAATCTTCTGGACCAAGCAGGCCCTCTAGGAACTTAAGGCCTAAAGGGTTCACAGACAACAAACAGGCAATTAAAATACCTGAGCTAGGAGCTCCTGGAAGTGGCTTGCCCAAATCCAGCACCTAACTCATACTTGAGGGGACAATTAGCATAGTCTTCCTAGACATCACCCAAGTGTCTTCAACTATGGTGGGAGTTGAAATGGCAAAGTCAGAGGGAGGGGGGAAACAGGCAGAAAAAGTGTGGTGTCTTCAGCCACCCACAGCAAGCAGTTGAGTCTGGCTGGGCTGACTGAAGACTCATCTCATCAGAAGCACTGTGCATCTGTTAAAAATTACACTGCCTAGGGCCCATGTCCAGAGATTTGGATGCACTTGGTCTGCACTCTGGCCCAGGTGCAAGTAATTGTAAAAAGCTCCCCAGGCCATTCTAATGAGTAGCCAGGGCTAAGATAGGCAGGTAAGTCCCTGGGGGTACCAAACACTTTCCAAGAAAAACTCAATTTCTAGATCGTCGACTTCC
Organism: Tapirus indicus; assembly: GCA_031878705.1. Classification (NCBI taxonomy): domain Eukaryota; kingdom Metazoa; phylum Chordata; class Mammalia; order Perissodactyla; family Tapiridae; genus Tapirus; species Tapirus indicus. The sequence continues at coordinate 63,273,687 of CM062917.1, read as the reverse complement.
ATGGGTCCTCTTTCCTAAAACTGACCTGCCTGAGAACACAGGCCCTGGGCAAGATGTTGGTCAAGTGGCCATGCTAGTTCCCCTTTCACAATCATCCTTCTCCCCCTTTACAAAGCAAGGAACACCTCCCACCCATTCCTAATCTTACTAGGATGTGCTGGTCTAGAACTGAAAACTGTCCAGGGTACAAATCTAAGACCACTGTAAATACTTGTATCAACATGGTTAAAGAGAAATTATTCTGCCACTTGCTGAACTGGTAAAGATTTTATTCATGACTATTGCAACAGGGGAGAGACAGATTGAGCTCAACTCCAAATACAAGGACAAGCAGGGATTTGCAGCTAAGGAGCAGAATGAAGGGGTCAGTGAATTGAAAATTACTAAGAAGAAACATCAAGGGTAGGGGCATTCTTAAACTGATTTAACAGAATTCTTGTTGAAGGTGGGTCAAAGTGATTGGATATCAAGGATAGAGGGATGACTTAGCAAGATTCTTGCTAAACTTGGCTCAGTGTAGATGGACACGAAAGGCCAAGGTAGAGGCCTAGTCAAGAAGACAGCTCAGAGGAACCTAACTAAAGTTTGGTCAAGGAGACAGTCTTTGTTAGCACATATCTTATATCTTAGCTGGTCTCAAATTCTATTTTTAATTAAACTGAAAGATGACCTAATTATATATTACTATAAGGTTTGGACATATTACTCAAAAGTTGTTCAATATGAAACTTCTTCCATCTTCCATTGATACATGATCTAATTTAAAAAAATCCTCATCTATCCCACTCAGAAATTTATTTCCAGTAAACTTTTCTGTTACGTTTAATATTCAGTCTGTAATATATTTACACTGTTTCAATCAAAAGTATAATAATAACTATAACGGTAACTCTATTAGTCAATTTCTAATCTCTTAAAGGTTTATCTGAGGAAATGTTTTAAAAATTAATTCAGATATATTTTTGTTACAAAAAAGAGAGATCAAAACAGACGTTTAAGCATATATATTTCATTACAATAAATTTCTGTGGGGAAGGGAGAATTAAAGTAGAAATCCAAAGACAAATGGGGATGCTATTAAATTTCCAACTGTTAGAGATGAGTTCTTTGCGCTTTTTTTTTTTTTTGGTGAGGAATATTTGCCCTGAGCTAACATCCATTGCCAATCTTCTTTTTTGCTTGAGGAAGATTGTCCCTGGGCTAACATCTGTGCCAGACCTCCTCTATTTTGTGTGTGGGATGCCGCTACAGCATGGCTTGATGAGCAGTATGTAGGTCCACACTGAGGATCCGAACCCGCAAATCCTGGGCTACCAAAGTGAAGTGAGTCCACAAACAACCATTACGCCACCAGGCCAGCCCCTTGTTTGCGTATTTTTAAAAGAAATATAATCAGCATCAAATTGCTAGCGGTATTTAGATTCTAATGAATACAGTAAAAGCGCGATGTTATAGTTTAATTTTAAATAGTCAATTTTCACAATACACAAGCGATCAAATCCATTGATCTCATTGGATCAAATTCATTGATCATTTAAAATCTACAATAAAAAAATTACATGTCAACTTAAAACTATGTGAGGGAGTGTATAGTTTTTGACAATTCCTTAAGAGGCTATACAAACAAAAATTTTGACAATCTCTGAGCTAGAGAAAAGTGGTTAGGAGGAAAGTGACAAGAAATAAGTAAAAAAGAACAAAGGAAAAAAAGCAGGATTCCTAAAAGGACTCTAAAGCATGCTGAATTGCTTGGAATTTATCTTGAGATCCACAGAGAGCAGCTGAGGCTGTAGAGATTTTATCTGGGAAGAGATCCTGCAGCAGCAGCAGCATGGGAAAGATGCCCTTAGGCTGCAGGGACTTTGCTTCACACAAGACACACCCCTTCCATCTTCCGCTTCTTTTCTATCCAACTCATTTACAGAAGGGAGGACCAGAAACTACAAACTTCCACAAACGGATATACACACACACAAACACACACACACACTCCCACACTCCTCCCCCCCATAAGTTTAGGATCCATCCCCACTCTCTCCATGAAACCATATTTTGACTGTTTTCACAATACTGACACAAATCACAAAACACCAAAAGACTGCAGCCAGCTAAAAAGCTAAAAAAGCATTTCACTTATCTTTACTCCCAGTTACATAGATAAAAGCCAAGATGTTACCTGTGTGGCTGCTGCCTTCTGCTCAACCATCCAAACAGCATGCAAGGGGGAGAGAAGGCTAGTTTGGACTCTTTTATTGTTTTACCCAGGTCAAAAAATTAAGACCCAAAGATAACAGTAATCACAATCTTCCTTTCCCGTGTTTTGGACACTAATAGCCAAATTTCTTCTCAATCCAGTCACAGATACACTAAAAAGGCAAGGAAATATAATTTTTAAACAAAAGGATATTTTGGAGCCCTCCCTCTTTGCAGATGTGTAGCCTCCATTTTGGCAGGGAACCTGGGCACAGGAATCTTACTTAGAAACAACTGACAATGTTCACAATCTGTTGATTCAACTTGTGTGAGGGTTAAGTTTCAAATGGGGGATTTTCCTAGGGCCTCCCTCAACACTAAGGCATTTTTCTCTTTTTACATTTTTCTCTTTTTGAGTCAATGTGAGCTTAAGTAATTCACTTCAAAGATTCTTAGTCAATACATAAATAGCTGAGATTCTACAACACATGGTCATGTCACCATCTGCTATGGTCTGAAGGTCTGTGTCCCCTCAAAATTCATGTCAAAATCCTAATTCCTAATGTGATGGTATTAAGAGGTGGGGCCTTTAGGAGGTGATTAGATCACAAGGGTGGAGCCCTCATGAATGGGATTAGTGCTCTTATAAAAGAGATCCCACAGAGACACCCTGTCCCTTCCACCATGTGAGGACACAGCCAAAAGGTGCTGGCTAGGAACCAGGAAGAGGGCCCTCACCAGACCATGCTGATGCCTTGATCTTGGACTTCCAGCCTCCGGAACTGTGAGAAATATATTTCTATTGTTTATAAGCTACCCAGAAGGTGGTATTTTGTTATATCAGCCCAAACAGACTAAGACACCATTCAAAGGTGAAACTTTACCATCCAGTTATGCCCCATGCTTCAAAAACACAATTGATCAATTTCAAGCCTGATTTATAAGATACCACCTCTTTGTTCTGGTTTGAGGAAGTTGTTCTCTTGTCAAGAGCTTTGAAGTATGCAGTTGTGCTTCCTGAAATAATCTATATTTATATTCATTGCCTTTCTGTCTTCTCTGACCACTTGACTCAACCCCAACAAGCGAAGGTCACTGCTTCCTAATCAACAAATACAATGGCCTTGCATAAGGCTGCTTCTCAACTGCTCTGCAGCATGAGTGCAAATAACTCCCAAATTTAGATATCTTGCTCCTTGAGTTCTAGACTCTCATTTCTCAGATCTCTCCTCACCAAGGGCAGATGATCAAACACTTCAAAACACTTCACATCTAAAGCTGAATTTTAACTTTTTGAAATTAAGGACATCACTGTTCTCCAAGTAAAAATCTCAATCATCTATCTCAACCCAGATTAAGTCTACACCTTTGACTCAGCTCTGTTCAACATTTTTACTAATCAGTTGGATAAACCTAACAATGGTATGATAATCAAATCTGCATATGGCACAAAACCATAAAGGATACTGGATTTAAAAAAATAGTATTGAGACGGATGTTGACAGGCTTAACAAGATGAGATGAAAGAAGTAATGTGAAATATAATTAGAACTGACAGCTAGTTCTCAATTTAGGTTTTAAAAATTATAGTAAACAGTTCTACAACTGTTGTGAGGATTTGTGCTGCAGCACATGGTAAAAAGATTCAAGTGTTACTGCAGACTCAGTGTGAATCTCTTGGCTTATCTACACAATGAAAAGGTCCAAACAAGGGTTGTGATAGTGCCAGTGAGACCACACCTATAGAACAGAGTGTCCTCACTGTTCAAATCTCAATGGGGAAGAGATGGGAGACAAGCCAAAGACTTCATGACAAAATGTACTAACCAACTAACTCATTCCTTCTAAAATAGTGCACCAACACCCCAGCCCACTTAACATTAGCAGCTCCATAATTAATCTCTGATGAAAGGATCATACGAGAGTACAATACAAACACCACATAAATGGACAGCAAAATGACGTTGCAGATCTCACAAAGATGCAGTAGCTCATGAAGTCTATGAAAGAGACAAAAGAATCTGGCAGTTAAGCCATTAATAATGACTCAATAGATGCCCAAAGGAGAATGATATGAATAAAAAACACCAAGAGAAGCCAGAGGTGGGAAGTAGCGGTGGGAGTTTGATTACTAGAGCAAATAATTCTGGGGAAAAAAAGAAAAAAACCTTCCTATGATCATGCCACTAGTTTCAAGTGAAGACTATTCTCTTCTGTATCATAGATTTTTGTGAGAAAAATTAAAATCTCCCTGCCCCCAAAATTGACTCATAATTCTAAACATGAGTACTTAGGCTAAAATTATCTTTATAATTTTGGCTTTGTTTTTTCAAAATAAAGTCTCAAACTTTTTTCCACTATCAACTATGAAACTTTGATCCTTGTTTTAACTGGATTCACTTTGAGTGGCCTTTTTCTAGGACCAATTATTTCCAGACAATTATTTCCTTAGCACTGTCTAGTTGGGCAGAGTTCTCAAAGGGCAGCTGTAAGGATAGTGAGATCACTCAAAACCACATCTTGGGAGAAATGATGGAAGGAAATGAAGCCTGAAGAAGAAAGCAGTGGGGACCATAATAGCTGTGCTCAAATACTATGTGGGAGATTGGAATTGGCCACCTCAAAATATGTCTGTCTATCTTATTTTCTCTGAAGGAGGCTTTGACACACACCCCCCCCAACTGTCTAAAGGGATTTGGGGTGGAAGACCTGTCCTTGGGACAGGCCATCACCTTGGGTAACTCTGGGTATAGACAGACTGGAATGGCCCTTGCTAAACCCATTCTTATCAAAGTTCTGTCTACCAAACATTTACATTGGTAAGGGAAATCTCCATTTGTAAATATGTCTCCCTCACTATACCAGGAAGAAGGGGGGATGACCTCATCTCTAGAAACTCATCAATGCAGAAGGCAAGGCTGCATAATAAACTTACTGTGCTTTTCTGGTAATCTCCCATAACTGACCCACCCCCAACATCCTCCATTGTCTTTCTATCTAAGAGGAGAATCTCCACCATTTTGTTGAGAAATGCAGTTTCCCTGGTCTTTCCCATGTATACATGTTCATCAAGCTTTGTTTGATTTTCTCCTGCTATTCAGTCTCATGTCAATTTACTTTGTAGCCCAGCCAGAAGGGACCCAGAGTGGGAAGAGGATAGTCTTCCTCCCCTTCAACTGAGGGGCTGTTATTGTGATTTTATTTCCTCTTAAAAGCCCAAGAGTACAGAACTAGGACCAGGTGAATGAATGAAACAATGAAGACATTTCTAAACAGAAAACTTTAATAACTGAAGTTGTCCAAAAAGTTGATGCTTTGTTTTGAGAGCAAGTGAGTGTCCATCACCAGAGGTGTTCAAACAAAGAAGAGCTCTGAGTTCTTACACAGGTGCTCCCTTTGGCGTCCACAGCTAAAGAATTACCTAACGCTCTCCCAATGTAGACCTACTCAGGGTCATTACCCATGGATCTATTTACTCATTCAAATAGTTACTGAATTGGTCACAGCAAGGGGGATGGGAGGGAAATTGAGCTGAAATTTTATATAGGGTTGTCAAGATAGGCTTCGTTGACAGGGTGACATTTAAGAGGTCTCATCAAGAAGAGATGATAAACGTGAGTTTTAGGAAAATTATTTGCCATCCCATGGCTAGATAATCAAGTGGCCACTAGCCTAAGCCATGTACTTTTAGAATCACTTCCCCCTAGTCGGTCTTTTGAGTTGTGCACAAGCCAAAAGAAAGCAAGGGACAATTAGAGCCCCAAGTCTGGGCCCAAGGCCTGGGCCCTCCTCACACACCTGGAGCCAGGTTTTCCCCACTTCATAGCCAAGTCCTTGCCACCTGGTTCACCTCTCACTGTCACCTCTCCAGCATCAGCATCCAGCCTCCCATGGAGCTTCCAGAGATTAAAATCTCCTTACAGTCGTCGTCTTCATTCAAACCACATGTTGCTCAGATTCTAAAAACTCTAAAGAGTGGGAGGGTTGAAAAGGTTTATTTCAGAAAATTGGCACCCAGCGGCTGCAACATTCATTGGAATTCCAGGGCACAATAAACACTTGACAGGAGACAAAAAACACTCTTAAACACAACTTGTTCTAATTTCAAGACTCCTGGGCATCAAAATACACAGCACTTTATACAACTATTCAGTAATCCTCTTGTTTTTTCCTAGTTTTAAAAGATAATGTTCGCTTTCCAACTCTAAGAGAAAACTGCTCTTTTCCTAGCCCAAGAAGGACTGTTCTTTTGCCAGAACAACTTTGAAACACAGGGCAGCCTCGCTTAAAGGTTTCCAGCTTTTGGTTCCAGGGAAGGGTCAGAAAGATACCGATGCCGGTCCCTTCAATAAAATAACCTAGTGCAGAGTTCATTCTCCTGGTAAACAGATGCAGCAGAATCCCCAGCACTTGCAAGGGGAACTTTACACTAAATAGTATACAGTCATGCAACACCTCATGACAGGGATATGTTCTGAGAAATGTGTCCATAGGCAATTTCGTCGTTGTGTGAACATCATTGAGTGCACTTAGCCAAACTGAGATGGTATAGCCCACCACACACCTAGGCTATATGCTACTAATCTTATGAGACCACTGTCATATATGCAGTCCATCATTGGCCAAAATGTCTTTATGCGGTACATGACTGCACTACACATTTCTGGGCTCATTTCAGTAAGGACAGAGCCCTTAGAACAAATACTACTAATTATATTACAAAAAGGTCAATAACCTAACCTCTAGAAAGAGACTGTGGTGACAGTAACTAGAAAATAATGCCCCAGAGTTGAAAGCCCATGGGAGGCACATATGCTCAGGGCCTAGTTACTCCCCAGGTTCAACTAGAGCACAATCACACTCACACTTAACAGTGTAACTGTGCACAAGTTCTTTAACATCTCCTATTTGAAATAAAAACGGGGATAAAAGTAACTGCTAAAGGATTGAGTTAATATTTGTAAAGTGCTTAGAACAATGCCTGACGCTATAAGTGTTTACTAAATAAAAAACAAATGTGCAGTCTTTATATCTAAAACGTAAGGAAATTTCTATAAAGGAATGGTGAGGCTGGGAAGGAAAGCCCTTCCCAGAACAGCTTTTAGATTCCCTCCCTACTCAAGGACTCCTCACTAGCATGAACCCCTGCGTGATCCTGGGTGGTGGTGGCTAGAAGCAGGGCGCTGAGGGCCAGAATGGAATAACCATGGTCACAACGGCCCCCTTCTTCCATGTGGGTTATGATCCACTATGCTACGATTACAATGAAACCAGCTCAACCAGAACAAAGAAACAAAGACAAATATCCCAGATTGCAGCTGGCTGTCAGAAGCCATCAACTATCTCCCTCAATTGTTTTATGCCCTTAACATGAAGAGAACCCTTTGCCTCCTCACATACTCGGCAACTGTAATTGCACATTTATGTATGTGATTCAGGGCTTCAAAAGCATTAAAAAATGTTCTGATAACAAGCAATTTTAGAGGAAATTCTGAGCAACCAATTTAAGATGAAAACATCTCAGTATGTATCTCATGTATAAAATTCCATGTTACGAATTATAAAGAAATCTTAATTCCTCAGAGAGACACTTCACCACAGATAAAACAGGTGCTTAGGATAATCATCATGTAAAAGTGGGCTACACCACACCATCTTTTAGAAAACAAAAAATTACCCATCATCAAGCTATTCGACTTTGTGAAAGCATCAGCTTAGTCATCTCCGTTTTAGTGCTGCCACAGTTTTGCCTTTAAGATGCCTTTAAGATGTTTCAACTTTTCAGACATGATCTGAACTATTAAGATAATAAATTCCTATGCAACAAAACAGCTCTCTGGGAAAGAACTGAGTCCCCGAGGCAAATGAGGCTACATTCAGAGCACACCACCACACAGACTAAATTAAAGACCTGGGAGAGGTGGAACCAATGGATGCTAGATAATTTCATCAGGCGCTGATTTAAAAGGGGGCAGAGGCATCTCAAGTGTAGGTACAGATGCATTTGTTTTTATATAAATAATGCTCTCAGATCCACTTCTCTGTTCTGTCTGGTGAGTCACCAAGGCGATGTGATTTGTAAGATCTTAAAATTCTGAACAAATGGAAAGAATGCAAGCGGGGAGGCACTCCACAAAAACATTAAATACTAAGCCAGGGGGTATTAACAACAAAAACAGGCAGTCTTTGCTATGGCGGAGCCTGGCACAAGAAACTTTTCCATTGACCTTCCTTTCAAGAGAGCTCAGACGCTCCCTCCCAACATTTTGTAACAATTATTTTCTAATAAGTGAAGAAAACCAAGTAGTCATTTCCAGCACAAAAAGCCAAATACTTTTGGCTTTACAACCTTCTAAAATAGAAAAGACACAGATGTAAGTTACTCATTACCCATTTACTTTGACTTCATTAATTTGATGCAAGTTTCCTCCAAAATAATGAAACTGAGCAGGGAGTTGAACAAACCCTAATTCAGACTCTACACCCCAGAATCCCACTAGTTCACATTTTAAACAGCCCGCTTTAGCCAGAAGGGAGTGCCCCCCCCCATCAGAGGGTGCAACTTTGGAGCCAGGGGCGGCCCGGGTCCCCACGCGGGTTGCAGTCACCAGGGGCTTCCACATTCAGTCGCTTCAACGAGCTCCCTCTCTGGGCTCCAGCAACTCACGCCCACCACCCAAGCTCTCCGTGGAATTTTTCTCTCCCATCTAAGGACTTCGCGCTTCATTTTCACAAGCTTCCTCCTGCTCATATCTGCTATTTCCCTGGCATTCCCCCGACATTTTCCCACAACTACATCTCCCAGCACCGGCACCTCCATCCTCCAGCGGCCCACCCACTCCAATCTCAAACCGCTCGCCGCGCCGGCCTCTCTGCGCCTGCGCCATTCCCTGGCGCACCGCCCCCCCCCCCTTACCCCCGACCCAATCCTGGGCCCTTCTCAGGGGAGAGGGGAAAAGGGGAAGTACAGCTCATAAGGGTCACTCCTGAGTCCTCCAAACCGGCGCGAGAAGCGAGAGAAATAAGCAACCCCCTCCCCAGGTGTGCGGGGGGTGTATGAGGAGGGAGGCGGGGTTGGGTGAGGGTAGAAGTGGAGGACAGAGAGGAGTGGGGGAGGCGCCCGGGGGAGCCTCCCCTGTCAACAGGGTCCCTACGCCTTCCAGCACCGGGACTGATGCAGGTCCTTGAAGATGTGGCTGTCGGCCGCGCGACCTTTCGTGTTCTCTCAGATGGTCTTCCGGGGGCGTCTAGGTAATGCGGCCCGCTCAGCCCCCTGCATTGTTCGCGCTCCGCGAGTGCATCCGGGAGGCGAGCTGGGCGGCGCGGCCCCCGCCACCGGCCCCTACCTCCACCAGCAGCCCGAGCAGCAGCGCCGCCACCCTCCCGGGCAGGCAGCTCATGGCTCCGCGTCCTCTCTGGGCGCGCCCGCCTCTTAGGTCGCAGGCGCGGGTCAGCGGCACGTCGGCCGCGCGGTGGGCAAAAGGGCGGGCGGTCTCCAGCCTGCGGCGGACGAACGCTGGGAGCCCGGCGGCGGCTGGGCGTGCCAGGAGCCAGGACGCGCCGCGCAGCCCTCGCCGCGCTCCGCCCCGCGCTCCCGACACGCCTCCGTGGGCGCGCGCCGGCAGGCACCGAAAGCCGCGCCCGACTGAGGACACAGCTGCTCAGCGCCGGGGTCTCCGAATCCGGAGTGCGCGCGCCAGGAGCCGGGAGAGGAGTCGCAGGGTCGGGCAGGGGGATGGGAGCTGCCAGATGTCTCCTCCTTGGGGGAGACCGTCCTGTCACCGTTGAATAGACCCAGGAAGGTTTTTAAGAAGCATAGTCTCCCCTGGATGAGGCTTGTTCCAGAGCGAGGTGGCTGTCGATGAACCCATTGCTCCGTCTTATGTCCTGTGCCTCTCTGTTCTTCACTCTCTTTCCATTTCTACCAACCACGGGGGCGGTGCACCCTACCTACGTCTGACGGGAAGGACAGCCAACGGACGAGGAAGGTAGACTAGGAATGGAAGGCTCCCTGCAGGTCACCTCTAACTTAGATGTCGATGCTTTTTATGCCAATGATACCAAGTGGGCTCACCTTCTGGTGAGCTGAATAAGACTGCACACCAGTGGAAGTTGTGGACACCAGTGGTAGGCCATTTGCTGTTGTGAGACAACTTCCACTGGTGCCGAGTCATTTAAGTCACCAGGAGGTGAGCCCACTTGGTTCGGTATCAAATTGGTGACCCAGAGGGGACATACCCCTTCGTGGTGCCTGTGCTGCTGGCTTGATGTCGCTGTCCCGTCGGGAGACCCAGCAGCACACTGAGCGCTTTGCTCAGAGGATCTCTCAGTGGAGGTTAGTGGCGCCAGCCCCATGGCACAGTTATACGAATTATTTACTTAAGTTGTCTCATAAAGCCTGTCTATTGGGGCCTGGCTTCGGGGTTCGAGTCCACATGCGGAGGTAGCCTGGCTCAGGGGAGTGAGAGTCCCCTCTGTTGGGAAGGACTGCATAACCTGACCGCTCCGGGAGGGCCAATGCTCTGCTCTGGTGAAACGGGAGCAATCCCTGGTGACTAGTCAGGGTTAAACCCCTATCTGGAGATTGACTCTCGTCCAGAGTGCACTGAGGCTATCTAGGGGTCGAGTTCCCTCTGGAGATTGAATCTCATCTGGAGTGACAAGGGGGAGTGTTCAAGGCCCCCCTGAGGTCACTGAGTCTGTCCTTGTGTTGTGCCTGTGATCTGAGGAGGGGTCCCCTTGGATGGGGTTAAACCCTTCTGGAGTTGCTGAGCCAGTTTTTGGCTTTTTGTTTGTGTTTTGTCGAGGACGCTCAATGTAGCTTTTTTCAAGGACACTTAATGTTAGCAGTTTTGAGAAGGACACGCAACATTAGCGTTTAGATAAGGACGCTCAACGTTGGCATTGCATGCAAAGATGTTCGACATCAACCTTGTTCTGGACTCCAGTGTCTTCTGTCTCCTTGCCCTCCCTAGCAGTGGTCACTGGGTGAAGCCCAGCATCCACCCATTTTATTTTCCGTTTCAGGATTTAGTTACATGGCCTGGGTCTAGTTTTGGGCAATTAGAGTGCTAAACTTCCTATGAGCACAACCTTGTGGCATCTGTCACAGTAACTGTGGTACAGGTTGCTCCTGGGAGGTTGGAAATAGACCATAAAAAAACACACCAGAATATGGAGGCGAGCAAGCTCCATCCCAGAGGAAAGCCCATTAGGCTGCATCCTCCAGAATTGGAAGGCCTTTGGGTATTCCCCATTGTCCCAAGAGCAGATCTTTTTATGTAACACAGCCTGGCCACAATATTCACTGGAGGATGGGGAAAAATGGCCAGAAAGTGGGACCCTAAATGCTAATATCATACTACAATTAGATCTATTTTGCAACAGGACCAAGAAATGGGAAGAAATCCTGTATGTCCAGTGCTTCAAGGCACTATGTCTAAATGAAGGGTTAACAGTTGAATCTAAGACTTCAAAATTACTTCCCACATTACAAGATCTTTCTGACGAGGAGGACCTGCTCCTCCAAATCAGGAACCCTGGGACTAAGAAAAGCCCATTTTAGAGTCCACCTCGCTCAGCTGCTCCAGCTTTGGCCCCACCACTAGGCCAGCTGGTGAGCCCCAAGAGACCTCCACCTTATTCCTGTACCTCACCCCTGCTTAAGCTGGAGGCTGTAACAGGGCCAAACTCTTTACTGTTACCCCCATGAGCACTCCCTCTACTGGGAATTGGACTTCCCAACAACCAAAGACTCTTCGTCCTACTCTCCCAGATAGTACAACTAGATTAGGAACCACTTACAAACCTGGGATATATCCCTTAAGACAGGTGCCTGATGGTGAGGGGAGACTTATTAATGTGTACTTCGCCCTATCTACCTCTGATCTGTGTAATTGGGAGGCACACACTAAAGGACTGAGGGCTGACCCAGAGGAATTCATAAACTTGATAAAGGGAATCTTCTCCACTCATAATCCAACCTGGGCAGATATTCAAAGCCTGTTAACTACCATCCTCACGGCTGAGCAAAAGTCATCTGTTGTGTTAAAAGCTGGAGAATAAGCAGATAATGAATATGACCCGGGATCAGACATTCACAAGCCTAGTGAACAGGCTGTACCAGGGATTGACTTGGGTGGAATCACAACAATCCTGATGATAGAGAAAAGCTAGGACATTTTAGGGGTCTGCTTTTGAAAGCCATGAAAACAGTAAGCCAGGCACCCATTAACTGGTCTAAAGTGAGAGAGGTCCAACAAGGCCCTGAGGAAAACCCCTCCACTTTTTTTCAGAGGCTGCAGGACTGCCTCAGGGGATATTACAAATTGGGACCCGAGACCCATGGCAATATAGTGGTTCTTAATACCTATTTCATATCTCAAAGTGCTCCAGATATCTGTAGGAAGCTCCAAAAGTTGGCTATAGGTCCTGATACTAATTCTGGACAACTAGTAGAGCCTGCATTTAAGGTGTACAATCACCGGGATGAAGCCGAGGATGAAAAGGAAGACAAAAAGATGAAAAGGCAAGTGCCCTGTTAGCTGTGGCCCTCCAGTCTACTCAAGGTAACCCCAGGGAGAGAAAGAAGATGCCATGTGTGAGTGACCCTGGCCCCTACCGAGGGACCAGAAAGCCACCAACAACGCTGGGGGCTAACCAGTGCACATACTGCAAACAGTAAGGGCACAGGTGGCAGGACTGTCCAAACCATCCCCATAGAGGGAGGGATTAAATAAGAATGAGCTGTGGCAACTTCCCTTGCCTATGGAAGAGAAGTGATGGGGCCCTGGGGCTCCTCAGGTGGCTCTGGGCAACCAAATCCTCATCTCCCCTGAGGAGTCCCAGGGGAGGAATGCCCCACTGTGACATTAACAGTGGGAGGATAGCATGCTGAATTCTTGCTCGATACTGGAGCTACATTCTCGAAGTGTGACATAAAAGGAGTATCAGAAAAAAGAGAGACAAAAAGGTGTCTGGAGCCCTTGACCTGTGAAATAGGATCAAAATTGCTGAAGCGTTTTTTCTGTATGTATCAGAATGCCCTGTTCCACTTCTGGGGAGAGATATACTATCTAAGTTAGGGTCCTCAATAAGCTGGGGACAAGATAAAATAGAGATCCAAGTCCCCAAAAGTCAGGGAGTTGAGCTTATGGCCCTATTACAGGATACACCAGCACCTGAGAAGGAAGAGATTCCCCTAAACGTTTTAAGCTGAGTTAACTTGGAAGTATGAACACAAGGACAGGTTGGGTGAGCAGCCGGTGCCACACCAGTAAAAGAAAAATTGAAACAGATAGATAGGTGAAACAATACCTCTTGAAGGCAGAAGCCATAAAAGGAATCCTTCCTGTAATTAATAGTCTTTTAGAACAGGGATTGATCAGGCCATGTAGATCCCCTTGAAATACTCCCATTTTACCCATTAAAAAACCAGGAACAGGGGAATATAGATTTGTTCAGGACCTTAGGGCTGTCAACGAGGCTGTCCAAGACATACATCCTGCAGTGCCTAATCCATAAACTCTGCTAGTTAACCTCCCTGGGGACAGCAGGTTCTATATAGTCCTGGATTTAAAAGATGCTTTCTTCTGCATCCCATTGGATCCTGAGTCCCAGGAGATATTTGCCTTTGAATGGGAGGACTCCCACCAGAAGCAACAGTATTGCTGAACTGTCTTACCCCAAGGGTTTAAAATCTCCCCCACTATCTTTGGGGAAATCCTAGGCTGAGATTTGAGGGAACTAAAATTAAAACAGAGTACTGTGTTACAGTATGTGGATGGCATCCTAATAGCCAGCCATACTAAGGAGATCTCTGATAAAAACACTATAATTATTTTGAACTTTTTAGCTAGTAAGGGATATAAAGTGTCTAAAAGGAAGGCACAAATATCTGAAGACTGTAAGGTATTTGGGGTTCATCATTTCAAGAGAACAAGGCAGACTTCCCCAGGAGACGAAAATGGTAATATGCCAACTTGCTCCACCAAAAACTCATAGGCAGCTACCAGCATTCTTGGGGATGGCTGGGTTTTGCCACACTTAGATCCCTAACTTTGGATTAATTGCTAAGCCTCTTTATGATAAACTACAGGGCCCAGAAATGGACCCCTTTGAATGGGGGTAAGCTATGTGACCAAGCTTTCAATAAGCTTAAAAACTTGCTAATGGAAGTGCCTGCACTGGCCTTACCAGACTTGAGTAAAGAATTTGACCTATATGTTCATGACAGACAGGGAATAGCTGTGGGAGTGCTAACCCAAATGTCAGTACCCCTAAAAAGAGAGCTGGCCTATTTCTCAAAGCAGCTAGACACCATGGCGAAAGGGTGGCCCCCATGCTTGAGAACTATAGCTGCCACCTGCCTCTCAAGAAAGCAGAAAAACTGACTATGGGCCAAACTATTATGATGTACACCCCCCATCAAGTCTCTAGCCTACTAGAGACTAAAGGACATCTGTGGCTACCCCAGAATAGAATACTACGATATCAAGCTATGCTGCTAGGTTCCCCACAGATTTCCTTAAAGCCATGTCATACCTTAAACCCAGCTACCCTGCTCCCTGATTCCAATGGGCCTATTACCCATGCTTGCCCAGAAGTGATTGATCAGGTTTACTCTAGCTGCAGGGATCTCCAGAGCAAACCATTGCCTAATGCAGAGGAAGTATTGTTTGTAAGTGGAAGCAGCTTCATGATTAACAAAGAAGAGCAGGTTATGCAGTAGTGTCTCTGCATGCAACCATAGAGGCCAAGGGTCTGACACCAGGCACCTCAGTCCAAAAAGCAGAAATAATTGCATTAACCAGAGCTTTGGAATTGGGAAAAGAAAAATAATAACAATATACACAGATTCTAAATATGCTTTCTATGTAATTCACGCTCATGGAGCCATTTGGAAAGAAAGAGGACTCCTTAATAGCAGCAGAGGAGAAATTAAACATGGGTCAGAGATCCTTAAACTGCTGGAAGTGGTACAGGGCCCCAAGGAAGTAGCTGTAGTCCATTGTAGAGGCCATCAAAGTGGGGAATCAGAGGCCATAAAAGGTAATAACTTGGTAGTTGTAGCTGCAAAAAGCGCTGCTATATCGGGAGCACTTCTCCAATTGCCATTACTTCCCACTCTACCTTTCTATGAGTTTACACCAGTGTATTCCCCTGATGAAGTAAGAGAAGCCACAACACAGGGTTTCAGTGATCCCCAATAGCTAAGTGCTGGATGATAAACCCACGAGGGAACATCTGGGTCCCCAAACTGCTTGGGGGCTCCTTAAGAGTGCTCATAATTCTACCCATTATGGAAAAGAGACCTTATACCTATGGCTGATGAAGGTCATAAACACCCCAGATATAAAGGAATTTATTGATAAAATAACTGGAAAATGTGTTTATTGCCAGAAAAATAATGTACAAACCAGACCTCCTATACCTCCCCTGGCCAAAGCAACTCAAATTCAGGGAGTTTTACAGGGGAAGACTGGTAAGTTGATTTTACTGTTATGCCCACAGGCCCTGACAAATACCTCTTGGTGTTTGTGGATACATTTACTGGGTGGATTAAAGCCTTTCCTTGTAGGTTAGAAAGGGCAAATGAAGTAACAAAATTGTTGTTAAAAGAAATAATTCCCCCTTTTGGGTTGCCTAGATCAATTCAGAGTGACAATGGGCCAGCTTTCATATCAAAAATAACCTGTGGAGTAGCCAGAGTTTTAAAAAATTAAATGGAGGCTACATGCCACATGGAGACAACAATCATCTGGAAAAAATGAGCAGGCAAATCAAACTTTAAAGAAAACCTTGGCTAAATTGTGCCAAGAGATGCAGGAACATTGGCTAAAGTTACTGCCAATAGCCCTCACTCATATAAGGGCAGCTCCTATAGGCAAATTGAAGCTTAGCCCTTTTGAAATGACCTATGGGAGACCATTCCCTAAAGACTATTTGCTCACAAACCCAGACCCAAAGGTTTCCCTAACAATCAGTCTGAACCAGGTGGTAGATGCATTCAGTAAGTATGGAAACTTTTGTCTTCCCTTGCCTATGGAGGTCAAACTCCATCCATATGAACCAGGAGATTGAGTCTATCTTAAAACTTGGAAAAGCAGTTTATCCCAAGATCAGCTAAATCCTATTTGGGCAGGACCTTTCTTGGTGTTACTAACCACACACCCCTCCCTAAAATTAAAAGGAGTCACCTCTTGGATCCACCATTCATGGATACAAAAAGGCACCTGTGCCTGAACCTCAAGAGAGATCATCACAGACAATTGATGACTCTGAGTTTTCCGGCAAGCCACTCTCTGATTTGAAACTCTTGTTTCTGCAACACTATGCAGATAAATAATGACTGGCTGTCCACCCCAGTGTTTGCCCTGGATCCTAACCAACCCCGTACAAGGAGGTTGCATGTTCCTGGGCAGCAAGACTAGGTCCATCAGAGAAATGGGCAACCCAGTAGCTAGACTATAAAGAGCTAGTGGAACCTGGAGCCGGGGAGGGGAGCAAGTATGCCCAGATCCTAAACACATTGAGGCTATAAAATTACAAATGATTGTCATGAACAATTCAGGGCTATGCCTCTGGTGACCCACAAACCTATTTGAAGATTAGCTGTAAATTCTACTCCTTTACTGGTCCCTATGACAACGCCCATGGTCAGTAGGAAGCAGTTACAGAAGACGAACCTTCAACCTGTGCCCCTCAAGAATGAGGAGCAGGATAAAACTAGAGGGGGGATTTGTCACTGGCTAGTGCCCCAAGGAACTCAAGGGTGAGTTTGGAAGCATTTAACTGTTTTTCTAAGGTGTTTTTGTATAAAGGAGACACAACCAGCAACCACCCTGAAGCTAACCAAGCCTCCCTACAAGAGCTATGCCCATGACCTTCCTTTATTTTTAATGCAAAGATCTCTTCAAGAGAAGATTAAGCCTCATTACCATAATCTGCAGTGTACCCTCCTCTTCCTTTTGAATACTCATTCCCCAACTGAAGTAAAAGTTCCTGCTTCCCTTTGTTCAGGGACGCCATCACTTTGGAAATGATTCTTCATGGCCTCCTATTTGCTGCAAGTACACTTTACTTTGTGAGACAATTTCCACTGGTGTAGAGTCTTATTTAACTCACCAGGAGGTGAGCCTACTTGGTTTGGTATCACCAGCATCCTCCTGCACTGGCCCTGCCTGGACTTCACCACATTTGGCCCATGTTAAAGTCCACTCTCCAGCTGCTGAGTTTGCAGTGTCCTTTGTTTCTGCTGAACCACCTTTCTACCCCCACTACCTGTGCCCACCATATTTTTTTCACAACATGGCTCCAATTCCACCTCATTCATGCAGTTGTTCAATAAGCATTTACTTAACTTGTAAGATTACCACACCTGAGCTGGAGGGCCAGTATGTAGAGATGGGTAAAAAACTTCACCTGGAGTCTAAAGGAAGAGACAGTCTCTTACATGACTGTGACACAGTGCTGAGTGCAGAGACAGGGTGGTTGAGGATAATAAAGGAGCATAAAGAACATGAGGTCACCCCTAGCTGGAGATGGTGGGAGGGGGATCATGAAATAGATGTCACGTAAGACGAGTCCCACACACTTTCCAGCCTTCAACGCATGTACTCATTTCATGACTATAAAACATGCACCACCAGACTATTTCTGTTAGAACAAGAACTTGAAAGCAAAGCAGAACATAGGCCTGTGGCCTTCATAATCATGGTAAGACACCCCGAGACAAGTCCACCAAGGGTCTTGGGGCTCTAGTAATTTTGGGTTACCTTTGGCAATTAGGGCTTTTTTACTGCTCTTTTAAGGGCAGTCACTAACTGGTAGAAAACTAAGCCAAAAGCCTAGTTGTATAATGGAGATGCAAGTTTTCTTTTCCAATGGCAATATAGATGATCTCATCCTGTAAAAATGCAAATGACCTCTGCTAGGGTCAGAACCTTAACCAGCTTTCTATCTAATTTATCGATCTCATCCCAAGAGTTTCCTTTCCCCCACTTTTTCACTGGTTATATATTCATGTCAGTTGCTCACATACTCCTTTGAAGCAGTTTTGTCATCCTACTGGTTCCCTCATTAGTGGGTTAAAATAGAACTTTAGCATGTGTTCACTATGTAATATGTGTATTGACATGTATGTGAATTATATTTCTATTACATTTTGAACATTATGCTAATGCCTGTCATAACCTGCCCCTGCCTCTGTATCTCCACTGAGATTATTTTGCTGAGTTTAAGTTCCTATAAGTTGTATAAATTTTTTTCAAAATACAAAATTAAAACTTTGATGATTCTTTCTCCCCAGTCTGATACTTCTTCTGTGTGCCCTTCACCTGGTCCCAGATGATGGGTGGCTGCTTGGCATGAGTGGGAAGTAGAGTGAGGGGCTGGTGGGCAAGGCTGTTTCCCTGAGCACAGATCATAAGGGCACACAGATATCACTGAAAAAGTAACAAGATGAGGAAAACTATTTACTACAACAATTCTTCCAACTTGAGGTTGGAAGAAATTCTCTGATCTGTTCTTTGGGGCCAGACTGACATTGTCCCAGGCCTACTCAGCTCCCCCTGAGGAGGGAGGACCCAGAATCTGGGACTTTTGTTTTGCCAAAGGAAGCAAATAAAGGAGGAGCTGGGTTGACCTGCAGTCCCATTGCAAAACTCAGCTCTCCTCAACATGGAGTCTACATGAATGATGAACACATATTTCATTTATTCAACAAATATCTATCTACACATTCTTTGGGCCAGAGACTATTCTGAGCATTAGGGGTAATAGAAGTAAGCAAAACAGGCATAGTGGCTGCCCTCTTCAATCTAGTGAGGGGTGCCAGATAATTAGAATAAATAAATAAATCTATATATGTCAAATGTTGGTAAGTGCCAGGAAGAAAAATTAATTGGGTGAAACACTTGGGAGGTAGGGCTGAGTATTATTGAAAATAGGAGTGTCAGGCCAGGTCTCTATGGCAAATTGCCAGGAGCAGAGACCTAAAGGTAAGAAGGGGTGCTGAACAGGATTTAATCAAAGGTTATGAGGCAGGAGCAGCTGGGGCCTGGGGAACTTTCATACAGGATCAGTGGAGTGGGGCCCTGTGCTCCTGTAGTGATAGTAGGACTGGAATTCAAAGAGGAAATGGAAGCCCAGACTTGTAGTCCATTGTAAGGATTTTGGATTTAGTTCTGAGAGAAATGGGATATCATTTGAGGATTTTGAGCTGAAAAGTAACCCGATCTGGCCTGTGCTTTACAAGGACTACCCCTAAATGCTGTGTAGAAAACAGACTGGGCACAGTGGGGAAGAATTAAGTGAAGGGCAGAAACTGGAAGAACAGTGAAGAAGCTGACATAATAATCCAGGCAAGAGACAGGGTGATTTGTAACAGGACTGGAGGTGGGGAGAAGTGGTTGGTTTCTGGGTATATCTGAAAGTTGACCCTGATGATGGGTATGTGAAGCTGATACTTCACTGTTCTGATAAAAAAGATCACACACACACCCCCCCCAGGGAAGTGTCCAGCACAAGACATCTACAGGATATTACCTGAAGAGTTAGCAGGAATCAGATTTAAGGAGTCCCGTTCTAGGTGAATTGCAAGAAATGTGTGACCCATTCAGGTAAAAAAAGTTACAAGCTCAGAAGACAGCTTAATAATAAAAATGAGTAGTGCCTGTCTGGACAGGATTTGAAATGGTTATCTTAAACGCCCTCCAAAGTGTGTGTGTGAAGGGGGTGGGATGTGTGTGTGTGTGTCTGTGTGTATGTGATACTGGCTCAACACAAGGTTGACATAAAGGAAGCCATAATGTAGAAAAGAAACCCTATTGTAACTTTGAATGACTTCTGACTAACTAACCCAGCTGGACATGCACTCTCCAAGAGATCTAACTATTCTGTAGGTTTTATGACCCCTGCTCATGCATGTACCTCCCAGCTGTGATAAGACAATAACTTTGTTCTTTTGAATTCCTTAGGCATGTGATGACCCCCAAACAGAGAGTCTATCCTGATAGCCATCATCAATGAAAACTGAAAGATCTGGTGTGGCAACTCCCAGTCTGTAACACCAAGGGTCAACATTCCTAACCCCCTCCCCTCTAACCCACTGGCCTATATAACTGCTTCAAGATTCTATGCCCGCTTAAGATAGTTCTTTCAGACATTAGTTGGCCATCTTCTCCCTTGCTAGCAAGCTGTAATAAAATTCCCTTTCTCTGCCACCATCTTGCTTCTTGATGATTGGCTTTTGTCTTGCAGTGAGCAGATTGTGCCTTTTGTGTGGTAACATATGCATTGAACCAGCCAGGCATTAGAAAATTGATAAATATGCTAAAAGGTTTTCTTCTGAAAGAGTTAACAGCACAAATTTGCAAACCAGACAGCTTATTTTTAAATCCTGGCTCTGCCCCTTTACTAGGCAGGTAAACTTGAAAGATGTGCCTTAATTTGCTCATCTATAAAATGGGGCTGTCCACTTAGAGTTGTTGTGGGGTTGAAGCCAGGTACCTGGGGGTTACTGTAAATACTCAGTAAGAACATGATTACCCTTCAAACTTGTTCCCAACATAGACACAGAAGAAAAGTTAATCTTGTTGATTTCCTGTTGAACCTGAGGGGTGACTCAATGATCACAAGTATTTATGAGCTTGCTTTGCAGAAGAAAAAGAATGCCTTAAAGGAAGTTATGATCACCAGATAACTAGACCCCAGCTGCCATTGATTCCCGGTAGTGTGACTGCCCAAGGGCTTATTTGGAGTGAAAGAAACACAGATTTTGCCTTTCTTTCTCTGAAACTCCTCCTCCCAAGCCCATTAGCTCTATAAAGACACCTGCTTTCTTCTTTCATATAGGTGGATTTGAAAGAACCCATCCTCCCACCTTCTCATTTTGGCCAATTTGAATACATCTTTCTCCATCTCCAAGCACTCAGTCTCAGTGATTGGCTTATTGCACATTGGGCATGGAACTTGAGATTAAGGGGTTCAGTGTCAGGGTGAAAGAGTTAGCACTGAGAGACTGAATATACAAATGGACAATGGCTAGACCATATATAAAAATAGAACTCTGACCCACAATCTGTGGCAATCAGCTCAGGAAACCAACCAATAATCTATAGTAGTCAGCCTACTATCTACAAGTCAAGTCTTGTGGGAAGTCAGACTGCAATTTCTTGCAAATAGTCCAGGAAGCCAAACAATAGCCCCAGTCCCATTAGTCCAAAATGGCCAGGACTTGATTGATGACTGACAGCTTCCCTAATTTTTGTCCCCACTTCCAATTTAGGTCCAACCACAGAAAGCCATATATACTCCCCTAACGAATCACATAGGATGCCCCACTTCTAGTTACCCCACCTACAGGTTCCCCATGCCAACAGCCTCCAGTCAGGGCATACATGAAGACTTCCTTTTTTTCCCACCATAAAGCTGCCCCACTCCTCTGCGTGCCTTTGAATCTTTGCCAAATTCACATGATGGTGGCTGACTCCCTTGCTTTAGCAAGCACTGAATAAATAGACTTTGCCTGTTCTCATTTGGTTGGCCTTTGTTTATTTCCATTGCAGACGGGAGGAGTCATTCCTTGTACCAATAAGAGTCAGATTAATCAAATCTTTCCCACACCTTCAATATTTCCATGTGTCTGGTTTCCACTTTTGAATAAAGAGACAGCAACACCAGACACTGGAATCTATGCTAGCGTGATAACTTTGTAGTCCTTACTCATCAACTGTGCAAAGATGGTAGTCTGTTACTGAGATGATGGCTGTGGGAATGGGGGAAGAGGGAGTGGCTGACTGTGTCGACCCACTCAGAACTCCGGAGTTGGTGTGAATATTATTTGTTAACACAAATAATCAATAACTACTCAATAGATAAGAGAGATAAAGTGACCTTTACTTGAGGCAGGCTAAGGATTATAATCTGAGAAGTCAGTCTCCACAAAAGAAGAAAGCCTTCTGGAGAAGGATGGTTTTAAGTACAGTTGTATACCTTTTTAGAACAACGAACATACATTAAGCATGCCCAGGATACATATTCATCAAAGTTTCAAAGAGCTATTCAGTTGCAATATAGCAGATCAACATGACCCTGATGTCTAGAGATTATTTTTAGGAGTACTGACATGGGCATTACTGACACTGGTGTCATAGGAGGGGAAGTATGCATTCTTATCTTAAGAGAGTGCAGTCTTTTACTTTGAGATAATGTTTAATGCACTCTTTACTTTTATGGTTAAAGAAGATATACAATGTATGTTTGATAGGCCATAAATTAGGCTTCTTTAGTTCAAGCAAAATCAGTTTTAAACAAGAGTAGCTACCCCATATACCTCAATATGAAAAATTCTTGTCATTTTAAACTGAAGACATGTGAGATTCAACAGATGCAGAAAGAAGTATTCTCAGAGATTCTCTTATATAACTGAAAGCAGCAACTTCTGGGAAAAGAGACCACAAATTCCCTCTTTGGGGTGGGTTGACTCCTGGGAAGAAGATTGAGAATAAACCTATCATAAATCCCCTCTCTAGGGGGGTTTCATTGCCGTGAAAAAGACAGAAAGACCACTTGCACCTGCATAAAAAAAATTATCAAAAACTTTATCTTGAATGTAGCTTGTAGGAACCATCTTCATTAGAAATTTCGGATAAAACTCTCCTGTATGTGTTACAGACAGTGTATAAATTAGATTCAAACAAATAAGATATATAGAATGCATCTAGTAAGTAGCTTGTTAGAACCTGTATTATATAAAATTTTTTCAACAATTTACTATATATGTTAAAGACAATATTACTTAGATTCAGAGAAATATTACTATACTGAATGCATCTTGCAAGAAGCTTGTTCGAACACTCTTTATATGATTTGTTTACCTAAAAATCCATTTCTATTTTCTAAACAAACCTATTTCTTCTTCCCATACAAGCACTTTTTCCCCCTCCCTTTTCCCTACTAATTTAGACATGTAAGCCTCTAACTTTAAACATTTAGTGAGCTAGCTACTTATTTTGCTGGCTCCTGTGTACATATGAATAAATCTTTTTTCTCCTATTACCCTGTCTTTTGTCAGTTTAATTTTCAGGCCCTGAGTTAATGAACCTAAGAGGACAGAGGAAAACATTTTCCTCCCTGATGTGGCTGATGCAAGAGAATTAGGGAATGAAAAATTAACAATATTGAGTGAGGAATGGAAAGGTTTGAAGAAAAGGATTTAGTCAATGATGTTTCTAAGATTTTAATAATCAGAACAATAGTGGTAGCTTTGACACTCCATAGATTGGCTTTGCAAGGATATTTGAAAAAAATTTTTCCCCCTCTAGATGTCACTAGATCACAATTCCTTTTATCTTTTATGCCTTTTATCTTTAAAATTTTTTTATTAAAACAACATAATTTATTAACCACTAGAGACAAGGGAGGAGATTTGGCATAGTTGGTCATAGTCTATGCTGTATACCTTTGTAATACAATGTAGAATTTAATCATTCAACAACTGTGGAAAGTAGATAACATTATGCCTGTTTCACAGATTAGGTACTACCATTCAGAGGCAAAAAGTAACCTTCCCAAACCTGTCAACTAGTAGAAAGTGACACTAGACTGAGCTTTATCTGGCTCCAAAGCCCATACATCCTTTTTACACTAATGGAAAAGTTCCCTTAAGAGAAGTATTTCCATACTCATGAAGTCCTCGGTAACTTCAGTATAATAGTGCAGAGAGAAGCACTTTCAATAAGAAAAACCAAGCATCTAGACTTTTAATACCTCACCTTGTTTCATTGTTTGGGGATGGTTTTAAATCTCCTTGATACAACTAACTAGAAAGGAGAATTAAAGCCATGCTTTTCACTGGCTTTGTCTGCTACTGAGAGGTTTTCCCAAAAGCTACTCTCAAGTGATAACTAGAAGTAAGGTGCACTATGACTTTGGTTTTGCTTCATGAGTGCATGTCTCTAGATTCATCTTTGGCACCAAAGGCCTCAGATATGTATTATAATGACCAGATAAGTTGATTTCTCTAAGCATCAGGGAAGAACATGTCACATCCTTACTCCCTAGGAGTGCTCCCTGCCTGCATTTTTATTGATGAGTCATGGCAGCAGCCTCTTGATCCCACAGCCAGCTGAAGCAGAGTCTAGACTGTCCATTTCAGTCAAATGAGGTCTTCTAAGGTATTTCAAAGGACAAAAGACAGGACTGTTCAGTGGATGTCTCTCTCTTTCACAGCTTTGATCTAACATGGTACTGACATGTTTCTTTCTTTGTAACCTCTACTCTCTCTTCACCTGCCTCAAAAATAAGTTGTGATCACTTTGAGTGCATGCATATGTCAGATTCATTTTTGTATCCCTAAACCCTGGCACAATGTCAAAGACAATAATAAGCATTGAATAAATATTTAAAGAAGGAAGAACATGTTAGAGAAGTGAAAGGAAGAAAGATGGTTAGGAGTATGGATTATAGACGTGAGTTTAAAGTACTACTAAATTCCCTCCTAGAGGTATCTCTTTGCTAAACTTTGCAACCTTAGTGAAATGTCTATATTATTATTCTGAATCAAAGTTTAAAGTCGGGAAAATTTTGGTTGTCAGAATCTCTGAAACAACTTAGCAAATAAAATCCACCTCAATAATCCACAGAAAGTTGTGCTAGGCATAACCTAAGCTGAAGCCTAAGTATAACCTTTCTCCTTCCATTGTCCTCTAGAAATCCTCTTGACCACTCTTTAAGTCCAGGTGCATTAAGTGTTGCTGGATGAGCTGTGCACACTCATCCCAGTGTTCATTGCTGCTTGACTTGATTTGATAGTTCCTGATTTATATTTGTTGTCTCATCAGTTCTTTAATGCTATTGTCCTTTCTGTCTCCCACAAATAAATTAGAAAAGTCACTATGCTGAGTAGCCTCTGATTATTTCCCTTTACAGTCAAGCAAACTCTTCTGATTAAGGTCATATCATTTCAGGACAATGTCTACCTCTTAACAGCAAAGAGAAGAGACAAATGGTAGAGAGTAACTCTTGGATGATCCAGACAACAATTACCTTGTCTATTGTGTTCTATTTTATGTAGTGCCTGCAAATATCTTCATGGTCCAGGCATGAATCAATGTCTAAGAAGGAAGGGGCCAAGTATAAGGCAACAAGGAGGGTTGGGGACTGTGGCCAAGTTGAAGAGTAGGTGTCTAGCCAAAGGTCCATTGGATTATTTTTAGAACATTGAACTGGCCAAACAGATCATGATTACAGTTGCTGTGGACTGCATTCAGTTTGTGACCCCTGGTATGGATATAAAGGTTGGCTTGAATATAATCCTAACTATGAAGGGATACCTGGAATGTCTTCTTACCAAATTCTCACCACCTATCCCAATTCTTGACACTTTAAGGTCCAGTTCAAGTCTTACCTTTACTTAGTTGCTTTAGGCCTATGCTACCTGGCAGAGTTGGCACTCAATAATTATTAAATGAACAATTGAAAGAATTGCAGATTCTTGTCTCTGGGTTACTAAGGCACTTACAGAACAGGTGCAACATAATTTAGCCCTTAACTACAGATGTTTCTCTAGTTCCATGTTGCTCAATCTTAAGCATTCCATGGACCCTTTTAAAAAGAAAAAAGTTTTTCTTCTCGCATCCAGAATCTCTACAGGGGTTGTGATAGAGTGTATAAGTTACCTCCACAATATCAGTTCTCCTCTTCTTCCATAAAAATAGATCCCCAGTTTTTAGAATAATGAGAATTATACTTTTCAGTCTCCCTTGCACTAGGGGTTTGGTAATCCACTGCATTAGTTTGCTCAGACTGCCGTAATAAAATACCACAGACTGGGTGTCTTAAACAATAGAAATTTATTTCTTCACAGTTCTGAGGACTAAGAGTTCAAGATCAAGGTATCAACAAGGTTGGTTTCCTCTGAGGCTTCTCTCCTTGCCTTTCAGATGGCCACCCTCTTATTGCCCGTTCATGTGACAAACCCTCTGCATAAGTGGCCCTGGTGTCTCTGTGTGCAAATTTCCTCTTATAAGGACACCAGTCAGATTGAATTCAGGCCCACCCTATCAGTCTGATTTAAACTTAATCACCTCTCTAAAGGCCCTATCTCCAAACACAGTCACACTCTGAGATACTGCTGGTTAGGATTTCAACATATGAATTGGGGATCATGATTCAGTCCATAATATTCCACCCACTGGCACCCCAAAATTCATGTCTTTCCCACATGCAAAATACATTCACCCCCATCCCAACAGCTCAAAAGTCTTAACCCATTCTGGCATCAACTCTAAGTCCCAAATCTCATCTAAATATCATTTAAATCAAGTGTGGGTGAGACTTGAAGTGTGATTTATCCTGAGGCAAAATTCCTATCCAGCTGTGAACCTGTGACACTAGACAAGTTATCTACTTCCAAAGTGCAATGGTGCGATAGACATAGTGTAGATATTCTCATTCCAAAGGGAGAAATAGGAGAGAAGGGAGCAGTGATGGGTCCTAAGCCAGCTCAAATCCTAGAAGGGCATTAGGGTTTAAGGCTTGAGAATAATTCTCTTTGGCTGGATGCCCTATACTGTGGTCTCACTGGGCTGGTGGCCCCAACTTTTGGGCCCACTGTTATGGGGGTGAGGCAGCATTGCCCCTCTGCCCTGGGTTGCAGCCCTGCCCCTAAGGCCCTGGGTGGTGACAATCTTACCCACTGAAACTTAGGAGGTGACCTCAACTTCTGGAACTGAAGGGATAGCCTACCTTCAGGATCATTCTTCCTTTTTCTTGAAGGATAATGCACGTTCACAGCCCGTTATATTGTCCAATCTTGAAGAATCTCAGAAGTCCAACAGCCTTCCTTCATTTTATCCTGTTTCTGTCCCATTTAATTAAAGATGGCAGTGTTTCTGCTGGTATAACACCATTTCTATTCCTGACTTATGCTGAGATGGCTGATTAGATCCATGAGTCACACCCATAATCTTTTTGTGGAGTGATTGTCTAACCACTCTTGGGGGTCTCTTTAGAGAAACGCATTGGACCTTGGTTTACTTTTTGTCCTTGTGTGGATGTGTTTGTCTTGTATGTGAGTACTTTTGGATTTTGTTTTTGCCAGGTGGGTTGTTACAACACACACAATCATCAATTCTCTGTCTCTCCATTTTCATTTTGTGTGATTGAAAGGAGGGACCCTTGTTTGGGAGAGATCCAGGGGATTATTGGACTTCACCTAATGTTTTTGTCCTGCAGGAGTCAGATTTTGTGTTTGTGTAAGTGTGTTTGTCTTGGGTAAGAGTCAGCTATGAGAAACACTAATTTGATCCCCAGCTGTTGTCCCCTGGGCTACAATCTCCAAAATTTGGCAACTTTTAGCTATGAACCCATGAAAAAGGAAAAAGATAATATTGCTTTATAACACCATGTGGCCACAATATTCTTTATGTGTCCTTAAATTGTAAAAACTTCCAAGTTGAAAAAAAATTTAGAGAGCTCTCATAATGGCTAGTCTTAAGAACTTAATGAAGTTTAGGGTCTTAGCTTCCTCTCATGGTCTTATAGATCTTAATGAAAGTTCCATCCTCTCCCCCAGGGTAAATTGGTCTAGGGTTAAATTGTACACTTGGAAAGAGGGCCTTTACATTGTCCTAAAGTTTTAAAACAATAAATGTGGAGTCTTCATGTATGTGTCTATATTTTACCTCCTGACGGTATGGCCAAAATTAAGAGATCTGTTTAATTGGCTTAAAGTAAGCACTTACATAATTTTTTTCTAAATGTAATGGAAACTAACTCAAATGTCTTTGAAATTAACATGATATGAGATAATCTTTGGTAAGCAAAAGCTTATTTAAGTTTGTTGGTTTGAATGAAATAGCCATGTCCTCAGAGATATCAACATTGGATATGCTATAGACATGCAGATTTATTATTTAAACAAGCTCGTGTTATCTCTGTTATAAAACTGATTAGCAAAAAAAATAGTTTAAAATGATAGCTAATTTTGTCTAATGTTTCACGAAGTTTTCATGGGTAATCAAAACAGAATTGTTGAGAACAAATGATTTAGATAGATAAAAATGGATGAGTTTTTGGTTGCAATAATTATGTTTTATGGTATATATGTTTGAAAAACAGCTTCCAAATTCTTTTTTGCTAACTCAAGACTTTAGAGTTTTGCCAAATTAAGTTAAATGATAAAAATTTGTTCAGTATCTGGGTCATTTTCACATAAGATAAAATATTAGAAATTGATTATTAAGCATAAATTTGTCCACCTCTGGTTTCTTGTGTGTGTGTATGTGAGGAATATAAGCCCTTAGCCAACATCCACTGCCAATTGCCCTCTTTTTGCTGAGGAAGATTGGCCCTGAGCTAACATTTGTGCCCATCTTCCTCTACTTTATGTGGGATGCCAGCCACAGCATGGTTGGATAAGCAGTGCATAGGTCTGTGCCCGGGATCTGAACCCGTGAACCCCAGGCCACCTCAGTGGAGTGCATGAACTTAACCACTATGCCACTGGGTCAGCCTCTGCCTCTGGTTTCTTATCTCAGAGAAACTAAAAGATGCTTAGGTTTACTGATAAATATGTTTTGTATATGCAAAGTTTTCTATGGGAAAGCATATATTTCTCTAGAAAATCTGTATACAAGGAAAGTAAAATGTATGTTTTCAGTAAAGAAGGTATAAAGAATAGAGATATTTTTGTTTTGTTAAGAAAGATAAATTTGTCCTAAAGTACTAGGAAAGGAAAAAACATGGGACAAAATCTGAGTGTAAAAAGTAAGTGACAGAAGGTTTGTGAAAGTAAAACCCTGAAGATTTTATATCTGGTCAAGTTGGCTAAGATTAAAGAGAATCCAATTAAGTAAATGAGTTTTAATGTCAAAAGTAAGCTGGTACAATATTAGAATTTATTTTTTTCCCTCTCTTAAAAGGATAATTTTCTTGAACTTTTAGTCTGCTCTTTATAAAGAGATTATGAAAGGTTTTTTGTTTTGTTTTATGAGTAGCCTAACAATTTTATGTCTGTGTTTTTATCAGGTTGTTAATGACAGGGGCTAAGTTTTTTCTTAAAGCTATTTAATTTTCTGCATTGACCTGAAAATCTTTGACACCATGATTAAATGGATGAGTAAACATTGTTTCACGTGGACCTGTGACATTAGATGGGTAAATGTTATTGACAAAAATTATATAGCACTCCTAAAATTCTGATCTGTCCTGGTTGTCAGCCATAATTCTGGGTATTATCTTGAAGTGTTGTATGTCACAGAAATAGCTAAGTTTCTTTGTCAACTGCACTTTTGAGTCTCTTGTCATTTGCAGACAGTTGCTTTTACTCTGATGCTTTTGCAAATATTTCATCTTCAAAAAGATTCATGAAAAGTCTCTGACACTTACTCTAGAATAAAAGTTTCTGATAAACTTTCAGATTATAAAACTGATCTGGGTAAGAAATTACAGAACTGTAACAAGAAACTGATGGCCTCATGATACCGCTAATAGAAGACCAAGAGTTGATATCATGGGACTGAATGAAGTGATCAGGAAGATTATAGTTTTTATGGCTTTTTGTTTGAGATATTGCTGGTGTTTAATGTTTTGTTTTTCCAGATTTAAGGAAACCTTTTTCACTTTTCTCTTAAGCTAACTATGACATAGCAATTTGGTAAATTATACTTTTGTAAGCAGAATTGAAACATCCTTTTCTCCCTACCTGATCCCACCAGAATTTAGAAACTCTTAGTGAATATTCTTATAGTCATGGCACTATAGCTATTTGCATAAGTTCAATAAGTATCTGTTCTCCTTATAACTGGACACGATTGGAAACATTGGTTATATTACCAAGGCTTTGACTGGAATGTCATATTTGAGAAAAACATGTGACGCAAATATGACAAGACAACTAAGGGACAGAGGTTGACTTTAGGAAATAAAGCCACTTGGAAATGTTGGCCTGGTACCTTGTTTAAAGGGTCCTCAGCAACCTTACCAGGTGAGTAAAGAAGGTCACTTCTCTGGCAGGTGCAAGGAACCCCAGGATATTTGGGGGAACCTTAAGAGAAGAGAGGAATTCACCCAAATCTATAGGTATTGAAGGTAGAGTCTGATAATAAGTCCTTGGCTTTGCTTGGCCTGGCCTCAAGAGGCCTTTAATGTTCAATCTGAGATTCCTTTTAAAAAGTTCCAGTGAAGCAGATTTTAAAAAGCTTACATGACCAATTCCTATTCTTGCTGTACTTATGTAAATAATTGGGCCAAGTCAACCAAGTAGTCTTAATTTGGCTATCTTTGGTGATTTTAGAGAGAAATTATGTTTTGTAGAAACTATAATACACATTTATGGATATTAGATTCTAGTTCTGTAAATTGTCTTTGACGTTTTTGTTTTCTATCTGTAAACTGGCTGTTATGCTTCCTTGTTGACTTTGACCCCAAGCCTGGAAGGACACTTGGATTATTAGAATTTCTCAGGTGTTGGCAAAGGCAAATAATCTTTCTAGAATTTGAATATGTCATCCCAAAACTTATTTAGTGCATGACCATGAGGACCCCTTGACAATTCTGGTTTATAATATCTAGACTGGTTTTGAGGACTGTTCTCTTGGATTCCCCAAGGGATTAGATCTATTCTTCAGGAATTATTAAAATTTGCATTGTCCATATACTACTTATTCTTCTGGCCAGATATTTGATGATAAAATGTGCTTTTTGGTATTGTACTAAAATTATTGAATGAAGTGCAAAAATTCTAATAATATAAAATGAAATATATAACCCAGTACCCAAGACTATTTTCAATCTCAGGTTGAAAATTTTCATTCCTCAGTTTCCCCATCTTCACCCCCTTTCAGCAGGAAGTAGCCAGAATGATCAATGCCCTGCTTCCTACAAGAATAAGGAAGGGGAAAAAAGACAGTGAGGGTTGAAGTTGGGTACTTGAGGGTTACTGTAAATATTCGATAAGATTACCTTTCGACCTTGTTATGAAGAGCAGTTAATCTTGTCAATTTGTTGTTTTCCTGAAGGTAACTCAAGAGTCACAAGGATTTATGAGTTTGTTTTACAGAAGAAAGAGAATGCCTTCAAGGATCACCAGATAACCAGCCCCCAGCTGCCACTGATCCCAGAAGTCAGATTGTCCAGAGGCTTAATGGGAGTGAAACACGGATTACCCCTTTGTTCCTCTGAAACTCCTCCTGCCACACCCCTTAGCTCTATAAAACCCCCTGCCTTCTTCTCTTGTTAAGGTGGACTTGAGAGAACCTATGTTCCCACCTTCCTGTTTTGGCAAATTTGAATAAACGTTTCTCAATCTCCAAGCACTGATGTCTCAGTGATTGGCTTACTCAGTATCAGGCAAACGAACTTAAGATTAAAAGGTTCAGTATCACCCTGAGGTACTCAACTTCAAAGTTAGTCCACAATGAAGGTGCCATCAGGGTTGATTTCCTGAGGCCTCTCTCCTTGTTCTACAGATGGTTACCCTCTTGCCATCTCTTCATGTGATTGTCCTTCAGTGCATATGCACCCCTGGTGTCTCTGTGTGCCCAGATTCCTCTTCTTGTGAGGACACCAGTCAAATTGGATTCTAACGGACTCACTTTTTTTGTGTGTTTGTGAGGAAGACCAGCCCTGAGCTAACATCCATTGCCAATCCTCCTCTTTTTGCTGAGGAAGACTGGCCCTGGGCTAACATCTGAGCCCATCTTCCTCTACTTTATATGGGATGCCACCACACCATGGCTGACAAGCAGTGTGTTGGCATGTGCCCAGGATCAGAACCAGTGAACCCCAGGCTTCCAAAGCATGAACTAAACCACTGCACCACTAGGTTGGCTCCCAGACTCATTTTAACTTAACTCTTTAAGGGCCTTATTTCCAAGCACAGCACATTCTGAGGTACTGGAGGTTAGGGCTTCAACATATAAATTTGGAGGTGGGGGACACAATTCAGCCCCTAACACATACCTGTGGAGTGTAAACAGTCATCTTCCCTAAGATGTGGCATCTTCCAGAAATCTTCCTTCAGAGACAACTGGCAGCAGTTAATAACTGTATAAGGAATAATAGAATTAGAAATTTTACCTTTTTAACCCTTTATATAGTCATTAATTAATATAACAATTATCACCCTTTGAGTGGGCTGTATTTGGGGAACAGTGTATTCACACAAGGCTAAATTGTCACCTAAAAGATTACTTACAAATTACAAATGCAAAGATATGCTTTTAAATGGAGAGATTCACTGGACAACACCTAAAGCAAATAATTAAATACTAGATCACTAATAGTGGAATGTGATGTCATCTGCCTTCTGATGTGATGCAATATAAAGTATACAACATCATCTATGAAAAATTCTTGCCAAAAACTTTTGTCAAAACTTCACCTGAGCCTAATCAAGCTTCTAGGCCTAACTTCCAGTTTTTGGAAAATATAGGGCTATAGGAACAAATTAAATACCACCATGGAGAAACAATCAGACAATTTCAGAAGACGGGACATTCTACAAGGCAACTGATGTTGACTCTTGAAAAAGTTAGTCTCCTAAAAAAATTTTAGAAAAACTTCTTTTAAGAGATTGAAGGAACAGAACAACAAAATGCAGTTTGTGATCCTTGATTGGAACATTTGGGAAAATTTGAATATGGACTGGACAACAGATAATACTGTTAATTTTCTTAGCTTTTATAATCATTGTGAGTAGGTTGGAGAAGGTTCTTATTCTTAGAAGATGCAAATAAAATCTGAAGAGTGACATGATGTCTACAATTTGTTTTCAAATATTTGGTTACTTGAGATGCACACATGGGTGGTTGGAAGAGAGAGAGAGATTGAGACAGAAAGAGAGAAAACATTAACAACTGTTGATTCTAGGTGGAAAGTAAATGGGTGCTCATTGTATATTTTCAATCTTTCTCTATTTGTAAAAAAGGTTCATAATAAAAAGCTGCAGAATAAAGTGAAACAAACAACCAGAGATAAGTTGTTCATGTTCTTTTTCCCCAGTTTTATTGAGATATAATTGATATACTGCACTGTATGAATTTAAGCTTTACAGCATAATGACTTGACATACATATATTGCAAAATGATTACCACAATAGATTTACTTGACATTCATCACCTCATGTAGTTAAAAAAATATTTTTTCTCTTTTTGATGAGAACTCTGGGATCTACTCTCTTAGCAACTCATACTTTTTCTTTGTGTGTTCCTTCATTCAGCAGTTGCCTGGGACATAGATATTACCATCTTGTACCATAAAAATGAGAGTCACACTCTAGGAAAGATGGAAGCTGTGAGATTGCAGGAGCCTGGATCCCTGATCATTCCATGGATGCAGAACTTCTTTCCAATCTTTGGCTACCTACCTCTGGCCTTTTACTTGAGAAATACATTTCTATCTTATTTAAACCATTGATATTTTGGGTCTGCATTCCTTGCCACAAAATCCATATTTTCAGGATACAATTCCATAGCTAGAAATGCAGTCTTGAATATAATTAAATAATCTACCTGGGAAACATGAATTGGATTTTAATGGATAGCATTTTAACTTAAAATAACATATATCCATCTGTGTTTAAATTTAATCTGTTTAAAGAGTTTCCTTCTCTGAGAGCTCATCAGTGCACATTTTGCTTTTTATGGTATCATAATATTACATTATCTATTTTGAAGTAATATTTCTACAATGAAAATATCATTTCATCCTTACATTCTTCCTCAGAAAATGCATCTCCAATGTTTAAATTTCCTTTGTTAAAATATAAAAATTTTATTTCCAAGTTTATGTAAAAAAATTAAAATCTGCATGTGTGATTTATGTTATTTGTGGTAAAACAATTTTCTGCATAATAAAATTATAATAATTAACATAAAAGTCTTGCACATACAAAATTTTTTGCAACTTGTAGAAGTCCTGTGGGGTAAGATTGTAAATATACAATCAACTGTTCAAGTTTGAATGGCGAGAATAACTTTTGATTTGTAGTAAAAAGTAATTCATAAGGTAGATTTAAACTGTGTCTTACTTGGAGAGTTGGGGAGGAAGAAAGTCTAGGCATTTAAAGAGTGAGTTTCCTGGGACCACTGTGGCCAACAGCTGCTCCAAGATGTTCACAAACATCGAAAATAATTAGTAAAACAGTAACTGAAACTTGATGCAATGGATTCTGCAATGAGTTAATATTAAGGCTTGGATTTTTCTCCTGATTCTTCCACTAATTAGCCATGAGATGTCTGGCCACTTTCAGCCTCTCCTGTCTTCAGTTTATAAATGCAAAAGAGGACACTGGACAATACAATGATCCACAATGTTATTTGACTCTCATAACCTTTTCTTATAATATGCTGTAATACTCCTTTTACTATCCTAAAATGAAATTCATAAATTACATAACCTCCCATACGCATAACTTAAAACAACATAATAATCCAATTGCAATATAAAGGAGAAAATAAAGTTATTTATAATTAAATAATATGTATTTTGGTATGTAAATATTCAGCATTGGTTGATGCAGTGAAGTGGTTAAATAGTTGCACTTATGAAGGATTACCGTGAACAGGAAGACCATAAAAGAGAATTGAACCAGGTGTTATAAGTGATGTTACTGTTAGTGATGTGAAGTGATGAAAAACTTTTAGTACAGCCATAAACAAAATAGTTATAATCTTTCTTTATATTTACATAGAGGTTGCATTCCTAGAAAATTTAGTGTATGTTAGGTCGTTCAAAAACTACACTGTGTTTACATGTAAAGCACAGTTTGATTGTAGCCTTACATAACTATAAGCAAATTCACTACATGAATATCCAGCAGATTGTCCTAAAGTAATAGTGCAGACTTCTTTGCTGTGTAGAACTGTGGGGACCAACCTCTAAGATGGTCCCCAAGGATCTTCATCTCCTGATATTTCCACCTCCGTGTTATCTCCTCATACATTTATCAGTAGAAATAAGGGTGTGTGACTTCCAGCTAAGTCATAAAAGACATTACCACTCTCTTCTTGTTCTCTTAAATCACTCACTGTAGGGGAAGACAACTATCATTTCTGTTTCAAAAATTATTTTTTCTTTGAGATATAATTGACACATAATATTGTGTAAGTTTAAGGTGTACAACCTGTTGATTTGATACATTTACATATTGCAATATGACTTCCACCATAGAGTTAAATAACACTTCTATCATATCACATAGTTATCAATTCTTTATTATGGTGAGAGCATTTAAGATCAAGTCTCTAGACAACTTTGAAGTATATAATAATTATATATAGAAGTATAATACAACTATATATTGTATAGTTATTATATAATCACTATGCTGTGCATTAGATATCCAGAACTTATTTATCTACTAGTTGCAAGTTTGAATCCTTAAACAACATCTCCCCAATTCTCCCTCACCCCAGCCTCTGGTAACCACCATTCTACTCTTTCTATGAGTTCAACTTTTATAGATTCCACATATAAGTGATATCGTACAATGTTTGTCTTTGTCTGACTTATCTCACTTAGCATAATACCCTCGAAATCCATCCATATTGTTGCAAACGACAGAATTTCCTCCTTTCTCATGGCTGAATAATATTTCATTGTATATATATATATGTCACTTCTTCATTATCCATTTATCCATTGGCAGACACTTAGATTATTTCTGTGTGTTGGCTATTGTGAACAATGTTGCAATAAACAAAGGGGTGCAGATATCTCTTCCAGATAGTGTTTTAATTTCCTCTGCATATATACCCAGTAGTGGGATTGCTGGATCATATATAGTAGTTCTATCTTTATTTGTTTAGGGAACTTCCATATTGTTTTCCATAGTGGCCGAACAAATTTACATTCCTACCAACAGTACACAGGTGTTCCCTTTTATCCATCTCCTCACCAACACTTGATATTTCTTGTCTTCTTGATGATAGCCAGGTGTGCGGTGATATCTCATTGTGGTTTTGATTTGCATTTCTTGATGATTAGTGATGTTGAGCATATTTCTATTTGCCTGTTGGCCATTTGTATGTTTTCTTCAGAAAAATGTCTATTCAGTTCCTCTGCCAATTTTTAATCAGATTGTTTTTGTTATTGAGTTGTATGAGTTACGTACATATTTTAGATATTAACTCCCTATCTGATGTATGGTTTGCAAATATTTTCTCCCATTCCATCTGTTGTCTTTTCATTTTATTGATTATTTCTTTTGCTGTGCAGAAGCTTTTATGTTTGATGTCACCTACTTATTGATTTTTGCTTTTGTTGCTTGTACTTTTGGCATCATTTCCAAAAAAATTATTGCCAAGACCAATGTCAAGAAGCTTCTTTTATGTGTTTTGTTTTAGCAGTTTTAAAGTATCAGGACTTATGTTTAAGTCTTTAATCCATTGTTAATTTTTGTGATTGGTGTAAGATACGGGTCTGATTTCATGTTTCTGCGTGTGTTTCTCCAGTTTTCCCAACACATTTCGTCCAAGAGACTATCCTTTTTCTTTTGAGTATTCTTGGCTGCTTTGTCAAATATTAGTGGACTATATATGCAGGGGTTAATTACTGAGCTCTCTATTCTGTTCCATTGGTCTATGTGTCTATTTTTACACTAGTACCATGCTGTTTTAATTACTATGTCATTATACTATAGTTTGAAATCAGGAAGTGTGATACCTCCAGCTTTGTTCTTTCTCAGGATTGATTTGGCTATTCCAGGTCTCTTGTGGTTCCAAACCAATTTTATAATTATTGTTTTCTATTTCTGTGAAAGATACAATTGGAAATTTGATAGGGATTCTATTGGCTGTATAGGTGGCTTTGAGTAGTATGGATGTTTTAACAATATTAATTCTTCTGACTCATGAACATGGAAACTTTCCATTTGTTTATGTCTTCTTCAATTTCTTTCTTCAGTGTTGTAGTTTTCATTTTACAGACATCACTTCCTTGATTAAATGTATTCCTAAGTCATTGGTTGTTTTTTTATGCTACTGTAAATGGGAGAGTTTTCTTATTTGTTTTTCAGATATGTTGTTATTAGTGTTTAGAAATGTAACTGATTTCTGTATGTTGATTTTATTTCCTGCAACTTTACTGTATTTATTGGTACTTTCCAACAGTTTTATGGTTGAGTCTTTAGTGTTTTCTATAAATGAGGTCATATCATTTGCAAATGATGAGTATTTTACTTCTCTCTTTCCTTCTGATTTGGATGTCTTTTATTTCTTTGTTGTTAAGAGAGTTGATGCTGAGCTCTCATTACAAGAAAAAAGCATGTTTTTGTATATATATGAGATGGGCATTAATTAAATTTATTGTGGTAATCATTTTACAATATATGTAAGTCAGGTAATTGTACTGTGCACCTTAAACTTACACAGTGCTCTATGTTAATTATATCTCAATAAAACTGGAAAAATTCTAAACATGGTTTTGCAAATTGAAGTGAGGAGACACTAACAACCTGAAAACATATGAAAGTATAAGTCACGGGCATTATATATTATTATAGTATTCCTATTATATATAAATATGCAATATAAAGTTAGGAATATAGTCAAATTCACAATATGCTAATACTAACTCTGACATAAAAGTTGAAAAACAAAGTACTAAAAATAACTATAGGTATAATAAAGTATTAATGGATACTCCATATACAAAAGATGAAAATTGTGACACCTAAAATAGATGTGTGGGGGGAATATAAAATGTGGATAATTTTTGTTCTTTTAAATTTTTTGTCAAGGAAGATTCACTCTAAGCTGACATCTGTTGCCAATCTTCCTTCTTTCTTTTGCTTCAGGAAGGTTAGCCTTGAGTTAACTTCTGTGCCAATCTTCCTCTACTTTGTATGTGGATCACCACCACAGCATGGCTGACAAGTGGTGTAGGTCTGCATCTGGGATCCAAACCCACAACCCTCCTGGCTCACTCTCTGAGTGTACAGATAGGGGGCAGAGGCAGAGAAGCACCCTATGGCTTGCCTAATTCATCCAAAGGAGGACAGCCATCCCATCCAGTTGGGCCAAGACTATCTCAGTGGCACTAACACAGAGGAAAGAGCCCTAAGTCCTGAAAGCTTTCAGGAAGGTGTCATCAGCCCTGTTGGGGGAGAAAGCCACCAGCCATCTGCTTTGCCCAACCTGGGAGGTAGTGCACCCCACATCCAGGTCCTTGCTGTCCATATCTAGCTTCTTGACTGAGGATGATGGTCTGGGCAGTGGCAGGTGGCAGGCCACCAGTGGTGAGTGGGGCATTCCATCACTT
Organism: Tapirus indicus; assembly: GCA_031878705.1. Taxonomy (NCBI): domain Eukaryota; kingdom Metazoa; phylum Chordata; class Mammalia; order Perissodactyla; family Tapiridae; genus Tapirus; species Tapirus indicus. The sequence goes on along the minus strand of CM062917.1, from coordinate 63,235,226 downwards.
CCTGGGCTGCCCTGGGAGAGGCAGGGAGCACTATGTTGTGATGGAGAATGGATTACCTCTGGCCAAGTCTGGGTGAGGAACCTCTCTCAGACTCAAGAGATTAGTGGTTGCCATGGCAGTCACTTGGAGCAGGACTCAGGGATCTTCACTGCCCTTGCCTCAGCGGATTTCATGCTGTCTCACCACCCCCGTCTGATCCATTCCCCACACAGCCAGGTCTGGATTTGATGCCATGGACCTGACCGGGGAACTCGCCTCTCATCACTGTCTGGCCTACACAGCAATTTTTTGGCAGTGGCAGGAGAAATGGCAGTGGAAGCAGTGGCAACATTGGTGGTGGAGAAAATGCGACCCAGTTATCTGCAATTGTGGGGACCTGAGGAGAGGACGGTGGGTGCACCCATACCCTCCCCACCTCCCGACCTCTCCCATTGGTACTAATGATTCTCACCCCTCTGGGATCCCTGCTGTCTTGTGTTAAACCCATCACTCCAACTGCACACACATGGCCATTCAGCCTCTGCTCTCACAATGACCCTCACTGTTGCTAAATGAAGGGTCTGCACAGCTCTAAGAGTGTTAGGTCGCCCTAAGGCATTGCCTATGTGTAGGTGCAGGCACACTTGGGTTCACATTTCCTTCAGCTTTGTCTCATGTCGCTTTCTACCTTTCTGCTCAGGTCATTGCTTGCATTCCTGGAAGTGGTTTTCTGGCTCTGCATTCCAACAATGGACTGGGGAGGACACCAAGGCTATCCCTCTGTCAGCTGGTCTGTTCCAGGCCTGATTTATTACTCAAAAAACATGGCCCCACCCCTGGAACGAATCTTTCAACTCCATGGGGAGGAAAGACTTTGTCAAGTTAGAAGGCTGAAAAAGGCTTGCCGAAGGTGGTGGCCACAGCAGGCAGGCCACCTAGGAAACCAATGGGAACCCATGGTGCATGCTGTTCCATCAGCTGGTCCCACCCTCAACTCTGGAATCAGGAACGCCATGCCTTCCTGCTGCCTAGGGCACTACCCTTGGGAGAAATCTGAGACTAAGATCAAAGACAGACCCTCTCCTGGCCCTCTCCCTGAGTGCACAGATGCACGGCAGAGGGAGAGGAGCACCCTATGGTTTGCCTACTTTTTCCAAAGGAGGCCAGCCATCCCAGCCACCTAGGTCAAGACTCTTCAGTGGGGCAACTACGGAGGAAAGAGGCCTGGGTCCTGAAATTTTTTGGGAGGTGTCTTGGGCTCTTTGTGGGGAGGAAGCCACTGGTCCTCTGGTGTGCCCCAAAAGGGAGGTAGCACCAGCCACTTCCAGGTCCTTGCCAGCCATGCCCAGCCTCCCGAGGCAGAATGTTCTTGGTGGTGGTGGGTGAGTGATGCCAGTGGTGGGAGGGGAATTCCATAGTTTCCTGGGTTGCCCTAGGAGAAGCATGGCTTTCCTGACTCCAGGGTCCCCTTGTCACAAACTAATTGCCCTGAGGAACTCAAGGTTGGGTTTGGAAGCATTTAACTGTTTTTCCAAAATTTTTTCCTTTTGTTATATTAAGGACACGCAACCACCAACCACTCTGAACCAGACCAAGCCTCACCACAAGAGCTATGCCTATGACCTTTGCCTTATTTTTAATGCTAAGATCTCTCTGGGAGGAACTTAGACCTTATTACTATAATCTGTAGTGTATGTGGAAGCACGTTTTCCAACAGAGTCTGTGCAAGCAGATACCCTCCTCTCCCTTTTGAATATTCATTCCCCATCCAAAATAAAAGATCCCTGCTTCCCTTTGTTTGGGGAGAGCCATGACTTTTGAAATGATTCTGCATGGTCTCCTTTATGCTGCAAATTTGCTTTACTTTGTGAGACAACTGATTCTGGTGGAGAGTCTGATTTAATTCGCCAGGAGGTGAAGCCACTTTGGTTTCTGTAACAGATTTGGTGCCCAACCTAGGGCATACCCCTTTGTGGTTCTTGTGCCACCAGCTTGACATTGCTGCCCCATCAGTAGACCCAGTGGCCTGCACCGAGTTCTTTGCTTGGAGGACCTGTCAATGGAGGTGAGTGGTGCCAACCCCATGGCATAGCTATAAGAGTTATTTCTTTAAATTGTCTTACAAAGTTTGCCTGCTGGAGCCTGGCTGTGGGGTTTGAATCCCTATCTGTAGGTAGCCTGGCTCAGGGGAGTGAGAATCCCCTCTGGTTGGAAGGATTGCATGACCCAGCCACTCTGGAAGGACGGATGCATGGTTCTGGTGAATGGGAGCAATCCCTGTTGACTAGTTGGGAGTTCAATTCCCCTCTAGAGATTGAGTCTCCTCTGGAGTCACCAGGTGGGGGTTCAAGGCCACCTCTGAAGTCACTGAGTCTGTCTTTTTGTTGTGTCTGTGATCAGAGGAGAAGTCCCCTTAGATGGGGTTAAACCCCCTCTGGAGTTACTGAATCTGTTTTTTGTTTGTTTTTGTTAAGGATGCTTGACATTAATCTTTTTTTTCCCACAGTCCCACTTTTCTGAACTCCTAGGTCTCTTATTTTTCCTTGCCCTCCCCATCAGTGATCTCTGGGTGAAACCCAGTGTCCACCAGTTCTATTTTCCCTTTAAGGATTTAGTTTGGCCTGAGGAAACTTGGCCTAAGCCTAGTTTCAGGCTACTGGGATGCTAAACTTCCTCTGGGCAAAACCTGTGGCATCTGCATCACCACTAACCATTACAAGTTGCTCCTGGGAGGTTGGAAACAGACCATAAGAAAAGACCCTAAATATAGGAGAGCAATCTACGTTCCAGAGGAGAGCCTGTTGGGCTGCATCCTCCAGAATTGGAAGGCCTTTGGGTATTCCCCATTGTCCCAGGAGCAGATGATCTTTTTATGTAACACAGCCTGGCCACAATATTCACTAGAAGATGGGGAAGAATGGCCAGAAAATGGGACCCTAAATGTTGACACCATACTACAATTGGATCTATTTTGCAAAAGAACCAAGAAATGGGATGAAATCCCTTATGTCTAGTGCTTCATGGCACTATGTCTAAATAAATGGTTAAAGATTGAATCCAAGAGTTCAAAAATACTTCCCATATTACAAGATTTTTCTGATGAGGAGGACCTGCTACTCCAAATCAGGAAACATCAGGCTATGGAAAGCCCACCTCAGAGTCCACCTCACTCATATACTTCAGCTTCAGCCCCACCATCAGACCAACTGGTGAGCCCCAAGAGACCCCCGGAGGCTGTAACAGGGCCAAACCCCTTACTGCCGCCCCACCCCGAAAACTCTCTACAGGGAATTGGACTCTCTAACAATCAAAGACCCTTCACCCTCCTCTTCCAGATAGGACAACTAGATTAGGAACCAGTTACAAACATGGGATATATCCCCTAAGACAGGTGCCTGACAGTGAGGAGAAACTTATTAATGTGCACATCTCCTTTTCCACCTCTTGTATAATTGGAAGGCACACAAGTAAAGGACTGAGAGCTGATCCAGAGGAATTCTTAAACCTGCCAGTCATAATCCAACCTGGGCAGATATTCAAAGCCTGTTAACTACACTCCTTATGGCTGAGGAAAAGTCAGCTGTTCTGTTAAAAAGTAGAGAACAAGCAGATAATGAATATGACCCAGGATCAGACATGCACAGGCCTAGTGAACAGGCTTGAAGGGATGGACCCTGGGTGGAATCCCAATGTCCCTGATGATAGTGAAAAAGAAGACAAGAAGAAGAAAAGGCAATCTTCCCTGTTAGCTGTGGCCCTCCAGTCTAGGCAAGGTAACTGGAGGAAGAGAAGGGAGATGCCTCAGGTGAGTGACCCTGGACCCCACTGAGGGACCTAAAAGCCACCAACAAAGTTGGGGACTAGTCAATGTATGTACTGTGTGGGGCAATAGAATTGGCCACCCCAAAATATGTCTCTTTGTCTTGATTATTTTTATGAACAAAAGACTCTGAAAGAAACCTTCCCTCTAACTGCCTAAAAGAATTCAAGATAGATGGCCTGTTCCAGGAAGGAGCTAATATCATGACATAACTATAGTATAATGTAAAATAGGTGTGATAGGAAAGGCACCAACAAGACCATCTTATAGAAATTCTGTCTCTTGGGCTACATTCTCAAACATTTGCTTTTCCACTTAGGTGTGAATTGCCTTCCCCTCCTCTGAAATCCCAAACCCCCACCCCAACATCCTCCTTTGTCTTTAGCTGAAGATAGTATTTAAGATGAGAACCTCCATCATTTTGGCTAGTTACCCAGTTTTTCCTGGGTCTATCCCATGTATACATGTTATAAAGCTTTGTTTTATTTTCTCCTATTATTCTGTCTCATGTCAATTTAACTCATAACCCAGCCAGAAGGACCCAGAGAGGGTAGAGGATATATCTTCCTCCCCTAAAACTGCAAACATGGAGGGCATTAGTGGCAGGACTCTTCCAACCATCCCCAGAGAGGGAAGGTATTGAACAGGACCAAGCCATGGCACCTTCCCTTGATTACAGATGAGATGTGACAGGGCCTTGGGGCTCCCCAATTGGCTCTCGGAGCCCTGAGTGACCTTGGCAGTAGGAGGAGAATATGTTGAATTCTTGCTACATATTGAAGCCACATTCTCTGTGTTAAACACCCAAAAAAGGAAACCTTTCAAAAGGGAAGTGTGACATAAAAGGAGTATCAGGAAAATGTGAGACCAAAAGATCTCTGGAGCCATTGACCTGTCAAATAAGATCTGTATGTACCAGAATGCTCTGTTTCCCCTCCAGGGAGGGACATGCTACCTAAGTTAGGGACCTCAATAAGCTGGGAACAAGATAAAATAGAGATCCAGGTCCCAAAATGTCCAGGAGTTGAGCTTATGGCCCTATTACAGGATACACCAGCACCTGAGAAGGAAGAGATTCCCCTAAATGCTTTAAGCCAAGCTAACTCAGAAGTATGGGCACGAGGACAGGTGGGGCGAGCAGCCATTGCCATGCCAGAGACCCTTAAACTGCTGGAAGTGGTACAGAGCCCCAAGGAAGTAACTGTGGTCCATTGTAAAGGTCATCAAAGGGGGGAATCAGAGGCCATAAAAGGTAATAACTTGGTACATGTAGCTGCAAAAAGGGCTGTTATATCAAGAAAACTTCTCCAAATACCATTAATTTCCACTCAACCCTTCCAGGAATTTACACCAGTGTATTCCCCTGATGAAGTAAGAGAAGCCACTACACAGGGTTATCCGTGGTTCCCAATAGTCAAGGGCTGGATGATAAACCAATGAGGAAAGATTTGGGTCCCAAACAGCTTGGGGGCTCCTTAAGTGTGCTCATGGTTCTACCCATTATGGAAAAGAGACCTTATACCTATGGCTGAAAAAGGTCATAAGTACCCCAGGTATAAGAGAACTTATTGAAAAAATAACTGGAGAATGCATTTATTGCCAGAAGAATAATGTACAAACCAGACCTCCTATACCCGCCCCTGGCCAAAGCAACTTAAATTTGGAGAACTTTACCAGGGGAAGAGTGGTAAGTTGATTTTACTGTTATGCTTATGGCCCCTGGAGGGTACAAATACCTCTTGGTGTCTGTGGATACATTTACTGGGTGGATTGAAGCCTTTCCTTGTAGGTCAGAAAGGGTGAATGAAGTAACAAAAGTATTGAAAAAAGAAATAATTCCCCACTTTGGGTTGCTTAGATCAGTTCAGTGTGACAATGGTCCAGCTACTGAAGTGCACAGAGTTTTAAAAATTAAATGGAGGCTACATGCCACATAGAGACTAAAATCATCTGGAAAAACTGAGTGGGCCAATCAAACTGTAAAGAAAACCTTGGCTAAATTGTGCAGAGACACTAGAAAGTTAGCTAAAATTACTGCCAATAGCCCTCACTCAGATAAAGGCAGCTCCAAAAGGCAAATAATTGAAGCTTAGCCCCTTTGAAATGACCCACGGGAGGTCATTCCCTAAAGACTCAGATTTGCTCACAAACCCAGGCCCAAATGTTTCTATGGCAATCAAACACATAATCAGTCTGAAGCAGGTGGTAGATGCATTCAGTAAATATGGAAACTTCTGTCTTCCCTTGCCTACAGAGGTCAAACTCCACTCATATGTATCCGGAGATTGGGTCTCTTAAAACATGGAAAAGCAATTTGTCCCCAGATCAGCTAGATTCTTTTTGGGTGGGGCCTTGCTTGGTGTTACTAAATACATACTCTTCCCTAAAATTAGAAGGAATCACCTCTTGGATCCACCACACATGGGTAAGGAAGGCACCCATGCCTGAACATCAAGAGAGATCATCACAGGCAATTGATGACTCTGAGATTTGCTGCAAACCACTCTCTGATTTGAAACTCTTGTTTTGCAGCACTATAAAGATAAGTAAATCCCAATGACCTGCCAACGTTTGAAAGACAGGCTAACCACCTCAGGCCTCTGCCCTGGATCCTAACCAACCCCATGCCATTTAGGCATGGTATGCTTCCAAGGAGGTTGCATGTTCCTGGGCAGCAAGAGTAGGTCTATAAGAGAAGGATGGGCAACCCAGTATCTAGACTATAAAAGAGCTGGTGGAATCTGGAGGGGGGTGGGGCAAGTATGCCCAGATCCCAAACACACTGAGGCTATAAAATTACAGACGGTTGTTATGAACAACTCAGGGCTATGCCTGTGGTGACCCACAACCTATTTGAGATTCACTGTAAATTATGGTCCTCTACTGGTCCCTATGACAATGCCCATGCTCAGCAGGAAGCAGTTGCAGAAGATGGACCTTCATCTTGTGCCCCTCAAGAATGAGGAGCAGGGGCCACCCGGTGGCGCAGCGGTTTAGTCCGCGCTTGGCAGCCTGGGGTTCGCGAGTTCGGATCCCGGGCGCCCGCCGACTCACTGCCTGTCAGCCATGCCGTGGCGGCGTCCCATATAAAAAGTGGAGGAAGATGGGCACAATGTTAGCTCAGGGCCAGTCTTCCTCAGCAAAAAGGGGAGGATTGGCAACAGATGTTAGCTCAGGGCTTGTCTTCCCCACAAAAAAAAAAAAAAAAAGAATGAGGAGCAGAATAAAACTAGAGGAGGGATTTTGTCACCAATTAATTGCCCTGAGGAACTCAATGGTGGGTTTGGGAGCATTTAACTGTTTTTGCAAATTGTTTTTTTCCTTTCATTATGTCAAGGAGGTGCAACCGCCAACCACCCTGAACCAGTTCAAGCCTCACCACAAGAGCTATGCCTATGACCTTTGCCTTATTTTTAATGCTAAGATTTCTCCAGGAGGAGTTTAGGCCTTATTACTGTAACCTGCAGTGTATGCGGAAGCATGTTTTCCAACAGAGCCTGCACAAGGGAATACCTGCCTCTCCTTTAGAATATTCATTCCCCATCTGAAATAAAAGGTCCCTGCTTCCCTTTGTTTGGGAAGAGCCATGACTTTGGAAATGATTCTGCATGGTCTCCTATGTGCTGCAATTATACTTTACTTTGTGAGACAACTGCTTTTGGTGGAGAGTCTGATTTAACTCACCAGGAGGCAAACAACTTTTGCTTTGATAACACCCTGTGGTCTGGTGCCAGGGAATGGGCTGCCTCTGGCAACGTCTTGGGGAGGGACCCATCTCAGGGTCAAGAGATTGATGGTTGCCATGACCGTAACTTGGAGCAGGACTCAGGGATCTTCATCACTCCTTTCTCAGTGGATTTCATTCTGCCCCACTAACCCCATCTGATCCATTCCCTGTGCACCCGGTTCTAGGTTTGAGGCCATGGATGTGACCAGAGAACCCGCCTTTTGCCCCCATGCCCAGCCTACACAGCAATTTTGTTGTTGGTGGTGGGAGAAATGGCTGTGGGGGCAGTGGAATCATTGGCAGTGGGGGCAGCTGGGGCCCAGAGACCTGGGATCTTGGGGACCAGAGAAGAGGACAGTGGAAGCACCCATGCCCTCCATATCTCCTGGATGTCTCCCAATGGTCCTCACAGTGGTCTCACAATGACCTCGCGGTTGCTATGCGATGGCTATCCCTCTGCCAGCTGGCTCATTCTGGATCTTATTTTTTGCTAGGAAAAACACGGCCTCACCTCAGGAATGAAGCTTTTGTCTCCAGGAGAAGGAAAGACTTTGTCAAGTCAGAAGGCTGAGAAAGGCTTGCCAAAGGAGTGTGGCACTGTAGGCAAGCCACCTGGGGAATGAATAGGGAACACAACCAGGCATGCTCTTCCACCAGCTGGTCCCACCCTCAACTCTGGAGTCAGGAAAGCCCACTTTTCTGTTGCCTAAGGCACTACCTTTGGGATATATCCAACAATAAGGGCTGAGATAAGCCCTACCCTGGCCCACTCCCTGAGTGCACAGATGTGGGGCAGATGGAGAGGAGCACCCTATGGATTGCCTACTTTGTCCAAAGGAGGTCAGCTGTCCCAGCCACATGTGCCAACACTCTGTCACTGGGACAACTACAGAAGAAAGAGAATTGAGTCCTGAAAGTTTTCTGGGAGGTGTCAGGTGCCCTGTCTGGGGAGGAAGCTGCCAGTCATGTGGTGTGCCCAACATGGAAGGTAGCACCCGCCACATCCGGGTCCTTGCCGGCCATGCCCAGCCTCCTTATGGAGGATGAGGGTTTTGGCTGTGATGGGTGGGGGGATGCCAGCATGATGGGGGCTTTCCAATGTTTACTGGGTTGCCCTGGGAAAGGCAGGGCCCCCTGTGGTGTGGTGTAAAGGAACTGGCTGCCTCTGTCCAAGTCTGGGGGATGGACCCATCTCAGGGTCAACAGACTAATGGATGCCACGACCATCACCTGGAGGGGGGCTCAGGTATCTTCATTGTGCCTGACTCAGTGGATTTCACCCTGCCCTACCAACTCCATCTGATCCATTCCTCATGAATTCAGGTCCAGATTGGAAGTCATAGATGTGACCAGGGAACCTGCCTCTCACTGCACGTTCAGCCACAATGCTATTTAGTTTGTGGTAGTGGGAGAAATGGTGGTGGGAGTGGCAGCAAGTTTGGTGGCTGGGGCAGCTGTGACCCAGATATCTGGGATCTTGGGAACCTGAGGAGAGGATAGTGGGCACAATAGCTCCCTCCCCACCTTCCGACCTCTCCCATCAGTCCAGCTCTGTCTCACCTCTCTGGGAGCCCTGCAGTCTTGGTTTAAACCCATCACTCCAAAAGCCCATGCATAGAAACTGGGGCCTCTGGCCTTACAGTAGCCCTCGTGGTTGCTAAGCAACAGTTCTGCGGGGCACGGAGGGTGTAGGGGTGCACTCTTGCAGTGGCCCAGTGCAGGGGAAGGCACACTGTGTTTCCATTTCCTTCAGCTGTGTCTCATATCCCCCTTCAACACTTTTGCTCAGGTGACCACTTGTATTCTTTGCAAGTGGTTTTTCTGGCCCTGTTTGCCAACACCAGACTGGGGAGGAGATAAAGGTTATCCTGCTGTCAGCTGGTTCATTCCAGGCCTAACTTACTGTTCAAAAAATCATGGCCTCACATCATGAATGAGCCTTTTGACTCCAGGAGGAGGAAAGACTCTGTCAAGTCAGATGGCCAAGAAAGGCTTGCCAGAGGAGTGTGGCCAAACTAGGCAATCTCCTAGGTATCAAACAGGGAATGCAACAGGCATGCTTTTCCATCAGCAGGTCCTGCCTTCAACTCTGGAGTTAGAAAAGCCCACTTTCCAGCTGCCTAGGGCACTTCCCTTGGGAGATATCTGACAATGAGGGCTGAGATAGGCCCTATCCTGGCCCACTCCTTGAGTGCATAGATGTAGGACAAAGGGAAAGGAGCACCTTATTGCATGCCTACTTTATTCAAAGGAGGTCGGCTGTCTGAGCCACCCAGGGCAAGACACAGACAGTGGGGTGACTATGGAATAAAGAACCCTGGGTCCTGAAATTTATATAGGAGGTGTCATCAGCCCTGTTGGGGGAGGAAGCCACTGGTCATGTGTTGTGCCTGACATGGGAGGTAGTGCTAGTCATGTCTGGGTCCTCGTTGTTCCTTCCCAGCTTCCCAAGTGAGGATGATGGCCTTGGCAGAGGTTGGTAGAGGGATTCTAAGGGTGAGGGAGGCATTCAATAGTTTCCTAGTTGGCTGTGGGAGTGGTAGCAATCCCTGTGGTGTGGCACCAGGGAACAGGCTGCCTCTGGCAACATCTGGAGAAGGAATCCTTCTCAGGGTCAGGAGATTGATGGTTGTCACTTAGAGTGGGACATAGGGATCTTCATTTTCCCTGACTCAGTGGATTTCATCATGCCCCACCACCCCATCTGATCCATTCCCTACAGATGCAGGTCCAGACTGGAGACCATGGATGTGACTGGGGAACCCACTTTTCACTGCCATATCCTGTCTATATAGTGATTTTCGTAGGAGGTGGTGGGAAAAATGATGGAGAAATGGTGTCAGGCACTCCAGATGACCAGCAGCTTCCTCCTTGGACAGGGCCTATGACACCTCCCAGAAAATGTTCAGGACCCAGGATTCTTTCCTCCCTAGATGACCCACTGACAGAGTCTTCTCTCAGGTGGCTGGGACAGCTGGCTTCCTTTGGATAAAGTAGGCAAGCCATAGGGTGCTCATCTCCCTCTGCCCTGCGCCTGTGCATTCAGGATGAAGGTCATGAGAGGGCCTATCTTTGGCCCTAGTCTTGGATTTCTCTCAAGGGTAGTGCCCTAGGCAGCAGGAAAGCTTAGCTTTCCTGACTCCAGAGTTGAGGGTGGGAGTTGTGGATGGAAGAGCACGCCTGGTAGGTTCCCCATTCATTCCCTAGGTGTCCTGCCTGCTGTGGCCACACTCTTTTGGCAAGCCTTTCTCTGTCTTCTGACTTGACAAAGTCTTCCCTCCTCCTAAAGTTGAATGGTTCATTCCAGAGGTGAGGCTGTATTTTTTGAGTAATAAATCAGGCCCAGAACTGACCAGCTGGCAGAGGGAAAACCTCTGTGTCCTCCACAGTCCATCTTAGGCAAACAGGGCCAGAAAACCACTTGCAAGAAAGCATGCAATGACCCAAGCAGAAGGGTAGAAGAGGATGTGAGACACAGCTGAAGGAAATGTGAACCCGAGTTCACTTGCACCTACACCTGAGCACCACCAGAGTGTGCCCCCACACCCACAGAGCCCTTTGGAACCATCCTTAAGCAACTGCGTGGGTCATTGTGAGGCCAGGGGCCCTGGGACCCATGCGCATGCTCAGTTGACATCATAGGTTTAACTCAAGGGAACAGGGCTCCTAGAGGGGTTGAGAGTCAGTAGGACTGATGGGAGAGGTCGGGGAGGTGCAGAGTGTGTGCGCGTGCACCCACTGTTCTCTTCAGGTACCTGAGAACTCAGATCTCTGTGTCCCAGCTGTGCTTGCCATCAATGTTTCTGCCACCCCCACCTCTATTTCTCCCACCACTGCAACCAAATCGCAATGTAGGCCAGACAAGGCAGTGAAAGGCAGTTTCCCCTGTCACATCCCCAGCCTCTAGTCAGGACCTGGGTGCATGGGAAATGGAAGAGAGGGGAGTGGGGGTCCAGGATGAAATCCACTGAGGCAGGGGTGATGAAGATCCCTGAGTCCCACTCCAAGTGGTGGTTGTGTTATCTGTCAATCTCTTGACCCTGAGAGGGGTCCCTCCCCCAGAGGTGGCCAGAGGAAACCTGTTTCCTGACACCACGCCATTGGGGCCACAGCCTCTCCCAGGACAGCTAAGGAAACTATGGAATGTCTCCATCCCTGACAGCATCCCTGCACCCACCACCACCAAGACCATATCCTCCCTCAGGAGGCTGGACATGGCCAGCAAGGATGCAGAAGTGACAGGCACTACTCCCCTTGTTGGGCACACCATATGACTGGTAGCTTCCTCCACCAAAAGGGCCAATGACGCCTCCTGGAAAAATTTGAGAACTCCAGGCTCTTTCCTCCATAGTTGTCCCACTAACTGAGTCATTGCCCAGGTGACTGGGATGGCTGGCCTCTTTGTATAGTGTAGGCAAGTCATAAATTGATCCTCTCCCTCTGCCCTGCATCTGTGCACTCAGGGAAAGGGCCTACGTTGGTCCTTATTATCAGATATCTCTCAAGGGTAGTACCATAGTCAGCAGGAAAGCATAGCTTTCCTGACTCCAGAGTTGAGTGTGGGACCAGCTGATGGAAGAGCATGCCCAGTGGGTTCCCCATTCATTCCCTAGGTGGCCTGCATTGCAAGCCTTTCTCTGTCTTCTAACTTGACAGAATCTTTCCACCTCCTGGAGGCCAAAGGTTCATTCATGAGGTGAGGCTGTGTTTTTTGAGCAAGAAATCAGGCCTGGAATGAGCCAGCAGGCAGAGGGATAGCCTTGGTGTCCTTCCTAGTCCATTGTTCACCATCAGGGCCAGAAAACCACTTCCAGGAATGCAAGCAGTGACCTGAGCAGAAGGGTAGAAGGGGATGTGAGACAGAGCTGAAGGAAATTTGAACCTGAGGGCGCATGCACCTCCACCTGGCCACCACCAGAGGGAGGCCTCACACCTTCAAAGCTCCTTGGACCCATCGCTTAGCAACTGCAAGGGTCATTTTGAGGTCAGAGGCCCTGGTTGCTGATTCCTGGATGCAAGGACAGTTGGAGTGATGGGATTAACACAAAGGAGCAGGGGTCTCAGAGGGGTGATAGTAGGACCAATTGGAGACGTTGGGGAGGTGGGCAGAGTGGAAGTATGCACAACTTCCTCTCCTCAGGCCCCTGAGAACCCAGATCTCTCGGTCAAAGCTACTCCATCACCAATGTTGCCACTGCACCCACCGCCATTTCTCCCACCACTGCCAACAAAATCCCTGTGTAGGCTACACATGGCGGTGAATGGAGGGTTCCCTGGTCACATCACAGGCCTCCAATCCAGACCTGGGTGCATGGGGAATGGATCAGATTGGGGTGGTGGGGCAGGATGAAATCCACTGAGGTAGGGCGATGAAGATCCCTGAGTGCTGCTCCAAGTGACTGTCATGGCAATCGTCAACTTCTTGAGCCTGGGATGGGTACCTCCCCCAGATGTGGCCAGAGGCAGCCACACCACACCACAGGGACCACCACCTCTTCCAGGGCAACCCAGGGAACTAGGGGATGCCCCCATCACTGCCAGAGTCCCTCCACCCACCACCACCAAGATCATTCGCCTCCCTCCAGAGGTTGGGCATGACTGGCAAGGACATGGAAGTGTGGATCACTACCTCCATGTTGGGGACACCAGATGACCGGCAGCTGGCTCTATCACCAGGGCCAATACCCCTCCTAGAAAACTTTCTGGGCTCTTTCCTCCATAGTTGTCCCACTTGCAGAGCTGTGGCCCAAGTTGCTGGGATGGCTGGCCTACTTTGGATAAGGTAGGGGCTCTCCTCTCCCTCACTCCCACATCTGTGAACTAAGGGAGAGGGCCTATGTCAGCCTTTATTTTTAGATATCTTTCAAAAGTAGTGCCCTAGGCAACAGGAAAGCATCACTTTCCTGATTTCAGAGTTGAGGTTGGGATCTGTTGATGGAAGAGCATGCCCTGTGGGTCCCCCATTCATACCCTATGTGGCCTGCATTGCATGCATTTCCTGGCCTTCTGACTTTGATGCTGGCCATGACATCAGTTCCCCTACATTAATCTCAGCATATATGGGATTAAAACCCAAAATATTCATCCTCTTTCCCTGCTTCTCTAAATTACCTTCATATATAAATACTGTTTTTTTTAAACCTTTTTATCCCTGAACTTCACAAGTCAGATAGAAGTTACAAGTTGTTACAAGCCCAGGTGGTCTTACACTGGGCTCACACTGAAGTTTTGGCTAATTATGAGTTCTTGAGGTTTGTTACAGGGAAACTGACATCCAGAGAATGTCGAGAAGCTGAAGCTCCCAGACCCCAGCTCCGTGGCTTCCTGGCACCAGAATCGACCTTCCACTATGGAGGCTGACAGTGAAGGACACCCACCTGTGGCCTCCCTTATCTCACCATCCTCCTCCCTGCAAGCAGCTTCACAAGGCCAAATGCAGGCTGGTGGGAAAGCGCCGACCAGTAAGGCCACAGGCTTCCCCTCCCTACAAGCAGCCACATTCCTCACAACATTTAAAATTTCTTGCCTCCTGTCTTTGGTGAGATGAGACAAATTTGGGGGCTCACTCTCATCTCTCAGCTGATGTCACCCAAAATAAAACCCTTTCTTTGCCATAAGCCTGGTGTTCCAGTTTTATTTGACCCCTCTTGTGTGGCAGGTAAAGAACCTGTGTTTGTGTCCAGTAACAATTTGGCAAGCCAGTCAGGAAGCTCTTTGCCCATGGCTCCTTGGCCCTGGGCTGACTAGGATATCCTGGGAAGCTGTCCAGCAGCTGCTTAGGTGATTTGCTCTAGGGACTTTCCCCAGTACTTTCCATCTGGCCCAGCAGCAGTGGCCCTAGGAACACACTTTCTTATAGCAAGGAAACAGGCTCTAGATTTGTTTTCTTGTTTTTGCTTCAGGTGAGTCAATGGAGTTAATCTGCAATAGGGTAAGTCACCTAAGGGATGCCTGTGAACTCCTTGTCCCTCCCTCTGGGGTCCTTCCATTTATGGTGGGGCCATCTGTGGTCCCTTACATTCATGGAGGGGTCATCTGGGGTCCTTTCCATTCACAGAGGGGCCATCTGGGTGTACATTCAGAGTGGAAACACCTGTAGGAATTTCTACTAAATTCCTAAATCTAGGAACCAGTTCACAGGTGTCTGGTTTTTCTGTGTCTAGATCTGTATGTCTGCTCACCTCTGTGTATTAGAATGGGGAATGTACTGTCTCTCTCCAAGTGGAGCCCACTGGGGCTGATTCTGAGTACAAGTTCTAATTATAGTTATAAGTCAATGTCTGAAAAAGGGATGATTTCCTTTATACCACCACAATATTCTTTAGAATCTGTAGAGAAAAAAATGGCCAAACAATGGATCCTTAAGTTGGAAAAGTTTTTAGAGAGCTCTTATTGTAAACAGCTGTTTTATTGGTACCTGTAAAAAGACCAAATTAAAAGGAAAATACAATGACTAGTTTTAAGAATTTAATCTGCCTTGGGTGTCTCAGCTTCTTCTCATGGTCTTGCAGATGCTAAGGAAAACATTAAGTTAACAAAAGAACAAAAGGAAGCTGAGGAAAAATAAAGGGACTCTTTTCAACAAGGTGGCAATTTTTAAAGGAGTTTTTAAAAAATAATAAGAATAAGGTAAATAAGACAGTGGGTTAAATAAGACAAAGATTAAAGGAGGAAAAACAAAGAAAAATCAGAAAGGGAAGAGTCACAGGACTCATCCCAACAGGATGAAAATCTTTAACTAGTCATTAAAAAGAAAAATGGGATGAATAGAACAGACATGAAGTTAAAACAAACATTTTAATAAAACACTGCCTAAGGTTGGATGGGCTAAAGTGACCCCCTATTGGCCCCCCAACATTAAAGGACCTCAGACAGGCCTATTCTATTCACCCCAGTTTGAAAAAATTTAAAAAACCAGAAGCCAGAAGTCACAATGAGAAACCTGACCAACAGCTGTTTGGGGCAACAGGTAGGTTGCTAAAGTTGATAAGACTGTAAAGATATAATATAAAGAGGTTATTTCAACTTTGCCTGGATTTTTTTTTGGAAATAGATGTTATGTTATGTCTGGCTGGAAATGCTTCCTTTACATAATATTGTAATACCAAAACTTGTTAATGGAATTCTAATATAAGTTATAATTAGAGGTATAAGTGTTGATAAAATTAAAATCAAGTTTTGTAAAAAGTAGTATATTTAAGTGGGCTTTATGTAAAATGACTGCATCTCTTTTGTCTGATTGTATTATCAATTATATTATGGGAATAAACATTATGTCTCACTGGGGAACATTTAGCCTGCCTGATATTGTAGGAGTATATAAATTCTCCCTTCAAGAAATGTTAATTAAACATTCTAAAGATCTCATGTTAAAATGGCCCAAATGGGGCAATTTCAGTTTACCCAAAGTAGTATATTTGCATATGACATTAGAAAATGCCTCCTACTATGTTAAACAACCAATGGGAAGCCTATTTTAATCTTTTGAGTCTTCTAAATGAAATCAGGAAAACTTTAATGCCTCCTTAAAAGAAAATAATTAAACATGCCAGAAGCCAAAGCCAAATCTGCTGTTCCTCCCTCCTCTCTTGCTGGAGGAGGAGTGGAGTCCCCACTTCAATTTCCCAGAAATTCCTGATCTAAAATTAAGCAAGTCAGAGGGGGCTGGCCCAATGGAGTAGTGGTTGGGTTCACGTGCTCCACTTTGGCGGCCCAGGGTTTTGCAGGTTCAGGTCCCAGGTGGGGGCAGACACGCTGCTTGTCAGGCCATGTTGTGGCAGCATCCCATATAAAGTGGAGGAAGATGGGAGTGGATGTTAGCCCAGGGCCAGTCTTCCTCAGCAAAGAAGAGGAGGATTGGCAGCAGATTTTAGCTCAGGGCTAGTCTTCCTCACAAAAAAAATAAAAAGCAATAACTAAATAAATAAAATTAAGCAAGTGAAAATAAGCAAACTTGAGATAATTTAGAATTGTAATGGCCATTCTGGGAAACCTCTGTTTCAGATGAGTCCACCTAAGTGTCACCCTTAAAAGACATAATTCTAAACTCTTCATAATGGAATGCAATCTATGATTAATATGCAGAAACTTCTAAAAGGCAAAGTTATTTAACATGATATAAAATGATATTTGGTAAATGAAAGCCATTTAAGTTTGATTAAAATAAATGCGTTTTCAGAGTTATCAAATTGGATATGATGCAGACATGTTATCTCTGCTACAAAATTTTTCAGCAAGAGTAATAACTCAAGGGGCCACCCGGTGGTGCAGTGGTTTAGTCCGCACTTGGCAGCCCGGGGTTCGCCGGTTCGGATCCTGGGCGCCCGCCGACACACTGCTTGTCAGCCAGGCTGTGGCGGTGTCCCATATAAAGTGGAGGAAGATGGGCACGATGTTAGCCCAGGGCCAGTCTCCCTCAGCAAAAAGAGGAGGATTGGCGATGGATGTTAGCTCAGGGCTGGTCTTCCTCACAAAAAAAAAAAAAAAAAGAAAAAAAAAGAGTAATAACTCAAAATAAGAGCTGATTTTGTTTGATATCTCATGAGTTTTTTTAGACAGTCTAAATATAATTACTGAGGACAAATAAACTAAATAAATATGAAAAAATAAAAGTTTTTGGAGGAACTTTTTAACAATAATTATGCGTTATGTGTAACTAATTATGTGTTATGGTGTAAGTACTTAAAACAATGTAAGATGATGGCTAACTGCTTCAATATCACACAAAGTTTTTGTGAGTAATCTAAACATAATTGTTCAAAACAAATAATTTAGATAAACAAAAATGAGTGTTTTGGCTACAATATTTATGCTTTATTGTATACATGCTTGAAAAAATAACTTCCAAAATATTTTTGGTGACTTAAAAGTTTAGAGTTTTGCTAAATTAAGTTAAATGGTAAAAAATTATTGAATATCTACATAATTTTCCAAACAAGATAAAATATTAAAAATTGATTACTAGGCACAGATTTTTCTGCCTTTGGTTTCTTATCTCAGAGAAACTAAAACATGTTTAGGTTTATTGATAAACATGTGTTGTACATGCCGGAAAGTCTTCTATGAGAAAGCACACATTCCTAAAAACTCTGTATACAAGGAAAGTAAAATGTGTGTTTTCATCAAAGAAGGTACAAAGAATAGAAATATTTTTCTTTGTTTCATTAAAATGACTAATTTGTCCTAAAGCTCTGGAAAAAAAAGAAAAGAAGACATGGGACAAATACTGAATATCAAAAGTAAACTGGTACAAAGTTAGAGTTTGGCTTTCTCCCTCTTAAAAGGATAATTCTCTTGAACATTTTTTGTCTGCTCTTGATAAAAAGATTATAAAAGATTTTCTATTTTTTGGCTGTTTTAACTCTGCCTTCAACTGTTTCTGTAGTCACTTTGATTGGATGGATAACTAAACCTTATTTCATAGGGATCTATGATATAATATGGGTAAATGTTACTGATATAAATGTTTTAAAAAGTATGTAACACTCCTACAATTCTGATCTGTACTGGTTGTGAGTTATAATTCTAGTTATTATCTCAAAGTGTTGTATGTTACAGAAATAGCCAAGTGTCTCTGTCAATTGCCATTTTTGAATATTTTGTTATTTGCACACAGTTGTTTTACTCTGATGTTTTTGCAAATATGTTTCATCTTCAGAGAGATTCATGGGAAGGACTCTGACACTTGCTTTAGAATACAGGCTTCTGATAAACTTTCAGATTATGAAACTGAGCTGGATAAGAAATTACAGAACTAAAAAAACTGATGGCTTCATGTTACTGTCAACAGAAGATCAAGAGTTGGTTACATGAAATTAGATAAATTGATAGAGATGACTATAATTTCTATGACTTTTCATTTTAAATATTGCTGATTTTTAATGTTTTGTTTTTTCAGGTTTAAGGATAACTTCGTCTATTTTCTCTTAAGCTAACTATAACATAACAATTTAGTAAATTATACTTTTGTTAACAAAATTGAAACATTTACCTTTTTCTCCCTACCTGATCCCTCCAGAAATTGGAAATTCCTGGTGATTAAGTACTATTTTTCTGGCAATATGGTTGTTTGCCTAAGTTCAATAAGAATCTGTTCTTCTTATAGCAGGACACAATTGAACACATTGGTTATATTACCAAGGCTTTGGCTGGAATGTCATATTTGAGAGAAACATGCAAACTCAGATATGACCAGACAGCTTATAAGGAACAAAGATTGCACTTTATGGAATAAAGCCACTTGGAAATATTGGCCTGATGCCTTGCTTACAGGGTTCCCAGCAACCTTGCCAGGTAAGTAAGGAAGGTCACTTCTCTGGCAAGTGCAGAAAACCCCAGAATATTATTGGGAACCTCAAAAAAAAAAAAAAAAAAAAAAAAGGAATTCACCTGAATCTGTAGGTATTGCAGGCAGAGTCTGATGATGAGTCCTTGGTCTGGCTCTCCTGGCCTCAAGAGGCCTTTAAACTTCAATCTGAGATTCTTCATAAAAACTTCCAACAAAGCAGATTTAAAAGAGACTTTATGACGAGTTGCTATTCTTGTTGTACTTATGTAAATAATTGGGCCAAGCTTATTGAAACTAGATTTGTTTTACAAGCCAGTGGGCCTCAGCTTGGCTATCTTTGGTAAAAATGAGGGTGATTTTAGAGAACAAAATTATGTTTCAATAAAAACTGTAATACACATTTGTGGATGTTAGATTTTGATTCTGTTAATTGTCTTTGAGGTATTATTTTCTACTTGTAAACTGGACTAATTCTGAATTCTTATAGTCTCCTGAAATATCTGGCTACAAATCTCTGAATTAACATATTCAATTTTTCCCATCATTTTCATTTGGAATCATTGAGAACTGAAACTGCTCTTTTTCCTGAAGCCCTGCAAACTGAAGCTAGACTTCTTGATATAAACTTTAAAAAATTCATGCTGGTTGCTATGTAAGACACTCAGAAAGATACCTGAGTACCCAGTGACACCATCAGAGACATTTCAGACTGCAAAAGATACTTTGACCCTGACTTCTAGAAATCCTTTAACTGGCTGCCCACTGGGCTCAGGACCTAGTTTATAATTTGCTCCAACCATTAGTGTTGTTTTTCTGTTTATCAAGAAATACTTATTATTAAATACCCGGTTACTTGCTTACACAATATAGGCCTAACTTTGGGAGCCCACTTGCATTACCACCTTACTAAGAGACTGGTTCAATGAGATGGAACAACCTACACCCCTTATCAGCAGGTATCCCCAGAGGTACCAAGCCCAGACTGGTTTTCAGGACTATTTTCTTGTATTCACCAAGGGAGTAAATCTATTTTTCAGGGACTGTTTAAATTTGGTTGTCTATTCTTCTTGTCCTTCTGGTCAGATACTTAATGCACCTTTAGATGTTCCAAAACTGTTGAACAAGGTACAAAAGTTCTAATAATACAAAATATCAACCTGAAGCCAGGAACAAAAATAATAGTTCCAAATGAGTGCTAAACAGATTTATTCCTCTAACCCAGATCTACACCCTGATTCAGCAAGAAGTAGCTAGATCAGTTGTTGCCCCAAATCCCTCAAGACTGAGGAATGAACATAAAATAGGGGGGAATTGATGAAGGCCCAGATATGAGTTCCCCTAGGTTAAACCCAGCACATATTGGGATAAAACTAAAAGCACTCATCCCCTTTCCCTGCTTCTCTAAGTTACATTCATATGTAATTATTGGTTTTTAAATCTTTGTATCCCTGAACTTCACAAGTAAGATAGAAGTTACAAATTGTTAAAAGCCCAGATGGACTCACACTGGGCTCACACTGAAGTTTTGGCTAATGACTGGTTCTTGAGGTTTGTTGCAGGGAAACTGATATCCAGAGAATATCAAGAAATTGAAGCTTCCCAGACCCAAACTCCTTGGTGTACTGACACCAGAATCCACCATCCACACAGAGGCAGACAACCAAGGATACCCACCTGTGTATTCCCTTATCTCACCACCCTCCTACCTTCAAGGAGCCACACAAGGCCAAATGCAAGCTAGAAGAAAGGAACCACCCAGTAGGCAAGAGTATCCTCCTCCCTACAAGCAGCCACATTCCTCACAACATTTAAAACCCTTGCCTCCCATTTTTGGGGGGAGATGAGACAAATTTGAGGGTTTACTCTAGTCTCCTGGCTGACATCACCCAAAATAAAAATACTGTCCTTGCCACAAGCCTGGTGTTCCAGTTTTATTTGGCTCCTCTTGAGTGGTGGGTAAAAGACCTGAGTTTGTGTCTGGTAAAAACTTGACAAAGTATTTCTTCCTCCTGGAGTCAAAGGGTTCACTATTGAGTTGAGGCTGTGTTTTTTGAGCAAAAAAATCAGGCCCCCAATATGTCAGCAGGCAGAGGGATAGCCTTGGTATCCCCCACAGTCCATTGTTGTCAAACGGGGCCAGAAAACCACTTCCAGGAATACAAGCTGTGAAGTGAGCAGAAGTGTAGAAGGGGATGTGAGACACAGCTGAAGGAAATGTGAATCCAAGTGTGCCTGCACCTGCACCTGGCCACTGCCATAGGGCGATCCAACACACTCAGAGCCCCGTGGACCCATTGTTTATCAACCATGATGGTCATTGTGAGGACAGAGGCCCCAGTTGAGGTGCATATGAAGTTGAAGTAATGGGTTTAAACCACGGTCATGGGGCTCCCTGAGTGGTGAGGGTCAGTAGGACCTCTGGGAGAGGTCAAGGAGGTGGGGAGGGGGAGGGTGGGCTACCATCTTCCTCTCAGGTCCCTGAGGTCCCAGATCTCTCTTTGCAGCTGCTTCTGCTGCCAATCTTGCCACCAACCTCACCACCATCTATTGCCACTGCCAACAAAAATCACACCATAGGCCAAACAGGGTGATAAAAAGTGTGTTCCCTGGTCACATCCATGGACTCAAGTCTGGACCTCTGTGTGTGAGGAATAGATCAGATGGGGGTGGTGGGGTAGGATGAAATCCACTGAGACAGGGGCCATGGAGATTCCTGAGTACTGCTCCAAGTGACCATTGTGGCAACCGTCAATCACTTGACCCAGAGATGGGTTCACCCCCAGACGTTACCAGAGACAAGCCATTCCATGGCACAACACCAAAGGGTCCTTGCCTCTCCCAGAGCAAGTAAGGGAACTATGGAATGCCCCCCTCACCACCCACATTCTTCCACCCACCACTGCCAAGACCATCATCCTGCCTTGGGAGGCTGTGTATGGCCAGCAATGACCCAGAAGTGGTGGGTCCTACCTCCCATGTCCAGCACACCAGATGATTGGTGTGTGGGGCCAATGACAGGGCAAATGACACCTCCCAGAGAGCTTTCAGGACCCAGAGCTCTTTCCTCCATAGTTACCTCAGTGACAGAGTCTTGGCCCTGGTGACTGGGACTTGTGGCCTCCTTTGGACAACACAGGCAGCCTTAGGGTGTTTTTCTCCCTTGGCCTAGCATTGGTGCACTCAGGGAGAAGGCCAAGAGAGGGCCTATCTTGGCTCTTAGTGTCAGATTCCTCCCAAGGGTAGTGCTCTAGTCAGCAGGAATGCATGGCTTTCCTAACTTCAGAGTTGGGGGTGGGACCTGCCAATGGAAGAGCATGCCTGGTGGTTTCCCTGTCCATTCCCTAGGTGGCCTGCCTCTTATGTCACACTCCTTTGCAAGCTTTTTTTCAGCCTTCTGACTTGAGAATATCTTTCCTTCTCCTGGAGTTGAAGGGTTCATTCATGATGTGAGGCCGTGGTTTTTTTTTTTTTTTTTTTTTTTGAGCAATAAATGAGGCCATTTGGCTGACAAATAGCCTTGGTAACCTCCCCAGGCCATCATTGGGAAACAGGGCCAGAAAAACACTTCCAAGGAAGCAAGCCATGAGCTGAGCAGAAGGGTAGAAGGGGATGTGAGACACCTGAAAATGTGAACCTGAGTTCACCTGCAGCTTCACCTGACCACCACCAAAGGGCACTCCTAAATGCTCAGACTCACGTGGAACCATCTTTTAGCTTCCATGAGGATCATTGTGAGGCCAGAGGCTCCATTAGATGTGCATGAGCAGTTGAAGCAACAGGTGTAAATCAAGGGAACAGGGCCTCCAGAGTGATGACAATCAATAGGACCCATGGGAGAAGTCAGGGAGGCGGGGAAGATACAGGTGCACCCAACATCCTCTCCTCAATTCCCCGAGATACTAGATGCCTGGGTGGCAGCTCCCCAGCTGCCAAAGTTGCCAGCACACCCCCAGCCATATCTCCCACCACCGTCAAATAAATAGCAATGTAGGCTGGACATGACAGAGAAAGGTGGGTACACTGGTCACATCCGTGGCCTCCTATCCAGACATGGTTGCATGGGGAATGGATCATATGGGGGTGGTGGGGCAGGATGATATCCGTTGAGGCAGGTGCAATGAAGATCCCCAAGTTCTGCTCCCAGTGGCGGTTGTGGCAACCATCAATCTCTCGACCCTGAGACGCGTCCCTCTCCCCTTAAGTAGCCAGAGGGAGCGCGTTCCCTGGCATCACATCACAAGTGTCCCTGACTCTCCCAGAGCAACACAGAAAACTAGGGAATGTCCCCCTCACCACCGACTTTCTTCCACCCACCACTGCCAAGACCATTATCCTCCCTCGGGAGGCTGGGCATGGCAGGCAAAGAAGCAGATGCAGCAGACACTTCCTCCCAAATCAAGAACATGACATGACTGGTGGCTTCCTTCCCTGACAGAGCCAATGACACCTTCAAAAAAATTTTCAGGACTCAAGGATCTTTCCTCCTTAGTTGTCCAATTGACAGAGTGTTGGCCCAAGTGGTTGGGATGTCTGGCCTTCTTTGGATAAAGTAGGCAACTCATAGGGTGCTCTTCTCCCTTTTCCCCACATCTGTGCACTCAGGGAGAGGGCCAGGAGAGGGCCTATGTTGGCCCTTATTGTCAGATATCTCCCAAGGGTAGCAGTGACCAGAGAAGAAGGGTAGAAGTGGATGAGAGACATAGCTGAAGGGAATGTGAACCTGAATGCACCTGCACCTGCACCTGGCCCCCACCAGAAGGCACCCCCACACCCTCAGGCCCTGTGGACACATCACTTAGCAACTGGGAGGATCAATGTGAGACCAGAAGCCCAAGTTGCTGCCTATGTGCAATTGGAATGATGGGTTTCAACTGAGGCCACAGGGATCCAAGAGGTGTGAAAGTCAGTAGGATCAATGGGAGAGGTCAGGGAGGTAGGGAGGGTGCAAGTCGGCCCACCATCCTCTCCTCAGGTCCACCAGATCCCAGATCTCTTGGTCACAGCTTCCCCCACAGCTAATGTTGCCCCCAAACCAACCACAATTTCTCCAACCACCGCTAACAAAATCACAGTGTAGGCAGGACATGGTGATGGAAGGCAGGTTCCTCAGCCACATTTCTGGTCTCCAATCTGGACCTGACTGCATGAGGAATGGATTAGATGGGCCTGGTGGGGCAGGATTCAATCCACTGATGCAGGATCGATGAAGATCTCCAAGTCCTGCTCCCAGAGATGGTGGTGGCAACTGTCAACCTCTTGAACCTAAGATGAGTCCCTTCCCCTAGCATGGCCAGATGCACCCTGTTCCCTGACGCCAAAGAACAGAGGTCCCTGCCTCTCCCAAGACCACCCAGGAAACTATGGAATGACTTGCTCATTACTGGCTTCCCTCCAGCCACCACCACCAAGATCATCATCCTCCCTTGGAAGGCTGGGTATAGCCAGCAAGGAGCCAGAAGGGGTGGGTCCCCCTACTTCCCATGTTGGGCACACCAGATGGCTGGTTGCATCCTCCCACAACAGGGCTGATGGTATCTTGCAGAAAACTTTCAGGACCCACTGCCTTTTCGTCCATAGTTGCCCCACTGACAGAGCCTTGGCCCAGGTGGCTGGAACAGTTGGCCTTCATTGGATAAAGTAGGCAAGCCATAGGGTGCTCCTCTCCCTCTGCCCCACATTTGTGCACTCAGGAAAAGGGCCAGGAGAGGGCCTATCTTGGCCCTTAGTCTCAGATTCCTCCCAAAGTTAGTGCCATAGGCTGCAGGAAAGGATAGATTTCCTGACTCCAGTGTTGAGGGTGGGACCTTCCCGTGGAAGAGCATGCCTCATGGTTTTCCCTAGGTGGCCCGCCTGCTGGGGCCACACTCCTTTGAAAAGCCTTTCTTGGCCTTCTGACTTGTGAAAGTCTTTCCTCCTCCAAGAGTTGAAAGGTTCATTCTTGAAGTGAGGCCATGTTTTTTGAACAAGAATTCAGGCCCAGAATGAACCAGCTGACAGAGGAACAGCCTTGGTGTCCTCTCCAGTCCATTGTTGGCAAACAGGTCCAGAAAACCACTTCCAAGAACGTGAGCAGTGAACTGAGAAAAAGGGTAGAAGGGGATATGAGATGCACCTGAAGGAAATGTGAACTTTACTACAGGTGCACCAGCACCTGTCCACTTCCAGAAGGTGACACCACACTCTCAGAGCCCCATGGACCCATTTGCTTATCAATCACAAGGGTCATTGTGAGGCCAGAGGCCCCAGTTGATGTGCATATGCTGTTGGAGTGATGGGTTTAAACCAAGGCTGCCGGACTCCCAGATGAGTGAGAGTCAGTAGGACCAATGGGAGAGGTGAGGGAGGTGGGGAGGGTGCAGGTGTGCCACCGTCCTCCCCTCAGGTCTCCGAGATCCCATATATCTTTGCCACAGCTGCCCCTGCTGCCAATCATGCCACCACACCCATTGCCATTTCTTCTGCCACCACCAACAAAATCACAGTGTAGGCCACACATGGCAGTGAAAGGCGGATTCCCCAGTCACATATGTGGCCTCCAATCTGGAACTGGTTGCATGAGGAATGGATCAGATGGGGATGGCGGGGCAGGATACAATTCACTGAGACAAGGGTGATAAATATCCCTGAGTTGCGCTCCAAGTGACAGTCATGGCAACCTTCAATCTCTTGAGCCTGAGACAGGTCTCTCCCCCACACATGGCCAGAGGCAGCCCATTCCCTGCCTCCATACCACAGGGGTACCTGCCTCTCCCAGGGCAACCCAGGAAACTATGGAATGCCCCGTCATGGCCTGTTTCCCTCCACTCACAACAGCCCAGACCATCACCTACCTGGGGGGCTGAGCTTGGCCAGCAAGTACCCAGAGATGGCGGGTGCTGTCAACCATGTTGGGCACACCAGATGAATGGTGGCTTCCTCCCCCAACAGGGCCGATGACACTTACCAGAAAACTTTCACAACCCCAAAGTCTTTTCCATAGTTGTTCCACTGAGAGAGTCTTGTCCCAGGTGGCTGTGGTGGCTGGCCTTCTTTGCATAAAGTAGACAAGCTGTAGGGTGCTCCTCTCCCTCTGTCCTGCATCTGTGCACTCAGGGAGAGGGCCGAGAGAGGGACTATCTCAGCTCCTATTGTCAGATATCTCCCAAGGGTAGTGAACTAGGACACAGGAAAGCATAGTGTTCCTGACTCCAGGGTTGAGGTTGGGGCTTGTCGTTGGAAAAGCATGCCTGGTGGGGTTCCCATTAGCTCCATAGGTGGCTTCCCTGCTGTGGCCACACTTCTTTGGCAAATCTTTCTCAGCCTTCTGACTTGACAAAGTCTTTCCACCTCCTGGATCAAAAGTTTCATTCCTGAGGTCAAGCAGTATTTTTTGAGCAATATTTTAGGCGTGAAACAAACCAGTAGGCAGAGGGATAGCCTTGAGGTCCTTGCCAGTACATTGTTGTCAAACAGGGCCTAAAGACCACTTCCAGGAATGCAATCAGTGACCTGAGCAGAAAGGTAGAAGGGGATGTGAGACACAGCTGAAGTAGATGTTAACCCAGTGTTCCTTCACCTGCACCCGGCCACAGCAAGAGTGCACCCCCACACCCTCAGAGCCCTGTGGGCCAATCGCTTAAGAACCATGAGGGTAATTGTGGGCTGGAAGCCCCAGTGGCAGTGCATGCATGGTTGGTCAGACGGATTTGACCCAAGGCCACAGGGCTCCCAGAGGGGTGAGAGATAGTAGGGCCCATGGGAGAAGTTGGGGAGGTGGGAAGGTGCAGGTGTGCCCACCATCCTCTCCTCAGGTCCCCAAGATCCCAGACCTCTGAGTCACTGCTGCTGCTGCTGCCGCCACCATGGATGATGGTGCCAGCCCTGTGGCCAGCGCCATTTCCTCCACCACTGCCAACAGCACCATACTGTGGGCCACAGGGATATGGTGATGAGAGGTGCGTTCCCTGGTCACCTCTGTCATCTCCAATCTGGACCTGGGTGCACGGAGAATGGGTCACATAGGGATGGTGGGGCGGGAAGATATCCAGTGAGGCAGGGGCCATAAAGAGCCCTGATCCCTGCTCCAAGTGACTGTTGAGGCATCTGTCAGTCTGTTGACCCTGAGATAGGTCCCTCCCCCAGACCCAGCCAGAAGCAGCCCATTCCCAGGCACCACAGCACAGTGGCCCCCACCCCTCCCAGTGCATCACAGGAAACTTATGAATGCCTCCCTCACTGCCAGCACCCCTCCACTCACCCCTGCCAAGACCGTCATCCTCAGGATCCTGTTCAGACAGGGCAGGGACAAGTATGTGGTAGGATCCCATGCCCTGGTTGGGGGGGGCTGAGTGTTTGGGTTAGGTTGAGGGTGATGTTTAAGGTTAACTTGAAAGTTAGGGTTATGGTTATGATGAGGGTTAGGGTTAGGCCTCAGGCTAGGTTTAGGGTTAGGGCTAGGGTTAGGGTTAGGGTTAGAGTTAACATTATGGTAAAGGCTAGGGTTAAGTGTTAGGGATAGGGTAAGAGTTAGGCATAGGGTGAGGGTTAGGTTTAGGGCTATCTTTAGGGTTAGGATTAGGGTAAGGTTTAGGGTTATGGCTGGGCCTAGCATTAGGGTTAGGGTTAAGGATAGGGTTAGGGTTATGGCTATGATTAGGGTTAGGGTTAGGGTTAGTGCTAGGGTTAATGTTAGTTTTAAGGTTAGAGCTAGGGTAAGTGTTTGGGTTAGGGTTAGAGCTAGGGTTAAGGTAGCTGTAGTTTTAGGGTTATGGTTAGGGTTAGTGTTTGAGTTAGGATTATGGCTAGGATTATAACTAGGCCTAGGGTTAGGGATAGGTTTAGGGTTAGGTTAGGATTATAGCTATGGTGAGGGTTAGGCTTCTGGTAAGATTGTTGTTAGCATAAGGGTTAAGGTTAGTCTTAGGGTGAGGATTAGGATTATGGTTAGGTTTAGGGAATCAAAGGAGAGTGAAGGTTACTTTTAGGGATAGGGTGAGGCTTATTGCTACGGGTGGTGTTAGGGCTACGGATAGGCTTAGGATAGGGCTAGGGTTATTGTTAAGGCTATGGTTAGGGTTAGGGTTAGAGCTAGAGTTAGGGTTAGGGTTAGGGCTAGGGTTAGGTTTAGGGTTATGAGTAGGGTTTGTTTAGGGTTAGTGTTAGGGTTAATGTGAGTGTGAGGGTTAGGGTTAGGGTGAAGGTTAGGTTTAGTGTAAGGGTGAGGGTTAGGATGAGGCTCAGGTTTAGTTTGAGGGTCAGGTTCAGTGTTAGGTTAGGGCTATGGTCAGTTGAGCGTTAAGGATAGGCTTAGGATAGGGCTACTGTTAGTATTAGGGCTAGTGTTCAGTTTAGAGTTAAGGTTAGGGTCAGGGTTAGGACTAAAGCTAGGGTTAGGGATGGGGAGGTTTGAGTTAGGGTTATGACTATGGCTAGATTTTGGGTTTTGCTTAGGGTTAGGGTTAGGGCTAGTGTTAGGGATAGTGTTCATTAGATCAGGGATTAAAGTTAGGGTTAGAGATAAGGGTAGGACTAAGGTCATGTCTAGGGATACAGTTAGGATTACAGGTAGGATTAAATTTAGGGTGAGGTTTAGAGTTTCGGTTAGGTCTACGATGAGGGTTGATATTTGGTTTAGAGTTTAGGTGACAGTGAGGGTGAGGGTAAGACTTAGGGTGAGGATTATGGTTAGATTTAGGTTATGTTGAGGGTGAATTTAGGGTACGGGTTAGCATTAGAGTAAGGTCGAGGGTGAACATTAGAGTTGGTGAGAGGGGTAGGGCAAGTGTGGGTGTTAGGGTTATGGTTATGGCTAGGGTTAGGGTTAGGGTGATAATGAGTGTGAAGGTTAGTGTTAGGGTGAGTGTTAGGTTTGGGGTTAGTGGTAGTGTTTAGGTTAGGGCTAGGATTGGGGTTAGGAGTAGGGCTAGGTGTAGGGTTAGGGCTAAGGATCAGTTTAGGGTTAGGTTTTGGGCTAGGGTTAGGAGTAGGGTTACTGTATGGTTGGGGCTAGTGTTAGGATTAAAGATAGGGTTAGGGATAGGGCTGTGTTTAGGGCTAGGGTTAGGGTTAGGGTTAGGTTTATTGCTCAAGTTAGGTTTAGTGTTCGGTTTCGGTTACGGTTAGAGCTAGGGTTAGGTTTAAGGTTATAGTTAGAGTTAGAGCTAGTGTTAGGGTTATTGTCAAGGTTAGGCCTGGATTTCATTTTATTTTTAGGACTAAGGTTAGGGTTAGACTTAGGGTTATGATTAGAGCTAGAGTTAGGGATAAGATAGGTTTAGGTTAGGATTAGATCTATGGTGAAGGTTAGGCTTGTGCTAATGGTATGGTTAGGTTGACTATGAGGTTGGAGTGAGGGTTAGGGTAAAGTTTAGGGAATAGATGAGAGTGAGGATTAGGGCTAGGGTGAAAATTAGAATGAGGTTTAGGGTTAGGGTGAGGGTGTGGGTGAAGGCAAGGGTTAATTTCAGGGTGAGGAAAAGGGTAGGGTTAGTGTGAGGGTGATGGTGAGGAAGTTGAGGGGTAAGGTGAGTATGAGGGTTACATTTACCTTTAAGATTATGGTTAGGTTGAGTGTTAGCATGAGGGTTAGTTTTAGCGTGAGGGTTAGGGTTAGTGTAAGTGTGAGGGTCAGGGTCAGGTTTAGATTTACGGTTAGGTCTATGGTTAGGGTTAGGATTAGGGTTAGCTTTAGTGTTTGAACTAGGCTAGAGTTAGTGATAGGTTTGGGGTTAGGTTAGTGTTATACCTATCGTGAGGGTTAGGATTAGGGTGAGGTTATTAGCTTGAGTGTGAGTGTTAAGGTTAGTGCTAGGATAAGGCTGAGAGTTATGGTTAGGTTTATGTTTAGGGATAAGATGAGAGTGAGGGTTAGGGCTATGTTTAAATTTAGTGTTAGGGTTAGGTTCATGGTGCAACCATTCTTAGGGTTAGGGTTAGGGTTAGGTTTAGTTTTAGGATTCGGGCTAGAGTTAGGTTTCAGCCTATGGTTACTAATAGGGCTATGACAAGGGTTAGTTTTAGGTTTAGAGTTAGAGTTAGGGTTAGAGTTAGGCTTAGGACTAGGCATATGGTCTGGGTTAGGGTTAGGGTTAAGGCTACTGTTTGGGATAGGATTAGGGTTAGTGTTAGGGCTAGGATTAAGGTTAGGATAGGGTGTTTTTTTTTTTAGGATTATGCCTAGAGTTAGATTTAAGGCTATGGTTAAGGTGAGGGTTAGGGTTAGAGTTAGGTTGAGGGTGAGATTTAGGGTTATGTATAAGGTGAGAGTAGGGGTTAGCGTTAGGGATAGGGTGAAAATTAGAATGAGGTTTAGGTAAGGGTGAGGGTGAGTGTGAAGGTATGGGTTAGGTTCAGGGTGAGGGAAAGGGTTAAATTTAGTTAGAGGGTGAGGGTGTGGGTGATGAGGGTCTGGTGAGGGTAAGATTTATGTTTAGGGTTAGGGTTAGTGTTAGGTTGGGTGTGAGCATTAGGGTTAGTGTTAGCTTGAGTGTGAGTGTGAGGCTTAAGTTTAGAGTGAGGGTTAGGGTTAGTGTAAGGGTGAGGGTTAGGATAAGGGTTAGGGTTAGGTTCAGGGTGGGGCCATTCTTAGGGTTAAGGTTAGATTTAGGGTTACATTTAGGTTTCAGGCTAGAGTTAGGTTTTGGCCTAGGGTTACGAATAGGGCTATGGTAAGGATTGGTGTTAGGTTTAGAGTTAGGGTTAGGGTTAGGGTTAGGTTTGGGCCTAGGTATAGGATTTGGATTAGGATGCAGGCTAAGAGTACGGCTGAGATAGGATTAGTGCTTACTGTTAGGGCTAGGATTAAGGTTAAGGTTAGGGTTTTGGTTAGGATTATGGCTTGGTTTTGGTTTAGGGTTAGTGTAGGGTTAGGTTATGGTTAGTTTGAGGGTGAGATTAGTATGAGGGTTAGGGTTAGGGTGAGGGTGAGGTTGATGGTGATTGTTAGGTTTAGAGTTAGGAATAAGGTGTGAATAAGGGTTAGGATTTGGGTTAGGGTTATAGTAAGTATTAGGGTTAGGGTCAGGAATTAAGGCTAGGGCTAGTGTAGAGTTAGGGATAGGGCTAGGATTAGGTTTATGTTTAGTGTATGGGTTAGGGTTAGGATTAGGGGTAGGGTTAGGGTGAGAACTAGGGCTTAGGTTAGGGCTAGACCTAATTTGAGGGTGGGGTTAAGGTAAGGTTAGTGTTAAGTTGAGTGTGGGTTTACGGTGATGTTTAGGGTTAGGGTTAGAATGAGTTGAGGTTTACAGTTAGGATTATGTTTAGGGATAACTTGAGAGTGAGGGTTAGGGTTAGGGTTAGGGTGAAAATTAGAGTGAATTTTAGGGTAATGTTGAGGGTGAGGGTGAAAGTGAGGGTTAGGTTCATGGTAAGGGATAGTGTTAGGGTTAGTGTGAAGGTGAAGGTGAGGGTAAGCATTAGGTTTAGGGTTAGGGTTAGGGTTTAGGGTGAGTGTGAGGATTAGGGTTAGAGTGAGGGTTAGGGTTAGTGTTAGGGTGAGGGTGAGGGTCAGGGTTAGTGTTAGGGTTAGGGCTATGTCTAGTGTTAGAGTAGGGGAAAACTTACTATAGGGTTAGCTTCAGGTTAAGGTTAGGGTTAGGGTTAGTGCTAGGGTTAGGGTTAGTATTAGCATAAGAGTTAATGCTTTGGCTACCATTTGGTTTAGGGTTGAGGTTAGGGCTATGGTTAGGATTAGTGTTAGGTTTTGGGTTAGGGTTAGAGCCAGCGTTAGGTTTAGGGTTCAGGTTAGGTTTAGAGTCAGGTATAGGGCTAGGACTAGGGCTAAGGTTAGTGATACTGTTAGAGTTACAGTTAGGGTTAGACTTAGGTTGAGGTTAGGGTAAAGTTTAGGGCCAGGTTGAGGGTTAGGGATAGGGTTAGAGTTTGGTCAGAGGCAGACCTATGGTGAAGGTTAAGGTTAGAGTGAGGTTTTTGTTAAGTTGAGTGTGAGGTTAGGGTGAGGGTTAGGGTTGGGGTAGGTTTAGGTATAAAATGAGAGTGAGGATTAGGGTTGGGATTAGCATGAAAATTAAAGTGAGGTTTAGAGTAAGGGGTGAGGGTGAATGTGAGAGTGAGGATTAAGTTTGGGTGAGGGTCATTGTCAGGGTTAGGGTTAGGGTTAGTGTTAGGGCTAAGATTATGGTTAGAATTAGTGTTTTGTTTAGGATTATGACTAGTGTTAGGTTTAGCATTAGATTTAGGGCTATGATTAGGGTTAGGGTTATGGTTAGGTTGAGGGTGAGCTTATGGTGTGGGTTACAGTTAGGGTTATGGTGAGGGTGAGTGTTAGTGGGAGGTTTAGTGTTAGACTTACGTTTAGGATAAGTGTTATGGTGAGGATAGTGTTAGGGTTAGGATGAAGGTGAAGGTGAGGATGAGGATTAGGTTGAGGGTGAGGGTTATTGTCAGGGTTAGGGTTATCGTTAGTGTTACGGTTAGGAATAGGCTTAGAGTAGGGCTGGGTTAAGATTAGGGCTATGTTTATGGATAGAGTTAGGATTAGGTCTAGGGTTATGGTGAGGATTACGGCTAGGATTAGGACTACATTTAAGGTTATGGTTAGTGTTAGGTTCAGTGCTAGGTCTAGTGTTTTTTTTTTTTTGTGAGGAAGACCAGCCCTGAGCTAACATCTGTCCAATCCTCCTCTTTTTGCTGAGGAAGACTGGCCCTGGGCTAACATCGTGCCCATCTTCCTCTACTTTTATATGGGATGCCACCACGGCGTGGCTGACAGGCAGTGCATCGGCGGGCGCCCGGGATCCGAACCTGCGAACCCCGGGCTGCCAAGCGCAGACTAAACCACTGCGCCACCGGGCAGCCCCCTAGGTCTAGTGTTTTGATTTGGGTTATTTGTAGCTTTACATTTAGGCTTAGGATTCAGACCAGGGTTAGGGTTCAGGTTAGGGTTGCTGTTAGGGCTAGGGTTAGGGTTAGTGTTATGGCTAGATTTAGGGTTAGGTTTTGGGTAAGAGTTAGGACTAAGATTAGGGTTTGGGTTAGGGTTAGGGTTAAATCTAAGGTTAAGTTTAGGTTTAGGGTTCATTTAGGGTTAGAGCTAGGGTTAGGGTTAGAGTTATGGTTAGGGTTAGGGATAGTGTTAGGCTTATGGTTATGGTTATGGCTAGGTTATGGGTAGGTGTAGTGTAAGGGTTAGGGTTAGTGTTATGGTTAGTATTAGGGCTAGGATTAGGGTTAGAATTATGGCTATTGTTAGGTTAGGTTTAGTTTTAGGTCTAGGGTTAGGGATAGGGCTAGGGTTAGTGTTAGGGATAGAGTTAGGGATATGACTAGGGTAAGGGTTAATGCTAGGTTTACAGTTAGGGTTAGGATTAGGTTAATGGTTAGTTTATGGTAAGTGTTAGTGTCAACATTAGAGTTAGCATTAGTGTTAGGGTGAGAGTGTGGGTTAGTTTTAGGGTTTATGATCAGGGTTAGCATTAGGGTTAGTGTGAGAGTTATGACAAGGGTAAGTGTTATTTTAGGGTTAGGTTGAGGGTAACTTTAGGGCTAGGGCTAGGGTTATGGTTAGGGTAAGGGTTAGGGTTAGGGCTAGGCCTAAGCTTAGGGTTATAGTTAGTAATACATTTAGGGTTGTGTTAGAGTTAGGTTTAGAGCTGGGGTTAGGGTTAGGGTTAGGATTAGGGTTAGGGATAAGGTGAGGGTCAGGTTTAAGGTTAGCTATTAGTTAGGGCTAGGGTTAGGGTTAGTGTTATGTTTATGGCAGGCTTAGAGTTAAGGGTTAGGGATAGGTTTAGTGTTAGGTTTAGGGCTAGGTCTAGGGTTTGGGTTTGGAGTAGGGCCTGGGTTAGGGTTAGGTCCACTGTTAAGGTTATTTTTAGGGTTAGGGTTGGGATTGGAGTTATCCTTAGGGTTAGGACTAGGCCTCATTTAAAGATAGGGTTAAGGTTAGGTTAGGGTTAGA
The DNA here is from genome assembly GCA_031878705.1 of Tapirus indicus. NCBI lineage: Eukaryota > Metazoa > Chordata > Mammalia > Perissodactyla > Tapiridae > Tapirus > Tapirus indicus. The sequence continues at coordinate 63,201,514 of CM062917.1, read as the reverse complement.
TCTATGGTGAACATTAGTGTTAGTGTAAGTTTATTGTTAGAGTGAGTGAGGTTAGTGTGAGGGTGATGGCTAGGGTTAGGTTTAGGGATAAGATGAGTGTGAGGGTTAGCATTAGGGTGAAAATTAGAGTGAGTTTTAGGGTGAGGGTGAGGGTTTGGTTCAGGGTAGGAAAAAGGGTTAGTGTTAGGGTGAGTTTGAGGGTGAGTGTGAGGGTTAGGGTTAGTGTGGTGGTTAGGGTTAGTGTAAGGGTGAGGGTAAGGTGAGAGTTAGGTTAATGGTGAGAGTGAGGGTGAGTGTTATGGTGAGTGTGAGTGTTATGTATAGTGTTAGGGTCAGGCTTAGAATTAGGTTGAGGGTTAGGTTGAGTGTCATTGTTAGGGTGAGTGTAAGGGTGAGGGCTAGAGTAGGTTTAGGTTTAGGGTTAGGTTGAAAGTGAAGGTGAGGGTTAGGGTTAGGGTGAAAGTTAGGGTGATGTTGATGGTGAGGGTCAAGAAGAGTGTTAGGTTCATGGTAAGGGAAAAGGTGAGGGTTAGGATGAGAGTGAGATTATGGTGAGGGTTAGGGTTAGGGTTGTGGTGAGGTTGAGGGTGACAGTGATGGTTAGCGTTAGAGTGAGGGTTAGGGATAAGGTGAGGGTGTGGATTAGGCTGAGGGTTAGGTTTATGGTGAGGGAGAGGGTCAAGGATATGGTGAGAGTGAGAGTTAGGTTTAGGGTGAGGGTTAGGGTAAGATTCAGTGTGAGGGTAAGGGTTAGGGTGAGGTTTAGGGTTATAGCTTGTGCTAGGGTTTGGATTAGGGCTAGGGTTAGGGTCAGGGTGAGGGCTAGGGCTAGTTTTAGGGGTAGGGTTCGGTAAGGGCTAATGTTAGGGTGAGTGTTAGGGTTAGGCTTAGGGTTAGGGTTAGGGTTAGAACTAGGGTTAGTGTTTCAGTTTGGGTTGGGTTTAGGTTTAGGTTTAGGGTTAGGGCTAGGTTTAGGCAAAGGGTGAGGTTGAGTGTTAGGTTTAGGTTTAGGATAGAATAAGGTTGAATTTGACTGTGTAGGATAGGGTTAGGGTGAGCCTAAGGTGATTGTGAGGGTTAAGGTCAGGTTTAGCTTTAGGGACAAGGTCAGAGTCAGGGTTAGAGTTAGGGTTTGGGTTAGGGTTAAGGCTAGGGTTACTGTTTGGACTAGGATTAGGATAATGGTTAGGGTTAGTTTTAGGCTTAGAGTTAGGACTAGGTTTAGTGTTAGGTTTAGGTTTAGGACTAGGGTCAGGGTTAGGGTTATGGTTAGGGCTAGCTTTGAGTTAGGTTTAGGACTAGCGTTAGTGTTAATGTTAAGTTTAGGGTTAGGGTTAGGATTAGAGTGATGGTAAGGGTTTAGTTTAGGGTTCCTGTTAGGGTTAGGGTGAGGGTTAGGGTGAGGGTGAGTGTTAGGGTTCGGGATGAGATGAGGATGAGGATGAGGGTTTCAGGGTAGGGTTGGAGTTAGGGCTAGGGCTAGGGTTAATGATAGGTTTAGGGCTATTGTTATGGTTAGGCTTAGGGTAAGGGTTAGAGTTGGTGTTAGGGTTAGGTTTAAGGTTTAGGATAGTGTTATGGCTCAGCTTAGGCATATTTTTAAGACTAGGGTTAGCATTAAGGGTAAGGCTAGGGTTAGGGTTAGGGCTACTGTTAGGGCTTGACTAGGGTTAAGTTTATGGTTAGTGTTGGGATTAAACCTGGGTTAGTGTTAGGGTTAGGGTTACATTAAGGTCAGGTTTAGGTTTAGGGTTATGTTTAGCATTTAATGTAGGGTTATTTTTAGGGCTAGGGCTAGATTTAGGGTTAGGGTTAGGCCTTTGGTTATGGTAGGATTACTGCTAGGGTTAGGGTTATGGTTAAGGGTTAGATTTAGGGCAATGCTTAGGGCTTGGACTATGGTTAGGCTTACGGTTAATGTTAAGGATAGGACTACAGTTATGTTTAGGGTTACGGGTAGGTTCAGGGCTAGGTTTATAGTTAGGGTTAGGGTTAGTGTTATGGCTAGTGGTAGGGTTATGGCTACCGTTATGGTTAGGGGTAGGGCTTGGGTTAGGGTTATGTTTAGGGTTAGGTCTATCTTTAGGGTTAGGGTCACAGTTAGGGTTAGGGTCAGGTTAAGGTTCGGAGTTGATTAGGTTTTGGGTTATTTTATGGTCTGAGTCATGGTTAGTATTAGGGCTCGTGTCCAAGTCAGGGTCAGTGCTAGAGTTCGGGTTAGGTTTAGGGTCTGGGTCAGGGTCTGGCTCTTGGTCTGGGTGAGTGATAGGGTTATGTGTAGGGTTAGGGATAGGGTCGGGTTGAGTGTGAGTTTATGGGTAGGGTGATGGAGATGTTCGGGGTGAGGGTTAGCGTTAGATTTAGGGTTAGGGTGATGTTTAGGGTTAGGGTTAAGGTCAGGGCTAGGGTTAGGGTTTTGGTTATGTTTAGGGTTATGCTTAGGGTTAGGATAGGGCCTGGTTGGGGCTAGGGTTAGGGTTATGGCTATGGCAATCGTTAGGGTTAGGGTTAGGGCTGGGTTGGGTTTAGGATTAGGGTTAGGGCTAGGGTTATTGATGGGGTACGGGTAATGGTAGGGTTATGTCTAGGGTTAGGGTTAGGGTTAGGATTAGGGTTAGGGGTGGGATTAGAGTGAGGACTAGGTTTATGGTTAGCTTTAATGCTTGGGCTATTCTTACAGTTAGGGTTATTGTTAGGATTAGTGTTAGGTATAGGTTTATGGTTATTGTTAGTGTTACAGTACTGTTAGGGTTAGGGTTAAGGCTAGCGTTAGGGTTAGGTTTGGGCTAGTGTTATGGTTACATCTAGGGTCAGGTGTAGGGTTACGGGTAGGGGTAGGATGAAGGTGAAGTCATGCAGTACACTGAGAAGGCTGCTCTGTCTGTTCCCGTAAGAATGCTGTTTGCAATCCTGGGTTGGAAGTAGTTGCTTAGGTTCATCTTTGCATATCAGTTCCAGTCTTTTCACTAGAGCTGAGATAGACTATGTGAAACTTCCATTTGAAGAACGTGCATTGTACAGATACAGAGCAGTTTTAGCTCTGAAGATTCATCTCACATATCCTTGTGCATACATTGGTGTGCAGTGCACTGAGAAGTCCTCTCAGTCATATCAGGTAAGAACTCCCTTTGTGATCCCATCTTGGAAGTAGTTGGTTAGGATCATCTGTGTATATATCAGTTTGAAACTTTCTGCTAGAGTTGATATAGACTATGTATAACTTCTTATTGGAGAAGTAACATTATACAGAAACACCCTCAGTTCTAACTCTCAGGATTCATCTTCACATAACAATCGGAGAACATTGCAATACAGTGCACTGCGAAGGCCTCTCAGTCAGATCCCATAAGTATACTCTTTGTGATCCCATCTTTGATATAGTTGCTTAGGAACATCTTTGTATATCATCTCCAAACTATTCACTAGAGCTGAGATAGACTATGTATAACTTCCATATGAAGAAGTAACATTGTCCCAAAGCACACTCAGTTCTACCTCTAAAAATTCATCTTCAGATAACATTCTGGGAACATTGCAGTACAGTGAACTAAGAATGCCTCTCCTTCATATCCTGTAAGAACACTCTCTATGATTCTGGCTTGGAAGTAGTTTCTTAGGAACATCTTTGTATATCAGTTCTAAACTTTTCACTAGAGCTGTGATAGACTATGTATAACTTCCTTTTGAAAAACTAACTTTGTACAGAAACACACTCAGTTCTAGCTCTGAAGATTCATCTTCATGTAACATTCTGGGAACATTTCCGTAGAGTGCACTGACAAGACCTCTCAGTCAGATACCGTAAGAACACTCCTTTTCATCCCAGCTTGGAAGTAGTTGCTTAGGAACATATTTGTAAACCAGTTCCAAACTTTTCACTATAACTGTGACAGTCTGTCTGTAACATCTATTTTTGGAAATAACATTGCACACCAACACGCTTGCTTCTATCTCTTAAGGATCATCTTCATAGAACACTCTTGAGACATTGCAGTACAGGTCATTCAGAAGACCTCTCACTCACACTCACTAAGAATTCCCTTTCTTTTTCTGGCTTGTAAGTAACTGTTTAGGAACCCGTTTGTATATCACTTGCAAACTTTTCACTACACCTGAGATGGATTATCTATAACATCCATTCCAAGTAATAAGACTAGAGGAAGAGTCGTGCATCTAGCTCTTAAGGGTTATCCTCATATAACACTCTTGTACCATTGCAATACAGGGCATTCAGAAGGCCTGTCACTCATATTCACCAAGAACACTGTTTTGCAACCTGGCTTGTAAGTAGTTGTTCGTGATCTTCTTTGTATATCAGTCTGAAACTTACTGCAGCTGAGATAGGATATCTGTCACACCCATTCCTAGAAATAACACTGTACTCAAACAGTCTTGCATCTAGCTCTTAAGGATCCTCTTCATATAGTAGTATTGGAACATTGCAATACAGGGCACTCAGGAGGCCTCTCATTCACATTCACTAAGAACACTGTATCTGAAGCTGGCCTATAAGTGGTTGTTTAGTAACATGTTTGTATATGAATTCCAACCTTTTCACTACAGCTGAGATAGACTATCTATAACATCCAATCCAGGAAATAATGTTCCACATGAACATGCTTGCTTCTAGCTTGAAAGCTTCATCTTCATATAACACTGTTTTAACATTGCAGGGCAGGGCACTCAAAAGGCCTCTCATTCACATTCATTAAGGACAGTGCTTCTGAACTCAGCTTGTAAGTAGTTGCTTAGGAGTATCTTTGTATATCAGTTCCAAACTTTACACTACAGCTGAGGTAGACTATCCATAACATCCATTGCAAGAAATAACACTGTACACAGTCTTGCTTCTAGCTCTTAATGATCATCTTCATTTAACATTCTTGGAAAATTCCAGTACAGGGCATTCTGAAGGACTCTCACTCACATTCATGAAGAATGCTCCTTCTGAGCCTGACTAGTAAGTAGCTGTGTAGGAACATCTTTTTATATCAGTTCCAAACTTTTCACTATATCTGGGGCTGACTACCTATAACATCCATTCTGGGAAATAACACTTTACAGAAACAGTCTTGCTTCTATCTCTAAAGGATCGTCTTCATATAACACTCTTGAAACATTGCAGTACAGGGCATTCAGAAAGTCTCTCAGTTTCATTCACTTAGAATGCTCTATCTGAACCAGGCTTGTAAGCAATTGTTTTGGAACATCTCTCCATACCAGTTACAAAATATTCAATACAGCTGAGATAGCCTATATATACCATCCATTCTAGGAAGTCACATTATATAGAAACCATCTTGCTTCTAGCTCTAAAGGATCGTCTTAATATAACACTCTTGGAATATTGCAGTACAGGGCATTCAGAAGGGCTCTCAGTTACTTTCATTAAAGTGCTCTTTCTGATCCTAGCTTGTAAGTAGCTGTTTAGGACCATCTTTGTATATGAGTTCCATATAACATTTCACTACAGCTGAGATAGACTATCTATAACATCCATTCAAGGAAATAACACTGTACAGAAACAGTCTTGCTTCTGGCTCATATAACACTGTGGGAGCATTGCAATACAAGGCATTCAGAAGGCCTCTCACATTCACTAAGTATGCTCTATCTGAACCCAGCCTGTAAGTAGTTGTTTAGGAACATCTCTGTCTATCAGTTACAAAGTATTCACTACAGCTGAGGTAGACTATCTAGTTCCTTAGTCATTTTGAAGTTTATAATACAGTACTGTTATCTATAATCACTGTGCTCTTCTTTAGATCTGCAGAACTTGCTCATCATCTAATTGCAAGTTGGTACCCTTTAACAATATTTCCCCAAGTCCCCCACCCCACAGGCCATGGTAACCACCATTCTATTCTCTGTGTCTGTGAATTTGGCTTTTTTACATTCCACATGTAAGTGATATCATACATATTTGTCTTTCTTTTTCTGGATTATCTCACTAAGCATAATGCCATCAAGGTCCATCCATATTGTTGCAACTGGCAGGATTTTCTCCCTTCTGATGGTTGAATAATATTCCATTATATATATATATATATGTGTGTGTGTGTGTGTGTGTGTAATATATGTTTATACCACATCTTCTTTATCCATTCATCCATTGATGAATACTTAGGTGAATTTCATATCTTGCCTATTGTGAATAATACTGAAATAAACATGAGAGTGGCAATATCTTTTTGATATCCTGTTTTTATTTCCTTTGGATATATAACAGGGAGTGTGATTCCTGGAGTGTATGGTAGTTCTATATTTAATTTTTTGAGGAACCTCCATACTGTTTTCCCTTGTGGTTGAACCAATTTACATACCCACCAACAGTACACAAGATTTCACTTTTCTCTATATTTCACAAACACTTATCTCTTGTCTTCTTGATGATAGCCACTCTACCCAGTGTGAATTGATAATTCATTGTGGTTTTGATTTGCATTCCCTTGATTATTCGAGATTTTGAGCATCTTTTCATGTACCTGTTGGCCATTTGGATGTCTTCTTTGGAAAAATGTCTGTCCAGTTTCTCTGCCCATATTTTAATTTTTGTAGGGTTTTTTTGGCTGTTGAGTTGTATGAGTTCCTTATATATTTTGTGTATTAACCCCTTATCCAACATATTGTTTGAAAATATTTTCTCCCATTTCATAGGTTGCCTTTATATTTTGTTGATTGTTTCTTTTGCTATTCAGAAGCTTTTTAGTTTGACATAGTCCCAACTGTAGATTTTTGCTTTTGTAGATTGTGCTTTTGTTGTCATGGCTACAAAATCATTGCTAATACCTATGTCAAGAAGCTTCTTCCCTCTTCTTGGATTTTTACAGTATCAAGTCTAGTGTTAAAGTCTTTAATCTATTTTGAGGTAATTTTTGTGAGTGCTGTAAGATAGAATCCAATTTCATTTTTCTGCATGTGGTTATCCAATTTTCCCATCACCATTTTGTTGAAGAGACCATCCTTCCCCATTCACAATAGTATCAAAAAAATAAAATAAAATACTTAGGAATAAATCTAACAAAGGAAGTGAAAGAACTATAGAGTGAAAACTATAAGACTGAAGAAGACACAAATAGAAAGATATCCTGTGTTCATGGATTGCAATAATTGATATCATTAAAATGTCCATACTCCCCAAAGCCATCTACAGATTCAATGCAATCTCTATCAAAATCCAATGGCATTTTTCACACATACAGAAAAGTCAGTCCTAAAATTTGTATGGAACCCCAAAAGACCCAAAATACCCAAAATAATCCTAAGAAATAACATATTTGGAGGCATCACACTTCATGATTCAAGCTACATTACAAAGCTTTGGTAATAAAAACAGACACATAGACCAATGGAACAGAATGGAGAGCCCAGAAATAAACCCCTGCATATAATGTCAACTAATATTTGGGAAGGGAATAAAGAACTCTTAATGAGGAAAGGATAGTTTCATCAACAAATGATACTGGGAAAAATGAATAACTACTTTTAATTTTTGAGGAACCTTATGCTGTTTTCCATAGTGGCTGTAGTAATTTACATCCCCACTAGCAGTGGACTAAAAGGATTCCCTTTTCTCTACATCCTTGGCAACAGGTTATCTCTTGTCTTTTCAATGATTGTAGTTCTAACAGGTGTGAGGTGGTATTTTTTTGTAGTTTTGATTTATATTTCCCTGTAATTTTTAATTAATCATGATGTTGAATTTTTCACAGATACAGAAAAAAGAAAACAATCCTAAATTTGATATGGAACCACAAAGACCCCAAATAGCCAAAGCAGTCTTGAGAAAGAAAAACAAAGCCGGAGGCATCACACTTTTTTGCTTTCAAATTATACCATAAAACTGTAGTAATCAAAACAGTATGGTGTTGGCATAAAAACAGATGTATAGACCAGTTGAACAGGATAGAGAGCCCATAACTACACCCACATGTATACGGTCAACTAATCTTTCACAAGGGTGCCAAAAAGTACAATGAGAAAATGATAGTCTCTTCCATAAATGGTCTCTGGAAAACTGGATTTCCACATGCAAAAGATTGAAATTGGACCTTTACTTTACACCATACACAAAAATTAACACAAACTGGATTAAAAACTTAAATACAAGACCTAAAACTGTAAAACCCCTAGATGAACAGAAAAAATCTCCTTGATGTTGGTCTTGTCAATTATAATTTGGATAAGCCCCAAAAAGACAACAAAAGAAAAGATAAACAAGTGGCACTACACCCAACTGAAAAGCTTGCACACAGCAATGGATACTATCAATAAAATGTAAAGGAAACCCAAGGAATGGGAGAAAATATTGCAAGTCATGGATCAGATAAGGGGTTAGTACTCAAAACATATAAGGATCTCATACAACTCAATAGCAAAGCAAACAACCCATTTAAATAACAAGCAAAGCACCTGAATAGACATTTTCCCAAAGAAGGCATACAAATGGTCAATAGTTGTTGCTCAACATCATTAATCATCAGAGAAATGCAAATCAAAACCACAATGAGATATTAACTCACAGCTGTTAGAATGGCTAGAATTGAAAAGACAAGAGATAACAAGCATTGGCAAGAATATGGAGAAAGGGAAACCTGTGCATTGTTGGTAGGAATGTAAATTGGTGCAGCCATGAAGAAAAACAATATGAAGTCTCCTCAAAAAATTAAAAATAATTCTACCATATGCTCCAGCAATTCTACTACTGGTTATATATATCCAAAGGAAATGTATTCAGTATCTAAGAGCTATCTGCACTCCCATGTTGATTTCAGCATTATTCACAGTAGCCAAGATATGGAAACAACCTACATACCTAGTGATGAATGAATGGATAAAGAAGTTGTGATCTGTCTATCTATCTATAATGGAATATGATATAGGCATAAAAAAGAAGGAAATCCTTCCACTTTGACAACATGAATGAAGCTAGGGGCCATATCATGCTAACTGAAATAAGCCAGACATAGAAAGATAAATATTGTATGTTCTTGTTTATATGTAGAATCTTAAAAAAATAGAACTCAGAACAACTGAAAGGAGAAGGTAGGTTCCCAGGAGCTGGGGGTTGTGTGAAATGGGGAGAAGTTGGTCATTGGGTACAAACTTCCAGCTATAAATGGATAACTTCTGGGGCATCTAATGTACACCATGGAGACTATAGTTAGTAATACTGTGTTATGTACTTTAAATTTGCCAAGAGACTAGATTGTCAGTGCTCTCAACACAAAAAAGGTGCCTCTGTGAGGTAGTGAATGTTAATTAGTTTGATTGTGGTATCATTTCTCAATATACATGTATATTAAACCATCCCATTGTACATCTTAAATATATACAATTTTGTCATTATATCCCAGTAAAGCAGAAAAAAGATTTATTCATTGGGATATCTTTATTAATATAGAGATCACTCATAGTAAGTCAAGAGGTGAGTGGGGTGTGAGGAGATTGTAATTAAGTGTGTACTTCTCTTTTGTTGTTTTTATCAAGGGGAAGAAAGACCTTGGAATAAACTAGAGATAAATTGGTTCAGAGAATGCTTTTGTTTCAAGAATGAAGGGATTGAGTGAGTTTAAGGGGATGGATTGTGAAGCATTGGGGAAGTTGCTGGTAAAGGATATTCAGTTTATACTTAAGAAGTATTTGAGAGAGCAGAAGAGAAAGGGACACATTTAGAGAAATTAGATAAGCCAGGGATAGAGATGAACTTTCAATTTTATCAGGTGAGGGCTCACCAGTGGGTAGAAATTCAGGAAGTTGGGGTCATGAGATCTGTTTATTTTGGTACATATGTGTTGAAATGAGTATATATGGGTAAAATGGGCTCACTAAAACTGAAGAAAGATGGAAGGTGATGTTTGGAATGGTGGTCAGTGTACTGGAGGTTCCCACCGTGAGAGGACCTAGGCATGGGGAATAATTTTGTGGACAGGCTGAAAGGAGAAGGGTTGTGAGAGGAGGGAGAGGTCTCCAGTCATTGACCTGAGAGGTCACATATCTAGCTAAAATCTGGGTCTGGGTCTAGGTAAAACTCCTCAAGATGAGCATGTTTAATTATTTGAGATTCAGAGATAAGCAGAGGTGAATTAAAATTCTAGCTCTGCCATTTTGTAGCCATGTGATTTTGTCTTGTTCAAGAAGATTTCTGAACCAGTTTATGTCATTTGTTAAATCGGTAACTAACCCATAAACAGTAGCGTTATTATGGGAACTAAATAAGCAAGTCTATGTAATTCCAGTTACAGGGTCTCAATTTATTTATCAGATTTTTTTTTCTCCTCTCTGAACCTCAGGGTCAAAGTGTTGTCATCTTAACCTTGTTCATGACATACTATCATAATTTGCCCATGCAGTACCCATATTAGCAGTGTTTTAGATAGTACTTTACAGTTGAAAGATGCTTCCATGTACATCAATTATGAAATGAAGGGCTGTTCCTGTTGATGAGAATTACTAGGACAGAGCTCCAGCTACCATTTCACTACAATATCTGAAACGTTCAACTAAAATTCCTTCACTCTATGATTTATGAGCCTTCTTGCCTGTGGGGAATGTGGGACATAAGAGTAGCATTATCGAGTATGTGCTATGACTTCTGTCCTGTGCAAGGGAATTTTAGTGATATGTTTACATGATGAGAGTCATTGAACCCTCCAGTAAGAGATGCATCTTTGAATAGTTGCACACTACCATTCAATAGACTCCAATGTAGCCTGGTCACATATCCAGGGATGGGGAGGATAGAGCTAGGGTTGCACTGATATTGCCCGAATCCCCATGTAGAGGATGGGGAATAATACTTCTACCAGGTCTAATTAAAATATAAAACCATAAAACCCTGTGACTTTCATTTTGTTATCTGTAAAACGATAATATTAATATCTCCCTTATGATCCTTAGTAGTTAAAGCCTTCTCACTGTGATGCTAGGAAAAGACTGCTTGCCTCTTTATCTTAGATCACTCTTCACGCAAGTGTGGTGAAGGTTTAGGATTTCATGACTGGTGGATGTACAAGTGGTGGAAAAGACTGGAGTCTCATGGCTTCTTTTACTTTCCTCAGCTTTGTCTGCTTAGTTATCAGACTGTCCCTTGGGCAGAAGTCTACAAAAGCAGGGGCAGCTGAGTTCTTGAGAATGCAACCACAGGTGAGTAGGAACTTGCTCTTACTCCTGAATTGATTCTTCTTTTACCAGCAGATGGGTAGGTTTCTCCAGTTGGCCTGGATCTTCTAAGTGCACCCAGGAAATATTGGTGTGTCATGTTTTTTTTTGTTTTTTTGTGAGGAGGACCAGCCCTGAGCTAACATCCGTCACCAATCCTCCTCTTTTTGCTGAGGGAGACTGGCCCTGGGCTAACATCGAGCCCATCTTCCTCCACTTTTATATGGGACGCTGCCACAGCATGGCTGACGAGCAGTGCGTCGGCGGGCGCCTGGGATCCGAACTTGTGAACCCCGGGCTGCCAAGCGCGGACTAAACCGCTGCGCCACCGGGCGGCCCCTGGTGTGTCATGTTTTACTAGGATTCTGGGAGGCTTATGGCAGGTCCCAGACTGAAAAATAATCTCCTTCCTACATTTACACTGACTTAGTCAATTCTCCATTAGGGATGTCCTTGCAGAGAAGAGATGTGAATAGTTGTTCTCTTTTTCTTTTTTTTCTCATCCAGCCCATAGTGTTGGTGGAGAAATAACTCACTCATTAACCATGAGAGATGAGTGAGAGTAAAGGTTATAATCCAGAAGGGAGGAGATATTTCATCAAGTGAGTTCAATCAATCCGGTGTTACAGGGGCTGGGGTGGAGGCTGTGCAGCATTGAGGTGGTGGGTTGAAGAGAGAATTGGACCAGAGAGAGCAATGAGGACTCATTTCTTTATTTGTCACCAATTTTGATTTTACTAAAGTTTTATAAAATATACATGAACATATTGATAATTTAAAAAGATACCTAAAATTCTCCTTCCCCCCTTCACAAAACCCAGTTTGTCTCTTTGTAATTAATTTTGATGAAATTTGAAAACTGAACATAATGCGTGGAGAGCATTTTCTTAATTTTGGCTGTGTATTGAGGAGAAGGAGTATAGAATATAGAATAAAATGTCAGATTCTGTGGCCATTTTGGGGGGATGGAGTGACCATATACAATTGAGAGGCTTCTGTTACCTGTTAGCAGATGGATAGGATTAAACTACAGGAAAGACAATGAAAATGGATGCTTGGAGGTCCCAGAGAAAACTGACAATGGAAACCTCATTGTAGGCTGGGTCAGGCTAGGGGCATACTTCTGTATAGAATTATCAGGGGCCCTTGGGTGGTGTTTCTGGACCATCTGCCCTCCTACATTGTAGTGAACACAATAGATGTGTAGAGATAAGAGAGGCTGCACCTGTCGATCAATGTTCTGTATTAAGTCTGTTCAGTTCTGCAGAATGATCAGCATTGCTTCATTCTCTACCTTTAAATAATGATATACTTATTATTTGTGTATTGAGTGTTTATTATAAAGGAAGCACTTTGAAAATTAGATCATTGGATCTCTCGATTTTTGTAACAGGATGTTAAGCCATTTCATGATGGAGAAAGGTAACTGTCATAATCACAGTTATATGTCACAGGCAATGACTATTTCTTGCTTTGTGATGAGTCCATGATTTACTTGAAACTGTTAAGAAAGTCTAGTTATGTTTTCTCAAGATGAAAACATAATAATATACTATATTTTATATACCAGTCTGAAAGTGAGATTTACCACATTTTTTGGAATTGTCTGGGTTATTTCACATTGCATATGATGTTATTCCTTTATAGTGTGGCTAATGTCTTAAGGCTGTGTATATGCTGTATATATTTTGTGGTTATGCATGAACAGCACATGCCAGATCAGTGCAGGGAAGCATTTGACTGGAACCCCAAACAGGGTTTAAGCTTTCTCTACCTACAGCCCCCTTTCCCCAGCACTATGATGTCAACTATCTTTCCTTGGACCTTGGTAGATCTGGCCCTGTCTGAATCAGAATGTCCATAAGGTTTTAGGAATCAGTGACCCTGAAGCATGTGGCTGTGGACTTCACCCAGGAAGAATGGACCTTGGTGGGCACATCCCAGAGAAAGCTGCACAGAGATGTGATGCTGGAGAACATCAGTCGTCTGGTCTCTGTGGGCGAGTCTGTTGACACTGAATTACTTATTCAATAGGTATCCAGAACAGTTTCCACATATCAGCCTCCCCTCTCAGCCCTCATTCATATTCTTTCATAGCATTTACAACTACATGAAGGTAATCTGTTTATTTATTGATTTACTAACATGTACTTTGTCCCTCCACTAGAATATAGTCTTCCTGACCACAGTTTCATTTCTTTGTTGCTGCTCTATCGCCAGGACCCAGAACAGTGCTGGAAACTCAATGGATTTTTTAAATGGCTAAGCAAAAAGACTAAACATTTTTGAAGTAATTACTCTGTTCTAAGCACTAAGCCTGGAGTTTGAGACCACAGTAGAAAAAATAGCAGGCAACATAAACCTAAATTGTTATTGTGGAGCTCATATATATTGAATCACTTTTGGAAACAAAATTTTATGTGAAGAAACATTAACTGGAAACATTTAATTCCTCTCTTATTGAAAACAGTGAGGGTCTTCACTCTGTGATCTTGCTCATGCACATCCACAACAAGAGGTCCTCAGTGCTTTGGCTCAGCATCAGGGTGTTCTTCCTCCTCTGCTCAGGGACCTACAAGGTTTTCTTCGATGCTTACTTTGTCTTTCATTGGTATCCTCTCCTGGACTTGAAGAATATATATGGTTCTTAATACAGAGTTCAAAATCCACGTACTTTCCCGCATTAACAGGGTGTCAGCTCTCCAAATCAGATGTAATTTTCCAGTTGGAGAAAGGAGAGGATTTGTGGAGGGAAGAAAGAGGATTTTTTCTGAGGGCTCAGGCTCAGTAAGCTTCAGGCATGTGTGTTCAATATGAGGAGAAGCCTGGTCAGTGAGGGAACAGAGCCTTGGTAATGCTAACTGCAGATTTCCTTAAGTCAATGGTCTTTTCAGAAAAGTATGAGAAGCCAGTGGGGGGAAAAATCCTCAACGGTGTCATTATCCCTAGCATTTATAAATTTCTCTTTATTTATAGTTTGTCCTCACTGGAGTGAAAGTTTCATGTTGTGGTCTTTGCGCTCATCCCTTCACTTGGATAATTTCTTCTCTCATAACCTTACCAAAATCCCATCTTAACTTTCTTTTCAATCCTGAAAACATTTTGTAGTTGACTGTGCCCTAAACCATGTTTCTACTCACTGGTGCATTCCTCCATTTTGCATTCTTTTCCTGTATAAGGGTCAATATTTGAAACGTCCTCACATTTGCCTTGCATGCTTTACAACATTTTGGTTTCCTAATGCCTCTCTAGATATTTATTCTTTTAATAAATTACTTTAGGCAGGAGAAGTGAACTTAAAATCCAAGAAATGATACCTATACCAGATATCTGCAGGAAGGACCCATCTAACTGTATGCCAGTGGTAAGTTTCATGGGAGTGACCCCTGGTCTCCAATGTTAGAGACCCAGGAATGGAGTGATTACTAATGTGACACAATAACATGAGTATAATTAGAGTTGAGAGTAAGTGCTGCCCCAGCAGAAAGTTTTGCATAGCTTGAGTTTAGGTGAAAAGTTAACCTGAGCTCAGAGCTGTAACCTGAGTTCTTATAAAAGGAAATTGCATAAACATGGCTTGCATACCTAGTCTTTGAAACACGATGAAGGTACCAAATAAATCAACTGTACAGCTGAGATGTTACAAAGAATAAATCTCTGTGCATGCAAGAGAGTAACACACCATGTGTATTTAACTTACATGGGGAAGGTTTTTAACTGGGAAGTATGACTGTTTAGCCTAAAATTCATATGTAGAGAAAAGAATGAATGAATGTGCATGGGCAATCCTTTAAATGCTTCTTATCTTCTTCCATCAGCAGAAATCTCACACTGGGGAGGAACCCATTGAATAGAATGAGTGTAAGATGTTTTCACTCACAGATTTATAGTTGACAACATTTGTCGAATCACATGGGCCCAGGAGGCCCACCTCAATAAGCTGTTGGACCAACTGAGGCAACAAAGCCATGAGGAAACACTGAAGTACATTTTCTTCTTCACCCAGAAAAGAAAAAAGATTTTCTCCAGAACATGAAATCCAGATAGGCAGACCAGATCTCAAAAGACAGAAAGGGATTGTCTGGAATCCATAATTAAGGTCAGAGTCAGCCTGCTTAGGAGCCCAGGGTTGTCCCCAGGAAGCTCAAGATGAAAATCTTGCCTCTAACTTTGGAGAATGTTGTGGTCCTTTGCTTCTCTGCTATCAGATAACTCAGAAGTTTCCAGGGAGAAATTTGATCTGCTAAGCTTATGGAGGGAGGTTTCAAGGCCTTGTAGTTTAAAGGTCAAGAGCTTGGGTTCTCCCCCCACCTTTTTAAAATTTAAACATATATGCTCTTTGTTGAAGAAAAAACAGTCAGCCAACACAAATATGTAGACGTTTCCCCCTATTTTTGACCAACTCTTTCTTCTTGTAGACATATACATTTCTATACAGCCATACATTACTTAATGACAGGGATCCGTTCTGAGAAACACATCTTTAGGCAATTTTGTCATTGTGTGAACATCATAGAGTGTACTTACCCAAGCCTAGGTAGTATTGCCTACTACAAACCTAGGCTATGTGGTGCTAACCTTGTGGGACCATTGTTGTATATGTGGTCTGTCATTGACTGAAACCTTGTTATGTGGCGCATGACTGTATATGGATATGTGCACATATATGGTGCTTTTTACATAGAGTTTGGAAAATGCTATGCAAATTGTTCTATAACTGCAGATATATTTCCATTTTTAAATGACCATTTAGAATTCATTCATATGGATGCTTCATAATGATTTAAACATCCCCCAATTGATTGGCTTTTTAAGATTGGTTTTAATTTCTCAATATGAAAAATAGTTCTCTGTGAACTTCCTAGTATCTTTGTGTCTTTGTACAATTCATTCTGTAAGGACCCTCCACAGAAATGGAATTGCACTGCCAATTGATTGTAGTATTTATATTCAGAGGTATACCTAGAGAAAACTGAGTCACCCCCGAGCCTTCATCTCCTTACCTGGGAAAGAGGGAAATGTCTGGGCCTTGTGGCATTGGAGGATTTGACAGAATAATGTAGGTAAAGTTCAAGGGCAGGATTAGGACAGTGGACATTAAATGGAAACTCATATCACAAGAAGCAGAAACCTCTCTTGTGTGTGTTTTCCAAATGTTCTACAAAAAGCATGCATTCTTTGAATGATCTGAAAAATTGCAAAACAAACCAAGGACAGTTATTATAAAAGGAAACCCACTCAGCAGCTCTTGGTAGATGTAGAGCGAATGCCAGGTTCCAGCCCCCTTCAGTGGGATCAGGGTGTGGCTCTTGGCTGGGGTCTCCCTCACACATGCAAACTCCCCTTAGGCAGTGGTCTTGCCTACCTACCTTGCAGGTAAGAATGTTTTCTCATCCTCCTGGCAAAGGAAGTAATGGAGTCCCCAGTGGTCATACTGAGAGAACGAAATGCCTACAGCTCCACGCTCAGCAGAAACTTCTTGCTCATTAACTCTTTGAACGGGTATGAAGAGGAATACAAAAAAAACAAAACAACGACAACAAAAAAAAAACCAAAAAAACAAAACAGAAAATCACCAGGAAGCAAGAAGGAGAAGATGACTTCAAGTTCTGAGCTGTCTTAAATTTGAGCACCTTCCCTAACCATGCAGAGCTAGAATCTATATCAAGACATCGAGGAGTCAGAAGCTGAAATCATTTCTAAAAGAGACTACCTCTTTCTCAGTTTAAAAGAGGTTCAGGGCTCAGAATTCAGGGATCAGGGCTTGAATGAGATTGTAGTGGAAAGGCTAATTTATGTGACAATTTGAGTTCCATTCATCCAACCCACCACTGCCAGAGAACCCTCTTCAAACACAGCTCTGAGCTACCCTCTCTCCTGCTCACAGGTCCCTCCCCAACTCTGTAGCCCCAGCCATATCCAACCCACAGTTCCTACATGGCCACAGAGCCACCCAGACTCTGGTTCCCACCTTGACTTTTCCTGCTTCACCAAACTCCTCACTCTTCCTGCATACGCCCCCTGCCACCTGCCTTTCCTCATCTTGCTCCACTGCAGGGATCCTTCTCTCACCACAAGGCCAAACCTAGCCATTTTTCCAGTCCACTATCAGTGGTAAGTATCCCATCCACTTAGCCTGGCCCCTCATCTCACCTTCCTCATGCACTGTCACTTCTCCTCTCTCTGAACATGCTTATATGTTGGTTGCTGTCAAATATGGGAATTCAGAGCATCCAAATAGAATGTGTTTCCTGAAGAGCAAGTATGACTTACTAATTTTGATTCAACTTCGATTGCCCTTAGCCCAGTGTCTTGCACATGGGACACAATGTCTTGCTCATCAGATACAGTGTGTGCTCCCTGGGTAAATGCATGAATACTAGGAATGTCCTGGTCTGACTGTCCCAGAGTTTCAATCTTTTCCCACACACCCTGCCAGATTTCTGCATGGCCAGAACTGAAAACACTTGTGGTCGACACTGAACCTGGCTGAGGGTTTCCCATATATACGGGATAGCTGACTCCTCAGAGAATCCCTCCCCTTGGCAGGGATCCCTGTTCCAATGGCTAATTAACACTGCCTGTGCCAACTTCCCAGAACAAGTGATCATTCCATTGAGACTAGTTTCAGAAATAAAGAAACAGTGAGTCGACAGCCCTTTTCTTTTCCTTCTTTGGTCCTGGGTTTTATGAATAAAGTGAGATATTGTAACAGAAGATCAGACTAATTTTAGTTGGAAAAAGGAAGAGTGTAGGTGATTGAGAGAAGAGGTGAAAAACAATAAAAAATAGGAAATGTCCAGGACTGATAAGTAGTCAATGATATGTCTGTCCTGACCCAGGGTGACCTGCTGGCTTTGTCCTTCTGCATCAGAAACACTCTTTTCCTGCCCAGAAGGTTTCTGGGTTCCTCATATCTATGAGTTGGCAGGTGCTTATTTTTTTAAATATATGGATATAAGTATATAGGCATGAATATATCATGTATGGTGTTCTGTTCTGATTAAGAGGCACATTTATTTCAGAAAATGAGAAAACAGAAAAATTCAGTGGAGAAAACAAAAACACCCCACAATCCCATCACTGAAAGTTGACCTCCCTTCACTCTCAAGCTTCGGGGCCTTAGTGTTTGAGTTTGGATCAAATGTAGACATTTGTTTTTGGCTTTTGGGTGACATTTGCACTGCCTTGCTGACTCTGTGGTGTTATAGCTGGAAAGACTATCCACCTAGAGTTCACCTGCTTAGTCCACCTTCCATGTTTAGAGATGGAAAGGAGCCCAGAGACAGGAAGTGGAAGGGGTGAAGGCAAACTTCTGGTCTCTTTTTCCTTCACCTCAAAATCATATCTTTCCCTCACTCTTCACCTTCAAAATGTCTCTTGACTCAAACCTAATCATTCTCCTTTCTTTTCCATGGGCCAAGGTCTGTCTTCTCCACGGCCCATGGAAAAAGCCACAAGGACCACCCCAAGACCTAATATTTATTGAAGAGGATTATTAATATTAATAATCAATAACCATGAGCGAGGTACTGTAACTAGCCCATTTTACGATGATGACATCAGCTCAGAGAGTTAGTAACTTGGCCAGGATCCCTGAGATAGGAAGTGCTGAGATCCAGGATATGAATCTAGACCATGTAATTCCAGAGTCTTGAAGCAATCACTATGCTATCTGGCCATGAGACTAACCAGACAAAAAAAAATTTCTCGGTCCAACTGATTGGATATTTGTGTTAAACCGTAGTATACATACTTAAAAGTATGGAAATCATAGATGTTAAGCTTTATGGATTATCTGAAGGGGACACATCTGGCAACCAGTACCTAGAAGAAATAGAACATTACCAACTCTCCAGGAGCCCCTCATGTACCCATCCCAAGTCACTACCCTCTCTTCCCCAAGAGTAACAAAATTCTCACTTCTTTATTAGTTTTGCTTGTTTTTGAGCTTAATTTAAATGGAATCATACAGAATGTACTTATTTATGCCAGGCTTCTTTCATTATGTTTGTGAATTTCAAACATAATTATAAATGTGGATGCAGTTCATTTTCATTTCTGTATAGTATACCATTATAAAAAGTTTAACCTATTTTATTTATCATTTCTAGTATTGATGCACATCTGGGTTGTTTCAGGTTTAGAACATTACCAAATAATGCTGCTCTGAATGTTCTTTGCAATGGTGAACATATGTAGGAATTTTTATTGGGTATTTACCTAAGAGGAAAATTTGGGTTTCATAGAGTATGTGTAAGTCTGCCTTTTAGGAGAGCCTAACAGAGTTTTTGAAAGTGGTTGTAACAGTTCACACCCTTTTCAGTGTATGAAGGTCTAGTTACTCTCACCCTCACAGACACTTGATATTGGCAGTGGTTTTTATTTTGGTCTTTGTTTATTGGTATCACATCATGGTTTTAATTTGCATTTTCCTGACAAGCAACAATGTTTTGCACCTTTTTGAATACTTGTTGGCCATTTGGTTATCTTTTTGTGAAATGCGTAGTCAAATCTTTGTGTGTGTGCATGAGGAAGACTAGACCTGGGCTAACATCCATGCCCATCTTCCTCTACTTTATATGGGATGCCACCAGGGCATGGCTTGACAAGTGATGCATTAGTCCCTGCCCAGGATCTGAACCTGTGAAACCTGAGCCCCCAGAAGTGGAGCGTGCGAACTTAACCACTATGCCACTGGGCCAGCCCTGCTAGTCAAATTTTTTGACCAGTTTTTCTGGCAGATTGTCTCATTTTTTTTTTCTTAATAATTTATGGGAATTAGTTACATATCCTATATGAGGCTTTTCCCAGATCAAATATGGCAAGTGTTTATTCCCATACTGTTCTTGCCTTCTTACTCTCTTCAAGGTGTCTTTGATGAAGACAAGTTCTTAATTGTAATAAGGTCCTATTTATTAATTTTTGTCTTTAAGTTGAGTGTACCCTGGGGCCTATCTAAGAAATCTTTGCCAGCCCCAAAGTCATGAAAATATTCTCCTGTGTCCTCTACTACAAATATCACTGTTTTAAACATCAACATTTGCATGTAAAATCCACCTGGAATTGACTTTTGTTTATGGTGTAAGGCAGGAGTCAAGATTTCTTTCTTTCTTATATGAGTAACCAGTGCCCCTGAGCCATATACTGAGAAGACACTCTTCTCCCCGGTGTTCTGCATGCCTCTTCTGTCCCATACTAATGTTTGTATGTGTGGGTCTCAGGAGGGCTCTCTATTCTTTCTACTTCTCCTTGTGGCTGTCCTTGCACTGTGACAGCACACTGCCCTGATGACTGTGCCTTTATACTAAGGCTTCATATCTGGTAGTGGAAGCTCTCCAAGTTTGTTCTCCTTAAAGTTTGTCTTGACTATATGTGGCCACTTGTATTTCTATGGAAATTTTGAAACTGGATAGTCAGCATCCACAAGATATCTGCTGAGATACCTTATTGTGATTGACTCTATAAATCAATGAGGGGAAAAGTGATATCTTAACAACACATAGCAAAACAAATAAAAACACCCCCCCAAAAAACCTGACCCAAACCAAAATATCACAGTAAAAATGGAAGAAATGATAAACTGGGAAGAAGTATATGCAATTCATATCACAAAAGGGCTCATATTCCTAATGTGTAAAATGTTCCTAGAAATTGATAAGAAAGATAACAAATAGTAGAAAAATTGGCAAAAGACGTGAACCCATGGTTCATACAAAAAGATATATAAATAGACCTAAATATATGAAAATAAGTTCAGGCTCAGTCATACTGTGACAAAATTGTTGAATTCCAAATGTGTCAATGTTGGGGGAAAGTAGAAAAGGGATTTCCTTCTCTCCAGGCTCTGCAGGTCCAGCACCCTGAGAACACACCTGACTGCAATCAGGGTGCCATGGGGCTCTAGAGAATATGGGGTGCTCAGAGGTTGCAAGTGAGGGAATCACAAATAACTCACCTCATGAGCAGAAGAGCTGGTACAGTGCACACACGAGAATCAAGGCAGGGCTCAGGTGCACTCACTGTCCTGGGGCTGCTTGTGAGCACTGACAGCAGACCTGGCTACTCCTGCTCGATGTCCACCAACATCTGCCCATGTTAGGAGGCCTGTGCACCTGTGCCCACTTGAGCCTGCCCACTCAGACACTCCATCCAGTGTTCATGGAGCCTGACAATGTATCCTATTCTGCATGCACTTATGAAGTTCTGCGTCCAGCCCCTCTTTGTGTAATTCAGAATCTGAGGCAGGCCCAGAAAGAGGCAGGGACTGGCCCAGGGCACAGTACATGGGCAGAGTCAAGAAGAAAAGTGAGGATGCTGGCTTCCTAGGCCAGGGCTCAACCCCTTCAACCACATTTACTTTGGAAATGAGAGCTACTAAGACCCTGGTAAACCCTGCCCAACCCCTTCCAATTTGGGCCATTTTTCTTCCCACATCCCCACAAGCACACAGGCATGCCCAAACAGAAGCCAACTTCACAGTTGGGGATCATGGAGAGGTGGTTAAGAAGAGCAGATGCCCTGTAAGTGACAAGGAAAAGAGGAAAAGGGGGTTGCAGACAGCTCTGCAATGGAGTTGGGACAGCCATTCTCCTGGCAATGTTTCCAGAGATCCATAGCATGAGGGTGATCCTCAAATTTCCCACAGTTCTGCCTGGGCAGGGGCCAACTGCATAGAAGTCTCCAGAGGACAGGGCCTGGGATCCTGCAGTCCACCACTCTGGGCTCCTGGAACTGGGCTGAGCACACCCCATCCCCAAGTACCGATAGGGACTACAGGGGGGAAGGTCTAAGTTTCCTTCTGTACAAATTGGGCACTTTCAGTGGCTGACCCCAAGGGTCCTGCATGCTTGGAAAGTCTGTAGACCTTGGTTCTCTACCAATGACCCACTGTGCTCTGAGGACATGGGTAAATGCTTTCTACTCCCTTAAGGTCCTTCAGGGCAGAGAGGATCTTGGGGAATGAGGACTTGGAGTAGGGCAGAATGAAGTAGAGCTTTGGACTGAGAGTCAGGGGTCCAGGAACAAGACCACCCATAGTTGAATCTTCAGGGTCTTCATTTGAAGTAGAGGGAATCATTGTCCTAGCTGGGGTGAGAATGTCTTGTGAGCAAACTAAACATTCCAGAAGGGAGAGGCAAAGAGGGGAACAAGGGCATCTTCTGAGATTTCTTCCACAGCTCTGAAAGCCTCAGGTCCTGCTCCTTTACCCCTGGGACTCAGAGACCCTCTGCGTTGAGGACACCCAAGTAAAGATTCCCACCTGGGGCTGCAGTGCTAGGGCTGGCCACCAGGGACAGGCAGCCTCCTGGTTCAGTGGTGCCCACTGAGATTTGCTGGAGCGACTGGGGCAGGAAGAGTCACACAGAGGTCATTCTGACCATGCCCCTGTCTCAGAAACAACATGCACGTCCTATGATTAGTGATCATTTCTACAGAATGGACTGGGCAGAGGCAGGAAGAACAGCTCCCAGATCTTCTCATTTATTTATTCAGAGATGGTGCCCTGAGAATTCACCGTGTACCAGGTGCCTTGAAGTGTCCAAGTTCAGTGATGAAAATGGCCAAGTGGTCTCTGTCTTCCAGGAGCTTTCAGTCTGAAGGAGAGAAGGACAAAAGCACAGAAGCAAGACATGTGAAAGAAACGAGTAAGTGCTGGGGCCCAACCTGGTGGTGAAGTGGTTAAATTTGGTGCATTCCACTTCAGTGGCCCAGGTTCACAGGTTTGGATTCCAGGCACGGAACTACACCACTACATCACCTCCATGCTGTGGAGACCCACATACAAAATAGAGGAGGATTGGCCCAGATGTTAGTTCAGGGATGATCTTCCTCAAGTAAAAAGAGGAAGACTGGCAACAGATGTCAGCTCAGGGCCAATCTTCCTCATCAAAAGAAAAAAAAAGTAAGTGCTAACCCCCAAATAAAGTAGGGTGTTGTGATGGAAGACTGGAGGGCCACTGGGTAGGAGGGTCTGAAAGGCCTCTCTATGGTGATATTTACTAGGACCTGAATAACAAAAGGGAGCCAGCCCTGCACAAGTCTGGGAGCGGTGTGTCAGGGAGAGGGCATCACTGGTGCAGAGACTCACAGGCAGAAGTGTGTTTGACCAGAGGAGGTTAGAAATGTGGCCAATGTGGCTCAAGGGGGCCTGGGATGAGCAAAACAGAAATGGGGTTGAGGGTACGGCCAGGTCCTGGGGCCTGGTAGGCTGTGTTAGCTATTTTTCTCCCTGGCAACATTACACCGAAACTTAGCCCTTATAAAGCATGACTAAGTAACAGCTCCAATTTCTCTGGATCGGGAATCTTGGCACAGCTTAGCTGGGAGCCTCTGCCTCAAGGTCTCTATGCAGTTGGATCTGTGCCTCAGCTGAGGTTCTACTGTGGAGGATTTGCTCCAGGTGACTCATTCGCATGCCTCTCATCAGGGCTCAGTTTGGTCTGAGAGCTGTGTTCCTTCTGTCTGCTGGCCGGGCAATCCCCCAGGTCTCTCCTATGTGGGCCTCTCCATAGGACAGCTCCTAACATTGGTGTTTGATTCCCCAGGTCCAGAGATTCTACAGAGAGAGAGAGAGAGAGAGAGAGAAAACAAAAGAGAGTAACAGGGAAGTAACAACTATTTTATCATTAAAACTTAAAGATGACATCCCATCAGTTTGGCTGTATTCTGTTGGTCAGAAGCCCATTACTGAACACTTAGCAGTTACACAGAAATGTATATAGCAGGGGTGGGGACGACTGCATGCCATTGTGGAGGGAACATGGTGATATATTCACTACAATTCACCAAGACCAAGAAACTGAGGCAAGACTTAAATTAATGGGTATGATGAAGATTAAAGATTACAATGTGCTCACTGGGTGTCATAATCAGGGTCTCATCAGGCTGAACATAAATCTACATTAAAGATGAATAAAAAGTCCAAGGGCAACAATAAAGTATGATAATAGTGAAGGAGTAGTACCTGCCTCAGTGTTCACGTACGAGGTAACTTTCCATGGCACTGATATGCATGAGAGAATTTCACCCGAATAATTCCTATTAGACATATACCCCTCTGGTTTTTAAGTTCTACTAGGTTATGTGTCTTAATAAAGTAATTAAAAAACAATTTGCATCACTTGTTTCATGGCTTAAGCAATCTTTGGTCATTTGTAGTCATCAAATGTCAGAGCTGCAAAAGCTTTTGGAAGATATTTAGCATCCCTATCTACCCCCATTTTACAGATAAGTAAACTGAGGCCCAATGAGCACAGCACTTGCACAATGACACAAATAAAGTTCTCTGACACCTGGTTTAGGTTTCTTGCTCATCGAGGAAGAGTGAAGAACTTTCCTTCCTCCAAGGTCAATGGGCATATCCGTTGAATGTGCCATTTTTAAAGAAAAATGACTGCCAACATTTGAAACATATATATAAACTCATCAGATTATCTCAAAGTCAAAGATTAGTGTTTTACTTTTTGAAAATGGAAAATATAGAATGATTATTGTTCTTCCCACTAGCATTGAGACAAAATTGACTATTTAAGATTTGGAAATTCTCAGGGGATGTTGCCTTTTTCAGTTAACCTCTCAATAGGTTTAAAAAAAACTCCTCGCTTCCAGCCCGCTTGCCCTTCTAGTCAATCCCGGGCACCATAGCAGGGCGGTAACACATTTTTCTCCAATGCGAGTCAGCTTCTGTATGTAGTATCAATACTAGCAGCAAGTGTTACTACAGCTGTGCACCTGACACCGGTTACAAGTTCCTCTCTCAGTTTCCCACATGGGCAGCAGGAACAGTGATGGAAGGATGGTTCTACCTTTGGTGACATTGATCAGTTCTTTCACTGGCAAGGTCAGGGTCCTCATCTCACCCATGGAAACAATGTAGCACTCCAGTGCTCCTTTAATCGTGTCCAGCTCATCTCCCCAATATAGGAACATGACGAACTCAATGGAAATGCACTGTGGACACAGAGTAAGTGTTTAAAGGTCTCACCTGAGTCCAGCTCAACACATAAATAACATACAGTTCTCTCTTTGGATTTGATCCCAGTGTCTTCCAGTCATTCTAAACTCTTTTGAAACTGACTACAGCCTTGGGCTACACCAAGATTAGAGGCACTATGAGTTCCTTGGAGACAGATATCACCCCCCACTCTATTCATCACCCTAGAGCATTCAAGGCTAGGCCCCCCATGGGCTGGAGAAACTTCAAACATTAATGGAATCAAAGTAAAATTGAATGGCTAACTTTGAGGAAGGGCTGATATCGGGGGAAATTCCAGCCAAATCTCTCACTGCTCCCATCATCCATGTAGGCAGTAGACAAATCAGAAGAGGTACTATTCTCTGTCCACATCTCATGCTTTCCCACCTCCTATATTCATGTCATCATGCCATCGCGTGTCATCATGGCCCCATCCTCATGCCATGGCTACTAGAGTTCAGGCAGCTGTATTACTCCACCAACCATTTTTTATCTCTGAAATTGGAGCTTAATGGTAATCATCTTCAGCAGCTTCACAAAATAGGATTTGATGATAATTTAATGGCTAGGACACCCAAGGCACAGGCCATAAAGGAAAAAGTTAACACATTGGGCTTCATGAATATTCAAACTATGCCTGAAAAGACATTATCAACAGAGTAAAAACACAATTCACAGGATGAGAGAACATATTTGCAAGCCATATACCTGATAAGGGCTTAATATCTAGAATAGAGAGAAAACTCCTAAGCTCAACAACAAAAAATAACCCAAATCAAACATGAGCAAAGGATGCTAATAGACATTTCCCCAAAGAAGATATACATGTGGCCAATAAGCATATGAAAAGATGCTTAACATCACTGATCACTGGGGAAACACACATCAAAACCACAATGAAATACCACCTCAAATTCATTAGAATGGCTCCTATTAAAAAAAAGAAATAAAGAAAAGAACCAGTGTTGGTAAAGATGTGGAGAAATTGGAACATTTGGGCACTGTGGTGGGAATGTAAAATGGTATAGTTGCTGTGGAAATCGATATGGCAGTTCCTCAAAAAAATACTGACATGCTACAACATGGATGAACTTTCAGAGTGAAATAAGCCAGTCACAAAATTATAAACCTCGTGTCATTCAACTTATATGTTGTACCTAGAATAGTCAAATTCATGGAGACAGAAAGTAGAATGGTGTTTCCCAGGGGCTGGGAGTGGGGGTAAGGGGAAGTTATTGATTAGTGGGTATAGAGTTTTAGTTTTGCAAGACAAGTAGAGTTCTGAAGATGGATTGTGGTGACAGTTGCACAATATTAATGTATTTAGTACACTGATAATTACACTTATAATGTACTTAATGAACTTAACGTGCTTAATGACATGTACATCTAAAACTGGTTAAGATGGTAAATTTTACATTATGCATACTTTACACCAATAAAAACATATTTTATTTAAAAAGTGCAGATACAGAGAAATGAGCAGAGGACAATTTATTCTTGCAGTTTTTACTCTTCCATTTTGACTCTGATACTTTGTCGAGTCATTTTATCTGAGACAACTTTTATCAAACAAAATGTTCTGATTCTGTGCCTGACAAAAGCTTGAAAAATCAGAATTATACAAAGCATCAAAAGTATTTGTTGAAAATGTATTTTTCAAAGATAACTAGACCTTTTAATTCCATGGTCAATTTTTTTAAATGTAGGACAGTAAAAAAAATTCTAGTTTATTCACTTTTGTTTTCAATTCAATGAATTTATTTTTATCAAAATCAATTGTTTTTATGAAAATAGTTTAGTCCACATCATAACACACTGACTACAGATTGTGTTATTTTAAGTTTAAGCATCATTATTTCTACCAAGTCAATTTTCCTCACACTTACTATGAATATCAAAATGTTTTCTTTTTTATCCAGTTTTACTGAGATCAAATTGAGATATAGCCCTGTATAAATGCTTAAGATGACTTACATATATTGTGAGATGACTACCACAATAAATTTAGTTAATATCTGTCATCTCATATAAATACATAAAAGAAAAAAAGAGCTTTTTCATGATGAGAATTCTTATGATTTACTTTCTTAACACCTTTCAAATATTTCATACAGCAGTGTAACCTACAGTCATTTTGTTGTACATTACATCCCTAGTACTTATGTATCTTATACCTGGAACTCTGCATCTTTTGACCACCTTCCTGCAATTCCCCCTGCCCCCACTGCCCACCTACGGGTACCACAAATCTGATCTCTATTTTTATGAGTTTGTTTTTTTCCCTTTTTACTTTTCTTCCTTTTAGATCCCACATATGAGTGAGATAATACAGTATTTGTCTTTCTCTGTCTTACTTACTTATCATAATGTCCTCGAAGTCCATCCATGTTGTAGCAAAAGACAGGAATTCCTCTCTTTTATGGCTGAGTAACATGCCTTTGTGTGTATATATACCACAACTTCTTCATCCATTCATTCATTTATGTACACTTTGCTTGTTTCCATGTCTTGGCTATTGTAAATAATGCTGTGATGAACATGAAGGTGCAGATATCTCTTCAATATAGTGTTTTGATTGCCTTCAAATATGTTCCCAGAAGTGGAATTGGTAGATCATGCAATAGTTTTGCTTTTAATTTTTTGAGGAACTTCCGTACTGTTTTCCATAATGGCTGGACCAATTTGCAATCCCACCAACAGTTGAGAAGAGCTCCTTTTTCTCCACTTCCTCACCAGCATTTGTTATTTCTTGTCTTTTTATGGTATCCATTAGAACAGATGTGAGATGCTAGCTCATTGTGTTTTGATTTGCACTTCCCTTGTGATTAGTGATGTTGAGCACATTTTCACCTGCCTCATGGCCATTTGTGTATCTTCTTTGGGAAAATGTCTATTCAGGTCCTTTGCCCATTTTTTAATTGGATTATTTGGGGTTTTTTTACTATGGAATTGTATCCATTTTTCATCTATTCTGGATATTAACCCTTTCTCAGATATAGGATTTACAAACATTTTTCCCATTCCGTATATTGTCTTTTTATTTTGTTGATCATTTCTTCTGCTGTGCAGAACAAAATGTATTTTCAAATGTATTTTTTCTTCTATCAGTGTTTAGTCAATGACAAATTTTACACATGCAATGGTAAAATGCAAAATCACAATGATAAATTACTGGAATTTATATAATTCTGATTTTAACCATTATCAGTTTTATTTGGTGTGGATTATTTTAACTAATAATATTCCGCATGTCAGTTTGATGTCTCCATGGAGAATATATGGTGGGGTCGAAGCATTGTATTTCTGTGATACACAAGGATTCAATTCTAACTCAGGTTTGTAGGAATGTGTGGTTGCCTAAAAGGCTCATCCTCACACCTGTCCCACTCCATTTATAAAAGAGAAAGGATCTGCTCAGATCTACTTACAAAGTTTAGGAAGGTGGAAGTCACACAGTGGGTCTGATCATTCTGCTGGGAACAGAAAGCAGGAATCCCAGTTATATATCCTAGTTTGGAAGCAAGAGTCTTGTTCTCTCTGTGAATTAATGAACAACTAGAAAAGAGAGGCTGTGGTATGTGAACAAGCACCTGATTTGTCTGACAATTTCATCATCTCCTCCTCTTCAACCTGAAGGTTAGTGCAAGGAGAGGGCACTGGTGGTTTCCAAGGTTTTCATTCTCCCTCAACCTTAAGAACAGAATCAGTTTTCTTTCAGGCAGGAATTCAACATACTAAAAGATCACATTCCCAGCCTCTCTTGTAGCCAAGAGTGACCACAGGAAGTTCAGGCCAGTGACATGCGACCAGAAGTCTGGTGTGGGACTCTGAGGGGACTGGGATTAATTTGTACTGCCTGCCTCTAGGGGTCTTTTGTATGAGAAAGAAACAACTCTCTTCTGTTTGTCCAACTATTTAGGGTTTTCTAGACTATGTAGCCAAATCTAATTTTATCTAAAGTACAAGATTTGCCATTGGATCGTTGTGTGACCTTGGACAGACAGGTCCCTTCTCTGGGCCATATTCCCTTGTGCAAAGTGACAGATGCAGGTGTGGAGGCAGATTGTGTGATTCTGATATCTGATGCTTTTGCCTGACTGATACCATGTCCTCATCTATTGGGAATAGAAGGATTGACAGGGGGTGGGGTGGAGGTCAAGGACACTGAGACCTGCTTTATGAGCAGAGCTTTGGTATGTTGTCCATGTATGCATGGCAAGACAGGGCTCACATGCCCAAACTGTCTTCAGGCTGGCACATAGTCCTTTCTCTCTGCCCAGTCTTAGACATGAGGCCTGGCTGACTGGTTGGTGTTCCCTTTATGTCACACTGTGCTAGGGAGCCTTCTGTGCACTGATGACTCACTGGGCTCTGAAAGCCTGGGGAAATGCTTTCCACTCCCTGGAGGTCCTTTAGAGCAGAGAGAGGCTTGGGTGGTTGAGGGCTTGGGATAGGAAAGAACGTTCCAGAATACTGTACACCAAGACTGGGGTACAGGAAAATGACCAGTATTTTTTGGACTCTCAAGTTTCCCATTTGAACGTGGAGGGGTTCATTGTCTGGGTTGAGGTGGGGGTGCCTCATGAGTAAAGAGGACAACACAGGGGTGGACAGAAAAGAGGAGAAGTGGAGGCTTCCAAGGTCACTTTCACTGTCCTCAGAGCCTGTAGGTCCTGCTCCTTTGCCCCGGGGACTCTGGAGAGCCACGGCCTCAAGAACACCCAAATAAAGGTGCCAGTTTCTTGGCAGGTGTTCCTGCCTGGGCTGCAGTGTGAGCTCTGGCCACCAGGGAGCAGGCAGCCTCCTGTGTCAGTGGTGCCCACTGAGCTTTGCTGGAGCAACTGGAGTAGGAAGAGTCATGTAGAGTTCATTCTGGCTGTCCTCCTGCATCAGAAAAAACTCCTTTTACTAACATTCGTCTCTGCAGTCCAGCTGGTTAAAGGGGAGGTGAGTTCCCAGACCTTCCCATTTATCCATCCAGCAACTGTGCACCACACACTCACCCTGTGCCAGGTGCCTGGGTGGGCCTAAGGGCAGGGCTGAAAATGCTGAAGAGGTCCCTGCCTGCCAGGAGCTCACAGTCTGGAGGGGAGATGGACAAAAGCACCAAAGCAAAGAGATAAGAAGGAAAAGGGCAAGTGCAGGTGTGAAACACAGCAGGGGGCTGCGAGGGAGGGCAGGGGGTCAACAGTGAGAGGGTCAGAAAGGCCTCACTGGGGTGACATTTGCTGGGACCACAATGACAAGAGGGAGACAGCCATAAAAAAAGTCTGGGAGCAGTGTGTCAGGGAGAAGGTGCCACTGGTGCAGAGACTAGCAGGCAGAAGAGAGTTTGACCAGAGGAGGCTAGAAAGGTGGCCAGTGTGGATGGAGGGAGCCTGGGAGGAGAGAGGAGCATAAGGAGGAGGGCAGGGACAGATCTTGGGGCCTGGAAGACTATTAGCATCCCTTCTTCTCTGGAAACATTGCCCCAACACCTTGCATCTTAAAACTACATATATTTAAATCTCACAAGTTTTGTGGATGAGGAATCCAGTCACAGATTAGCTTGGTTCCTCTGTTCAAGATGTTTCACAGGCTGAGGCTGGGGCCTCAACTGAGGCTCTACTAGCAGAAGATTTGCTCCCAAGCTCACTCAATGGATTCAGGATGCAGCTTGGACACAGACCATGTGTTCCTTTCTGTCTTGTTGGCCTGGGCACTGCCTCAGTTCTCTCCTATGCTGGCCTCTACTTAGGACTGCTCAAAACATCTGTGCTTTTCCCCCAGTTCAGGTATATGACAGAGAGAGCAACAGAGAGAGATAGAGAGACTCAGAGCCACAGAGAAAGGCAGAAAACAGTGGAGGGAGTAAGAAGAAAGTGAGAGAATTTTTGTAACTAAAAGTCAGACATGGCATCCCATCATTTTGGCTGAATTCTATTGGTAAAACACCATCACTCACCACTTAGTGGTTACACAGGGATGTGTATACCACAGGTGGGGATCACTGGGAGCCATTGTGGAGACTGCCCACCTCATAGGCTGAGATGAGGCAATTGGATCTCATTCTAAATACAGCAGGAAACAATTGACAGGTTTTAATCCTGAGGAGAAGAGTGTCTGAATTTCATTCATTCACCCCCTCAGGGTTTTGACATTCAAATGAGGCCGAGTTAGGAGTGACTGCTCCAATATCACATTGCTGGAACCCAGGCCTGTTTTGAATGGGGCCCCATGCCACCCCTTCTTGTAATACTTCCATTGCTAATTTTGTGCCTTAGATACACATGACACAACCCACAGGTGTTATAGATATTATCTCACATCCAGCTGATGATGTCCCTTGGAACTAGATTCTAGCATGATCCCCATTGTGCAGGTTGGGAGACTGGGGAGGACCTGAGAGGCACAATGAGTTTTGCAGGACAGAGAACTGATAAGAAAAAGGAGGTGGGTATTCAGCTCTATCTCCTCAAAGCTAGGATGCTAGTTACATTTCCAGGGAACTGTGGGTAGGGCTCTGCTGAATCATCATGTACAGTTCGGGAGGTGATGTGGAGGTGGAGGGTATAACAGCCCAGAGGGGGCTTTGGGGAGTCTGACTGAAGGAAGGGGCCCAGGTAATCGAATCTTGAAAAAGTCACCTCACTTCCTTGGTGTTAGGCCCCAACATAACTTAGAACGCTGGTCACCAGGCTCCCACAGCCTCCTGTCAAGCTCACTTGACTGGAGGCCCTCCAGAGAACAAGATATTCAGCTGTTGTGCCCCAAACTTCAAAGGCTCTGGGCTAAAGAAAGGCCAGGGTGAGAGACTTTTTGGTTTTTGTAGACATTGGCTCAGCCCTCATCCTGATGCCACTGGCCATTTAGCAGGAGGCACCCAAAGGTAACGCAGGGCATCCCAGGTCAGTTGAGAGCGGGCCACAACTGTGAACCCACTTGAGCAGCCCCACAACCCTGGCCCCTCATTGTGTGTGTGTGTGTGTGTGTGTGTGTGTGTATGTGCTGAGTGGGGAAGGCAGAGGGTGAGGGGCATGCCCTTCCTGGGAAGGAGCAGGTCGTTATGTTTTGGAAGCCTGGTGAATGTGTCATGTTCATACCCCAGGTCATAACTGGCAGTATGAGAAGGTGAGCTCCTCTAATCATGTGTGACCTGAGCCCTAGAGGTTTTATCTCCTTCCCTCTCTGACCAGACTTCTTTGCAGATGCCCCTCTGTGCCAGAACTGAGGAAGAATTTCTCTTGGCAGTTTCCCCAGTGGCAAAGTCCAGTCAGCCTCCTGATTCCTCCTGGCCTGGCTCCTGGGCATTCTTTGGAGAACTCCACTCAGGACATCATGGAGGAGCTGGCAGAGGGGCTCAACTACTCTAATTCCCTAGACAAGAGGCAGGTGCACCAGGCCACCAACATCATCCAGTGCTGATCTGAGGTGAGAATGGGTGCAGAGAAGTCTCCACACCAGAGAACCCAAGATGATCAGGTTGGGCCCAGAAACCAGATTCAAATCTGGGGACTCCCCTGGGTCCTTCCCAGGGCTTTCCCACCTGAGTGTCTCACAGGATGGCTCCCAAAGGAATCTGCATCTCTACACATAACCCATTTCTTATGTGGTAAAGTAGAAATACACTCTTCACATACTTGTTGGAATAGTAGAGAAAGTATTTAATGTTATTTTCACTTTTCATGAGGCCATGACTATCTTAGCATTTTGTACTGTTTTGATTGTTTTAACTACCCAGCTAGGTATCCTGTGGAGCAGTCAGCTCCACTGTCCTTGCAGACCTTCTCCAAGCCTTACAAATTATCACACTCTGTAGGGAAATTTATACACAAAGGAGGGGGTGGGATGGGATTACTTGATTCTATATATTTTTCTGTAACTTGTGATCATACAGAACACGTCAAATCATTGTAGCCCTGTCAGGTCAGGAGCTGGGGCTTTATGTGATTTCCTAAGATCCCATAAAGGAGGTCGTTTGCCACAGCCATTCAGCCTTTCAATGTTTTTGGACTTTCACATGATTCAATTGTGTTGACATTTCGGCAGTGGTGCAGGGAACATGTTAAGTGTGTACTCATAGACTGTTAGTTTGCTAGGTCTGCCATAACACAGGACCACTGATTGGGTGGAAGCCCCCTGATGTCTACTGGATGGGTCCTGGACTCTGCCTTTGAAGAGCTCCACTCAGGACATCTTCAAGGGGCTGGTCAATGGGTGCAACTACTCCATCTCATTAGACAAGGAGCAGGTGCATCAGGCAACTGACAATTGCCAACACTGGTCTGGGGTAAGAGTGCCCACAGAGGGGTCTCCACACCCAGGACCCTGAGATGACTGGGGTGGACACAGAACCCAGACTGGAATATGGACTTTCCACTAGGGTCCTCCAAGGAATGTGGTTTCCCCAGAGCCTTCCCCTCCATGTCAGGAGCAGCCAAAGCCTCAGGTAGTTGAGAGGGAATGTCATGCAGCCCATGCTATGGAAAGTTCTCAGTTCTGTCCTGTGTGATCTTGAGCAGCCAGTTGAAATCCCAAACCCTCTGTTTCCCAATGTCTACAATGGGGAAGTTTGTTGATGACTCACTGGGATAATGCCCTTAATACAGGCTATTAATACAGGGAGGTGCTATTGTTTCTCAGCTAACACAAAGCCTTGAAGGCCCTGGTTGTTAGTGATTTCCCCCCAAAATCAAATTATGATTTTAAAGCCTAGAACCTTTTTCTGTGTGGGCCCTCATGTCCCTCCTCTTGCCCAAGTTCCTAAATTAATGGGAGTTTCTATTCTGAGCTTCAGACCCTTATCCTCCTGGTGGCTTATGGTGATGCCACTGATGAGATGTACTTCCTTGTCCACCTGGTGTGAAATGGAGTCAATCCTGTTCCTGGATGAGACCAGCAGGATGCTGACCCCCCATGCAGGCACAATGGAGGAGGTGGTAGATTCCCTGGTACCAGCCTTCCCAGACAAAAACATCCCCTATGTTGATTCCTATGAGGGATGAGGTCTGGCAGCTTCCATTCCAGGAGGACAGGAGTCTAAGAGAGCTGTCGGTGGGGTCTCAGGACCCGAGGGAAAAAGAGGGGAGGCTGGGATGAGTTGTACTCAAGAGGCCCATTCCCACCACAGTCCCATCTCGTTCTGCCTCCCTCCCCTTCTCCACACCCAAAACTTCTGACCACTACCACCAGGCCCAGAACAGGAGGTGTGTGGGCAACCTGCTCACAAATCTGCCTCAGTCCTCAATCCAGTTGCCCACGGGGATGGAAGCCTGGGTGGCTGTGTCCAGGCCCATTTAGAGAGGTGTGTCAGTGGGAAGAAGAAATTCACACAGACTCTGTGTTCAACCCGCTGGATGAGGAAGCCTGCCACTGCCAGTATGGACACCCTGGGGTCGGGCTTGGGATGGGACTCTCCCTTGGACGGAAGGGGCAGGCATAGGCTTGCAGACTCAAAAACAAGGGTGCTTTTGGTGGGCAGTGTGGAAGGAAAGGGCAGGCGTCTGACTCTGCAGCCCAACTTCCTCCCCTCAGCTCCATGGTATTTTTTTGTTTGTTTTGTGAGGAAGACCAGCCCTGGGCTAACATCGTGCCCATCTTCCTCTACTTTATACGGGACGCCGCCACGGTGTGGCTGACAAGCAGTGTGTTGGCAGGCGCCCGGGATCCGAACCTGCGAACCCCGGGCTGCCAAGTGCGAACTAAACCGCTGTGCCATCGGGCCGGCCCAGCTCCATGTTATATGGTGGGACCTGGCTGGACCACATGCAGGATTTCTGGGAGCCCCTTCACTTTCCCTATTTCAAGCTGAAATGTACATGTCAATTTGCCTGGCTCAGACATGGAGGGCATGCCAACAATCTCCAGGTTCAGCTTGAACATCTAGAGCCCACTGAGGCAGATCTAGAAGGTGAAGGGACTTCAGTCT
Organism: Tapirus indicus; assembly: GCA_031878705.1. Taxonomy (NCBI): domain Eukaryota; kingdom Metazoa; phylum Chordata; class Mammalia; order Perissodactyla; family Tapiridae; genus Tapirus; species Tapirus indicus. The sequence continues at coordinate 63,166,466 of CM062917.1, read as the reverse complement.
GACAAGACTATCTGTGCTGGGGTTCAAGGGCTGGAGTTCCCTTGAAGGCAATGGAGTCTTTCCTGCCTTTGGAAAGGCACAGGGAGAGTCAGGTATGTGGGAGAAGCTTCTCTTTGTCCTGCTCCAGGGCTCCTACCAGCTCTGGGCTAGAACCAGCTTCAGTTCTAGTTCCACCACCTGTGCTAGAGCTGGAGCCAGAGTCACCTCCATCAGCCCCTCCAGGGCTGGACCAAGTGCCAACCTCAACTTCAGCCCAAGTGACAGCTCCTGAGATGGAGCCAGATGGACCATGGGCTCTAATGTGAATTCTAACTCCAGCTGAAGAAATAAGAACAGAGCCAGATCCAGCCCCAGAGCCCACCTGTCTCTGGGCTGTGACCACCAGGAGACTTTTGAGGGAGGAGAAGCCTAACCTCTCGGAGTTCCCTCACCACTTGGTGGCAGAATAGTTGACTCTGATGGATGCTGTTAGCCATGGAGCTTGCAGGGTGGGTGGGGCTGACCTTCCCTGTGCCACCAGCTCCACAGACCTGCCATTCCCTGATCTGGAATTCGATGATCTGGGTCTAAGTCCCAGCTCCCCCACTTATCAACCCTATGACCTGGACATCTTTCTTAACCCTGAAGCCTTCAGTGTCCTCACATGGACAGTAGAGATGGACACTAAGAGCACCTGCTGCACAGAGTGGCTGTGCAGATGAATGAGGTGGAACAGAGAGGAAATTGGGCAGAGTCTGGCCCTTGGTGGGGAGGGGAGCTCACTGAAGTGCTGCCAGGTCCTTGGGTCAATCACCCATTTGTCCAGGAGGCCTCAACATTCTCAGCACTTATCATGCACCTGATGTGTACTTGAGTACATGGAAGACAAACAAAGCCCGTGTTGTTGCTGCCTCAGAGGAATGTGCATCTGAAAGAGGAGTTGGATCCAAGGAGAGATCAGAATGGCAGGAAGATGCCCCTTGAGATGGGAAGGTGAGAACCAGATACTGGTGCTTTGGTGAAGTGAGGCTTTGTTGGGAATAAATACCACTTCCATTCCTCCCAGTACTGTGTCCTGGGTCACCCTGTGCTGGGCACCCTCAGTAGACATACACAAAACCCAGGGACTCCCACTACCACATCCTTAGCTTCCTGAGCTCTAGCTCTGACCACTGACACTGCCTGGGGCTGTGGGGGACTGTGGATGCTGAGCTGGGGTGTGGCAGGGCAGGGTGACACTCTCCATCATCCTAAGGAGCTGGTCAAGAAGGTGATGCTCTCCCACTGCCTGCAAAGCTTCTGGTTCTAGTGGGATGACAGGGAAAATGAGTACCTTGTGCCCACCATCCATGCAACCATCCCATCAGACACTTCAACATTGTGGCCAACTGCATCATCACTACTGGCCTCAGGGACCCAAGCATGATGGCCCAGGACGGGGTCAGGGCTGTGGAGCTCTGGATCCACATGGCCAAGGAAAGATATGAGAGGCCCAGGGTGTCCAATCTCTGGAGTCAAGGGAACTGCCTCTTCCCTTTTTCAGCTGTCAAGATTGAGTCTGTGGACTGAGCCCTGCATCCATAGGGCCCTCCTGCTAGGGCCACTCTGACCTTGACTCCCAGTCCCAGTGATGACAAGCTCACTTCCTTTCTGGGCTCCTTCCTTGGGTTGAGCTCAAATCCTACTTCCAGGGAATGTCACTCATCGGGTCTGAGGTGTGCCGCCTCCAGTTTCCCCTGGCATCTGACTCATCCAGGACAGGAGAAGTCCATGAGGGGACAGAAGCCAGAGGAAGCAGGGCTCTAGCTCCCCCTCACAGCTCCTTCTCTTCCCTTCCCCAGGAGTGCCAAGTCCTCAGGAATTTCTCCTCACTAAATACCTTTGCCTCTGTCCTGCAGAGCCCCTCGATTCACCATCTGAAGAAGATGTGGGAATAATTTTCCAGGTGGGTCTCAGTCTCCCCATTGTCATCAGAGAGGGTTGGGCTACAAGGTCTCTGGCCTAAGCTCCCTTGTGGCCCCTGCTGTGCAGCCCAGATCCAAGTCCTGTTTTTGGAAGTGTCTGCCCGCTGGTGGTTGTGCAACATGAGAAGGGGTGGGGACACGGGCTAGTTATGGGCTAAGAGGGCTGTTTCTGATGGACTTTGGCATTGCCTTGAAAGTTTGGGTAGGTGTTAGTTACTCAGTTGAAACCCATAAGAGGAAAAATTGATATTTCCTGGTGAAGAAAAAATTATGCCTCAGATGACAGTTTAAAATCCTGAGTTAAGCCTGCTGGCCTTCCCTACGATTCCAACGTGCCACCTCCCACAATCAAAGAATAATTCCATGAAATAAATCTCTTCATATGTATTTCTCTGTGTGACTACATATACATATACATATACGCACACACAAATATACATTAATGTGCCCCATAATGACATTTCACTCAATGACAGACCACATCTATGACAGTGGTCCCATAAGATTAGTACCATATAGCCTAGGAGTGTAGTAGGCTACACCACCTAGATTTGTGTAAGTACACTCTATGATGTTCACACAATGATTAAATCACCTAAGGAGGCATTTCTCAGAATGTGTCCCTGTCATTAACCTCTGTAAGACTGTATGTATGGAGATACAAATGTATATGTTCATGCTATAAATATATATATTCCTTTTCTCTGGAAAACTCTAATACAGATTTTGGTACTGAGGATGGTTCCAGAGGAACAGAATCAAAGATGTGTTCTCTGAAATGGTTCTAGGGTCTCTGGAATTCGTTCTCTTATTTCCATTGTTAAAGAGGGCACTGATAGTTCATGGCAGAGGATGTGGCAACAGAGATATACAAAATATCACCACCGGATATTCCTAACCAAGTATTTATAAGAGGCAAGGTTCTCGGTGACCATGTACTTGATATTTAGATCATTTTTGACAAACTAACAAATGTAATGAAATTCACAAGTGCTCCTGATTGTACAAGATTAAAGGAAGAAGGAAAATATGAGCTTAGGGTGTCAACTTCCCAGCTCAGCTCAAGCACCATAACTGGCCTGAGGTTTCTATATCTTCACTGAAATAAACAGTTACTTCCTGTAGCTTAAGAGCTGAGATTTCTGAAAACCTAACTCACAATCTCTTCCTGCAAGTGGCTGAATTACAACACAAACTGAATTCCCATCCACACAGCAGTGAAGATGATGGATTTGATTTAAAAGAAATGGGGTCCTGAAAATTGGAATGGGGATGTACAGGCAGTTCTTGACTCAGCTGGGACATTAGACTCCAAAATTGTGCAGAGTCAGCTTTAATAGAAGCAGCCCTCCTCCTCCTGTCTGAGGAGTTTATTTCTGCTTTTCCTGAGGATCCTGTCATGGTCTCCCCTGAGGTCATTGCCTGGCAAGACACTGCTGATCCTCCTCAGGACCTACAGCCTCCTTGGCTTCTAGACCAAGGATCCATTGAGGCCCCAAACTCTCAGCAAGTCCCCAAAGCCTGAGGTACAAAAGGGGACCCATGGAATTGTGCTCCAACCAAAATAAGTGCATCCTTTTCCCAGTTCACACAGACAGAAACCTAGGAAAACTGAAGAAATAGGACAGTAAGGGTTTGGGATAGTGTTGGAAGGAACACACAGTTGGATTCAGGGGAATGCATTGATTTGGCCCCACTAAACAGAGGCTTTCTAGTCAATGTTGTGTCTCGAGGGGGTACAGAGAGCTCTGACAGTCTGTTCAGTCAGTTGGCTCTAACATGGACCAACAGGTGAAGATCACAAGCTAAAATTAAACTGCCCTAGTGTACTGTGGAAGAAGGTCCCAAAATAATCATTCAAAAGCAGCTCAAAGAGCTACAAGAGAACACAGATAAACAATTTAATGAAATGAGGGAAACAGGCCAAGAGCAAAAGGAAAAGCTCAAAAGCAGGAAACAAAAAAGAACCAAAAAATTTTGGAGATTAGAATATATACATAAACAAATTAATATGTGACCCTCGCTGCAAACATGGGTCTGTTCTGGGTGACTGTCAGTGCATTTTGGCCAGTGGGTGCCCAAAGGTATAATAAATTGTCCCTCCTCTGGATATGGTTAGCCCAAGACATTAAATGTTGCTACATGCTGGGTCTGTTCTCAGGAACCTCACAGTCCTGCAGGAGAAACCCTTGGGACATGATGCCTCCCTCCAGGCCCTGGACTAACCCTGGGACCTGGCACTTCTCTTTTTCTTTGGAGGGAAAGTACAGTCTTCCCAGTCTTTCCTTTAGCAAATCACATTCATGGATGGCTGTGTCCAGTCAGGAAGGGCCTGGGCTGCCGGGAACCAGGATTTATCCACAGCTGCTGGCTGTCCTGAGAAGGCCTCTCTGGAGGAGTCCAGCCTGCCATATGTCTGGGTGACACCTCCAGCCATCAGGAAGTGGGGGATAACTCAGAAGTGCCAAGCAATTCATCTGGCCCTTGTCTTACAGGCTGTTTCCAAGGGAAGATGTTCAAAATGCCAGGTGGTAACCCTTTAGCTCCTGGTCACCCTCCTCTTGGGGTGAGGTCAGAGTTGTGTCTGTTTACCTCCCAGGTGGGAAGCATTTCAGCATTTTAATTGGTAAGTCTGGGTCCATGCACATCTATGGATCATCAGTTTGGTGGCATCCCCTTCTGGACCCACACCCACACCCCTCTCACACCTCATCTTTCAAAGCTCCCAACAGGAGAAGAACACAACCATCCCAGGGGCTGCATACTGTATGGGCTCCAGCCCAGCAGCCCCTTTAGGATGAGTCAGTAAATGACAAGACTGAGTGTGTAAACTGGTGATTATCTGAGACAATGGACCACAGAACCACATGAGCCCAGATGACTCACTCTGGGCAGCAAGGAAGAGTGTTGATCTTTCCCTTGCCAGGATTATGGTCCATTATCCAGGCAAACCAGGGCTCACCCATGATCCATCAGACCCAACCAGGGAGATGTGGTCACACTGTATCTGACAGAGAGGCTGGCGGCCTTCTGGAGAATTTCTGCTCTGAAAAGACTTGTTTAAGGAAGTGCAGGGATGCTGGAAATTCTACTTCACAGGGAGCAGTGATGTTTATGGAATGAAGCCCAGCTGTAGTCCTAAATGCTGCATCACAAATCTTCCTCTCTGGATATAAAACAAGCAGGAAAAGGACTTTGGTGTCATGGACCAGGATCCCAGGAGGATTCAGATCTAAATGAGGGTAAACACAGATCCCCTAGAAGGGGCCTGAAGAGAGAAAGTCCTGCCTGCCCTTAGCCCATCTACAAATGACCTTCCTCTGGTCTTGTTCTTTCCACATAAAGATTTTTATAAGCTTTCCCACACTTGCTGTGCAATCAGAGTTTGAAATAGAAAACTATGAGTTTCTAATATTTTGTCAAAAGGAACCTCAACAAGAGAAGCAAAAAACATTCCTTCTTCCTCCAAAGCTGTGGAAAAGCAGCAAATCTCCTAGGGCAGGACATCATCTAGGTAAGTGCAATTTTTAAGGACACCCATTTTCAGTGGTTGTTGCTCTGCCTGTGAAACTATCTCCAAACTCTAAATCCCAGGAGTTCTGAGGGGCTGTCTCTTCTCCTGGATCATGTGAACCACACTGAAATGAATCTGTCCTCTGAGAAAGGAGGGCTTGGGTATGTCCTTCAGCAGCTGGGGAGGGGGGCTGGCTCTTTTCCCTTCTCCCACATACAATAAGCTGAGACCCTGCAAGATTCCTTAATTCAAGGGGAATGTGAGATTCTGTGTACATTTCCATGGGCACAGGAAGTGGAAGAACCACACCATCACTCCCAGGCTGTAAAATAAACAGGATTTTAATATAATATTTAAATCTAATATTTATTATTAACAAGTAACAATTTCCCCTCCACTATAGGTACATAGGAGCTGGGGTAGAGATGTCAGGGAGTTAGGGCAGGTCGTCCCCTCTCTCTTGGGCTTCAGGGACACCAGGAAAAGGTCCACAATGTTCTCCTTCTCATCAGGGTCAGAGGAGCTGACCCAACGCACTCCAAGTGTCCTAGCTGTGTCCCCACTGCTGAGGAAGAGGCTGCACTTGATCTGGTCTCAGGAGTGTGATCTGCCTCTGGTTCAGGCTCTGTGCTGGGGGTCTGGTGACTGTATAGAAGAGACTGATTGTTGCAGTGCCTCCCCTCTCTCATGGCCCACCTCCCTGCCCCCACTGCACTGTGTGCTCCAAACTCTGTGCTGAGAGCTCAATCAACACCTCATTTATCCCTGACATGGGAGCTGTCATTTAGCATCACCCATTTCACAGAGGAGGAAACCAAGTCCCAGAAAGATGAAGGGAATCGCCTGTCAAAGGACTGCTTAGTAGTGGAGCTGGGATCCCAGCACTGGCTGTCTGACTCCCCAGGACCATGCCTACCCCAAATATTTACTGAGCCCCTAGATTCAGCCACTGCCAGTCCGGACACTCACTCAGCCCTGAGCTGGCAGGTGGCGGGTACTTCTTCACCTTGAAGAACATTTGAATCTTGCTGGCCTACTGGAATGGAGACCCCAGCTGGCATGACAAACTTTAGCTACAGGACAGACTGGAGCTGTGAGGTGCCAGGAGCCACACATCAGGTGTCCCTCCCAGAGCCTGCCAGCAGCTGGAGTCGCAGTGACCCAGAGGTCACCATGCAACAAGGTCTGGGGCTGATGAGGGAGCCACAGCCACAGGCTCTGGAGCTGGCCATCAGAGAGAGTCCACCCTGCCCTCACCCAACTCCTCCCCGACCTCATCTCTCATCCTTGCTAAGGGGCTCCATGGCCTGGAACCAGGACCTAAATTGCTCCTCGGGTTCAATGTTGTATCAATTTGAGGCCTCCTGGAGCAGCTGAATCTCCACAATTAGTTTGATTGTTGGGACACAGGAAGGACAGGATACAAATAGAACCTGGGTGGGGGACCCCGCAGGGGCTTAGTGGGAGGTGGGGAGAGGAGCAAGGAGCTGGTTTGGGGGTCTTTGCTCACACTGGAACCCTCCTTCCCTCCAATTCCATCCAGAACTTGCCTGTTCTCACAGCTGGGTTGAAATAGCTCCTTCTCCAGGAAGGTGTCTTTGATCCCACCCCCTCACCCAACTGCCAATGTGATGGGATCCCCAGCTCTGTGTACCTAACTCACCCAATGAATGTAAGACCAAAGTGATAGGGCCAGAGAGATTTGTGAACAAGGGGTCTCTGATTTCCACACCCACACTTCCCCACAGTGAAATCACAGGCTTACCTTGCCCCATTTCTGGAAGTTGGTCCTCCAAAGTCAACTGGTTGTAGATGTATTTGATTAAATAACTGGGTCACATGGATACAGAAGACTAACCATTACAAGTAGTAAGAGTTCTTTATATACTCTGAATATTAGACCCTTAGCAGATATATTATTTGAAAATATTTTCTCCCCTTCCATGGTGTATTCAGCAGAAGCCCTGAGAGTCTTTTCTTTCTTTCTTGTAATGCAAGTCCCTGACTTAAGCTTTGATTGTGGAGACATCCATTTCAGAGAGACATCCACTTCAAAGATGGCTATATCGAATAAACATTGAGTCATGTGTCAGCCACATGACTCAATAAAGAGCCAGGCCACCTCCTCCCACCGAGCCTCCTTTCTTTTAGAGATCTTAGTTGATTTAGATAACTGGCCATTTGGGCCGCTTGGGTTTTTTCTTTCTTTTTCTCTCTTCTCATGCTTTAAATTCTCACTCTTATGTTTTAAATTCATGGATAAAGAGTGAGCCTGTGAAAGCTAGAATCCCATCCTCCACCCCAATAAAAACAGAACCCCGGGCGCATTCTCTGTCTCTCTCTAACCAAAGCCTTGATGTGTGGCCCCAGGTGTGCTGTGTAATTTCCAGGTCCTGTGAGCATTAAACATTTAGTCTTTCAAAGTTTCCTGATGGTTATTGCTGAAGCGCATCTTGCAATCACAATGAGAACCACAAGGGCTAGTCTCACCACAACACTGGTTATTGATAGGCTGAGACTGGCACAGACAGCTTATCAAGTTTTAGGAGTTCTGTATATACTCTGAGTACAAGTTCTTTATCAGAGATAAGATTTGCAAATTTTTTTTCCCAGGTTATGACTTGTCTTTTCATCCTCTCTATAGTGTCTTTCAAAAAGCAGAAGTTTTTAATATTGATAAATCCCAATTTATTAATTTGTTCTTTTGTAGATTGTGCTTTTGGTGCCATATCTAAGACCTAATCCAAAATCACAAAGAACTTCTCCTTAATTTTCTTGTAGATGTTTTATTCTTTTATGTTTTGCATTTAGGCCTATGGTCCATTTTGAGTTCATTTTTTTAATATAGTACAAGACATGGATTGAAGTCCTTGTGTTTGCATATGGATATCTAACAGTTCCAGCACCATTTATTCAAATGGCTATCTTTTCTCCATTGAGTTGCCTTTGCAACTTTTTTTGAAAATCAGTGTTCAGTATATGTCTGGTCTATTTCTCTACACATGCAATGTAAATATCACACTGTCTTGACAATTAACTTTATAATAATCTTGAAATCAAGTGCTGTTAGTCCTCCAACCTTATTCTTCAAAGTTGTTATGGCCATTTTGGATTCTTTGTATGTTAATATGAATTATGAATGAATTTTTAAATTTCTAACAAAAAATGTCTGTCTGGATTTGGATTGAGGTTACCTCAAATCTGTAGATCAATTTGGGAAGAAATGACATTTTAAAAATATTCAGTCTTCCAACCCATGAGCAAAGTATGTGTATTTTTTCCATTTATTTAAACATTTTTCTTTGCAATGCCTTGTATGTTTTCCATGTGCAAGTTTTTACATCTTTTCTTAGATTTATCCTCAAGTATTTCATATTTTTTGATATATTCTAAAGGACATTTTTATATCATTTTTGATTGTTCATTGCTAGTATGTAGAAATAAACCTTATGTTTAGAACCTTCAGATTAAAGGAGAGTCATTCTAGGAGAGAATATAAGATGTGACCTTGGAAACAGTTTTCATAAATATCTGTTTTTAGTATTCCATTGAGCTAACATAGAACAAGTCTGCATTTGACCCATATTCTGCATTAACAACATCAAAAATCCATGGCTCTGTATTTGAAGTACTTTTTAGAGAATAAGATTGGATAAGCAAAAATGGGCAACTTTTCAAAGTGTGGGAAGAGCTCTAGACATGAAAGAGGACAATGATACATTAGCTTGAATCAGGCTCGCAACCCACTGCCCTCAAGGCCCAGAAATCCACCCCTGCCTCATGGGTATACCACCCTCCAAATGTACCTGCAGGCCTTGCCTTGTACTTTTCTTAGTTAAGCACGCACATACACACACACACACACACACACACACGTGTGCACACACAGGGAAAATAATGTTCATGGAGGTCTGCACAGAGATATTTATTAGCATAGAAAGACCAATTTTTATTTTCTTTAGTTCTTACTTTTGAGAAGTCCAGATTTCTATCTTCCAGTAAAAATATGTGAACCCAAGTATCTGCCAGTCTCTACTTTCTGTTTCATTTCTTAGAAAGTGACCAAATTAAATGAAAATATATGGAAATCACTTTTGCAAATGTATTGGGCACTTTCTCTTGAGTCTGATTATCTCCCAAACTCTCCCCACTTGTGTAAGCAATGTTGTGGTGTAATCAAGCATCTACTCCCTACATTGAAGGACCTCAGTTTGTGGAGAGTATTGAATCTAGAAGCGACCTAGATAGTCATCTAATCCAGGAGTCAAGAGCCAAATTTGGCTTCAGAGATGTTTTGATCAGCTGTTGCGATGTTAGAAGGAGGAAGAGGAAGATTTAAGTGACTTTTGGTGGGGCAAGCACTCTTCAGTTTTATCACAGAAAATATCCCTAATATCTTATACCAGGCTTCTGCACAGAGCACAGAGTTACCACCTTTCATGGTCCCTAAAAGCCTTTGAGATTGTTGTGCCCAAATCCTCCTTTTAGTTTGTAACTGAAATTTTATGCTCAGAGACATAAAGGGATTGGTTACCACTAAGTCCTCCTGATAAGTAGGGGTTGGATTCAGTATTCCAGGGCACCGGCACAGGACTTCTCAACTCTGATTGTACATCAGAATCACCTGAAAGCCCTTTTAGAAATACCTTCACCTGAGACTTACAGCCAGCCATTCTGATTAAATTGACCTGGGATGGGGTCTTGGCATTTGTGATTCCAACGTGCAGCCAAGGTGGAAATACTGCCAGACCATCACAGAGGAGATTTCTATTCCAGAATGAAGATCAAGAGAGGGATGCTTCTCATAGGCAAATTTTAATTCCTTTGCAGAAACACCCACAGTATGTGTAAAATTCACTTTGTGTGAAACTCATTAAAAGAGCCTGATTTTGTATTGTCAAAGGCATACCTAAAGGAATATTCATTTTATGTATATCACACTGGAAAACTAGAAGCAAGTGAACATTGAACAATAGGGGTATGGGTTTAAAAATACAATAAGACATGGATCCAGGGTTTAAAAATAAAGCCTTGTGTATATAACATATGTATGGCAAGAAGGACAAAGGGTCGTGTTCACCAGCTAGAAACTGGAAACCATCCCAGGTTCCCTAATAAATTAAAAATACAAACTTCTGTTTATACACAAATACAAACAGACTCCCTCTAGAATTGCTTTATGGCCTACAGTGAAAGTAGGAGTGTGTCACCTCAGAAAGGAGATATGGTGTCTAATAAGAGTCAGCAGGGGAAAGGGGGTTGGACCCTGAGGTCATAAATTCACAAATTTTATAAGTTTTTGAAATAGGTCCTGGTAACATAGATTTCAAAGTGGTTATAGTATTTATCCAGCAAATAGTTCAGGGTGCATAGAGGGGTCCACTCTTGTGGAAGAATGTATTTCACCAAGGTGTCCACACCAATAAATTTATCTAATTCCACATGCACTTCTTACAGTTTAACTGATACCCTTTCTCCTGATAGGTGGGGGTCTATGGTCCCTCCCTTGGAATCTGCCCCATTGGAGGATCTAACTGATGTTATATGGCTTCTGAGGCTAGGTCATAAAAACATGATACAGATCTGGTTTGCTTGCCATGGTGGAATACTGCTCCTGTGCAGAGAAGAAGCCCAGCATCACCCATGAGGAAAGACCATGTGGAACCGCTGAGGGGAAATGAAATGAAATCCTAGGAAATAGTCAGAATCAACCCCTAGAAATGGGATTGAACTTGACTTCACATGACTCCATCCCAGTCTTTGAGTCTTCCTGCTAATGCCCAGACATCACAGAGGAGAAGCAAGCCATCCCCTTTGTACCTTGTCAAGAGTCTCAACCCACAGAATCTGAAAACATAATAAATGTCATAGTTCTAAGCCCCTAAATTTTAGGGCTGCATAAAATACTGTAAGTAAAACATTGAAAATTAAAGTGTCCAATTTCTTTTAAAAAATCTTATTAAAGTAGTCTGAACAGTGCTTCCTTCTTTGCATTGTATCTTTTCTCTGTCTTGTGGGGTTGTCATATTTTTTCGAAGTTTAGATTGGCTTCTAACATTTTACCCTTTGCACTTTCAATGTCATGAAATGTCTGTCAGAATTTCATTAATGTAAAATGGAAACCAGCGTCCCTTCCCCAGGATGTCCTCACACTGTCCTCCTTTATGTTGATAAGCTCCCTGTACTCAGTTCTTCTGGCCACACATCTACAGTCTCTCACATGGTGACAGTGTCATCATATCCATGCTAAGCTATCTTCTTATCACATCCAAGTTTACTTCCAGCATCAGCAGTTTTTGTTTCTTTGTTGCACTTTTATCCTTCTCAGGCAATTCCCTCTTTTGATCATCCATTTTTTAGAGGAGACAGGGAGGCAACACAACTAAACAATTTGCCCTGTGTGTGTGTGTGTGATGGATAACAGCTACACATCAAGCAGTCACAGACAGGCTCTGAGGGAAGACTGGTCACTGATCGTTATGCGTCTGGTGTTGATATAGTGATTGCAGACTGAACAGGCTGCAGTGAACTTGGTCCTTCATGCAATCACAGCTAATAAAACTGTGGTGGCTGTAATCTGAGCCACATTATTGGGGTACTGCTGTAATTTAACAAAACCATAGTAATTGAAATTTGTGCATACTGGAAACATGCAAAGTGAGGATTCTTTTTCTCTTTATTTATAGAATAACATCTCCTGAAAGGTGTTTTTGATCTAATATTGTAATGCAGAATTGCTAGGCCAAGATCTCAGATAAAACATAAATCCAGAGAGTTGCACCTGACATTTTCCAACTGCCTTTGCCTTATGGCCATTTACAAATCTAGAGGAGGTAGATGAGTATCCAACCTCCACTTTCAGCAGAGGGACAAGGTTAGGGGGACACATGTTTGGGTCCAGAGCCCACTGGGGCTCGCATTTTGGTAATCCTCTTCCTAGGAACTTGGACTGGGATCCTGAACAGCCACACTCTAGGAATAAAGGTGAACCAGAAGTAATTAAGCTCTCGTAAGGACTGCACACAACTTTGAGCTCTCTTGTGGGCCCACAAAAATCTCAGTTTCTAACACTGAGTTAAGGAGATTCCAGATGGAAGATCCTCCCTCAAGCACTGGAAGAAGATATTTTAGGCCTTAAATTATTTCCACAAATAACTTTCCAAATAAAATATGTAGCTCAACACCAAAGATAACTACGCTAATGTGGAGATGTGACAACATAAAGGAGAGCATAAGAAACACCGATAATAGAACCAGACAAGTAGTGGCTCCAGACATCGGAATTACTAGGCATAAGCTGAGGAGTCCAGCTCCTGGATAAAAACCTGTGTGCTGTAGACTGAATGTTTGTGTCCCCCAAAATTCATATGTTGAAGACCTAATCCCCAATGTGATGGTGTTTGGTGGGGCCTCTGAGAGAAAATTAGGTGGAGCCCCATGATGGAATTAGTGCCCTTATTAAAAGAGGAAGACAACAGATCCCACTCTCTCTCTGCCATGTGAGGAAAGAGTGAGAAGACAGCCATCCATGAACCAGGAAGATGTCCATCCATGAACCAGGATGCAGGCCCTTGTGAGACACTAAATCTGAAATCAACTTGATCTTGAAGTCCTAACCTACAGAACTGTGACAAATAAATGTGTGTTGTTTAAAGCAACCCGTGTATGGTATTTGGTTATAGTAGCCCAAATGTACTGAGACACTCTGTGCAGTTTCTCAGGCCTGACCATGGGTAATTACAAAAGCTTTACCTAACTGGCCTCATGGGGAAAGCTGCCTTCCCTACTCCAGACTTGGGGCATGGCCAGTGCACTGTGGTATCTGAGGGCAGCTGCAGTCAAGGACTCAGCCTCTCCAGCCAGGCATGCTCTTCCCATATTTAAACTCCTAGCCATGTAGGCTCCATTCTTACATCTCTTTCTCTGAGGCCTCCAACAGAGTTCTTCCTCAGGCACCTCTGCTGAAGACTACTTATGGGTGAAGGAGGGGAAAAATTTGAAGACACTTTTCCCCTCTCTGACTCAGTACACCATATTTTCCCACTCCTAGCCCATCCCCCTAAGCCTCTCCCAGACCCCAGCTTCCATAAAAATAAACTGAGGCCTTTTGGGGGGCTCTCTGAACACCCCCACATCTCTGCTGATCCACATGACCCTCAACCAGTGAGCCATTCCAGGGGGGAAATGAAATAGGAGGAATTGGTATTTTCTCCAGTGTTAGTCTCTTGCTTATACCAACACAGTAAGTAATTACAGGCTTAACTCTTTCATTTTGGATTTGTTGATTTAATTGGCTACTCTGACACCTAGCAGTTCATCTCTCTCTCTCTCTCTCTCAGCCCAGTTGATCTCTTGACACTAGCTATTTAAGGTGGTGGCTTCAGCCATTATGGCAAGTTACTCAGTTTTCCTGGCTTTCTTCCATGTATACATTATTAACCCTTATGTGATTTTCTCCTGTTATTCTGTCTCATGTCAATTTAATTCTTAGACCAGCCAGAAGGACCTAGAGGTAAGAGGAAAATTTCTTGCTCCCCTGCAATATCAAACTAAAGGATAAGAGTGAAGGATATTTTTTAAGAGGAAGGCAGAAAAATGCAGATAACATGATGGAGAAGTAGGAAAAAATTAAGAACAACAAAATTAATAAATATGTGCATAGCTCCAAATAATGTATAAAACAGAGATATTTGATATGCTTTAAATATATATTTATATATTATATTTATAGTTTTATAGTTATGTTATAATTTAAGTACAAATCAATAACAATGTAGATGTCTGAAAGGGGTAAATGGGGTCCTTGCACACTCTGGAAAGAAGTTGTAAGTACCAATTCATGTTAGACTTTGATAAAGTAGGGTAGTCACTAGGATAATAGAAAAAATATTTATTTCTCTGGGAAGAGAGAGCACACAAGAAAGAAAAGGGGGTGGGAATTACTAGAGATGTCATGGAGGAGGAGGAGCAGGAGGAGGAAGATAGAGTGAGGGGGAAGGGAACCCTGGAGAGAAGGGGCATCTGGAAATTCAGAGGAAAGTGTTTCAAGGAGGAAGTGTTCAATTGTATCATCTGTGTCAAATGCACCTGAAAGATTTAGACAGGAACAAAAACTTAACCTTGAATTTAGCAAAAGGAAAATCATTGGTGACTTTCATTTCAGTGAAGTGGTGTGCAGAAAGCTGGAATGGAACCAGTTCAGGAGAGAATGTGAGAAGAGGCACCCTGAATGGAGCAGAGAAGCAGAATGGTAAATGAAGAGGAATCTGGGGTCAAAGGGGGGTCTGTATGATTAAGGCACAACATTAGGGCAGGTTTGTATGTGGATGTTGGCAAGGGAGCATCACAGACACAGGACTCCAGAAGTCTGAGATGCAGCCTGAAAGGACTTCCCAGCCCAAGTTTACTCAAAGTTACAACTTTAATTTTCAAAATTGATGGGATTTTTGCCATCTATTTCATATTACAGGTATAACCCACAGAACTTATCTCCAATAAAAATTTTCCTAGAAGAACACATTAATTTTTAATACCCAAACTGCATAGAAGCTACTTAGTGCTCATACATTTTTCAGGTGATGTTTATATCATATCCAATGTTGCTGGTCTAAGAAAGGCCACTGCTACTGCACAAAGCAATAGTATGTTAACATCCACATTGACAAGGAGGTGATGAAGAAGCCATGTTTTCAGCATTTTACATCCTAACATGGTATTTGTAACTTATACCTAGGTGCCATATTGTGACTTAGGAAATTGGTAGGGCTTCTCCAGGACTTGCTATGTCTTATAATTTTTGCTACTTAAAATAATGGGAAATAAGTTCTCCTCAGTTTTTTCTCTGAGAAAATCTAACATTTCAAGCACAAATTACTGGCAGTTATTGATGGCAGATGACTTCCCAGTCTTGTTTTAGTTTTAAATTTTTAATTACTTACCTCAGAAATTACTTAACTTTTCTTCTTCCAAATCTTGTATTAAAATTGGTGCTCCAGAGGGCCGCCCAGTGGCGCAGCGGTTTAGTCCGCGCTTGGCAGCCCGGGGTTTGCGAGTTTGGATCCCGGGTGCCCGCTGACGCACTGCCTTCATCCATGCCGTGGCAGCATCCCATATAAAGTGGAGGAAGATGGGCACGGATGTTAGCCCAGGGCCAGTCTTCCTCAGCAAAAAGGGGAGGATTGGCAACAGATGTTAGCTCAGGGCTGGTCTTCCCCACAAATAAATAAATAAATAAATAAATAATTGATGCTCCAGAAAGTTGTACCACAGATATTCTGTTTTGCATCCTCCCTGCACAGAATTGGGGCTGCAATACTCATTTGAGAAGCAGGTAGTAATGTAGAACTTGGAATTATCAGAGAAACTAAATGGGAAAATGACTTAAGAGAATTATCAGTGTAACCCCCCCAGCAACAAATTAAAGTGGTTCCAAAAGGATATTTAAGAAAGGATACTTGAAGTGGTTTCAAAGCAGCTGTAGTGCAGAGCAGAAATGTTGAAATTGTGTATTACCTTCCTACACAAACTTTCCTAAAATTTTGGGAAGGACCAGTGGGAACTTCTGGTCCTGTTGCCTGTGGTAATTAGACCAAGAGGCCCACAATGGGATAAAGAAGCTCAGTGAACCAGCCATGTGGGGCATCAGAGAAGGGGCTTAGGGGGTCAATTACTGGGCCCCTGATTTCCTTTCTGTATAATGCAGGTCGGGGCTGTCCACTGTGATGTTTTCTCCTTTTATAACATGGCTGGGACAGTCTTTCTAAGAGGTCTGACCAAGGTGTGGACTGTTCAGCTGGGTGGAGTCCGAAGGGCACTCTGTAGTGAGCCTGACAACAGGGTCCAGACTGAGGATCCTGGCAGCCCAGAGGGATGGCGCGAAAGGTCATTTTGAAAAGGCAAGTTCCAGATTCCCAGGTACCTGGTATTTCCAGTTTAGCCAGTGAATTTATGCTTTCAAATTTGGCCAGGGAGCTTTCCCTTGGGTTCCAAGCAGCCTCAGCAGCGGCAAGGACCACAGATGCTGTTAACTCCACCCCCACCTGGGTGCTGGCCTCAACATGGGGAACCAGCGGCATTTCACATGCCTTCGTGGGCAGGGTGTGGAGAGCTGGTGCTGTGAAGAGAAGGGGCTTGGAGGAGGGGAGGGAGGGATGGGGCATGGTGGAGGGCAGGACTGGAAGGAGGGCATGGCGGAGGGCAGGACCGGTGTGCAGAGCTCATGGAGGGCCGGTTGTATCAATGACTACTTGGGCAAGGTGCCAGAGGTATTAGGGCACTCACTGGTCTGCAAGAAGTCCAACTTATCAGAGGTTGAGGGGACTTGGGGAGGTTTACACTCAGCTGAGCATGCTGGGACTGCCCTCAGAGGGCCAAGGGGCACGACAGGAGACAGGGGTCCTCACTGCGCCAGTTGGGAGCTGTATTCTCTTAACTGCTACCAGTAGCAGCCTGCAGGGCTGAAGGACTACAACTCCCAGGATGTGCCCTGCTTGGGAGTGACCACTCAGCATTTGAGGGGAGGGCAAGGAGGTGTGGGCCTGGCTGTGGTCCAAAGCCCACTGGCTGCTGACCGTGGTGCCGCACCCACCCCACATTGACTGAGACTCATGGAGGGATGTGAGGGCCAGGATGTGGACCAAGGAGTTTGGAGAATGTGAGGGCTGTGACGTGCAGCAGTGGGCCTGCTGCATGCAACTCTCTTCTGTCTTGAGTCATGGACTGGACTTGGGCCTCTTCCCTGCATCTCTCCACAGCCTCCTTCCTCAGTTGACTCCTACTTCCATCTGCATGCCTGTGCATCTGTCCAGAGCATCATCCTAGTCCAGGCCTAGGAAGCTACTTGCTTATGGGAACAGGTTTGACATATCAGGAACTTTCCAATTTGCCTGCTGTCCTCTGCTTTCTCCAGCCAAATTGTGCCATTTTGGCAACTTTGGGGAGAAATTCACCATTATGGCCCCAATCAAAAGCACAAGTTAAGAGTGTGTGGCCGGGGGGTAACATTGGCTATTGCTTCCTGAAAATGTCACCCTCGCGGGGCACATTTCTCATAAGTGTGGAAGTTGAGGCATTTGTGAAGCTAATCATTGGTTTACCCAGGATCTGCTGAGAGCACAGGAGAACAACAATGATTCCCGGGCAAGTATCTAGTGGGCCATTTTTACCAACCTTTTCAAGTTCAGAGTCCTCCAAGAAAAACTCAACCTTCAAAGGATTTACACTTTAAATTGATGAGCCTAATCTCAACTTGAGCCTGACTGGCCAATTTCTTAGAGACACAAGTAGTGACTCTGATCCCTCAGCAAAAGACAGATTGTATTAGAGCTTTGGGAGAGCCATGTTCAAGGTGTGAAGGATCTGGGCAGCATTTGAAGCCTGTCAACTTTAACATCTCTGCTTTGGAGGAAAGCTCATCAGGCAGCAGTCAGCGATGTAGACCTTAACTTGCCTGCTTTGGTCTGTTGAAGTTTTCTGTCTGGAAATGGAAACATCCAGGAGCACTTCTGCTTCCACTTATCCTCTTGATAGTTGATGTCCATAAATTCCTTATGCCCTAATGGAAAGTTCCTTTGATTGCAGGGTGGTACCAAAATAAACACATACAGGGATAGTCAATTATACCATATTTTCTTAAAAATTAGAATAGTGAAAGGAACAGAACACAGAATATATTGCTCATTTGCAAAAAATAAAAGGCAAGCAAGATCTTCCCATTGAAATTTTTCTGCTCATTCTCTTCCCTATACTGTGCATTTAAATGCAAAAACAAAAAACTTGAATGGTCAAATTTCTCTTTTCCTGACATTGGTAGGTTAACTTAGGAGTTTTAAGTGTTTTTTTGAAACCTGTGGAGGAATTGTTAGCAGCTGTCATGATTTATCTTGTCCCTAAAAACCTAGTTGTTGCTCTACATGAAAATAACACCTCGTTTGCATTACACATTCTATCAGAATCTAATTCTGCTTCATGAGTGTGGTGTACTATCAAAGGGACTGAAAAAGCCTGGTCATGGAAACTGGATCATATTACTCTGTGAAGAGCTTACTTCTTCATGAATTAAATACACATGAATTCATCAACACCTTTGTAAAGAAGGAAAGAAAGAAAAACCGTGTAGTATCTATGTATGGGGCATGATGAGGAAGTCTAGTTAGACCACATCACAGTCCTAGGGTTCTTCTCTTGTGTTATATAGGGTGCGGGTGATAGTCTGTGTGGTCAAGTGCAGTGCTGCTTCCCCCTCCTCAGTATTCTATCCTACTCTGTCCTGTGCCCTCTTTACAGGGGTTCTGATTACACTTGTCCATTAGTGTTGGATGAGGCTATTGTAACATGAGGGTATCTGTCGACCTAAAACAAGGATTAATGGAGAGAAAATTCTTGGGATCTGTGTGTTCACATACACTGCTATTGGGTGTGTGGCAGCAATGACCACTGGGCTCCCAGCAGTCCCCAATATGGCTGTCTCAAAAGGTTGGTCTCCTGATGCAGCCACAGCAGCTGCTTGCAGAGAAGGTTCTCATGGCTCTGTGTCTTCTGTTAGATTTTCTGGCTCCTGCTCACCCCATTCCCATTCCTATCTGCTGGGTTGATTGCTTTGTTCCCATCACCGTGGTTTCCTAGACACGTTTGTGTGTAACTGTGTTTTGCTGTGTCTGTAGGGATTCCACCCTCTCTACATGAGTCACTGCATGACAGGCACTTCCTGATCTTGCTGTAGCCCCAGGCTCACCCTCCCCAGTGGAGCTGTGAAGAACCCGAGTTCCTTCCAGCTCCTGTCATTCTCCTGCCGCTGGGGCTGCTCACACAGCTGGGCGTCTCATCTTTCATCTCATGGACATTAGTCTTTTCATCGATTCGGAAATCTGAGGCTACTTTGTTACTAACGTGGACACTGGCTGTCACAGGCACTTTTACATATCTTACCCAACAGCTCTGTGAAGTAGGCCTGTGACCCCCACTTTACAGGTGAGGAAATTGAGGCTCAGAGATGTTGAATAGCATTCAACTTTGCACAAGTTCCTGGCACATTTTGAATGTCCACCTGGAACTCCGCCTCTCAGGTGTGTTACACTTACCTAGTGTTCCACTTTGTGCCTCTCTGCCAGCATCTCCAAAGGCACACGCCCCATCCTGAGCCCATTTTCTGCTTAATGTAGTCAACCTGCACAAACAGGCCCTGTGCAGGGAGCAGACTAGTGGAGCATGGCCTTGCATGTCCTCTGACTTACCCTCGGCAGGTTTCAGGTTTATTGAGTGAACTGGAGCAGTGGTAGATACTGACCGTTACTCACCTGGAAAGTTTATGTAAAAACATTCCACTAACTTTCTGCAGGTGTTGTCTCTTTGTCTTCATTTCTCCTCTGGGCTTTCTCCCACAGATCTGTACTGTGCATTAACAAATAGTACAAATATTGATGAAGAAAATACCATTGCTCGCTGACAAATGGCAAGAAAACTCATTATTTCTTCTTTTTCTAAATATAAAAGAAATGCTGGAAAAACAAGCTAAATTAGACAGATTTATATAGAGTAAAGTGAAAGTCTCACCTTCTATCTCCTTCCCTTCAGACTCACTCCCTTCTTAGAAGGAAACATTGTTAATTATTTTATGGAATTTATTTTTCTGGACATTTCTATAAACTAATAAATATACATAAATTGTGTTTTTTTTCACATAAATTTCCCCATACTATTGTTTTGCAATTTGCTATTTCCCATACTAAAGTCCATGGGCATCTTCTCATATCAAGACACATTATTCTAACTTCATGTTTTTAATATCTTAAATGTATTCCAAAGAATGGGGATACCACAGTTTGTTTAGCTATTCTTTCTTGAATGGACTTTGAGAGTATTTCTACTTTCACCATTTTAAACAAGGCTGCTATAAGATCCAGGTACAGAATTTATCCCACTGATATCTACCCAGTTTGCCTCCCTTTCTTTTAGCCAGAGTATATCATGTTTTTAACATTTATTTTATGAGAATTATTATTTGTTTTATAGGGACATTAAATTTATCACTGGATAAAGACACTTATGAAGAAACTGGAATTCACGGTCATCCATCTTGGTGTTATGGCAAAAACATCATGAAACGTAGTAGGCATTATGCTCTCTCCATCACTTTCTAACAAGTCAGTAATCTTCCCATAGCAATTTAAATTTAAATCTCTGAATTTTCTCTACTTTCTTGGTTCATTTTATATAAAATATACCCAGAAGGAAAAACTCTTCTAATAATATAGTTAGGATAAGTGAGATTTTGTCATACAATTTTGCTTGCAAATGTAATCTCTCAGTTTCTGTTGGTTAGGAAACTTGGAGCTTAGTAGAATTGGGTGGCTCTGGCTCAAGGTCTCTCTTAAGGTTGCAATTAAGCTGTCAGCTGGGGCTGCAGTCATCTGAAGGCATGATTGGGACTAGAGAGATTGCTGCCTAGAGGACTCCCTCACATGTCTACTAGCTAGAGGCCTCAGTTCCTTACCATAGCGACCTGTCCTTAGAATGTGAAAGCTGGCTTCTCCCAGAACAAGTGATCCAAGAAGGAAGCAACAAACACAGAAATCACACAGTATTTTTATGACCTAGCCTCCAAAACCACATGACACCACTGCCACTTTATTTCCTTGAATCCAGCCACTAAGTCCGGGCCCAACCAAAGGCAAAGGGAAAAGGTTCCATCTCTTAAAGAGAGGAGTGTAAGGTATTTGTGGACATATTTTAAAACCAATGCATAATCTAATGCATGACAACTACTGTAGATATCAATAAATTACAATGTTATACTTAGGGATGAGGAATATTTCATCTGTGAGCTTAGAGCTTTTTACTCCCCTCTGAGCAATGAGGGGTGGCCACAGTCACTGCTTTAGCATGCCTGTCTCAGCCTTCTGACTTGATAAAGCTTTTAATCCCCCTGGAGTCAAAAGGTGCAGGCATGATGGGAGGCCATGTTTTTTTCTTTTGAGGGAGAAATGAGGCCTGGGATGAACCAGCTGGTGGAGGCATAACCTTGACCTCCTCCACGATCCTATATGGGTAAACAGGGCCAGACCACCCCTTCCAGAGAACACAAGCAGTGAGCTGAGCAGAAGTTTTGCAGGAGGATATGAGCCACACCCAAAGCTACTGTGAACCCAGTGCGCCTTCACCTTCACCCAGCCACTGTGATAGAGCGCCCCCACCTGGTCAGATATCTGGGGGCCCATAGCTTAGGAATCACAAGGGCCATTGCCAAGCTGAAGGCCCCAGAGGTGGTACATGCATGGTTAGCCTGATGGATTCAACTTAGGCTGCAGGGCTCCCAGATGGGTGAGAGGCAGAAGGGGTCATGGGAGTGGTCAAGGAGGTGGGAGGGTGCAGGTGGGATCACCATCTGTTCCTCAGGTCGCAGAGCTCCAAGACATCTGAGTCACTGCTCCTGCAACTCCCTCTGCTGCTACTGCCATTTCCTACAACACAGGCAACACCACCAGGGTGTGGGAATAGGCCCATGGCAGTGAGAGGTGGGTACCCCAGTTACCTCCATGGTCTCACACCTGAACCTGGGTGCATCACCAATGGGTCAGATGGGGGTGGTGGGGCAGGAAGCTCTTGAAGGAGGCAGAGCTGATGAAGAGCGCTGAGTCCTACTCCAACTGATGGTCGTGGCACTGGTACTGAACCTGTTAATCTCAAGTTTGCATGCCTAATGCCCAGCAAACCAAACACTGAGACATCGGTGCTTGGAGATAAAGAAAGATTGATTTGCATTGGACAAAATGAGTTGGTGGGTGCCTGGGTTCCCTCAAATCCATGTCCCCAACAACATAAAGCAGGAGGGTTTAATACAGCTTGGCAGGGGGGGCTTCAGGGAAAGAAAGGGATCACTCCGATAAGCCTCTGGGCAGTCTGACATCTGAGCTCCAACACGTGCTGAGGGCCAGCAACTTGGTGATTGTAACCTCAAGGAAGACATTCTTTATCCTGCAAAACAAGCTCACAATCCTCCAGAAAATATGCTCACAAATCCTCAAGGCCCCTGAGTCACCCCTCAAGTTACACAGGAAAAAAACAGCAAATTGATTTAATATCTACAGTACCCCTCAGGTGCCCAGCTTCAGTCCCCACTGTCCTTTCTTACTTTCCTCCTTTTAGGGAGCAGGGTGTCAATCCTTCTGGCTACTTCCTTCTGAAAGGGAGCAAAGATGTGGAAACTGAGGAAGGAAAATTTTCAACCTTAGATTGAAAATACACTCGGATACCAGTCTCTACTTTGCATTTTGCATTAGCATTACTTGATAGTCCATATTTGACTAACCCCAATTTCCAGAACCCCAAACGCAAGAACCCAATTTGTTTCACCAATCTGACTGTTTGGTGTCCACTGTCTTAACCCAGAACAGCAGCTTAGGATCTTTCAGTGGCTTACGTGACCAGTTGTTTTCTTTCCAGTTTCTGAGTGCTCTTGTCATGGGGGTCAAGCCTCACTGGGGTGTGATGAGGCCACGGCCTGACTCTGGCCAATTTGACTGATGAATTGGTGGTCAGGAGGACTTCATAAAGCCTGGTCCACTTGGGGGTTAGTTGATCCTCTAGTCCATGCTCCTTCCAAGACTTCAGGAGAGTGGAACACCTGATGGGAATGGGGACCTCTGAGGCAAAGTCATGAACAGAAATTAAGAAAAATTTGGAGGGCTGCCTGACCACTATTTCCTTCTGCTATGTGGATCCTAAACATGGCAGAGGGCAACACCTTATCTCAGGTTAAATTCGTTTCCTGATAGATTTTGGCAATCATATTCTTTAATCTGTGGTTCAGCTTTTCAGTCTTTCCTGTTGACTGGGGCTGCCATGAGGTGTGGAGTTTGCAAGTGATCCCCAAGGCTCTTGATATTTCCTGGGCATTTAGGAGAGAAGTGCAGCTCTGTTGTCACTCTAGATCAACAGTGGGAGTCCACACCTGTGAATGATCTCCTTTAGCAAAGCTTTGGTCACTTTGGCGCCCTTCTCAGTTCTCGAAGGGAAGGCATCAACCAACCCTGTGAAGGGATCTATGAATACTAGGAGGTACTTGACATTCCCACAGTCTCGAAGCATCATGATACAATCCACTTACCAGTCCTCACAGGGGGCTTCTCCTCGATGTTGAATCCCCTTGTTCAAGGAGGGCAGCCCAGTCCTGGGATTGTTTTGGGCACAGTTAACACATTGTTGGGTAACTTTCTGAATGGTCTGTTGCAAGTTTGGACCAGTGAGATAACTTTGGATCCACTGCAAGGTGGCACCCCTCTCACAGTGATTAACAGTTTCTCCCAGAAGGGCTTCAGGTACCAGGGTGGGTCCTTCCAAGTTACATTTCCGGCCAGGATGGTCCAGGGAGGAGGGGTCAAATCCCCATTCTCTGGCTGGCTGTAAATCTTTCTGGGTGCAGCTAAGCTGGAATTTAGTGAAGTCAACCTGGGGAACAAAGGGAGCTGGGGGTGCCTCAGAACTCATAGTCCTAGCAGCCATCTTTGCTGCCTGATTGGTCACTGATGGCCTCAGGCTTCTAAAGTCTGCTTTCTGATGTCCAGAGCAGTGCATGGTGGCTGCTGCCATGAGGTCATTAATGGCCTGGGAATGTTTTGCGTCCCTCTTCAGTCCCCTCTCTTTCTATGACCCCGTGATATGGACCACTAAAAAGGCATAGATTGAGTCTGTATTCTTTTTGTCTTGACCTCTTTGAAGAGCCCTAGGTAGGCCTATAATCTCAGCCTTCTGAGGTGAGGCACCTGTGAGGTAGAGGCTTTGTTTCCATGGGAAAGGGTGTACAACTGTAGGGTGACAACTGCTCAATGTTGTCCCTGGCCCCTGGATGCTGCTTCCATCACTGAACCATTCCATGTCCAGCTGCTCCAAAGGTTGGTGAGTCAAATCAGGTCAGCTTGAGAACACCTGTTCAAAGATCTGAAGACAATCGTGAGAGGGGATCTGTTCAACCTCTGTAGCTAGCAGGGTTGCAGGGTTTGAGGAAGAAATAGCCTTTAACTTTACCTCTGGGTTGTCTAATAAAATAGCCCAAACCTGAGGTGAGCTAAGATCCTCTTTCCTCTTCTAATAACTGGAGGACACAATGGGGTGTGTACAACATGGTGGGCCACCCCAAAGTGAACTTTTTGCTTCCTTGTAGTATGCCACAGGTGGAAGCAATGGCTCATAGACGAGGTCTCCATCCTTTGACCATCTGATCCAACTGCTTAGAAAAACAGGCCACAGGACTTCTGGTGGGTCTGAGGTTCCGGGTCAGGACTCCAAAAGTAAGGCCCTGTTTCTTGTGTACAGAAAGATCAAGGGCTTTTCAAATCTGGGTTCCCAAGGCTGGGGTGGTTAATAATTTTTCTGTCATTCTGGCACTCTTGTTTCCACATCAAAGGCCCAAGGTCTCTTCCCTTTAAGACCTCTTATAGAGGTATTACAGTTAATCCAAAATTGGGCATCAAAATTCGACAGAAGCTTGCCATTCCTAAACATCCCCGCAATTGTCTACATGTAGTGGGAGTTGCAACTGGAGTGGTTGCTTCCCTCCCACCTGGAAGCAGTCTTCTCTGTCCTTCTGACAGTTCAAACCCAAAATATTTAACAGTCTTTTTATATATTTGTGACACCTACCTGGAGATAGCATCAGATCCCACAAGATTCCCTTTGCCTCCCATTTTAGATACCAACTGCAAGTCCAGGTTGTCACTTGTGCTTCTGACCAACCGGTCACAGACCAGAGGTTCCCATGACCCCCACTCCCTCGGGTTTGATTAAAACCTTTGATAGTGTGGCTCACAGAACTCAGGAAAACATTGTCTTAACAGGATAACAAAAGACAATGATTTCACCCATATAGAATAGAGAAAGCTATGTGGGAGGGGGCGTTGAGCTCCCAGGCTTTCTCTGGGCATGCCACTGTCCCTGAAACTCCCCATGTTCACCAACCTGGAAGCTCTCTGGACCCCATATTGAACACAACCTTCAGCCTCTCTCCCCACCTTGGAGGCATAGGGACGGGGATGGGGCTGAAACTTCCAACCCTCTAATCACAGAGTTAGTTCCCTGTCTACCAGCCCCAATCATTAGGGGCTTTCCAAAAGGCACCTTATTAACATGAGTTCAGGTGTGTTTGAAAGGGCTTGTTATGAATCACAAAGGACACCTGTTTCACCTGTGTTGCTCTGGCACTGAGGACTGAAGTAATTATGATAACAAAAGATGCCTTAGAAGCTCTGTGCCAGAAATGAAACAGAGCTATTCCTTATTATAAATCACACTATCACACTGACCTAAGAGGATTCCTGCTGAAGGCAGGGCGGGATGATCAGTCATCACCTAGGTGTTGGCCAGGGATGGGGATACAAAAGCATCTTTTAAACCCAGCACTGTATAGCATTGACAGCACTGACAAGAGATTCTCACATATCAAGGTGTATGGGGTGACTATTCAGGTTCAAAACTGATTTGGCTTGAACTTAAAACCCTGATTTGGGGCTGGCCCCATGGCACAGCGGTTTAGTTCACACTTGGCAGCCTGGGGTTTGTGGGTTTGGATCCTGGGCACCACCAACGCACTGCTTGTCAGCCATGCTGTGGCGGCGTCCCATACAAAGTGGAGGAAGATGCGCACGGATGTTAGCCCAGGGCCAGTCTTCCTCAGCAAAAAGAGGAGGATTAGCAACAGATGTTAGCTCAGGGCTGGTCTTCCTCACCAAAAACACACACACAAAAAACAAAAACAAAACCCTGATTTACCCCATTTACCTCAATACATGAGAATTTCCTGTCAACAGTAAAATTGATTTTGCTATTATGTCCATGGCCTCTGGAGGGTACAAGTACCTCTTAGTATTTGTGGATATATATACTGGATGGATTGAAGCCTTTCCTTGTATGTCAGAAAGGGCGAATTAAGTAATAAAATTGTTGTTAAACCAAATAATTCCTCATTTTGGACTTACTAGGTCAGTTAAGAGTAACAGTGAGCCAGTTTTTATATCAAAAATAACCTATGAGGTAGCCAGAGTTTAAAAAAAATTAAATAGCGGAAAAATGCTTCATTAAGACCACAACCATCTGGAGAAACCGAGCAGGCAAATCCACCTTTAAAGAGACCCTGGCTAAATTGTGCCAAGAGGTGTAAGAAAATTGGTTAAAGATACTGCTAATAGCCCTCACTTAGACAAGGGAAGCTCCAAAAGGCAAACTGAAGCTTAGCTGCTTTGAAATGACCTATGAGAAATTGTTCCCTAAAACCTCAGTTTTGCTCACAAACCCAGACCCAGAGTTTTCCATGGCAATCAAACACATAATCAATCTGAAGCAGGTGGGAGATACACTCAATAAGTATGGAAACTTCTCTCGTCCCTTGCCTATGGAGGTCAAACTCTGCCCATATGAAGCGGGAGATTGGATCTATCTTAAAACTTGGAAAAGCGGCTCATCCCAATATCAGTTAAATCCTATTTGGGTAGGGCCTTGCTTGGTGTTACTAACCACACATTCTTCCCTAAAACTAGAAGGAGTCACCCCTCGGATCCACCACACACAGGTAAAAAACGTACCCATGCCTAAACATCAAGAGAGATTGTCACAGGCAACTGGTGATTTCAAATTTTCTGCAAACCACTCTCTGATTTGAAACTCCTGTTTCAGTGACACCATGCAGATAAGTAATGACCGGCTATCCACCCCAGGCTCTGCCCTAGATCCTAACCAACCCTGTATCATTTAGGCACGGTATGCTTCCAAGGAGGTTGCATGTTCTTGGGTAGCAGGACTAGGTCCATCAGAGAAATGAGCAACCTAGTATCTAGACTATAAAGAGCTGATGGAATCTAGAGAGGGAAGGGCAAGTATGCCCAGATCCTAAACACATTGAGGTTATAAAATTACAGATAGGTGTTATGAACTCAGGGCTACGCCTCTGGTGACCCACAAAACTATTTGAGATTAGCTGGAAATTCTACTCCTCTACTGGACCCTATGACAACGCCCATGCTCAGCAGGAAGCAGTTACAGAAGACAGACGTTTGACATGTGCCCCTCAAGAATGAGCAGCAGGATAAAACTAAAGGGGGGCACCAACTAGGTGCCTTGAGAAGCTCAGAGGTAGGTTTGGAAGCAGCTGTTTTTCCAAGTTTTTTCTTTTCCTTCTGTATGTTAAGGAGATGTAACCACTACCATCCTGAAACTGATGAAGCCATACCACAAAAGCTGCACCCATGTTCTTTGCCTTATTTTTAAGCAAAGATCTCTCCAGGAGGAGCTTAGGCCTCATAATGTGGAAACAGGTTCTCCAATTGAGCCTATGCAGGCAAATACCCACATCTCCCTTTTGAATATTCATTCCCAACTGAAATAATGGTCCCTGCTTCCCTTTGTTCAGGAACACCATGACATTGGAAATGATTCCTCGTGGCCTCCTATTTGTTGCATATACACTTTACTTTGTGAGACAACTTCCACTGGTGTAGAGTCACCAGGAGGCGAGCCCACTTGGTTCAGAAACAATAGCAGTACAGTACACTGAGGAGGCCTCTCCATCAGATCCTATAAGAAGGTTCTTTGCAATCCCAGCATGGAAGTAGTTGCTCAGGAACATCTTTGTATATCAGTTGCAAAATTTCACTAGAGCTGACATAGACTAGGTATAACTTCTATTTGAGGACGTAACATTTTATAAAAACACACTCAGTTCTAGCTCTGGATATTCATCATCACATAACATTCTGGGAGTATTGAAGTGCAGTGCACTGAATAGGCTTTGCAGTCAGGTAGTGTAAGAACGCTCTTTGTGATCCCTGCTTGGAAGTACTTGCTTAGGAACATCTTTGCAGATCAGTTCCAAACTTTTCAATAGAACTGAGGTAGACTATGTGTAACTTTCCTATGGAGAAGTAACATTCTACAGAAACACTCAGTTCTAGGTCTTCAGAGCTAGAACAGATTCATCTCCACATAACAACCTAGGAACATTGCAGTACAGTGCAGTGAGAAGGCCTCTAAGTCAGAAAGGGAATGAACGCACTTTGTGATCCCGGCTTGGAAGTAGTTGCTTGGGAACATCTTTGTATATCAGTTCCAAACTTTTCACTAGAGCTGAGATAGACTATGTATAAATTCCAGTTGAAGAGGTAACGTTGTACAGAAACACACTCAGTTCTAGCTCTGAAGATTCAGCTTCACATAACATTCTGGGAACATTGCAGCACGGTGCACTAAGAAGGCCTGTCAATCAGATCCCATAAGAAGGCTCTTTGTGATCCCAGCTTGGAAGTACTTCCTTAGGAATATCTTTGTATATCAGTTCCAAAATTTTCACTAGAGCCAAGATAGACTATGTATAAGTTGCATTTGAAGAAGTAACATTTGACAGAAACACACTCACTTCTAGCTCTGAAGATTCATCTTCACAACACATTCTGGGAACATTGCAGTAGAGAACACTGAGAGGACCATTCTGTCAGATCCTGTAAGAATGCTTTTTGTTATCCCAGCTTGGAAGTAATTCCTGAGGAAAATCTTTGTGTATCAGTTCTAAAACTTTCACTAGAGCTGTCATAGACTATGTATAACTTCCCTTTGAAGAAGTAACACCGGACAGAAACACACACAGTTCTAGCTCATAAGATTCATCTTCACAACACATTCTGGAACCTTTGCAGTACAGTGCACATAGAAGGCCTCTCAGTCAGAAGTTGTAAGAACGCTCTTTGAAAAGCTGGCTTGGAGGTAGTTGCTTAGGACATCTTTGTATATCAGTTCCAAACTTTTCACAAGAGCTGAGATAGACTGTGTAACTTCCCTTTGAAGAAGTAACATTGTACAGAAACACAATCAATTCTAGCTCTGAAGATTCATCTTCCAAACACTTTCTGGTAGCCAGCCCAGTGGCGCATCAGTTTAGTTCATGCTTGGCAGCCTGGGGTTCGCGGGTTTGGATCCCGGGCACCACCAATGCACTGCTTGTCAGCCATGCTGTGGTGGCGTCCCATATAAAGTAGAGGAAGATGGGCATGGATGTTAGCCCAGAGCCAGTCTTCCTCAGCAAAAAGAGGAGGATTGGCAATGGATGTTAGCTCAGGGCTAGTCTTCCTCACAAAAACAAAACAAAACACTTTCTGGGAACATTGCAATAGAGTGGACCAAGAGGGCCAGTCTGTTATATCCCATAGGAATGCTCTTTGTGATCCTGGTTTGGAAGTAATTGCTTAGGAACATCTTTGTATATCAGTTCCAAATATTTGATTGGAGCTGAGACAGACTGTGTATAAATTCCCTTTGAAGAAGAAACATTGTACAGAACACAATCAGCTCTAGCTCTTAAGATTCATCTTCTTAACACATCCTGGGAAACTTGCAATACAGTGCAATGAGAAGGCCTCAGTCAGATGTCGGAAGAACGTTCTTTGCAATGCCGACTTGGAAGTAGTTGCTTTGGACATCTTTGTATATCACTTCCCAACTTTTCACTACAGTTGAGATAGACTATGTATAACTTCCCTTTGAAGAGCTAACATTGTACAGAAACACAATCAGTTCTAGCTCTTAAGAATCTTCTTCACAACTTATTATGGGAACTTTGCAGTAGACTGTAATGAAGTCTGCTCTGCCAGCTCCTGAAAGAAAGCACATTGTGATCCCGGCTTGGTCATACTTATGGAGGAAAAACTTTGTACATCAGCTAACTTTTAGAGCTGAGATAGACTAAGTGTAAGTTCCATTTGAAGATGTAACATTGTACAGAAACACACTCAGTTCTAGCTCTTAAGATTCACCTTCACAACATATACTGGGAACACTGCAGTATAGTACACTCAGAAGGCTGCTCTGTCAGATCCCAGAAGAACACACTGTGTGATGTCGGCTTGGAATTACTTGCTTAGGAAAATATTTGTACATCAGCTACAAACTTTTCAGTAGAGCTGTGATAGACTATGTATAACTTCACTTTCAAGAACTAACAGTGTACAGAATCACACTCAGTTCTAGCTCTTAAGATTCTTCTTCACAACACATTCTGGGAAATTTGCAGTTCCGTACACTGAAAAGGCTGCTCTGTCAGTTCGTGAAAGAAAGTACCTTGTGATCCTCGTTGGGATGTAGTTACTGAGGAATATCTTTGTATATCAGATACAAACTTTTCAGTAGAGCTGAGCTTAGGGTTACTGTTTTGTCTTGGGGTAGTGTTAGGGCTAGGGCTAGGGATTGGTTTACAGCTAGTATTAGTGTTACAGTTATGGCTATGGTTAGGGTTAGGTTTATGGCTTCAGCTAGGGTTAGGGTTAGTGTTGGGATTTGGCCTAGCCTAGGGTTAGTGTTAGCATTAGGGCAAGGGTTTGGGATAGTTTTAGGGCTAGGGTAAGGTTTAGCATTAGTGGTATGGTTAGGGCTAGTGTAGGGGTTAGGTTTTGGAGTAGGTTTAGCATTATGGTTAGTCTTTGGGTTGGGGTTTGGTTTAGCATTAGGGTTAGAGTTACTGTTAGGGTTAGCTCTAGGTTTAGGTTTAATGTTAGCATAATATTTAGTGCTATGGTTAGGGTTAGGTTTAGAGTTGGGGCTAGGGTTAGGCTTAGGGTTATGGTTAGGTTTAGGTTTAGGATTAGGGTTAGGTTTAGGGCCAGGGTAAGGTTTACAGTAATGGTTAGAGTTAGGGATAGGGATAGGGTTAGGGTTAGGATAGGGTCTAGGTTTAAGTGTACATTTACATCTATGGTTAAGGTTAAGGCAAGGTTTAGAGTTAGTTTTAGGGTTAGCATTGTGGTTAAGGCTAGGGTTAGGTTTAGGGCTAGGTTTAGGGTTAAGTTTATGGCCACATTGATGGTTAGGACAAGACATTGTTTAGGCTAGAATTAGGTTTAGGGTTAGGGATATTGTCTGGGTTATCTTAGGGTTAGAGTTAGTATTACAGTTAGGTCTAGGGTTAGGTTTATGGTTAGAGTTAGCATTAGCGTTAGGGTTAAGGTTATGGCTTGGGCAAGGGTTAGGTTTAGAGTTAGGGTTAATGTTAGGGTGAGGTGTTAGGCTAGGGTTTGAGTGTGGTTTAGGGTTAGGGTTTTAGCTAGTATTAAGGATAGGGTTAGGGCTATGGTTAGAGTTACTGTTAAGGCTTGCATTGGGCTAAGGGTTAGGGTTAGAGTGAGTAATTGGGCTGGGGTTATAGTCATGGTTAGTGTTGGGGTTAGGCCTATGTTTAGGATTTGTTTAGGCTGGGGGTGGGGTTATGGTTAGGGCTAGGGTTATGTTCCTGCCCGGTGTGGTTTATTATTAGGTTGTGTTACAGTTAGGTCTAGGTGTAGGTTTAGGGTTAGTCTTAGGGATAGGTTTAGGGCTGGAATTAGCATTATGGTTAAGGCTAGAGTTAGGGTTTGGATAATGTTTAGGGTTTTTGTCAGGGTTAAGGCTAGTACTAGGCTTGGTTATGGTTAGGATTTGGGTTAGGGTTGGGTTACACCCTGGGCTAGGGTTAGGTTTAGGGTCAGGGTTACAGCTTGGCCTAGGGTTAGTTTTAGGCTTATTGTTAGGGTTAGATTCAGGGTTAGTGTTATGATGAGGTCTAGAGTTAGGTTTAGTTTTAAGTTTAGGGCTAAGTATAGGATTCGGCTTAGGGATAGTGTTATAGTAAGAATTTGTTTTAGGGTTAGGGTTAATATTAGAGCTAGGGCTTGGATTAGAACTGGGATTAGGGCTAGGGTTAGAGTTACGGCTAATTTTGAGTAGAAGCTTAGGGCTAATGTTAGGATTACCATTACAGTTAGGGTTAAAATTAGGGCTTGGGCTAGTGTTAGGTTTATTATTAGAGTTTGTGTTAGGGGTCGGTCTAGGGTTCTGGATAGTGTTAGGGTTAGGATTAGGGTTACGGCTAATGTTATGGATAGAGTTAAGGACAAGGTTAGGACCTGAATTAGCATTAATGTTAAGGCCAGGGTTATATTTAGGGTGTGTGTTACGGTTAGGCTTAGGGCAAGGGTTAATGTTATAGTTAGGTTGATGTATAGGGATAGCCTTTTGGTTAGGGCTACTGTTATGGTTAGATTTAAGCTTAGGGCTAGGTTTAGGGTTATGTTTAGGCCTAGGTTAAGGGTTAGGTTCTATGTCAGAGTTATTAGGGCTAGGACTGGGATTATGGTTAGGGTTAGGCTTAAGGTTTGGTTTGGGGTTTGGACTAGGGTTAGTATTTGTGTTTGCGCTAGGGTTGAGCATAGGTTTAGGGTTAGGTTTCAGGTTCAGGTTACATTTAGGGCAAGAGTTCTGGTTACAGATAGAGGTAGAGTTAGGGTTAGGTTCAGGCTATGGTTAGGTTTAGGCTTAGGGTTAGCATTATGGTTAAGATTAGGGTTCCATTTATTGTTAGGGTTATGTTTAGGGTTAGGGTTTGCGTTAGGGTTACATCAAGGTTTAGTGTTAAGTCTATGGTTACAGTTAGTGTTAGGGATAGGATTAGGACCACAGCAGTGATACAGTTAAGGATAGGGCTATGTATAGGATTATGGTTAGGGTTTGCATTACAATTGTGGTTAGGGCTAGGTTATGTTACGGTTATGGTGTTAAGGTTTATATTTAGGGCTATCCTTATTGTTAGGGTTACTGTTAGTGTTAGGTCTAGGGTTCCGTTTAGGGTAAGGGTTAGGTTTAGGGTTAGAGTTAGGTTTTGGGTTATGTTTAGTCCTTGAGTTAGGGTTAGGTTTGGGTCAGGTTTAGGGTTAGGGCTATGGTTAGGTTTAGGTTTACAGTTAGGTTAGGGTTAGGACCAGGGTTAGTATTAGGGTTAGGATTTAGTTTAGGTTTAGAGTTAGGGCTAGAGTTAGAATTAAGGTTAGCATAGTCTAGGTATATGGATAGGGTTAGGTCTAGGGTTAGTGTTTGGATTAAGTCTAGGGTTATGGTTAGGTTTAGGTGTATGATTAGTGTGAGTGTTAGTTCACGGTGAGGGTTAGGTTTAGGGATAGTATTAGGCTTAGGGTTATGGTTACAGTAATGTTAAAGGCTACCTTAGTGAATGTTAAGGTTAGGTGTAGGGTTAGGGTTATGTTTCAGCTAGGGTTAGTTTCAAGTTTAGGATTAGGGTTATGCTCATTAGGTTAGGGTTACTTAAAGGTTTAAGGTTTTGTTTAGGGTTTATGTTGGGCCTAGTTATGGTTAGGTCTAGAGTTAGGGTTAAGTTTAGGCTAAAGGTGAGTGTTAGGTCATTGCTATGCTTATTGTTAGGGGTGCATAAGGGTGAGTGTTAGGGTCACAGTTAGGGTGAATTTTAGGTTGAGGTTTAGGGTGAGGTTTAATGTCAGGGTGAGGGAGAAGGTTAGGTTGAGGACTAGGGTTAGGGTTAGGGTTAGGCCTAGGTTTAGAGCTAGGGTCAGGGTTAGGGTTTTGTTTAGGGCTAGCCTTAAGTTAGCATTAGTGTTAAGATTAGGATTAGGGTCAGGGTAAGGTTAGGGTTAGTTCCAAGATTAGGGTTATATTTAAGGCTCATGTTAGGCTTAGGTTTAGGGCTTGGGGTAGGGTTAGGGCTAGGGTTAGGGTTACTGATGAGATTAGGGTCACGGTTCTGATTAGGGTTAGGGCTAGAGTTAGTGTTAGGATTATGGTCAGAGTTAGCATTCTGGGTAAGTCTTATTTTTGGACTAATGTTAGTCTTACTCTTGGTGTTAGGGTGAGGGTAAGTTTAGGGTGAGGGTTAGGGTTAGGTTTATGGCTAGGGTTAGGGATTGGGTCAGGGTTCAGGCCATGTTTAGGGCTAGTCAGGGTTAGTGTTAAGTTTAGGGCTAGTGTTAGGGTTACAGTTAGGATTAGGGTTACAGTTAGGGGTAGCTTTAGGGCTAGGCTTAGGGCTAGGGTTTGATTTACAGTTAGGGTTAGTATTAGGCCTAGGGCTAGAGTTAGTGTTAGGTTTAGGGTTAGAGTTAGAGTTAGGGTGATGGTCGGGATGAGGGTGAGTGACAGCTTTGCATTAGGGTTAGGGTTAGGGTTAGCGTGAGGTCACAGTAGGGTAGGGTTAGGGTTGCATGAGCATTAGCATTATGGTTAGGGTTAGGATTAGGGCTAGGTTTAGGGCTAAGGTTAGGGCCAGAGTTAGTGTTTACTGTTATGATTAGGGTTACAGTTAGCATTAGGTTTAGGGCTACAGCTAGGGCTAGGATTAAGTATAGGCTTAGGGCTAGGTTTAGGATTAGGGTTACAGTTAGGGTTAGGGATAGGTTTAGGGCTAGAGATAGTGTTATGGTTATGGCTTGCATTGAGGTAAGGGTTCGGGTTAATGTTAGGGCTTGGGCTAGGTTTAGGTTTATGGTTAGTGTTAGGGTTAGTGCTAGGGTAGTGTCATGGTTAAGGCTTCTGTTACAGTTAAGGTTAGAGTTAAGGTTAGGGTTAGCACTAGATATGGGTTTTGGATTAGGGCTAGGGTTGGGGTTATGTTTAGGGCTAGGGTTAGGGTTAGGGTTAGGGTTAGTTCTTGTGCTAGGATTAGGCTCAGGGTTAGTGTTAGGGATAGAGCTAGAATTAGGGTTAGGGACATGGTGGGGTTAAGGGTATGGTTAGTATTTGGGGCAGAGTTAGGTAAAAGGTTAGGACCAGGGTTTGCATTATGGTTAAGTCTAGGTTTAGTGTTGGGTTTAGGGTAAGGTCTTGGGCTAGGCTTAGGTTTACAGTTATGGTTAGGTTTATGGTTAAGTCAGGTTATGTTTAGGGCTAGCATTGGGGTTCTGTTTAGCATTAGGTGTTGGGTTATGTTTAGGTTTGGGTTTAGGGTTAGAGCCAGGGTTATGTTTGTTTGGAGGAATAGTCTTATTGTCAGGGGTAGGTTCAGGATTATGGTGAGGGTAGTGTTAGGGCTCAGGCTAGGATTATGTTTAGTGTTTTGTCTTGGATTATGGCTAGGTTGGGTGTTGCCTTCGAGCCTAGCATAAGTGTTAGGGTTAGGTTTGGGTTAGCGATAGGGCTGGTCAGGTTTAGGGTTAGGGTTAGTTTTATTAGGTTCTTAGGATTATGGTTAGGGTTAGGTTTAGGTCTAGCATTAGGATCATGGTAGGGTTAGGTTTAGATTTAGGGCTAGGGTTAGGGACAGGGTTTGAGATAGGGTTAGAACTACGGTTAAGGCTATGGTTTGGTGAAGTTTAGGGTTAGGGCTAGGGTTAGGGTCTTGTTTAGCATTACGTTTAGGGTTAGTATCAGATTTTGGGCAATGTCTAGGTTTAGGGTTAGTGTGAGGATTAGTGTTAGGTCTAGGTCTAAGTTTAGGCCTAGGGTTAGGGTTAGAGTAGGGCTTGGGGTAGGTTTAGGGTTAGGGTTAGGGACAGGGCTTGGCCTAGGTTTAGGTTTGGGTTTAGCATTAAGATTAGGGATAGGTTGAGTGCTCGGGTTAGCATTAGGTTTTGGGATAGGGCTAGGGTTGGGGTTAGGTTTAGTGTTGGGGTTAAGGCTGGGGTTATCATTAGGATTAGGATTAGGGCTAGTGTTAAGTTTATGTTTAGGATTAGTGTTAAGCCTATGACTACCATTAGGGAGAGGGTTTGGGTTAGGGCTGGATGTAGGTTTGGGTACAGTGTTAGCATTATGGGTATACTTAGGTGTAGGCTAAGGTTAGGATTAGGGCTCTGTTTAGGTTTGCATTTAGGGCTGGTGTTAGTGTTAGCACTGGGTTAGGTTTATGTTAGAGTCAGGGTTAGGGTTGCAGTTAGGGATTGGGCTAGTTTTATGGTTAGGGTTAGGGTTATGTCTAGGCTTATGATGAGGATTAGGGTTAGGGTTAGGGTTAGGTCTAGGGTCAGGATTAAGATCAGGGTTAGTGTTATGTTTAAGGAGAGGTTTAGTGTTAGCTTCAGGGTTAGGGTTTGGGCTAAGTTTGAGGTTAGAGATTGGGCTATTTTTATGGTTAGGTTTATGGCTAGGGTTATAGTCAATTTAGGGCTAATGTAGGGTTAGGGTGAGGTTTAGGTCTTGGACTAGAGTTACAGTTAGAAGTTAGGGTTAAGGTTAGTGTTATGGTTCAATCTAGGTTTAGGGAAAGGTTTAAGGTTAGAGTTAGGTGTAGAGTTATGGCTAGGGTTAGCAATACTATTAAGGCTAGGGGTAGGCTTAGGTTTGGGCTTAGGGCATGGGCTAGTGTAAGGGTTAGGGGTAGTGTTGAGGTTAAGTCTAAGTTTAGGGTTAGGGTTACATGTAGGCCTAAGATTGGGGTTATCATTAGCATTAGGTGTTCAGTTTTAGGGCTAGGGCTAGGGCTAGGGCTGGGTTAGGGTTAGGGTTAGTTTTATGTTTATGGCCGGGTTTAGGTTTAGTTATAGCATTCTGGTTACTGTTAGGGTTAAGGTTAGGGTTATTTAGAGGAATAGTCTTATCGTTAGGTTTAGGGTTAGGGTTAGGTTCAGGGTTTTGGTTACCGTTGGGGTTAGAGTTATTCTGTTTAGGGTTAGGGTTAGGTTTAGGGTTGTGATTTGGGTTAATGTTATGGTTAGGTTTGTGGTTACATTTAGTCTTGGGGTTGTGGTTAGGGTTACTGTTTGGTGTAGGTCTAGGTATTGGTTTAGGGCTATGGGTAATTCTAGGTTTAGTGTTATGATTAGGGTTAGGATTACAGTTAGTGTTAGAGTTCAGGCTAGGTCTAATGTTAGGCTAGGTCATATTTAGGGTTAGGATAAGATTTGGTTTATTGATGGGGTCGGGTTAGGTTAGAAGTAGAGTCAGGCTTACAGTTAGGTCTAGATTTATTGGTTAAGCCTGTGGTTACAGTTAGTGTTAGGGCTTGGGCTTGATTGAGGGTTAGAGTTAGTTTTAGGATTAGGCCTAGAGGTAGGTTTAAGATTAGAGGTAGAGTTATGCCTATGGTGAAGGAAAGGCCTAGGGCTAGGGTTAGGCTTAGGGCTAGGGTTAGTTTTAGGTTTAGAGTTAGGATTAGGGTTAGAGTTAGAGTTGGGGTTAGGGTTGGGGCTAGCATTGTAGTTATGGTTAGGGTTCTTGTTAGAGTTAGGGTTAGGGTTAGGTTTGTGGTAAAGGTAAGTGTTAGGGTTAAGATTAGGGCTAGTGTTAGGGTTATTTTTACCATTAGGCTTAGGGTTAGTTTTAGGGCTAGGACTAGGA
Organism: Tapirus indicus; assembly: GCA_031878705.1. Taxonomy (NCBI): domain Eukaryota; kingdom Metazoa; phylum Chordata; class Mammalia; order Perissodactyla; family Tapiridae; genus Tapirus; species Tapirus indicus. The sequence continues at coordinate 63,128,930 of CM062917.1, read as the reverse complement.
TTAGGATTAGGGTCATGTCTTGTGTTAGGGTTAGGATTATGGCTAGGGTTACAGTCAAGGCTATGGTTACGGTTAGGTTTAAGGTTAGGATTAGAGCTTGGGTTAGGGTTAGGGATACATTTAGTGATAAGGGTTAGAGTCAGGCTTAGGGTTGGTGTGGGTAGGATTAGTGTTACATTTAGGGCTGGGTTTAGGGTTATGTTTAGGGTTTCTGCAAGGTTTACAATTCGGGTTGGGGCTAGGTTTAGGGATATGGCTAGGGTTAGAGATATGTTTAAGGCTTGCTCTAGGTGTATGTTTTGGTTTAGGGTTAAGTCTACTTTTGGGTTAGGTTTAGGGATTCGGTTAGGGCTAGGTTTGGGGACAGGGTTCGACTAGTGATTGTGTTACATTTAAGCCTAGGGTTAGGGTTAGGGATATGGTTTGCACTTGGGTTAGGGTTAGGATTAGGTTTAGGGTTAGGGTTAGGTTTAGGGCTGGGTATAGGGTTAGTGTTACAGTCATGCTTAGGGTTTGGCTAGGGTTAAGATTAGGACTGTGTTTAGATTTGCATTTATGGCTAGTGTTAGCGTTAGTGCTAGGGATGCATTTAGGTTAGGGTTAGAGGTAGGGCTAGTTCAGTATTAGGGTTAGCATCAGGTTTGGGGTTACTGTTAGGTGTTGGGCTAGGTTTAGGTGTAGAGTTAGTGTTGGGGTTAAGGCTAGGGTTAGAGCTAGGGTTAGGGTCAGGGCTGAAGCTATTGTTAGGTTTTGGGTTAGTGTTATGGACAGGGCTAGGATTAGTGTTGGGGTTATGCATTCCTTTATTGTTATTTGTATGGTTTGGGCTAGGGTTCAGGCTAGGGTTAGGGTTAGGGCTTGGGCCAGGATGAGGGTTAAGGTAGTGTTGTGGGTAAGGCTAGGGTTAGGGTTACTGTTAGGCTTATGGTTATGTGAGGGTTAGGTCTAGATTTAGGCTAAGGTTTAGGGTTAGGGTTTGAACCAGGGTTAGGGCTAGGGTTGGCATTACTGTTAAGGCTAGGGTTAGGTATAGGCTTAGTCTTAGGGTTAGGGTTAGGGCCTGGGCTAGTGTTATAGTTAGGTTCATGTAGGGGTTAAGAAAAAGCTTACTGTTAGGGTTAGTATTAGGGTTAAGTCTATAGTTGGGTTTTTGGATTGGGCTAGTGTTGGGCTTAGGGTTAGGGCTAGTGTTAGGGTTAGAGTTTGGGCTATTTTTATGATAAGGTTAGGGGTATGTTTACAGTCGGTTTAGGGCTAATGTTAGGGTTAGGATGAGGTTTAGGTCTTGGGCTAGAATTATTTTAGTGGTTAGGGTTATGGGTAGTGTTATGGTTAGAGCTAGGTTTAGAGGAATGTTTAGGGTGAGGTTTAGGTCTAGGGTTATGGTTAGGGTTAGCAATACTGTTAAGGCTAGGTAGAGGGTTAGGGATAGAGTTAGTGTTAAGGTTACATCTTGTTTTAGTGTTAGACATATGGTTAAAGTTGGAGTTAAGGCTAGGGTTTGGTTGAGGGTTAGGGTTAGGGCTAACTACATCTAATGGCAGGGTTAGGGTAAAAGTTAGGCTTAGGGGTAGGCCTACAGTTAGGGATAAGTTTAGGCTTAGGATTAGGGCTATGAATATGGTTAGTGTTAAGGTTAGGGCACAGCACACTCAGAAGGCTGCTCTGTCAAATCCTGTAAGAATGCCCCGTGTATTGCCACCTTGGAAGTACTTGCTTAGGAAAATATTTGTACAGCACCTACAAAGTTTTCAGTAGAGCTGTGACAGACTCCTTATAACTTTCCTCTGAAGACCTAACATTGTACAGGAAAACAGTAAGTTCTAGCTCTTAAGATTCCTCTTCACAACACATTCTGGGAACACTGCAGTAGAGTGCACTGAGAAGGACGTTCTCTCAGATCCTGTCAAAATGCTCATTGGGATCCCCACTTATAAGTCACTTAGGAATATATTGGTACACCAGCTACAAACTTTTCACTAGAGTGGAGAGAGACAATGTGTAACTTCTCTTTCAAGAGTAACATTGTACAGAAACACACTCTGTTTTAACTCTTAAGATTTACCTTGACAACATACACTGGAAATATCTCAGTGGAGTACACTGAGAAAGCTCCAGTATAGGATCCCTTTGAACACTCAGTTTGATGTGGGCTTGGAAGTAGTTGATTAGGGAACAATTTGTACAGCAGTTACAAACTCTGCACTAGACCTGAGTCTATGTGCTACTTCCCTTTGAAGAATTAACATTGCACAGAAACACACTTTTTTCTAAGACTTAAGATTCAACTTCACTACATGTACTGGGAACACTGCAGTGGACTACATGGAGAAGGATGCTGTGTCCAATACAGAAAGAAGGCTCTGTGTGATGTTGACTTGGAAGTCCTTGCTTAAGAATCTCTTTGTACAGCAGCTAGAAACTTTTCACTAGAGCTGAGATGGACTCAGAATTATTTCCCTTTGAAGAAATAACATAGTGCAGAAACACACTCAATTCTAGCTGTTCAGATTTTTCTTCACAACACATTCTGGGAAGTTTGCTGGAGAGTGCACTGAAAGGACACTCATTAGAATGCATAAGAATGCAGATTGGGATCCTGGCTCGGATGTACTTCCCGAGCAAATTCTTGTATATCAGCTAGAAACTTTTCACTAGAGCTGAGATGGATGCTGTATTAGTTCCCTTTAAAGAAGTGACATTGTATAGAAACAAGCTCAGTTCTAGCTCTTAAGATTCCACTTCACTACACATTCTGGGAACCTAGCAGCAGAGAGCATTGAGAAGGCATCTCTCTCAGATCCTCCAAGATAGCTCTTTGTGTTCCTGGCATAGAAACAGTGCTTAGGAAACTATTTGAACAGCAGCTACAAACTCTTCCCTGGAAGTGAGATGCACTCTGTGTAAATTCCCTTTGAAGAGGTAAGAATTGTCCAGAATCAAACTCAGTTCTAGCTTCTCAGATTCTTCTTCACAACACATTCTAGGAAGGTTTCCATAGAGTGCACTGAAAAGGTCTCTCAGTCAGAGCCTGTAAAATTGCAAATTGGGATCCCGGCTCGGACGTAGTTCCTGAGCAAAATCTTGTATATCAGCTAGAAACTTTTCACGAGAGCTGAGAAGGACACTGTATAAGATCCCCTTGAAGAAGTAACATTGCACAGAAACACACTCAGCTCTATCTCCTAAGGTTCCTCTCTACAACACATACTGGAAACAAAGCAGCAGAGTGCACTTAGAAGGTTTCTCTCTCAGATCCGGTCAGAACGCTCTTTGTGTTCCCAGTGTAGAGCAGTGGCTTCAAAAAATATTTGTACATTAGCCAGAAACTCTTCCCTAGAGCTGAGATGCACTCCGTGTAAATTCCCTTTGAAGAAGTAACATGGTCCAGAATCACACTCAGTTCTAGCTCTTCAGATTCTTCTTCACAACACATTCTGTGAAGTTTTCAGTACAGTGCACAGAAAAGGCCACTCTGTCAGAACCTGTAAGAATGCAGATTGAGATTCTGGCTCAGAAGTAGTTCCTGATCAAAATCTTGTATATCAGCTAGAAATTTTTCACTACCCCTGAGATGGATTCTGGTTAACTTCCCCTTGAAGAAATATTATTGTCCAGAAAAAACGTAACTTCTATCTCTTAAGATTCATCTTCACCACACATTCTGGGAACCCAGAGGCAGAGTGCACTTAGAAGGCCTTTCTCTCAGATCCTGTCAGAACGCTCTTTGTGTTCCCAGCAGAGAAGCAGTTCCTTGGGAAAATATTTGTATAGCAGCCAGAAACTCTTCCCTAGAGCTGAGATGTACTCTGTGTACAGTCCCTTTGAAGAAGTAACATTGTCCAGATACACACTCTGTTCTAAAGCTTAAGATTCAGCATCACAGCCTAAACTGGAAACATTGCAGTGGAGTACACAGAGAAGGCTGCTCCTTCTGATCCTGAAAGAAGGCTGTGTGATTTGGGCTTGGAAGTAGTTGCTTAGGAGTCTTTTTTGTACATCAGCTACAAACTATTCACTAGAGCTGAAACAGACTCTGTATAACTTCCCTACGAAGAACTAACATAGTCCAGAATCATGCTCAGTTCTAGCTCCTCAGATTCTATTTCAAAACACATTCTGGGAAGGTTTCCATATAGTGCACTGAAAAGGCTGCTCTGTCAGAACCTGTAAGAATACAGATCGGGATCCCAGCTTGGATGTAGTTCCTGAGCAAAATCTTGTATATCAGCTAGAAACTTTGCACTAGAGCTGAGATGGATTCAGGTTAAGTTTCCCTTGAAGAAGTAACATTGTACAGAAACACTCAGTTCTAGGTCTTATGATTCATCTTCACAACACATTCTGGGAACCTAGCAGCTGAGTGCACTGAGAAGGCCTCTCTCTCTGATCCTCTCAGAACACTCTTTGTGCTCCTGTCATAGAAGCACTTGCTCAAGAAAATATTTGTACAGCAGGCGGAAACACTTCCAAAGGGCTGAGATGTACTGTGTGAAGTCCCTTTGAAGAAGTAACATTGTCCAGAAACATACTCTGTTCTATCCCTTAAGATTCACCTTCACATCCTACACTGGGAACACTTCAGTGGATTAGATGGAGAAGGCTGTTCCCTCTGATCCTGAAGGAAGGCTATGTGTGGTGTGAGCTTGGAAGTAGTTGCCTAGGAATCTCTTTGTACATCAGCTACAAACTATTCAATAGAGCAGAGACAGACATTGTATAACTTCCATTTGAGGAACTAGGATTGTCAAGAAACACTCCATTCTAGCTCTTCATATTCTTCTTCACAACACATTCTGGGAAGTTTGAAGTACGGTGCACTGAAAAGACCCCTCTGCCAGAATCTGTAAGAACACCAATTGGGATCCTGGCTCAGATGTAGTTGCTGACTAAAATCTGGTATATCAGCTAGAAACTTTTCAGTAGAGCTGAGATGGACCATGTATAAATTCCCTTTGAAAAGCTGACCTTGTACAGAAATACAGTCAGTTCTATTTCTTAAGATTCTTCTTAACAACACATTCTGGGAAGCTTGCAGTAGAATTCACTGAGAAGTTCTCTGTCTATGATCTTGTCAGAAAGCTCTCTGTGATCCTGGCTTAGAGATATTTGCTTAGGAAATGATTTGTACAGCAGCTACAAACTTTTCACTAGAGGTGAGATCGACTGTGTTACTTCTCTTTGAAAAGCAACATTGTACAGAAACAAACTCTTTTCTGGGTCTTACATTTCAACTTCTCAACACACACTAGGAACACTGCAGTAGAGTACACTGAGATGACTGCTCTGTCACATCCCTAAGAACACTGTGTGATGTCGTCCTGGAAGTAGTTGCTTGGGGATCTATTTGTACATCAGCTGCAAACTTATCACAGGATTCGAGATAAAGCATGAATAACTTGCCTTTGAAGAAATAATGTTGTCCAGAAAAACATTCATTTCTAGCTCTGCAGATTCTTCTTCACCACACATCTTGGGAATTTTGCAGTACAGTGCACCGAAAAGTCCACTCTGTCAGATCAAGTAAGAATGCAGATTGATCCCTGCCTTGATGTATTTAGAGGAAAGTCTTATATATCAGCAGCCATCTTTTCTGTAGAGCTGAGATAGAGTATGTGTAAATTCCCTTTGTAGAAGTAACATTGTGTGGCAACAGCTCAGTTCTAGCTACTACATTTATTCTTCACAACACATTCTGGGAGCCGTGCAGTAAGCACACTGAGAAGGTTGCTCTCTCTGATCCTGTCAGAACACTCTCTGTGATCCCAGCTTAGAAGTAGTTTCTTAGGAACGTATTTGTACAGCAGCTAGACTCTTTCCAAGAGCTGAGATAGATGACGTGTAACTTCCTTTGAAAAAGTAACATTTTACGGAAACACACTGCATTTTAGGTCTTAAGATTGATTTTCACAACCTATTCAGGGAACATTTCAGTAGAGTGCCCTGAGAAGGCCTCACTCTCAGATCCTCTCAGAAGGCTGTCTGTGGTCCCAGCTTAGAAGTAGTTGCTTAGGAAATCATTTCTACAGAATACAAACTTATCAATAGAGCTTAGATAGACTTAGAGACTTAGATAGACTATGTGTAACTTGCCTTTGAGAAAGTAACATTGTACAGAAACACACTCTGGTCTAGCTCTTAAGATTCACCTTCACAAAATTTCATGGGAACATTGCAGCAGAGTACATGGAGAAGGCTCATTCCGGCACTGATGTGTTCTGGCAGAACAGCATGTTCAGTGCATTCTACACTGCAAACTTCCAGAAAGTGTGGTGAAGATACCTCATCACAGCTAGAACTGAGTGTATTTCTGGACAATGTAGTTCTTCAATGGGAAGTAATAAAGACTCGATCTCAGCTCTAGGTAGAAGCTTGTAGCTACAGTGCAAATGGATTCCTAAGCAGCTACTTCCAAATGCACAACACACAGAGCCTTCTGTCAGCATCAAAGAAGCAGCTTTCTCCATGAGCCCCAATGCAGTGTTCCCAGTGTATGTTGTGAAGGAGAATCTTAAGAGTTAGGAGAGAGTGTGTTTCTGGAAAATGTTACTTCTTCAAAGGGAAGTTACACACAGTGCATCTCAGCTCTAGGGAAGAGCTTGTAGCTGCTGTAGAAATAGTTTTCTAAGCAACTGCTTCTCTGCTGGGAAGAAAAGACCGTTCTGACAGGGTGCAAGAGAGCAGTCTCCTAGTGCAGTCTTCTGCCGGGTTCCCAGAATCTGTGGGAAGATGAATCTGAAGAGCTGGAGCTGAGTGGGTTTCTGCACAAGGAGACTTCTTTAAAGGGAGTGAATACAGACTCCATCTTAGATCCACTCAAAAGTTTCTAGCACATATATCAGAATTTCCTCAGAAACTACATCCGAGTGGGGATGCCAATCTGCATTCTGATGTGTTCTGGCAGAACGGGCTTTTCAGTGCACTCTACAGCAAACTTCCAGAATGTGTGGTGAAGAAGACTGTTCACAGCTAGAGGTGAGTGGGCTTTTGCACAATGTTAGTTTCTCAATGGGAAGTTATATGGAGTCTATCTCAGCTACAGGGAGAAGCTTGTACTTGCACTGCTGATAGATTCCTTACAGGTACTTCCAAATTGACATCACACAGAGCTTCCTGTCAGGATTGAAGAAGCAGCTTGTTCTGTGAGCCCCACAGCAATGTGCTGATGAAATGCTGTGAAGCAGAATCTTAAGAGTTAGAACTTTCTGACTGAGAATGTTACTGAGAACTTTCTGAGAATGTTACTTCTTCAAAGGGAAGTTACACACAGTGCATCTCAGCTCCAGTGCAGGGCTAGTAGGTGCTGTAGAAATAATTTTCTATGCAACTGCTTCTCTGCTGGGAACACAAAGACTGGTCTCACAGGAATAGAGAGAGTGGCTTTCTCAGGGCACTCTGGCGCTGGGTGCCTAGAATGTGTGCTGAAGATGAATCTTAAGAGCAAGAACAGAGTGAGTTTCTGTACAAGGTTACTTCCTCAAAGGGAACTTATACGAGTCCATCTCAGCTCTACACAAAAGATTCTTCAAGATGATATACAAGAAGATCCTGGGGAACTACTTCCCAGTGGGGATCCCAATCTGAATAATGACTTGCTTTGGCAGAGCAGCCTTTTCAGCGCAGTCTACTGCAAACTCTACAGAATGTGTGGTGAAGAAGCCTGTTCAACTAGAACTGAGCGTGTTTCTGGACAATGTTAGTACTTCAAAGGGGCATAATACAGAGTCCATCTCAGCTCAAGGGAGAAGCTTGTAGCTGCAATGCAAATAGATTCCTAAGCAGCTACATCCAAACCCACATCACACTGAGCCCTCTATCAGGATAGGAAAAGCAGCTTTCTCTCTGAGTCCCAATGCATTGTTCCCAGTGTATGTCGTGAAGGAGAATCTTAAGTGTTAGAAGAGAGCGTGATGGTGGAGAATGTTACTTCTTCAAAGAGAAGTTACACACAGTGAACCTAAGCTCTAGGGAAGAGCTAGTAGCTGCTGTAGAAATAGTTTTCTAAGCAACTGCTTCTCTGTGGGGAAAAAACACTGGTCTGACAGGCTCTGAGAGAGTGGCCTTCTCAGGGCCTTCTGTGGCTGGGTGCCCAGAATGTGTGGTGAAGATGAATCTTAAGAACTAGAAGGGAGTGGGTCTCTGTGGAAGGTTACTTCTTCCAAGGGAACTTATACAGGGTCCATCTGGGCTCTTCTCAAAAGATTCCTCATGGTATACAAGAAGTTCTTGGGGAAACATGTCTCAGTGGGGATCCCAATCTGCATACTGACATGTTTTGGCAGAGCAGCCTTTTCAGTGCACTCTACTGCAAACTCCACAGAGTCTGGTGTAGGAGCGTCTTCACAGCTAGAACTGCATGTCTTTCTGGACAATGTTAGTTCTTCAAAGGGACATAATACAGAGTCCATCTCAGCTCTAGGGAAAAGCTTGAAGCTGCGATGCAAATAGATTCCTAAGGAGCTACTTCCAAACCCACATTACACTGAGCCATCTGTCAGGAAAGGAGAAGCAGCTTTCTCCATGAGTCCCACGGCAGATTTCCCACGGTATATGGTGAGGGAGAATCTTAAGTTAGGAGAGAGTCTGTTTCTGGGGAATGTTACTTTTGCCTAGGGAAGTTACACCCAGTGCATCTCAGCTCTAGGGTGGAGGAAGAGTTCTCTAAACAACTGTTTCTCTGCTGGGAAGACGAAGACCGGTCTGATAGGTTCCTAGAGAGTGGCCTCCACAGGGCACTCTGCTGCTAAGTTCCCAGAATGTGTGGTCAACATGAATCTTAAGAGCTACATCTGAGTGGCTTTATGGACAAGGTTACTTCTTCAAATGGAACTTATACAGAGTCCATCTCCGCTCTACTCCAAAGTTTCTAGCAGGCATACAAGAATTCCCTCAGGAACGACGTCACAGTCAGCATCCCAATCTGCATTCTGCCTTGTTCTGGCACAGTGGCCTTTTCAGGGCATTCTCCTGCAAACTCCCCAGGATGTGGGGTGAAGAAGCCCCTTAAGAGCTAGATCTGAGTGTCTTTTTGGACAATGTTAGTACTTCAAAGCAAAGTGTTACCCAGTCCATCTCAGCCGTAGTGAGAATCTCATAGCTGCTGTGCAAATAGATTCCTAAGCAGCTACTTCCAAAGCCACATCACACATAGCATTCTGTCAGGCATGAAGAAACAGCTTTCTCCTGGAGACCCACTGCAGTCTTCCCGGTGTATGTTTGTCATGAGGAGAACCTTAAGAGTTAGAAGGGAGTCTGTTTCTGGAGAATGTTACTTCTTCAAAGGGAAGTTAGATACAGGGCATCTCAGCTCTAGAGAAGAGTTTGTATATGCCACAAGAAGAGTTTTCTAAGCAACAGCTTCCCTGCTGGAAGCAGACAGACTGGTCTGACAGGATCCCACAGAGGCCTTCCCAGTGCACTCTGCTGCTGGATTCCCAGAATGTGTGGTGAAGATGAGTCTAAAAAGCTAGAACTGAGTGGGTTTCTGTGCAAGCTTACTTGCCGAAATGGAACTTATACTGAGTCCATCTCAGCTCTACTTAAAATTTTCTAGCAGATATGCAAGAATTTCCTCAGGACTGACATGTGAGTCGGGATCCCAATTGGCTTCTGTCTTCTTCTGGCAGAATGGCCTTTTCAGTGCACTCTAATACACACATGCCAGAATGTGTGTTGAAGAGGTCTCCTCTCAGCTAGAAGTGACTGTGTTTTTGTACAATGCTATTTAGTGATAGGGAAGCTGTAAAGAGTCTATGTGAGCTCCAGTGAGAAGGTTGTAGTTGCTCTGGAAATGGATTCCTAAGCAGCTACTTCCAAACCCACATCCCACAAGTCTTCTCTCAGGATTGAAGAAGCAGCTTTCTCCATGGTCCCCATGGCAATGTTCCCAGTGTATGTCGTGACAGAGAATCTTAAGAGATACAAGAGAGTCTGTATCTGGAGAATGTTACTTCTTCAAAGGGAAGTTAACACAGGGCATCTCAGGTTTGGAGAAGATTGTAGCTGCTGTAGGAAGAGTTTTCTAAGCAACTGCTTCCCTGCTGGGTGCAGAGAGACTGGTCTGAAGGGTTCCAGAGAGAGGCCTTCCAACTTCACTCTGCTGCTAGGTTCCAGAATGTGTGGTGAAGATGAATCTAAAGATCTAGAACTGAGTGTGTTTCTGCACACTGTTAGTTCTTCAAAGGGAAGTTATTCCCAGTCCATCTCAGCTCTAGTGAGAAGCTTGTACATGCTGTGCAACTAGATTCCTAAGCAGGTACTTGCAAGCCACTAATCACACAGAGGCTTCTGTCAGCATCCAAGCAAGAGCTATCGCCGGCTGCTCCACTCTGTGTTTCCAAGCATATGTGAGGTGATATAGTAACTTCAGAGATAGGAGAGAGTGTGTTTCTGCAGAATGTTACTTCTGCAAAGGGAACTTACAGCCAGTGCTTCTCAGCTCTAGGGCAGAGTGTGTGGCTGCAGTAGAAAGAGTTCTCTAAGCAACTGTTTCTCTGCAGGGAAGACAAACACCTATCAGACAAGCTCCAATCAAGCAACTGACACAGGGCACTCTGATGCCTGGTTCCCAGAATGTGCGCTCCAGATGAATCTTAACAGCTACAGCTGAGTGGGTTTCTGGCCTAGGTTATTTCTTCAAATGGAACTTAGCCCGAGTTCATCTCAGCTCTACAGCAAAGTTTCTAGCCCAGTAGAAGCGTATCCTTGGTAACTACGCATCTGCATTCGGCCTTGTTCTGGCAGAGCGGCCTTTTCACTGATCTCTCCTGCACACTAACCAGTAAGAGCTAGAAGTGCGTGTGTTTATGTACACTGTTAGTTCTTCAAAGGGAAGTTCTTCCCAGTCCTTCTCAGCTCTAGTGAGAAGCTTGTACATGCTGTGCAACTAGATTCCTAAGCAGCTACTTACAAGCCACTAATCACACAGAGGCTTCTGTCAGCATCCAAGCAAGAGCTACCGCCGGCTGTTCCACTCTGGGTTTCCATGCATATCTGAGGTGAGCTAGTAAGTTAAGAGTTAGGAGAGAGTGTGTTTCTGGAGAATGTTTCTTCTCCAAATGGAAGTTACAGCCAGTGCTTCTCAGCTCTAGGGCAGAGTGTGTGGATGCTGTAGAAAGAGTTCTCTAAGCAACAGTTTCTCTGCAGGGAAGACAAACACCTATCAGACAAGATCCAATCGAGCAGCTTCCACAGGGCACTCTGCTGCCTGCTTCCCAGAATGTGCGCTCGAGATGAATCTTAACAGCTACAGCTGACTGGGTTTCTGGCCTAGGTTATTTCTTCAAATGGAATTTATACCGAGTTCATCTCACCTCTACTGCAAAGTTTCTAGCGGACTCAGAAGCATAGCCTTGGCAACTACGCATCTGCCTTCTGCCTTGTTCTGGCAGAGAGGCCTTTTAACTGAACTCTCCTGCACACTCCCCAGTAAGAGCTAGAAATGAGTGTGTTTCTGCACACTGTTAGTTCTTCAAAGGGAAGTTCTTCGCAGTCCTTCTCAGCTCTAGAGAGAAGCTTGTACATGCTGTGCAACTAGATTCCTATGCACGTACTTGTAACCCATTATCACACAGAGACTTCTGTCAGCATCCAAGCAAGAGCTATCGCCGGGTGCTCCACTCAGTGTTTCCATGCATTTCTGAGGTGAGCTAGCAACTTCAGAGGTAGGAGAGAGTGTGTTTCTGCAGAATGTTACCACTGCAATTGAAGTTACAGCCAGTGCTGCCCAGCTCTAGGGCAGAGTGTGTGTCTGCTGTAGAAAGAGTTCTCTAAGCAACTGTTTCTCTGCAGGGAAGACAAACACCTAACAGACAAGCTCCAATCGACGTGCTTCCACAGGGCACTCTGCTGCCTGCTTCCCAGAATGTGCGGTACAGATGAATCTTAAGAGCTACAGATCAGTGGAATTCTGGCCTAGGTTATTTCTTCAAATGGAACTTATGGCGAGTTCATCTCAGCTCTACTGCAAAGTTTCCAGCAGACTCACAAGCATAGCCTTGGCAACTACGCATCTGCATTCTGCCTTGTTCGGGCAGAGCGGCCTGTTCACGGAACTCTCCTGCACACTCCCCAGTAAGAACTAGAACTGCGTATGTTTCTGCACACTGTTAGTTCCTCAAAGGCAAGTTCTACCCAGTCTTCCTCAGGTCTAGTCAGAAGCTTGTACATGCTGTGCAACAAGATTCCTAAGCAGGTACTTGCAAGCCACTATCACACAGAGGCTTCTGTCAGCATCCAAGCAAGAGCTATCGCCGGCTGCTCCACTCTGTTTTTCCATGCATATCTGAGGTGAGCTAGTAACTTCAGAGTTAGGAGAGAGTGTGTTTCTGCAGAATGTTACCTCTGCAAAGGGAAGTTACACCCAGTGCTTCTCAGCTCTAGGGCAGAGTGTGTGTCTGCTGTAGAAAGAGTTCTCTAAGCAACTGATTCTATGCAGGGAAGACAAACACCTATCAGACAAGCTCAAATCGGGCAGCTTCCACAGGGCACTCTGCTGCCTGGTTCCCAGAATGTGTGCTCCAGATGAATCTTAACATCTACAGCTGAGTGGGTTTCTGGCCTAAGTTATTTCTTCAAATGGAACTTCTACCGAGTTGATCTGAGAACTACCGCAAACTTTCTAGCAAACACAGAAGGATAGCCTTGGAAACTACGCAGCTGCCTTCGGCCGTGTTCTGGGAGAGCGGCCTTTTCACTGAACTCTCCTGCACACTCCCCAGTAAGAGCTAGAAATGAGTGTGTTTCTGCGCACTGTTAGTTCTTCAAAGGGAAGTTGGTTCCCGTCCTTCTCAGCTCTACTGAGAAGCTTGTACATGCTGTGCAACTAGCTTCCTAAGCAGGTACTTGCAAGCCACTAATAACACAGAGGATTCTGTCAGCATCCAAGCAAGACCTATCGCCGGCTGATCCACTCTGTGATTCCATGCATGTCTGAGGTGATCTAGTAACTTCAGAATTAGGAGAGATTGTCTTTCTACAGACAGTTACGTCTGCAAAGGGACTTTACAGCCAGTGCGTCTCAGCTCTAGGGCAGAGTGAGTGGCTGCTGTAGTAAGAGTTTTCTAAGCAACTGTTTCTCTGCAGGGAAGACAAACACCTATCAGACAAGCTCCAATCGAGCAGCTTACACAGGGCACTCTGCTGCCTGCTTCCCAGAATGTGCGCTCCAGATGAATCTTAACAGCTAGAGATGAGTGGATTTCTGGCCTAGGTTATTTCTTCAAATGGAACTTCTACCGAGTTCATCTCAGCTCTACTCCAACGTTTCTAGAAGACTCAGAAGAATATGCTTTGGAACTACGCATCTGCACTCTGCCTTGTTCGGGCAGAGTGGCCCGTTCACTGAACACTGCTGCCCACTCCCCAGTAAGAGATAGGACTGCGTGGGTTTCTGCACACTGTTAGTTCTTCAAAGGGAAGTTCTTCCCAGTCGTTCTCAGCTCCAGTGAGAAGCTTGTACTTGCTGTGCAAGTAGATTCCTAAGCAGCTCCTTGCAAGCCACTATCACACAGAGCCTGCTGGCAGCATCCAAAAAGAGCTATCATTGCCTGCTCCACTCTGGGTTTCCATGCATATGTGAGGTGAGCTAGTAACTGAAGAGTTAGGAGAGAGTGTGTTTCTGGAGAATGTTACTTCTGCAAAGGGAACTTACAGCCAGTGCTTCTCAGCTCTAGGGCAGAGTGTGGCTGCTGCATAAAGAGTTCTCCAAGCCACTGTTTCTCTGCAGGGAAGACAAACACCTATCAGACAAGCTGAAATCGAGCAGCTTCCACAGGGCACTCTGCAGCCTGGTTCCCAGAATGTGCGCTCCAGATGAATCTTAAGAGCTACAGCTGAGTGGGTTTCTGGCCTAGGTTATTTCTTCAAATAGAACTTATGCCGAGTTCATCTCAGCTCTACTCCAACGTTTCTAGTAGACTCAGAAGAATCTGCTTGGGAACTACGCATCTGCATAGTGCCTTGTTCGGGCAGAGCGGCCTGTTCACTGAACTCTCCTGCACACTACCCAGTAAGAGATAGAACTGCGTGTGTTTCTGCACACTGTTAGTTCTTCAAAGGGAAGTACTTCCCAGTGCTTCTCAGCTCCAGTGAGAAGCTTGTACTTGCTGTGCAACTAGATTCCTAAGCAGCTCCTTGCAAGACACTATCGCACAGAGCCCGCTGGCAGCATCCAACCAAGAGCTATCGCCAGCTGCTCCACTCTGGGTTTCCATGCATATGTGAGGTGAGCTAGTCACTTAAGAGTTAGGAGAGAGTGTGTTTCTGGAGAATGTTACTTCTGCAAAGGGAAGTTACAGCCAGTGCTTCTCAGCTCTAGGGCAGAGTGTGTGGCGGCTGTAGAAAGAGTTCTCTAAGCCACTGATTCTCTGCAGAGAAGACAAACACCTATCAGACAAGCTGATATCGAGCAGTTTCCACAGGGCACTCTGCTGCCTGGTTCCTAGAATGTGCGCTCCAGATGAATCTTAACAGCTAGCTGAGTGGGGTTCTGGCCTAGGTTATTTCTTCAAATGGAACTTATGCCGAGTTCATCTCAGCTCTACTCCAACGTTTCTAGTAGACTCAGAAGAATCTGCTTGGGAACTACGCATCTGCATTCTACCTTGTTAGGGCAGAGCGGCCTGTTCACAGAACTCTCCTGCACACTCCCCAGTAAGAGATAGAACTGCGTGTGTTTCTGCACACTGTTAGTTCTTCAAAGGGAAGTCCATCCCAGTCCTTCTCAGCTCCAGTGAGAAGCTTGTACTTGCTGTGCAACTAGATTCCTAAGCAGCTCCTTGCAAGCCACTAGCGCACAGAGCCTTCTGGCAGCATCCAAGCATGTGCTATCGCCGGCTGACCCACTCTGTGTTTCCATGCATATGTGAGGTGAGGTAGTCAGTTAAGTGTTAGGAGAGAGTGTGTTTCTAGAGAACGTTACTTCTGCAAAGGGAAGTTACAGCCAGTGCTTCTCAGCTCTAGGGCAGAGTGTGTGGCTGCTGTAGAAAGAGTTCTCTAAGCCACTGTTTCTCTGCAGGGACGACAAACACCTATCAGACAAGCTCAAATCGACCAGCTTCCACAGGGCACTGTGCTTCCTGGTTCCCAGAATGTGCGCTCCAGATGAATCTTAAGAGCTACAGCTGAGTGGGTTTCTGGCCTAGGTTATTTCTTCAAAGGGAACTCACGCAGAGTTCACCTCAGGTCTACTCCAACGTTTCTAGTAGACTCAGAAGAATCTGCTTGGGAACTACGCATCTGCATTCTGCCTTGTTCGGGCAGAGCGGCCTGTTCACTGAGCTCTCCTGCACACTCCCCAGTAAGAGATAGAACTGCGTAAGTGTCTGCACACTGTTAGTTCTTCAAAGGGAAGTTCTTCCCAGTGCTTCTCAGCTCCAGTGACAAGCTTGTACTTGCTGTGCAACTAGATTCCTAAGCAGCTCCTTGCAAGCCACTATCGCACAGAGCCTTCTGGCAGCATCCAAGCAAGAGCTAGCGCCGGCTGCTCCACTCTGTGTTTCCATGCATATGTGACGTGATCTAGTCACATAAGAGATAGGAGAGAGTGTGTTTCTGGAGAATGTTACTTCTGCAAGGGGAACTTACAGCCAGTGCTTCTCAGCTCTAGGGCAGAGTGTGTGGCTGCTGTAGAAAGAGTTCTCTAAGCCACTGTTTCTCTGCAGGGAAGACAAACACCTATCAGACAAGCTGAAATCGAGCAGCTTCCACAGGGCACTCTGCAGCCTGGTTCCCAGAATGTGCGCTCCAGATGAATCTTAACAGCTACAGCTGAGTGGGGTTCTGGCCTAGGTTATTTCTTCAAAGGGAACTTATGCCGAGTTCATCTCAGTTCTACTCCAACGTTTCTAGCAGACTCAGAAGAATCTGCTTGGGAACTACGCATCTGCATTCTGCCTTGTTCGGGCAGAGCGGCCTGTTCACTGAACTCTCCTGCACACTCCCCAGTAAGAGATAGAACTGCGTGTGTTTCTGCACACTGTTAGTTCTTCAAAGGGAAGTTCTTCCCAGTGCTTTTCAGCTCAAGTGAGAAGCTAGTACTTGCTGTGCGACTAGATTCCTAAGCAGCTACTTGCAAGCCACTATCGCACAGAGCCTTCTGGCAGGATCCAAGCAAGAGCTATCGCCGGCTGCTCCACTCTGGGTTTCCATGCATATGTGAGGTGAGCTAGTAACTGAAGAGTTAGGAGAGAGTGTGTTTCTGGAGAATGTTACTTCTGCAAAGGGAACTTACAGACAGTGCTTCTGGGCTCTAGGGCAGGCTGTGTGGCTGCTGTAGAAAGAGTTCTCTAAGCCACCGTTTCTCTGCAGGGAAGACAAACACCTATCAGACAAGCTGAAATCGAGCAGCTTCCACAGGGCACTCTGCGGCCTGGTTCCCAGAATGTGCGCTCCAGATGAATCTTAACAGCTACAGCTGAGTGGGGTTCTGGCCTAGGTTATTTCTTCAAATGGAACTTATGCCGAGTTCATCTCAGCTCTACTCCGTCGTGTGTAGTAGACTCAGAAGAATCTGCTTGGGAACTACGCATCTGCATTCTGCCTTGTTCAGGCAGAGCGGCCTGTTCACTGAACTCTCCTGCACGCTCCCCAGTAAGAGATAGAACTGCGTGTGTTTCTGCACACTGTTAGTTCTTCAAAGGGAAGTTCTTCCCAGTGGTTCTCAGCTCCAGTAAGAAACTTATAGTTGCTGTGCAACTAGATTCCTAAGCAGCTCCATGCAAGGCACTATCGCACAGAGCCTTCTGGCAGCATCCAAGCAAGAGGTATCGCCGGCTGCTCCACTCTCGGTTTCCATGCATATGTGAGGTGAGCTATTAACTGAAGAGTGAGGAGAGAGTGTGTTTCTGGAGAATGTTTCTTCTGCAAAGGGAACTTACAGCCAGTGCTTCTCAGCTCTAGGGCAGAGTGTGTGAATGCTGTAGAAAGAGTTCTCTAAGCCACCGTTGCTCTGCAGGGAGGACAAACACCTATCAGACAAGCTGAAATCGAGCAGCTTCCACAGGGCACTCTGCTGCCTGGTTCCCAGAATGTGCGCTCCAGATGAATCTTAACAGCTACAGCTGAGTGGGTTTCTGGCCTAGGTTATTTCTTCAAATGGAACTTATGCCGAGTTCATCTCAGCTCTACTCCAACGTTTCTAGTAGACTCAGAAGAATCTGCCTTGGAACTACGCATCTGCATTCTGCCTTGTTCGGGCAGAGCGGCCTGTTCACTGAACTCTCCTGCACACTCCCCAGTAAGAGATAGAACTGCGTGTGTTTCTGCACACTGTTAGTTCTTCAAAGGGAAGTTCTTCCCAGTGCTTCTCAGCTCCAGTGAGAAGCTAGTACTTGCTGTGCGACTAGATTCCTAAGCAGCTCCTTGCAAGCCACTATCGCACAGAGCCTTCTGGCAGCATCCAAGCAAGAGCTATCGCCGGCTGCTCCACTCTGCCTTTCCATGCATATGTGAGGTGAGCTAGTAACTGAAGAGTTAGGAGAGAGTGTGTTTCTGGAGATTGTTTCTTCTGCAAAGGGAACTTACAGCCAGTGCTTCTCAGCTCTAGGGCAGAGTGTGTGGCTGCTGTAGAAATAGTTCTCTAAGCCACTGTTTATCTGCAGGGAAGACAAACACCTATCAGACAAGCTGAAATCGAGCAGCTTCCACAGGGCACTCTGCTGCCTGGTTCCCAGAATGTGCGCTCCAGATGAATCTTAACAGCTACAGCTGAGTGGGTTTCTGGCCTAGGTTATTTCTTCAAAGGGAACTTATGCCGAGTTCATCTCAGCTCTAGTCCATCGTTTGTAGTAGACTCAGAAGAATCTGCTTGGGAACTACGCATCTGCATTCTGCCTTGTTCGGGCAGAGCGGCCTGTTCACTGAACTCTCCTGCACACTCCCCAGTAAGAGATAGAACTGCGTGTGTTTCTGCACACTCTTAGTTCTTCAAAGGGAAGTTCTTCCCAGTGCTTCTCAGCTCCAGTGAGAAGCTTATACTTGCTGTGCAACTAGATTCCTAAGCAGCTCCTTGCAAGGCACTATCGCACAGAGCCTTCTGGCAGCATGCAAGCAAGAGGTTTCGCCGGCTGCTCCACTCTGGGTTTCCATGCATATGTGAGGTGAGCTAGTAACTGAAGAGTTTGGAGAGAGTGTGTTTCTGGAGAATGTTACTTCTGCAAAGGGAACTTACAGCCAGTGCTTCTCAGCTCTAGGGCAGAGTGTGTGGCTGCTGTAGAAAGAGTTCTCTAAGCCACTGTTTATCTGCAGGGAAGACAAACACCTACCAGACAAGCTGAAATCGAGCAGCTTCCACAGGGCACTCTGCGGCCTGGTTCCCAGAATGTGCGCTCCAGATGAATCTTAACAGCTACAGCTGAGTGGGTTTCTGGCCTAGGTTATTTCTTCAAATGGACCTTATGCCGAGTTCATCTCAGCTCTACTCCAACGTTTCTAGTAGACTCAGAAGTATCTGCTTGGGAACTACGCATCTGCATTCTGCCTTGTTCGGGCAGAGCGGCCTGTTCACTGAACTCTCCTGCACACTCCCCAGTAAGAGATAGAACTGCGTGTGTTTCTGCACACTCTTAGTTCTTCAAAGGGAAGTTCTTCCCAGTGCTTCTCAGCTCCAGTGAGAAGCTTGTACTTGCTGTGTAACTAGATTCCTAAGCAGCTCCTTGCAAGCCACTATCGCACAGAGCCTTCTGGCAGCATCCAAGCAAGAGCTAGCGCCGGCTGCTCCACTCTCGGTTTCCATGCATATGTGAGGTGAGATATTAACTGAAGAGTGAGGAGAGAGTGTGTTTCTGGAGAATGTTACTTCTGCAAAGGGAACTTACAGCCAGTGCTTCTCAGCTCTAGGGCAGAGTGTGTGGCTGCTGTAGAAAGAGTTCTCTAAGCCCCGGTTTCTCTGCAGGGAAGACAAACACCTATCAGACAAGCTGAAATCGAGCAGATTCCACAGGGCACTCTGCGGCCTGGTAGCCAGAATGTGCGCTCCAGATGAATCTTAAGAGCTACAGCTGAGTGGGTTTCTGGCCTAGGTTATTTCTTCAAATGGAACTTATGCCGAGTTCATCTCAGCTCTACTCCAACGTTTCTAGTAGACTCAGAAGAATCTGCTTGGGAACTACGCATCTGCATTCTGCCTTGTTCGGGCAGAGCGGCCTGTTCACTGAACTCTCCTGCACACTCCCCAGTAAGAGATAGAACTGCATGTGTTTCTGCACACTGTTAGTTCTTCAAAGGGAAGTTCTTCCCAGTGCTTCTCAGCTCCAGTGACAAGCTTGTACTTGCTGTGCAACTAGATTCCTAAGCAGCTCCTTGCAAGCCACTATCGCACAGAGCCTTCTGGCAGCATCCAAGCAAGAGCTAGCGCCGGCTGCTCCACTCTGGGTTTCCATGCATATGTGAGGTGAGCTAGTAACTGAAGAGTTAGGAGAGAGTGTGTTTCTGGAGAATGTTACTTCTGCAAAGGGAACTTACAGACAGTGCTTCTGGGCTCTAGGGCAGGGTGTGTGGCTGCTGTAGAAAGAGTTCTCTAAGCCACCGTTTCTCTGCAGGGAAGACAAACACCTATCAGACAAGCTGAAATCGAGCAGCTTCCACAGGGCACTCTGCGGCCTGGTTCCCAGAATGTGCGCTCCAGATGAATCTTAACAGCTACAGCTGAGTGGGTTTCTGGCCTAGGTTATTTCTTCAAATGGAACTTATGCCGAGTTCATCTCAGCTCTACTCCCAAGTTTCTATTAGACTCAGAAGAATCTGCTTGGGAAATACGCATCTGCATTCTGCCTTGTTCGGGCAGAGCGGCCTGTTCACTGAACTCTCCTGCACACTCCTCAGTAAGAGATAGAACTGCGTGTGTTTCTGCACACTGTTAGTTCTTCAAAGGGAAGTTCTTCCCAGTGCTTCTCAGCTCCAGTGAGAAGCTTGTACTTGCTGTGCAACGAGATTCCTAAGCAGCTCCTTGCAAGCCGCTATCGCACAGAGCCTTCTGGCAGCATCCAAGCAAGAGCTAGCGCCGGCTGCTCCACTCTGGGTTTCCATGCATATGTGAGGTGAGCTAGTAACTGAAGAGTTAGGAGAGAGTGTGTTTCTGGAGAATGTTACTTCTGCAAAGGGAACTTACAGCCAGTGCTTCTCAGCTCTAGGGCAGAGTGTGTGGCTGCTGTAGAAAGAGTTCTCTAAGCCACTGTTCCTCGGCACGGAAGACAAACACCTATCAGACAAGCTGAAATCGAGCAGCTTCCACAGCGCACTCTGCTGCCTTGTTCCCAGAATGTGCGCTCCAGATGAATCTTAACATCTACAGCTGAGTGGGTTTCTGGCCTAGGTTATTTCTTCAAATGGAACTTATGCCGAGTTCATCTCAGCTCTACTCCAACGATTCTAGTAGACTCAGAAGAATCTGCCTTGGAACTACGCATCTGCTTTCTGCCTTGTTCGGGCAGAGCGGCCTGTTCACTGAACTCTCCTGCACACTCCCCAGTAAGAGATAGAACTGCGTGTGTTTGTGCACACTCTTAGTTCTTCAAAGGGAAGTTCTTCCCAGTGCTTCTCAGCTCCAGTGACAAGCTTGTACTTGCTGTGCAACTAGATTCCTAAGCAGCTCCTTGCAAGCCACTATCACACAGAGCCTTCTGGCAGCATCCAAGCAAGAGCTATCGCCGGCTGCTCCACTCTGGGTTTCCATGCCTCTGTGCGGTAGGCTAGTAACTGAAGAGTTAGGAGAGAGTGTGTTTCTGGAGAATGTTACTTCTGCAAAGGGAACTTACAGCCAGTGCTTCTCAGCTCTAGGGCAGAGTGTGTGGCTGCTGTAGAAAGAGTTCTCTAAGCCACGGTTTCTCTGCAGGGAAGACAAACACCTATCAGACAAGCTGAAATCGAGCAGCTTCCACAGGGCACTCTGCTGCCTGGTTCCCAGAATGTGCGCTCCAGATGAATCTTAACAGCTACAGCTGAGTGGGTTTCTGGCCTAGGTTATTTCTTCAAATGGAACTTATGCCGAGTTCATCTCAGCTCTACTCCCACTTTTCTAGTAGACTCAGAAGAATCTGCTTGGGAACTACGCATCTGCATTCTGCCTTGTTCGGGCAGAGCGGCCTGTTCACTGAACTCTCCTGCACACTCCCCAGTAAGAGATAGAACTGCGTGTGTTTCTGCACACTGTTAGTTCTTCAAAGGGAAGTTCTTCCCAGTGCTTCTCAGCTCCAGTGAGAAGCTAGTACTTGCTGTGCGACTAGATTCCTAAGCAGCTCCTTGCAAGCCACTATCGCACAGAGCCTTCTGGCAGCTTCCAAGCAAGAGCTATCGCCGGCTGCTCCACTCTGGGTTTCCATGCATATGTGAGGTGAGCTAGTAACTGAAGAGTTCGGAGAGAGTGTGTTTCTGGAGAATGTTACTTCTGCAAAGGGAACTTACAGCCAGTGCTTCTCAGCTCTAGGGCAGAGTGTGTGGCTGCTGTAGAAATAGTTCTCTAAGCCACTGTTTATCTGCAGGGAAGACAAACACCTATCAGACAAGCTGAAATTGAGCAGCTTCCACAGGGCACTCTGCTGCCTGGTTCCCAGAATGTGCGCTCCAGATGAATCTTAACAGCTACAGCTGAGTGGGTTTCTGGCCTAGGTTATTTCTTCAAAGGGAACTTATGCCGAGTTCATCTCAGCTCTAGTCCATCGTTTGTAGTAGACTCAGAAGAATCTGCTTGGGAACTACGCATCTGCATTCTGCCTTGTTCGGGCAGAGCGGCCTGTTCACTGAACTCTCCTGCACACTCCCCAGTAAGAGATAGAACTGCGTGTGTTTCTGCACACTGTTAGTTCTTTAAAGGGAAGTTCTTCCCAGTGCTTCTCAGCTCCAGTGAGAAGCTTATACTTGCTGTGCAACTAGATTCCTAAGCAGCTCCTTGCAAGGCACTATCGCACAGAGCCTTCTGGCAGCATGCAAGCAAGAGGTTTCGCCGGCTGCTCCACTCTCGTTTTCCATGCATATGTGAGGTGAGCTAGTAACTGAAGAGTTCGGAGAGAGTGTGTTTCTGGAGAATGTTACTTCTGCAAAGGGAACTTACAGCCAGTGCTTCTCAGCTCTAGGGCAGAGTGTGTGGCTGCTGTAGAAAGAGTTCTCTAAGCCACCGTTTCTCTGCAGGGAAGACAAACACCTATCAGACAAGCTGAAATCGAGCAGCTTCCACAGGGCACTCTGCTGCCTGGTTCCCAGAATGTGCGCTCCAGATGAATCTTAAGAGCTACAGCTGAGTGGGTTTCTGGCCTAGGTTATTTCTTCAAATGGAACTTATGCCGAGTTCATCTCAGCTCTACTCCAACGTTTCTAGTAGACTCAGAAGAATCTGCCTTGGAACTACGCATCTGCATTCTGCCTTGTTTGGGCAGAGCGGCCTGTTCACTGAACTCTCCTGCACACTCCCCAGTAAGAGATAGAACTGCGTGTGTTTCTGCACACTCTTAGTTCTTCAAAGGGAAGTTCTTCCCAGTGCTTCTCAGCTCCAGTGAGAAGCTTGTACTTGCTGTGCAACTAGATACCTAAACAGCTCCTTGCAAGCCACTATCGCACAGAGCCTTCTGGCAGCATCCAAGCAAGAGCTAGCGCCGGCTGCTCCACTCTGGGTTTCCATGCATATGTGAGGTGAGCTAGTAACTGAAGAGTTAGGAGAGAGTGTGTTTCTGGAGAATGTTACTTCTGCAAAGGGAACTTACAGCCAGTGCTTCTCAGCTCTAGGGCAGAGTGTGTGGCTGCTGTAGAAAGAGTTCTCTAAGCCACTGTTCCTCGGCACGGAAGACAAACACCTATCAGACAAGCTGAAATCGAGCAGCTTCCACAGGGCACTCTGTTGCCTGGTTCCCAGAATGTGCGCTCCAGATGAATCTTAACAGCTACAGCTGAGTGGGTTTCTGGCCTAGGTTATTTCTTCAAATGGAACTTACGCCGAGTTCATCTCAGCTCTACTCCAACGTTTCTAGTAGACTCAGAAGAATCTGCCTTGGAACTACGCATCTGCATTCTGCCTTGCTCGGGCAGAGCGGCCTGTTCACTGAACTCTCCTGCACACTCCCCAGTAAGAGATAGAACTGCGTGTGTTTCTGCACACTCTTAGTTCTTCAAAGGGAAGTTCTTCCCAGTGCTTCTCAGCTCCAGTGAGAAGCTTGTACTTGCTGTGCAACGAGATTCCTAAGCAGCTCCTTGCAAGCCACTATCGCACAGAGCCTTCTGGCAGCATCCAAGCAAGAGCTAGCGCCGGCTGCTCCACTCTGGGTTTCCATGCCTCTGTGAGGTGAGCTAGTAACTGAAGAGTTAGGAGAGAGTGTGTTTCTGGAGAATGTTACTTCTGCAAAGGGAACTTACAGCCAGTGCTTCTCAGCTCTAGGGCAGAGTGTGTGGCTGCTGTAGAGAGTTCTCTAAGCCACTGTTCCTCGGCACGGAAGACAAACACCTATCAGACAAGCTGATATCGAGCAGCTTCCACAGGGCACTCTGCTGCCTGGTTCCCAGAATGTGCGCTCCAGATGAATCTTAAGAGCTACAGCTGAGTGGGTTTCTGGCCTAGGTTATTTCTTCAAATGGAACTTATGCCGAGTTCATCTCAGCTCTACTCCAACGTTTCTAGTAGACTCAGAAGAATCTGCCTTGGAACTACGCATCTGCTTTCTGCCTTGTTCGGGCAGAGCGGCCTGTTCACTGAACTCTCCTGCACACTCCCCAGTAAGAGATAGAACTGCGTGTGTTTGTGCACACTCTTAGTTCTTCAAAGGGAAGTTCTTCCCAGTGCTTCTCAGCTCCAGTGACAAGCTTGTACTTGCTGTGCAACTAGATTCCTAAGCAGCTCCTTGCAAGCCACTATCACACAGAGACTGCTGGCAGCATCCAAGCAAGAGCTATCGCCGGCTGCTCCACTCTGGGTTTCCATGCCTCTGTGCGGTAGGCTAGTAACTGAAGAGTTAGGAGAGAGTGTGTTTCTGGAGAATGTTACTTCTGCAAAGGGAACTTACAGCCAGTGCTTCTCAGCTCTAGGGCAGAGTGTGTGGCTGCTGTAGAAAGAGTTCTCTAAGCCACGGTTTCTCTGCAGGGAAGACAAACACCTATCAGACAAGCTGAAATCGAGCAGCTTCCACAGGGCACTCTGCTGCCTGGTTCCCAGAATGTGCGCTCCAGATCAATCTTAACAGCTACAGCTGAGTGGGTTTCTGGCCTAGGTTATTTCTTCAAATGGAACTTATGCCGAGTTCATCTCAGCTCTACTCCCACTTTTCTAGTAGACTCAGAAGAATCTGCTTGGGAACTACGCATCTGCATTCTGCCTTGTTCGGGCAGAGCGGCCTGTTCACTGCACTCTCCTGCACACTCCCCAATAAGAGATAGAACTGCATGTGTTTCTGCACACTGTTAGTTCTTCAAAGGGAAGTTCTTCACACTGCTTCTCAGCTCCAGTGAGAAGCTTGTACTTGCTGTGCAACTAGATACCTAAACAGCTCCTTGCAAGCCACTATCGCACAGAGCCTTCTGGCAGCATCCAAGCAAGAGCTAGCGCCGGCTGCTCCACTCTGGGTTTCCATGCATATGTGAGGTGAGCTAGTAACTGAAGAGTTAGGAGAGAGTGTGTTTCTGGAGAATGTCACTTCTGCAAAGGGAACTTACAGCCAGTGCTTCTCAGCTCTAGGGCAGAGTGTGTGGCTGCTGTAGAAAGAGTTCTCTAAGCCACTGTTCCTCGGCACGGAAGACAAACACCTATCAGACAAGCTGAAATCGAGCAGCTTCCACAGGGCACTCTGCTGCCTGGTTCCCAGAATGTGCGCTCCAGATGAATCTTAACAGCCACAGCTGAGTGGGTTTCTGGCCTAGGTTATTTCTTCAAATGGAACTTACGCCGAGTTCATCTCAGCTCTACTCCAACGTTTCTAGTAGACTCAGAAGAATCTGCCTTGGAACTACGCATCTGCATTCTGCCTTGCTCGGGCAGATCGGCCTGTTCACAGAACTCTCCTGCACACTCCCCAGTAAGAGATAGAACTGCGTGTGTTTCTGCACACTCTTAGTTCTTCAAAGGGAAGTTCTTCCCAGTGCTTCTCAGCTCCAGTGACAAGCTTGTACTTGCTGTTCAACTAGGTTCCTAAGCAGCTCCTTGCAAGCCACTTTCGCACAGAGGCTTCTGGCAGCATCCAAGCAAGAGCTAGCGCCGGCTGCTCCACTCTGGGTTTCCATGCATATGTGAGGTGAGCTAGTAACTGAAGAGTTAGGAGAGAGTGTGTTTCTGGAGAATTTTACTTCAGCAAAGGGAACTTACAGCCAGTGCTTCTCAGCTCTAGGGCAGAGTGTGTGGCTGCTGTAGAAAGAGTTCTCTAAGCCACTGTTCCTCGGCACGGAAGACAAACACCTATCAGACAAGCTGAAATCGAGCAGCTTCCACAGGGCACTCTGCTGCCTGGTTCCCAGAATGTGCGCTCCAGATGAATCTTAACAGCTACAGCTGAGTGGGTTTCTGGCCTAGGTTATTTCTTCAAATGGAACTTATGCCGAGTTCATCTCAGCTCTACTCCAACGTTTCTAGTAGACTCAGAAGAATCTGCCTTGGAACTACGCATCTGCATTCTGCCTTGTTCGGGCAGAGCGGCCTGTCAACTGAACTCTCCTGCACACTCTCCAGTAAGAGATAGAACTGCGTGTGTTTCTGCACACTCTTAGTTCTTCAAAGGGAATTTCTTCCCAGTGCTTCTCAGCTCCAGTGACAAGCTTGTACTTGCTGTGCAACTAGATTCCTAAGCAGCTCCTTGCAAGCCACTATCACACAGAGACTGCTGGCAGCATCCAAGCAAGAGCTATCGCCGGCTGCTCCACTCTGGGTTTCCATGCCTCTGTGAGGTGAGCTAGTAACTGAAGAGTTAGGAGAGAGTGTGTTTCTGGAGAATGTTACTTCTGCAAAGGGAACTTACAGCCAGTGCTTCTCAGCTCTAGGGCAGAGTGTGTGGCTGCTGTAGAAAGAGTTCTCTAAGCCACCGTTTCTCTGCAGGGAAGACAAACACCTATCAGACAAGCTGAAATCGAGCAGCTTCCACAGGGCACTCTGCTGCCTGGTTCCCAGAATGTGCGCTCCAGATGAATCTTAACAGCTACAGCTGAGTGGGTTTCTGGCCTAGGTTATTTCTTCAAATGGAACTTATGCCGAGTTCATCTCAGCTCTACTCCAACGTTTCTAGTAGACTCAGAAGAATCTGCCTTGGAACTACGCATCTGCATTCTGCCTTGTTTGGGCAGAGCGGCCTGTTCACTGAACTCTCCTGCACACTCCCCAGTAAGAGATAGAACTGCGTGTGTTTCTGCACACTCTTAGTTCTTCAAAGGGAAGTTCTTCCCAGTGCTTCTCAGCTCCAGTGAGAAGCTTGTACTTGCTGTGCAACTAGATACCTAAACAGCTCCTTGCAAGCCACTATCGCACAGAGCCTTCTGGCAGCATCCAAGCAAGAGCTAGCGCCGGCTGCTCCACTCTGGGTTTCCATGCATATGTGAGGTGAGCTAGTAACTGAAGAGTTAGGAGAGAGTGTGTTTCTGGAGAATGTTACTTCTGCAAAGGGAACTTACAGCCAGTGCTTCTCAGCTCTAGGGCAGAGTGTGTGGCTGCTGTAGAGAGTTCTCTAAGCCACTGTTCCTCGGCACGGAAGACAAACACCTATCAGACAAGCTGATATCGAGCAGCTTCCACAGGGCACTCTGCTGCCTGGTTCCCAGAATGTGCGCTCCAGATGAATCTTAACAGCTACAGCTGAGTGGGTTTCTGGCCTAGGTTATTTCTTCAAATGGAACTTATGCCGAGTTCATCTCAGCTCTACTCCAACGTTTCTAGTAGACTCAGAAGAATCTGCCTTGGAACTACGCATCTGCATTCTGCCTTGTTCGGGCAGAGCGGCCTGTTCACTGAACTCTCCTGCACACTCCCCAGTAAGAGATAGAACTGCGTGTGTTTCTGCACACTCTTAGTTCTTCAAAGGGAAGTTCTTCCCAGTGCTTCTCAGCTCCAGTGACAAGCTTGTACTTGCTGTGCAACTAGATTCCTAAGCAGCTCCTTGCAAGCCACTATCGCACAGAGCCTTCTGGCAGCATCCAAGCAAGAGCTAGCGCCGGCTGCTCCACTCTGGGTTTCCATGCATATGTGAGGTGAGCTAGTAACTGAAGAGTTCGGAGAGAGTGTGTTTCTGGAGAATGTTACTTCTGCAAAGGGAACTTACAGCCAGTGCTTCTCAGCTCTAGGGCAGAGTGTGTGGCTGCTGTAGAAAGAGTTCTCTAAGCCACCGTTTCTCTGCAGGGAAGACAAACACCTATCAGACAAGCTGAAATCGAGCAGCTTCCAC
Organism: Tapirus indicus; assembly: GCA_031878705.1. Lineage (NCBI taxonomy): Eukaryota > Metazoa > Chordata > Mammalia > Perissodactyla > Tapiridae > Tapirus > Tapirus indicus. Next base: position 63,101,598 of record CM062917.1, on the reverse strand, counting down.
AGGGCACTCTGCTGCCTGGTTCCCAGAATGTGCGCTCCAGATGAATCTTAACAGCTACAGCTGAGTGGGTTTCTGGCCTAGGTTATTTCTTCAAATGGAACTTATGCCGAGTTCATCTCAGCTCTACTCCAACGTTTCTAGTAGACTCAGAAGAATCTGCCTTGGAACTACGCATCTGCATTCTGCCTTGTTTGGGCAGAGCGGCCTGTTCACTGAACTCTCCTGCACACTCCCCAGTAAGAGATAGAACTGCGTGTGTTTCTGCACACTCTTAGTTCTTCAAAGGGAAGTTCTTCCCAGTGCTTCTCAGCTCCAGTGAGAAGCTTGTACTTGCTGTGCAACTAGATACCTAAACAGCTCCTTGCAAGCCACTATCGCACAGAGCCTTCTGGCAGCATCCAAGCAAGAGCTAGCGCCGGCTGCTCCACTCTGGGTTTCCATGCATATGTGAGGTGAGCTAGTAACTGAAGAGTTAGGAGAGAGTGTGTTTCTGGAGAATGTTACTTCTGCAAAGGGAACTTACAGCCAGTGCTTCTCAGCTCTAGGGCAGAGTGTGTGGCTGCTGTAGAAAGAGTTCTCTAAGCCACTGTTCCTCGGCACGGAAGACAAACACCTATCAGACAAGCTGAAATCGAGCAGCTTCCACAGGGCACTCTGCTGCCTGGTTCCCAGAATGTGCGCTCCAGATGAATCTTAACAGCTACAGCTGAGTGGGTTTCTGGCCTAGGTTATTTCTTCAAATGGAACTTACGCCGAGTTCATCTCAGCTCTACTCCAACGTTTCTAGTAGACTCAGAAGAATCTGCCTTGGAACTACGCATCTGCATTCTGCCTTGCTCGGGCAGAGCGGCCTGTTCACTGAACTCTCCTGCACACTCCCCAGTAAGAGATAGAACTGCGTGTGTTTCTGCACACTCTTAGTTCTTCAAAGGGAAGTTCTTCCCAGTGCTTCTCAGCTCCAGTGAGAAGCTTGTACTTGCTGTGCAACGAGATTCCTAAGCAGCTCCTTGCAAGCCACTATCGCACAGAGCCTTCTGGCAGCATCCAAGCAAGAGCTAGCGCCGGCTGCTCCACTCTGGGTTTCCATGCCTCTGTGAGGTGAGCTAGTAACTGAAGAGTTAGGAGAGAGTGTGTTTCTGGAGAATGTTACTTCTGCAAAGGGAACTTACAGCCAGTGCTTCTCAGCTCTAGGGCAGAGTGTGTGGCTGCTGTAGAGAGTTCTCTAAGCCACTGTTCCTCGGCACGGAAGACAAACACCTATCAGACAAGCTGATATCGAGCAGCTTCCACAGGGCACTCTGCTGCCTGGTTCCCAGAATGTGCGCTCCAGATGAATCTTAAGAGCTACAGCTGAGTGGGTTTCTGGCCTAGGTTATTTCTTCAAATGGAACTTATGCCGAGTTCATCTCAGCTCTACTCCAACGTTTCTAGTAGACTCAGAAGAATCTGCCTTGGAACTACGCATCTGCATTCTGCCTTGTTCGGGCAGAGCGGCCTGTTCACTGAACTCTCCTGCACACTCCCCAGTAAGAGATAGAACTGCGTGTGTTTCTGCACACTCTTAGTTCTTCAAAGGGAAGTTCTTCCCAGTGCTTCTCAGCTCCAGTGACAAGCTTGTACTTGCTGTTCAACTAGGTTCCTAAGCAGCTCCTTGCAAGCCACTTTCGCACAGAGGCTTCTGGCAGCATCCAAGCAAGAGCTAGCGCCGGCTGCTCCACTCTGGGTTTCCATGCATATGTGAGGTGAGCTAGTAACTGAAGAGTTAGGAGAGAGTGTGTTTCTGGAGAATTTTACTTCTGCAAAGGGAACTTACAGCCAGTGCTTCTCAGCTCTAGGGCAGAGTGTGTGGCTGCTGTAGAAAGAGTTCTCTAAGCCACCGTTTCTCTGCAGGGAAGACAAACACCTATCAGACAAGCTGAAATCCAGCAGCTTCCACAGGGCACTCTGCTGCCTGGTTCCCAGAATGTGCGCTCCAGATGAATCTTAACAGCTACAGCTGAGTGGGTTTCTGGCCTAGGTTATTTCTTCAAATGGAACTTATGCCGAGTTCTTCTCAGCTCTACTCCAACGTTTCTAGTAGACACAGAAGAATCTGCCTTGGAACTACGCATCTGCATTCTGCCTTGTTCGGGCAGAGCGGCCTGTTCACTGAACTCTCCTGCACACTCCCCAATAAGAGATAGAACTGCGTGTGTTTCTGCACACTCTTAGTTCTTCAAAGGGAAGTTCTGCCCAGTGCTTCTCAGCTCCAGTGACAAGCTTGTACTTGCTGTGCAACTAGATTCCTAAGCAGCTCCTTGCAAGCCACTATCGCACAGAGCCTTCTGGCAGCATCCAAGCAAGAGCTAGCGCCGGCTGCTCCACTCTGGGTTTCCATGCATATGTGAGGTGAGCTAGTAACTGAAGAGTTAGGAGAGAGTGTGTTTCTGGAGAATGTTACTTCTGTAAAGGGAACTTACAGCCAGTGCTTCTCAGCTCTAGGGCAGAGTGTGTGGCTGCTGTAGAAAGAGTTCTCTAAGCCACTGTTCCTCGGCACGGAAGACAAACACCTATCAGACAAGCTGAAATCGAGCAGCTTCCACAGGGCACTCTGCTGCCTGGTTCCCAGAATGTGCGCTCCAGATGAATCTTAACAGCTACAGCTGAGTGGGTTTCTGGCCTAGGTTATTTCTTCAAATGGAACTTATGCCGAGTTCATCTCAGCTCTACTCCAACGTTTCTAGTAGACTCAGAAGAATCTGCCTTGGAACTACGCATCTGCATTCTGCCTTGTTCGGGCAGAGCGGCCTCTCCACTGAACTCTCCTGCACACTCTCCAGTAAGAGATAGAACTGCGTGTGTTTCTGCACACTCTTAGTTCTTCAAAGGGAATTTCTTCCCAGTGCTTCTCAGCTCCAGTGACAAGCTTGTACTTGCTGTGCAACTAGATTCCTAAGCAGCTCCTTGCAAGCCACTATCACACAGAGACTGCTGGCAGCATCCAAGAAGAGCTATCGCCGGCTGCTGCACTCTGGGTTTCCATGCCTCTGTGAGGTGAGCTAGTAACTGAAGAGTTAGGAGAGAGTGTGTTTCTGGAGAATGTTACTTCTGCAAAGGGAACTTACAGCCAGTGCTTCTCAGCTCTAGGGCAGAGTGTGTGGCTGCTGTAGAAAGAGTTCTCTAAGCCACCGTTTCTCTGCAGGGAAGACAAACACCTATCAGACAAGCTGAAATCGAGCAGCTTCCACAGGGCACTCTGCTGCCTGGTTCCCAGAATGTGCGCTCCAGATGAATCTTAACAGCTACAGCTGAGTGGGTTTCTGGCCTAGGTTATTTCTTCAAATGGAACTTATGCCGAGTTCATCTCAGCTCTACTCCAACGTTTCTAGTAGACTCAGAAGAATCTGCCTTGGAACTACGCATCTGCATTCTGCCTTGTTTGGGCAGAGCGGCCTGTTCACTGAACTCTCCTGCACACTCCCCAGTAAGAGATAGAACTGCGTGTGTTTCTGCACACTCTTAGTTCTTCAAAGGGAAGTTCTTCCCAGTGCTTCTCAGCTCCAGTGAGAAGCTTGTACTTGCTGTGCAACTAGATACCTAAACAGCTCCTTGCAAGCCACTATCGCACAGAGCCTTCTGGCAGCATCCAAGCAAGAGCTAGCGCCGGCTGCTCCACTCTGGGTTTCCATGCATATGTGAGGTGAGCTAGTAACTGAAGAGTTAGGAGAGAGTGTGTTTCTGGAGAATGTTACTTCTGCAAAGGGAACTTACAGCCAGTGCTTCTCAGCTCTAGGGCAGAGTGTGTGGCTGCTGTAGAAAGAGTTCTCTAAGCCACCGTTTCTCTGCAGGGAAGACAAACACCTATCAGACAAGCTGAAATCGAGCAGCTTCCACAGGGCACTCTGCTGCCTGGTTCCCAGAATGTGCGCTCCAGATGAATCTTAACAGCTACAGCTGAGTGGGTTTCTGGCCTAGGTTATTTCTTCAAATGGAACTTATGCCGAGTTCATCTCAGCTCTACTCCAACGTTTCTAGTAGACTCAGAAGAATCTGCCTTGGAACTACGCATCTGCATTCTGCCTTGTTTGGGCAGAGCGGCCTGTTCACTGAACTCTCCTGCACACTCCCCAGTAAGAGATAGAACTGCGTGTGTTTCTGCACACTGTTAGTTCTTCAAAGGGAAGTTCTTCCCAGTGCTTCTCAGCTCCAGTGAGAAGCTTGTACTTGCTGTGCAACTAGATACCTAAACAGCTCCTTGCAAGCCACTATCGCACAGAGCCTTCTGGCAGCATCCAAGCAAGAGCTAGCGCCGGCTGCTCCACTCTGGGTTTCCATGCATATGTGAGGTGAGCTAGTAACTGAAGAGTTAGGAGAGAGTGTGTTTCTGGAGAATGTTACTTCTGCAAAGGGAACTTACAGCCAGTGCTTCTCAGCTCTAGGGCAGAGTGTGTGGCTGCTGTAGAAAGAGTTCTCTAAGCCACTGTTCCTCGGCACGGAAGACAAACACCTATCAGACAAGCTGAAATCGAGCAGCTTCCACAGGGCACTCTGCTGCCTGGTTCCCAGAATGTGCGCTCCAGATGAATCTTAACAGCTACAGCTGAGTGGGTTTCTGGCCTAGGTTATTTCTTCAAATGGAACTTACGCCGAGTTCATCTCAGCTCTACTCCAACGTTTCTAGTAGACTCAGAAGAATCTGCCTTGGAACTACGCATCTGCATTCTGCCTTGCTCGGGCAGAGCGGCCTGTTCACTGAACTCTCCTGCACACTCCCCAGTAAGAGATAGAACTGCGTGTGTTTCTGCACACTCTTAGTTCTTCAAAGGGAAGTTCTTCCCAGTGCTTCTCAGCTCCAGTGAGAAGCTTGTACTTGCTGTGCAACGAGATTCCTAAGCAGCTCCTTGCAAGCCACTATCGCACAGAGCCTTCTGGCAGCATCCAAGCAAGAGCTAGCGCCGGCTGCTCCACTCTGGGTTTCCATGCCTCTGTGAGGTGAGCTAGTAACTGAAGAGTTAGGAGAGAGTGTGTTTCTGGAGAATGTTACTTCTGCAAAGGGAACTTACAGCCAGTGCTTCTCAGCTCTAGGGCAGAGTGTGTGGCTGCTGTAGAGAGTTCTCTAAGCCACTGTTCCTCGGCACGGAAGACAAACACCTATCAGACAAGCTGATATCGAGCAGCTTCCACAGGGCACTCTGCTGCCTGGTTCCCAGAATGTGCGCTCCAGATGAATCTTAAGAGCTACAGCTGAGTGGGTTTCTGGCCTAGGTTATTTCTTCAAATGGAACTTATGCCGAGTTCATCTCAGCTCTACTCCAACGTTTCTAGTAGACTCAGAAGAATCTGCCTTGGAACTACGCATCTGCATTCTGCCTTGTTCGGGCAGAGCGGCCTGTTCACTGAACTCTCCTGCACACTCCCCAGTAAGAGATAGAACTGCGTGTGTTTCTGCACACTCTTAGTTCTTCAAAGGGAAGTTCTTCCCAGTGCTTCTCAGCTCCAGTGACAAGCTTGTACTTGCTGTTCAACTAGGTTCCTAAGCAGCTCCTTGCAAGCCACTTTCGCACAGAGCCTTCTGGCAGCATCCAAGCAAGAGCTATCGCCGGCTGCTCCACTCTGGGTTTCCATGCATATGTGAGGTGAGCTAGTAACTGAAGAGTTAGGAGAGAGTGTGTTTCTGGAGAATTTTACTTCTGCAAAGGGAACTTACAGCCAGTGCTTCTCAGCTCTAGGGCAGAGTGTGTGGCTGCTGTAGAAAGAGTTCTCTAAGCCACCGTTTCTCTGCAGGGAAGACAAACACCTATCAGACAAGCTGAAATCCAGCAGCTTCCACAGGGCACTCTGCTGCCTGGTTCCCAGAATGTGCGCTCCAGATGAATCTTAACAGCTACAGCTGAGTGGGTTTCTGGCCTAGGTTATTTCTTCAAATGGAACTTATGCCGAGTTCTTCTCAGCTCTACTCCAACGTTTCTAGTAGACACAGAAGAATCTGCCTTGGAACTACGCATCTGCATTCTGCCTTGTTCGGGCAGAGCGGCCTGTTCACTGAACTCTCCTGCACACTCCCCAATAAGAGATAGAACTGCGTGTGTTTCTGCACACTCTTAGTTCTTCAAAGGGAAGTTCTGCCCAGTGCTTCTCAGCTCCAGTGACAAGCTTGTACTTGCTGTGCAACTAGATTCCTAAGCAGCTCCTTGCAAGCCACTATCGCACAGAGCCTTCTGGCAGCATCCAAGCAAGAGCTAGCGCCGGCTGCTCCACTCTGGGTTTCCATGCATATGTGAGGTGAGCTAGTAACTGAAGAGTTAGGAGAGAGTGTGTTTCTGGAGAATGTTACTTCTGTAAAGGGAACTTACAGCCAGTGCTTCTCAGCTCTAGGGCAGAGTGTGTGGCTGCTGTAGAAAGAGTTCTCTAAGCCACTGTTCCTCGGCACGGAAGACAAACACCTATCAGACAAGCTGAAATCGAGCAGCTTCCACAGGGCACTCTGCTGCCTGGTTCCCAGAATGTGCGCTCCAGATGAATCTTAACAGCTACAGCTGAGTGGGTTTCTGGCCTAGGTTATTTCTTCAAATGGAACTTATGCCGAGTTCATCTCAGCTCTACTCCAACGTTTCTAGTAGACTCAGAAGAATCTGCCTTGGAACTACGCATCTGCATTCTGCCTTGTTCGGGCAGAGCGGCCTGTCCACTGAACTCTCCTGCACACTCCCCAGTAAGAGATAGAACTGCGTGTGTTTCTGCACACTCTTAGTTCTTCAAAGGGAATTTCTTCCCAGTGCTTCTCAGCTCCAGTGACAAGCTTGTACTTGCTGTGCAACTAGATTCCTAAGCAACTCCTTGCAAGCCACTATCACACAGAGACTGCTGGCAGCATCCAAGCAAGAGCTATCGCCGGCTGCTCCACTCTGGGTTTCCATGCCTCTGTGAGGTGAGCTAGTAACTGAAGAGTTAGGAGAGAGTGTGTTTCTGGAGAATGTTACTTCTGCAAAGGGAACTTACAGCCAGTGCTTCTCAGCTCTAGGGCAGAGTGTGTGGCTGCTGTAGAAAGAGTTCTCTAAGCCACCGTTTCTCTGCAGGGAAGACAAACACCTATCAGACAAGCTGAAATCGAGCAGCTTCCACAGGGCACTCTGCTGCCTGGTTCCCAGAATGTGCGCTCCAGATGAATCTTAACAGCTACAGCTGAGTGGGTTTCTGGCCTAGGTTATTTCTTCAAATGGAACTTATGCCGAGTTCATCTCAGCTCTACTCCAACGTTTCTAGTAGACTCAGAAGAATCTGCCTTGGAACTACGCATCTGCATTCTGCCTTGTTTGGGCAGAGCGGCCTGTTCACTGAACTCTCCTGCACACTCCCCAGTAAGAGATAGAACTGCGTGTGTTTCTGCACACTCTTAGTTCTTCAAAGGGAAGTTCTTCCCAGTGCTTCTCAGCTCCAGTGAGAAGCTTGTACTTGCTGTGCAACTAGATACCTAAACAGCTCCTTGCAAGCCACTATCGCACAGAGCCTTCTGGCAGCATCCAAGCAAGAGCTAGCGCCGGCTGCTCCACTCTGGGTTTCCATGCATATGTGAGGTGAGCTAGTAACTGAAGAGTTAGGAGAGAGTGTGTTTCTGGAGAATGTTACTTCTGCAAAGGGAACTTACAGCCAGTGCTTCTCAGCTCTAGGGCAGAGTGTGTGGCAGCTGTAGAAAGAGTTCTCTAAGCCACTGTTCCTCGGCACGGAAGACAAACACCTATCAGACAAGCTGAAATCGAGCAGCTTCCACAGGGCACTCTGCTGCCTGGTTCCCAGAATGTGCGCTCCAGATGAATCTTAACAGCTACAGCTGAGTGGGTTTCTGGCCTAGGTTATTTCTTCAAATGGAACTTACGCCGAGTTCATCTCAGCTCTACTCCAACGTTTCTAGTAGACTCAGAAGAATCTGCCTTGGAACTACGCATCTGCATTCTGCCTTGCTCGGGCAGAGCGGCCTGTTCACTGAACTCTCCTGCACACTCCCCAGTAAGAGATAGAACTGCGTGTGTTTCTGCACACTCTTAGTTCTTCAAAGGGAAGTTCTTCCCAGTGCTTCTCAGCTCCAGTGAGAAGCTTGTACTTGCTGTGCAACGAGATTCCTAAGCAGCTCCTTGCAAGCCACTATCGCACAGAGCCTTCTGGCAGCATCCAAGCAAGAGCTAGCGCCGGCTGCTCCACTCTGGGTTTCCATGCCTCTGTGAGGTGAGCTAGTAACTGAAGAGTTAGGAGAGAGTGTGTTTCTGGAGAATGTTACTTCTGCAAAGGGAACTTACAGCCAGTGCTTCTCAGCTCTAGGGCAGAGTGTGTGGCTGCTGTAGAGAGTTCTCTAAGCCACTGTTCCTCGGCACGGAAGACAAACACCTATCAGACAAGCTGATATCGAGCAGCTTCCACAGGGCACTCTGCTGCCTGGTTCCCAGAATGTGCGCTCCAGATGAATCTTAAGAGCTACAGCTGAGTGGGTTTCTGGCCTAGGTTATTTCTTCAAATGGAACTTATGCCGAGTTCATCTCAGCTCTACTCCAACGTTTCTAGTAGACTCAGAAGAATCTGCCTTGGAACTACGCATCTGCATTCTGCCTTGTTCGGGCAGAGCGGCCTGTTCACTGAACTCTCCTGCACACTCCCCAGTAAGAGATAGAACTGCGTGTGTTTCTGCACACTCTTAGTTCTTCAAAGGGAAGTTCTTCCCAGTGCTTCTCAGCTCCAGTGAGAAGCTTGTACTTGCTGTGCAACTAGATACCTAAACAGCTCCTTGCAAGCCACTATCGCACAGAGCCTTCTGGCAGCATCCAAGCAAGAGCTAGCGCCGGCTGCTCCACTCTGGGTTTCCATGCCTCTGTGAGGTGAGCTAGTAACTGAAGAGTTAGGAGAGAGTGTGTTTCTGGAGAATGTTACTTCTGCAAAGGGAACTTACAGCCAGTGCTTCTCAGCTCTAGGGCAGAGTGTGTGGCTGCTGTAGAAAGAGTTCTCTAAGCCACTGTTCCTCGGCACGGAAGACAAACACCTATCAGACAAGCTGAAATCGAGCAGCTTCCACAGGGCACTCTGCTGCCTGGTTCCCAGAATGTGCGCTCCAGATGAATCTTAACAGCTACAGCTGAGTGGGTTTCTGGCCTAGGTTATTTCTTCAAATGGAACTTACGCCGAGTTCATCTCAGCTCTACTCCAACGTTTCTAGTAGACTCAGAAGAATCTGCCTTGGAACTACGCATCTGCATTCTGCCTTGCTCGGGCAGAGCGGCCTGTTCACTGAACTCTCCTGCACACTCCCCAGTAAGAGATAGAACTGCGTGTGTTTCTGCACACTCTTAGTTCTTCAAAGGGAAGTTCTTCCCAGTGCTTCTCAGCTCCAGTGAGAAGCTTGTACTTGCTGTGCAACGAGATTCCTAAGCAGCTCCTTGCAAGCCACTATCGCACAGAGCCTTCTGGCAGCATCCAAGCAAGAGCTAGCGCCGGCTGCTCCACTCTGGGTTTCCATGCCTCTGTGAGGTGAGCTAGTAACTGAAGAGTTAGGAGAGAGTGTGTTTCTGGAGAATGTTACTTCTGCAAAGGGAACTTACAGCCAGTGCTTCTCAGCTCTAGGGCAGAGTGTGTGGCTGCTGTAGAGAGTTCTCTAAGCCACTGTTCCTCGGCACGGAAGACAAACACCTATCAGACAAGCTGATATCGAGCAGCTTCCACAGGGCACTCTGCTGCCTGGTTCCCAGAATGTGCGCTCCAGATGAATCTTAAGAGCTACAGCTGAGTGGGTTTCTGGCCTAGGTTATTTCTTCAAATGGAACTTATGCCGAGTTCATCTCAGCTCTACTCCAACGTTTCTAGTAGACTCAGAAGAATCTGCCTTGGAACTACGCATCTGCATTCTGCCTTGTTCGGGCAGAGCGGCCTGTTCACTGAACTCTCCTGCACACTCCCCAGTAAGAGATAGAACTGCGTGTGTTTCTGCACACTCTTAGTTCTTCAAAGGGAAGTTCTTCCCAGTGCTTCTCAGCTCCAGTGACAAGCTTGTACTTGCTGTTCAACTAGGTTCCTAAGCAGCTCCTTGCAAGCCACTTTCGCACAGAGGCTTCTGGCAGCATCCAAGCAAGAGCTAGCGCCGGCTGCTCCACTCTGGGTTTCCATGCATATGTGAGGTGAGCTAGTAACTGAAGAGTTAGGAGAGAGTGTGTTTCTGGAGAATTTTACTTCTGCAAAGGGAACTTACAGCCAGTGCTTCTCAGCTCTAGGGCAGAGTGTGTGGCTGCTGTAGAAAGAGTTCTCTAAGCCACCGTTTCTCTGCAGGGAAGACAAACACCTATCAGACAAGCTGAAATCGAGCAGCTTCCACAGGGCACTCTGCTGCCTGGTTCCCAGAATGTGCGCTCCAGATGAATCTTAACAGCTACAGCTGAGTGGGTTTCTGGCCTAGGTTATTTCTTCAAATGGAACTTATGCCGAGTTCATCTCAGCTCTACTCCAACGTTTCTAGTAGACTCAGAAGAATCTGCCTTGGAACTACGCATCTGCATTCTGCCTTGTTTGGGCAGAGCGGCCTGTTCACTGAACTCTCCTGCACACTCCCCAGTAAGAGATAGAACTGCGTGTGTTTCTGCACACTCTTAGTTCTTCAAAGGGAAGTTCTTCCCAGTGCTTCTCAGCTCCAGTGAGAAGCTTGTACTTGCTGTGCAACTAGATACCTAAACAGCTCCTTGCAAGCCACTATCGCACAGAGCCTTCTGGCAGCATCCAAGCAAGAGCTAGCGCCGGCTGCTCCACTCTGGGTTTCCATGCCTCTGTGAGGTGAGCTAGTAACTGAAGAGTTAGGAGAGAGTGTGTTTCTGGAGAATGTTACTTCTGCAAAGGGAACTTACAGCCAGTGCTTCTCAGCTCTAGGGCAGAGTGTGTGGCTGCTGTAGAAAGAGTTCTCTAAGCCACTGTTCCTCGGCACGGAAGACAAACACCTATCAGACAAGCTGAAATCGAGCAGCTTCCACAGGGCACTCTGCTGCCTGGTTCCCAGAATGTGCGCTCCAGATGAATCTTAAGAGCTACAGCTGAGTGGGTTTCTGGCCTAGGTTATTTCTTCAAATGGAACTTACGCCGAGTTCATCTCAGCTCTACTCCAACGTTTCTAGTAGACTCAGAAGAATCTGCCTTGGAACTACGCATCTGCATTCTGCCTTGCTCGGGCAGAGCGGCCTGTTCACTGAACTCTCCTGCACACTCCCCAGTAAGAGATAGAACTGCGTGTGTTTCTGCACACTCTTAGTTCTTCAAAGGGAAGTTCTTCCCAGTGCTTCTCAGCTCCAGTGAGAAGCTTGTACTTGCTGTGCAACGAGATTCCTAAGCAGCTCCTTGCAAGCCACTATCGCACAGAGCCTTCTGGCAGCATCCAAGCAAGAGCTAGCGCCGGCTGCTCCACTCTGGGTTTCCATGCCTCTGTGAGGTGAGCTAGTAACTGAAGAGTTAGGAGAGAGTGTGTTTCTGGAGAATGTTACTTCTGCAAAGGGAACTTACAGCCAGTGCTTCTCAGCTCTAGGGCAGAGTGTGTGGCTGCTGTAGAGAGTTCTCTAAGCCACTGTTCCTCGGCACGGAAGACAAACACCTATCAGACAAGCTGATATCGAGCAGCTTCCACAGGGCACTCTGCTGCCTGGTTCCCAGAATGTGCGCTCCAGATGAATCTTAAGAGCTACAGCTGAGTGGGTTTCTGGCCTAGGTTATTTCTTCAAATGGAACTTATGCCGAGTTCATCTCAGCTCTACTCCAACGTTTCTAGTAGACTCAGAAGAATCTGCCTTGGAACTACGCATCTGCATTCTGCCTTGTTCGGGCAGAGCGGCCTGTTCACTGAACTCTCCTGCACACTCCCCAGTAAGAGATAGAACTGCGTGTGTTTCTGCACACTCTTAGTTCTTCAAAGGGAAGTTCTTCCCAGTGCTTCTCAGCTCCAGTGACAAGCTTGTACTTGCTGTTCAACTAGGTTCCTAAGCAGCTCCTTGCAAGCCACTTTCGCACAGAGGCTTCTGGCAGCATCCAAGCAAGAGCTAGCGCCGGCTGCTCCACTCTGGGTTTCCATGCATATGTGAGGTGAGCTAGTAACTGAAGAGTTAGGAGAGAGTGTGTTTCTGGAGAATTTTACTTCTGCAAAGGGAACTTACAGCCAGTGCTTCTCAGCTCTAGGGCAGAGTGTGTGGCTGCTGTAGAAAGAGTTCTCTAAGCCACCGTTTCTCTGCAGGGAAGACAAACACCTATCAGACAAGCTGAAATCGAGCAGCTTCCACAGGGCACTCTGCTGCCTGGTTCCCAGAATGTGCGCTCCAGATGAATCTTAACAGCTACAGCTGAGTGGGTTTCTGGCCTAGGTTATTTCTTCAAATGGAACTTATGCCGAGTTCATCTCAGCTCTACTCCAACGTTTCTAGTAGACTCAGAAGAATCTGCCTTGGAACTACGCATCTGCATTCTGCCTTGTTTGGGCAGAGCGGCCTGTTCACTGAACTCTCCTGCACACTCCCCAGTAAGAGATAGAACTGCGTGTGTTTCTGCACACTCTTAGTTCTTCAAAGGGAAGTTCTTCCCAGTGCTTCTCAGCTCCAGTGAGAAGCTTGTACTTGCTGTGCAACTAGATACCTAAACAGCTCCTTGCAAGCCACTATCGCACAGAGCCTTCTGGCAGCATCCAAGCAAGAGCTAGCGCCGGCTGCTCCACTCTGGGTTTCCATGCATATGTGAGGTGAGCTAGTAACTGAAGAGTTAGGAGAGAGTGTGTTTCTGGAGAATGTTACTTCTGCAAAGGGAACTTACAGCCAGTGCTTCTCAGCTCTAGGGCAGAGTGTGTGGCAGCTGTAGAAAGAGTTCTCTAAGCCACTGTTCCTCGGCACGGAAGACAAACACCTATCAGACAAGCTGAAATCGAGCAGCTTCCACAGGGCACTCTGCTGCCTGGTTCCCAGAATGTGCGCTCCAGATGAATCTTAACAGCTACAGCTGAGTGGGTTTCTGGCCTAGGTTATTTCTTCAAATGGAACTTACGCCGAGTTCATCTCAGCTCTACTCCAACGTTTCTAGTAGACTCAGAAGAATCTGCCTTGGAACTACGCATCTGCATTCTGCCTTGCTCGGGCAGAGCGGCCTGTTCACTGAACTCTCCTGCACACTCCCCAGTAAGAGATAGAACTGCGTGTGTTTCTGCACACTCTTAGTTCTTCAAAGGGAAGTTCTTCCCAGTGCTTCTCAGCTCCAGTGAGAAGCTTGTACTTGCTGTGCAACGAGATTCCTAAGCAGCTCCTTGCAAGCCACTATCGCACAGAGCCTTCTGGCAGCATCCAAGCAAGAGCTAGCGCCGGCTGCTCCACTCTGGGTTTCCATGCCTCTGTGAGGTGAGCTAGTAACTGAAGAGTTAGGAGAGAGTGTGTTTCTGGAGAATGTTACTTCTGCAAAGGGAACTTACAGCCAGTGCTTCTCAGCTCTAGGGCAGAGTGTGTGGCTGCTGTAGAGAGTTCTCTAAGCCACTGTTCCTCGGCACGGAAGACAAACACCTATCAGACAAGCTGATATCGAGCAGCTTCCACAGGGCACTCTGCTGCCTGGTTCCCAGAATGTGCGCTCCAGATGAATCTTAAGAGCTACAGCTGAGTGGGTTTCTGGCCTAGGTTATTTCTTCAAATGGAACTTATGCCGAGTTCATCTCAGCTCTACTCCAACGTTTCTAGTAGACTCAGAAGAATCTGCCTTGGAACTACGCATCTGCATTCTGCCTTGTTCGGGCAGAGCGGCCTGTTCACTGAACTCTCCTGCACACTCCCCAGTAAGAGATAGAACTGCGTGTGTTTCTGCACACTCTTAGTTCTTCAAAGGGAAGTTCTTCCCAGTGCTTCTCAGCTCCAGTGAGAAGCTTGTACTTGCTGTGCAACTAGATACCTAAACAGCTCCTTGCAAGCCACTATCGCACAGAGCCTTCTGGCAGCATCCAAGCAAGAGCTAGCGCCGGCTGCTCCACTCTGGGTTTCCATGCCTCTGTGAGGTGAGCTAGTAACTGAAGAGTTAGGAGAGAGTGTGTTTCTGGAGAATGTTACTTCTGCAAAGGGAACTTACAGCCAGTGCTTCTCAGCTCTAGGGCAGAGTGTGTGGCTGCTGTAGAAAGAGTTCTCTAAGCCACTGTTCCTCGGCACGGAAGACAAACACCTATCAGACAAGCTGAAATCGAGCAGCTTCCACAGGGCACTCTGCTGCCTGGTTCCCAGAATGTGCGCTCCAGATGAATCTTAACAGCTACAGCTGAGTGGGTTTCTGGCCTAGGTTATTTCTTCAAATGGAACTTACGCCGAGTTCATCTCAGCTCTACTCCAACGTTTCTAGTAGACTCAGAAGAATCTGCCTTGGAACTACGCATCTGCATTCTGCCTTGCTCGGGCAGAGCGGCCTGTTCACTGAACTCTCCTGCACACTCCCCAGTAAGAGATAGAACTGCGTGTGTTTCTGCACACTCTTAGTTCTTCAAAGGGAAGTTCTTCCCAGTGCTTCTCAGCTCCAGTGAGAAGCTTGTACTTGCTGTGCAACGAGATTCCTAAGCAGCTCCTTGCAAGCCACTATCGCACAGAGCCTTCTGGCAGCATCCAAGCAAGAGCTAGCGCCGGCTGCTCCACTCTGGGTTTCCATGCCTCTGTGAGGTGAGCTAGTAACTGAAGAGTTAGGAGAGAGTGTGTTTCTGGAGAATGTTACTTCTGCAAAGGGAACTTACAGCCAGTGCTTCTCAGCTCTAGGGCAGAGTGTGTGGCTGCTGTAGAGAGTTCTCTAAGCCACTGTTCCTCGGCACGGAAGACAAACACCTATCAGACAAGCTGATATCGAGCAGCTTCCACAGGGCACTCTGCTGCCTGGTTCCCAGAATGTGCGCTCCAGATGAATCTTAAGAGCTACAGCTGAGTGGGTTTCTGGCCTAGGTTATTTCTTCAAATGGAACTTATGCCGAGTTCATCTCAGCTCTACTCCAACGTTTCTAGTAGACTCAGAAGAATCTGCCTTGGAACTACGCATCTGCATTCTGCCTTGTTCGGGCAGAGCGGCCTGTTCACTGAACTCTCCTGCACACTCCCCAGTAAGAGATAGAACTGCGTGTGTTTCTGCACACTCTTAGTTCTTCAAAGGGAAGTTCTTCCCAGTGCTTCTCAGCTCCAGTGACAAGCTTGTACTTGCTGTTCAACTAGGTTCCTAAGCAGCTCCTTGCAAGCCACTTTCGCACAGAGGCTTCTGGCAGCATCCAAGCAAGAGCTAGCGCCGGCTGCTCCACTCTGGGTTTCCATGCATATGTGAGGTGAGCTAGTAACTGAAGAGTTAGGAGAGAGTGTGTTTCTGGAGAATTTTACTTCTGCAAAGGGAACTTACAGCCAGTGCTTCTCAGCTCTAGGGCAGAGTGTGTGGCTGCTGTAGAAAGAGTTCTCTAAGCCACCGTTTCTCTGCAGGGAAGACAAACACCTATCAGACAAGCTGAAATCGAGCAGCTTCCACAGGGCACTCTGCTGCCTGGTTCCCAGAATGTGCGCTCCAGATGAATCTTAACAGCTACAGCTGAGTGGGTTTCTGGCCTAGGTTATTTCTTCAAATGGAACTTATGCCGAGTTCATCTCAGCTCTACTCCAACGTTTCTAGTAGACTCAGAAGAATCTGCCTTGGAACTACGCATCTGCATTCTGCCTTGTTTGGGCAGAGCGGCCTGTTCACTGAACTCTCCTGCACACTCCCCAGTAAGAGATAGAACTGCGTGTGTTTCTGCACACTCTTAGTTCTTCAAAGGGAAGTTCTTCCCAGTGCTTCTCAGCTCCAGTGAGAAGCTTGTACTTGCTGTGCAACTAGATACCTAAACAGCTCCTTGCAAGCCACTATCGCACAGAGCCTTCTGGCAGCATCCAAGCAAGAGCTAGCGCCGGCTGCTCCACTCTGGGTTTCCATGCCTCTGTGAGGTGAGCTAGTAACTGAAGAGTTAGGAGAGAGTGTGTTTCTGGAGAATGTTACTTCTGCAAAGGGAACTTACAGCCAGTGCTTCTCAGCTCTAGGGCAGAGTGTGTGGCTGCTGTAGAAAGAGTTCTCTAAGCCACTGTTCCTCGGCACGGAAGACAAACACCTATCAGACAAGCTGAAATCGAGCAGCTTCCACAGGGCACTCTGCTGCCTGGTTCCCAGAATGTGCGCTCCAGATGAATCTTAAGAGCTACAGCTGAGTGGGTTTCTGGCCTAGGTTATTTCTTCAAATGGAACTTACGCCGAGTTCATCTCAGCTCTACTCCAACGTTTCTAGTAGACTCAGAAGAATCTGCCTTGGAACTACGCATCTGCATTCTGCCTTGCTCGGGCAGAGCGGCCTGTTCACTGAACTCTCCTGCACACTCCCCAGTAAGAGATAGAACTGCGTGTGTTTCTGCACACTCTTAGTTCTTCAAAGGGAAGTTCTTCCCAGTGCTTCTCAGCTCCAGTGAGAAGCTTGTACTTGCTGTGCAACGAGATTCCTAAGCAGCTCCTTGCAAGCCACTATCGCACAGAGCCTTCTGGCAGCATCCAAGCAAGAGCTAGCGCCGGCTGCTCCACTCTGGGTTTCCATGCCTCTGTGAGGTGAGCTAGTAACTGAAGAGTTAGGAGAGAGTGTGTTTCTGGAGAATGTTACTTCTGCAAAGGGAACTTACAGCCAGTGCTTCTCAGCTCTAGGGCAGAGTGTGTGGCTGCTGTAGAGAGTTCTCTAAGCCACTGTTCCTCGGCACGGAAGACAAACACCTATCAGACAAGCTGATATCGAGCAGCTTCCACAGGGCACTCTGCTGCCTGGTTCCCAGAATGTGCGCTCCAGATGAATCTTAAGAGCTACAGCTGAGTGGGTTTCTGGCCTAGGTTATTTCTTCAAATGGAACTTATGCCGAGTTCATCTCAGCTCTACTCCAACGTTTCTAGTAGACTCAGAAGAATCTGCCTTGGAACTACGCATCTGCATTCTGCCTTGTTCGGGCAGAGCGGCCTGTTCACTGAACTCTCCTGCACACTCCCCAGTAAGAGATAGAACTGCGTGTGTTTCTGCACACTCTTAGTTCTTCAAAGGGAAGTTCTTCCCAGTGCTTCTCAGCTCCAGTGACAAGCTTGTACTTGCTGTTCAACTAGGTTCCTAAGCAGCTCCTTGCAAGCCACTTTCGCACAGAGGCTTCTGGCAGCATCCAAGCAAGAGCTAGCGCCGGCTGCTCCACTCTGGGTTTCCATGCATATGTGAGGTGAGCTAGTAACTGAAGAGTTAGGAGAGAGTGTGTTTCTGGAGAATTTTACTTCTGCAAAGGGAACTTACAGCCAGTGCTTCTCAGCTCTAGGGCAGAGTGTGTGGCTGCTGTAGAAAGAGTTCTCTAAGCCACCGTTTCTCTGCAGGGAAGACAAACACCTATCAGACAAGCTGAAATCGAGCAGCTTCCACAGGGCACTCTGCTGCCTGGTTCCCAGAATGTGCGCTCCAGATGAATCTTAACAGCTACAGCTGAGTGGGTTTCTGGCCTAGGTTATTTCTTCAAATGGAACTTATGCCGAGTTCATCTCAGCTCTACTCCAACGTTTCTAGTAGACTCAGAAGAATCTGCCTTGGAACTACGCATCTGCATTCTGCCTTGTTTGGGCAGAGCGGCCTGTTCACTGAACTCTCCTGCACACTCCCCAGTAAGAGATAGAACTGCGTGTGTTTCTGCACACTCTTAGTTCTTCAAAGGGAAGTTCTTCCCAGTGCTTCTCAGCTCCAGTGAGAAGCTTGTACTTGCTGTGCAACTAGATACCTAAACAGCTCCTTGCAAGCCACTATCGCACAGAGCCTTCTGGCAGCATCCAAGCAAGAGCTAGCGCCGGCTGCTCCACTCTGGGTTTCCATGCATATGTGAGGTGAGCTAGTAACTGAAGAGTTAGGAGAGAGTGTGTTTCTGGAGAATGTTACTTCTGCAAAGGGAACTTACAGCCAGTGCTTCTCAGCTCTAGGGCAGAGTGTGTGGCTGCTGTAGAAAGAGTTCTCTAAGCCACTGTTCCTCGGCACGGAAGACAAACACCTATCAGACAAGCTGAAATCGAGCAGCTTCCACAGGGCACTCTGCTGCCTGGTTCCCAGAATGTGCGCTCCAGATGAATCTTAACAGCTACAGCTGAGTGGGTTTCTGGCCTAGGTTATTTCTTCAAATGGAACTTACGCCGAGTTCATCTCAGCTCTACTCCAACGTTTCTAGTAGACTCAGAAGAATCTGCCTTGGAACTACGCATCTGCATTCTGCCTTGCTCGGGCAGAGCGGCCTGTTCACTGAACTCTCCTGCACACTCCCCAGTAAGAGATAGAACTGCGTGTGTTTCTGCACACTCTTAGTTCTTCAAAGGGAAGTTCTTCCCAGTGCTTCTCAGCTCCAGTGAGAAGCTTGTACTTGCTGTGCAACGAGATTCCTAAGCAGCTCCTTGCAAGCCACTATCGCACAGAGCCTTCTGGCAGCATCCAAGCAAGAGCTAGCGCCGGCTGCTCCACTCTGGGTTTCCATGCCTCTGTGAGGTGAGCTAGTAACTGAAGAGTTAGGAGAGAGTGTGTTTCTGGAGAATGTTACTTCTGCAAAGGGAACTTACAGCCAGTGCTTCTCAGCTCTAGGGCAGAGTGTGTGGCTGCTGTAGAGAGTTCTCTAAGCCACTGTTCCTCGGCACGGAAGACAAACACCTATCAGACAAGCTGATATCGAGCAGCTTCCACAGGGCACTCTGCTGCCTGGTTCCCAGAATGTGCGCTCCAGATGAATCTTAAGAGCTACAGCTGAGTGGGTTTCTGGCCTAGGTTATTTCTTCAAATGGAACTTATGCCGAGTTCATCTCATCTCTACTCCAACGTTTCTAGTAGACTCAGATGAATCTGCTTGGGAACTACGCATCTGCATTCTGCCTGGTTCGGGCAGAGCGGCCTGTTCACTGAGCTCTCCTGCACACTCCCCAGTAAGAGATGGAACAGCGTGTGTTTCTGCACACTGTTAGTTCTTCAAAGGGAACTTCTTCCCAGTGCTTCTCAGCTCCAGTGAGAAGCTTGTACTTGCTGTGCCACTAGATTCCTAAGCAGCTCCTTGCAAGCCACTATCGCACAGAGCCTTCTGGCAGCATCCAAGCAAGAGCTATCGCCGGCTGCTCCACTCTGGGTTTCCATGCATATTTAAGGTGAGCTAGTAACTGAAGAGTTAGGAGAGAGTGTGTTTCTGGAGAATGTTACTTCTGCAAATGGAACTTACAGCCAGTGCTTCTCAGCTCTAGGGCAGAGTATGTGGCTGCTGTAGAAAGAGTTCTCTAAGCCACCGTTTCTCTGCAGGGAAGACAAACACCTATCAGACAAGCTGAAATCGAGCAGCTTCCACAGGGCACTCTGCTGCCTGGTTCCCAGAATGTGCGCTCCAGATGAATCTTAAGAGCTACAGCTGAGTGGGTTTCTGGCCTAGGTTATTTCTTCAAATGGAACTTATGCCGAGTTCATCTCAGCTCTACTCCAACGTTTCTAGTAGACTCAGAAGAATCTGCTTGGGAACTACGCATCTGCATTCTGCCTGGTTCGGGCAGAGCGGCCTGTTCACTGAGCTCTCCTGCACACTCCCCAGTAAGAGATAGAACTGCGTGTGTTTCTGCACACTGTTAGTTCTTCAAAGGGAAGTTCTTCCCAGTGCTTCTCAGCTCCAGTGAGAAGCTTGTACTTGCTGTGCAACTAGATTCCTAAGCAGCTCCTTGCAAGCCACTATCGCACAGAGCCTTCTGGCCGCATCCAAGCAAGAGCTGTCGCCGGCTGCTCCACTCTGGGTTTCCATGCATATGTGAGGTGAGCTAGTAACTGAAGTGGTAGGAGAGAGTGTGTTTCTGGAGAATGTTACTTCTGCAAAGGGAACTTACAGCCAGTGCTTCTCAGCTCTAGGGCAGAGTATGTGGCTGCTGTAGAAAGAGTTCTCTAAGGCATCGTTTCTCTGCAGGGAAGACAAACACCTATCAGACAAGCTGAAATCGAGCAGCTTCCACAGGGCACTCTGCTGCCTGGTTCCCAGAATGTGCGCTCCAGATGAATCTTAAGAGCTACAGCTGAGTGGGTTTCTGGCCTAGGTTATTTCTTCAAATGGAACTTATGCCGAGTTCATCTCAGCTCTACTCCAACGTTTCTAGTAGACTCAGATGAATCTGCTTGGGAACTACGCATCTGCATTCTGCCTGGTTCGGGCAGAGCGGCCTGTTCACTGAGCTCTCCTGCACACTCCCCAGTAAGAGATGGAACTGCGTGTGTTTCTGCACACTGTTAGTTCTTCAAAGGGAACTTCTTCCCAGTGCTTCTCAGCTCCAGTGAGAAGCTTGTACTTGCTGTGCCACTAGATTCCTAAGCAGCTCCTTGCAAGCCACTATCGCACAGAGCCTTCTGGCAGCATCCAAGCAAGAGCTATCGCCGGCTGCTCCACTCTGGGTTTCCATGCATATGTAAGGTGAGCTAGTAACTGAAGAGTTAGGAGAGAGTGTGTTTCTGGAGAATGTTACTTCTGCAAAGGGAACTTACAGCCAGTGCTTCTCAGCTCTAGGGCAGAGTATGTGGCTGCTGTAGAAAGAGTTCTCTAAGCCACCGTTTCTCTGCAGGGAAGACAAACACCTATCAGACAAGCTGAAATTGAGCAGTTTCCACAGAGCACTCTGCTGCCTGGTTCCCAGAATGTGCGCTCCAGATGAATCTTCAGAGCTACAGCTGAGTGGGTTTCTGGCCTAGGTTATTTCTTCAAATGGAACTTATGCCGAGTTCATCTCAGCTCTACTCCAACGTTTCTAGTAGACTCAGAAGAATCTGCTTGGGAACTACGCATCTGCATTCTGCCTGGTTCGGGCAGAGCGGCCTGTTCACTGAGCTCTCCTGCACACTCCCCAGTAAGAGATAGAACTGCGTGTGTTTCTGCACACTGTTAGTTCTTCAAAGGGAAGTTCTTCCCAGTGCTTCTCAGCTCCAGTGAGAAGCTTGTACTTGCTGTGCAACTAGATTCCTAAGCAGCTCCTTGCAAGCCACTATCGCACAGAGCCTTCTGGCCGCATCCAAGCAAGAGCTGTCGCCGGCTGCTCCACTCTGGGTTTCCATGCATATGTGAGGTGAGCTAGTAACTGAAGTGGTAGGAGAGAGTGTGTTTCTGGAGAATGTTACTTCTGCAAAGGGAACTTAGAGCCAGTGCTTCTCAGCTCTAGGGCAGAGTGTGTGGCTGCTGTAGAAAGAGTTCTCTAAGCCACCGTTTCTCTGCAGGGAAGACAAACACCTATCAGACAAGCTGAAATCGAGCAGCTTCCACAGGGCACTCTGCTGCCTTGTTCCCAGAATGTGCGCTCCAGATGAATCTTAAGAGCTACAGCTGAGTGGGTTTCTGGCCTAGGTTATTTCTTCAAATGGAACTTATGCCGAGTTCATCTCAGCTCTGCTCCAACGTTTCTAGTAGACTCGGAAGAATCTGCTTGGGAACTACGCATCTGCATTCTGCCTGGTTCGGGCAGAGCGGCCTGTTCACTGAGCTCTCCTGCACACTCCCCAGTAAGACATAGAACTGCGTGTGTTTCTGCACACTGTTAGTTCTTCAAAGGGAAGTTCTTCCCAGTGCTTCTCAGCTCCAGTGAGAAGCTTGTACTTGCTGTGCAACTAGATTCCTAAGCAGCTCCTTGCAAGCCACTATCGCACAGAGCCTTCTGGCCGCATCCAAGCAAGTGCTGTCGCCGGCTGCTCCACTCTGGGTTTCCATGCATATGTGAGGTGAGCTAGTAACTGAAGAGTTAGGAGAGAGTGTGTTTCTGGAGAATGTTACTTCTGCAAATGGAACTTAGAGCCAGTGCTTCTCAGCTCTAGGGCAGAGTGTGTGGCTGCTCTAGAAAGAGTTCTCTAAGCCACCGTTTCTCTGCAGGGAAGACAAACACCTATCAGACAAGCTGAAATTGAGCAGTTTCTACAGAGCACTCTGCTGCCTGGTTCCCAGAATGTGCGCTCCAGATGAATCTTAAGAGCTACAGCTGAGTGGGTTTCTGGCCTAGGTTATTTCTTCAAATGGAACTTATGCCGAGTTCATCTCAGCTCTACTCCAACGTTTCTAGTAGACTCAGAAGAATCTGCTTGGGAACTACGCATCTGCATTCTGCCTGGTTCGGGCAGAGCGGCCTGTTCACTGAGCTCTCCTGCACACTCCCCAGTAAGAGATAGAACTGCGTGTGTTTCTGCACACTGTTAGTTCTTCAAAGGGAAGTTCTTCCCAGTGCTTCTCAGCTCCAGTGAGAAGCTTGTACTTGCTGTGCAACTAGATTCCTAAGCAGCTCCTTGCAAGCCACTATCGCACAGAGCCTTCTGGCAGCATCCAAGGAAGAGCTATCGCCGGCTGCTCCACTCTGGGTTTCCATGCATATGTGAGGTGAGCTAGTAACTGAAGAGTTAGGAGAGAGTGTGTTTCTGGAGAATGTTACTTCTGCAAAGGGAACTTACAGCCAGTGCTTCTCAGCTCTAGGGCTGAGTATGTGGCTGCTGTAGAAAGAGTTCTCTAAGCCACCGTTTCTCTGCAGGGAAGACAAACACCTATCAGACCAGCTGAAATCGAGCAGCTTCCACAGGGCACTCTGCTGCCTGGTTCCCAGAATGTGCGCTCCAGATGAATCTTAAGAGCTACAGCTGAGTGGGTTTCTGGACTAGATTATTTCTTCAAATGGAACTTATGCCGAGTTCATCTCAACTCTACTCCAACGTTTCTAGTAGACTCAGAAGAATCTGCTTGGGAACTACGCATCTGCATTCTGCCTGGTTCGGGCAGAGAGGCCTGTTCACTGAGCTCTCCTGCACACTCCCCAGTAAGAGATGGAACTGCGTGTGTTTCTGCACACTGTTAGTTCTTCAAAGGGAAGTTCTTCCCAGTGCTTCTCAGCTCCAGTGAGAAGCTTGTACTTGCTGTGCAACTAGATTCCTAAGCAGCTCCTTGCAAGCCACTATCGCACAGAGCCTTCTGGCCGCATCCAAGCAAGAGCTGTCGCCGGCTGCTCCACTCTGGGTTTCCATGCATATGTGAGGTGAGCTAGTAACTGAAGTGGTAGGAGAGAGTGTGTTTCTGGAGAATGTTACTTCTGCAAAGGGAACTTACAGCCAGTGCTTCTCAGCTCTAGGGCAGAGTGTGTGGCTGCTGTAGAAAGAGTTCTCTAAGCCACCGTTTCTCTGCAGGGAAGACAAACACCTATCAGACAAGCTGAAATCGAGCAGCTTCCACAGGGCACTCTGCTGCCTGGTTCCCAGAATGTGCGCTCCAGATGAATCTTAAGAGCTACAGCTGAGTGGGTTTCTGGCCTAGGTTATTTCTTCAAATGGAACTTATGCCGAGTTCATCTCAGCTCTGCTCCAACGTTTCTAGTAGACTCAGAAGAATCTGCTTGGGAACTACGCATCTGCATTCTGCCTGGTTCGGGCAGAGCGGCATGTTCACTGAGCTCTCCTGCACACTCCCCAGTAAGAGATAGAACTGCGTGTGTTTCTGCACACTGTTAGTTCTTCAAAGGGAAGTTCTTCCCAGTGCTTCTCAGCTCCAGTGAGAAGCTTGTACTTGCTGTGCAACTAGATTCCTAAGCAGCTCCTTGCAAGCCACTATCGCACAGAGCCTTCTGGCCGCATCCAAGCAAGTGCTGTCGCCGGCTGCTCCACTCTGGGTTTCCATGCATATGTGAGGTGAGCTAGTAACTGAAGAGTTAGGAGAGAGTGTGTTTCTGGAGAATGTTACTTCTGCAAATGGAACTTAGAGCCAGTGATTCTCAGCTCTAGGGCAGAGTGTGTGGCTGCTCTAGAAAGAGTTCTCTAAGCCACCGTTTCTCGGCAGGGAAGACAAACACCTATCAGACAAGCTGAAATTGAGCAGTTTCTACAGAGCACTCTGCTGCCTGGTTCCCAGAATGTGCGCTCCAGATGAATCTTAAGAGCTACAGCTGAGTGGGTTTCTGGCCTAGGTTATTTCTTCAAATGGAACTTATGCCGAGTTCATCTCAGCTCTACTCCAACGTTTCTAGTAGACTCAGAAGAATCTGCTTGGGAACTACGCATCTGCATTCTGCCTGGTTCGGGCAGAGCGGCCTGTTCACTGAGCTCTCCTGCACACTCCCCAGTAAGAGATAGAACTGCGTGTGTTTCTGCACACTGTTAGTTCTTCAAAGGGAAGTTCTTCCCAGTGCTTCTCAGCTCCAGTGAGAAGCTTGTACTTGCTGTGCAACTAGATTCCTAAGCAGCTCCTTGCAAGCCACTATCGCACAGAGCCTTCTGGCAGCATCCAAGGAAGAGCTATCGCCGGCTGCTCCACTCTGGGTTTCCATGCATATGTGAGGTGAGCTAGTAACTGAAGAGTTAGGAGAGAGTGTGTTTCTGGAGAATGTTACTTCTGCAAAGGGAACTTACAGCCAGTGCTTCTCAGCTCTAGGGCTGAGTATGTGGCTGCTGTAGAAAGAGTTCTCTAAGCCACCGTTTCTCTGCAGGGAAGACAAACACCTATCAGACCAGCTGAAATCGAGCAGCTTCCACAGGGCACTCTGCTGCCTGGTTCCCAGAATGTGCGCTCCAGATGAATCTTAAGAGCTACAGCTGAGTGGGTTTCTGGCCTAGGTTATTTCTTCAAATGGAACTTATGCCGAGTTCATCTCAGCTCTACTCCAACGTTTCTAGTAGACTCAGAAGAATCTGCTTGGGAACTACGCATCTGCATTCTGCCTGGTTCGGGCAGAGAGGCCTGTTCACTGAGCTCTCCTGCACACTCCCCAGTAAGAGATAGAACTGCGTGTGTTTCTGCACACTGTTAGTTCTTCAAAGGGAAGTTCTTCCCAGTGCTTCTCAGCTCCAGTGAGAAGCTTGTACTTGCTGTGCAACTAGATTCCTAAGCAGCTCCTTGCAAGCCACTATCGCACAGAGCCTTCTGGCCGCATCCAAGCAAGAGCTATCGCCGGCTGCTCCACTCTGGGTTTCCATGCATATGTGAGGTGAGCTAGTAACTGAAGAGTTAGGAGAGAGTGTGTTTCTGGAGAATGTTACTTCTGCAAAGGGAACTTACAGCCAGTGCTTCTCAGCTCTAGGGCAGAGTATGTGGCTGCTGTAGAAAGAGTTCTCTAAGCCATCGTTTCTCTGCAGGGAAGACAAACACCTATCAGACAAGCTGAAATCGAGCAGCTTCCACAGGGCACTCTGCTGCCTGGTTCCCAGAATGTGCGCTCCAGATGAATCTTAAGAGCTACAGCTGAGTGGGTTTCTGGCCTAGGTTATTTCTTCAAATGGAACTTATGCCGAGTTCATCTCAGCTCTACTCCAACGTTTCTAGTAGACTCAGAAGAATCTGCTTGGGAACTACGCATCTGCATTCTGCCTGGTTCGGGCAGAGCGGCCTGTTCACTGAGCTCTCCTGCACACTCCCCAGTAAGAGATAGAACTGCGTGTGTTTCTGCACACTGTTAGTTCTTCAAAGGGAAGTTCTTCCCAGTGCTTCTCAGCTCCAGTGAGAAGCTTGTACTTGCTGTGCAACTAGATTCCTAAGCAGCTCCTTGCAAGCCACTATCGCACAGAGCCTTCTGGCAGCATCCAAGCAAGAGCTATCGCCGTCTGCTCCACTCTGGGTTTCCATGCATCTGTGAGGTGAGCTAGTAACTGAAGAGTTAGGAGAGAGTGTGTTTCTGGAGAATGTTACTTCTGCAAATGGAACTTACAGCCAGTGCTTCTCAGCTCTAGGGCAGAGTATGTGGCTGCTGTAGAAAGAGTTCTCTAAGCCACCGTTTCTCTGCAGGGAAGACAAACACCTATCAGACAAGCTGAAATCGAGCAGCTTCCACAGGGCACTCTGCTGCCTGGTTCCCAGAATGTGCGCTCCAGATGAATCTTAAGAGCTACAGCTGAGTGGGTTTCTGGCCTAGGTTATTTCTTCAAATGGAACTTATGCCGAGTTCATCTCAGCTCTACTCCAACGTTTCTAGTAGACTCAGAAGAATCTGCTTGGGAACTACGCATCTGCATTCTGCCTGGTTCGGGCAGAGCGGCCTGTTCACTGAGCTCTCCTGCACACTCCCCAGTAAGAGATAGAACTGCGTGTGTTTCTGCACACTGTTAGTTCTTCAAAGGGAAGTTCTTCCCAGTGCTTCTCAGCTCCAGTGAGAAGCTTGTACTTGCTGTGCAACTAGATTCCTAAGCAGCTCCTTGCAAGCCACTATCGCACAGAGCCTTCTGGCCGCATCCAAGCAAGAGCTGTCGCCGGCTGCTCCACTCTGGGTTTCCATGCATATGTGAGGTGAGCTAGTAACTGAAGTGGTAGGAGAGAGTGTGTTTCTGGAGAATGTTACTTCTGCAAAGGGAACTTACAGCCAGTGCTTCTCAGCTCTAGGGCAGAGTGTGTGGCTGCTGTAGAAAGAGTTCTCTAAGCCACCGTTTCTCTGCAGGGAAGACAAACACCTATCAGACAAGCTGAAATCGAGCAGCTTCCACAGGGCACTCTGCTGCCTGGTTCCCAGAATGTGCGCTCCAGATGAATCTTAAGAGCTACAGCTGAGTGGGTTTCTGGCCTAGGTTATTTCTTCAAATGGAACTTATGCCGAGTTCATCTCAGCTCTGCTCCAACGTTTCTAGTAGACTCAGAAGAATCTGCTTGGGAACTACGCATCTGCATTCTGCCTGGTTCGGGCAGAGCGGCCTGTTCACTGAGCTCTCCTGCACACTCCCCAGTAAGAGATAGAACTGCGTGTGTTTCTGCACACTGTTAGTTCTTCAAAGGGAAGTTCTTCCCAGTGCTTCTCAGCTCCAGTGAGAAGCTTGTACTTGCTGTGCAACTAGATTCCTAAGCAGCTCCTTGCAAGCCACTATCGCACAGAGCCTTCTGGCCGCATCCAAGCAAGTGCTGTCGCCGGCTGCTCCACTCTGGGTTTCCATGCATATGTGAGGTGAGCTAGTAACTGAAGAGTTAGGAGAGAGTGTGTTTCTGGAGAATGTTACTTCTGCAAATGGAACTTAGAGCCAGTGCTTCTCAGCTCTAGGGCAGAGTGTGTGGCTGCTGTAGAAAGAGTTCTCTAAGCCACCGTTTCTCAGCAGGGAAGACAAACACCTATCAGACAAGCTGAAATCGAGCAGCTTCCACAGGGCACTCTGCTGCCTGGTTCCCAGAATGTGCGCTCCAGATGAATCTTAAGAGCTACAGCTGAGTGGGTTTCTGGCCTAGGTTATTTCTTCAAATGGAACTTATACCGAGTTCATCTCAGCTCTAATCCAACGTTTCTAGTAGACTCAGAAGAATCTGCTTGGGAACTACGCATCTGCATTCTGCCTGGTTCGGGCAGAGCGGCCTGTTCACTGAGCTCTCCTGCACACTCCCCAGTAAGAGATAGAACTGCGTGTGTTTCTGCACACTGTTAGTTCTTCAAAGGGAAGGTCTTCCCAGTGCTTCTCAGCTCCAGTGAGAAGCTTGTACTTGCTGTGCAACTAGATTCCTAAGCAGCTCCTTGCAAGCCACTATCGCACAGAGCCTTCTGGCAGCATCCAAGCAAGAGCTATCGCCGGCTGCTCCACTCTTGGTTTCCATGCATCTGTGAGGTGAGCTAGTAACTGAAGAGTTAGGAGAGAGTGTGTTTCTGGAGAATGTTACTTCTGCAAATGGAACTTACAGCCAGTGCTTCTCAGCTCTAGGGCAGAGTATGTGGCTGCTGTAGAAAGAGTTCTCTAAGCCACCGTTTCTCTGCAGGGAAGACAAACACCTATCAGACAAGCTGAAATCGAGCAGCTTCCACAGGGCACTCTGCTGCCTGGTTCCCAGAATGTGCGCTCCAGATGAATCTTAAGAGCTACAGCTGAGTGGGTTTCTGGCCTAGGTTATTTCTTCAAATGGAACTTATGCCGAGTTCATCTCAGCTCTACTCCAACGTTTCTAGTAGACTCAGAAGAATCTGCTTGGGAACTACGCATCTGCATTCTGCCTGGTTCGGGCAGAGCGGCCTGTTCACTGAGCTCTCCTGCACACTCCCCAGTAAGAGATAGAACTGCGTGTGTTTCTGCACACTGTTAGTTCTTCAAAGGGAAGTTCTTCCCAGTGCTTCTCAGCTCCAGTGAGAAGCTTGTACTTGCTGTGCAACTAGATTCCTAAGCAGCTCCTTGCAAGCCACTATCGCACAGAGCCTTCTGGCCGCATCCAAGCAAGAGCTATCGCCGGCTGCTCCACTCTGGGTTTCCATGCATATGTGAGGTGAGCTAGTAACTGAAGTGGTAGGAGAGAGTGTGTTTCTGGAGAATGTTACTTCTGCAAAGGGAACTTACAGCCAGTGCTTCTCAGCTCTAGGGCAGAGTGTGTGGCTGCTGTAGAAAGAGTTCTCTAAGCCACCGTTTCTCTGCAGGGAAGACAAACACCTATCAGACAAGCTGAAATTGAGCAGCTTCCACAGGGCACTCTGCTGCCTGGTTCCCAGAATGTGCGCTCCAGATGAATCTTAAGAGCTACAGCTGAGTGGGTTTCTGGCCTAGGTTATTTCTTCAAATGGAACTTATGCCGAGTTCATCTCAGCTCTGCTCCAACGTTTCTAGTAGACTCAGAAGAATCTGCTTGGGAACTACGCATCTGCATTCTGCCTGGTTCGGGCAGAGCGGCCTGTTCACTGAGCTCTCCTGCACACTCCCCAGTAAGAGATAGAACTGCGTGTGTTTCTGCACACTGTTAGTTCTTCAAAGGGAAGTTCTTCCCAGTGCTTCTCAGCTCCAGTGAGAAGCTTGTACTTGCTGTGCAACTAGATTCCTAAGCAGCTCCTTGCAAGCCACTATCGCACAGAGCCTTCTGGCCGCATCCAAGCAAGTGCTGTCGCCGGCTGCTCCACTCTGGGTTTCCATGCATATGTGAGGTGAGCTAGTAACTGAAGAGTTAGGAGAGAGTGTGTTTCTGGAGAATGTTACTTCTGCAAAGGGAACTTACAGCCAGTGCTTCTCAGCTCTAGGGCAGAGTGTGTGGCTGCTGTAGAAAGAGTTCTCTAAGCCACCGTTTCTCAGCAGGGAAGACAAAAACCTATCAGACAAGCTGAAATCGAGCAGCTTCCACAGGGCACTCTGCTGCCTGGTTCCCAGAATGTGCGCTCCAGATGAATCTTAAGAGCTACAGCTGAGTGGGTTTCTGGCCTAGGTTATTTCTTCAAATGGAACTTATGCCGAGTTCATCTCAGCTCTAATCCAACGTTTCTAGTAGACTCAGATGAATCTGCTTGGGAACTACGCATCTGCATTCTGCCTGGTTCGGGCAGAGCGGCCTGTTCACTGAGCTCTCCTGCACACTCCCCAGTAAGAGATAGAACTGCGTGTGTTTCTGCACACTGTTAGTTCTTCAAAGGGAAGTTCTTCCCAGTGCTTCTCAGCTCCAGTGAGAAGCTTGTACTTGCTGTGCCACTAGATTCCTAAGCAGCTCCTTGCAAGCCACTATCGCACAGAGCCTTCTGGCAGCATCCAAGCAAGAGCTATCGCCGGCTGCTCCACTCTGGGTTTCCATGCATATGTGAGGTGAGCTAGTAACTGAAGAGTTAGGAGAGAGTGTGTTTCTGGAGAATGTTACTTCTGCAAATGGAACTTACAGCCAGTGCTTCTCAGCTCTAGGGCAGAGTATGTGGCTGCTGTAGAAAGAGTTCTCTAAGCCACCGTTTCTCTGCAGGGAAGACAAACACCTATCAGACAAGCTGAAATTGAGCAGTTTCCACAGAGCACTCTGCTGCCTGGTTCCCAGAATGTGCGCTCCAGATGAATCTTAAGAGCTACAGCTGAGTGGGTTTCTGGCCTAGGTTATTTCTTCAAATGGAACTTATGCCGAGTTCATCTCAGCTCTACTCCAACGTTTCTAGTAGACTCAGAAGAATCTGCTTGGGAACTACGCATCTGCATTCTGCCTGGTTCGGGCAGAGCGGCCTGTTCACTGAGCTCTCCTGCACACTCCCCAGTAAGAGATAGAACTGCGTGTGTTTCTGCACACTGTTAGTTCTTCAAAGGGAAGTTCTTCCCAGTGCTTCTCAGCTCCAGTGAGAAGCTTGTACTTGCTGTGCAACTAGATTCCTAAGCAGCTCCTTGCAAGCCACTATCGCACAGAGCCTTCTGGCCGCATCCAAGCAAGTGCTGTCGCCGGCTGCTCCACTCTGGGTTTCCATGCATATGTGAGGTGAGCTAGTAACTGAAGAGTTAGGAGAGAGTGTGTTTCTGGAGAATGTTACTTCTGCAAATGGAACTTAGAGCCAGTGCTTCTCAGCTCTAGGGCAGAGTGTGTGGCTGCTGTAGAAAGAGTTCTCTAAGCCACCGTTTCTCAGCAGGGAAGACAAACACCTATCAGACAAGCTGAAATCGAGCAGCTTCCACAGGGCACTCTGCTGCCTGGTTCCCAGAATGTGCGCTCCAGATGAATCTTAAGAGCTACAGCTGAGTGGGTTTCTGGCCTAGGTTATTTCTTCAAATGGAACTTATACCGAGTTCATCTCAGCTCTAATCCAACGTTTCTAGTAGACTCAGATGAAGCTGCTTGGGAACTACGCATCTGCATTCTGCCTGGTTCGGGCAGAGCGGCCTGTTCACTGAGCTCTCCTGCACACTCCCCAGTAAGAGATAGAACTGCGTGTGTTTCTGCACACTGTTAGTTCTTCAAAGGGAAGGTCTTCCCAGTGCTTCTCAGCTCCAGTGAGAAGCTTGTACTTGCTGTGCAACTAGATTCCTAAGCAGCTCCTTGCAAGCCACTATCGCACAGAGCCTTCTGGCAGCATCCAAGCAAGAGCTATCGCCGGCTGCTCCACTCTGGGTTTCCATGCATCTGTGAGGTGAGCTAGTAACTGAAGAGTTAGGAGAGAGTGTGTTTCTGGAGAATGTTACTTCTGCAAATGGAACTTAAAGCCAGTGCTTCTCAGCTCTAGGGCAGAGTATGTGGCTGCTGTAGAAAGAGTTCTCTAAGCCACCGTTTCTCTGCAGGGAAGACAAACACCTATCAGACAAGCTGAAATCGAGCAGCTTCCACAGGGCACTCTGCTGCCTGGTTCCCAGAATGTGCGCTCCAGATGAATCTTAAGAGCTACAGCTGAGTGGGTTTCTGGCCTAGGTTATTTCTTCAAATGGAACTTATGCCGAGTTCATCTCAGCTCTACTCCAACGTTTCTAGTAGACTCAGAAGAATCTGCTTGGGAACTACGCATCTGCATTCTGCCTGGTTCGGGCAGAGCGGCCTGTTCACTGAGCTCTCCTGCACACTCCCCAGTAAGAGATAGAACTGCGTGTGTTTCTGCACACTGTTAGTTCTTCAAAGGGAAGTTCTTCCCAGTGCTTCTCAGCTCCAGTGAGAAGCTTGTACTTGCTGTGCAACTAGATTCCTAAGCAGCTCCTTGCAAGCCACTATCGCACAGAGCCTTCTGGCCGCATCCAAGCAAGAGCTGTCGCCGGCTGCTCCACTCTGGGTTTCCATGCATATGTGAGGTGAGCTAGTAACTGAAGTGGTAGGAGAGAGTGTGTTTCTGGAGAATGTTACTTCTGCAAAGGGAACTTACAGCCAGTGCTTCTCAGCTCTAGGGCAGAGTGTGTGGCTGCTGTAGAAAGAGTTCTCTAAGCCACCGTTTCTCTGCAGGGAAGACAAACACCTATCAGACCAGCTGAAATCGAGCAGCTTCCACAGGGCACTCTGCTGCCTGGTTCCCAGAATGTGCGCTCCAGATGAATCTTAAGAGCTACAGCTGAGTGGGTTTCTGGCCTAGGTTATTTCTTCAAATGGAACTTATGCCGAGTTCATCTCAGCTCTGCTCCAACGTTTCTAGTAGACTCAGAAGAATCTGCTTGGGAACTACGCATCTGCATTCTGCCTGGTTCGGGCAGAGCGGCCTGTTCACTGAGCTCTCCTGCACACTCCCCAGTAAGACATAGAACTGCGTGTGTTTCTGCACACTGTTAGTTCTTCAAAGGGAAGTTCTTCCCAGTGCTTCTCAGCTCCAGTGAGAAGCTTGTACTTGCTGTGCAACTAGATTCCTAAGCAGCTCCTTGCAAGCCACTATCGCACAGAGCCTTCTGGCCGCATCCAAGCAAGTGCTGTCGCCGGCTGCTCCACTCTGGGTTTCCATGCATATGTGAGGTGAGCTAGTAACTGAAGAGTTAGGAGAGAGTGTGTTTCTGGAGAATGTTACTTCTGCAAATGGAACTTAGAGCCAGTGCTTCTCAGCTCTAGGGCAGAGTGTGTGGCTGCTCTAGAAAGAGTTCTCTAAGCCACCGTTTCTCTGCAGGGAAGACAAACACCTATCAGACAAGCTGAAATTGAGCAGTTTCTACAGAGCACTCTGCTGCCTGGTTCCCAGAATGTGCGCTCCAGATGAATCTTAAGAGCTACAGCTGAGTGGGTTTCTGGCCTAGGTTATTTCTTCAAATGGAACTTATGCCGAGTTCATCTCAGCTCTACTCCAACGTTTCTAGTAGACTCAGAAGAATCTGCTTGGGAACTACGCATCTGCATTCTGCCTGGTTCGGGCAGAGCGGCCTGTTCACTGAGCTCTCCTGCACACTCCCCAGTAAGAGATAGAACTGCGTGTGTTTCTGCACACTGTTAGTTCTTCAAAGGGAAGTTCTTCCCAGTGCTTCTCAGCTCCAGTGAGAAGCTTGTACTTGCTGTGCAACTAGATTCCTAAGCAGCTCCTTGCAAGCCACTATCGCACAGAGCCTTCTGGCCGCATCCAAGCAAGAGCTATCGCCGGCTGCTCCACTCTGGGTTTCCATGCATATGTGAGGTGAGCTAGTAACTGAAGAGAGGAGAGAGTGTGTTTCTGGAGAATGTTACTTCTGCAAAGGGAACTTACAGCCAGTGCTTCTCAACTCTAGGGCAGAGTGTGTGGCTGCTGTAGAAAGAGTTCTTCTCTAAGCCACTGTTTCTCTGCAGGGAAGACAAACACCTATCAGACTAGCTGAAATCGAGCAGCTTCCACAGGGCACTCTGCTGCCTGGTTCCCAGAATGTGCGCTCCAGATGAATCTTAAGAGCTACAGCTGAGTGGGTTTCTGGCCTAGGTTATTTCTTCAAATGGAACTTATGCCGAGTTCATCTCAGCTCTACTCCAACGTTTCTAGTAGACTCAGAAGAATCTGCTTGGGAACTACGCATCTGCATTCTGCCTGGTTCGGGCAGAGCGGCCTGTTCACTGAGCTCTCCTGCACACTCCCCAGTAAGAGATAGAACTGCGTGTGTTTCTGCACACTGTTAGTTCTTCAAAGGGAAGTTCTTCCCAGTGCTTCTCAGCTCCAGTGAGAAGCTTGTACTTGCTGTGCAACTAGATTCCTAAGCAGCTCCTTGCAAGCCACTATCGCACAGAGCCTTCTGGCCGCATCCAAGCAAGAGCTATCGCCGGCTGCTCCACTCTGGGTTTCCATGCATATGTGAGGTGAGCTAGTAACTGAAGAGTTAGGAGAGAGTGTGTTTCTGGAGAATGTTACTTCTGCAAATGGAACTTACAGCCAGTGCTTCTCAGCTCTAGGGCAGAGTATGTGGCTGCTGTAGAAAGAGTTCTCTAAGCCACCGTTTCTCTGCAGGGAAGACAAACACCTATCAGACAAGCTGAAATCGAGCAGCTTCCACAGGGCACTCTGCTGCCTGGTTCCCAGAATGTGCGCTCCAGATGAATCTTAAGAGCTACAGCTGAGTGGGTTTCTGGCCTAGGTTATTTCTTCAAATGGAACTTATGCCGAGTTCATCTCAGCTCTACTCCAACGTTTCTAGTAGACTCAGAAGAATCTGCTTGGGAACTACGCATCTGCATTCTGCCTGGTTCGGGCAGAGCGGCCTGTTCACTGAGCTCTCCTGCACACTCCCCAGTAAGAGATAGAACTGCGTGTGTTTCTGCACACTGTTAGTTCTTCAAAGGGAAGTTCTTCCCAGTGCTTCTCAGCTCCAGTGAGAAGCTTGTACTTGCTGTGCAACTAGATTCCTAAGCAGCTCCTTGCAAGCCACTATCGCACAGAGCCTTCTGGCCGCATCCAAGCAAGAGCTGTCGCCGGCTGCTCCACTCTGGGTTTCCATGCATATGTGAGGTGAGCTAGTAACTGAAGTGGTAGGAGAGAGTGTGTTTCTGGAGAATGTTACTTCTGCAAAGGGAACTTACAGCCAGTGCTTCTCAGCTCTAGGGCAGAGTGTGTGGCTGCTGTAGAAAGAGTTCTCTAAGCCACCGTTTCTCTGCAGGGAAGACAAACACCTATCAGACAAGCTGAAATCGAGCAGCTTCCACAGGGCACTCTGCTGCCTGGTTCCCAGAATGTGCGCTCCAGATGAATCTTAAGAGCTACAGCTGAGTGGGTTTCTGGCCTAGGTTATTTCTTCAAATGGAACTTATGCCGAGTTCATCTCAGCTCTGCTCCAACGTTTCTAGTAGACTCAGAAGAATCTGCTTGGGAACTACGCATCTGCATTCTGCCTGGTTCGGGCAGAGCGGCCTGTTCACTGAGCTCTCCTGCACACTCCCCAGTAAGAGATAGAACTGCGTGTGTTTCTGCACACTGTTAGTTCTTCAAAGGGAAGTTCTTCCCAGTGCTTCTCAGCTCCAGTGAGAAGCTTGTACTTGCTGTGCAACTAGATTCCTAAGCAGCTCCTTGCAAGCCACTATCGCACAGAGCCTTCTGGCCGCATCCAAGCAAGTGCTGTCGCCGGCTGCTCCACTCTGGGTTTCCATGCATATGTGAGGTGAGCTAGTAACTGAAGAGTTAGGAGAGAGTGTGTTTCTGGAGAATGTTACTTCTGCAAAGGGAACTTACAGCCAGTGCTTCTCAGCTCTAGGGCAGAGTGTGTGGCTGCTCTAGAAAGAGTTCTCTAAGCCACCGTTTCTCAGCAGGGAAGACAAACACCTATCAGACAAGCTGAAATCGAGCAGCTTCCACAGGGCACTCTGCTGCCTGGTTCCCAGAATGTGCGCTCCAGATGAATCTTAAGAGCTACAGCTGAGTGGGTTTCTGGCCTAGGTTATTTCTTCAAATGGAACTTATGCCGAGTTCATCTCAGCTCTGCTCCAACGTTTCTAGTAGACTCAGAAGAATCTGCTTGGGAACTACGCATCTGCATTCTGCCTGGTTCGGGCAGAGCGGCCTGTTCACTGAGCTCTCCTGCACACTCCCCAGTAAGA
This sequence comes from Tapirus indicus, assembly GCA_031878705.1. Taxonomy (NCBI): domain Eukaryota; kingdom Metazoa; phylum Chordata; class Mammalia; order Perissodactyla; family Tapiridae; genus Tapirus; species Tapirus indicus. The sequence continues at coordinate 63,066,490 of CM062917.1, read as the reverse complement.
GATAGAACTGCGTGTGTTTCTGCACACTGTTAGTTCTTCAAAGGGAAGTTCTTCCCAGTGCTTCTCAGCTCCAGTGAGAAGCTTGTACTTGCTGTGCAACTAGATTCCTAAGCAGCTCCTTGCAAGCCACTATCGCACAGAGCCTTCTGGCCGCATCCAAGCAAGAGCTCTCGCCGGCTGCTCCACTCTGGGTTTCCATGCATATGTGAGGTGAGCTAGTAACTGAAGAGTTAGGAGAGAGTGTGTTTCTGGAGAATGTTACTTCTGCAAAGGGAACTTACAGCCAGTGCTTCTCAGCTCTAGGGCAGAGTATGTGGCTGCTGTACAAAGAGTTCTCTAAGCCATCGTTTCTCGGCAGGGAAGACAAACACCTATCAGACAAGCTGAAATCGAGCAGCTTCCACAGGGCACTCTGCTGCCTGGTTCCCAGAATGTGCGCTCCAGATGAATCTTAAGAGCTACAGCTGAGTGGGTTTCTGGCCTAGGTTATTTCTTCAAATGGAACTTATGCCGAGTTCATCTCAGCTCTACTCCAACGTTTCTAGTAGACTCAGAAGAATCTGCTTGGGAACTACGCATCTGCATTCTGCCTGGTTCGGGCAGAGCGGCCTGTTCACTGAGCTCTCCTGCACACTCCCCAGTAAGAGATAGAACTGCGTGTGTTTCTGCACACTGTTAGTTCTTCAAAGGGAAGTTCTTCCCAGTGCTTCTCAGCTCCAGTGAGAAGCTTGTACTTGCTGTGCAACTAGATTCCTAAGCAGCTCCTTGCAAGCCACTATCGCACAGAGCCTGCTGGCCGCATCCAAGCAAGAGCTATCGCCGGCTGCTCCACTCTGGGTTTCCATGCATATGTGAGGTGAGCTAGTAACTGAAGAGAGGAGAGAGTGTGTTTCTGGAGAATGTTACTTCTGCAAAGGGAACTTACAGCCAGTGCTTCTCAACTCTAGGGCAGAGTGTGTGGCTGCTGTAGAAAGAGTTCTTCTCTAAGCCACTGTTTCTCTGCAGGGAAGACAAACACCTATCAGACTAGCTGAAATCGAGCAGCTTCCACAGGGCACTCTGCTGCCTGGTTCCCAGAATGTGCGCTCCAGATGAATCTTAAGAGCTACAGCTGAGTGGGTTTCTGGCCTAGGTTATTTCTTCAAATGGAACTTATGCCGAGTTCATCTCAGCTCTACTCCAACGTTTCTAGTAGACTCAGAAGAATCTGCTTGGGAACTACGCATCTGCATTCTGCCTGGTTCGGGCAGAGCGGCCTGTTCACTGAGCTCTCCTGCACACTCCCCAGTAAGAGATAGAACTGCGTGTGTTTCTGCACACTGTTAGTTCTTCAAAGGGAAGTTCTTCCCAGTGCTTCTCAGCTCCAGTGAGAAGCTTGTACTTGCTGTGCAACTAGATTCCTAAGCAGCTCCTTGCAAGCCACTATCGCACAGAGCCTTCTGGCCGCATCCAAGCAAGAGCTATCGCCGGCTGCTCCACTCTGGGTTTCCATGCATATGTGAGGTGAGCTAGTAACTGAAGAGTTAGGAGAGAGTGTGTTTCTGGAGAATGTTACTTCTGCAAATGGAACTTACAGCCAGTGCTTCTCAGCTCTAGGGCAGAGTATGTGGCTGCTGTAGAAAGAGTTCTCTAAGCCACCGTTTCTCTGCAGGGAAGACAAACACCTATCAGACAAGCTGAAATCGAGCAGCTTCCACAGGGCACTCTGCTGCCTGGTTCCCAGAATGTGCGCTCCAGATGAATCTTAAGAGCTACAGCTGAGTGGGTTTCTGGCCTAGGTTATTTCTTCAAATGGAACTTATGCCGAGTTCATCTCAGCTCTACTCCAACGTTTCTAGTAGACTCAGAAGAATCTGCTTGGGAACTACGCATCTGCATTCTGCCTGGTTCGGGCAGAGCGGCCTGTTCACTGAGCTCTCCTGCACACTCCCCAGTAAGAGATAGAACTGCGTGTGTTTCTGCACACTGTTAGTTCTTCAAAGGGAAGTTCTTCCCAGTGCTTCTCAGCTCCAGTGAGAAGCTTGTACTTGCTGTGCAACTAGATTCCTAAGCAGCTCCTTGCAAGCCACTATCGCACAGAGCCTTCTGGCCGCATCCAAGCAAGAGCTGTCGCCGGCTGCTCCACTCTGGGTTTCCATGCATATGTGAGGTGAGCTAGTAACTGAAGTGGTAGGAGAGAGTGTGTTTCTGGAGAATGTTACTTCTGCAAAGGGAACTTACAGCCAGTGCTTCTCAGCTCTAGGGCAGAGTGTGTGGCTGCTGTAGAAAGAGTTCTCTAAGCCACCGTTTCTCTGCAGGGAAGACAAACACCTATCAGACAAGCTGAAATCGAGCAGCTTCCACAGGGCACTCTGCTGCCTGGTTCCCAGAATGTGCGCTCCAGATGAATCTTAAGAGCTACAGCTGAGTGGGTTTCTGGCCTAGGTTATTTCTTCAAATGGAACTTATGCCGAGTTCATCTCAGCTCTGCTCCAACGTTTCTAGTAGACTCAGAAGAATCTGCTTGGGAACTACGCATCTGCATTCTGCCTGGTTCGGGCAGAGCGGCCTGTTCACTGAGCTCTCCTGCACACTCCCCAGTAAGAGATAGAACTGCGTGTGTTTCTGCACACTGTTAGTTCTTCAAAGGGAAGTTCTTCCCAGTGCTTCTCAGCTCCAGTGAGAAGCTTGTACTTGCTGTGCAACTAGATTCCTAAGCAGCTCCTTGCAAGCCACTATCGCACAGAGCCTTCTGGCCGCATCAAAGCAAGTGCTGTCGCCGGTTGCTCCACTCTGGGTTTCCATGCATATGTGAGGTGAGCTAGTAACTGAAGAGTTAGGAGAGAGTGTGTTTCTGGAGAATGTTACTTCTGCAAATGGAACTTAGAGCCAGTGCTTCTCAGCTCTAGGGCAGAGTGTGTGGCTGCTCTAGAAAGAGTTCTCTAAGCCACCGTTTCTCAGCAGGGAAGACAAACACCTATCAGACAAGCTGAAATCGAGCAGCTTCCACAGGGCACTCTGCTGCCTGGTTCCCAGAATGTGCGCTCCAGATGAATCTTAAGAGCTACAGCTGAGTGGGTTTCTGGCCTAGGTTATTTCTTCAAATGGAACTTATGCCGAGTTCATCTCAGCTCTACTCCAACGTTTCTAGTAGACTCAGAAGAATCTGCTTGGGAACTACGCATCTGCATTCTGCCTGGTTCGGGCAGAGCGGCCTGTTCACTGAGCTCTCCTGCACACTCCCCAGTAAGAGATAGAACTGCGTGTGTTTCTGCACACTGTTAGTTCTTCAAAGGGAAGTTCTTCCCAGTGCTTCTCAGCTCCAGTGAGAAGCTTGTACTTGCTGTGCAACTAGATTCCTAAGCAGCTCCTTGCAAGCCACTATCGCACAGAGCCTTCTGGCCGCATCCAAGCAAGAGCTATCGCCGGCTGCTCCACTCTGGGTTTCCATGCATATGTGAGGTGAGCTAGTAACTGAAGAGTTAGGAGAGAGTGTGTTTCTGGAGAATGTTACTTCTGCAAGTGGAACTTACAGCCAGTGCTTCTCAGCTCTAGGGCAGAGTATGTGGCTGCTGTAGAAAGAGTTCTCTAAGCCACCGTTTCTCTGCAGGGAAGACAAACACCTATCAGACAAGCTGAAATTGAGCAGTTTCTACAGAGCACTCTGCTGCCTGGTTCCCAGAATGTGCGCTCCAGATGAATCTTAAGAGCTACAGCTGAGTGGGTTTCTGGCCTAGGTTATTTCTTCAAATGGAACTTATGCCGAGTTCATCTCAGCTCTACTCCAACGTTTCTAGTAGACTCAGAAGAATCTGCTTGGGAACTACGCATCTGCATTCTGCCTGGTTCGGGCAGAGCGGCCTGTTCACTGAGCTCTCCTGCACACTCCCCAGTAAGAGATAGAACTGCGTGTGTTTCTGCACACTGTTAGTTCTTCAAAGGGAAGTTCTTCCCAGTGCTTCTCAGCTCCAGTGAGAAGCTTGTACTTGCTGTGCCACTAGATTCCTAAGCAGCTCCTTGCAAGCCACTATCGCACAGAGCCTTCTGGCAGCATCCAAGGAAGAGCTATCGCCGGCTGCTCCACTCTGGGTTTCCATGCATATGTGAGGTGAGCTAGTAACTGAAGAGTTAGGAGAGAGTGTGTTTCTGGAGAATGTTACTTCTGCAAAGGGAACTTACAGCCAGTGCTTCTCAGCTCTAGGGCTGAGTATGTGGCTGCTGTAGAAAGAGTTCTCTAAGCCACCGTTTCTCTGCAGGGAAGACAAACACCTATCAGACCAGCTGAAATCGAGCAGCTTCCACAGGGCACTCTGCTGCCTGGTTCCCAGAATGTGCGCTCCAGATGAATCTTAAGAGCTACAGCTGAGTGGGTTTCTGGCCTAGGTTATTTCTTCAAATGGAACTTATGCCGAGTTCATCTCAGCTCTAATCCAACGTTTCTAGTAGACTCAGAAGAATCTGCTTGGGAACTACGCATCTGCATTCTGCCTGGTTCGGGCAGAGAGGCCTGTTCACTGAGCTCTCCTGCACACTCCCCAGTAAGAGATAGAACTGCGTGTGTTTCTGCACACTGTTAGTTCTTCAAAGGGAAGTTCTTCCCAGTGCTTCTCAGCTCCAGTGAGAAGCTTGTACTTGCTGTGCAACTAGATTCCTAAGCAGCTCCTTGCAAGCCACTATCGCACAGAGCCTTCTGGCCGCATCCAAGCAAGAGCTATCGCCGGCTGCTCCACTCTGGGTTTCCATGCATATGTGAGGTGAGCTAGTAACTGAAGAGTTAGGAGAGAGTGTGTTTCTGGAGAATGTTACTTCTGCAAAGGGAACTTACAGCCAGTGCTTCTCAGCTCTAGGGCAGAGTATGTGGCTGCTGTAGAAAGAGTTCTCTAAGCCATCGTTTCTCTGCAGGGAAGACAAACACCTATCAGACAAGCTGAAATCGAGCAGCTTCCACAGGGCACTCTGCTGCCTGGTTCCCAGAATGTGCGCTCCAGATGAATCTTAAGAGCTACAGCTGAGTGGGTTTCTGGCCTAGGTTATTTCTTCAAATGGAACTTATGCCGAGTTCATCTCAGCTCTACTCCAACGTTTCTAGTAGACTCAGAAGAATCTGCTTGGGAACTACGCATCTGCATTCTGCCTGGTTCGGGCAGAGCGGCCTGTTCACTGAGCTCTCCTGCACACTCCCCAGTAAGAGATAGAACTGCGTGTGTTTCTGCACACTGTTAGTTCTTCAAAGGGAAGTTCTTCCCAGTGCTTCTCAGCTCCAGTGAGAAGCTTGTACTTGCTGTGCAACTAGATTCCTAAGCAGCTCCTTGCAAGCCACTATCGCACAGAGCCTTCTGGCCGCATCCAAGCAAGAGCTATCGCCGGCTGCTCCACTCTGGGTTTCCATGCATATGTGAGGTGAGCTAGTAACTGAAGAGAGGAGAGAGTGTGTTTCTGGAGAATGTTACTTCTGCAAAGGGAACTTACAGCCAGTGCTTCTCAACTCTAGGGCAGAGTGTGTGGCTGCTGTAGAAAGAGTTCTTCTCTAAGCCACTGTTTCTCTGCAGGGAAGACAAACACCTATCAGACTAGCTGAAATCGAGCAGCTTCCACAGGGCACTCTGCTGCCTGGTTCCCAGAATGTGCGCTCCAGATGAATCTTAAGAGCTACAGCTGAGTGGGTTTCTGGCCTAGGTTATTTCTTCAAATGGAACTTATGCCGAGTTCATCTCAGCTCTACTCCAACGTTTCTAGTAGACTCAGAAGAATCTGCTTGGGAACTACGCATCTGCATTCTGCCTGGTTCGGGCAGAGCGGCCTGTTCACTGAGCTCTCCTGCACACTCCCCAGTAAGAGATAGAACTGCGTGTGTTTCTGCACACTGTTAGTTCTTCAAAGGGAAGTTCTTCCCAGTGCTTCTCAGCTCCAGTGAGAAGCTTGTACTTGCTGTGCAACTAGATTCCTAAGCAGCTCCTTGCAAGCCACTATCGCACAGAGCCTTCTGGCCGCATCCAAGCAAGAGCTGTCGCCGGCTGCTCCACTCTGGTTTTCCATGCATATGTGAGGTGAGCTAGTAACTGAAGTGGTAGGAGAGAGTGTGTTTCTGGAGAATGTTACTTCTGCAAAGGGAACTTACAGCCAGTGCTTCTCAGCTCTAGGGCAGAGTGTGTGGCTGCTGTAGAAAGAGTTCTCTAAGCCACCGTTTCTCTGCAGGGAAGACAAACACCTATCAGACAAGCTGAAATCGAGCAGCTTCCACAGGGCACTCTGCTGCCTGGTTCCCAGAATGTGCGCTCCAGATGAATCTTAAGAGCTACAGCTGAGTGGGTTTCTGGCCTAGGTTATTTCTTCAAATGGAACTTATGCCGAGTTCATCTCAGCTCTGCTCCAACGTTTCTAGTAGACTCAGAAGATTCTGCTTGGGAACTACGCATCTGCATTCTGCCTGGTTCGGGCAGAGCGGCCTGTTCACTGAGCTCTCCTGCACACTCCCCAGTAAGAGATAGAACTGCGTGTGTTTCTGCACACTGTTAGTTCTTCAAAGGGAAGTTCTTCCCAGTGCTTCTCAGCTCCAGTGAGAAGCTTGTACTTGCTGTGCAACTAGATTCCTAAGCAGCTCCTTGCAAGCCACTATCGCACAGAGCCTTCTGGCCGCATCCAAGCAAGAGCTGTCGCCGGCTGCTCCACTCTGGGTTTCCATGCATATGTGAGGTGAGCTAGTAACTGAAGAGTTAGGAGAGAGTGTGTTTCTGGAGAATGTTACTTCTGCAAATGGAACTTAGAGCCAGTGCTTCTCAGCTCTAGGGCAGAGTGTGTGGCTGCTCTAGAAAGAGTTCTCTAAGCCACCGTTTCTCAGCAGGGAAGACAAACACCTATCAGACAAGCTGAAATCGAGCAGCTTCCACAGGGCACTCTGCTGCCTGGTTCCCAGAATGTGCGCTCCAGATGAATCTTAAGAGCTACAGCTGAGTGGGTTTCTGGCCTAGGTTATTTCTTCAAATGGAACTTATGCCGAGTTCATCTCAGCTCTACTCCAACGTTTCTAGTAGACTCAGAAGAATCTGCTTGGGAACTACGCATCTGCATTCTGCCTGGTTCGGGCAGAGCGGCCTGTTCACTGAGCTCTCCTGCACACTCCCCAGTAAGAGATAGAACTGCGTGTGTTTCTGCACACTGTTAATTCTTCAAAGGGAAGTTCTTCCCAGTGCTTCTCAGCTCCAGTGAGAAGCTTGTACTTGCTGTGCAACTAGATTCCTAAGCAGCTCCTTGCAAGCCACTATCGCACAGAGCCTTCTGGCCGCATCCAAGCAAGAGCTATCGCCGACTGCTCCACTCTGGGTTTCCATGCATATGTGAGGTGAGCTAGTAACTGAAGAGTTAGGAGAGAGTGTGTTTCTGGAGAATGTTACTTCTGCAAGTGGAACTTACAGCCAGTGCTTCTCAGCTCTAGGGCAGAGTATGTGGCTGCTGTAGAAAGAGTTCTCTAAGCCACCGTTTCTCTGCAGGGAAGACCAACACCTATCAGACAAGCTGAAATTGAGCAGTTTCTACAGAGCACTCTGCTGCCTGGTTCCCAGAATGTGCGCTCCAGATGAATCTTAAGAGCTACAGCTGAGTGGGTTTCTGGCCTAGGTTATTTCTTCAAATGGAACTTATGCCGAGTTCATCTCAGCTCTACTCCAACGTTTCTAGTAGACTCAGAAGAATCTGCTTGGGAACTACGCATCTGCATTCTGCCTGGTTCGGGCAGAGCGGCCTGTTCACTGAGCTCTCCTGCACACTCCCCAGTAAGAGATAGAACTGCGTGTGTTTCTGCACACTGTTAGTTCTTCAAAGGGAAGTTCTTCCCAGTGCTTCTCAGCTCCAGTGAGAAGCTTGTACTTGCTGTGCAACTAGATTCCTAAGCAGCTCCTTGCAAGCCACTATCGCACAGGGCCTTCTGGCAGCATCCAAGGAAGAGCTATCGCCGGCTGCTCCACTCTGGGTTTCCATGCATATGTGAGGTGAGCTAGTAACTGAAGAGTTAGGAGAGAGTGTGTTTCTGGAGAATGTTACTTCTGCAAAGGGAACTTACAGCCAGTGCTTCTCAGCTCTAGGGCTGAGTATGTGGCTGCTGTAGAAAGAGTTCTCTAAGCCACCGTTTCTCTGCAGGGAAGACAAACACCTATCAGACCAGCTGAAATCGAGCAGCTTCCACAGGGCACTCTGCTGCCTGGTTCCCAGAATGTGCGCTCCAGATGAATCTTAAGAGCTACAGCTGAGTGGGTTTCTGGCCTAGGTTATTTCTTCAAATGGAACTTATGCCGAGTTCATCTCAGCTCTACTCCAACGTTTCTAGTAGACTCAGAAGAATCTGCTTGGGAACTACGCATCTGCATTCTGCCTGGTTCGGGCAGAGAGGCCTGTTCACTGAGCTCTCCTGCACACTCCCCAGTAAGAGATAGAACTGCGTGTGTTTCTGCACACTGTTAGTTCTTCAAAGGGAAGTTCTTCCCAGTGCTTCTCAGCTCCAGTGAGAAGCTTGTACTTGCTGTGCAACTAGATTCCTAAGCAGCTCCTTGCAAGCCACTATCGCACAGAGCCTTCTGGCCGCATCCAAGCAAGAGCTATCGCCGGCTGCTCCACTCTGGGTTTCCATGCATATGTGAGGTGAGCTAGTAACTGAAGAGTTAGGAGAGAGTGTGTTTCTGGAGAATGTTACTTCTGCAAAGGGAACTTACAGCCAGTGCTTCTCAACTCTAGGGCAGAGTGTGTGGCTGCTGTAGAAAGAGTTCTTCTCTAAGCCACTGTTTCTCTGCAGGGAAGACAAACACCTATCAGACTAGCTGAAATCGAGCAGCTTCCACAGGGCACTCTGCTGCCTGGTTCCCAGAATGTGCGCTCCAGATGAATCTTAAGAGCTACAGCTGAGTGGGTTTCTGGCCTAGGTTATTTCTTCAAATGGAACTTATGCCGAGTTCATCTCAGCTCTACTCCAACGTTTCTAGTAGACTCAGAAGAATCTGCTTGGGAACTACGCATCTGCATTCTGCCTGGTTCGGGCAGAGCGGCCTGTTCACTGAGCTCTCCTGCACACTCCCCAGTAAGAGATAGAACTGCGTGTGTTTCTGCACACTGTTAGTTCTTCAAAGGGAAGTTCTTCCCAGTGCTTCTCAGCTCCAGTGAGAAGCTTGTACTTGCTGTGCAACTAGATTCCTAAGCAGCTCCTTGCAAGCCACTATCGCACAGAGCCTTCTGGCAGCATCCAAGGAAGAGCTATCGCCGGCTGCTCCACTCTGGGTTTCCATGCATATGTGAGGTGAGCTAGTAACTGAAGAGTTAGGAGAGAGTGTGTTTCTGGAGAATGTTACTTCTGCAAAGGGAACTTACAGCCAGTGCTTCTCAGCTCTAGGGCTGAGTATGTGGCTGCTGTAGAAAGAGTTCTCTAAGCCACCGTTTCTCTGCAGGGAAGACAAACACCTATCAGACCAGCTGAAATCGAGCAGCTTCCACAGGGCACTCTGCTGCCTGGTTCCCAGAATGTGCGCTCCAGATGAATCTTAAGAGCTACAGCTGAGTGGGTTTCTGGCCTAGGTTATTTCTTCAAATGGAACTTATGCCGAGTTCATCTCAGCTCTACTCCAACGTTTCTAGTAGACTCAGAAGAATCTGCTTGGGAACTACGCATCTGCATTCTGCCTGGTTCGGGCAGAGAGGCCTGTTCACTGAGCTCTCCTGCACACTCCCCAGTAAGAGATAGAACTGCGTGTGTTTCTGCACACTGTTAGTTCTTCAAAGGGAAGTTCTTCCCAGTGCTTCTCAGCTCCAGTGAGAAGCTTGTACTTGCTGTGCAACTAGATTCCTAAGCAGCTCCTTGCAAGCCACTATCGCACAGAGCCTTCTGGCCGCATCCAAGCAAGAGCTATCGCCGGCTGCTCCACTCTGGGTTTCCATGCATATGTGAGGTGAGCTAGTAACTGAAGAGTTAGGAGAGAGTGTGTTTCTGGAGAATGTTACTTCTGCAAAGGGAACTTACAGCCAGTGCTTCTCAGCTCTAGGGCAGAGTATGTGGCTGCTGTAGAAAGAGTTCTCTAAGCCATCGTTTCTCTGCAGGGAAGACAAACACCTATCAGACAAGCTGAAATCGAGCAGCTTCCACAGGGCAGTCTGCTGCCTGGTTCCCAGAATGTGCGCTCCAGATGAATCTTAAGAGCTACAGCTGAGTGGGTTTCTGGCCTAGGTTATTTCTTCAAATGGAACTTATGCCGAGTTCATCTCAGCTCTACTCCAACGTTTCTAGTAGACTCAGAAGAATCTGCTTGGGAACTACGCATCTGCATTCTGCCTGGTTCGGGCAGAGCGGCCTGTTCACTGAGCTCTCCTGCACACTCCCCAGTAAGAGATAGAACTGCGTGTGTTTCTGCACACTGTTATTTCTTCAAAGGGAAGTTCTTCCCAGTGCTTCTCAGCTCCAGTGAGAAGCTTGTACTTGCTGTGCAACTAGATTCCTAAGCAGCTCCTTGCAAGCCACTATCGCACAGAGCCTTCTGGCCGCATCCAAGCAAGAGCTATCGCCGGCTGCTCCACTCTGGGTTTCCATGCATATGTGAGGTGAGCTAGTAACTGAAGAGAGGAGAGAGTGTGTTTCTGGAGAATGTTACTTCTGCAAAGGGAACTTACAGCCAGTGCTTCTCAACTCTAGGGCAGAGTGTGTGGCTGCTGTAGAAAGAGTTCTTCTCTAAGCCACTGTTTCTCTGCAGGGAAGACAAACACCTATCAGACAAGCTGAAATCGAGCAGCTTCCACAGGGCACTCTGCTGCCTGGTTCCCAGAATGTGCGCTCCAGATGAATCTTAAGAGCTACAGCTGAGTGGGTTTCTGGCCTAGGTTATTTCTTCAAATGGAACTTATGCCGAGTTCATCTCAGCTCTACTCCAACGTTTCTAGTAGACTCAGAAGAATCTGCTTGGGAACTACGCATCTGCATTCTGCCTGGTTCGGGCAGAGCGGCCTGTTCACTGAGCTCTCCTGCACACTCCCCAGTAAGAGATAGAACTGCATGTGTTTCTGCACACTGTTAGTTCTTCAAAGGGAAGTTCTTCCCAGTGCTTCTCAGCTCCAGTGAGAAGCTTGTACTTGCTGTGCCACTAGATTCCTAAGCAGCTCCTTGCAAGCCACTATCGCACAGAGCCTTCTGGCAGCATCCAAGCAAGAGCTATCGCCGGCTGCTCCACTCTGGGTTTCCATGCATATGTAAGGTGAGCTAGTAACTGAAGAGTTAGGAGAGAGTGTGTTTCTGGAGAATGTTACTTCTGCAAATGGAACTTACAGCCAGTGCTTCTCAGCTCTAGAGCAGAGTATGTGGCTGCTGTAGAAAGAGTTCTCTAAGCCACCGTTTCTCTGCAGGGAAGACAAACACCTATCAGACAAGCTGAAATTGAGCAGTTTCCACAGAGCACTCTGCTGCCTGGTTCCCAGAATGTGCGCTCCAGATGAATCTTAAGAGCTACAGCTGAGTGGGTTTCTGGCCTAGGTTATTTCTTCAAATGGAACTTATGCCGAGTTCATCTCAGCTCTACTCCAACGTTTCTAGTAGACTCAGAAGAATCTGCTTGGGAACTACGCATCTGCATTCTGCCTGGTTCGGGCAGAGCGGCCTGTTCACTGAGCTCTCCTGCACACTCCCCAGTAAGAGATAGAACTGCGTGTGTTTCTGCACACTGTTAGTTCTTCAAAGGGAAGTTCTTCCCAGTGCTTCTCAGCTCCAGTGAGAAGCTTGTACTTGCTGTGCAACTAGATTCCTAAGCAGCTCCTTGCAAGCCACTATCGCACAGAGCCTTCTGGCCGCATCCAAGCAAGAGCTGTCGCCGGCTGCTCCACTCTGGGTTTCCATGCATATGTGAGGTGAGCTAGTAACTGAAGTGGTAGGAGAGAGTGTGTTTCTGGAGAATGTTACTTCTGCAAAGGGAACTTACAGCCAGTGCTTCTCAGCTCTAGGGCAGATTGTGTGGCTGCTGTAGAAAGAGTTCTCTAAGCCACCGTTTCTCTGCAGGGAAGACAAACACCTATCAGACAAGCTGAAATCGAGCAGCTTCCACAGGGCACTCTGCTGCCTGGTTCCCAGAATGTGCGCTCCAGATGAATCTTAAGAGCTACAGCTGAGTGGGTTTCTGGCCTAGGTTATTTCTTCAAATGGAACTTATGCCGAGTTCATCTCAGCTCTACTCCAACGTTTCTAGTAGACTCAGAAGAATCTGCTTGGGAACTACGCATCTGCATTCTGCCTGGTTCGGGCAGAGCGGCCTGTTCACTGAGCTCTCCTGCACACTCCCCAGTAAGACATAGAACTGCGTGTGTTTCTGCACACTGTTAGTTCTTCAAAGGGAAGTTCTTCCCAGTGCTTCTCAGCTCCAGTGAGAAGCTTGTACTTGCTGTGCAACTAGATTCCTAAGCAGCTCCTTGCAAGCCACTATCGCACAGAGCCTTCTGGCCGCATCCAAGCAAGAGCTATCTCCGGCTGCTCCACTCTGGGTTTCCATGCATATGTGAGGTGAGCTAGTAACTGAAGAGTTAGGAGAGAGTGTGTTTCTGGAGAATGTTACTTCTGCAAAGGGAACTTACAGCCAGTGCTTCTCAGCTCTAGGGCAGAGTATGTGGCTGCTGTAGAAAGAGTTCTCTAAGCCACCGTTTCTCTGAAGGGAAGACAAACACCTATCAGACAAGCTGAAATCGAGCAGCTTCCACAGGGCACTCTGCTGCCTGGTTCCCAGAATGTGCGCTCCAGATGAATCTTAAGAGCTACAGCTGAGTGGGTTTCTGGCCTAGGTTATTTCTTCAAATGGAACTTATGCCGAGTTCATCTCAGCTCTACTCCAACGTTTCTAGTAGACTCAGAAGAATCTGCTTGGGAACTACGCATCTGCATTCTGCCTGGTTCGGGCAGAGCGGCCTGTTCACTGAGCTCTCCTGCACACTCCCCAGTAAGAGATAGAACTGCGTGTGTTTCTGCACACTGTTAGTTCTTCAAAGGGAAGTTCTTCCCAGTGCTTCTCAGCTCCAGTGAGAAGCTTGTACTTGCTGTGCAACTAGATTCCTAAGCAGCTCCTTGCAAGCCACTATCGCACAGAGCCTTCTGGCCGCATCCAAGCAAGTGCTGTCGCCGGCTGCTCCACTCTGGGTTTCCATGCATATGTGAGGTGAGCTAGTATCTGAAGAGTTAGGAGAGAGTGTGTTTCTGGAGAATGTTACTTCTGCAAATGGAACTTAGAGCCAGTGCTTCTCAGCTCTAGGGCAGAGTGTGTGGCTGCTGTAGAAAGAGTTCTCTAAGCCACCGTTTCTCTGCAGGGAAGACAAACACCTATCAGACAAGCTGAAATCGAGCAGCTTCCACAGGGCACTCTGCTGCCTGGTTCCCAGAATGTGCGCTCCAGATGAATCTTAAGAGCTACAGCTGAGTGGGTTTCTGGCCTAGGTTATTTCTTCAAATGGAACTTATACCGAGTTCATCTCAGCTCTAATCCAACGTTTCTAGTAGACTCAGATGAAGCTGCTTGGGAACTACGCATCTGCATTCTGCCTGGTTCGGGCAGAGCGGCCTGTTCACTGAGCTCTCCTGCACACTCCCCAGTAAGAGATAGAACTGCGTGTGTTTCTGCACACTGTTAGTTCTTCAAAGGGAAGTTCTTCCCAGTGCTTCTCAGCTCCAGTGAGAAGCTTGTACTTGCTGTGCCACTAGATTCCTAAGCAGCTCCTTGCAAGCCACTATCGCACAGAGCCTTCTGGCAGCATCCAAGCAAGAGCTATCGCCGGCTGCTCCACTCTGGGTTTCCATGCATCTGTGAGGTGAGCTAGTAACTGAAGAGTTAGGAGAGAGTGTGTTTCTGGAGAATGTTACTTCTGCAAATGGAACTTACAGCCAGTGCTTCTCAGCTCTAGGGCAGAGTATGTGGCTGCTGTAGAAAGAGTTCTCTAAGCCACCGTTTCTCTGCAGGGAAGACAAACACCTATCAGACAAGCTGAAATCGAGCAGCTTCCACAGGGCACTCTGCTGCCTGGTTCCCAGAATGTGCGCTCCAGATGAATCTTAAGAGCTACAGCTGAGTGGGTTTCTGGCCTAGGTTATTTCTTCAAATGGAACTTATGCCGAGTTCATCTCAGCTCTACTCCAACGTTTCTAGTAGACTCAGAAGAATCTGCTTGGGAACTACGCATCTGCATTGTGCCTGGTTCGGGCAGAGCGGCCTGTTCACTGAGCTCTCCTGCACACTCCCCAGTAAGAGATAGAACTGCGTGTGTTTCTGCACACTGTTAGTTCTTCAAAGGGAAGTTCTTCCCAGTGCTTCTCAGCTCCAGTGAGAAGCTTGTACTTGCTGTGCCACTAGATTCCTAAGCAGCTCCTTGCAAGCCACTATCGCACAGAGCCTTCTGGCAGCATCCAAGCAAGAGCTATCGCCGGCTGCTCCACTCTGGGTTTCCATGCATATGTGAGGTGAGCTAGTAACTGAAGAGTTAGGAGAGAGTGTGTTTCTGGAGAATGTTACTTCTGCAAATGGAACTTACAGCCAGTGCTTCTCAGCTTTAGGGCAGAGTATGTGGCTGCTGTAGAAAGAGTTCTCTAAGCCACCGTTTCTCTGCAGGGAAGACAAACACCTATCAGACAAGCTGAAATTGAGCAGTTTCCACAGAGCACTCTGCTGCCTGGTTCCCAGAATGTGCGCTCCAGATGAATCTTAAGAGCTACAGCTGAGTGGGTTTCTGGCCTAGGTTATTTCTTCAAATGGAACTTATGCCGAGTTCATCTCAGCTCTACTCCAACGTTTCTAGTAGACTCAGAAGAATCTGCTTGGGAACTACGCATCTGCATTCTGCCTGGTTCGGGCAGAGCGGCCTGTTCACTGAGCTCTCCTGCACACTCCCCAGTAAGAGATAGAACTGCGTGTGTTTCTGCACACTGTTAGTTCTTCAAAGGGAAGTTCTTCCCAGTGCTTCTCAGCTCCAGTGAGAAGCTTGTACTTGCTGTGCAACTAGATTCCTAAGCAGCTCCTTGCAAGCCACTATCGCACAGAGTCTTCTGGCCGCATCCCAGCAAGAGCTGTCGCCGGCTGCTCCACTCTGGGTTTCCATGCATATGTGAGGTGAGCTAGTAACTGAAGTGGTAGGAGAGAGTGTGTTTCTGGAGAATGTTACTTCTGCAAAGGGAACTTACAGCCAGTGCTTCTCAGCTCTAGGGCAGAGTGTGTGGCTGCTGTAGAAAGAGTTCTCTAAGCCACCGTTTCTCTGCAGGGAAGACAAACACCTATCAGACAAGCTGAAATCGAGCAGCTTCCACAGGGCACTCTGCTGCCTGGTTCCCAGAATGTGCGCTCCAGATGAATCTTAAGAGCTACAGCTGAGTGGGTTTCTGGCCTAGGTTATTTCTTCAAATGGAACTTATGCCGAGTTCATCTCAGCTCTGCTCCAACGTTTCTAGTAGACTCAGAAGAATCTGCTTGGGAACTACGCATCTGCATTCTGCCTGGTTCGGGCAGAGCGGCCTGTTCACTGAGCTCTCCTGCACACTCCCCAGTAAGAGATAGAACTGCATGTGTTTCTGCACACTGTTAGTTCTTCAAAGGGAAGTTCTTCCCAGTGCTTCTCAGCTCCAGTGAGAAGCTTGTACTTGCTGTGCAACTAGATTCCTAAGCAGCTCCTTGCAAGCCACTATCGCACAGAGCCTTCTGGCCGCATCCAAGCAAGAGCTGTCGCCGGCTGCTCCACTCTGGGTTTCCATGCATATGTGAGGTGAGCTAGTAACTGAAGAGTTAGGAGAGAGTGTGTTTCTGGAGAATGTTACTTCTGCAAATGGAACTTAGAGCCAGTGCTTCTCAGCTCTAGGGCAGAGTGTGTGGCTGCTGTAGAAAGAGTTCTCTAAGCCACCGTTTCTCAGCAGGGAAGACAAACACCTATCAGACAAGCTGAAATCGAGCAGCTTCCACAGGGCACTCTGCTGCCTGGTTCCCAGAATGTGCGCTCCAGATGAATCTTAAGAGCTACAGCTGAGTGGGTTTCTGGCCTAGGTTATTTCTTCAAATGGAACTTATGCCGAGTTCATCTCAGCTCTAATCCAACGTTTCTAGTAGACTCAGATGAAGCTGCTTGGGAACTACGCATCTGCATTCTGCCTGGTTCGGGCAGAGCGGCCTGTTCACTGAGCTCTCCTGCACACTCCCCAGTAAGAGATAGAACTGCGTGTGTTTCTGCACACTGTTAGTTCTTCAAAGGGAAGTTCTTCCCAGTGCTTCTCAGCTCCAGTGAGAAGCTTGTACTTGCTGTGCAACTAGATTCCTAAGCAGCTCCTTGCAAGCCACTATCGCATAGAGCCTTCTGGCAGCATCCAAGCAAGAGCTATCGCCGGCTGCTCCACTCTGGGTTTCCATGCATATGTGAGGTGAGCTAGTAACTGAAGAGTTAGGAGAGAGTGTGTTTCTGGAGAATGTTACTTCTGCAAAGGGAACTTAGAGCCAGTGCTTCTCAGCTCTAGGGCAGAGTATGTGGCTGCTGTAGAAAGAGTTCTCTAAGCCACCGTTTCTCTGCAGGGAAGACAAACACCTATCAGACAAGCTGAAATTGAGCAGTTTCCACAGGGCACTCTGCTGCCTGGTTCCCAGAATGTGCGCTCCAGATGAATCTTAGGAGCTACAGCTGAGTGGGTTTCTGGCCTAGGTTATTTCTTCAAATGGAACTTATGCCGAGTTCATCTCAGCTCTGCTCCAACGTTTCTAGTAGACTCAGAATAATCTGCTTTTGAACTACGCATCTGCATTCTGCCTGGTTCGGGCAGAGAGGCCTGTTCACTGAGCTCTCCTGCACACTCCCCAGTAAGAGATAGAACTGCGTGTGTTTCTGCACACTGTTAGTTCTTCAAAGGGAAGTTCTTCCCAGTGCTTCTCAGCTCCAGTGAGAAGCTTGTACTTGCTGTGCAACTAGATTCCTAAGCAGCTCCTTGCAAGCCACTATCGCACAGAGCCTTCTGGCCGCATCCAAGCAAGAGCTATCGCCGGCTGCTCCACTCTGGGTTTCCATGCATATGTGAGGTGAGCTAGTAACTGAAGAGTTAGGAGAGAGTGTGTTTCTGGAGAATGTTACTTCTGCAAAGGGAACTTACAGCCAGTGCTTCTCAGCTCTAGGGCAGAGTATGTGGCTGCTGTAGAAAGAGTTCTCTAAGCCATCGTTTCTCTGCAGGGAAGACAAACACCTATCAGACAAGCTGAAATCGAGCAGCTTCCACAGGGCACTCTGCTGCCTGGTTCCCAGAATGTGCGCTCCAGATGAATCTTAAGAGCTACAGCTGAGTGGGTTTCTGGCCTAGGTTATTTCTTCAAATGGAACTTATGCCGAGTTCATCTCAGCTCTAATCCAACGTTTCTAGTAGACTCAGATGAAGCTGCTTGGGAACTACGCATCTGCATTCTGCCTGGTTCGGGCAGAGCGGCCTGTTCACTGAGCTCTCCTGCACACTCCCCAGTAAGAGATAGAACTGCGTGTGTTTCTGCACACTGTTAGTTCTTCAAAGGGAAGTTCTTCCCAGTGCTTCTCAGCTCCAGTGAGAAGCTTGTACTTGCTGTGCAACTAGATTCCTAAGCAGCTCCTTGCAAGCCACTATCGCACAGAGCCTTCTGGCCGCATCCAAGCAAGAGCTGTCGCCGGCTGCTCCACTCTGGGTTTCCATGCATATGTGAGGTGAGCTAGTAACTTACGTGGTAGGAGAGAGTGTGTTTCTGGAGAATGTTACTTCTGCAAAGGGAACTTACAGCCAGTGCTTCTCAGCTCTAGGGCAGAGTGTGTGGCTGCTGTAGAAAGAGTTCTCTAAGCCACCGTTTCTCTGCAGGGAAGACAAACACCTATCAGACAAGCTGAAATCGAGCAGCTTCCACAGGGCACTCTGCTGCCTGGTTCCCAGAATGTGCGCTCCAGATGAATCTTAAGAGCTACAGCTGAGTGGGTTTCTGGCCTAGGTTATTTCTTCAAATGGAACTTATGCCGAGTTCATCTCAGCTCTACTCCAACGTTTCTAGTAGACTCAGAAGAATCTGCTTGGGAACTACGCATCTGCATTCTGCCTGGTTCGGGCAGAGCGGCCTGTTCACTGAGCTCTCCTGCACACTCCCCAGTAAGAGATAGAACTGCGTGTGTTTCTGCACACTGTTAGTTCTTCAAAGGGAAGTTCTTCCCAGTGCTTCTCAGCTCCAGTGAGAAGCTTGTACTTGCTGTGCAACTAGATTCCTAAGCAGCTCCTTGCAAGCCACTATCGCACAGAGCCTTCTGGCCGCATCCAAGCAAGAGCTATCGCCGGCTGCTCCACTCTGGGTTTCCATGCATATGTGAGGTGAGCTAGTAACTGAAGAGAGGAGAGAGTGTGTTTCTGGAGAATGTTAAATGCAAAGGGAACTTACAGCCAGTGCTTCTCAGCTCTAGGGCAGAGTGTGTGGCTGCTGTAGAAAGAGTTCTTCTCTAAGCCACTGTTTCTCTACAGGGAAGACAAACACCTATCAGACTAGCTGAAATCGAGCAGCTTCCACAGGGCACTCTGCTGCCTGGTTCCCAGAATGTGCGCTCCAGATGAATCTTAAGAGCTACAGCTGAGTGGGTTTCTGGCCTAGGTTATTTCTTCAAATGGAACTTATGCCGAGTTCATCTCAGCTCTACTCCAACGTTTCTAGTAGACTCAGAAGAATCTGCTTGGGAACTACCCATCTGCATTCTGCCTGGTTCGGGCAGAGCGGCCTGTTCACTGAGCTCTCCTGCACACTCCCCAGTAAGAGATAGAACTGCGTGTGTTTCTGCACACTGTTAGTTCTTCAAAGGGAAGTTCTTCCCAGTGCTTCTCAGCTCCAGTGAGAAGCTTGTACTTGCTGTGCAACTAGATTCCTAAGCAGCTCCTTGCAAGCCACTATCGCACAGAGCCTTCTGGCCGCATCCAAGCAAGTGCTGTCGCCGGCTGCTCCACTCTGGGTTTCCATGCATATGTGAGGTGAGCTAGTAACTGAAGAGTTAGGAGAGAGTGTGTTTCTGGAGAATGTTACTTCTGCAAAGGGAACTTACAGCCAGTGCTTCTCAGCTCTAGGGCAGAGTGTGTGGCTGCTGTAGAAAGAGTTCTTCTCTAAGCCACCGTTTCTCAGCAGGGAAGACAAACACCTATCAGACAAGCTGAAATCGAGCAGCTTCCACAGGGCACTCTGTTGCCTGGTTCCCAGAATGTGCGCTACAGATGAATCTTAAGAGCTACAGCTGAGTGGGTTTCTGGCCTAGGTTATTTCTTCAAATGGAACTTATGCCGAGTTCATCTCAGCTCTACTCCAACGTTTCTAGTAGACTCAGAAGAATCTGCTTGGGAACTACGCATCTGCATTCTGCCTGGTTCGGGCAGAGCGGCCTGTTCACTGAGCTCTCCTGCACACTCCCCAGTAAGAGATAGAACTGCGTGTGTTTCTGCACACTGTTAGTTCTTCAAAGGGAACTTCTTCCCAGTGCTTCTCAGCTCCAGTGAGAAGCTTGTACTTGCTGTGCAACTAGATTCCTAAGCAGCTCCTTGCAAGCCACTATCGCACAGAGCCTTCTGGCAGCATCCAAGCAAGAGCTGTCGCCGGCTGCTCCACTCTGGGTTTCCATGCATATGTGAGGTGAGCTAGTAACTGAAGAGTTAGGAGAGAGTGTGTTTCTGGAGAATGTTACTTCTGCAAAGGGAACTTAGAGCCAGTGCTTCTCAGCTCTAGGGCAGAGTGTGTGGCTGCTGTAGAAAGAGTTCTCTAAGCCACCGTTTCTCTGCAGGGAAGACAAACACCTATCAGACAAGCTGAAATCGAGCAGCTTCCACAGGGCACTCTGCTGCCTGGTTCCCAGAATGTGCGCTCCAGATGAATCTTAAGAGCTACAGCTGAGTGGGTTTCTGGCCTAGGTTATTTCTTCAAATGGAACTTATGCCGAGTTCATCTCAGCTCTACTCCAACGTTTCTAGTAGACTCAGAAGAATCTGCTTGGGAACTACGCATCTGCATTCTGCCTGGTTCGGGCAGAGCGGCCTGTTCACTGAGCTCTCCTGCACACTCCCCAGTAAGAGATAGAACTGCGTGTGTTTCTGCACACTGTTAGTTCTTCAAAGGGAAGTTCTTCCCAGTGCTTCTCAGCTCCAGTGAGAAGCTTGTACTTGCTGTGCAACTAGATTCCTAAGCAGCTCCTTGCAAGCCACTATCGCACAGAGCCTTCTGGCAGCATCCAAGCAAGAGCTGTCGCCGGCTGCTCCACTCTGGGTTTCCATGCATATGTGAGGTGAGCTAGTAACTGAAGAGTTAGGAGAGAGTGTGTTTCTGGAGAATGTTACTTCTGCAAAGGGAACTTACAGCCAGTGCTTCTCAGCTCTAGGGCAGAGTGTGTGGCTGCTGTAGAAAGAGTTCTCTAAGCCACCGTTTCTCTGCAGGGAAGACAAACACCTATCAGACAAGCTGAAATCGAGCAGCTTCCACAGGGCACTCTGCTGCCTGGTTCCCAGAATGTGCGCTCCAGATGAATCTTAAGAGCTACAGCTGAGTGGGTTTCTGGCCTAGGTTATTTCTTCAAATGGAACTTATGCCGAGTTCATCTCAGCTCTGCTCCAACGTTTCTAGTAGACTCAGAATAATCTGCTTGGGAACTACGCATCTGCATTCTGCCTGGTTCGGGCAGAGAGGCCTGTTCACTGAGCTCTCCTGCACACTCCCCAGTAAGAGATAGAACTGCGTGTGTTTCTGCACACTGTTAGTTCTTCAAAGGGAAGTTCTTCCCAGTGCTTCTCAGCTCCAGTGAGAAGCTTGTACTTGCTGTGCAACTAGATTCCTAAGCAGCTCCTTGCAAGCCACTATCGCACAGAGCCTTCTGGCCGCATCCAAGCAAGAGCTATCGCCGGCTGCTCCACTCTGGGTTTCCATGCATATGTGAGGTGAGCTAGTAACTGAAGAGTTAGGAGAGAGTGTGTTTCTGGAGAATGTTACTTCTGCAAAGGGAACTTACAGCCAGTGCTTCTCAGCTCTAGGGCAGAGTATGTGGCTGCTGTAGAAAGAGTTCTCTAAGCCATCGTTTCTCTGCAGGGAAGACAAACACCTATCAGACAAGCTGAAATCGAGCAGCTTCCACAGGGCACTCTGCTGCCTGGTTCCCAGAATGTGCGCTCCAGATGAATCTTAAGAGCTACAGCTGAGTGGGTTTCTGGCCTAGGTTATTTCTTCAAATGGAACTTATGCCGAGTTCATCTCAGCTCTAATCCAACGTTTCTAGTAGACTCAGATGAAGCTGCTTGGGAACTACGCATCTGCATTCTGCCTGGTTCGGGCAGAGCGGCCTGTTCACTGAGCTCTCCTGCACACTCCCCAGTAAGAGATAGAACTGCGTGTGTTTCTGCACACTGTTAGTTCTTCAAAGGGAAGTTCTTCCCAGTGCTTCTCAGCTCCAGTGAGAAGCTTGTACTTGCTGTGCAAGTAGATTCCTAAGCAGCTCCTTGCAAGCCACTATCGCATAGAGCCTTCTGGCAGCATCCAAGCAAGAGCTATCGCCGGCTGCTCCACTCTGGGTTTCCATGCATATGTGAGGTGAGCTAGTAACTGAAGAGTTAGGAGAGAGTGTGTTTCTGGAGAATGTTACTTCTGCAAATGGAACTTGCAGCCAGTGCTTCTAAGCTCTAGGGCAGAGTATGTGGCTGCTGTAGAAAGAGTTCTCTAAGCCACCGTTTCTCTGCAGGGAAGACAAACACCTATCAGACAAGCTGAAATCGAGCAGCTTCCACAGGGCACTCTGCTGCCTGGTTCCCAGAATGTGCGCTCCAGATCAATCTTAAGAGCTACAGCTGAGTGGGTTTCTGGCCTAGGTTATTTCTTCAAATGGAACTTATGCCGAGTTCATCTCAGCTCTACTCCAACGTTTCTAGTAGACTCAGAAGAATCTGCTTGGGAACTACGCATCTGCATTCTGCCTGGTTCGGGCAGAGAGGCCTGTTCACTGAGCTCTCCTGCACACTCCCCAGTAAGAGATAGAACTGCGTGTGTTTCTGCACACTGTTAGTTCTTCAAAGGGAACTTCTTCCCAGTGCTTCTCAGCTCCAGTGAGAAGCTTGTACTTGCTGTGCAACTAGATTCCTAAGCAGCTCCTTGCAAGCCACTATCGCACAGAGCCTTCTGGCCGCATCCAAGCAAGAGCTATCGCCGGCTGCTCCACTCTGGGTTTCCATGCATATGTGAGGTGAGCTAGTAACTGAAGAGTTAGGAGAGAGTGTGTTTCTGGAGAATGTTACTTCTGCAAAGGGAACTTACAGCCAGTGCTTCTCAGCTCTAGGGCAGAGTGTGTGGCTGCTGTAGAAAGAGTTCTCTAAGCCACCGTTTCTCTGCAGGGAAGACAAACACCTATCAGACAAGCTGAAATCGAGCAGCTTCCACAGGGCACTCTGCTGCCTGGTTCCCAGAATGTGCGCTCCAGATGAATCTTAAGAGCTACAGCTGAGTGGGTTTCTGGCCTAGGTTATTTCTTCAAATGGAACTTATGCCGAGTTCATCTCAGCTCTACTCCAACGTTTCTAGTAGACTCAGAAGAATCTGCTTGGGAACTACGCATCTGCATTCTGCCTGGTTCGGGCAGAGCGGCCTGTTCACTGAGCTCTCCTGCACACTCCCCAGTAAGAGATAGAACTGCGTGTGTTTCTGCACACTGTTAGTTCTTCAAAGGGAAGTTCTTCCCAGTGCTTCTCAGCTCCAGTGAGAAGCTTGTACTTGCTGTGCAACTAGATTCCTAAGCAGCTCCTTGCAAGCCACTATCGCACAGAGCCTTCTGGCCGCATCCAAGCAAGAGCTATCGCCGGCTGCTCCACTCTGGGTTTCCATGCATATGTGAGGTGAGCTAGTAACTGAAGAGAGGAGAGAGTGTGTTTCTGGAGAATGTTAAATGCAAAGGGAACTTACAGCCAGTGCTTCTCAGCTCTAGGGCAGAGTGTGTGGCTGCTGTAGAAAGAGTTCTTCTCTAAGCCACTGTTTCTCTACAGGGAAGACAAACACCTATCAGACTAGCTGAAATCGAGCAGCTTCCACAGGGCACTCTGCTGCCTGGTTCCCAGAATGTGCGCTCCAGATGAATCTTAAGAGCTACAGCTGAGTGGGTTTCTGGCCTAGGTTATTTCTTCAAATGGAACTTATGCCGAGTTCATCTCAGCTCTACTCCAACGTTTCTAGTAGACTCAGAAGAATCTGCTTGGGAACTACCCATCTGCATTCTGCCTGGTTCGGGCAGAGCGGCCTGTTCACTGAGCTCTCCTGCACACTCCCCAGTAAGAGATAGAACTGCGTGTGTTTCTGCACACTGTTAGTTCTTCAAAGGGAAGTTCTTCCCAGTGCTTCTCAGCTCCAGTGAGAAGCTTGTACTTGCTGTGCAACTAGATTCCTAAGCAGCTCCTTGCAAGCCACTATCGCACAGAGCCTTCTGGCCGCATCCAAGCAAGTGCTGTCGCCGGCTGCTCCACTCTGGGTTTCCATGCATATGTGAGGTGAGCTAGTAACTGAAGAGTTAGGAGAGAGTGTGTTTCTGGAGAATGTTAATTCTGCAAAGGGAACTTACAGCCAGTGCTTCTCAGCTCTAGGGCAGAGTGTGTGGCTGCTGTAGAAAGAGTTCTTCTCTAAGCCACCGTTTCTCAGCAGGGAAGACAAACACCTATCAGACAAGCTGAAATCGAGCAGCTTCCACAGGGCACTCTGTTGCCTGGTTCCCAGAATGTGCGCTACAGATGAATCTTAAGAGCTACAGCTGAGTGGGTTTCTGGCCTAGGTTATTTCTTCAAATGGAACTTATGCCGAGTTCATCTCAGCTCTACTCCAACGTTTCTAGTAGACTCAGAAGAATCTGCTTGGGAACTACGCATCTGCATTCTGCCTGGTTCGGGCAGAGCGGCCTGTTCACTGAGCTCTCCTGCACACTCCCCAGTAAGAGATAGAACTGCGTGTGTTTCTGCACACTGTTAGTTCTTCAAAGGGAACTTCTTCCCAGTGCTTCTCAGCTCCAGTGAGAAGCTTGTACTTGCTGTGCAACTAGATTCCTAAGCAGCTCCTTGCAAGCCACTATCGCACAGAGCCTTCTGGCAGCATCCAAGCAAGAGCTGTCGCCGGCTGCTCCACTCTGGGTTTCCATGCATATGTGAGGTGAGCTAGTAACTGAAGAGTTAGGAGAGAGTGTGTTTCTGGAGAATGTTACTTCTGCAAAGGGAACTTAGAGCCAGTGCTTCTCAGCTCTAGGGCAGAGTGTGTGGCTGCTGTAGAAAGAGTTCTCTAAGCCACCGTTTCTCTGCAGGGAAGACAAACACCTATCAGACAAGCTGAAATCGAGCAGCTTCCACAGGGCACTCTGCTGCCTGGTTCCCAGAATGTGCGCTCCAGATGAATCTTAAGAGCTACAGCTGAGTGGGTTTCTGGCCTAGGTTATTTCTTCAAATGGAACTTATGCCGAGTTCATCTCAGCTCTACTCCAACGTTTCTAGTAGACTCAGAAGAATCTGCTTGGGAACTACGCATCTGCATTCTGCCTGGTTCGGGCAGAGCGGCCTGTTCACTGAGCTCTCCTGCACACTCCCCAGTAAGAGATAGAACTGCGTGTGTTTCTGCACACTGTTAGTTCTTCAAAGGGAACTTCTTCCCAGTGCTTCTCAGCTCCAGTGAGAAGCTTGTACTTGCTGTGCAACTAGATTCCTAAGCAGCTCCTTGCAAGCCACTATCGCACAGAGCCTTCTGGCCGCATCCAAGCAAGAGCTGTCGCTGGCTGCTCCACTCTGGGGTTCCATGCATATGTGAGGTGAGCTAGTAACTGAAGAGTTAGGAGAGAGTGTGTTTCTGGAGAATGTTACTTCTGCAAAGGGAACTTAGAGCCAGTGCTTCTCAGCTCTAGGGCAGAGTGTGTGGCTGCTGTAGAAAGAGTTCTCTAAGCCACCGTTTCTCTGCAGGGAAGACAAACACCTATCAGACAAGCTGAAATCGAGCAGCTTCCACAGGGCACTCTGCTGCCTGGTTCCCAGAATGTGCGCTCCAGATGAATCTTAAGAGCTACAGCTGAGTGGGTTTCTGGCCTAGGTTATTTCTTCAAATGGAACTTATGCCGAGTTCATCTCAGCTCTACTCCAACGTTTCTAGTAGACTCAGAAGAATCTGCTTGGGAACTACGCATCTGCATTCTGCCTGGTTCGGGCAGAGCGGCCTGTTCACTGAGCTCTCCTGCACACTCCCCAGTAAGAGATAGAACTGCGTGTGTTTCTGCACACTGTTAGTTCTTCAAAGGGTACTTCTTCCCAGTGCTTCTCAGCTCCAGTGACAAGCTTGTACTTGCTGTGCAACTAGATTCCTAAGCAGCTCCTTGCAAGCCACTATCGCACAGAGCCTTCTGGCAGCATCCAAGGAAGAGCTATCGCCGGCTGCTCCACTCTGGGTTTCCATGCATATGTGAGGTGAGCTAGTAACTGAAGAGTTAGGAGAGAGTGTGTTTCTGGAGAATGTTACTTCTGCAAAGGGAACTTACAGCCAGTGCTTCTCAGCTCTAGGGCAGAGTGTGTGGCTGCTGTAGAAAGAGTTCTCTAAGCCACCGTTTCTCGGCAGGGAAGACAAACACCTATCAGACAAGCTGAAATCGAGCAGCTTCCACAGGGCACTCTGCTGCCTGGTTCCCAGAATGTGCGCTCCAGATGAATCTTAAGAGCTACAGCTGAGTGGGTTTCTGGCCTAGGTTATTTCTTCAAATGGAACTTATGCCGAGTTCATCTCAGCTCTACTCCAACGTTTCTAGTAGACTCAGAAGAATCTGCTTGGGAACTACGCATCTGCATTCTGCCTGGTTCGGGCAGAGCGGCCTGTTCACTGAGCTCTCCTGCACACTCCCCAGTAAGAGATAGAACTGCGTGTGTTTCTGCACACTGTTAGTTCTTCAAAGGGAAGTTCTTCCCAGTGCTTCTCAGCTCCAGTGAGAAGCTTGTACTTGCTGTGCAACTAGATTCCTAAGCAGCTCCTTGCAAGCCACTATCGCACAGAGCCTTCTGGCCGCATCCAAGCAAGAGCTGTCGCCGGCTGCTCCACTCTGGGTTTCCATGCATATGTGAGGTGAGCTAGTAACTGAAGAGTTAGGAGAGAGTGTGTTTCTGGAGAATGTTACTTCTGCAAAGGGAACTTACAGCCAGTGCTTCTCAGCTCTAGGGCAGAGTATGTGGCTGCTTTAGAAAGAGTTCTCTAAGCCACCGTTTCTCTGCAGGGAAGAGAAACACCTATCAGACAAGCTGAAATTGAGCAGCTTCCACAGGGCACTCTGCTGCCTGGTTCCCAGAATGTGCGCTCCAGATGAATCTTAAGAGCTACAGCTGAGTGGGTTTCTGGCCTAGGTTATTTCTTCAAATGGAACTTATGCCGAGTTCATCTCAGCTCTACTCCAACATTTCTAGTAGACTCAGAAGAATCTGCTTGGGAACTACGCATCTGCATTCTGCCTGGTTCGGGCAGAGCGGCCTGTTCACTGAGCTCTCCTGCACACTCCCCAGTAAGAGATAGAACTGCGTGTGTTTCTGCACACTGTTAGTTCTTCAAAGGGAAGTTCTTCCCAGTGCTTCTCAGCTCCAGTGAGAAGCTTGTACTTGCTGTGCAACTAGATTCCTAAGCAGCTCCTTGCAAGCCACTATCGCACAGAGCCTTCTGGCCGCATCCAAGCAAGAGCTATCGCCGGCTGCTCCACTCTGGGTTTCCATGCATATGTGAGGTGAGCTAGTAACTGAAGAGAGGAGAAAGTGTGTTTCTGGAGAATGTTACTTCTGCAAAGGGAACTTACAGCCAGTGCATCTCAGCTCTAGGGCAGAGTGTGTGGCTGCTGTAGAAAGAGTTCTTCTCTAAGCCACTGTTTCTCTGCAGGGAAGACAAACACCTATCAGACTAGCTGAAATCGAGCAGCTTCCACAGGGCACTCTGCTGCCTGGTTCCCAGAATGTGCGCTCCAGATGAATCTTAAGAGCTACAGCTGAGTGGGTTTCTGGCCTAGGTTATTTCTTCAAATGGAACTTATGCCGAGTTCATCTCAGCTCTACTCCAACGTTTCTAGTAGACTCAGAAGAATCTGCTTGGGAACTACGCATCTGCATTCTGCCTGGTTCGGGCAGAGCGGCCTGTTCACTGAGCTCTCCTGCACACTCCCCAGTAAGAGATAGAACTGCGTGTGTTTCTGCACACTGTTAGTTCTTCAAAGGGAAGTTCTTCCCAGTGCTTCTCAGCTCCAGTGAGAAGCTTGTACTTGCTGTGCAACTAGATTCCTAAGCAGCTCCTTGCAAGCCACTATCGCACAGAGCCTTCTGGCAGCATCCAAGCAAGAGCTGTCGCCGGCTGCTCCACTCTGGGTTTCCATGCATATGTGAGGTGAGCTAGTAACTGAAGTGGTAGGAGAGAGTGTGTTTCTGGAGAATGTTACTTCTGCAAAGGGAACTTAGAGCCAGTGCTTCTCAGCTCTAGGGCAGAGTGTGTGGCTGCTGTAGAAAGAGTTCTCTAAGCCACCGTTTCTCTGCAGGGAAGACAAACACCTATCAGACAAGCTGAAATCGAGCAGCTTCCACAGGGCACTCTGCTGCCTGGTTCCCAGAATGTGCGCTCCAGATGAATCTTAAGAGCTACAGCTGAGTGGGTTTCTGGCCTAGGTTATTTCTTCAAATGGAACTTATGCCGAGTTCATCTCAGCTCTACTCCAACATTTCTAGTAGACTCAGAAGAATCTGCTTGGGAACTACGCATCTGCATTCTGCCTGGTTCGGGCAGAGCGGCCTGTTCACTGAGCTCTCCTGCACACTCCCCAGTAAGAGATAGAACTGCGTGTGTTTCTGCACACTGTTAGTTCTTCAAAGGGAAGTTCTTCCCAGTGCTTCTCAGCTCCAGTGAGAAGCTTGTACTTGCTGTGCAACTAGATTCCTAAGCAGCTCCTTGCAAGCCACTATCGCACAGAGCCTTCTGGCCGCATCCAAGCAAGAGCTATCGCCGGCTGCTCCACTCTGGGTTTCCATGCATATGTGAGGTGAGCTAGTAACTGAAGAGAGGAGAGAGTGTGTTTCTGGAGAATGTTACTTCTGCAAAGGGAACTTACAGCCAGTGCTTCTCAGCTCTAGGGCAGAGTGTGTGGCTGCTGTAGAAAGAGTTCTCTAAGCCACCGTTTCTCTGCAGGGAAGACAAACACCTATCAGACAAGCTGAAATCGAGCAGCTTCCACAGGGCACTCTGCTGCCTGGTTCCCAGAATGTGCGCTCCAGATGAATCTTAAGAGCTACAGCTGAGTGGGTTTCTGGCCTAGGTTATTTCTTCAAATGGAACTTATGCCGAGTTCATCTCAGCTCTACTCCAACGTTTCTACTAGACTCAGAAGAATCTGCTTGGGAACTACGCATCTGCATTCTGCCTGGTTCGGGCAGAGCGGCCTGTTCACTGAGCTCTCCTGCACACTCCCCAGTAAGAGATAGAACTGCGTGTGTTTCTGCACACTGTTAGTTCTTCAAAGGGTACTTCTTCCCAGTGCTTCTCAGCTCCAGTGACAAGCTTGTACTTGCTGTGCAACTAGATTCCTAAGCAGCTCCTTGCAAGCCACTATCGCACAGAGCCTTCTGGCAGCATCCAAGGAAGAGCTATCGCCGGCTGCTCCACTCTGGGTTTCCATGCATATGTGAGGTGAGCTAGTAACTGAAGAGTTAGGAGAGAGTGTGTTTCTGGAGAATGTTACTACTGCAAAGGGAACTTACAGCCAGTGCTTCTCAGCTCTAGGGCAGAGTGTGTGGCTGCTGTAGAAAGAGTTCTCTAAGCCATCGTTTCTCGGCAGGGAAGACAAACACCTATCAGACAAGCTGAAATCGAGCAGCTTCCACAGGGCACTCTGCTGCCTGGTTCCCAGAATGTGCGCTCCAGATGAATCTTAAGAGCTACAGCTGAGTGGGTTTCTGGCCTAGGTTATTTCTTCAAATGGAACTTATGCCGAGTTCATCTCAGCTCTACTCCAACGTTTCTAGTAGACTCAGAAGAATCTGCTTGGGAACTACGCATCTGCATTCTGCCTGGTTCGGGCAGAGCGGCCTGTTCACTGAGCTCTCCTGCACACTCCCCAGTAAGAGATAGAACTGCGTGTGTTTCTGCACACTGTTAGTTCTTCAAAGGGAAGTTCTTCCCAGTGCTTCTCAGCTCCAGTGAGAAGCTTGTACTTGCTGTGCAACTAGATTCCTAAGCAGCTCCTTGCAAGCCACTATCGCACAGAGCCTTCTGGCAGCATCCAAGCAAGAGCTATCGCCGACTGCTCCACTCTGGGTTTCCATGCATATGTGAGGTGAGCTAGTAACTGAAGAGTTAGGAGAGAGTGTGTTTCTGGAGAATGTTACTTCTGCAAATGGAACTTACAGCCAGTGCTTCTCAGCTCTAGGGCAGAGTATGTGGCTGCTGTAGAAAGAGTTCTCTAAGCCACCGTTTCTCTGCAGGGAAGAGAAACACCTATCAGACAAGCTGAAATTGAGCAGCTTCCACAGGGCACTCTGCTGCCTGGTTCCCAGAATGTGCGCTCCAGATGAATCTTAAGAGCTACAGCTGAGTGGGTTTCTGGCCTAGGTTATTTCTTCAAATGGAACTTATGCCGAGTTCATCTCAGCTCTACTCCAACATTTCTAGTAGACTCAGAAGAATCTGCTTGGGAACTACGCATCTGCATTCTGCCTGGTTCGGGCAGAGCGGCCTGTTCACTGAGCTCTCCTGCACACTCCCCAGTAAGAGATAGAACTGCGTGTGTTTCTGCACACTGTTAGTTCTTCAAAGGGAACTTCTTCCCAGTGCTTCTCAGCTCCAGTGAGAAGCTTGTACTTGCTGTGCAACTAGATTCCTAAGCAGCTCCTTGCAAGCCACTATCGCACAGAGCCTTCTGGCCGCATCCAAGCAAGAGCTATCGCCGGCTGCTCCACTCTGGGTTTCCATGCATATGTGAGGTGAGCTAGTAACTGAAGAGAGGAGAGAGTGTGTTTCTGGAGAATGTTACTTCTGCAAAGGGAACTTACAGCCAGTGCTTCTCAGCTCTAGGGCAGAGTGTGTGGCTGCTGTAGAAAGAGTTCTTCTCTAAGCCACTGTTTCTCTGCAGGGAAGACAAACACCTATCAGACTAGCTGAAATCGAGCAGCTTCCACAGGGCACTCTGCTGCCTGGTTCCCAGAATGTGCGCTCCAGATGAATCTTAAGAGCTACAGCTGAGTGGGTTTCTGGCCTAGGTTATTTCTTCAAATGGAACTTATGCCGAGTTCATCTCAGCTCTACTCCAACGTTTCTAGTAGACTCAGATGAATCTGCTTGGGAACTACGCATCTGCATTCTGCCTGGTTCGGGCAGAGCGGCCTGTTCACTGAGCTCTCCTGCACACTCCCCAGTAAGAGATAGAACTGCGTGTGTTTCTGCACACTGTTAGTTCTTCAAAGGGAACTTCTTCCCAGTGCTTCTCAGCTCCAGTGAGAAGCTTGTACTTGCTGTGCAACTAGATTCCTAAGCAGCTCCTTGCAAGCCACTATCGCACAGAGCCTTCTGGCAGCATCCAAGCAAGAGCTGTCGCCGGCTGCTCCACTCTGGGTTTCCATGCATATGTGAGGTGAGCTAGTAACTGAAGAGTTAGGAGAGAGTGTGTTTCTGGAGAATGTTACTTCTGCAAAGGGAACTTACAGCCAGTGCTTCTCAGCTCTAGGGCAGAGTGTGTGGCTGGTGTAGAAAGAGTTCTCTAAGCCACCGTTTCTCTGCAGGGAAGACAAACACCTATCAGACAAGCTGAAATCGAGCAGCTTCCACAGGGCACTCTGCTGCCTGGTTCCCAGAATGTGCGCTCCAGATGAATCTTAAGAGCTACAGCTGAGTGGGTTTCTGGCCTAGGTTATTTCTTCAAATGGAACTTATGCCGAGTTCATCTCAGCTCTACTCCAACATTTCTAGTAGACTCAGAAGAATCTGCTTGGGAACTACGCATCTGCATTCTGCCTGGTTCGGGCAGAGCGGCCTGTTCACTGAGCTCTCCTGCACACTCCCCAGTAAGAGATAGAACTGCGTGTGTTTCTGCACACTGTTAGTTCTTCAAAGGGAACTTCTTCCCAGTGCTTCTCAGCTCCAGTGAGAAGCTTGTACTTGCTGTGCAACTAGATTCCTAAGCAGCTCCTTGCAAGCCACTATCGCACAGAGCCTTCTGGCCGCATCCAAGCAAGAGCTATCGCCGGCTGCTCCACTCTGGGTTTCCATGCATATGTGAGGTGAGCTAGTAACTGAAGAGAGGAGAGAGTGTGTTTCTGGAGAATGTTACTTCTGCAAAGGGAACTTACAGCCAGTGCTTCTCAGCTCTAGGGCAGAGTGTGTGGCTGCTGTAGAAAGAGTTCTTCTCTAAGCCACTGTTTCTCTGCAGGGAAGACAAACACCTATCAGACTAGCTGAAATCGAGCAGCTTCCACAGGGCACTCTGCTGCCTGGTTCCCAGAATGTGCGCTCCAGATGAATCTTAAGAGCTACAGCTGAGTGGGTTTCTGGCCTAGGTTATTTCTTCAAATGGAACTTATGCCGAGTTCATCTCAGCTCTACTCCAACGTTTCTAGTAGACTCAGATGAATCTGCTTGGGAACTACGCATCTGCATTCTGCCTGGTTCGGGCAGAGCGGCCTGTTCACTGAGCTCTCCTGCACACTCCCCAGTAAGAGATAGAACTGCGTGTGTTTCTGCACACTGTTAGTTCTTCAAAGGGAAGTTCTTCCCAGTGCTTCTCAGCTCCAGTGAGAAGCTTGTACTTGCTGTGCAACTAGATTCCTAAGCAGCTCCTTGCAAGCCACTATCGCACAGAGCCTTCTGGCAGCATCCAAGCAAGAGCTGTCGCCGGCTGCTCCACTCTGGGTTTCCATGCATATGTGAGGTGAGCTAGTAACTGAAGAGTTAGGAGAGAGTGTGTTTCTGGAGAATGTTACTTCTGCAAAGGGAACTTACAGCCAGTGCTTCTCAGCTCTAGGGCAGAGTGTGTGGCTGCTGTATAAAGAGTTCTCTAAGCCACCGTTTCTCTGCAGGGAAGACAAACACCTATCAGACAAGCTGAAATCGAGCAGCTTCCACAGGGCACTCTGCTGCCTGGTTCCCAGAATGTGCGCTCCAGATGAATCTTAAGAGCTACAGCTGAGTGGGTTTCTGGCCTAGGTTATTTCTTCAAATGGAACTTATGCCGAGTTCATCTCAGCTCTACTCCAACGTTTCTAGTAGACTCAGATGAATCTGCTTGGGAACTACGCATCTGCATTCTGCCTGGTTCGGGCAGAGCGGCCTGTTCACTGAGCTCTCCTGCACACTCCCCAGTAAGAGATAGAACTGCGTGTGTTTCTGCACACTGTTAGTTCTTCAAAGGGAACTTCTTCCCAGTGCTTCTCAGCTCCAGTGAGAAGCTTGTACTTGCTGTGCAACTAGATTCCTAAGCAGCTCCTTGCAAGCCACTATCGCACAGAGCCTTCTGGCAGCATCCAAGCAAGAGCTGTCGCCGGCTGCTCCACTCTGGGTTTCCATGCATATGTGAGGTGAGCTAGTAACTGAAGAGTTAGGAGAGAGTGTGTTTCTGGAGAATGTTACTTCTGCAAAGGGAACTTACAGCCAGTGCTTCTCAGCTCTAGGGCAGAGTGTGTGGCTGCTGTAGAAAGAGTTCTCTAAGCCACCGTTTCTCTGCAGGGAAGACAAACACCTATCAGACAAGCTGAAATCGAGCAGCTTCCACAGGGCACTCTGCTGCCTGGTTCCCAGAATGTGCGCTCCAGATGAATCTTAAGAGCTACAGCTGAGTGGGTTTCTGGCCTAGGTTATTTCTTCAAATGGAACTTATGCCGAGTTCATCTCAGCTCTACTCCAACGTTTCTAGTAGACTCAGAAGAATCTGCTTGGGAACTACGCATCTGCATTCTGCCTGGTTCGGGCAGAGCGGCCTGTTCACTGAGCTCTCCTGCACACTCCCCAGTAAGAGATAGAACTGCGTGTGTTTCTGCACACTGTTAGTTCTTCAAAGGGAAGTTCTTCCCAGTGCTTCTCAGCTCCAGTGAGAAGCTTGTACTTGCTGTGCAACTAGATTCCTAAGCAGCTCCTTGCAAGCCACTATCGCACAGAGCCTTCTGGCAGCATCCAAGCAAGAGCTATCGCCGACTGCTCCACTCTGGGTTTCCATGCATATGTGAGGTGAGCTAGTAACTGAAGAGTTAGGAGAGAGTGTGTTTCTGGAGAATGTTACTTCTGCAAATGGAACTTACAGCCAGTGCTTCTCAGCTCTAGGGCAGAGTATGTGGCTGCTGTAGAAAGAGTTCTCTAAGCCACCGTTTCTCTGCAGGGAAGAGAAACACCTATCAGACAAGCTGAAATTGAGCAGCTTCCACAGGGCACTCTGCTGCCTGGTTCCCAGAATGTGCGCTCCAGATGAATCTTAAGAGCTACAGCTGAGTGGGTTTCTGGCCTAGGTTATTTCTTCAAATGGAACTTATGCCGAGTTCATCTCAGCTCTACTCCAACATTTCTAGTAGACTCAGAAGAATCTGCTTGGGAACTACGCATCTGCATTCTGCCTGGTTCGGGCAGAGCGGCCTGTTCACTGAGCTCTCCTGCACACTCCCCAGTAAGAGATAGAACTGCGTGTGTTTCTGCACACTGTTAGTTCTTCAAAGGGAACTTCTTCCCAGTGCTTCTCAGCTCCAGTGAGAAGCTTGTACTTGCTGTGCAACTAGATTCCTAAGCAGCTCCTTGCAAGCCACTATCGCACAGAGCCTTCTGGCCGCATCCAAGCAAGAGCTATCGCCGGCTGCTCCACTCTGGGTTTCCATGCATATGTGAGGTGAGCTAGTAACTGAAGAGAGGAGAGAGTGTGTTTCTGGAGAATGTTACTTCTGCAAAGGGAACTTACAGCCAGTGCTTCTCAGCTCTAGGGCAGAGTGTGTGGCTGCTGTAGAAAGAGTTCTTCTCTAAGCCACTGTTTCTCTGCAGGGAAGACAAACACCTATCAGACTAGCTGAAATCGAGCAGCTTCCACAGGGCACTCTGCTGCCTGGTTCCCAGAATGTGCGCTCCAGATGAATCTTAAGAGCTACAGCTGAGTGGGTTTCTGGCCTAGGTTATTTCTTCAAATGGAACTTATGCCGAGTTCATCTCAGCTCTACTCCAACGTTTCTAGTAGACTCAGATGAATCTGCTTGGGAACTACGCATCTGCATTCTGCCTGGTTCGGGCAGAGCGGCCTGTTCACTGAGCTCTCCTGCACACTCCCCAGTAAGAGATAGAACTGCGTGTGTTTCTGCACACTGTTAGTTCTTCAAAGGGAAGTTCTTCCCAGTGCTTCTCAGCTCCAGTGAGAAGCTTGTACTTGCTGTGCAACTAGATTCCTAAGCAGCTCCTTGCAAGCCACTATCGCACAGAGCCTTCTGGCAGCATCCAAGCAAGAGCTGTCGCCGGCTGCTCCACTCTGGGTTTCCATGCATATGTGAGGTGAGCTAGTAACTGAAGAGTTAGGAGAGAGTGTGTTTCTGGAGAATGTTACTTCTGCAAAGGGAACTTACAGCCAGTGCTTCTCAGCTCTAGGGCAGAGTGTGTGGCTGCTGTAGAAAGAGTTCTCTAAGCCACCGTTTCTCTGCAGGGAAGACAAACACCTATCAGACAAGCTGAAATCGAGCAGCTTCCACAGGGCACTCTGCTGCCTGGTTCCCAGAATGTGCGCTCCAGATGAATCTTAAGAGCTACAGCTGAGTGGGTTTCTGGCCTAGGTTATTTCTTCAAATGGAACTTATGCCGAGTTCATCTCAGCTCTACTCCAACATTTCTAGTAGACTCAGAAGAATCTGCTTGGGAACTACGCATCTGCATTCTGCCTGGTTCGGGCAGAGCGGCCTGTTCACTGAGCTCTCCTGCACACTCCCCAGTAAGAGATAGAACTGCGTGTGTTTCTGCACACTGTTAGTTCTTCAAAGGGAACTTCTTCCCAGTGCTTCTCAGCTCCAGTGAGAAGCTTGTACTTGCTGTGCAACTAGATTCCTAAGCAGCTCCTTGCAAGCCACTATCGCACAGAGCCTTCTGGCCGCATCCAAGCAAGAGCTATCGCCGGCTGCTCCACTCTGGGTTTCCATGCATATGTGAGGTGAGCTAGTAACTGAAGAGAGGAGAGAGTGTGTTTCTGGAGAATGTTACTTCTGCAAAGGGAACTTACAGCCAGTGCTTCTCAGCTCTAGGGCAGAGTGTGTGGCTGCTGTAGAAAGAGTTCTTCTCTAAGCCACTGTTTCTCTGCAGGGAAGACAAACACCTATCAGACTAGCTGAAATCGAGCAGCTTCCACAGGGCACTCTGCTGCCTGGTTCCCAGAATGTGCGCTCCAGATGAATCTTAAGAGCTACAGCTGAGTGGGTTTCTGGCCTAGGTTATTTCTTCAAATGGAACTTATGCCGAGTTCATCTCAGCTCTACTCCAACGTTTCTAGTAGACTCAGATGAATCTGCTTGGGAACTACGCATCTGCATTCTGCCTGGTTCGGGCAGAGCGGCCTGTTCACTGAGCTCTCCTGCACACTCCCCAGTAAGAGATAGAACTGCGTGTGTTTCTGCACACTGTTAGTTCTTCAAAGGGAAGTTCTTCCCAGTGCTTCTCAGCTCCAGTGAGAAGCTTGTACTTGCTGTGCAACTAGATTCCTAAGCAGCTCCTTGCAAGCCACTATCGCACAGAGCCTTCTGGCAGCATCCAAGCAAGAGCTGTCGCCGGCTGCTCCACTCTGGGTTTCCATGCATATGTGAGGTGAGCTAGTAACTGAAGAGTTAGGAGAGAGTGTGTTTCTGGAGAATGTTACTTCTGCAAAGGGAACTTACAGCCAGTGCTTCTCAGCTCTAGGGCAGAGTGTGTGGCTGCTGTATAAAGAGTTCTCTAAGCCACCGTTTCTCTGCAGGGAAGACAAACACCTATCAGACAAGCTGAAATCGAGCAGCTTCCACAGGGCACTCTGCTGCCTGGTTCCCAGAATGTGCGCTCCAGATGAATCTTAAGAGCTACAGCTGAGTGGGTTTCTGGCCTAGGTTATTTCTTCAAATGGAACTTATGCCGAGTTCATCTCAGCTCTACTCCAACGTTTCTAGTAGACTCAGATGAATCTGCTTGGGAACTACGCATCTGCATTCTGCCTGGTTCGGGCAGAGCGGCCTGTTCACTGAGCTCTCCTGCACACTCCCCAGTAAGAGATAGAACTGCGTGTGTTTCTGCACACTGTTAGTTCTTCAAAGGGAACTTCTTCCCAGTGCTTCTCAGCTCCAGTGAGAAGCTTGTACTTGCTGTGCAACTAGATTCCTAAGCAGCTCCTTGCAAGCCACTATCGCACAGAGCCTTCTGGCAGCATCCAAGCAAGAGCTGTCGCCGGCTGCTCCACTCTGGGTTTCCATGCATATGTGAGGTGAGCTAGTAACTGAAGAGTTAGGAGAGAGTGTGTTTCTGGAGAATGTTACTTCTGCAAAGGGAACTTACAGCCAGTGCTTCTCAGCTCTAGGGCAGAGTGTGTGGCTGCTGTAGAAAGAGTTCTCTAAGCCACCGTTTCTCTGCAGGGAAGACAAACACCTATCAGACAAGCTGAAATCGAGCAGCTTCCACAGGGCACTCTGCTGCCTGGTTCCCAGAATGTGCGCTCCAGATGAATCTTAAGAGCTACAGCTGAGTGGGTTTCTGGCCTAGGTTATTTCTTCAAATGGAACTTATGCCGAGTTCATCTCAGCTCTACTCCAACGTTTCTAGTAGACTCAGAAGAATCTGCTTGGGAACTACGCATCTGCATTCTGCCTGGTTCAGGCAGAGCGGCCTGTTCACTGAGCTCTCCTGCACACTCCCCAGTAAGAGATAGAACTGCGTGTGTTTCTGCACACTGTTAGTTCTTCAAAGGGAAGTTCTTCCCAGTGCTTCTCAGCTCCAGTGAGAAGCTTGTACTTGCTGTGCAACTAGATTCCTAAGCAGCTCCTTGCAAGCCACTATCGCACAGAGCCTTCTGGCCGCATCCAAGCAAGAGCTATCGCCGGCTGCTCCACTCTGGGTTTCCATGCATATGTGAGGTGAGCTAGTAACTGAAGTGGTAGGAGAGAGTGTGTTTCTGGAGAATGTTACTTCTGCAAAGGGAACTTACAGCCAGTGCTTCTCAGCTCTAGGGCAGAGTGTGTGGCTGCTGTAGAAAGAGTTCTCTAAGCCACCGTTTCTCTGCAGGGAAGACAAACACCTATCAGACAAGCTGAAATCGAGCAGCTTCCACAGGGCACTCTGCTGCCTGGTTCCCAGAATGTGCGCTCCAGATGAATCTTAAGAGCTACAGCTGAGTGGGTTTCTGGCCTAGGTTATTTCTTCAAATGGAACTTATGCCGAGTTCATCTCAGCTCTACTCCAACGTTTCTAGTAGACTCAGAAGAATCTGCTTGGGAACTACGCATCTGCATTCTGCCTGGTTCGGGCAGAGCGGCCTGTTCACTGAGCTCTCCTGCACACTCCCCAGTAAGAGATAGAACTGCGTGTGTTTCTGCACACTGTTAGTTCTTCAAAGGGAAGTTCTTCCCAGTGCTTCTCAGCTCCAGTGAGAAGCTTGTACTTGCTGTGCAACTAGATTCCTAAGCAGCTCCTTGCAAGCCACTATCGCACAGAGCCTTCTGGCAGCATCCAAGCAAGAGCTATCGCCGACTGCTCCACTCTGGGTTTCCATGCATATGTGAGGTGAGCTAGTAACTGAAGAGTTAGGAGAGAGTGTGTTTCTGGAGAATGTTACTTCTGCAAATGGAACTTACAGCCAGTGCTTCTCAGCTCTAGGGCAGAGTATGTGGCTGCTGTAGAAAGAGTTCTCTAAGCCACCGTTTCTCTGCAGGGAAGAGAAACACCTATCAGACAAGCTGAAATTGAGCAGCTTCCACAGGGCACTCTGCTGCCTGGTTCCCAGAATGTGCGCTCCAGATGAATCTTAAGAGCTACAGCTGAGTGGGTTTCTGGCCTAGGTTATTTCTTCAAATGGAACTTATGCCGAGTTCATCTCAGCTCTACTCCAACATTTCTAGTAGACTCAGAAGAATCTGCTTGGGAACTACGCATCTGCATTCTGCCTGGTTCGGGCAGAGCGGCCTGTTCACTGAGCTCTCCTGCACACTCCCCAGTAAGAGATAGAACTGCGTGTGTTTCTGCACACTGTTAGTTCTTCAAAGGGAAGTTCTTCCCAGTGCTTCTCAGCTCCAGTGAGAAGCTTGTACTTGCTGTGCAACTAGATTCCTAAGCAGCTCCTTGCAAGCCACTATCGCACAGAGCCTTCTGGCCGCATCCAAGCAAGAGCTATCGCCGGCTGCTCCACTCTGGGTTTCCATGCATATGTGAGGTGAGCTAGTAACTGAAGAGAGGAGAGAGTGTGTTTCTGGAGAATGTTACTTCTGCAAAGGGAACTTACAGCCAGTGCTTCTCAGCTCTAGGGCAGAGTGTGTGGCTGCTGTAGAAAGAGTTCTTCTCTAAGCCACTGTTTCTCTGCAGGGAAGACAAACACCTATCAGACTAGCTGAAATCGAGCAGCTTCCACAGGGCACTCTGCTGCCTGGTTCCCAGAATGTGCGCTCCAGATGAATCTTAAGAGCTACAGCTGAGTGGGTTTCTGGCCTAGGTTATTTCTTCAAATGGAACTTATGCCGAGTTCATCTCAGCTCTACTCCAACGTTTCTAGTAGACTCAGAAGAATCTGCTTGGGAACTACGCATCTGCATTCTGCCTGGTTCGGGCAGAGCGGCCTGTTCACTGAGCTCTCCTGCACAATCCCCAGTAAGAGATAGAACTGCGTGTGTTTCTGCACACTGTTAGTTCTTCAAAGGGAAGTTCTTCCCAGTGCTTCTCAGCTCCAGTGAGAAGCTTGTACTTGCTGTGCAACTAGATTCCTAAGCAGCTCCTTGCAAGCCACTATCGCACAGAGCCTTCTGGCCGCATCCAAGCAAGAGCTGTCGCCGGCTGCTCCACTCTGGGTTTCCATGCATATGTGAGGTGAGCTAGTAACTGAAGTGGTAGGAGAGAGTGTGTTTCTGGAGAATGTTACTTCTGCAAAGGGAACTTAGAGCCAGTGCTTCTCAGCTCTAGGGCAGAGTGTGTGGCTGCTGTAGAAAGAGTTCTCTAAGCCACCGTTTCTCTGCAGGGAAGACAAACACCTATCAGACAAGCTGAAATCGAGCAGCTTCCACAGGGCACTCTGCTGCCTGGTTCCCAGAATGTGCGCTCCAGATGAATCTTAAGAGCTACAGCTGAGTGGGTTTCTGGCCTAGGTTATTTCTTCAAATGGAACTTATGCCGAGTTCATCTCAGCTCTACTCCAACGTTTCTAGTAGACTCAGAAGAATCTGCTTGGGAACTACGCATCTGCATTCTGCCTGGTTCGGGCAGAGCGGCCTGTTCACTGAGCTCTCCTGCACACTCCCCAGTAAGAGATAGAACTGCGTGTGTTTCTGCACACTGTTAGTTCTTCAAAGGGAAGTTCTTCCCAGTGCTTCTCAGCTCCAGTGAGAAGCTTGTACTTGCTGTGCAACTAGATTCCTAAGCAGCTCCTTGCAAGCCACTATCGCACAGAGCCTTCTGGCCGCATCCAATCAAGTGCTGTCGCCGGCTGCTCCACTCTGGGTTTCCATGCATATGTGAGGTGAGCTAGTCACTGAAGAGTTAGGAGAGAGTGTGTTTCTGGAGAATGTTACTTCTGCAAAGGGAACTTACAGCCAGTGCTTCTCAGCTCTAGGGCAGAGTTTGTGGCTGCTGTAGAAAGAGTTCTTCTCTAAGCCACTGTTTCTCTACAGGGAAGACAAACACCTATCAGACTAGCTGAAATCGAGCAGCTTCCACAGGGCACTCTGCTGCCTGGTTCCCAGAATGTGCGCTCCAGATGAATCTTAAGAGCTACAGCTGAGTGGGTTTCTGGCCTAGGTTATTTCTTCAAATGGAACTTATGCCGAGTTCATCTCAGCTCTACTCCAACGTTTCTAGTAGACTCAGAAGAATCTGCTTGGGAACTACGCATCTGCATTCTGCCTGGTTCGGGCAGAGCGGCCTGTTCACTGAGCTCTCCTGCACACTCCCCAGTAAGAGATAGAACTGCGTGTGTTTCTGCACACTGTTAGTTCTTCAAAGGGAAGTTCTTCCCAGTGCTTCTCAGCTCCAGTGAGAAGCTTGTACTTGCTGTGCAACTAGATTCCTAAGCAGCTCCTTGCAAGCCACTATCGCACAGAGCCTTCTGGCCGCATCCAATCAAGTGCTGTCGCCGGCTGCTCCACTCTGGGTTTCCATGCATATGTGAGGTGAGCTAGTAACTGAAGAGTTAGGAGAGAGTGTGTTTCTGGAGAATGTTACTTCTGCAAATGGAACTTAGAGCCAGTGCTTCTCAGCTCTAGGGCAGAGTGTGTGGCTGCTGTAGAAAGAGTTCTCTAAGCCACCGTTTCTCTGCAGGGAAGACAAACACCTATCAGACAAGCTGAAATCGAGCAGCTTCCACAGGGCACTCTGCTGCCTGGTTCCCAGAATGTGCGCTCCAGATGAATCTTAAGAGCTACAGCTGAGTGGGTTTCTGGCCTAGGTTATTTCTTCAAATGGAACTTATGCCGAGTTCATCTCAGCTCTAATCCAACGTTTCTAGTAGACTCAGATGAATCTGCTTGGGAACTACGCATCTGCATTCTGCCTGGTTCGGGCAGAGCGGCCTGTTCACTGAGCTCTCCTGCACACTCCCCAGTAAGAGATAGAACTGCGTGTGTTTCTGCACACTGTTAGTTCTTCAAAGGGAACTTCTTCCCAGTGCTTCTCAGCTCCAGTGAGAAGCTTGTACTTGCTGTGCCACTAGATTCCTAAGCAGCTCCTTGCAAGCCACTATCGCACAGAGCCTTCTGGCAGCATCCAAGCAAGAGCTGTCGCCGGCTGCTCCACTCTGGGTTTCCATGCATATGTGAGGTGAGCTAGTAACTGAAGAGTTAGGAGAGAGTGTGTTTCTGGAGAATGTTACTTCTGCAAAGGGAACTTACAGCCAGTGCTTCTCAGCTCTAGGGCAGAGTGTGTGGCTGCTGTAGAAAGAGTTCTCTAAGCCACCGTTTCTCAGCAGGGAAGACAAACACGTATCAGACAAGCTGAAATCGAGCAGCTTCCACAGGGCACTCTGCTGCCTGGTTCCCAGAATGTGCGCTCCAGATGAATCTTAAGAGCTACAGCTGAGTGGGTTTCTGGCCTAGGTTATTTCTTCAAATGGAACTTATGCCGAGTTCATCTCAGCTCTAATCCAACGTTTCTAGTAGACTCAGATGAAGCTGCTTGGGAACTACGCATCTGCATTCTGCCTGGTTCGGGCAGAGCGGCCTGTTCACTGAGCTCTCCTGCACACTCCCCAGTAAGAGATAGAACTGCGTGTGTTTCTGCACACTGTTAGTTCTTCAAAGGGAAGTTCTTCCCAGTGCTTCTCAGCTCCAGTGAGAAGCTTGTACTTGCTGTGCAACTAGATTCCTAAGCAGCTCCTTGCAAGCCACTATCGCACAGAGCCTTCTGGCAGCATCCAAGCAAGAGCTATCGCCGGCTGCTCCACTCTGGGTTTCCATGCATATGTGAGGTGAGCTAGTAACAGAAGAGAGGAGAGAGTGTGTTTCTGGAGAATGTTACTTCTGCAAAGGGAACTTACAGCCAGTGCTTCTCAGCTCTAGGGCAGAGTGTGTGGCTGCTGTAGAAAGAGTTCTCTAAGCCACCGTTTCTCTGCAGGGAAGACAAACACCTATCAGACAAGCTGAAATCGAGCAGCTTCCACAGGGCACTCTGCTGCCTGGTTCCCAGAATGTGCGCTCCAGATGAATCTTAAGAGCTACAGCTGAGTGGGTTTCTGGCCTAGGTTATTTCTTCAAATGGAACTTATGCCGAGTTCATCTCAGCTCTACTCCAACGTTTCTAGTAGACTCAGAAGAATCTGCTTGGGAACTACGCATCTGCATTCTGCCTGGTTCGGGCAGATTGGCCTGTTCACTGAGCTCTCCTGCACACTCCCCAGTAAGAGATAGAACTGCGTGTGTTTCTGCACACTGTTAGTTCTTCAAAGGGAAGTTCTTCCCAGTGCTTCTCAGCTCCAGTGAGAAGCTTGTACTTGCTGTGCAACTAGATTCCTAAGCAGCTCCTTGCAAGCCACTATCGCACAGAGCCTTCTGGCCGCATCCAAGCAAGAGCTATCGCCGGCTGCTCCACTCTGGGTTTCCATGCAGATGTGAGGTGAGCTAGTAACTGAAGAGTTAGGAGAGAGTGTGTTTCTGGAGAATGTTACTTCTGCAAATGGAACTTACAGCCAGTGCTTCTCAGCTCTAGGGCAGAGTATGTGGCTGCTGTAGAAAGAGTTCTCTCAGCCACCGTTTCTCTGCAGGGAAGACAAACACCTATCAGACAAGCTGAAATCGAGCAGCTTCCACAGGGCACTCTGCTGCCTGGTTCCCAGAATGTGCGCTCCAGATGAATCTTAAGAGCTACAGCTGAATGGGTTTCTGGCGTAGGTTATTTCTTCAAATGGAACTTATGCCGAGTTCATCTCAGCTCTACTCCAACGTTTCTAGTAGACTCAGAAGAATCTGCTTGGGAACTACGCATCTGCATTCTGCCTGGTTCGGGCAGAGCGGCCTGTTCACTGAGCTCTCCTGCACACTCCCCAGTAAGAGATAGAACTGCGTGTGTTTCTGCACACTGTTAGTTCTTCAAAGGGAAGTTCTTCCCAGTGCTTCTCAGCTCCAGTGAGAAGCTTGTACTTGCTGTGCAACTAGATTCCTAAGCAGCTCCTTGCAAGCCACTATCGCACAGTGCCTTCTGGCCGCATCCAAGCAAGAGCTATCGCCGGCTGCTCCACTCTGGGTTTCCATGCATATGTGAGGTGAGCTAGTAACTGAAGAGAGGAGAGAGTGTGTTTCTGGAGAATGTTACTTCTGCAAAGGGAACTTACAGCCAGTGCTTCTCAGCTCTAGGGCAGAGTGTGTGGCTGCTGTAGAAAGAGTTCTTCTCTAAGCCACTGTTTCTCTACAGGGAAGACAAACACCTATCAGACTAGCTGAAATCGAGCAGCTTCCACAGGGCACTCTGCTGCCTGGTTCCCAGAATGTGCGCTCCAGATGAATCTTAAGAGCTACAGCTGAGTGGGTTTCTGGCCTAGGTTATTTCTTCAAATGGAACTTATGCCGAGTTCATCTCAGCTCTACTCCAACGTTTCTAGTAGACTCAGAAGAATCTGCTTGGGAACTACGCATCTGCATTCTGCCTGGTTCGGGCAGAGCGGCCTGTTCACTGAGCTCTCCTGCACACTCCCCAGTAAGAGATAGAACTGCATGTGTTTCTGCACACTGTTAGTTCTTCAAAGGGAAGTTCATCCCAGTGCTTCTCAGCTCCAGTGAGAAGCTTGTACTTGCTGTGCAACTAGATTCCTAAGCAGCTCCTTGCAAGCCACTATCGCACAGAGCCTTCTGGCCGCATCCAAGCAAGAGCTGTTGCCGGCTGCTCCACTCTGGGTTTCCATGCATATGTGAGGTGAGCTAGTAACTGAAGAGTTAGGAGAGAGTGTGTTTCTGGAGAATGTTACTTCTGCAAAGGGAACTTACAGCCAGTGCTTCTCAGCTCTAGGGCAGAGTTTGTGGCTGCTGTAGAAAGAGTTCTTCTCTAAGCCACTGTTTCTCTACAGGGAAGACAAACACCTATCAGACTAGCTGAAATCGAGCAGCTTCCACAGGGCACTCTGCTGCCTGGTTCCCAGAATGTGCACTCCAGATGAATCTTAAGAGCTACAGCTGAGTGGGTTTCTGGCCTAGGTTATTTCTTCAAATGGAACTTATGCCGAGTTCATCTCAGCTCTACTCCAACGTTTCTAGTAGACTCAGAAGAATCTGCTTGGGAACTACGCATCTGCATTCTGCCTGGTTCGGGCAGAGCGGCCTGTTCACTGAGCTCTCCTGCACACTCCCCAGTAAGAGATAGAACTGCGTGTGATTCTGCACACTGTTAGTTCTTCAAAGGGAAGTTCTTCCCAGTGCTTCTCAGCTCCAGTGAGAAGCTTGTACTTGCTGTGCAACTAGATTCCTAAGCAGCTCCTTGCAAGCCACTATCGCACAGAGCCTTCTGGCAGCATCCAAGGAAGAGCTATCGCCGGCTGCTCCACTCTGGGTTTCCATGCATATGTGAGGTGAGCTAGTAACTGAAGAGTTAGGAGAGAGTGTGTTTCTGGAGAATGTTACTTCTGCAAAGGGAAGTTACAGCCAGTGCTTCTCAGCTCTAGGGCAGAGTATGTGGCTGCTGTAGAAAGAGTTCTCTAAGCCACTGTTTCTCTGCAGGGAAGACAAACACCTATCAGACAAGCTGAAATTGAGCAGCTTCCACAGAGCACTCTGCTGCCTGGTTCCCAGAATGTGCGCTCCAGATGAATCTTAAGAGCTACAGCTGAGTGGGTTTCTGGCCTAGGTTATTTCTTCAAATGGAACTTATGCCGAGTTCATCTCAGCTCTACTCCAACGTTTCTAGTAGACTCAGAAGAATCTGCTTGGGAACTACGCATCTGCATTCTGCCTGGTTCGGGCAGAGCGGCCTGTTCACTGAGCTCTCCTGCACACTCCCCAGTAAGAGATAGAACTGCGTGTGTTTCTGCACACTGTTAGTTCTTCAAAGGGAAGTTCTTCC
Organism: Tapirus indicus; assembly: GCA_031878705.1. Lineage (NCBI taxonomy): Eukaryota > Metazoa > Chordata > Mammalia > Perissodactyla > Tapiridae > Tapirus > Tapirus indicus. The sequence continues at coordinate 63,021,842 of CM062917.1, read as the reverse complement.
CAGTGCTTCTCAGCTCCAGTGAGAAGCTTGTACTTGCTGTGCCACTAGATTCCTAAGCAGCTCCTTGCAAGCCACTATCGCACAGAGCCTTCTGGCCGTATCCAAGCAAGAGCTGTCGCTGGCTGCTCCACTCTGGGTTTCCATGCATATGTGAGGTGAGCTAGTAACTGAAGTGTTAGGAGAGAGTGTGTTTCTGGAGAATGTTACTTCTGCAAAGGGAAATTACAGCCAGTGCTTCTCAGCTCTAGGGCAGAGTGTGTGGCTGCTGTAGAAAGAGTTCTCTAAGCCACCGTTTCTCTGCAGGCAAGACAAACACCTATCACACAAGCTGAAATTGAGCAGTTTCCACAGAGCACTCTGCTGCCTGGTTCCCAGAATGTGCGCTCCAGATGAATCTTAAGAGCTACAGCTGAGTGGGTTTCTGGCCTAGGTTATTTCTTCAAATGGAACTTATGCCGAGTTCATCTCAGCTCTACTCCAACGTTTCTAGTAGACTCAGAAGAATCTGCTTGGGAACTACGCATCTGCATTCTGCCTGGTTCGGGCAGAGCGGCCTGTTCACTGAGCTCTCCTGCACACTCCCCAGTAAGAGATAGAACTGCGTGTGTTTCTGCACACTGTTAGTTCTTCAAAGGGAAGTTCTTCCCAGTGCTTCTCAGCTCCAGTGAGAAGCTTGTACTTGCTGTGCAACTAGATTCCTAAGCAGCTCCTTGCAAGCCACTATCGCACAGAGCCTTCTGGCCACATCCAAGCAAGAGCTATCGCCGGCTGCTCCACTCTGGGTTTCCATGCATATGTGAGGTGAGCTAGTAACTGAAGAGAGGAGAGAGTGTGTTTCTGGAGAATGTTACTTCTGCAAAGGGAACTTACAGCCAGTGCTTCTCAGCTCTAGGGCTGAGTATGTGGCTGCTGTAGAAAGAGTTCTCTAAGCCACCGTTTCTCTGCAGGGAAGACAAACACCTATCAGACAAGCTGAAATCGAGCAGCTTCCACAGGGCACTCTGCTGCCTGGTTCCCAGAATGTGCGCTCCAGATGAATCTTAAGAGCTACAGCTGAGTGGGTTTCTGGCCTAGGTTATTTCTTCAAATGGAACTTATGCCGAGTTCATCTCAGCTCTACTCCAACGTTTCTAGTAGACTCAGAAGAATCTGCTTGGGAACTACGCATCTGCATTCTGCCTGGTTCGGGCAGAGCGGCCTGTTCACTGAGCTCTCCTGCACACTCCCCAGTAAGAGATAGAACTGCGTGTGTTTCTGCACACTGTTAGTTCTTCAAAGGGAAGTTCTTCCCAGTGCTTCTCAGCTCCAGTGAGAAGCTTGTACTTGCTGTGCCACTAGATTCCTAAGCAGCTCCTTGCAAGCCACTATCGCACAGAGCCTTCTGGCAGCATCCAAGCAAGAGCTATCGCCGGCTGCTCCACTCTGGGTTTCCATGCATATGTGAGGTGAGCTAGTAACTGAAGAGTTAGGAGAGAGTGTGTTTCTGGAGAATGTTACTTCTGCAAATGGAACTTACAGCCAGTGCTTCTCAGCTCTAGGGCAGAGTATGTGGCTGCTGTAGAAAGAGTTCTCTAAGCCACCGTTTCTCTGCAGGGAAGACAAACACCTATCAGACAAGCTGAAATTGAGCAGTTTCCACAGAGCACTCTGCTGCCTGGTTCCCAGAATGTGCGCTCCAGATGAATCTTAAGAGCTACAGCTGAGTGGGTTTCTGGCCTAGGTTATTTCTTCAAATGGAACTTATGCCGAGTTCATCTCAGCTCTACTCCAACGTTTCTAGTAGACTCAGAAGAATCTGCTTGGGAACTACGCATCTGCATTCTGCCTGGTTCGGGCAGAGCGGCCTGTTCACTGAGCTCTCCTGCACACTCCCCAGTAAGAGATAGAACTGCGTGTGTTTCTGCACACTGTTAGTTCTTCAAAGGGAAGTTCTTCCCAGTGCTTCTCAGCTCCAGTGAGAAGCTTGTACTTGCTGTGCAACTAGATTCCTAAGCAGCTCCTTGCAAGCCACTATCGCACAGAGCCTTCTGGCCGCATCCAAGCAAGAGCTGTTGCCGGCTGCTCCACTCTGGGTTTCCATGCATATGTGAGGTGAGCTAGTAACTGAAGTGGTAGGAGAGAGTGTGTTTCTGGAGAATGTTACTTCTGCAAAGGGAACTTACAGCCAGTGCTTCTCAGCTCTAGGGCAGAGTGTGTGGCTGCTGTAGAAAGAGTTCTCTAAGCCACCGTTTCTCTGCAGGGAAGACAAACACCTATCAGACAAGCTGAAATCGAGCAGCTTCCACAGGGCACTCTGCTGCCTGGTTCCCAGAATGTGCGCTCCAGATGAATCTTAAGAGCTACAGCTGAGTGGGTTTCTGGCCTAGGTTATTTCTTCAAATGGAACTTATGCCGAGTTCATCTCAGCTCTACTCCAACGTTTCTAGTAGACTCAGAAGAATCTGCTTGGGAACTACGCATCTGCATTCTGCCTGGTTCGGGCAGAGCGGCCTGTTCACTGAGCTCTCCTGCACACTCCCCAGTAAGAGATAGAACTGCGTGTGTTTCTGCACACTGTTAGTTCTTCAAAGGGAAGTTCTTCCCAGTGCTTCTCAGCTCCAGTGAGAAGCTTGTACTTGCTGTGCAACTAGATTCCTAAGCAGCTCCTTGCAAGCCACTATCGCACAGAGCCTTCTGGCCGCATCCAATCAAGTGCTGTCGCCGGCTGCTCCACTCTGGGTTTCCATGCATATGTGAGGTGAGCTAGTCACTGAAGAGTTAGGAGAGAGTGTGTTTGTGGAGAATGTTACTTCTGCAAAGGGAACTTACAGCCAGTGCTTCTCAGCTCTAGGGCAGAGTTTGTGGCTGCTGTAGAAAGAGTTCTTCTCTAAGCCACTGTTTCTCTACAGGGAAGACAAACACCTATCAAACTAGCTGAAATCGAGCAGCTTCCACAGGGCACTCTGCTGCCTGGTTCCCAGAATGTGCGCTCCAGATGAATCTTAAGAGCTACAGCTGAGTGGGTTTCTGGCCTAGGTTATTTCTTCAAATGGAACTTATGCCGAGTTCATCTCAGCTCTACTCCAACGTTTCTAGTAGACTCAGAAGAATCTGCTTGGGAACTACGCATCTGCATTCTGCCTGGTTCGGGCAGAGCGGCCTGTTCACTGAGCTCTCCTGCACACTCCCCAGTAAGAGATAGAACTGCGTGTGTTTCTGCACACTGTTAGTTCTTCAAAGGGAAGTTCTTCCCAGTGCTTCTCAGCTCCAGTGAGAAGCTTGTACTTGCTGTGCAACTAGATTCCTAAGCAGCTCCTTGCAAGCCACTATCGCACAGAGCCTTCTGGCCGCATCCAATCAAGTGCTGTCGCCGGCTGCTCCACTCTGGGTTTCCATGCATATGTGAGGTGAGCTAGTAACTGAAGAGTTAGGAGAGAGTGTGTTTCTGGAGAATGTTACTTCTGCAAATGGAACTTAGAGCCAGTGCTTCTCAGCTCTAGGGCAGAGTGTGTGGCTGCTGTAGAAAGAGTTCTCTAAGCCACCGTTTCTCAGCAGGGAAGACAAACACCTATCAGACAAGCTGAAATCGAGCAGCTTCCACAGGGCACTCTGCTGCCTGGTTCCCAGAATGTGCGCTCCAGATGAGTCTTAAGAGCTACAGCTGAGTGGGTTTCTGGCCTAGGTTATTTCTTCAAATGGAACTTATGCCGAGTTCATCTCAGCTCTAATCCAACGTTTCTAGTAGACTCAGATGAATCTGCTTGGGAACTACGCATCTGCATTCTGCCTGGTTCGGGCAGAGCGGCCTGTTCACTGAGCTCTCCTGCACACTCCCCAGTAAGAGATAGAACTGCGTGTGTTTCTGCACACTGTTAGTTCTTCAAAGGGAACTTCTTCCCAGTGCTTCTCAGCTCCAGTGAGAAGCTTGTACTTGCTGTGCCACTAGATTCCTAAGCAGCTCCTTGCAAGCCACTATCGCACAGAGCCTTCTGGCAGCATCCAAGCAAGAGCTATCGCCGGCTGCTCCACTCTGGGTTTCCATGCATATGTGAGGTGAGCTAGTAACTGAAGAGTTAGGAGAGAGTGTGTTTCTGGAGAATGTTACTTCTGCAAAGGGAACTTACAGCCAGTGCTTCTCAGCTCTAGGGCAGAGTGTGTGGCTGCTGTAGAAAGAGTTCTCTAAGCCACCGTTTCTCAGCAGGGAAGACAAACACGTATCAGACAAGCTGAAATCGAGCAGCTTCCACAGGGCACTCTGCTGCCTGGTTCCCAGAATGTGCGCTCCAGATGAATCTTAAGAGCTACAGCTGAGTGGGTTTCTGGCCTAGGTTATTTCTTCAAATGGAACTTATGCCGAGTTCATCTCAGCTCTAATCCAACGTTTCTAGTAGACTCAGATGAAGCTGCTTGGGAACTACGCATCTGCATTCTGCCTGGTTCGGGCAGAGCGGCCTGTTCACTGAGCTCTCCTGCACACTCCCCAGTAAGAGATAGAACTGCGTGTGTTTCTGCACACTGTTAGTTCTTCAAAGGGAAGTTCTTCCCAGTGCTTCTCAGCTCCAGTGAGAAGCTTGTACTTGCTGTGCAACTAGATTCCTAAGCAGCTCCTTGCAAGCCACTATCGCACAGAGCCTTCTGGCAGCATCCAAGCAAGAGCTATCGCCGGCTGCTCCACTCTGGGTTTCCATGCATATGTGAGGTGAGCTAGTAACTGAAGAGTTAGGAGAGAGTGTGTTTCTGGAGAATGTTACTTCTGCAAATGGAACTTACAGCCAGTGCTTCTCAGCTCTAGGGCAGAGTATGTGGCTGCTGTAGAAAGAGTTCTCTAAGCCACCGTTTCTCTGCAGGGAAGACAAACACCTATCAGACAAGCTGAAATCGAGCAGCTTCCACAGGGCACTCTGCTGCCTGGTTCCCAGAATGTGCGCTCCAGATGAATCTTAAGAGCTACAGCTGAATGGGTTTCTGGCCTAGGTTATTTCTTCAAATGGAACTTATGCCGAGTTCATCTCAGCTCTACTCCAACGTTTCTAGTAGACTCAGAAGAATCTGCTTGGGAACTACGCATCTGCATTCTGCCTGGTTCGGGCAGAGCGGCCTGTTCACTGAGCTCTCCTGCACACTCCCCAGTAAGAGATAGAACTGCGTGTGTTTCTGCACACTGTTAGTTCTTCAAAGGGAAGTTCTTCCCAGTGCTTCTCAGCTCCAGTGAGAAGCTTGTACTTGCTGTGCAACTAGATTCCTAAGCAGCTCCTTGCAAGCCACTATCGCACAGTGCCTTCTGGCCGCATCCAAGCAAGAGCTATCGCCGGCTGCTCCACTCTGGGTTTCCATGCATATGTGAGGTGAGCTAGTAACTGAAGAGAGGAGAGAGTGTGTTTCTGGAGAATGTTACTTCTGCAAAGGGAACTTACAGCCAGTGCTTCTCAGCTCTAGGGCAGAGTGTGTGGCTGCTGTAGAAAGAGTTCTTCTCTAAGCCACTGTTTCTCTACAGGGAAGACAAACACCTATCAGACTAGCTGAAATCGAGCAGCTTCCACAGGGCACTCTGCTGCCTGGTTCCCAGAATGTGCGCTCCAGATGAATCTTCAGAGCTACAGCTGAGTGGGTTTCTGGCCTAGGTTATTTCTTCAAATGGAACTTATGCCGAGTTCATCTCAGCTCTACTCCAACGTTTCTAGTAGACTCAGAAGAATCTGCTTGGGAACTACGCATCTGCATTCTGCCTGGTTCGGGCAGAGCGGCCTGTTCACTGAGCTCTCCTGCACACTCCCCAGTAAGAGATAGAACTGCATGTGTTTCTGCACACTGTTAGTTCTTCAAAGGGAAGTTCATCCCAGTGCTTCTCAGCTCCAGTGAGAAGCTTGTACTTGCTGTGCAACTAGATTCCTAAGCAGCTCCTTGCAAGCCACTATCGCACAGAGCCTTCTGGCCGCATCCAAGCAAGAGCTGTTGCCGGCTGCTCCACTCTGGGTTTCCATGCATATGTGAGGTGAGCTAGTAACTGAAGAGTTAGGAGAGAGTGTGTTTCTGGAGAATGTTACTTCTGCAAAGGGAACTTACAGCCAGTGCTTCTCAGCTCTAGGGCAGAGTTTGTGGCTGCTGTAGAAAGAGTTCTTCTCTAAGCCACTGTTTCTCTACAGGGAAGACAAACACCTATCAGACTAGCTGAAATCGAGCAGCTTCCACAGGGCACTCTGCTGCCTGGTTCCCAGAATGTGCACTCCAGATGAATCTTAAGAGCTACAGCTGAGTGGGTTTCTGGCCTAGGTTATTTCTTCAAATGGAACTTATGCCGAGTTCATCTCAGCTCTACTCCAACGTTTCTAGTAGACTCAGAAGAATCTGCTTGGGAACTACGCATCTGCATTCTGCCTGGTTCGGGCAGAGCGGCCTGTTCACTGAGCTCTCCTGCACACTCCCCAGTAAGAGATAGAACTGCGTGTGTTTCTGCACACTTTTAGTTCTTCAAAGGGAAGTTCTTCCCAGTGCTTCTCAGCTCCAGTGAGAAGCTTGTACTTGCTGTGCAACTAGATTCCTAAGCAGCTCCTTGCAAGCCACTATCGCACAGAGCCTTCTGGCAGCATCCAAGGAAGAGCTATCGCCGGCTGCTCCACTCTGGGTTTCCATGCATATGTGAGGTGAGCTAGTAACTGAAGAGTTAGGAGAGAGTGTGTTTCTGGAGAATGTTACTTCTGCAAAGGGAAGTTACAGCCAGTGCTTCTCAGCTCTAGGGCAGAGTATGTGGCTGCTGTAGAAAGAGTTCTCTAAGCCACTGTTTCTCTGCAGGGAAGACAAACACCTATCAGACAAGCTGAAATTGAGCAGCTTCCACAGAGCACTCTGCTGCCTGGTTCCCAGAATGTGCGCTCCAGATGAATCTTAAGAGCTACAGCTGAGTGGGTTTCTGGCCTAGGTTATTTCTTCAAATGGAACTTATGCCGAGTTCATCTCAGCTCTACTCCAACGTTTCTAGTAGACTCAGAAGAATCTGCTTGGGAACTACGCATCTGCATTCTGCCTGGTTCGGGCAGAGCGGCCTGTTCACTGAGCTCTCCTGCACACTCCCCAGTAAGAGATAGAACTGCGTGTGTTTCTGCACACTGTTAGTTCTTCAAAGGGAAGTTCTTCCCAGTGCTTCTCAGCTCCAGTGAGAAGCTTGTACTTGCTGTGCCACTAGATTCCTAAGCAGCTCCTTGCAAGCCACTATCGCACAGAGCCTTCTGGCCGTATCCAAGCAAGAGCTGTCGCTGGCTGCTCCACTCTGGGTTTCCATGCATATGTGAGGTGAGCTAGTAACTGAAGTGTTAGGAGAGAGTGTGTTTCTGGAGAATGTTACTTCTGCAAAGGGAACTTACAGCCAGTGCTTCTCAGCTCTAGGGCAGAGTGTGTGGCTGCTGTAGAAAGAGTTCTCTAAGCCACCGTTTCTCTGCAGGCAAGACAAACACCTATCACACAAGCTGAAATTGAGCAGTTTCCACAGAGCACTCTGCTGCCTGGTTCCCAGAATGTGCGCTCCAGATGAATCTTAAGAGCTACAGCTGAGTGGGTTTCTGGCCTAGGTTATTTCTTCAAATGGAACTTATGCCGAGTTCATCTCAGCTCTACTCCAACGTTTCTAGTAGACTCAGAAGAATCTGCTTGGGAACTACGCATCTGCATTCTGCCTGGTTCGGGCAGAGCGGCCTGTTCACTGAGCTCTCCTGCACACTCCCCAGTAAGAGATAGAACTGCGTGTGTTTCTGCACACTGTTAGTTCTTCAAAGGGAAGTTCTTCCCAGTGCTTCTCAGCTCCAGTGAGAAGCTTGTACTTGCTGTGCAACTAGATTCCTAAGCAGCTCCTTGCAAGCCACTATCGCACAGAGCCTTCTGGCCACATCCAAGCAAGAGCTATCGCCGGCTGCTCCACTCTGGGTTTCCATGCATATGTGAGGTGAGCTAGTAACTGAAGAGAGGAGAGAGTGTGTTTCTGGAGAATGTTACTTCTGCAAAGGGAACTTACAGCCAGTGCTTCTCAGCTCTAGGGCTGAGTATGTGGCTGCTGTAGAAAGAGTTCTCTAAGCCACCGTTTCTCTGCAGGGAAGACAAACACCTATCAGACAAGCTGAAATCGAGCAGCTTCCACAGGGCACTCTGCTGCCTGGTTCCCAGAATGTGCGCTCCAGATGAATCTTAAGAGCTACAGCTGAGTGGGTTTCTGGCCTAGGTTATTTCTTCAAATGGAACTTATGCCGAGTTCATCTCAGCTCTACTCCAACGTTTCTAGTAGACTCAGAAGAATCTGCTTGGGAACTACGCATCTGCATTCTGCCTGGTTCGGGCAGAGCGGCCTGTTCACTGAGCTCTCCTGCACACTCCCCAGTAAGAGATAGAACTGCGTGTGTTTCTGCACACTGTTAGTTCTTCAAAGGGAAGTTCTTCCCAGTGCTTCTCTGCTCCAGTGAGAAGCTTGTACTTGCTGTGCCACTAGATTCCTAAGCAGCTCCTTGCAAGCCACTATCGCACAGAGCCTTCTGGCAGCATCCAAGCAAGAGCTATCGCCGGCTGCTCCACTCTGGGTTTCCATGCATATGTGAGGTGAGCTAGTAACTGAAGAGTTAGGAGAGAGTGTGTTTCTGGAGAATGTTACTTCTGCAAATGGAACTTACAGCCAGTGCTTCTCAGCTCTAGGGCAGAGTATGTGGCTGCTGTAGAAAGAGTTCTCTAAGCCACCGTTTCTCTGCAGGGAAGACAAACACCTATCAGACAAGCTGAAATTGAGCAGTTTCCACAGAGCACTCTGCTGCCTGGTTCCCAGAATGTGCGCTCCAGATGAATCTTAAGAGCTACAGCTGAGTGGGTTTCTGGCCTAGGTTATTTCTTCAAATGGAACTTATGCCGAGTTCATCTCAGCTCTACTCCAACGTTTCTAGTAGACTCAGAAGAATCTGCTTGGGAACTAGGCATCTGCATTCTGCCTGGTTCGGGCAGAGCGGCCTGTTCACTGAGCTCTCCTGCACACTCCCCAGTAAGAGATAGAACTGCGTGTGTTTCTGCACACTGTTAGTTCTTCAAAGGGAAGTTCTTCCCAGTGCTTCTCAGCTCCAGTGAGAAGCTTGTACTTGCTGTGCAACTAGATTCCTAAGCAGCTCCTTGCAAGCCACTATCGCACAGAGCCTTCTGGCCGCATCCAAGCAAGAGCTGTTGCCGGCTGCTCCACTCTGGGTTTCCATGCATATGTGAGGTGAGCTAGTAACTGAAGAGTTAGGAGAGAGTGTGTTTCTGGAGAATGTTACTTCTGCAAAGGGAACTTACAGCCAGTGCTTCACAGCGCTAGGGCAGAGTTTGTGGCTGCTGTAGAAAGAGTTCTTCTCTAAGCCACTGTTTCTCTACAGGGAAGACAATCACCTATCAGACAAGCTGAAATCGAGCAGCTTCCACAGGGCACTCTGCTGCCTGGTTCCCAGAATGTGCGCTCCAGATGAATCTTAAGAGCTACAGCTGAGTGGGTTTCTGGCCTAGGTTATTTCTTCAAATGGAACTTATGCCGAGTTCATCTCAGCTCTAATCCAACGTTTCTAGTAGACTCAGATGAAGCTGCTTGGGAACTACGCATCTGCATTCTGCCTGGTTCGGGCAGAGCGGCCTGTTCACTGAGCTCTCCTGCACACTCCCCAGTAAGAGATAGAACTGCGTGTGTTTCTGCACACTGTTAGTTCTTCAAAGGGAAGTTCTTCCCAGTGCTTCTCAGCTCCAGTGAGAAGCTTGTACTTGCTGTGCAACTAGATTCCTAAGCAGCTCCTTGCAAGCCACTATCGCACAGAGCCTTCTGGCCGCATCCAAGCAAGAGCTATCGCCGGCTGCTCCACTCTGGGTTTCCATGCATATGTGAGGTGAGCTAGTAACTGAAGAGTTAGGAGAGAGTGTGTTTCTGGAGAATGTTACTTCTGCAAAGGGAACTTACAGCCAGTGCTTCTCAGCTCTAGGGCAGAGTGTGTGGCTGCTGTAGAAAGAGTTCTTCTCTAAGCCACTGTTTCTCTGCAGGGAAGACAAACACCTATCAGACTAGCTGAAATCGAGCAGCTTCCACAGGGCACTCTGCTGCCTGGTTCCCAGAATGTGCGCTCCAGATGAATCTTAAGAGCTACAGCTGAGTGGGTTTCTGGCCTAGGTTATTTCTTCAAATGGAACTTATGCCGAGTTCATCTCAGCTCTACTCCAACGTTTCTAGTAGACTCAGAAGAATCTGCTTGGGAACTACGCATCTGCATTCTGCCTGGTTCGGGCAGAGCGGCCTGTTCACTGAGCTCTCCTGCACACTCCCCAGTAAGAGATAGAACTGCGTGTGTTTCTGCACACTGTTAGTTCTTCAAAGGGAACTTCTTCCCAGTGCTTCTCAGCTCCAGTGAGAAGCTTGTACTTGCTGTGCAACTAGATTCCTAAGAAGCTCCTTGCCAGCCACTATCGCACAGAGCCTTCTGGCAGCATCCAAGCAAGAGCTATCGCCGGCTGCTCCACTCTGGGTTTCCATGCATATGTGAGGTGAGCTAGTAACTGAAGAGTTAGGAGAGAGTGTGTTTCTGGAGAATGTTACTTCTGCAAAGGGAACTTACAGCCAGTGCTTCTCAGCTCTAGGGCTGAGTATGTGGCTGCTGTAGAAAGAGTTCTCTAAGCCACCGTTTCTCTGCAGGGAAGACAAACACCTATCAGACCAGCTGAAATCGAGCAGCTTCCACAGGGCACTCTGCTGCCTGGTTCCCAGAATGTGCGCTCCAGATGAATCTTAAGAGCTACAGCTGAGTGGGTTTCTGGCCTAGGTTATTTCTTGAAATGGAACTTATGCCGAGTTCATCTCAGCTCTACTCCAACGTTTCTAGTAGACTCAGAAGAATCTGCTTGGGAACTAGGCATCTGCATTCTGCCTGGTTCGGGCAGAGCGGCCTGTTCACTGAGCTCTCCTGCACACTCCCCAGTAAGAGATAGAACTGCGTGTGTTTCTGCACACTGTTAGTTCTTCAAAGGGAACTTCTTCCCAGTGCTTCTCAGCTCCAGTGAGAAGCTTGTACTTGCTGTGCAACTAGATTCCTAAGCAGCTCCTTGCAAGCCACTATCGCACAGAGCCTTCTGGCCGCATCCAAGCAAGAGCTATCGCCGGCTGCTCCACTCTGGGTTTCCATGCATATGTGAGGTGAGCTAGTAACTGAATAGTTAGGAGAGAGTGTGTTTCTGGAGAATGTTACTTCTGCAAAGGGAACTTACAGCCAGTGCTTCTCAGCTCTAGGGCAGAGTATGTGGCTGCTGTAGAAAGAGTTCTCTAAGCCATCGTTTCTCTGCAGGGAAGACAAACACCTATCAGACAAGCTGAAATCGAGCAGCTTCCACAGGGCACTCTGCTGCCTGGTTCCCAGAATGTGCGCTCCAGATGAATCTTAAGAGCTACAGCTGAGTGGGTTTCTGGCCTAGGTTATTTCTTGAAATGGAACTTATGCCGAGTTCATCTCAGCTCTAATCCAACGTTTCTAGTAGACTCAGAAGAATCTGCTTGGGAACTACGCATCTGCATTCTGCCTGGTTCGGGCAGAGCGGCCTGTTCACTGAGCTCTCCTGCACACTCCCCAGTAAGAGATAGAACTGCGTGTGTTTCTGCACACTGTTAGTTCTTCAAAGGGAAGTTCTTCCCAGTGCTTCTCAGCTCCAGTGAGAAGCTTGTACTTGCTGTGCAACTAGATTCCTAAGCAGCTCCTTGCAAGCCACTATCGCACAGAGCCTTCTGGCCACATCCAAGCAAGAGCTATCGCCGGCTGCTCCACTCTGGGTTTCCATGCATATGTGAGGTGAGCTAGTAACTGAAGAGAGGAGAGAGTGTGTTTCTGGAGAATGTTACTTCTGCAAAGGGAACTTACAGCCAGTGCTTCTCAGCTCTAGGGCAGAGTGTGTGGCTGCTGTAGAAAGAGTTCTCTAAGCCACCGTTTCTCAGCAGGGAAGACAAACACCTATCAGACAAGCTGAAATCGAGCAGCTTCCACAGGGCACTCTGCTGCCTGGTTCCCAGAATGTGCGCTCCAGATGAATCTTAAGAGCTACAGCTGAGTGGGTTTCTGGCCTAGGTTATTTCTTCAAATGGAACTTATGCCGAGTTCATCTCAGCTCTAATCCAACGTTTCTAGTAGACTCAGATGAAGCTGCTTGGGAACTACGCATCTGCATTCTGCCTGGTTCGGGCAGAGCGGCCTGTTCACTGAGCTCTCCTGCACACTCCCCAGTAAGAGATAGAACTGCGTGTGTTTCTGCACACTGTTAGTTCTTCAAAGGGAACTTCTTCCCAGTGCTTCTCAGCTCCAGTGAGAAGCTTGTACTTGCTGTGCCACTAGATTCCTAAGCAGCTCCTTGCAAGCCACTATCGCACAGAGCCTTCTGGCCGCATCCAAGCAAGAGCTGTCGCTGGCTGCTCCACTCTGGGTTTCCATGCATATGTGAGGTGAGCTAGTAACTGAAGTGTTAGGAGAGAGTGTGTTTCTGGAGAATGTTACTTCTGCAAAGGGAACTTACAGCCAGTGCTTCTCAGCTCTAGGGCAGAGTGTGTGGCTGCTGTAGAAAGAGTTCTCTAAGCCACCGTTTCTCTGCAGGGAAGACAAACACCTATCAGACAAGCTGAAATCGAGCAGCTTCCACAGGGCACTCTGCTGCCTGGTTCCCAGAATGTGCGCTCCAGATGAATCTTAAGAGCTACAGCTGAGTGGGTTTCTGGCCTAGGTTATTTCTTCAAATGGAACTTATGCCGAGTTCATCTCAGCTCTACTCCAACGTTTCTAGTAGACTCAGAAGAATCTGCTTGGGAACTACGCATCTGCATTCTGCCTGGTTCGGGCAGAGCGGCCTGTTCACTGAGCTCTCCTGCACACTCCCCAGTAAGAGATAGAACTGCGTGTGTTTCTGCACACTGTTAGTTCTTCAAAGGGAAGTTCTTCCCAGTGCTTCTCAGCTCCAGTGAGAAGATTGTACTTGCTGTGCAACTAGATTCCTAAGCAGCTCCTTGCAAGCCACTATCGCACAGAGCCTTCTGGCCGCATCCAAACAAGAGCTATCGCCGGCTGCTCCACTCTGGGTTTCCATGCATATGTGAGGTGAGCTAGTAATAGAAGAGAGGAGAGAGTGTGTTTCTGGAGAATGTTACTTCTGCAAAGGGAACTTACAGCCAGTGCTTCTCAGCTCTAGGGCAGAGTGTGTGGCTGCTGTAGAAAGAGTTCTTCTCTAAGCCACTGTTTCTCTGCAGGGAAGACAAACACCTATCAGACTAGCTGAAATCGAGCAGCTTCCACAGGGCACTCTGCTGCCTGGTTCCCAGAATGTGCGCTCCAGATGAATCTTAAGAGCTACAGCTGAGTGGGTTTCTGGCCTAGGTTATTTCTTCAAATGGAACTTATGCCGAGTTCATCTCAGCTCTACTCCAACGTTTCTAGTAGACTCAGAAGAATCTGCTTGGGAACTACGCATCTGCATTCTGCCTGGTTCGGGCAGAGCGGCCTGTTCACTGAGCTCTCCTGCACCCTCCCCAGTAAGAGATAGAACTGCGTGTGTTTCTGCACACTGTTAGTTCTTCAAAGGGAAGTTCTTCCCAGTGCTTCTCAGCTCCAGTGAGAAGCTTGTACTTGCTGTGCAACTAGATTCCTAAGCAGCTCCTTGCAAGCCACTATCGCACAGAGCCTTCTGGCCGCATCCAAGCAAGAGCTGTTGCCGGCTGCTCCACTCTGGGTTTCCATGCATATGTGAGGTGAGCTAGTAACTGAAGAGTTAGGAGAGAGTGTGTTTCTGGAGAATGTTACTTCTGAAAAGGGAACTTACAGCCAGTGCTTCACAGCGCTAGGGCAGAGTTTGTGGCTGCTGTAGAAAGAGTTCTTCTCTAAGCCACTGTTTCTCTACAGGGAAGACAATCACCTATCAGACAAGCTGAAATCGAGCAGCTTCCACAGGGCACTCTGCTGCCTGGTTCCCAGAATGTGCGCTCCAGATGAATCTTAAGAGCTACAGCTGAGTGGGTTTCTGGCCTAGGTTATTTCTTCAAATGGAACTTATGCCGAGTTCATCTCAGCTCTAATCCAACGTTTCTAGTAGACTCAGATGAATCTGCTTGGGAACTACGCATCTGCATTCTGCCTGGTTCGGGCAGAGCGGCCTGTTCACTGAGCTCTCCTGCACACTCCCCAGTAAGAGATGGAACTGCGTGTGTTTCTGCACAATGTTAGTTCTTCAAAGGGAAGTTCTTCCCAGTGCTTCTCAGCTCCAGTGAGAAGCTTGTACTTGCTGTGCAACTAGATTCCTAAGCAGCTCCTTGCAAGCCACTATCGCACAGAGCCTTCTGGCAGCATCCAAGCAAGAGCTGTCGCCGGCTGCTCCACTCTGGGTTTCCATGCATATGTGAGGTGAGCTAGTAACTGAAGAGTTAGGAGAGAGTGTGTTTCTGGAGAATGTTACTTCTGCAAAGGGAACTTACAGCCAGTGCTTCTCAGCTCTAGGGCAGAGTTTGTGGCTGCTGTAGAAAGAGTTCTTCTCTAAGCCACTGTTTCTCTACAGGGAAGACAAACACCTATCAGACTAGCTGAAATCGAGCAGCTTCCACAGGGCACTCTGCTGCCTGGTTCCCAGAATGTGCGCTCCAGATGAATCTTAAGAGCTACAGCTGAGTGGGTTTCTGGCCTAGGTTATTTCTTCAAATGGAACTTATGCCGAGTTCATCTCAGCTCTACTCCAACGTTTCTAGTAGACTCAGATGAAGCTGCTTGGGAACTACGCATCTGCATTCTGCCTGGTTCGGGCAGAGCGTCCTGTTCACTGAGCTCTCCTGCACACTCCCCAGTAAGAGATGGAACTGCGTGTGTTTCTGCACACTGTTAGTTCTTCAAAGGGTACTTCTTCCCAGTGCTTCTCAGCTCCAGTGAGAAGCTTGTACTTGCTGTGCCACTAGATTCCTAAGCAGCTCCTTGCAAGCCACTATCGCACAGAGCCTTCTGGCAGCATCCAAGCAAGAGCTATCGCCGGCTGCTCCACTCTGGGTTTCCATGCATATGTAAGGTGAGCTAGTAACTGAAGAGTTAGGAGAGAGTGTGTTTCTGGAGAATGTTACTTCTGCAAATGGAACTTACAGCCAGTGCTTCTCAGCTCTAGGGCAGAGTATGTGGCTGCTGTAGAAAGAGTTCTCTAAGCCACCGTTTCTCTGCAGGGAAGACCAACACCTATCAGACAAGCTGAAATTGAGCAGTTTCCACAGAGCACTCTGCTGCCTGGTTCCCAGAATGTGCGCTCCAGATGAATCTTAAGAGCTACAGCTGAGTGGGTTTCTGGCCTAGGTTATTTCTTCAAATGGAACTTGTGCCGAGTTCATCTCAGCTCTACTCCAACGTTTCTAGTAGACTCAGAAGAATCTGCTTGGGAACTACGCATCTGCATTCTGCCTGGTTCGGGCAGAGCGGCCTGTTCACTGAGCTCTCCTGCACACTCCCCAGTAAGAGATAGAACTGCGTGTGTTTCTGCACACTGTTAGTTCTTCAAAGGGAAGTTCTTCCCAGTGCTTCTCAGCTCCAGTGAGAAGCTTGTACTTGCTGTGCAACTAGATTCCTAAGCAGCTCCTTGCAAGCCACTATCGCACAGAGCCTTCTGGCCGCATCCAAGCAAGAGCTGTCGCCGGCTGCTCCACTCTGGGTTTCCATGCATATGTGAGGTGAGCTAGTAACTGAAGTGGTAGGAGAGAGTGTGTTTCTGGAGAATGTTACTTCTGCAAAGGGAACTTACAGCCAGTGCTTCTCAGCTCTAGGGCAGAGTGTGTGGCTGCTGTAGAAAGAGTTCTCTAAGCCACCGTTTCTCTGCAGGGAAGACAAACACCTATCAGACAAGCTGAAATCGAGCAGCTTCCACAGGGCACTCTGCTGCCTGGTTCCCAGAATGTGCGCTCCAGATGAATCTTAAGAGCTACAGCTGAGTGGGTTTCTGGCCTAGGTTATTTCTTCAAATGGAACTTATGCCGAGTTCATCTCAGCTCTACTCCAACGTTTCTAGTAGACTCAGAAGAATCTGCTTGGGAACTACGCATCTGCATTCTGCCTGGTTCGGGCAGAGCGGCCTGTTCACTGAGCTCTCCTGCACACTCCCCAGCAAGAGATAGAACTGCGTGTGTTTCTGCACACTGTTAGTTCTTCAAAGGGAAGTTCTTCCCAGTGCTTCTCAGCTCCAGTGAGAAGCTTGTACTTGCTGTGCAACTAGATTCCTAAGCAGCTTCTTGCAAGCCACTATCGCACAGAGCCTTCTGGCCGCATCCATGCAAGTGCTGTCGCCGGCTGCTCCACTCTGGGTTTCCATGCATATGTGAGGTGAGCTAGTAACTGAAGAGTTAGGAGAGAGTGTGTTTCTGGAGAATGTTACTTCTGCAAATGGAACTTAGAGCCAGTGCTTCTCAGCTCTATGGCAGAGTGTGTGGCTGCTGTAGAAAGAGTTCTCTAAGCCACCGTTTCTCAGCAGGGAAGACAAACACCTATCAGACAAGCTGAAATCGAGCAGCTTCCACAGGGCACTCTGCTGCCTGGTTCCGAGAATGTGCGCTCCAGATGAATCTTAACAGCTACAGCTGAGTGGGTTTCTGGCCTAGGTTATTTCTTCAAATGGAACTTATGCCGAGTTCATCTCAGCTCTAATCCAACGTTTCTAGTAGACTCAGATGAAGCTGCTTGGGAACTACGCATCTGCATTCTGCCTGGTTCGGGCAGAGCGGCCTGTTCACTGAGCTCTCCTGCACACTCCCCAGTAAGAGATAGAACTGCGTGTGTTTCTGCACACTGTTAGTTCTTCAAAGGGAACTTCTTCCCAGTGCTTCTCAGCTCCAGTGAGAAGCTTGTACTTGCTGTGCAACTAGATTCCTAAGCAGCTCCTTGAAAGCCACTATCGCACAGAGCCTTCTGGCCGCATCCAAGCAAGAGCTATCGCCGGCTGCTCCACTCTGGGTTTCCATGCATATGTGAGGTGAGCTAGTAACTGAAGAGTTAGGAGAGAGTGTGTTTCTGGAGAATGTTACTTCTGCAAAAGGAACTTACAGCCAGTGCTTCTCAGCTCTAGGGCAGAGTATGTGGCTGCTGTAGAAAGAGTTCTCTAAGCCACCGTTTCTCTGCAGGGAAGACAAACACCTATCAGACAAGCTGAAATTGAGCAGCTTCCACAGAGCACTCTGCTGCCTGGTTCCCAGAATGTGCGCTCCAGATGAATCTTAAGAGCTACAGCTGAGTGGGTTTCTGGCCTAGGTTATTTCTTCAAATGGAACTTATGCCGAGTTCATCTCAGCTCTACTCCAACGTTTCTAGTAGACTCAGAAGAATCTGCTTGGGAACTACGCATCTGCATTCTGCCTGGTTCGGGCAGAGCGGCCTGTTCACTGAGCTCTCCTGCACACTCCCCAGTAAGAGATAGAACTGCGTGTGTTTCTGCACACTGTTAGTTCTTCAAAGGGAACTTCTTCCCAGTGCTTCTCAGCTCCAGTGAGAAGCTTGTACTTGCTGTGCCACTAGATTCCTAAGCAGCTCCTTGCAAGCCACTATCGCACAGAGCCTTCTGGCCGCATCCAAGCAAGAGCTGTCGCTGGCTGCTCCACTCTGGGTTTCCATGCATATGTGAGGTGAGCTAGTAACTGAAGTGTTAGGAGAGAGTGTGTTTCTGGAGAATGTTACTTCTGCAAAGGGAACTTACAGCCAGTGCTTCTCAGCTCTAGGGCAGAGTGTGTGGCTGCTGTAGAAAGAGTTCTCTAAGCCACCGTTTCTCTGCAGGGAAGACAAACACCTATCAGACAAGCTGAAATCGAGCAGCTTCCACAGGGCACTCTGCTGCCTGGTTCCCAGAATGTGCGCTCCAGATGAATCTTAAGAGCTACAGCTGAGTGGGTTTCTGGCCTAGGTTATTTCTTCAAATGGAACTTATGCCGAGTTCATCTCAGCTCTACTCCAACGTTTCTAGTAGACTCAGAAGAATCTGCTTGGGAACTACGCATCTGCATTCTGCCTGGTTCGGGCAGAGCGGCCTGTTCACTGAGCTCTCCTGCACACTCCCCAGTAAGAGATAGAACTGCGTGTGTTTCTGCACACTGTTAGTTCTTCAAAGGGAAGTTCTTCCCCGTGCTTCTCAGCTCCAGTGAGAAGCTTGTACTTGCTGTGCAACTAGATTCCTAAGCAGCTCCTTGCAAGCCACTATCGCACAGAGCCTTCTGGCCGCATCCAAGCAAGAGCTATCGCCGGCTGCTCCACTCTGGGTTTCCATGCATATGTGAGGTGAGCTAGTAACAGAAGAGAGGAGAGAGTGTGTTTCTGGAGAATGTTACTTCTGCAAAGGGAACTTACAGCCAGTGCTTCTCAGCTCTAGGGCAGAGTGTGTGGCTGCTGTAGAAAGAGTTCTTCTCTAAGCCACTGTTTCTCTGCAGGGAAGACAAACACCTATCAGACTAGCTGAAATCGAGCAGCTTCCACAGGGCACTCTGCTGCCTGGTTCCCAGAATGTGCGCTCCAGATGAATCTTAAGAGCTACAGCTGAGTGGGTTTCTGGCCTAGGTTATTTCTTCAAATGGAACTTATGCCGAGTTCATCTCAGCTCTACTCCAACGTTTCTAGTAGACTCAGAAGAATCTGCTTGGGAACTACGCATCTGCATTCTGCCTGGTTCGGGCAGAGCGGCCTGTTCACTGAGCTCTCCTGCACACTCCCCAGTAAGAGATAGAACTGCGTGTGTTTCTGCACACTGTTAGTTCTTCAAAGGGAAGTTCTTCCCAGTGCTTCTCAGCTCCAGTGAGAAGCTTGTACTTGCTGTGCAACTAGATTCCTAAGCAGCTCCTTGCAAGCCACTATCGCACAGAGCCTTCTGGCCGCATCCAAGCAAGAGCTGTTGCCGGCTGCTCCACTCTGGGTTTCCATGCATATGTGAGGTGAGCTAGTAACTGAAGAGTTAGGAGAGAGTGTGTTTCTGGAGAATGTTACTTCTGCAAAGGGAACTTACAGCCAGTGCTTCACAGCGCTAGGGCAGAGTTTGTGGCTGCTGTAGAAAGAGTTCTTCTCTAAGCCACTGTTTCTCTACAGGGAAGACAATCACCTATCAGACAAGCTGAAATCGAGCAGCTTCCACAGGGCACTCTGCTGCCTGGTTCCCAGAATGTGCGCTCCAGATGAATCTTAAGAGCTACAGCTGAGTGGGTTTCTGGCCTAGGTTATTTCTTCAAATGGAACTTATGCCGAGTTCATCTCAGCTCTAATCCAACGTTTCTAGTAGACTCAGATGAATCTGCTTGGGAACTACGCATCTGCATTCTGCCTGGTTCGGGCGGAGCGGCCTGTTCACTGAGCTCTCCTGCACACTCCCCAGTAAGAGATGGAACTGCGTGTGTTTCTGCACAATGTTAGTTCTTCAAAGGGAAGTTCTTCCCAGTGCTTCTCAGCTCCAGTGAGAAGCTTGTACTTGCTGTGCCACTAGATTCCTAAGCAGCTCCTTGCAAGCCACTATCGCACAGAGCCTTCTGGCAGCATCCAAGCAAGAGCTATCGCCGGCTGCTCCACTCTGGGTTTCCATGCATATGTGAGGTGAGCTAGTAACTGATGAGTTAGGAGAGAGTATGTTTCTGGAGAATGTTACTTCTGCAAATGGAACTTACAGCCAGTGCTTCTCAGCTCTAGGGCAGAGTATGTGGCTGCTGTAGAAAGAGTTCTCTAAGCCACCGTTTCTCTGCAGGGAAGACCAACACCTATCAGACAAGCTGAAATTGAGCAGTTTCCACAGAGCACTCTGCTGCCTGGTTCCCAGAATGTGCGCTCCAGATGAATCTTAAGAGCTACAGCTGAGTGGGTTTCTGGCCTAGGTTATTTCTTCAAATGGAACTTATGCCGAGTTCATCTCAGCTCTACTCCAACGTTTCTAGTAGACTCAGAAGAATCTGCTTGGGAACTACGCATCTGCATTCTGCCTGGTTCGGGCAGAGCGGCCTGTTCACTGAGCTCTCCTGCACACTCCCCAGTAAGAGATAGAACTGCGTGTGTTTCTGCACACTGTTAGTTCTTCAAAGGGAAGTTCTTCCCAGTGCTTCTCAGCTCCAGTGAGAAGCTTGTACTTGCTGTGCAACTAGATTCCTAAGCAGCTCCTTGCAAGCCACTATCGCACAGAGCCTTCTGGCCGCATCCAAGCAAGAGCTGTCGCCGGCTGCTCCACTCTGGGTTTCCATGCATATGTGAGGTGAGCTAGTAACTGAAGTGGTAAGAGAGAGTGTGTTTCTGGAGAATGTTACTTCTGCAAAGGGAACTTACAGCCAGTGCTTCTCAGCTCTAGGGCAGAGTGTGTGGCTGCTGTAGAAAGAGTTCTCTAAGCCACCGTTTCTCTGCAGGGAAGACAAACACCTATCAGACAAGCTGAAATCGAGCAGCTTCCACAGGGCACTCTGCTGCCTGGTTCCCAGAATGTGCGCTCCAGATGAATCTTAAGAGCTACAGCTGAGTGGGTTTCTGGCCTAGGTTATTTCTTCAAATGGAACTTATGCCGAGTTCATCTCAGCTCTACTCCAACGTTTCTAGTAGACTCAGAAGAATCTGCTTGGGAACTACGCATCTGCATTCTGCCTGGTTCGGGCAGAGCGGCCTGTTCACTGAGCTCTCCTGCACACTCCCCAGTAAGAGATAGAACTGCGTGTGTTTCTGCACACTGTTAGTTCTTCAAAGGGAAGTTCTTCCCAGTGCTTCTCAGCTCCAGTGAGAAGCTTGTACTTGCTGTGCAACTAGATTCCTAAGCAGCTCCTTGCAAGCCACTATCGCACAGAGCCTTCTGGCCGCATCCAAGCAAGTGCTGTCGCCGGCTGCTCCACTCTGGGTTTCCATGCATATGTGAGGTGAGCTAGTAACTGAAGAGTTAGGAGAGAGTGTGTTTCTGGAGAATGTTACTTCTGCAAATGGAACTTAGAGCCAGTGCTTCTCAGCTCTAGGGCAGAGTGTGTGGCTGCTGTAGAAAGAGTTCTCTAAGCCACCGTTTCTCAGCAGGGAAGACAACCACCTATCAGACAAGCTGAAATCGAGCAGCTTCCACAGGGCACTCTGCTGCCTGGTTCCCAGAATGTGCGCTCCAGATGAATCTTAAGAGCTACAGCTGAGTGGGTTTCTGGCCTAGGTTATTTCTTCAAATGGAACTTATGCCGAGTTCATCTCAGCTCTAATCCAACGTTTCTAGTAGACTCAGATGAAGCTGCTTGGGAACTACGCATCTGCATTCTGCCTGGTTCGGGCAGAGCGGCCTGTTCACTGAGCTCTCCTGCACACTCCCCAGTAAGAGATAGAACTGCGTGTGTTTCTGCACACTGTTAGTTCTTCAAAGGGAAGTTCTTCCCAGTGCTTCTCAGCTCCAGTGAGAAGCTTGTACTTGCTGTGCCACTAGATTCCTAAGCAGCTCCTTGCAAGCCACTATCGCACAGAGCCTTCTGGCCGCATCCAAGCAAGAGCTGTCGCTGGCTGCTCCACTCTGGGTTTCCATGCATATGTGAGGTGAGCTAGTAACTGAAGTGTTAGGAGAGAGTGTGTTTCTGGAGAATGTTACTTCTGCAAAGGGAACTTACAGCCAGTGCTTCTCAGCTCTAGGGCAGAGTATGTGGCTGCTGTAGAAAGAGTTCTCTAAGCCACCGTTTCTCTGCAGGGAAGACAAACACCTATCAGACAAGCTGAAATCGAGCAGCTTCCACAGGGCACTCTGCTGCCTGGTTCCCAGAATGTGCGCTCCAGATGAATCTTAAGAGCTACAGCTGAGTGGGTTTCTGGCCTAGGTTATTTCTTGAAATGGAACTTATGCCGAGTTCATCTCAGCTCTACTCCAACGTTTCTAGTAGACTCAGAAGAATCTGCTTGGGAACTACGCATCTGCATTCTGCCTGGTTCGGGCAGAGCGGCCTGTTCACTGAGCTCTCCTGCACACTCCCCAGTAAGAGATAGAACTGCGTGTGTTTCTGCACACTGTTAGTTCTTCAAAGGGAACTTCTTCCCAGTGCTTCTCAGCTCCAGTGAGAAGCTTGTACTTGCTGTGCAACTAGATTCCTAAGCAGCTCCTTGCAAGCCACTATCGCACAGAGCCTTCTGGCCGCATCCAAGCAAGAGCTATCGCCGGCTGCTCCACTCTGGGTTTCCATGCATATGTGAGGTGAGCTAGTAACTGAAGAGAGGAGAGAGTGTGTTTCTGGAGAATGTTACTTCTGCAAAGGGAACTTAGAGCCAGTGCTTCTCAGCTCTAGGGCAGAGTGTGTGGCTGCTGTAGAAAGAGTTCTCTAAGCCACCGTTTCTCTGCAGGGAAGACAAACACCTATCAGACAAGCTGAAATCGAGCAGCTTCCACAGGGCACTCTGCTGCCTGGTTCCCAGAATGTGCGCTCCAGATGAATCTTAAGAGCTACAGCTGAGTGGGTTTCTGGCCTAGGTTATTTCTTCAAATGGAACTTATGCCGAGTTCATCTCAGCTCTACTCCAACGTTTCTAGTAGACTCAGAAGAATCTGCTTGGGAACTACGCATCTGCATTCTGCCTGGTTCGGGCAGAGCGGCCTGTTCACTGAGCTCTCCTGCACACTCCCCAGTAAGAGATAGAACTGCGTGTGTTTCTGCACACTGTTAGTTCTTCAAAGGGAAGTTCTTCCCAGTGCTTCTCAGCTCCAGTGAGAAGCTTGTACTTGCTGTGCCACTAGATTCCTAAGCAGCTCCTTGCAAGCCACTATCGCACAGAGCCTTCTGGCAGCATCCAAGCAAGAGCTGTCGCCGGCTGCTCCACTCTGGGTTTCCATGCATATGTGAGGTGAGCTAGTAACTGAAGAGTTAGGAGAGAGTGTGTTTCTGGAGAATGTTACTTCTGCAAAGGGAACTTACAGCCAGTGCTTCTCAGCTCTAGGGCAGAGTGTGTGGCTGCTGTAGAAAGAGTTCTCTAAGCCACCGTTTCTCTGCAGGGAAGAAAAACACCTATCAGACAAGCTGAAATCGAGCAGCTTCCACAGGGCACTCTGCTGCCTGGTTCCCAGAATGTGCGCTCCAGATGAATCTTAAGAGCTACAGCTGAGTGGGTTTCTGGCCTAGGTTATTTCTTCAAATGGAACTTATGCCGAGTTCATCTCAGCTCTACTCCAACGTTTCTAGTAGACTCAGATGAATCTGCTTGGGAACTAGGCATCTGCATTCTGCCTGGTTCGGGCAGAGCGGCCTGTTCACTGAGCTCTCCTGCACACTCCCCAGTAAGAGATAGAACTGCGTGTGTTTCTGCACACTGTTAGTTCTTCAAAGGGAAGTTCTTCCCAGTGCTTCTCAGCTCCAGTGAGAAGCTTGTACTTGCTGTGCCACTAGATTCCTAAGCAGCTCCTTGCAAGCCACTATCGCACAGAGCCTTCTGGCAGCATCCAAGCAAGAGCTGTCGCCGGCTGCTCCACTCTGGGTTTCCATGCATATGTGAGGTGAGCTAGTAACTGAAGAGTTAGGAGAGAGTGTGTTTCTGGAGAATGTTACTTCTGCAAAGGGAACTTACAGCCAGTGCTTCTCAGCTCTAGGGCAGAGTGTGTGGCTGCTGTAGAAAGAGTTCTCTAAGCCACCGTTTCTCTGCAGGGAAGAAAAACACCTATCAGACAAGCTGAAATCGAGCAGCTTCCACAGGGCACTCTGCTGCCTGGTTCCCAGAATGTGCGCTCCAGATGAATCTTAAGAGCTACAGCTGAGTGGGTTTCTGGCCTAGGTTATTTCTTCAAATGGAACTTATGCCGAGTTCATCTCAGCTCTACTCCAACGTTTCTAGTAGACTCAGATGAATCTGCTTGGGAACTACGCATCTGCATTCTGCCTGGTTCGGGCAGAGCGGCCTGTTCACTGAGCTCTCCTGCACACTCCCCAGTAAGAGATAGAACTGCGTGTGTTTCTGCACACTGTTAGTTCTTCAAAGGGAACTTCTTCCCAGTGCTTCTCAGCTCCAGTGAGAAGCTTGTACTTGCTGTGCAACTAGATTCCTAAGCAGCTCCTTGCAAGCCACTATCGCACAGAGCCTTCTGGCAGCATCCAAGGAAGAGCTATCGCCGGCTGCTCCACTCTGGGTTTCCATGCATATGTGAGGTGAGCTAGTAACTGAAGAGTTAGGAGAGAGTGTGTTTCTGGAGAATGTTACTTCTGCAAAGGGAACTTACAGCCAGTGCTTCTCAGCTCTAGGGCAGAGTGTGTGGCTGCTGTAGAAAGAGTTCTCTAAGCCACCGTTTCTCGGCAGGGAAGACAAACACCTATCAGACAAGCTGAAATCGAGCAGCTTCCACAGGGCACTCTGCTGCCTGGTTCCCAGAGTGTGCGCTCCAGATGAATCTTAACAGCTACAGCTGAGTGGGTTTCTGGCCTAGGTTATTTCTTCAAATGGAACTTATGCCGAGTTCATCTCAGCTCTACTCCAACGTTTCTAGTAGACTCAGAAGAATCTGCTTGGGAACTACGCATCTGCATTCTGCCTGGTTCGGGCAGAGCGGCCTGTTCACTGAGCTCTCCTGCACACTCCCCAGTAAGAGATAGAACTGCGTGTGTTTCTGCACACTGTTAGTTCTTCAAAGGGAAGTTCTTCCCAGTGCTTCTCAGCTCCAGTGAGAAGCTTGTACTTGCTGTGCCACTAGATTCCTAAGCAGCTCCTTGCAAGCCACTATCGCACAGAGCCTTCTGGCCGCATCCAAGCAAGAGCTGTCGCTGGCTGCTCCACTCTGGGTTTCCATGCATATGTGAGGTGAGCTAGTAACTGAAGTGTTAGGAGAGAGTGCGTTTCTGGAGAATGTTACTTCTGCAAAGGGAACTTACAGCCAGTGCTTCTCAGCTCTAGGGCAGAGTGTGTGGCTGCTGTAGAAAGAGTTCTCTAAGCCACCGTTTCTCTGCAGGGAAGACAAACACCTATCAGACAAGCTGAAATCGAGCAGCTTCCACAGGGCACTCTGCTGCCTGGTTCCCAGAATGTGCGCTCCAGATGAATCTTAAGAGCTACAGCTGAGTGGGTTTCTGGCCTAGGTTATTTCTTCAAATGGAACTTATGCCGAGTACATCTCAGCTCTACTCCAACGTTTCTAGTAGACTCAGAAGAATCTGCTTGGGAACTACGCATCTGCATTCTGCCTGGTTCGGGCAGAGCGGCCTGTTCACTGAGCTCTCCTGCACACTCCCCAGTAAGAGATAGAACTGCGTGTGTTTCTGCACACTGTTAGTTCTTCAAAGGGAAGTTCTTCCCAGTGCTTCTCAGCTCCAGTGAGAAGCTTGTACTTGCTGTGCAACTAGATTCCTAAGCAGCTCCTTGCAAGCCACTATCGCACAGAGCCTTCTGGCAGCATCCAAGCAAGAGCTATCGCCGACTGCTCCACTCTGGGTTTCCATGCATATGTGAGGTGAGCTAGTAACTGAAGAGTTAGGAGAGAGTGTGTTTCTGGAGAATGTTACTTCTGCAAATGGAACTTACAGCCAGTGCTTCTCAGCTCTAGGGCAGAGTATGTGGCTGCTGTAGAAAGAGTTCTCTAAGCCACCGTTTCTCTGCAGGGAAGAGAAACACCTATCAGACAAGCTGAAATCGAGCAGCTTCCACAGGGCACTCTGCTGCCTGGTTCCCAGAATGTGCGCTCCAGATGAATCTTAAGAGCTACAGCTGAGTGGGTTTCTGGCCTAGGTTATTTCTTCAAATGGAACTTATGCCGAGTTCATCTCAGCTCTACTCCAACATTTCTAGTAGACTCAGAAGAATCTGCTTGGGAACTACGCATCTGCATTCTGCCTGGTTCGGGCAGAGCGGCCTGTTCACTGAGCTCTCCTGCACACTCCCCAGTAAGAGATAGAACTGCGTGTGTTTCTGCACACTGTTAGTTCTTCAAAGGGAAGTTCTTCCCAGTGCTTCTCAGCTCCAGTGAGAATCTTGTACTTGCTGTGAAACTAGATTCCTAAGCAGCTCCTTGCAAGCCACTATCGCACAGAGCCTTCTGGCAGCATCCAAGCAAGAGCTATCGCCGGCTGCTCCACTCTGGGTTTCCATACATATGTGAGGTGAGCTAGTAACTGAAGAGTTAGGAGAGAGTGTGTTTCTGGAGAATGTTACTTCTGCAAAGGGAACTTACAGCCAGTGCTTCTCAGCTCTAGGGCTGAGTATGTGGCTGCTGTGGAAAGAGTTCTCTAAGCCACCGTTTCTCTGCAGGGAAGACAAACACCTATCAGACAAGCTGAAATCGAGCAGCTTCCACAGGGCACTCTGCTGCCTGGTTCCCAGAATGTGCGCTCCAGATGAATCTTAAGAGCTACAGCTGAGTGGGTTTCTGGCCTAGGTTATTTCTTGAAATGGAACTTATGCCGAGTTCATCTCAGCTCTACTCCAACGTTTCTAGTAGACTCAGAAGAATCTGCTTGGGAACTACGCATCTGCATTCTGCCTGGTTCGGGCAGAGCGGCCTGTTCACTGAGCTCTCCTGCACACTCCCCAGTAAGAGATAGAACTGCGTGTGTTTCTGCACACTGTTAGTTCTTCAAAGGGAACTTCTTCCCAGTGCTTCTCAGCTCCAGTGAGAAGCTTGTACTTGCTGTGCAACTAGAATCCTAAGCAGCTCCTTGCAAGCCACTATCGCACAGAGCCTTCTGGCCGCATCCAAGCAAGAGCTATCGCCGGCTGCTCCACTCTGGGTTTCCATGCATATGTGAGGTGAGCTAGTAACTGAAGAGAGGAGAGAGTGTGTTTCTGGAGAATGTTACTTCTGCAAAGGGAACTTAGAGCCAGTGCTTCTCAGCTCTAGGGCAGAGTGTGTGGCTGCTGTAGGAAGAGTTCTCTAAGCCACCGTTTCTCTGCAGGGAAGACAAACACCTATCAGACAAGCTGAAATCGAGCAGCTTCCACAGGGCACTCTGCTGCCTGGTTCCCAGAATGTGCGCTCCAGATGAATCTTAAGAGCTACAGCTGAGTGGGTTTCTGGCCTAGGTTATTTCTTGAAATGGAACTTATGCCGAGTTCATCTCAGCTCTACTCCAACGTTTCTAGTAGACTCAGAAGAATCTGCTTGGGAACTACGCATCTGCATTCTGCCTGGTTCGGGCAGAGCGGCCTGTTCACTGAGCTCTCCTGCACACTCCCCAGTAAGAGATAGAACTGCGTGTGTTTCTGCACACTGTTAGTTCTTCAAAGGGAACTTCTTCGCAGTGCTTCTCAGCTCCAGTGAGAAGCTTGTACTTGCTGTGCAACTAGATTCCTAAGCAGCTCCTTGCAAGCCACTATCGCACAGAGCCTTCTGGCCGCATCCAAGCAAGAGCTATCGCCGGCTGCTCCACTCTGGGTTTCCATGCATATGTGAGGTGAGCTAGTAACTGAAGAGAGGAGAGAGTGTGTTTCTGGAGAATGTTACTTCTGCAAAGGGAACTTAGAGCCAGTGCTTCTCAGCTCTAGGGCAGAGTGTGTGGCTGCTGTAGAAAGAGTTCTCTAAGCCACCGTTTCTCTGCAGGGAAGACAAACACCTATCAGACAAGCTGAAATCGAGCAGCTTCCACAGGGCACTCTGCTGCCTGGTTCCCAGAATGTGCGCTACAGATGAATCTTAAGAGCTACAGCTGAGTGGGTTTCTGGCCTAGGTTATTTCTTCAAATGGAACTTATGCCGAGTTCATCTCAGCTCTACTCCAACGTTTCTAGTAGACTCAGATGAATCTGCTTGGGAACTACGCATCTGCATTCTGCCTGGTTCGGGCAGAGCGGCCTGTTCACTGAGCTCTCCTGCACACTCCCCAGTAAGAGATAGAACTGCGTGTGTTTCTGCACACTGTTAGTTCTTCAAAGGGAAGTTCTTCCCAGTGCTTCTCAGCTCCAGTGAGAAGCTTGTACTTGCTGTGCCACTAGATTCCTAAGCAGCTCCTTGCAAGCCACTATCGCACAGAGCCTTCTGGCAGCATCCAAGCAAGAGCTGTCGCCGGCTGCTCCACTCTGGGTTTCCATGCATATGTGAGGTGAGCTAGTAACTGAAGAGTTAGGAGAGAGTGTGTTTCTGGAGAATGTTACTTCTGCAAAGGGAACTTACAGCCAGTGCTTCTCAGCTCTAGGGCAGAGTGTGTGGCTGCTGTAGAAAGAGTTCTCTAAGCCACCGTCTCTGCAGGGAAGACAAACACCTATCAGACAAGCTGAAATCGAGCAGCTTCCACAGAGCACTCTGCTGCCTGGTTCCCAGAATGTGCGCTCCAGATGAATCTTAACAGCTACAGCTGAGTGGGTTTCTGGCCTAGGTTGTTTCTTCAAATGGAACTTATGCCGAGTTCATCTCAGCTCTACTCCAACGTTTCTAGTAGACTCAGAAGAATCTGCTTGGGAACTACGCATCTGCATTCTGCCTGGTTCGGGCAGAGCGGCCTGTTCACTGAGCTCTCCTGCACACTCCCCAGTAAGAGATAGAACTGCGTGTGTTTCTGCACACTGTTAGTTCTTCAAAGGGAAGTTCTTCCCAGTGCTTCTCAGCTCCAGTGAGAAGCTTGTACTTGCTGTGCCACTAGATTCCTAAGCAGCTCCTTGCAAGCCACTATCGCACAGAGCCTTCTGGCGGCATCCAAGCAAGAGCTGTCGCTGGCTGCTCCACTCTGGGTTTCCATGCATATGTGAGGTGAGCTAGTAACTGAAGTGTTAGGAGAGAGTGTGTTTCTGGAGAATGTTACTTCTGCAAAGGGAACTTACAGCCAGTGCTTCTCAGCTCTAGGGCAGAGTGTGTGGCTGCTGTAGAAATAGTTCTCTAAGCCACCGTTTCTCTGCAGGGAAGAAAAACACCTATCAGACAAGCTGAAATCGAGCAGCTTCCACAGGGCACTCTGCTGCCTGGTTCCCAGAATGTGCGCTCCAGATGAATCTTAAGAGCTACAGCTGAGTGGGTTTCTGGCCTAGGTTATTTCTTCAAATGGAACTTATGCCGAGTTCATCTCAGCTCTACTCCAACGTTTCTAGTAGACTCAGATGAATCTGCTTGGGAACTACGCATCTGCATTCTGCCTGGTTCGGGCAGAGCGGCCTGTTCACTGAGCTCTCCTGCACACTCCCCAGTAAGAGATAGAACTGCATGTGTTTCTGCACACTGTTAGTTCTTCAAAGGGAACTTCTTCCCAGTGCTTCTCAGCTCCAGTGAGAAGCTTGTACTTGCTGTGCAACTAGATTCCTAAGCAGCTCCTTGCAAGCCACTATCGCACAGAGCCTTCTGGCAGCATCCAAGGAAGAGCTATCGCCGGCTGCTCCACTCTGGTTTTCCATGCATATGTGAGGTGAGCTAGTAACTGAAGAGTTAGGAGAGAGTGTGTTTCTGGAGAATGTTACTTCTGCAAAGGGAACTTAGAGCCAGTGCTTCTCAGCTCTAGGGCAGAGTGTGTGGCTGCTGTAGAAAGAGTTCTCTAAGCCACCGTTTCTCGGCAGGGAAGACAAACACCTATCAGACAAGCTGAAATCGAGCAGCTTCCACAGGGCACTCTGCTGCCTGGTTCCCAGAGTGTGCGCTCCAGATGAATCTTAACAGCTACAGCTGAGTGGGTTTCTGGCCTAGGTTATTTCTTCAAATGGAACTTATGCCGAGTTCATCTCAGCTCTACTCCAACGTTTCTAGTAGACTCAGAAGAATCTGCTTGGGAACTACGCATCTGCATTCTGCCTGGTTCGGGCAGAGCGGCCTGTTCACTGAGCTCTCCTGCACACTCCCCAGTAAGAGATAGAACTGCGTGTGTTTCTGCACCCTGTTAGTTCTTCAAAGGGAAGTTCTTCCCAGTGCTTCTCAGCTCCAGTGAGAAGCTTGTACTTGCTGTGCCACTAGATTCCTAAGCAGCTCCTTGCAAGCCACTATCGCACAGAGACTTCTGGCCGCATCCAAGCAAGAGCTGTCGCTGGCTGCTCCACTCTGGGTTTCCATGCATATGTGAGGTGAGCTAGTAACTGAAGTGTTAGGAGAGAGTGTGTTTCTGGAGAATGTTACTTCTGCAAAGGGAACTTACAGCCAGTGCTTCTCAGCTCTAGGGCAGAGTGTGTGGCTGCTGTAGAAAGAGTTCTCTAAGCCACCGTTTCTCTGCAGGGAAGACAAACACCTATCAGACAAGCTGAAATCGAGCAGCTTCCACAGGGCACTCTGCTGCCTGGTTCCCAGAATGTGCGCTCCAGATGAATCTTAAGAGCTACAGCTGAGTGGGTTTCTGGCCTAGGTTATTTCTTCAAATGGAACTTATGCCGAGTTCATCTCAGCTCTACTCCAACGTTTCTAGTAGACTCAGAAGAATCTGCTTGGGAACTACGCATCTGCATTCTGCCTGGTTCGGGCAGAGCGGCCTGTTCACTGAGCTCTCCTGCACACTCCCCAGTAAGAGATAGAACTGCGTGTGTTTCTGCACACTGTTAGTTCTTCAAAGGGAACTTCTTCCCAGTGCTTCTCAGCTCCAGTGAGAAGCTTGTACTTGCTGTGCAACTAGATTCCTAAGCAGCTCCTTGCAAGCCACTATCGCACAGAGCCTTCTGGCAGCATCCAAGGAAGAGCTATCGCCGGCTGCTCCACTCTGGGTTTCCATGCATATGTGAGGTGAGCTAGTAACTGAAGAGTTAGGAGAGAGTGTGTTTCTGGAGAATGTTACTTCTGCAAAGGGAACTTACAGCCAGTGCTTCTCAGCTCTAGGGCAGAGTGTGTGGCTGCTGTAGAAAGAGTTCTCTAAGCCACCGTTTCTCGGCAGGGAAGACAAACACCTATCAGACAAGCTGAAATCGAGCAGCTTCCACAGGGCACTCTGCTGCCTGGTTCCCAGAGTGTGCGCTCCAGATGAATCTTAACAGCTACAGCTGAGTGGGTTTCTGGCCTAGGTTATTTCTTCAAATGGAACTTATGCCGAGTTCATCTCAGCTCTACTCCAACGTTTCTAGTAGACTCAGAAGAATCTGCTTGGGAACTACGCATCTGCATTCTGCCTGGTTCGGGCAGAGCGGCCTGTTCACTGAGCTCTCCTGCACACTCCCCAGTAAGAGATAGAACTGCGTGTGTTTCTGCACACTGTTAGTTCTTCAAAGGGAAGTTCTTCCCAGTGCTTCTCAGCTCCAGTGAGAAGCTTGTACTTGCTGTGCCACTAGATTCCTAAGCAGCTCCTTGCAAGCCACTATCGCACAGAGCCTTCTGGCCGCATCCAAGCAAGAGCTGTCGCTGGCTGCTCCACTCTGGGTTTCCATGCATATGTGAGGTGAGCTAGTAACTGAAGTGTTAGGAGAGAGTGTGTTTCTGGAGAATGTTACTTCTGCAAAGGGAAGTTACAGCCAGTGCTTCTCAGCTCTAGGGCAGAGTGTGTGGCTGCTGTAGAAAGAGTTCTCTAAGAAACCGTTTCTCTGCAGGGAAGACAAACACCTATCAGACAAGCTGAAATCGAGCAGCTTCCACAGGGCACTCTGCTGCCTGGTTCCCAGAATGTGCGCTCCAGATGAATCTTAAGAGCTACAGCTGAGTGGGTTTCTGGCCTAGGTTATTTCTTCAAATGGAACTTATGCCGAGTTCATCTCAGCTCTACTCCAACGTTTCTAGTAGACTCAGAAGAATCTGCTTGGGAACTACGCATCTGCATTCTGCCTGGTTCGGGCAGAGCGGCCTGTTCACTGAGCTCTCCTGCACACTCCCCAGTAAGAGATAGAACTGCGTGTGTTTCTGCACACTGTTAGTTCTTCAAAGGGAACTTCTTCCCAGTGCTTCTCAGCTCCAGTGAGAAGCTTGTACTTGCTGTGCAACTAGATTCCTAAGCAGCTCCTTGCAAGCCACTATCGCACAGAGCCTTCTGGCAGCATCCAAGCAAGTGCTGTCGCCGGCTGCTCCACTCTGGGTTTCCATGCATATGTGAGGTGAGCTAGTAACTGAAGAGTTAGGAGAGAGTGTGTTTCTGGAGAATGTTACTTCTGCAAAGGGAACTTAGAGCCAGTGCTTCTCAGCTCTAGGGCAGAGTGTGTGGCTGCTGTAGAAAGAGTTCTCTAAGCCACCGTTTCTCTGCAGGGAAGACAAACACCTATCAGACAAGCTGAAATCGAGCAGCTTCCACAGGGCACTCTGCTGCCTGGTTCCCAGAATGTGCGCTCCAGATGAATCTTAAGAGCTACAGCTGAGTGGGTTTCTGGCCTAGGTTATTTCTTCAAATGGAACTTATGCCGAGTTCATCT
This sequence comes from Tapirus indicus, assembly GCA_031878705.1. Lineage (NCBI taxonomy): Eukaryota > Metazoa > Chordata > Mammalia > Perissodactyla > Tapiridae > Tapirus > Tapirus indicus. Next base: position 62,989,711 of record CM062917.1, on the reverse strand, counting down.
CAGCTCTACTCCAACGTTTCTAGTAGACTCAGAAGAATCTGCTTGGGAACTACGCATCTGCATTCTGCCTGGTTCGGGCAGAGCGGCCTGTTCACTGAGCTCTCCTGCACACTCCCCAGTAGGAGATAGAACTGCGTGTGTTTCTGCACACTGTTAGTTCTTCAAAGGGAAGTTCTTCCCAGTGCTTCTCAGCTCCAGTGAGAAGCTTGTACTTGCTGTGCCACTAGATTCCTAAGCAGCTCCTTGCAAGCCACTATCGCACAGAGCCTTCTGGCCGCATCCAAGCAAGAGCTGTCGCTGGCTGCTCCACTCTGGGTTTCCATGCATATGTGAGGTGAGCTAGTAACTGAAGTGTTAGGAGAGAGTGTGTTTCTGGAGAATGTTACTTCTGCAAAGGGAACTTACAGCCAGTGCTTCTCAGCTCTAGGGCAGAGTGTGTGGCTGCTGTAGAAAGAGTTCTCTAAGCCACCGTTTCTCTGCAGGGAAGACAAACACCTATCAGACAAGCTGAAATCGAGCAGCTTCCACAGGGCACTCTGCTGCCTGGTTCCCAGAATGTGCGCTCCAGATGAATCTTAAGAGCTACAGCTGAGTGGGTTTCTGGCCTAGGTTATTTCTTCAAATGGAACTTATGCCGAGTTCATCTCAGCTCTACTCCAACGTTTCTAGTAGACTCAGAAGAATCTGCTTGGGAACTACGCATCTGCATTCTGCCTGGTTCGGGCAGAGCGGCCTGTTCACTGAGCTCTCCTGCACACTCCCCAGTAAGAGATAGAACTGCGTGTGTTTCTGCACACTGTTAGTTCTTCAAAGGGATGTTCTTCCCAGTGCTTCTCAGCTCCAGTGAGAAGCTTGTACTTGCTGTGCAACTAGATTCCTAAGCAGCTCCTTGCAAGCCACTATCGCACAGAGCCTTCTGGCCGCATCCAAGCAAGTGCTGTCGCCGGCTGCTCCACTCTGGGTTTCCATGCATATGTGAGGTGAGCTAGTAACTGAAGAGTTAGGAGAGAGTGTGTTTCTGGAGAATGTTACTTCTGCAAAGGGAACTTAGAGCCAGTGCTTCTCAGCTCTAGGGCAGAGTGTGTGGCTGCTGTAGAAAGAGTTCTCTAAGCCACCGTTTCTCTGCAGGGAAGACAAACACCTATCAGACAAGCTGAAATCGAGCAGCTTCCACAGGGCACTCTGCTGCCTGGTTCCCAGAATGTGCGCTCCTGATGAATCTTAAGAGCTACAGCTGAGTGGGTTTCTGGCCTAGGTTATTTCTTCAAATGGAACTTATGCCGAGTTCATCTCAGCTCTACTCCAACGTTTCTAGTAGACTCAGAAGAATCTGCTTGGGAACTACGCATCTGCATTCTGCCTGGTTCGGGCAGAGCGGCCTGTTCACTGAGCTCTCCTGCACACTCCCCAGTAAGAGATAGAACTGCGTGTGTTTCTGCACACTGTTAGTTCTTCAAAGGGAACTTCTTCCCAGTGCTTCTCAGCTCCAGTGAGAAGCTTGTACTTGCTGTGCAACTAGATTCCTAAGCAGCTCCTTGCAAGCCACTATCGCACAGAGCCTTCTGGCAGCATCCAAGGAAGAGCTATCGCCGGCTGCTCCACTCTGGGTTTCCATGCATATGTGAGGTGAGCTAGTAACTGAAGAGTTAGGAGAGAGTGTGTTTCTGGAGAATGTTACTTCTGCAAAGGGAACTTACAGCCAGTGCTTCTCAGCTCTAGGGCAGAGTGTGTGGCTGCTGTAGAAAGAGTTCTCTAAGCCACCGTTTCTCGGCAGGGAAGACAAACACCTATCAGACAAGCTGAAATCGAGCAGCTTCCACAGGGCACTCTGCTGCCTGGTTCCCAGAATGTGCGCTCCAGATGAATCTTAAGAGCTACAGCTGAGTGGGTTTCTGGCCTAGGTTATTTCTTCAAATGGAACTTATGCCGAGTTCATCTCAGCTCTACTCCAACGTTTCTAGTAGACTCAGAAGAATCTGCTTGGGAACTACGCATCTGCATTCTGCCTGGTTCGGGCAGAGCGGCCTGTTCACTGAGCTCTCCTGCACACTCCCCAGTAAGAGATAGAACTGCGTGTGTTTCTGCACACTGTTAGTTCTTCAAAGGGATGTTCTTCCCAGTGCTTCTCAGCTCCAGTGAGAAGCTTGTACTTGCTGTGCAACTAGATTCCTAAGCAGCTCCTTGCAAGCCACTATCGCACAGAGACTTCTGGCAGCATCCAAGCAAGTGCTGTCGCCGGCTGCTCCACTCTGGGTTTCCATGCATATGTGAGGTGAGCTAGTAACTGAAGAGTTAGGAGAGAGTGTGTTTCTGGAGAATGTTACTTCTGCAAAGGGAACTTAGAGCCAGTGCTTCTCAGCTCTAGGGCAGAGTGTGTGGCTGCTGTAGAAAGAGTTCTCTAAGCCACCGTTTCTCTGCAGGGAAGACAAACACCTATCAGACAAGCTGAAATCGAGCAGCTTCCACAGGGCACTCTGCTGCCTGGTTCCCAGAATGTGCGCTCCAGATGAATCTTAAGAGCTACAGCTGAGTGGGTTTCTGGCCTAGGTTATTTCTTCAAATGGAACTTATGCCGAGTTCATCTCAGCTCTACTCCAACGTTTCTAGTAGACTCAGATGAATCTGCTTGGGAACTACGCATCTGCATTCTGCCTGGTTCGGGCAGAGCGGCCTGTTCACTGAGCTCTCCTGCACACTCCCCAGTAAGAGATAGAACTGCGTGTGTTTCTGCACACTGTTAGTTCTTCAAAGGGAAGTTCTTCCCAGTGCTTCTCAGCTCCAGTGAGAAGCTTGTACTTGCTGTGCCACTAGATTCCTAAGCAGCTCCTTGCAAGCCACTATCGCACAGAGCCTTCTGGCAGCATCCAAGCAAGAGCTGTCGCCGGCTGCTCCACTCTGGGTTTCCATGCATATGTGAGGTGAGCTAGTAACTGAAGAGTTAGGAGAGAGTGTGTTTCTGGAGAATGTTACTTCTGCAAAGGGAACTTACAGCCAGTGCTTCTCAGCTCTAGGACAGAGTGTGTGGCTGCTGTAGAAAGAGTTCTCTAAGCCACCGTTTCTCTGCAGGGAAGACAAACACCTATCAGACAAGCTGAAATCGAGCAGCTTCCACAGGGCACTCTGCTGCCTGGTTCCCAGAATGTGCGCTCCAGATGAATCTTAAGAGCTACAGCTGATTGGGTTTCTGGCCTAGGTTATTTCTTCAAATGGAACTTATGCCGAGTTCATCTCAGCTCTAATCCAACGTTTCTAGTAGACTCAGATGAAGCTGCTTGGGAACTACGCATCTGCATTCTGCCTGGTTCGGGCAGAGCGGCCTGTTCACTGAGCTCTCCTGCACACTCCCCAGTAAGAGATAGAACTGCGTGTGTTTCTGCACACTGTTAGTTCTTCAAAGGGAAGTTCTTCCCAGTGCTTCTCAGCTCCAGTGAGAAGCTTGTACTTGCTGTGCAACTAGATTCCTAAGCAGCTCCTTGCAAGCCACTATCGCACAGAGCCTTCTGGCAGCATCCAAGCAAGAGCTATCGCCGGCTGCTCCACTCTGGGTTTCCATGCATATGTGAGGTGAGCTAGTAACTGAAGCGTTAGGAGAGAGTGTGTTTCTGGAGAATGTTACTTCTGCAAAGGGAACTTACAGCCAGTGCTTCTCAGCTCTAGGGCAGAGTGTGTGGCTGCTGTAGAAATAGTTCTCTAAGCCACCGTTTCTCTGCAGGGAAGAAAAACACCTATCAGACAAGCTGAAATCGAGCAGCTTCCACAGGGCACTCTGCTGCCTGGTTCCCAGAATGTGCGCTCCAGATGAATCTTAAGAGCTACAGCTGAGTGGGTTTCTGGCCTAGGTTATTTCTTCAAATGGAACTTATGCCGAGTTCATCTCAGCTCTACTCCAACGTTTCTAGTAGACTCAGATGAATCTGCTTGGGAACTACGCATCTGCATTCTGCCTGGTTCGGGCAGAGCGGCCTGTTCACTGAGCTCTCCTGCACACTCCCCAGTAAGAGATAGAACTGCATGTGTTTCTGCACACTGTTAGTTCTTCAAAGGGAACTTCTTCCCAGTGCTTCTCAGCTCCAGTGAGAAGCTTGTACTTGCTGTGCAACTAGATTCCTAAGCAGCTCCTTGCAAGCCACTATCGCACAGAGCCTTCTGGCAGCATCCAAGGAAGAGCTATCGCCGGCTGCTCCACTCTGGTTTTCCATGCATATGTGAGGTGAGCTAGTAACTGAAGAGTTAGGAGAGAGTGTGTTTCTGGAGAATGTTACTTCTGCAAAGGGAACTTAGAGCCAGTGCTTCTCAGCTCTAGGGCAGAGTGTGTGGCTGCTGTAGAAAGAGTTCTCTAAGCCACCGTTTCTCGGCAGGGAAGACAAACACCTATCAGACAAGCTGAAATCGAGCAGCTTCCACAGGGCACTCTGCTGCCTGGTTCCCAGAGTGTGCGCTCCAGATGAATCTTAACAGCTACAGCTGAGTGGGTTTCTGGCCTAGGTTATTTCTTCAAATGGAACTTATGCCGAGTTCATCTCAGCTCTACTCCAACGTTTCTAGTAGACTCAGAAGAATCTGCTTGGGAACTACGCATCTGCATTCTGCCTGGTTCGGGCAGAGCGGCCTGTTCACTGAGCTCTCCTGCACACTCCCCAGTAAGAGATAGAACTGCGTGTGTTTCTGCACCCTGTTAGTTCTTCAAAGGGAAGTTCTTCCCAGTGCTTCTCAGCTCCAGTGAGAAGCTTGTACTTGCTGTGCCACTAGATTCCTAAGCAGCTCCTTGCAAGCCACTATCGCACAGAGACTTCTGGCCGCATCCAAGCAAGAGCTGTCGCTGGCTGCTCCACTCTGGGTTTCCATGCATATGTGAGGTGAGCTAGTAACTGAAGTGTTAGGAGAGAGTGTGTTTCTGGAGAATGTTACTTCTGCAAAGGGAACTTACAGCCAGTGCTTCTCAGCTCTAGGGCAGAGTGTGTGGCTGCTGTAGAAAGAGTTCTCTAAGCCACCGTTTCTCTGCAGGGAAGACAAACACCTATCAGACAAGCTGAAATCGAGCAGCTTCCACAGGGCACTCTGCTGCCTGGTTCCCAGAATGTGCGCTCCAGATGAATCTTAAGAGCTACAGCTGAGTGGGTTTCTGGCCTAGGTTATTTCTTCAAATGGAACTTATGCCGAGTTCATCTCAGCTCTACTCCAACGTTTCTAGTAGACTCAGAAGAATCTGCTTGGGAACTACGCATCTGCATTCTGCCTGGTTCGGGCAGAGCGGCCTGTTCACTGAGCTCTCCTGCACACTCCCCAGTAAGAGATAGAACTGCGTGTGTTTCTGCACACTGTTAGTTCTTCAAAGGGAACTTCTTCCCAGTGCTTCTCAGCTCCAGTGAGAAGCTTGTACTTGCTGTGCAACTAGATTCCTAAGCAGCTCCTTGCAAGCCACTATCGCACAGAGCCTTCTGGCAGCATCCAAGGAAGAGCTATCGCCGGCTGCTCCACTCTGGGTTTCCATGCATATGTGAGGTGAGCTAGTAACTGAAGAGTTAGGAGAGAGTGTGTTTCTGGAGAATGTTACTTCTGCAAAGGGAACTTACAGCCAGTGCTTCTCAGCTCTAGGGCAGAGTGTGTGGCTGCTGTAGAAAGAGTTCTCTAAGCCACCGTTTCTCGGCAGGGAAGACAAACACCTATCAGACAAGCTGAAATCGAGCAGCTTCCACAGGGCACTCTGCTGCCTGGTTCCCAGAGTGTGCGCTCCAGATGAATCTTAACAGCTACAGCTGAGTGGGTTTCTGGCCTAGGTTATTTCTTCAAATGGAACTTATGCCGAGTTCATCTCAGCTCTACTCCAACGTTTCTAGTAGACTCAGAAGAATCTGCTTGGGAACTACGCATCTGCATTCTGCCTGGTTCGGGCAGAGCGGCCTGTTCACTGAGCTCTCCTGCACACTCCCCAGTAAGAGATAGAACTGCGTGTGTTTCTGCACACTGTTAGTTCTTCAAAGGGAAGTTCTTCCCAGTGCTTCTCAGCTCCAGTGAGAAGCTTGTACTTGCTGTGCCACTAGATTCCTAAGCAGCTCCTTGCAAGCCACTATCGCACAGAGCCTTCTGGCCGCATCCAAGCAAGAGCTGTCGCTGGCTGCTCCACTCTGGGTTTCCATGCATATGTGAGGTGAGCTAGTAACTGAAGTGTTAGGAGAGAGTGTGTTTCTGGAGAATGTTACTTCTGCAAAGGGAACTTACAGCCAGTGCTTCTCAGCTCTAGGGCAGAGTGTGTGGCTGCTGTAGAAAGAGTTCTCTAAGAAACCGTTTCTCTGCAGGGAAGACAAACACCTATCAGACAAGCTGAAATCGAGCAGCTTCCACAGGGCACTCTGCTGCCTGGTTCCCAGAATGTGCGCTCCAGATGAATCTTAAGAGCTACAGCTGAGTGGCTTTCTGGCCTAGGTTATTTCTTCAAATGGAACTTATGCCGAGTTCATCTCAGCTCTACTCCAACGTTTCTAGTAGACTCAGAAGAATCTGCTTGGGAACTACGCATCTGCATTCTGCCTGGTTCGGGCAGAGCGGCCTGTTCACTGAGCTCTCCTGCACACTCCCCAGTAAGAGATAGAACTGCGTGTGTTTCTGCACACTGTTAGTTCTTCAAAGGGAACTTCTTCCCAGTGCTTCTCAGCTCCAGTGAGAAGCTTGTACTTGCTGTGCAACTAGATTCCTAAGCAGCTCCTTGCAAGCCACTATCGCACAGAGCCTTCTGGCAGCATCCAAGCAAGTGCTGTCGCCGGCTGCTCCACTCTGGGTTTCCATGCATATGTGAGGTGAGCTAGTAACTGAAGAGTTAGGAGAGAGTGTGTTTCTGGAGAATGTTACTTCTGCAAAGGGAACTTAGAGCCAGTGCTTCTCAGCTCTAGGGCAGAGTGTGTGGCTGCTGTAGAAAGAGTTCTCTAAGCCACCGTTTCTCTGCAGGGAAGACAAACACCTATCAGACAAGCTGAAATCGAGCAGCTTCCACAGGGCACTCTGCTGCCTGGTTCCCAGAATGTGCGCTCCAGATGAATCTTAAGAGCTACAGCTGAGTGGGTTTCTGGCCTAGGTTATTTCTTCAAATGGAACTTATGCCGAGTTCATCTCAGCTCTACTCCAACGTTTCTAGTAGACTCAGAAGAATCTGCTTGGGAACTACGCATCTGCATTCTGCCTGGTTCGGGCAGAGCGGCCTGTTCACTGAGCTCTCCTGCACACTCCCCAGTAGGAGATAGAACTGCGTGTGTTTCTGCACACTGTTAGTTCTTCAAAGGGAAGTTCTTCCCAGTGCTTCTCAGCTCCAGTGAGAAGCTTGTACTTGCTGTGCCACTAGATTCCTAAGCAGCTCCTTGCAAGCCACTATCGCACAGAGCCTTCTGGCCGCATCCAAGCAAGAGCTGTCGCTGGCTGCTCCACTCTGGGTTTCCATGCATATGTGAGGTGAGCTAGTAACTGAAGTGTTAGGAGAGAGTGTGTTTCTGGAGAATGTTACTTCTGCAAAGGGAACTTACAGCCAGTGCTTCTCAGCTCTAGGGCAGAGTGTGTGGCTGCTGTAGAAAGAGTTCTCTAAGCCACCGTTTCTCTGCAGGGAAGACAAACACCTATCAGACAAGCTGAAATCGAGCAGCTTCCACAGGGCACTCTGCTGCCTGGTTCCCAGAATGTGCGCTCCAGATGAATCTTAAGAGCTACAGCTGAGTGGGTTTCTGGCCTAGGTTATTTCTTCAAATGGAACTTATGCCGAGTTCATCTCAGCTCTACTCCAACGTTTCTAGTAGACTCAGAAGAATCTGCTTGGGAACTACGCATCTGCATTCTGCCTGGTTCGGGCAGAGCGGCCTGTTCACTGAGCTCTCCTGCACACTCCCCAGTAAGAGATAGAACTGCGTGTGTTTCTGCACACTGTTAGTTCTTCAAAGGGATGTTCTTCCCAGTGCTTCTCAGCTCCAGTGAGAAGCTTGTACTTGCTGTGCAACTAGATTCCTAAGCAGCTCCTTGCAAGCCACTATCGCACAGAGCCTTCTGGCCGCATCCAAGCAAGTGCTGTCGCCGGCTGCTCCACTCTGGGTTTCCATGCATATGTGAGGTGAGCTAGTAACTGAAGAGTTAGGAGAGAGTGTGTTTCTGGAGAATGTTACTTCTGCAAAGGGAACTTAGAGCCAGTGCTTCTCAGCTCTAGGGCAGAGTGTGTGGCTGCTGTAGAAAGAGTTCTCTAAGCCACCGTTTCTCTGCAGGGAAGACAAACACCTATCAGACAAGCTGAAATCGAGCAGCTTCCACAGGGCACTCTGCTGCCTGGTTCCCAGAATGTGCGCTCCTGATGAATCTTAAGAGCTACAGCTGAGTGGGTTTCTGGCCTAGGTTATTTCTTCAAATGGAACTTATGCCGAGTTCATCTCAGCTCTACTCCAACGTTTCTAGTAGACTCAGAAGAATCTGCTTGGGAACTACGCATCTGCATTCTGCCTGGTTCGGGCAGAGCGGCCTGTTCACTGAGCTCTCCTGCACACTCCCCAGTAAGAGATAGAACTGCGTGTGTTTCTGCACACTGTTAGTTCTTCAAAGGGAACTTCTTCCCAGTGCTTCTCAGCTCCAGTGAGAAGCTTGTACTTGCTGTGCAACTAGATTCCTAAGCAGCTCCTTGCAAGCCACTATCGCACAGAGCCTTCTGGCAGCATCCAAGGAAGAGCTATCGCCGGCTGCTCCACTCTGGGTTTCCATGCATATGTGAGGTGAGCTAGTAACTGAAGAGTTAGGAGAGAGTGTGTTTCTGGAGAATGTTACTTCTGCAAAGGGAACTTACAGCCAGTGCTTCTCAGCTCTAGGGCAGAGTGTGTGGCTGCTGTAGAAAGAGTTCTCTAAGCCACCGTTTCTCGGCAGGGAAGACAAACACCTATCAGACAAGCTGAAATCGAGCAGCTTCCACAGGGCACTCTGCTGCCTGGTTCCCAGAATGTGCGCTCCAGATGAATCTTAAGAGCTACAGCTGAGTGGGTTTCTGGCCTAGGTTATTTCTTCAAATGGAACTTATGCCGAGTTCATCTCAGCTCTACTCCAACGTTTCTAGTAGACTCAGAAGAATCTGCTTGGGAACTACGCATCTGCATTCTGCCTGGTTCGGGCAGAGCGGCCTGTTCACTGAGCTCTCCTGCACACTCCCCAGTAAGAGATAGAACTGCGTGTGTTTCTGCACACTGTTAGTTCTTCAAAGGGATGTTCTTCCCAGTGCTTCTCAGCTCCAGTGAGAAGCTTGTACTTGCTGTGCAACTAGATTCCTAAGCAGCTCCTTGCAAGCCACTATCGCACAGAGACTTCTGGCAGCATCCAAGCAAGTGCTGTCGCCGGCTGCTCCACTCTGGGTTTCCATGCATATGTGAGGTGAGCTAGTAACTGAAGAGTTAGGAGAGAGTGTGTTTCTGGAGAATGTTACTTCTGCAAAGGGAACTTAGAGCCAGTGCTTCTCAGCTCTAGGGCAGAGTGTGTGGCTGCTGTAGAAAGAGTTCTCTAAGCCACCGTTTCTCTGCAGGGAAGACAAACACCTATCAGACAAGCTGAAATCGAGCAGCTTCCACAGGGCACTCTGCTGCCTGGTTCCCAGAATGTGCGCTCCAGATGAATCTTAAGAGCTACAGCTGAGTGGGTTTCTGGCCTAGGTTATTTCTTCAAATGGAACTTATGCCGAGTTCATCTCAGCTCTACTCCAACGTTTCTAGTAGACTCAGATGAATCTGCTTGGGAACTACGCATCTGCATTCTGCCTGGTTCGGGCAGAGCGGCCTGTTCACTGAGCTCTCCTGCACACTCCCCAGTAAGAGATAGAACTGCGTGTGTTTCTGCACACTGTTAGTTCTTCAAAGGGAAGTTCTTCCCAGTGCTTCTCAGCTCCAGTGAGAAGCTTGTACTTGCTGTGCCACTAGATTCCTAAGCAGCTCCTTGCAAGCCACTATCGCACAGAGCCTTCTGGCAGCATCCAAGCAAGAGCTGTCGCCGGCTGCTCCACTCTGGGTTTCCATGCATATGTGAGGTGAGCTAGTAACTGAAGAGTTAGGAGAGAGTGTGTTTCTGGAGAATGTTACTTCTGCAAAGGGAACTTACAGCCAGTGCTTCTCAGCTCTAGGACAGAGTGTGTGGCTGCTGTAGAAAGAGTTCTCTAAGCCACCGTTTCTCTGCAGGGAAGACAAACACCTATCAGACAAGCTGAAATCGAGCAGCTTCCACAGGGCACTCTGCTGCCTGGTTCCCAGAATGTGCGCTCCAGATGAATCTTAAGAGCTACAGCTGATTGGGTTTCTGGCCTAGGTTATTTCTTCAAATGGAACTTATGCCGAGTTCATCTCAGCTCTAATCCAACGTTTCTAGTAGACTCAGATGAAGCTGCTTGGGAACTACGCATCTGCATTCTGCCTGGTTCGGGCAGAGCGGCCTGTTCACTGAGCTCTCCTGCACACTCCCCAGTAAGAGATAGAACTGCGTGTGTTTCTGCACACTGTTAGTTCTTCAAAGGGAAGTTCTTCCCAGTGCTTCTCAGCTCCAGTGAGAAGCTTGTACTTGCTGTGCAACTAGATTCCTAAGCAGCTCCTTGCAAGCCACTATCGCACAGAGCCTTCTGGCAGCATCCAAGCAAGAGCTATCGCCGGCTGCTCCACTCTGGGTTTCCATGCATATGTGAGGTGAGCTAGTAACTGAAGCGTTAGGAGAGAGTGTGTTTCTGGAGAATGTTACTTCTGCAAATGGAACTTAGAGCCAGTGCTTCTCAGCTGTAGGGCAGAGTGTGTGGCTGCTGTATAAAGAGTTCTCTAAGCCACCGTTTCTCTGCAGGGAAGACAAACACCTATCAGACAAGCTGAAATCGAGCAGCTTCCACAGGGCACTCTGCTGCCTGGTTCCCAGAATGTGCGCTACAGATGAATCTTAAGAGCTACAGCTGAGTGGGTTTCTGGCCTAGGTTATTTCTTCAAATGGAACTTATGCCGAGTTCATCTCAGCTCTACTCCAACGTTTCTAGTAGACTCAGATGAATCTGCTTGGGAACTACGCATCTGCATTCTGCCTGGTTCGGGCAGAGCGGCCTGTTCACTGAGCTCTCCTGCACACTCCCCAGTAAGAGATAGAACTGCGTGTGTTTCTGCACACTGTTAGTTCTTCAAAGGGAAGTTCTTCCCAGTGCTTCTCAGCTCCAGTGAGAAGCTTGTGCTTGCTGTGCCACTAGATTCCTAAGCAGCTCCTTGCAAGCCACTATCGCACAGAGCCTTCTGGCAGCATCCAAGTAAGAGCTGTCGCCGGCTGCTCCACTCTGGGTTTCCATGCATATGTGAGGTGAGCTAGTAACTGAAGAGTTAGGAGAGAGTGTGTTTCTGGAGAATGTTACTTCTGCAAAGGGAACTTAGAGCCAGTGCTTCTCAGCTCTAGGGCAGAGTGTGTGGCTGCTGTAGAAAGAGTTCTTCTCTAAGCCACTGTTTCTCTACAGGGAGGACAAACACCTATCAGACTAGCTGAAATCGAGCAGCTTCCACAGGGCACTCTGCTGCCTGGTTCCCAGAATGTGCGCTCCAGATGAATCTTAAGAGCTACAGCTGAGTGGGTTTCTGGCCTAGGTTATTTCTTCAAATGGAACTTATGCCGAGTTCATCTCAGCTCTACTCCAACGTTTCTAGTAGACTCAGAAGAATCTGCTTGGGAACTACGCATCTGCATTCTGCCTGGTTCGGGCAGAGCGGCCTGTTCACTGAGCTCTCCTGCACACTCCCCAGTAAGAGATAGAACTGCGTGTGTTTCTGCACACTGTTAGTTCTTCAAAGGGAACTTCTTCGCAGTGCTTCTCAGCTCCAGTGAGAAGCTTGTACTTGCTGTGCAACTAGATTCCTAAGCAGCTCCTTGCAAGCCACTATCGCACAGAGCCTTCTGGCAGCATCCAAGGAAGAGCTATCGCCGGCTGCTCCACTCTGGGTTTCCATGCATATGTGAGGTGAGCTAGTAACTGAAGAGTTAGGAGAGAGTGTGTTTCTGGAGAATGTTACTTCTGCAAAGGGAACTTAGAGCCAGTGCTTCTCAGCTCTAGGGCAGAGTGTGTGGCTGCTGTAGAAAGAGTTCTCTAAGCCACCGTTTCTCTGCAGGGAAGACAAACACCTATCAGACAAGCTGAAATCGAGCAGCTTCCACAGGGCACTCTGCTGCCTGGTTCCCAGAATGTGCGCTCCAGATGAATCTTAAGAGCTACAGCTGAGTGGGTTTCTGGCCTAGGTTATTTCTTCAAATGGAACTTATGCCGAGTTCATCTCAGCTCTACTCCAACGTTTCTAGTAGACTCAGAAGAATCTGCTTGGGAACTATGCATCTGCATTCTGCCTGGTTCGGGCAGAGCGGCCTGTTCACTGAGCTCTCCTGCACACTCCCCAGTAAGAGATAGAACTGCGTGTGTTTCTGCACACTGTTAGTTCTTCAAAGGGAAGTTCTTCCCAGTGCTTCTCAGCTCCAGTGAGAAGCTTGTACTTGCTGTGCAACTAGATTCCTAAGCAGCTCCTTGCAAGCCACTATCGCACAGAGCCTTCTGGCCGCATCCAAGCAAGTGCTGTCGCCGGCTGCTCCACTCTGGGTTTCCATGCATATGTGAGGTGAGCTAGTAACTGAAGAGTTAGGAGACAGTGTGTTTCTGGAGAATGTTACTTCTGCAAAGGGAACTTACAGCCAGTGCTTCTCAGCTCTAGGGCAGAGTGTGTGGCTGCTGTAGAAAGAGTTCTCTAAGCCACCGTTTCTCTGCAGGGAAGACAAACACCTATCAGACAAGCTGAAATCGAGCAGCTTCCACAGGGCACTCTGCTGCCTGGTTCCCAGAATGTGCGCTCCAGATGAATCTTAAGAGCTACAGCTGAGTGGGTTTCTGGCCTAGGTTATTTCTTCAAATGGAACTTATGCCGAGTTCATCTCAGCTCTACTCCAACGTTTCTAGTAGACTCAGAAGAATCTGCTTGGGAACTACGCATCTGCATTCTGCCTGGTTCGGGCAGAGCGGCCTGTTCACTGAGCTCTCCTGCACACTCCCCAGTAAGAGATAGAACTGCGTGTGTTTCTGCACACTGTTAGTTCTTCAAAGGGAAGTTCTTCCCAGTGCTTCTCAGCTCCAGTGAGAAGCTTGTACTTGCTGTGCAACTAGATTCCTAAGCAGCTCCTTGCAAGCCACTATCGCACAGAGCCTTCTGGCCGCATCCAAGCAAGAGCTGTCGCCCGCTGCTCCACTCTGGGTTTCCATGCATATGTGAGGTGAGCTAGTAACTGAAGAGTTAGGAGAGAGTGTGTTTCTGGAGAATGTTACTTCTGCAAAGGGAACTTACAGCCAGTGCTTCTCAGCTCTAGGGCAGAGTGTGTGGCTGCTGTAGAAAGAGTTCTCTAAACCACCGTTTCTCTGCAGGGAAGACAAACACCTATCAGACAAGCTGAAATCGAGCAGCTTCCACAGGGCACTCTGCTGCCTGGTTCCCAGAATGTGCGCTCCAGATGAATCTTAAGAGCTACAGCTGAGTGGGTTTCTGGCCTAGGTTATTTCTTCAAATGGAACTTATGCCGAGTTCATCTCAGCTCTACTCCAACGTTTCTAGTAGACTCAGAAGAATCTGCTTGGGAACTACGCATCTGCATTCTGCCTGGTTCGGGCAGAGCGGCCTGTTCACTGAGCTCTCCTGCACACTCCCCAGTAAGAGATAGAACTGCGTGTGTTTCTGCACACTGTTAGTTCTTCAAAGGGAAGTTCTTCCCAGTGCTTCTCAGCTCCAGTGAGAAGCTTGTACTTGCTGTGCAACTAGATTCCTAAGCAGCTCCTTGCAAGCCACTATCGCACAGAGCCTTCTGGCAGCATCCAAGCAAGAGCTATCGCCGGCTGCTCCACTCTGGGTTTCCATGCATATGTGAGGTGAGCTAGTAACTGAAGAGTTAGGAGAGAGTGTGTTTCTGGAGAATGTTACTTCTGCAAAGGGAACTTACAGCCAGTGCTTCTCAGCTCTAGGGCAGAGTGTGTGGCTGCTGTAGAAAGAGTTCTCTAAACCACCGTTTCTCTGCAGGGAAGACAAACACCTATCAGACAAGCTGAAATCGAGCAGCTTCCACAGGGCACTCTGCTGCCTGGTTCCCAGAATGTGCGCTCCAGATGAATCTTAAGAGCTACAGCTGAGTGGGTTTCTGGCCTAGGTTATTTCTTCAAATGGAACTTATGCCGAGTTCATCTCAGCTCTACTCCAACGTTTCTAGTAGACTCAGAAGAATCTGCTTGGGAACTACGCATCTGCATTCTGCCTGGTTCGGGCAGAGCGGCCTGTTCACTGAGCTCTCCTGCACACTCCCCAGTAAGAGATAGAACTGCGTGTGTTTCTGCACACTGTTAGTTCTTCAAAGGGAACTTCTTCGCAGTGCTTCTCAGCTCCAGTGAGAAGCTTGTACTTGCTGTGCAACTAGATTCCTAAGCAGCTCCTTGCAAGCCACTATCGCACAGAGCCTTCTGGCAGCATCCAAGGAAGAGCTATCGCCGGCTGCTCCACTCTGGGTTTCCATGCATATGTGAGGTGAGCTAGTAACTGAAGAGTTAGGAGAGAGTGTGTTTCTGGAGAATGTTACTTCTGCAAATGGAACTTAGAGCCAGTGCTTCTCAGCTCTAGGGCAGAGTGTGTGGCTGCTGTAGAAAGAGTTCTCTAAGCCACCGTTTCTCTGCAGGGAAGACAAACACCTATCAGACAAGCTGAAATCGAGCAGCTTCCACAGGGCACTCTGCTGCCTGGTTCCCAGAATGTGCGCTCCAGATGAATCTTAAGAGCTACAGCTGAGTGGGTTTCTGGCCTAGGTTATTTCTTCAAATGGAACTTATGCCGAGTTCATCTCAGCTCTACTCCAACGTTTCTAGTAGACTCAGAAGAATCTGCTTGGGAACTATGCATCTGCATTCTGCCTGGTTCGGGCAGAGCGGCCTGTTCACTGAGCTCTCCTGCACACTCCCCAGTAAGAGATAGAACTGCGTGTGTTTCTGCACACTGTTAGTTCTTCAAAGGGAAGTTCTTCCCAGTGCTTCTCAGCTCCAGTGAGAAGCTTGTACTTGCTGTGCAACTAGATTCCTAAGCAGCTCCTTGCAAGCCACTATCGCACAGAGCCTTCTGGCCGCATCCAAGCAAGTGCTGTCGCCGGCTGCTCCACTCTGGGTTTCCATGCATATGTGAGGTGAGCTAGTAACTGAAGAGTTAGGAGACAGTGTGTTTCTGGAGAATGTTACTTCTGCAAATGGAACTTACAGCCAGTGCTTCTCAGCTCTAGGGCAGAGTGTGTGGCTGCTGTAGAAAGAGTTCTCTAAGCCACCGTTTCTCTGCAGGGAAGACAAACACCTATCAGACAAGCTGAAATCGAGCAGCTTCCACAGGGCACTCTGCTGCCTGGTTCCCAGAATGTGCGCTCCAGATGAATCTTAAGAGCTACAGCTGAGTGGGTTTCTGGCCTAGGTTATTTCTTCAAATGGAACTTATGCCGAGTTCATCTCAGCTCTACTCCAACGTTTCTAGTAGACTCAGAAGAATCTGCTTGGGAACTACGCATCTGCATTCTGCCTGGTTCGGGCAGAGCGGCCTGTTCACTGAGCTCTCCTGCACACTCCCCAGTAAGAGATAGAACTGCGTGTGTTTCTGCACACTGTTAGTTCTTCAAAGGGAAGTTCTTCCCAGTGCTTCTCAGCTCCAGTGAGAAGCTTGTACTTGCTGTGCAACTAGATTCCTAAGCAGCTCCTTGCAAGCCACTATCGCACAGAGCCTTCTGGCCGCATCCAAGCAAGAGCTGTCGCCCGCTGCTCCACTCTGGGTTTCCATGCATATGTGAGGTGAGCTAGTAACTGAAGAGTTAGGAGAGAGTGTGTTTCTGGAGAATGTTACTTCTGCAAAGGGAACTTACAGCCAGTGCTTCTCAGCTCTAGGGCAGAGTGTGTGGCTGCTGTAGAAAGAGTTCTCTAAACCACCGTTTCTCTGCAGGGAAGACAAACACCTATCAGACAAGCTGAAATCGAGCAGCTTCCACAGGGCACTCTGCTGCCTGGTTCCCAGAATGTGCGCTCCAGATCAATCTTAAGAGCTACAGCTGAGTGGGTTTCTGGCCTAGGTTATTTCTTCAAATGGAACTTATGCCGAGTTCATCTCAGCTCTACTCCAACATTTCTAGTAGACTCAGAAGAATCTGCTTGGGAACTACGCATCTGCATTCTGCCTGGTTCGGGCAGAGCGGCCTGTTCACTGAGCTCTCCTGCACACTCCCCAGTAAGAGATAGAACTGCGTGTGTTTCTGCACACTGTTAGTTCTTCAAAGGGAAGTTCTTCCCAGTGCTTCTCAGCTCCAGTGAGAAGCTTGTACTTGCTGTGCAACTAGATTCCTAAGCAGCTCCTTGCAAGCCACTATCGCACAGAGCCTTCTGGCAGCATCCAAGCAAGAGCTATCGCCGACTGCTCCACTCTGGGTTTCCATGCATATGTGAGGTGAGCTAGTAACTGAAGAGTTAGGAGACAGTGTGTTTCTGGAGAATGTTACTTCTGCAAATGGAACTTACAGCCAGTGCTTCTCAGCTCTAGGGAAGAGTATGTGGCTGCTGTAGAAAGAGTTCTCTAAGCCACCGTTTCTCTGCAGGGAAGACAAACACCTATCAGACAAGCTGAAATCGAGCAGCTTCCACAGGGCACTCTGCTGCCTGGTTCCCAGAATGTGCGCTCCAGATGAATCTTAAGAGCTACAGCTGAGTGGGTTTCTGGCCTAGGTTATTTCTTCAAATGGAACTTATGCCGAGTTCATCTCAGCTCTACTCCAACGTTTCTAGTAGACTCAGAAGAATCTGCTTGGGAACTACGCATCTGCATTCTGCCTGGTTCGGGCAGAGCGGCCTGTTCACTGAGCTCTCCTGCACACTCCCCAGTAAGAGATAGAACTGCGTGTGTTTCTGCACACTGTTAGTTCTTCAAAGGGAAGTTCTTCCCAGTGCTTCTCAGCTCCAGTGAGAAGCTTGTACTTGCTGTGCAACTAGATTCCTAAGCAGCTCCTTGCAAGCCACTATCGCACAGAGCCTTCTGGCCGCATCCAAGCAAGAGCTGTTGCCAGCTGCTCCACTCTGGGTTTCCATGCATATGTGAGGTGAGCTAGTAACTGAAGAGTTAGGAGAGAGTGTGTTTCTGGAGAATGTTACTTCTGCAAAGGGAACTTACAGCCAGTGCTTCTCAGCTCTAGGGCAGAGTTTGTGGCTGCTGTAGAAAGAGTTCTTCTCTAAGCCACTGTTTCTCTACAGGGAGGACAAACACCTATCAGACTAGCTGAAATCGAGCAGCTTCCACAGGGCACTCTGCTGCCTGGTTCCCAGAATGTGCGCTCCAGATGAATCTTAAGAGCTACAGCTGAGTGGGTTTCTGGCCTAGGTTATTTCTTCAAATGGAACTTATGCCGAGTTCATCTCAGCTCTACTCCAACGTTTCTAGTAGACTCAGAAGAATCTGCTTGGGAACTACGCATCTGCATTCTGCCTGGTTCGGGCAGAGCGGCCTGTTCACTGAGCTCTCCTGCACACTCCCCAGTAAGAGATAGAACTGCGTGTGTTTCTGCACACTGTTAGTTCTTCAAAGGGAAGTTCTTCCCAGTGCTTCTCAGCTCCAGTGAGAAGCTTGTACTTGCTGTGCAACTAGATTCCTAAGCAGCTCCTTGCAAGCCACTATCGCACAGAGCCTTCTGGCAGCATCCAAGGAAGAGCTATCGCCGGCTGCTCCACTCTGGGTTTCCATGCATATGTGAGGTGAGCTAGTAACTGAAGAGTTAGGAGAGAGTGTGTTTCTGGAGAATGTTACTTCTGCAAAGGGAACTTAGAGCCAGTGCTTCTCAGCTCTAGGGCAGAGTGTGTGGCTGCTGTAGAAAGAGTTCTCTAAGCCACCGTTTCTCTGCAGGGAAGACAAACACCTATCAGACAAGCTGAAATCGAGCAGCTTCCACAGGGCACTCTGCTGCCTGGTTCCCAGAATGTGCGCTCCAGATGAATCTTAAGAGCTACAGCTGAGTGGGTTTCTGGCCTAGGTTATTTCTTCAAATGGAACTTATGCCGAGTTCATCTCAGCTCTACTCCAACGTTTCTAGTAGACTCAGAAGAATCTGCTTGGGAACTATGCATCTGCATTCTGCCTGGTTCGGGCAGAGCGGCCTGTTCACTGAGCTCTCCTGCACACTCCCCAGTAAGAGATAGAACTGCGTGTGTTTCTGCACACTGTTAGTTCTTCAAAGGGAAGTTCTTCCCAGTGCTTCTCAGCTCCAGTGAGAAGCTTGTACTTGCTGTGCAACTAGATTCCTAAGCAGCTCCTTGCAAGCCACTATCGCACAGAGCCTTCTGGCCGCATCCAAGCAAGTGCTGTCGCCGGCTGCTCCACTCTGGGTTTCCATGCATATGTGAGGTGAGCTAGTAACTGAAGAGTTAGGAGAGAGTGTGTTTCTGGAGAATGTTACTTCTGCAAATGGAACTTACAGCCAGTGCTTCTCAGCTCTAGGGCAGAGTGTGTGGCTGCTGTAGAAAGAGTTCTCTAAGCCACCGTTTCTCTGCAGGGAAGACAAACACCTATCAGACAAGCTGAAATCGAGCAGCTTCCACAGGGCACTCTGCTGCCTGGTTCCCAGAATGTGCGCTCCAGATGAATCTTAAGAGCTACAGCTGAGTGGGTTTCTGGCCTAGGTTATTTCTTCAAATGGAACTTATGCCGAGTTCATCTCAGCTCTACTCCAACATTTCTAGTAGACTCAGAAGAATCTGCTTGGGAACTACGCATCTGCATTCTGCCTGGTTCGGGCAGAGCGGCCTGTTCACTGAGCTCTCCTGCACACTCCCCAGTAAGAGATAGAACTGCGTGTGTTTCTGCACACTGTTAGTTCTTCAAAGGGAAGTTCTTCCCAGTGCTTCTCAGCTCCAGTGAGAAGCTTGTACTTGCTGTGCAACTAGATTCCTAAGCAGCTCCTTGCAAGCCACTATCGCACAGAGCCTTCTGGCCGCATCCAAGCAAGAGCTGTCGCCCGCTGCTCCACTCTGGGTTTCCATGCATATGTGAGGTGAGCTAGTAACTGAAGAGTTAGGAGAGAGTGTGTTTCTGGAGAATGTTACTTCTGCAAAGGGAACTTACAGCCAGTGCTTCTCAGCTCTAGGGCAGAGTGTGTGGCTGCTGTAGAAAGAGTTCTCTAAACCACCGTTTCTCTGCAGGGAAGACAAACACCTATCAGACAAGCTGAAATCGAGCAGCTTCCACAGGGCACTCTGCTGCCTGGTTCCCAGAATGTGCGCTCCAGATGAATCTTAAGAGCTACAGCTGAGTGGGTTTCTGGCCTAGGTTATTTCTTCAAATGGAACTTATGCCGAGTTCATCTCAGCTCTACTCCAACGTTTCTAGTAGACTCAGAAGAATCTGCTTGGGAACTATGCATCTGCATTCTGCCTGGTTCGGGCAGAGCGGCCTGTTCACTGAGCTCTCCTGCACACTCCCCAGTAAGAGATAGAACTGCGTGTGTTTCTGCACACTGTTAGTTCTTCAAAGGGAAGTTCTTCCCAGTGCTTCTCAGCTCCAGTGAGAAGCTTGTACTTGCTGTGCAACTAGATTCCTAAGCAGCTCCTTGCAAGCCACTATCGCACAGAGCCTTCTGGCCGCATCCAAGCAAGTGCTGTCGCCGGCTGCTCCACTCTGGGTTTCCATGCATATGTGAGGTGAGCTAGTAACTGAAGAGTTAGGAGAGAGTGTGTTTCTGGAGAATGTTACTTCTGCAAATGGAACTTACAGCCAGTGCTTCTCAGCTCTAGGGCAGAGTGTGTGGCTGCTGTAGAAAGAGTTCTCTAAGCCACCGTTTCTCTGCAGGGAAGACAAACACCTATCAGACAAGCTGAAATCGAGCAGCTTCCACAGGGCACTCTGCTGCCTGGTTCCCAGAATGTGCGCTCCAGATGAATCTTAAGAGCTACAGCTGAGTGGGTTTCTGGCCTAGGTTATTTCTTCAAATGGAACTTATGCCGAGTTCATCTCAGCTCTACTCCAACGTTTCTAGTAGACTCAGAAGAATCTGCTTGGGAACTATGCATCTGCATTCTGCCTGGTTCGGGCAGAGCGGCCTGTTCACTGAGCTCTCCTGCACACTCCCCAGTAAGAGATAGAACTGCGTGTGTTTCTGCACACTGTTAGTTCTTCAAAGGGAACTTCTTCCCAGTGCTTCTCAGCTCCAGTGAGAAGCTTGTACTTGCTGTGCAACTAGATTCCTAAGCAGCTCCTTGCAAGCCACTATCGCACAGAGCCTTCTGGCAGCATCCAAGGAAGAGCTATCGCCGGCTGCTCCACTCTGGGTTTCCATGCATATGTGAGGTGAGCTAGTAACTGAAGAGTTAGGAGAGAGTGTGTTTCTGGAGAATGTTACTTCTGCAAAGGGAACTTAGAGCCAGTGCTTCTCAGCTCTAGGGCAGAGTGTGTGGCTGCTGTAGAAAGAGTTCTCTAAGCCACCGTTTCTCTGCAGGGAAGACAAACACCTATCAGAAAAGCTGAAATCGAGCAGCTTCCACAGGGCACTCTGCTGCCTGGTTCCCAGAATGTGCGCTCCAGATGAATCTTAAGAGCTACAGCTGAGTGGGTTTCTGGCCTAGGTTATTTCTTCAAATGGAACTTATGCCGAGTTCATCTCAGCTCTACTCCAACGTTTCTAGTAGACTCAGAAGAATCTGCTTGGGAACTATGCATCTGCATTCTGCCTGGTTCGGGCAGAGCGGCCTGTTCACTGAGCTCTCCTGCACACTCCCCAGTAAGAGATAGAACTGCGTGTGTTTCTGCACACTGTTAGTTCTTCAAAGGGAAGTTCTTCCCAGTGCTTCTCAGCTCCAGTGAGAAGCTTGTACTTGCTGTGCAACTAGATTCCTAAGCAGCTCCTTGCAAGCCACTATCGCACAGAGCCTTCTGGCCGCATCCAAGCAAGTGCTGTCGCCGGCTGCTCCACTCTGGGTTTCCATGCATATGTGAGGTGAGCTAGTAACTGAAGAGTTAGGAGAGAGTGTGTTTCTGGAGAATGTTACTTCTGCAAATGGAACTTACAGCCAGTGCTTCTCAGCTCTAGGGCAGAGTGTGTGGCTGCTGTAGAAAGAGTTCTCTAAGCCACCGTTTCTCTGCAGGGAAGACAAACACCTATCAGACAAGCTGAAATCGAGCAGCTTCCACAGGGCACTCTGCTGCCTGGTTCCCAGAATGTGCGCTCCAGATGAATCTTAAGAGCTACAGCTGAGTGGGTTTCTGGCCTAGGTTATTTCTTCAAATGGAACTTATGCCGAGTTCATCTCAGCTCTACTCCAACATTTCTAGTAGACTCAGAAGAATCTGCTTGGGAACTACGCATCTGCATTCTGCCTGGTTCGGGCAGAGCGGCCTGTTCACTGAGCTCTCCTGCACACTCCCCAGTAAGAGATAGAACTGCGTGTGTTTCTGCACACTGTTAGTTCTTCAAAGGGAAGTTCTTCCCAGTGCTTCTCAGCTCCAGTGAGAAGCTTGTACTTGCTGTGCAACTAGATTCCTAAGCAGCTCCTTGCAAGCCACTATCGCACAGAGCCTTCTGGCCGCATCCAAGCAAGAGCTGTCGCCCGCTGCTCCACTCTGGGTTTCCATGCATATGTGAGGTGAGCTAGTAACTGAAGAGTTAGGAGAGAGTGTGTTTCTGGAGAATGTTACTTCTGCAAAGGGAACTTACAGCCAGTGCTTCTCAGCTCTAGGGCAGAGTGTGTGGCTGCTGTAGAAAGAGTTCTCTAAACCACCGTTTCTCTGCAGGGAAGACAAACACCTATCAGACAAGCTGAAATCGAGCAGCTTCCACAGGGCACTCTGCTGCCTGGTTCCCAGAATGTGCGCTCCAGATCAATCTTAAGAGCTACAGCTGAGTGGGTTTCTGGCCTAGGTTATTTCTTCAAATGGAACTTATGCCGAGTTCATCTCAGCTCTACTCCAACGTTTCTAGTAGACTCAGAAGAATCTGCTTGGGAACTACGCATCTGCATTCTGCCTGGTTCGGGCAGAGCGGCCTGTTCACTGAGCTCTCCTGCACACTCCCCAGTAAGAGATAGAACTGCGTGTGTTTCTGCACACTGTTAGTTCTTCAAAGGGAAGTTCTTCCCAGTGCTTCTCAGCTCCAGTGAGAAGCTTGTACTTGCTGTGCAACTAGATTCCTAAGCAGCTCCTTGCAAGCCACTATCGCACAGAGCCTTCTGGCAGCATCCAAGCAAGAGCTATCGCCGACTGCTCCACTCTGGGTTTCCATGCATATGTGAGGTGAGCTAGTAACTGAAGAGTTAGGAGACAGTGTGTTTCTGGAGAATGTTACTTCTGCAAATGGAACTTACAGCCAGTGCTATACAGCTCTAGGCAAAGTATGTGGCTGCTGTAGAAAGAGTTCTCTAAGCCACCGTTTCTCTGCAGGGAAGACAAACACCTATCAGACAAGCTGAAATTGAGCAGCTTCCACAGGGCACTCTGCTGCCTGGTTCCCAGAATGTGCGCTCCAGATGAATCTTAAGAGCTACAGCTGAGTGGGTTTCTGGCCTAGGTTATTTCTTCAAATGGAACTTATGCCGAGTTCATCTCAGCTCTACTCCAACGTTTCTAGTAGACTCAGAAGAATCTGCTTGGGAACTACGCATCTGCATTCTGCCTGGTTCGGGCAGAGCGGCCTGTTCACTGAGCTCTCCTGCACACTCCCCAGTAAGAGATAGAACTGCGTGTGTTTCTGCACACTGTTAGTTCTTCAAAGGGAACTTCTTCCCAGTGCTTCTCAGCTCCAGTGAGAAGCTTGTACTTGCTGTGCAACTAGATTCCTAAGCAGCTCCTTGCAAGCCACTATCGCACAGAGCCTTCTGGCAGCATCCAAGCAAGAGCTATCGCCGGCTGCTCCACTCTGGGTTTCCATGCATATGTGAGGTGAGCTAGTAACTGAAGAGTTAGGAGAGAGTGTGTTTCTGGAGAATGTTACTTCTGCAAAGGGAACTTACAGCCAGTGCTTCTCAGCTCTAGGGCAGAGTGTGTGGCTGCTGTAGAAAGAGTTCTCTAAGCCACCGTTTCTCTGCAGGGAAGACAAACACCTATCAGACAAGCTGAAATCGAGCAGCTTCCACAGGGCACTCTGCTGCCTGGTTCCCAGAATGTGCGCTCCAGATGAATCTTAAGAGCTACAGCTGAGTGGGTTTCTGGCCTAGGTTATTTCTTCAAATGGAACTTATGCCGAGTTCATCTCAGCTCTAATCCAACGTTTCTAGTAGACTCAGATGAAGCTGCTTGGGAACTACGCATCTGCATTCTGCCTGGTTCGGGCAGAGCGGCCTGTTCACTGAGCTCTCCTGCACACTCCCCAGTAAGAGATAGAACTGCGTGTGTTTCTGCACACTGTTAGTTCTTCAAAGGGAAGTTCTTCCCAGTGCTTCTCAGCTCCAGTGAGAAGCTTGTACTTCCTGTGCAACTAGATTCCTAAGCAGCTCCTTGCAAGCCACTATCGCACAGAGCCTTCTGGCAGCATCCAAGCAAGAGCTATCGCCGGCTGCTCCACTCTGGGTTTCCATGCATATGTGAGGTGAGCTAGTAACTGAAGAGTTAGGAGAGAGTGTGTTTCTGGAGAATGTTACTTCTGCAAAGGGAACTTACAGCCAGTGCTTCTCAGCTCTAGGGTTGAGTATGTGGCTGCTGTAGAAAGAGTTCTCTAAGCCACCGTTTCTCTGCAGGGAAGACAAACACCTATCAGACAAGCTGAAATCGAGCAGCTTCCACAGGGCTCTCTGCTGCCTGGTTCCCAGAATGTGCGCTCCAGATCAATCTTAAGAGCTACAGCTGAGTGGGTTTCTGGCCTAGGTTATTTCTTCAAATGGAACTTATGCCGAGTTCATCTCAGCTCTAATCCAACGTTTCTAGTAGACTCAGATGAATCTGCTTGGGAACTACGCATCTGCATTCTGCCTGGTTCGGGCAGAGCGGCCTGTTCACTGAGCTCTCCTGCACACTCCCCAGTAAGAGATAGAACTGCGTGTGTTTCTGCACACTGTTAGTTCTTCAAAGGGAAGTTCTTCCCAGTGCTTCTCAGCTCCAGTGAGAAGCTTGTACTTGCTGTGCCACTAGATTCCTAAGCAGCTCCTTGCAAGCCACTATCGCACAGAGCCTTCTGGCAGCATCCAAGCAAGAGCTATCGCCGGCTGCTCCACTCTGGGTTTCCATGCATGTGTGAGGTGAGCTAGTAACTGAAGAGTTATGAGAGAGTGTGTTTCTGGAGAATGTTACTTCTGCAAAGGGAACTTAGAGCCAGTGCTTCTCAGCTCTAGGGCAGAGTGTGTGGCTGCTGTAGAAAGAGTTCTCTAAGCCACCGTTTCTCTGCAGGGAAGACAAACACCTATCAGACAAGCTGAAATCGAGCAGCTTCCACAGGGCACTCTGCTGCCTGGTTCCCAGAATGTGCGCTCCAGATGAATCTTAAGAGCTACAGCTGAGTGGGTTTCTGGCCTAGGTTATTTCTTCAAATGGAACTTATGCCGAGTTCATCTCAGCTCTACTCCAACGTTTCTAGTAGACTCAGAAGAATCTGCTTGGGAACTACGCATCTGCATTCTGCCTGGTTCGGGCAGAGCGGCCTGTTCACTGAGCTCTCCTGCACACTCCCCAGTAAGAGATAGAACTGCATGTGTTTCTGCACACTGTTAGTTCTTCAAAGGGAAGTTCTTCCCAGTGCTTCTCAGCTCCAGTGAGAAGCTTGTACTTGCTGTGCAACTAGATTCCTAAGCAGCTCCTTGCAAGCCACTATCGCACAGAGCCTTCTGGCCACATCCAAGCAAGAGCTGTTGCCGGCTGCTCCACTCTGGGTTTCCATGCATATGTGAGGTGAGCTAGTAACTGAAGAGTTAGGAGAGAGTGTGTTTCTGGAGAATGTTACTTCTGCAAAGGGAACTTACAGCCAGTGCTTCTCAGCTCTAGGGCAGAGTTTGTGGCTGCTGTAGAAAGAGTTCTTCTCTAAGCCACTGTTTCTCTACAGGGAAGACAAACACCTATCAGACTAGCTGAAATCGAGCAGCTTCCACAGGGCACTCTGCTGCCTGGTTCCCAGAATGTGCGCTCCAGATGAATCTTAAGAGCTACAGCTGAGTGGGTTTCTGGCCTAGGTTATTTCTTCAAATGGAACTTATGCCGAGTTCATCTCAGCTCTACTCCAACGTTTCTAGTAGACTCAGAAGAATCTGCTTGGGAACTACGCATCTGCATTCTGCCTGGTTCGGGCAGAGCGGCCTGTTCACTGAGCTCTCCTGCACACTCCCCAGTAAGAGATAGAACTGCGTGTGTTTCTGCACACTGTTAGTTCTTCAAAGGGAACTTCTTCCCAGTGCTTCTCAGCTCCAGTGAGAAGCTTGTACTTGCTGTGCAACTAGATTCCTAAGCAGCTCCTTGCAAGCCACTATCGCACAGAGCCTTCTGGCAGCATCCAAGCAAGAAATATCGCCGGCTGCTCCACTCTGGGTTTCCATGCATATGTGAGGTGAGCTAGTAACTGAAGAGTTAGGAGAGAGTGTGTTTCTGGAGAATGTTACTTCTGCAAAGGGAACTTACAGCCAGTGCTTCTCAGCTCTAGGGCAGAGTGTGTGGCTGCTGTAGAAAGAGTTCTCTAAGCCACCGTTTCTCTGCAGGGAAGACAAACACCTATCAGACAAGCTGAAATCGAGCAGCTTCCACAGGGCACTCTGCTGCCTGGTTCCCAGAATGTGCGCTCCA
Source organism: Tapirus indicus (assembly GCA_031878705.1). Lineage (NCBI taxonomy): Eukaryota > Metazoa > Chordata > Mammalia > Perissodactyla > Tapiridae > Tapirus > Tapirus indicus. Next base: position 62,963,942 of record CM062917.1, on the reverse strand, counting down.
GATGAATCTTAAGAGCTACAGCTGAGTGGGTTTCTGGCCTAGGTTATTTCTTCAAATGGAACTTATGCCGAGTTCATCTCAGCTCTAATCCAACGTTTCTAGTAGACTCAGATGAAGCTGCTTGGGAACTACGCATCTGCATTCTGCCTGGTTCGGGCAGAGCGGCCTGTTCACTGAGCTCTCCTGCACACTCCCCAGTAAGAGATAGAACTGCGTGTGTTTCTGCACACTGTTAGTTCTTCAAAGGGAAGTTCTTCCCAGTGCTTCTCAGCTCCAGTGAGAAGCTTGTACTTCCTGTGCAACTAGATTCCTAAGCAGCTCCTTGCAAGCCACTATCGCACAGAGCCTTCTGGCAGCATCCAAGCAAGAGCTATCGCCGGCTGCTCCACTCTGGGTTTCCATGCATATGTGAGGTGAGCTAGTAACTGAAGAGTTAGGAGAGAGTGTGTTTCTGGAGAATGTTACTTCTGCAAAGGGAACTTACAGCCAGTGCTTCTCAGCTCTAGGGTTGAGTATGTGGCTGCTGTAGAAAGAGTTCTCTAAGCCACCGTTTCTCTGCAGGGAAGACAAACACCTATCAGACAAGCTGAAATCGAGCAGCTTCCACAGGGCTCTCTGCTGCCTGGTTCCCAGAATGTGCGCTCCAGATCAATCTTAAGAGCTACAGCTGAGTGGGTTTCTGGCCTAGGTTATTTCTTCAAATGGAACTTATGCCGAGTTCATCTCAGCTCTAATCCAACGTTTCTAGTAGACTCAGATGAATCTGCTTGGGAACTACGCATCTGCATTCTGCCTGGTTCGGGCAGAGCGGCCTGTTCACTGAGCTCTCCTGCACACTCCCCAGTAAGAGATAGAACTGCGTGTGTTTCTGCACACTGTTAGTTCTTCAAAGGGAAGTTCTTCCCAGTGCTTCTCAGCTCCAGTGAGAAGCTTGTACTTGCTGTGCCACTAGATTCCTAAGCAGCTCCTTGCAAGCCACTATCGCACAGAGCCTTCTGGCAGCATCCAAGCAAGAGCTATCGCCGGCTGCTCCACTCTGGGTTTCCATGCATGTGTGAGGTGAGCTAGTAACTGAAGAGTTATGAGAGAGTGTGTTTCTGGAGAATGTTACTTCTGCAAAGGGAACTTAGAGCCAGTGCTTCTCAGCTCTAGGGCAGAGTGTGTGGCTGCTGTAGAAAGAGTTCTCTAAGCCACCGTTTCTCTGCAGGGAAGACAAACACCTATCAGACAAGCTGAAATCGAGCAGCTTCCACAGGGCACTCTGCTGCCTGGTTCCCAGAATGTGCGCTCCAGATGAATCTTAAGAGCTACAGCTGAGTGGGTTTCTGGCCTAGGTTATTTCTTCAAATGGAACTTATGCCGAGTTCATCTCAGCTCTACTCCAACGTTTCTAGTAGACTCAGAAGAATCTGCTTGGGAACTACGCATCTGCATTCTGCCTGGTTCGGGCAGAGCGGCCTGTTCACTGAGCTCTCCTGCACACTCCCCAGTAAGAGATAGAACTGCATGTGTTTCTGCACACTGTTAGTTCTTCAAAGGGAAGTTCTTCCCAGTGCTTCTCAGCTCCAGTGAGAAGCTTGTACTTGCTGTGCAACTAGATTCCTAAGCAGCTCCTTGCAAGCCACTATCGCACAGAGCCTTCTGGCCACATCCAAGCAAGAGCTGTTGCCGGCTGCTCCACTCTGGGTTTCCATGCATATGTGAGGTGAGCTAGTAACTGAAGAGTTAGGAGAGAGTGTGTTTCTGGAGAATGTTACTTCTGCAAAGGGAACTTACAGCCAGTGCTTCTCAGCTCTAGGGCAGAGTTTGTGGCTGCTGTAGAAAGAGTTCTTCTCTAAGCCACTGTTTCTCTACAGGGAAGACAAACACCTATCAGACTAGCTGAAATCGAGCAGCTTCCACAGGGCACTCTGCTGCCTGGTTCCCAGAATGTGCGCTCCAGATGAATCTTAAGAGCTACAGCTGAGTGGGTTTCTGGCCTAGGTTATTTCTTCAAATGGAACTTATGCCGAGTTCATCTCAGCTCTACTCCAACGTTTCTAGTAGACTCAGAAGAATCTGCTTGGGAACTACGCATCTGCATTCTGCCTGGTTCGGGCAGAGCGGCCTGTTCACTGAGCTCTCCTGCACACTCCCCAGTAAGAGATAGAACTGCGTGTGTTTCTGCACACTGTTAGTTCTTCAAAGGGTACTTCTTCCCAGTGCTTCTCAGCTCCAGTGAGAAGCTTGTACTTGCTGTGCAACTAGATTCCTAAGCAGCTCCTTGCAAGCCACTATCGCACAGAGCCTTCTGGCAGCATCCAAGGAAGAGCTATCGCCGGCTGCTCCACTCTGGGTTTCCATGCATATGTGAGGTGAGCTAGTAACTGAAGAGTTAGGAGAGAGTGTGTTTCTGGAGAATGTTACTTCTGCAAAGGGAACTTACAGCCAGTGCTTCTCAGCTCTAGGGCAGAGTGTGTGGCTGCTGTAGAAAGAGTTCTCTAAGCCACCGTTTCTCTGCAGGGAAGACAAACACCTATCAGACAAGCTGAAATCGAGCAGCTTCCACAGGGCACTCTGCTGCCTGGTTCCCAGAATGTGCGCTCCAGATGAATCTTAAGAGCTACAGCTGAGTGGGTTTCTGGCCTAGGTTATTTCTTCAAATGGAACTTATGCCGAGTTCATCTCAGCTCTACTCCAACGTTTCTAGTAGACTCAGAAGAATCTGCTTGGGAACTACGCATCTGCATTCTGCCTGGTTCGGGCAGAGCGGCCTGTTCACTGAGCTCTCCTGCACACTCCCCAGTAAGAGATAGAACTGCGTGTGTTTCTGCACACTGTTAGTTCTTCAAAGGGAAGTTCTTCCCAGTGCTTCTCAGCTCCAGTGAGAAGCTTGCCCTTCCTGTGCCACTAGATTCCTAAGCAGCTCCTTGCAAGCCACTATCGCACAGAGCCTTCTGGCAGCATCCAAGCAAGAGCTATCGCCGGCTGCTCCACTCTGGGTTTCCATGCATATGTGAGGTGAGCTAGTAACTGAAGAGTTAGGAGAGAGTGTGTTTCTGGAGAATGTTACTTCTGCAAAGGGAACTTACAGCCAGTGCTTCTCAGCTCTAGGGTTGAGTATGTGGCTGCTGTAGAAAGAGTTCTCTAAGCCACCGTTTCTCTGCAGGGAAGACAAACACCTATCAGACAAGCTGAAATCGAGCAGCTTCCACAGGGCTCTCTGCTGCCTGGTTCCCAGAATGTGCGCTCCAGATCAATCTTAAGAGCTACAGCTGAGTGGGTTTCTGGCCTAGGTTATTTCTTCAAATGGAACTTATGCCGAGTTCATCTCAGCTCTAATCCAACGTTTCTAGTAGACTCAGATGAATCTGCTTGGGAACTACGCATCTGCATTCTGCCTGGTTCGGGCAGAGCGGCCTGTTCACTGAGCTCTCCTGCACACTCCCCAGTAAGAGATAGAACTGCGTGTGTTTCTGCACACTGTTAGTTCTTCAAAGGGAAGTTCTTCCCAGTGCTTCTCAGCTCCAGTGAGAAGCTTGTACTTGCTGTGCCACTAGATTCCTAAGCAGCTCCTTGCAAGCCACTATCGCACAGAGCCTTCTGGCAGCATCCAAGCAAGAGCTATCGCCGGCTGCTCCACTCTGGGTTTCCATGCATGTGTGAGGTGAGCTAGTAACTGAAGAGTTATGAGAGAGTGTGTTTCTGGAGAATGTTACTTCTGCAAAGGGAACTTACAGCCAGTGCTTCTCAGCTCTAGGGCAGAGTGTGTGGCTGCTGTAGAAAGAGTTCTCTAAGCCACCGTTTCTCTGCAGGGAAGACAAACACCTATCAGACAAGCTGAAATCGAGCAGCTTCCACAGGGCACTCTGCTGCCTGGTTCCCAGAATGTGCGCTCCAGATGAATCTTAAGAGCTACAGCTGAGTGGGTTTCTGGCCTAGGTTATTTCTTCAAATGGAACTTATGCCGAGTTCATCTCAGCTCTACTCCAACGTTTCTAGTAGACTCAGAAGAATCTGCTTGGGAACTACGCATCTGCATTCTGCCTGGTTCGGGCAGAGCGGCCTGTTCACTGAGCTCTCCTGCACACTCCCCAGTAAGAGATAGAACTGCATGTGTTTCTGCACACTGTTAGTTCTTCAAAGGGAAGTTCTTCCCAGTGCTTCTCAGCTCCAGTGAGAAGCTTGTACTTGCTGTGCAACTAGATTCCTAAGCAGCTCCTTGCAAGCCACTATCGCACAGAGCCTTCTGGCCACATCCAAGCAAGAGCTGTTGCCGGCTGCTCCACTCTGGGTTTCCATGCATATGTGAGGTGAGCTAGTAACTGAAGAGTTAGGAGAGAGTGTGTTTCTGGAGAATGTTACTTCTGCAAAGGGAACTTACAGCCAGTGCTTCTCAGCTCTAGGGCAGAGTTTGTGGCTGCTGTAGAAAGAGTTCTTCTCTAAGCCACTGTTTCTCTACAGGGAAGACAAACACCTATCAGACTAGCTGAAATCGAGCAGCTTCCACAGGGCACTCTGCTGCCTGGTTCCCAGAATGTGCGCTCCAGATGAATCTTAAGAGCTACAGCTGAGTGGGTTTCTGGCCTAGGTTATTTCTTCAAATGGAACTTATGCCGAGTTCATCTCAGCTCTACTCCAACGTTTCTAGTAGACTCAGAAGAATCTGCTTGGAAACTACGCATCTGCATTCTGCCTGGTTCGGGCAGAGCGGCCTGTTCACTGAGCTCTCCTGCACACTCCCCAGTAAGAGATAGAACTGCGTGTGTTTCTGCACACTGTTAGTTCTTCAAAGGGTACTTCTTCCCAGTGCTTCTCAGCTCCAGTGAGAAGCTTGTACTTGCTGTGCAACTAGATTCCTAAGCAGCTCCTTGCAAGCCACTATCGCACAGAGCCTTCTGGCAGCATCCAAGGAAGAGCTATCGCCGGCTGCTCCACTCTGGGTTTCCATGCATATGTGAGGTGAGCTAGTAACTGAAGAGTTAGGAGAGAGTGTGTTTCTGGAGAATGTTACTTCTGCAAAGGGAACTTACAGCCAGTGCTTCTCAGCTCTAGGGCAGAGTGTGTGGCTGCTGTAGAAAGAGTTCTCTAAGCCACCGTTTCTCTGCAGGGAAGACAAACACCTATCAGACAAGCTGAAATCGAGCAGCTTCCACAGGGCACTCTGCTGCCTGGTTCCCAGAATGTGCGCTCCAGATGAATCTTAAGAGCTACAGCTGAGTGGGTTTCTGGCCTAGGTTATTTCTTCAAATGGAACTTATGCCGAGTTCATCTCAGCTCTACTCCAACGTTTCTAGTAGACTCAGAAGAATCTGCTTGGGAACTACGCATCTGCATTCTGCCTGGTTCGGGCAGAGCGGCCTGTTCACTGAGCTCTCCTGCACACTCCCCAGTAAGAGATAGAACTGCGTGTGTTTCTGCACACTGTTAGTTCTTCAAAGGGAAGTTCTTCCCAGTGCTTCTCAGCTCCAGTGAGAAGCTTGCCCTTCCTGTGCCACTAGATTCCTAAGCAGCTCCTTGCAAGCCACTATCGCACAGAGCCTTCTGGCAGCATCCAAGCAAGAGCTATCGCCGGCTGCTCCACTCTGGGTTTCCATGCATATGTGAGGTGAGCTAGTAACTGAAGAGTTAGGAGAGAGTGTGTTTCTGGAGAATGTTACTTCTGCAAAGGGAACTTACAGCCAGTGCTTCTCAGCTCTAGGGCAGAGTTTGTGGCTGCTGTAGAAAGAGTTCTTCTCTAAGCCACTGTTTCTCTACAGGGAGGACAAACACCTATCAGACTAGCTGAAATCGAGCAGCTTCCACAGGGCACTCTGCTGCCTGGTTCCCAGAATGTGCGCTCCAGATGAATCTTAAGAGCTACAGCTGAGTGGGTTTCTGGCCTAGGTTATTTCTTCAAATGGAACTTATGCCGAGTTCATCTCAGCTCTACTCCAACATTTCTAGTAGACTCAGAAGAATCTGCTTGGGAACTACGCATCTGCATTCTGCCTGGTTCGGGCAGAGCGGCCTGTTCACTGAGCTCTCCTGCACACTCCCCAGTAAGAGATAGAACTGCGTGTGTTTCTGCACACTGTTAGTTCTTCAAAGGGAAGTTCTTCCCAGTGCTTCTCAGCTCCAGTGAGAAGCTTGTACTTGCTGTGCAACTAGATTCCTAAGCAGCTCCTTGCAAGCCACTATCGCACAGAGCCTTCTGGCCGCATCCAAGCAAGAGCTGTCGCCCGCTGCTCCACTCTGGGTTTCCATGCATATGTGAGGTGAGCTAGTAACTGAAGAGTTAGGAGAGAGTGTGTTTCTGGAGAATGTTACTTCTGCAAAGGGAACTTACAGCCAGTGCTTCTCAGCTCTAGGGCAGAGTGTGTGGCTGCTGTAGAAAGAGTCCTCTAAACCACCGTTTCTCTGCAGGGAAGACAAACACCTATCAGACAAGCTGAAATCGAGCAGCTTCCACAGGGCACTCTGCTGCCTGGTTCCCAGAATGTGCGCTCCAGATCAATCTTAAGAGCTACAGCTGAGTGGGTTTCTGGCCTAGGTTATTTCTTCAAATGGAACTTATGCCGAGTTCATCTCAGCTCTACTCCAACGTTTCTAGTAGACTCAGAAGAATCTGCTTGGGAACTACACATCTGCATTCTGCCTGGTTCGGGCAGAGCAGCCTGTTTAATGAGCTCTCCTGCACACTCCACAGTAAGAGATAGAACTGCGTGTGTTTCTGCACACTGTTAGTTCTTCAAAGGGAACTTCTTCCCAGTGCTTCTCAGCTCCAGTGAGAAGCTTGTACTTGCTGTGCAACTAGATTCCTAAGCAGCTCCTTGCAAGCCACTATCGCACAGAGCCTTCTGGCAGCATCCAAGCAAGAGCTGTCGCCGGCTGCTCCACTCTGGGTTTCCATGCATATGTGAGGTGAGCTAGTAACTGAAGAGTTAGGAGAGAGTGTGTTTCTGGAGAATGTTACTTCTGCAAAGGGAACTTACAGCCAGTGCTTCTCAGCTCTAGGGCAGAGTGTGTGGCCGCTGTAGAAAGAGTTCTCTAAACCACCGTTTCTCTGCAGGGAAGACAAACACCTATCAGACTAGCTGAAATCGAGCAGCTTCCACAGGGCACTCTGCTGCCTGGTTCCCAGAATGTGCGCTCCAGATGAATCTTAAGAGCTACAGCTGAGTGGGTTTCTGGCCTAGGTTATTTCTTCAAATGGAACTTATGCCGAGTTCATCTCAGCTCTACTCCAACGTTTCTAGTAGACTCAGAAGAACCTGCTTGGGAACTACGCATCTGCATTCTGCCTGGTTCGGGCAGAGCGGCCTGTTCACTGAGCTCTCCTGCACACTCCCCAGTAAGAGATAGAACTGCGTGTGTTTCTGCACACTGTTAGTTCTTCAAAGGGAAGTTCTTCCCAGTGCTTCTCAGCTCCAGTGAGAAGCTTGTACTTGCTGTGCAACTAGATTCCTAAGCAGCTCCTTGCAAGCCACTATCGCACAGAGCCTTCTGGCAGCATCCAAGCAAGAGCTAACGCCGGCTGCTCCACTCTGGGTTTCCATGCATATGTGAGGTGAGCTAGTAACAGAAGAGAGGAGAGAGTGTGTTTCTGGAGAATGTTACTTCTGCAAATGGAACTTAGAGCCAGTGCTTCTCAGCTCTAGGACAGAGTGTGTGGCTGCTGTAGAAAGAGTTCTCTAAGCCACCGTTTCTCTGCAGGGAAGACAAACACCTATCAGACAAGCTGAAATCGAGCAGCTTCCACAGGGCTCTCTGCTGCCTGGTTCCCAGAATGTGCGCTCCAGATCAATCTTAAGAGCTACAGCTGAGTGGGTTTCTGGCCTAGGTTATTTCTTCAAATGGAACTTATGCCGAGTTCATCTCAGCTCTAATCCAACATTTCTAGTAGACTCAGATGAATCTGCTTGGGAACTACGCATCTGCATTCTGCCTGGTTCGGGCAGAGCGGCCTGTTCACTGAGCTCTCCTGCACACTCCCCAGTAAGAGATAGAACTGCGTGTGTTTCTGCACACTGTTAGTTCTTCAAAGGGAAGTTCTTCCCAGTGCTTCTCAGCTCCAGTGAGAAGCTTGTACTTGCTGTGCCACTAGATTCCTAAGCAGCTCCTTGCAAGCCACTATCGCACAGAGCCTTCTGGCAGCATCCAAGCAAGAGCTATCGCCGGCTGCTCCACTCTGGGTTTCCATGCATATGTGAGGTGAGCTAGTAACTGAAGAGTTAGGAGAGAGTGTGTTTCTGGAGAATGTTACTTCTGCAAAGGGAACTTACAGCCAGTGCTTCTCAGCTCTAGGGCAGAGTGTGTGGCTGCTGTAGAAAGAGTTCTCTAAGCCACCGTTTCTCTGCAGGGAAGACAAACACCTATCAGACAAGCTGAAATCGAGCAGCTTCCACAGGGCACTCTGCTGCCTGGTTCCCAGAATGTGCGCTCCAGATCAATCTTAAGAGCTACAGCTGAGTGGGTTTCTGGCCTAGGTTATTTCTTCAAATGGAACTTATGCCGAGTTCATCTCAGCTCTACTCCAACGTTTCTAGTAGACTCAGAAGAATCTGCTTGGGAACTACGCATCTGCATTCTGCCTGGTTCGGGCAGAGCGGCCTGTTCACTGAGCTCTCCTGCACACTCCCCAGTAAGAGATAGAACTGCGTGTGTTTCTGCACACTGTTAGTTCTTCAAAGGGAAGTTCTTCCCAGTGCTTCTCAGCTCCAGTGAGAAGCTTGTACTTGCTGTGCAACTAGATTCCTAAGCAGCTCCTTGCAAGCCACTATCGCACAGAGCCTTCTGGCAGCATCCAAGCAAGAGCTATCGCCGACTGCTCCACTCTGGGTTTCCATGCATATGTGAGGTGAGCTAGTAACTGAAGAGTTAGGAGACAGTGTGTTTCTGGAGAATGTTACTTCTGCAAATGGAACTTACAGCCAGTGCTTCTCAGCTCTAGGGCACAGTATGTGGCTGCTGTAGAAAGAGTTCTCTAAGCCACCGTTTCTCTGCAGGGAAGAGAAACACCTATCAGACAAGCTGAAATTGAGCAGCTTCCACAGGGCACTCTGCTGCCTGGTTCCCAGAATGTGCGCTCCAGATGAATCTTAAGAGCTACAGCTGAGTGGGTTTCTGGCCTAGGTTATTTCTTCAAATGGAACTTATGCCGAGTTCATCTCAGCTCTACTCCAACGTTTCTAGTAGACTCAGAAGAATCTGCTTGGGAACTACGCATCTGCATTCTGCCTGGTTCGGGCAGAGCGGCCTGTTCACTGAGCTCTCCTGCACACTCCCCAGTAAGAGATAGAACTGCGTGTGTTTCTGCACACTGTTAGTTCTTCAAAGGGAACTTCTTCCCAGTGCTTCTCAGCTCCAGTGAGAAGCTTGCACTTCCTGTGCCACTAGATTCCTAAGCAGCTCCTTGCAAGCCACTATCGCACAGAGCCTTCTGGCAGCATCCAAGCAAGAGCTATCGCCGGCTGCTCCACTCTGGGTTTCCATGCATATGTGAGGTGAGCTAGTAACTGAAGAGTTAGGAGAGAGTGTGTTTCTGGAGAATGTTACTTCTGCAAATGGAACTTACAGCCAGTGCTTCTCAGCTCTAGGGCAGAGTATGTGGCTGCTGTAGAAAGAGTTCTCTAAGCCACCGTTTCTCTGCAGGGAAGACAAACACCTATCAGACAAGCTGAAATCGAGCAGCTTCCACAGGGCACTCTGCTGCCTGGTTCCCAGAATGTGCGCTCCAGATGAATCTTAAGAGCTACAGCTGAGTGGGTTTCTGGCCTAGGTTATTTCTTCAAATGGAACTTATGCCGAGTTCATCTCAGCTCTACTCCAACGTTTCTAGTAGACTCAGAAGAATCTGCTTGGGAACTACGCATCTGCATTCTGCCTGGTTCGGGCAGAGCGGCCTGTTCACTGAGCTCTCCTGCACACTCCCCAGTAAGAGATAGAACTGCATGTGTTTCTGCACACTGTTAGTTCTTCAAAGGGAACTTCTTCCCAGTGCTTCTCAGCTCCAGTGAGAAGCTTGTACTTGCTGTGCAACTAGATTCCTAAGCAGGTCCTTGCAAGCCACTATCGCACAGAGCCTTCTGGCCGCATCCAAGCAAGAGCTGTTGCCGGCTGCTCCACTCTGGGTTTCCATGCATATGTGAGGTGAGCTAGTAACTGAAGAGTTAGGAGAGAGTGTGTTTCTGGAGAATGTTACTTCTGCAAAGGGAACTTACAGCCAGTGCTTCTCAGCTCTAGGGCAGAGTTTGTGGCTGCTGTAGAAAGAGTTCTTCTCTAAGCCACTGTTTCTCTACAGGGAAGACAAACACCTATCAGACTAGCTGAAATCGAGCAGCTTCCACAGGGCACTCTGCTGCCTGGTTCCCAGAATGTGCGCTCCAGATGAATCTTAAGAGCTACAGCTGAGTGGGTTTCTGGCCTAGGTTATTTCTTCAAATGGAACTTATGCCGAGTTCATCTCAGCTCTACTCCAACGTTTCTAGTAGACACAGAAGAATCTGCTTGGGAACTACGCATCTGCATTCTGCCTGGTTCGGGCAGAGCGGCCTGTTCACTGAGCTCTCCTGCACACTCCCCAGTAAGAGATAGAACTGCGTGTGTTTCTGCACACTGTTAGTTCTTCAAAGGGAAGTTCTTCCCAGTGCTTCTCAGCTCCAGTGAGAAGCTTGCACTTCCTGTGCCACTAGATTCCTAAGCAGCTCCTTGCAAGCCACTATCGCACAGAGCCTTCTGGCAGCATCCAAGCAAGAGCTGTTGCCGGCTGCTCCACTCTGGGTTGCCATGCATATGTGAGGTGAGCTAGTAACTGAAGAGTTAGGAGAGAGTGTGTTTCTGGAGAATGTTACTTCTGCAAAGGGAACTTACAGCCAGTGCTTCTCAGCTCTAGGGCAGAGTGTGTGGCTGCTGTAGAAAGAGTTCTTCTCTAAGCCACTGTTTCTCTACAGGGAAGACAAACACCTATCAGACTAGCTGAAATCGAGCAGCTTCCACAGGGCACTCTGCTGCCTGGTTCCCAGAATGTGCGCTCCAGATGAATCTTAAGAGCTACAGCTGAGTGGGTTTCTGGCCTAGGTTATTTCTTCAAATGGAACTTATGCCGAGTTCATCTCAGCTCTACTCCAACGTTTCTAGTAGACTCAGAAGAATCTGCTTGGGAACTACGCATCTGCATTCTGCCTGGTTCGGGCAGAGCGGCCTGTTCACTGAGCTCTCCTGCACACTCCCCAGTAAGAGATAGAACTGCGTGTGTTTCTGCACACTGTTAGGTCTTCAAAGGGAAGTTCTTCCCAGTGCTTCTCAGCTCCAGTGAGAAGCTTGCACTTCCTGTGCCGCTAGATTCCTAAGCAGCTCCTTGCAAGCCACTATCGCACAGAGCCTCCTGGCAGCATCCAAGCAAGAGCTATCGCCGGCTGCTCCACTCTGGGTTTCCATGCATATGTGAGGTGAGATAGTAACTGAAGAGTTAGGAGAGAGTGTGTTTCTGGAGAATGTTACTTCTGCAAAGGGAACTTAGAGCCAGTGCTTCTCAGCTCTAGGGCAGAGTGTGTGGCTGCTGTAGAAAGAGTTCTCTAAGCCACCGTTTCTCTGCAGGGAAGACAAACACCTATCAGACAAGCTGAAATCGAGCAGCTTCCACAGGGCACTCTGCTGCCTGGTTCCCAGAATGTGCGCTCCAGATGAATCTTAAGAGCTACAGCTGAGTGGGTTTCTGGCCTAGGTTATTTCTTCAAATGGAACTTATGCCGAGTTCATCTCAGCTCTAATCCAACGTTTCTAGTAGACTCAGAAGAATCTGCTTGGGAACTACGCATCTGCATTCTGCCTGTTTCGGGCAGAGCGGCCTGTTCACTGAGCTCTCCTGCACACTCCCCAGTAAGAGATAGAACTGCGTGTGTTTCTGCACACTGTTAGTTCTTCAAAGGGAACTTCTTCCCAGTGCTTCTCAGCTCCAGTGAGAAGCTTGCACTTCCTGTGCCACTAGATTCCTAAGCAGCTCCTTGCAAGCCACTATCGCACAGAGCCTTCTGGCAGCATCCAAGCAAGAGCTATCGCCGGCTGCTCCACTCTGGGTTTCCATGCATATGTGAGGTGAGCTAGTAACTGAAGAGTTAGGAGAGAGTGTGTTTCTGGAGAATGTTACTTCTGCAAATGGAACTTACAGCCAGTGCTTCTCAGCTCTAGGGCAGAGTATGTGGCTGCTGTAGAAAGAGTTCTCTAAGCCACCGTTTCTCTGCAGGGAAGACAAACACCTATCAGACAAGCTGAAATCGAGCAGCTTCCACAGGGCACTCTGCTGCCTGGTTCCCAGAATGTGCGCTCCAGATGAATCTTAAGAGCTACAGCTGAGTGGGTTTCTGGCCTAGGTTATTTCTTCAAATGGAACTTATGCCGAGTTCATCTCAGCTCTACTCCAACGTTTCTAGTAGACTCAGAAGAATCTGCTTGGGAACTACGCATCTGCATTCTGCCTGGTTCGGGCAGAGTGGCCTGTTCACTGAGCTCTCCTGCACACTCCCCAGTAAGAGATAGAACTGCATGTGTTTCTGCACACTGTTAGTTCTTCAAAGGGAAGTTCTTCCCAGTGCTTCTCAGCTCCAGTGAGAAGCTTGTACTTGCTGTGCAACTAGATTCCTAAGCAGGTCCTTGCAAGCCACTATCGCACAGAGCCTTCTGGCCGCATCCAAGCAAGAGCTGTTGCCGGCTGCTCCACTCTGGGTTTCCATGCATATGTGAGGTGAGCTAGTAACTGAAGAGTTAGGAGAGAGTGTGTTTCTGGAGAATGTTACTTCTGCAAAGGGAACTTACAGCCAGTGCTTCTCAGCTCTAGGGCAGAGTTTGTGGCTGCTGTAGAAAGAGTTCTTCTCTAAGCCACTGTTTCTCTACAGGGAAGACAAACACCTATCAGACTAGCTGAAATCGAGCAGCTTCCACAGGGCACTCTGCTGCCTGGTTCCCAGAATGTGCGCTCCAGATGAATCTTAAGAGCTACAGCTGAGTGGGTTTCTGGCCTAGGTTATTTCTTCAAATGGAACTTATGCCGAGTTCATCTCAGCTCTACTCCAACGTTTCTAGTAGACTCAGAAGAATCTGCTTGGGAACTACGCATCTGCATTCTGCCTGGTTCGGGCAGAGCGGCCTGTTCACTGAGCTCTCCTGCACACTCCCCAGTAAGAGATAGAACTGCGTGTGTTTCTGCACACTGTTAGTTCTTCAAAGGGAAGTTCTTCCCAGTGCTTCTCAGCTCCAGTGAGAAGCTTGCACTTCCTGTGCCACTAGATTCCTAAGCAGCTCCTTGCAAGCCACTATCGCACAGAGCCTTCTGGCAGCATCCAAGCAAGAGCTGTTGCCGGCTGCTCCACTCTGGGTTTCCATGCATATGTGAGGTGAGCTAGTAACTGAAGAGTTAGGAGAGAGTGTGTTTCTGGAGAATGTTACTTCTGCAAAGGGAACTTACAGCCAGTGCTTCTCAGCTCTAGGGCAGAGTGTGTGGCTGCTGTAGAAAGAGTTCTCTAAGCCACCGTTTCTCTGCAGGGAAGACAAACACCTATCAGACAAGCTGAAATCGAGCAGCTTCCACAGGGCACTCTGCTGCCTGGTTCCCAGAATGTGCGCTCCAGATGAATCTTAAGAGCTACAGCTGAGTGGGTTTCTGGCCTAGGTTATTTCTTCAAATGGAACTTATGCCGAGTTCATCTCAGCTCTAATCCAACGTTTCTAGTAGACTCAGATGAAGCTGCTTGGGAACTACGCATCTGCATTCTGCCTGGTTCGGGCAGAGCGGCCTGTTCACTGAGCTCTCCTGCACACTCCCCAGTAAGAGATAGAACTGCGTGTGTTTCTGCACACTGTTAGTTCTTCAAAGGGAAGTTCTTCCCAGTGCTTCTCAGCTCCAGTGAGAAGCTTGCACTTCCTGTGCCACTAGATTCCTAAGCAGCTCCTTGCAAGCCACTATCGCACAGAGCCTTCTGGCAGCATCCAAGCAAGAGCTATCGCCGGCTGCTCCACTCTGGGTTTCCATGCATATGTGAGGTGAGCTAGTAACTGAAGAGTTAGGAGAGAGTGTGTTTCTGGAGAATGTTACTTCTGCAAATGGAACTTACAGCCAGTGCTTCTCAGCTCTAGGGCTGAGTATGTTGCTGCTGTAGAAAGAGTTCTCTAAGCCACCGTTTCTCTGCAGGGAAGACAAACACCTATCAGACAAGCTGAAATCGAGCAGCTTCCACAGGGCACTCTGCTGCCTGGTTCCCAGAATGTGCGCTCCAGATGAATCTTAAGAGCTACAGCTGAGTGGGTTTCTGGCCTAGGTTATTTCTTCAAATGGAACTTATGCCGAGTTCATCTCAGCTCTACTCCAACGTTTCTAGTAGACTCAGAAGAATCTGCTTGGGAACTACGCATCTGCATTCTGCCTGGTTCGGGCAGAGCGGCCTGTTCACTGAGCTCTCCTGCACACTCCCCAGTAAGAGATAGAACTGCATGTGTTTCTGCACACTGTTAGTTCTTCAAAGGGAAGTTCTTCCCAGTGCTTCTCAGCTCCAGTGAGAAGCTTGTACTTGCTGTGCAACTAGATTCCTAAGCAGGTCCTTGCAAGCCACTATCGCACAGAGCCTTCTGGCCGCATCCAAGCAAGAGCTGTTGCCGGCTGCTCCACTCTGGGTTTCCATGCATATGTGAGGTGAGCTAGTAACTGAAGAGTTAGGAGAGAGTGTGTTTCTGGAGAATGTTACTTCTGCAAAGGGAACTTACAGCCAGTGCTTCTCAGCTCTAGGGCAGAGTTTGTGGCTGCTGTAGAAAGAGTTCTTCTCTAAGCCACTGTTTCTCTACAGGGAAGACAAACACCTATCAGACTAGCTGAAATCGAGCAGCTTCCACAGGGCACTCTGCTGCCTGGTTCCCAGAATGTGCGCTCCAGATGAATCTTAAGAGCTACAGCTGAGTGGGTTTCTGGCCTAGGTTATTTCTTCAAATGGAACTTATGCCGAGTTCATCTCAGCTCTACTCCAACGTTTCTAGTAGACTCAGAAGAATCTGCTTGGGAACTACGCATCTGCATTCTGCCTGGTTCGGGCAGAGCGGCCTGTTCACTGAGCTCTCCTGCACACTCCCCAGTAAGAGATAGAACTGCGTGTGTTTCTGCACACTGTTAGTTCTTCAAAGGGAAGTTCTTCCCAGTGCTTCTCAGCTCCAGTGAGAAGCTTGCACTTCCTGTGCCACTAGATTCCTAAGCAGCTCCTTGCAAGCCACTATCGCACAGAGCCTTCTGGCAGCATCCAAGCAAGAGCTGTTGCCGGCTGCTCCACTCTGGGTTTCCATGCATATGTGAGGTGAGCTAGTAACTGAAGAGTTAGGAGAGAGTGTGTTTCTGGAGAATGTTACTTCTGCAAAGGGAACTTACAGCCAGTGCTTCTCAGCTCTAGGGCAGAGTTTGTGGCTGCTGTAGAAAGAGTTCTTCTCTAAGCCACTGTTTCTCTACAGGGAAGACAAACACCTATCAGACTAGCTGAAATCGAGCAGCTTCCACAGGGCACTCTGCTGCCTGGTTCCCAGAATGTGCGCTCCAGATGAATCTTAAGAGCTACAGCTGAGTGGGTTTCTGGCCTAGGTTATTTCTTCAAATGGAACTTATGCCGAGTTCATCTCAGCTCTACTCCAACGTTTCTAGTAGACTCAGAAGAATCTGCTTGGGAACAACGCATCTGCATTCTGCCTGGTTCGGGCAGAGCGGCCTGTTCACTGAGCTCTCCTGCACACTCCCCAGTAAGAGATAGAACTGCGTGTGTTTCTGCACACTGTTAGTTCTTCAAAGGGAAGTTCTTCCCAGTGCTTCTCAGCTCCAGTGAGAAGCTTGCACTTCCTGTGCCACTAGATTCCTAAGCAGCTCCTTGCAAGCCACTATCGCACAGAGCCTTCTGGCAGCATCCAAGCAAGAGCTATCGCCGGCTGCTCCACTCTGGGTTTCCATGCATATGTGAGGTGAGCTAGTAACTGAAGAGTTAGGAGAGAGTGTGTTTCTGGAGAATGTTACTTCTGCAAAGGGAACTTACAGCCAGTGCTTCTCAGCTCTAGGGCAGAGTGTGTGGCTGCTGTAGAAAGAGTTCTCTAAGCCACCGTTTCTCTGCAGGGAAGACAAACACCTATCAGACAAGCTGAAATCGAGCAGCTTCCACAGGGCACTCTGCTGCCTGGTTCCCAGAATGTGCGCTCCAGATGAATCTTAAGAGCTACAGCTGAGTGGGTTTCTGGCCTAGGTTATTTCTTCAAATGGAACTTATGCCGAGTTCATCTCAGCTCTAATCCAACGTTTCTAGTAGACTCAGAAGAATCTGCTTGGGAACTACGCATCTGCATTCTGCCTGGTTCGGGCAGAGCGGCCTGTTCACTGAGCTCTCCTGCACACTCCCCAGTAAGAGATAGAACTGCGTGTGTTTCTGCACACTGTTAGTTCTTCAAAGGGAAGTTCTTCCCAGTGCTTCTCAGCTCCAGTGAGAAGCTTGCACTTCCTGTGCCACTAGATTCCTAAGCAGCTCCTTGCAAGCCACTATCGCACAGAGCCTTCTGGCAGCATCCAAGCAAGAGCTATCGCCGGCTGCTCCACTCTGGGTTTCCATGCATATGTGAGGTGAGCTAGTAACTGAAGAGTTAGGAGAGAGTGTGTTTCTGGAGAATGTTACTTCTGCAAATGGAACTTACAGCCAGTGCTTCTCAGCTCTAGGGCAGAGTATGTGGCTGCTGTAGAAAGAGTTCTCTAAGCCACCGTTTCTCTGCAGGGAAGACAAACACCTATCAGACAAGCTGAAATCGAGCAGCTTCCACAGGGCACTCTGCTGCCTGGTTCCCAGAATGTGCGCTCCAGATGAATCTTAAGAGCTACAGCTGAGTGGGTTTCTGGCCTAGGTTATTTCTTCAAATGGAACTTATGCCGAGTTCATCTCAGCTCTACTCCAACGTTTCTAGTAGACTCAGAAGAATCTGCTTGGGAACTACGCATCTGCATTCTGCCTGGTTCGGGCAGAGCGGCCTGTTCACTGAGCTCTCCTGCACACTCCCCAGTAAGAGATAGAACTGCATGTGTTTCTGCACACTGTTAGTTCTTCAAAGGGAACTTCTTCCCAGTGCTTCTCAGCTCCAGTGAGAAGCTTGTACTTGCTGTGCAACTAGATTCCTAAGCAGGTCCTTGCAAGCCACTATCGCACAGAGCCTTCTGGCCGCATCCAAGCAAGAGCTGTTGCCGGCTGCTCCACTCTGGGTTTCCATGCATATGTGAGGTGAGCTAGTAACTGAAGAGTTAGGAGAGAGTGTGTTTCTGGAGAATGTTACTTCTGCAAAGGGAACTTACAGCCAGTGCTTCTCAGCTCTAGGGCAGAGTTTGTGGCTGCTGTAGAAAGAGTTCTTCTCTAAGCCACTGTTTCTCTACAGGGAAGACAAACACCTATCAGACTAGCTGAAATCGAGCAGCTTCCACAGGGCACTCTGCTGCCTGGTTCCCAGAATGTGCGCTCCAGATGAATCTTAAGAGCTACAGCTGAGTGGGTTTCTGGCCTAGGTTATTTCTTCAAATGGAACTTATGCCGAGTTCATCTCAGCTCTACTCCAACGTTTCTAGTAGACTCAGAAGAATCTGCTTGGGAACTACGCATCTGCATTCTGCCTGGTTCGGGCAGAGGGGCCTGTTCACTGAGCTCTCCTGCACACTCCCCAGTAAGAGATAGAACTGCGTGTGTTTCTGCACACTGTTAGTTCTTCAAAGGGAAGTTCTTCCCAGTGCTTCTCAGCTCCAGTGAGAAGCTTGCACTTCCTGTGCCACTAGATTCCTAAGCAGCTCCTTGCAAGCCACTATCGCACAGAGCCTTCTGGCAGCATCCAAGCAAGAGCTGTTGCCGGCTGCTCCACTCTGGGTTTCCATGCATATGTGAGGTGAGCTAGTAACTGAAGAGTTAGGAGAGAGTGTGTTTCTGGAGAATGTTACTTCTGCAAAGGGAACTTACAGCCAGTGCTTCTCAGCTCTAGGGCAGAGTGTGTGGCTGCTGTAGAAAGAGTTCTCTAAGCCACCGTTTCTCTGCAGGGAAGACAAACACCTATCAGACAAGCTGAAATCGAGCAGCTTCCACAGGGCACTCTGCTGCCTGGTTCCCAGAATGTGCGCTCCAGATGAATCTTAAGAGCTACAGCTGAGTGGGTTTCTGGCCTAGGTTATTTCTTCAAATGGAACTTATGCCGAGTTCATCTCAGCTCTAATCCAACGTTTCTAGTAGACTCAGAAGAATCTGCTTGGGAACTACGCATCTGCATTCTGCCTGGTTCGGGCAGAGCGGCCTGTTCACTGAGATCTCCTGCACACTCCCCAGTAAGAGATAGAACTGCGTGTGTTTCTGCACACTGTTAGTTCTTCAAAGGGAAGTTCTTCCCAGTGCTTCTCAGCTCCAGTGAGAAGCTTGCACTTCCTGTGCCACTAGATTCCTAAGCAGCTCCTTGCAAGCCACTATCGCACAGAGCCTTCTGGCAGCATCCAAGCAAGAGCTATCGCCGGCTGCTCCACTCTGGGTTTCCATGCATATGTGAGGTGAGCTAGTAACTGAAGAGTTAGGAGAGAGTGTGTTTCTGGAGAATGTTACTTCTGCAAATGGAACTTACAGCCAGTGCTTCTCAGCTCTAGGGCAGAGTATGTGGCTGCTGTAGAAAGAGTTCTCTAAGCCACCGTTTCTCTGCAGGGAAGACAAACACCTATCAGACAAGCTGAAATCGAGCAGCTTCCACAGGGCACTCTGCTGCCTGGTTCCCAGAATGTGCGCTCCAGATGAATCTTAAGAGCTACAGCTGAGTGGGTTTCTGGCCTAGGTTATTTCTTCAAATGGAACTTATGCCGAGTTCATCTCAGCTCTACTCCAACGTTTCTAGTAGACTCAGAAGAATCTGCTTGGGAACTACGCATCTGCATTCTGCCTGGTTCGGGCAGAGCGGCCTGTTCACTGAGCTCTCCTGCACACTCCCCAGTAAGAGATAGAACTGCATGTGTTTCTGCACACTGTTAGTTCTTCAAAGGGAAGTTCTTCCCAGTGCTTCTCAGCTCCAGTGAGAAGCTTGTACTTGCTGTGCAACTAGATTCCTAAGCAGGTCCTTGCAAGCCACTATCGCACAGAGCCTTCTGGCCGCATCCAAGCAAGAGCTGTTGCCGGCTGCTCCACTCTGGGTTTCCATGCATATGTGAGGTGAGCTAGTAACTGAAGAGTTAGGAGAGAGTGTGTTTCTGGAGAATGTTACTTCTGCAAAGGGAACTTACAGCCAGTGCTTCTCAGCTCTAGGGCAGAGTTTGTGGCTGCTGTAGAAAGAGTTCTTCTCTAAGCCACTGTTTCTCTACAGGGAAGACAAACACCTATCAGACTAGCTGAAATCGAGCAGCTTCCACAGGGCACTCTGCTGCCTGGTTCCCAGAATGTGCGCTCCAGATGAATCTTAAGAGCTACAGCTGAGTGGGTTTCTGGCCTAGGTTATTTCTTCAAATGGAACTTATGCCGAGTTCATCTCAGCTCTACTCCAACGTTTCTAGTAGACTCAGAAGAATCTGCTTGGGAACTACGCATCTGCATTCTGCCTGGTTCGGGCAGAGCGGCCTGTTCACTGAGCTCTCCTGCACACTCCCCAGTAAGAGATAGAACTGCGTGTGTTTCTGCACACTGTTAGTTCTTCAAAGGGAAGTTCTTCCCAGTGCTTCTCAGCTCCAGTGAGAAGCTTGCACTTCCTGTGCCACTAGATTCCTAAGCAGCTCCTTGCAAGCCACTATCGCACAGAGCCTTCTGGCAGCATCCAAGCAAGAGCTGTTGCCGGCTGCTCCACTCTGGGTTTCCATGCATATGTGAGGTGAGCTAGTAACAGAAGAGTTAGGAGAGAGTGTGTTTCTGGAGAATGTTACTTCTGCAAAGGGAACTTACAGCCAGTGCTTCTCAGCTCTAGGGCAGAGTGTGTGGCTGCTGTAGAAAGAGTTCTTCTCTAAGCCACTGTTTCTCTACAGGGAAGACAAACACCTATCAGACTAGCTGAAATCGAGCAGCTTCCACAGGGCACTCTGCTGCCTGGTTCCCAGAATGTGCGCTCCAGATGAATCTTAAGAGCTACAGCTGAGTGGGTTTCTGGCCTAGGTTATTTCTTCAAATGGAACTTATGCCGAGTTCATCTCAGCTCTACTCCAACGTTTCTAGTAGACTCAGAAGAATCTGCTTGGGAACTACGCATCTGCATTCTGCCTGGTTCGGGCAGAGCGGCCTGTTCACTGAGCTCTCCTGCACACTCCCCAGTAAGAGATAGAACTGCGTGTGTTTCTGCACACTGTTAGTTCTTCAAAGGGAAGTTCTTCCCAGTGCTTCTCAGCTCCAGTGAGAAGCTTGCACTTCCTGTGCCACTAGATTCCTAAGCAGCTCCTTGCAAGCCACTATCGCACAGAGCCTTCTGGCAGCATCCAAGCAAGAGCTATCGCCGGCTGATCCACTCTGGGTTTCCATGCATATGTGAGGTGAGCTAGTAACTGAAGAGTTAGGAGAGAGTGTGTTTCTGGAGAATGTTACTTCTGCAAAGGGAACTTACAGCCAGTGCTTCTCAGCTCTAGGGCAGAGTGTGTGGCTGCTGTAGAAAGAGTTCTCTAAGCCACCGTTTCTCTGCAGGGAAGACAAACACCTATCAGACAAGCTGAAATCGAGCAGCTTCCACAGGGCACTCTGCTGCCTGGTTCCCAGAATGTGCGCTCCAGATGAATCTTAAGAGCTACAGCTGAGTGGGTTTCTGGCCTAGGTTATTTCTTCAAATGGAACTTATGCCGAGTTCATCTCAGCTCTAATCCAACGTTTCTAGTAGACTCAGAAGAATCTGCTTGGGAACTACGCATCTGCATTCTGCCTGGTTCGGGCAGAGCGGCCTGTTCACTGAGCTCTCCTGCACACTCCCCAGTAAGAGATAGAACTGCGTGTGTTTCTGCACACTGTTAGTTCTTCAAAGGGAAGTTCTTCCCAGTGCTTCTCAGCTCCAGTGAGAAGCTTGCACTTCCTGTGCCACTAGATTCCTAAGCAGCTCCTTGCAAGCCACTATCGCACAGAGCCTTCTGGCCGCATCCAAGCAAGAGCTATCGCCGGCTGCTCCACTCTGGGTTTCCATGCATATGTGAGGTGAGCTAGTAACTGAAGAGTTAGGAGAGAGTGTGTTTCTGGAGAATGTTACTTCTGCAAATGGAACTTACAGCCAGTGCTTCTCAGCTCTAGGGCAGAGTATGTGGCTGCTGTAGAAAGAGTTCTCTAAGCCACCGTTTCTCTGCAGGGAAGACAAACACCTATCAGACAAGCTGAAATCGAGCAGCTTCCACAGGGCACTCTGCTGCCTGGTTCCCAGAATGTGCGCTCCAGATGAATCTTAAGAGCTACAGCTGAGTGGGTTTCTGGCCTAGGTTATTTCTTCAAATGGAACTTATGCCGAGTTCATCTCAGCTCTACTCCAACGTTTCTAGTAGACTCAGAAGAATCTGCTTGGGAACTACGCATCTGCATTCTGCCTGGTTCGGGCAGAGCGGCCTGTTCACTGAGCTCTACTGCACACTCCCCAGTAAGAGATAGAACTGCATGTGTTTCTGCACACTGTTAGTTCTTCAAAGGGAAGTTCTTCCCAGTGCTTCTCAGCTCCAGTGAGAAGCTTGTACTTGCTGTGCAACTAGATTCCTAAGCAGGTCCTTGCAAGCCACTATCGCACAGAGCCTTCTGGCCGCATCCAAGCAAGAGCTGTTGCCGGCTGCTCCACTCTGGGTTTCCATGCATATGTGAGGTGAGCTAGTAACTGAAGAGTTAGGAGAGAGTGTGTTTCTGGAGAATGTTACTTCTGCAAAGGGAACTTACAGCCAGTGCTTCTCAGCTCTAGGGCAGAGTTTGTGGCTGCTGTAGAAAGAGTTCTTCTCTAAGCCACTGTTTCTCTACAGGGAAGACAAACACCTATCAGACTAGCTGAAATCGAGCAGCTTCCACAGGGCACTCTGCTGCCTGGTTCCCAGAATGTGCGCTCCAGATGAATCTTAAGAGCTACAGCTGAGTGGGTTTCTGGCCTAGGTTATTTCTTCAAATGGAACTTATGCCGAGTTCATCTCAGCTCTACTCCAACGTTTCTAGTAGACTCAGAAGAATCTGCTTGGGAACTACGCATCTGCATTCTGCCTGGTTCGGGCAGAGCGGCCTGTTCACTGAGCTCTCCTGCACACTCCCCAGTAAGAGATAGAACTGCGTGTGTTTCTGCACACTGTTAGTTCTTCAAAGGGAAGTTCTTCCCAGTGCTTCTCAGCTCCAGTGAGAAGCTTGCACTTCCTGTGCCACTAGATTCCTAAGCAGCTCCTTGCAAGCCACTATCGCACAGAGCCTTCTGGCAGCATCCAAGCAAGAGCTGTTGCCGGCTGCTCCACTCTGGGTTTCCATGCATATGTGAGGTGAGCTAGTAACTGAAGAGTTAGGAGAGAGTGTGTTTCTGGAGAATGTTACTTCTGCAAAGGGAACTTACAGCCAGTGCTTCTCAGCTCTAGGGCAGAGTGTGTGGCTGCTGTAGAAAGAGTTCTTCTCTAAGCCACTGTTTCTCTACAGGGAAGACAAACACCTATCAGACTAGCTGAAATCGAGCAGCTTCCACAGGGCACTCTGCTGCCTGGTTCCCAGAATGTGCGCTCCAGATGAATCTTAAGAGCTACAGCTGAGTGGGTTTCTGGCCTAGGTTATTTCTTCAAATGGAACTTATGCCGAGTTCATCTCAGCTCTACTCCAACGTTTCTAGTAGACTCAGAAGAATCTGCTTGGGAACAACGCATCTGCATTCTGCCTGGTTCGGGCAGAGCGGCCTGTTCACTGAGCTCTCCTGCACACTCCCCAGTAAGAGATAGAACTGCGTGTGTTTCTGCACACTGTTAGTTCTTCAAAGGGAAGTTCTGCCCAGTGCTTCTCAGCTCCAGTGAGAAGCTTGCACTTCCTGTGCCACTAGATTCCTAAGCAGCTCCTTGCAAGCCACTATCGCACAGAGCCTTCTGGCAGCATCCAAGCAAGAGCTATCGCCGGCTGCTCCACTCTGGGTTTCCATGCATATGTGAGGTGAGCTAGTAACTGAAGAGTTAGGAGAGAGTGTGTTTCTGGAGAATGTTACTTCTGCAAATGGAACTTACAGCCAGTGCTTCTCAGCTCTAGGGCAGAGTATGTGGCTGCTGTAGAAAGAGTTCTCTAAGCCACCGTTTCTCTGCAGGGAAGACAAACACCTATCAGACAAGCTGAAATCGAGCAGCTTCCACAGGGCACTCTGCTGCCTGGTTCCCAGAATGTGCGCTCCAGATGAATCTTAAGAGCTACAGCTGAGTGGGTTTCTGGCCTAGGTTATTTCTTCAAATGGAACTTATGCCGAGTTCATCTCAGCTCTACTCCAACGTTTCTAGTAGACTCAGAAGAATCTGCTTGGGAACTACGCATCTGCATTCTGCCTGGTTCGGGCAGAGCGGCCTGTTCACTGAGCTCTCCTGCACACTCCCCAGTAAGAGATAGAACTGCATGTGTTTCTGCACACTGTTAGTTCTTCAAAGGGAAGTTCTTCCCAGTGCTTCTCAGCTCCAGTGAGAAGCTTGTACTTGCTGTGCAACTAGATTCCTAAGCAGGTCCTTGCAAGCCACTATCGCACAGAGCCTTCTGGCCGCATCCAAGCAAGAGCTGTTGCCGGCTGCTCCACTCTGGGTTTCCATGCATATATGAGGTGAGCTAGTAACTGAAGAGTTAGGAGAGAGTGTGTTTCTGGAGAATGTTACTTCTGCAAAGGGAACTTACAGCCAGTGCTTCTCAGCTCTAGGGCAGAGTTTGTGGCTGCTGTAGAAAGAGTTCTTCTCTAAGCCACTGTTTCTCTACAGGGAAGACAAACACCTATCAGACTAGCTGAAATCGAGCAGCTTCCACAGGGCACTCTGCTGCCTGGTTCCCAGAATGTGCGCTCCAGATGAATCTTAAGAGCTACAGCTGAGTGGGTTTCTGGCCTAGGTTATTTCTTCAAATGGAACTTATGCCGAGTTCATCTCAGCTCTACTCCAACGTTTCTAGTAGACTCAGAAGAATCTGCTTGGGAACTACGCATCTGCATTCTGCCTGGTTCGGGCAGAGCGGCCTGTTCACTGAGCTCTCCTGCACACTCCCCAGTAAGAGATAGAACTGCGTGTGTTTCTGCACACTGTTAGTTCTTCAAAGGGAAGTTCTTCCCAGTGCTTCTCAGCTCCAGTGAGAAGCTTGCACTTCCTGTGCCACTAGATTCCTAAGCAGCTCCTTGCAAGCCACTATCGCACAGAGCCTTCTGGCAGCATCCAAGCAAGAGCTGTTGCCGGCTGCTCCACTCTGGGTTTCCATGCATATGTGAGGTGAGCTAGTAACTGAAGAGTTAGGAGAGAGTGTGTTTCTGGAGAATGTTACTTCTGCAAAGGGAACTTACAGCCAGTGCTTCTCAGCTCTAGGGCAGAGTTTGTGGCTGCTGTAGAAAGAGTTCTTCTCTAAGCCACTGTTTCTCTACAGGGAAGACAAACACCTATCAGACTAGCTGAAATCGAGCAGCTTCCACAGGGCACTCTGCTGCCTGGTTCCCAGAATGTGCGCTCCAGATGAATCTTAAGAGCTACAGCTGAGTGGGTTTCTGGCCTAGGTTATTTCTTCATGGAACTTATGCCGAGTTCATCTCAGCTCTACTCCAACGTTTCTAGTAGACTCAGAAGAATCTGCTTCGGAACTATGCATCTGCATTCTGCCTGGTTCGGGCAGAGCGGCCTGTTCACTGAGCTCTCCTGCACACTCCCCAGTAAGAGATAGAACTGCGTGTGTTTCTGCACACTGTTAGTTCTTCAAAGGGAAGTTCTTCCCAGTGCTTCTCAGCTCCAGTGAGAAGCTTGTACTTGCTGTGCAACTAGATTCCTAAGCAGCTCCTTGCAAGCCACTATCGCACAGAGCCTTCTGGCCGTATCCAAGCAAGTGCTGTCGCCGGCTGCTCCACTCTGGGTTTCCATGCATATGTGAGGTGAGCTAGTAACTGAAGAGTTAGGAGAGAGTGTGTTTCTGGAGAATGTTACTTCTGCAAATGGAACTTACAGCCAGTGCTTCTCAGCTCTAGGGCAGAGTGTGTGGCTGCTGTAGAAAGAGTTCTCTAAGCCACCGTTTCTCTGCAGGGAAGACAAACACCTATCAGACAAGCTGAAATCGAGCAGCTTCCACAGGGCACTCTGCTGCCTGGTTCCCAGAATGTGCGCTCCAGATGAATCTTAAGAGCTACAGCTGAGTGGGTTTCTGGCCTAGGTTATTTCTTCAAATGGAACTTATGCCGAGTTCATCTCAGCTCTACTCCAACGTTTCTAGTAGACTCTGAAGAATCTGCTTGGGAACTACGCATCTGCATTCTGCCTGGTTCGGGCAGAGCGGCCTGTTCACTGAGCTCTCCTGCACACTCCCCAGTAAGAGATAGAACTGCGTGTGTTTCTGCACACTGTTATTTCTTCAAAGGGAACTTCTTCCCAGTGCTTCTCAGCTCCAGTGAGAAGCTTGTACTTGCTGTGCAACTAGATTCCTAAGCAGCTCCTTGCAAGCCACTATCGCACAGAGCCTTCTGGCAGCATCCAAGGAAGAGCTATCGCCGGCAGCTCCACTCTGGGTTTCCATGCATATGTGAGGTGAGCTAGTAACTGAAGAGTTAGGAGAGAGTGTGTTTCTGGAGAATGTTACTTCTGCAAAGGGAACTTACAGCCAGTGCTTCTCAGCTCTAGGGCTGAGTATGTGGCTGCTGTAGAAAGAGTTCTCTAAGCCACCGTTTCTCTGCAGGGAAGACAAACACCTATCAGACAAGCTGAAATCGAGCAGCTTCCACAGGGCACTCTGCTGCCTGGTTCCCAGAATGTGCGCTCCAGATGAATCTTAAGAGCTACAGCTGAGTGGGTTTCTGGCCTAGGTTATTTCTTCAAATGGAACTTATGCCGAGTTCATCTCAGCTCTACTCCAACGTTTCTAGTAGACTCAGAAGAATCTGCTTGGGAACTACGCATCTGCATTCTGCCTGGTTCGGGCAGAGCGGCCTGTTCACTGAGCTCTCCTGCACACTCCCCAGTAAGAGATAGAACTGCGTGTGTTTCTGCACACTGTTAGTTCTTCAAAGGGAACTTCTTCGCAGTGCTTCTCAGCTCCAGTGAGAAGCTTGTACTTGCTGTGCAACTAGATTCCTAAGCAGCTCCTTGCAAGCCACTATCGCACAGAGCCTTCTGGCAGCATCCAAGTAAGAGCTATCGCCGGCTGCTCCACTCTGGGTTTCCAAGCATATGTGAGGTGAGCTAGTAACTGAAGAGTTAGGAGAGAGTGTGTTTCTGGAGAATGTTACTTCTGCAAAGGGAACTTAGAGCCAGTGCTTCTCAGCTCTAGGGCAGAGTGTGTGGCTGCTGTAGAAAGAGTTCTCTAAGCCACCGTTTCTCTGCAGGGAAGACAAACACCTATCAGACAAGCTGAAATCGAGCAGCTTCCACAGGGCACTCTGCTGCCTGGTTCCCAGAATGTGCGCTCCAGATGAATCTTAAGAGCTACAGCTGAGTGGGTTTCTGGCCTAGGTTATTTCTTCAAATGGAACTTATGCCGAGTTCATCTCAGCTCTACTCCAACGTTTCTAGTAGACTCAGAAGAATCTGCTTGGGAACTATGCATCTGCATTCTGCCTGGTTCGGGCAGAGCGGCCTGTTCACTGAGCTCTCCTGCACACTCCCCAGTAAGAGATAGAACTGCGTGTGTTTCTGCACACTGTTAGTTCTTCAAAGGCAAGTTCTTCCCAGTGCTTCTCAGCTCCAGTGAGAAGCTTGTACTTGCTGTGCAACTAGATTCCTAAGCAGCTCCTTGCAAGCCACTATCGCACAGAGCCTTCTGGCCGCATCCAAGCAAGTGCTGTCGCCGGCTGCTCCACTCTGGGTTTCCATGCATATGTGAGGTGAGCTAGTAACTGAAGAGTTAGGAGAGAGTGTGTTTCTGGAGAATGTTACTTCTGCAAATGGAACTTACAGCCAGTGCTTCTCAGCTCTAGGGCAGAGTGTGTGGCTGCTGTAGAAAGAGTTCTCTAAGCCACCGTTTCTCTGCAGGGAAGACAAACACCTATCAGACAAGCTGAAATCGAGCAGCTTCCACAGGGCACTCTGCTGCCTGGTTCCCAGAATGTGCGCTCCAGATGAATCTTAAGAGCTACAGCTGAGTGGGTTTCTGGCCTAGGTTATTTCTTCAAATGGAACTTATGCCGAGTTCATCTCAGCTCTACTCCAACGTTTCTAGTAGACTCAGAAGAATCTGCTTGGGAACTACGCATCTGCATTCTGCCTGGTTCGGGCAGAGCGGCCTGTTCACTGAGCTCTCCTGCACACTCCCCAGTAAGAGATAGAACTGCGTGTGTTTCTGCACACTGTTAGTTCTTCAAAGGGAAGTTCTTCCCAGTGCTTCTCAGCTCCAGTGAGAAGCTTGTACTTGCTGTGCAACTAGATTCCTAAGCAGCTCCTTGCAAGCCACTATCGCACAGAGCCTTCTGGCCGCATCCAAGCAAGAGCTGTCGCCCGCTGCTCCACTCTGGGTTTCCATGCATATGTGAGGTGAGCTAGTAACTGAAGAGTTAGGAGAGAGTGTGTTTCTGGAGAATGTTACTTCTGCAAAGGGAACTTACAGCCAGTGCTTCTCAGCTCTAGGGCAGAGTGTGTGGCTGCTGTAGAAAGAGTTCTCTAAACCACCGTTTCTCTGCAGGGAAGACAAACACCTATCAGACAAGCTGAAATCGAGCAGCTTCCACAGGGCACTCTGCTGCCTGGTTCCCAGAATGTGCGCTCCAGATGAATCTTAAGAGCTACAGCTGAGTGGGTTTCTGGCCTAGGTTATTTCTTCAAATGGAACTTATGCCGAGTTCATCTCAGCTCTACTCCAACGTTTCTAGTAGACTCAGAAGAATCTGCTTGGGAACTACGCATCTGCATTCTGCCTGGTTCGGGCAGAGCGGCCTGTTCACTGAGCTCTCCTGCACACTCCCCAGTAAGAGATAGAACTGCGTGTGTTTCTGCACACTGTTAGTTCTTCAAAGGGAACTTCTTCGCAGTGCTTCTCAGCTCCAGTGAGAAGCTTGTACTTGCTGTGCAACTAGATTCCTAAGCAGCTCCTTGCAAGCCACTATCGCACAGACCCTTCTGGCAGCATCCAAGGAAGAGCTATCGCCGGCTGCTCCACTCTGGGTTTCCAAGCATATGTGAGGTGAGCTAGTAACTGAAGAGTTAGGAGAGAGTGTGTTTCTGGAGAATGTTACTTCTGCAAAGGGAACTTAGAGCCAGTGCTTCTCAGCTCTAGGGCAGAGTGTGTGGCTGCTGTAGAAAGAGTTCTCTAAGCCACCGTTTCTCTGCAGGGAAGACAAACACCTATCAGACAAGCTGAAATCGAGCAGCTTCCACAGGGCACTCTGCTGCCTGGTTCCCAGAATGTGCGCTCCAGATGAATCTTAAGAGCTACAGCTGAGTGGGTTTCTGGCCTAGGTTATTTCTTCAAATGGAACTTATGCCGAGTTCATCTCAGCTCTACTCCAACGTTTCTAGTAGACTCAGAAGAATCTGCTTGGGAACTATGCATCTGCATTCTGCCTGGTTCGGGCAGAGCGGCCTGTTCACTGAGCTCTCCTGCACACTCCCCAGTAAGAGATAGAACTGCGTGTGTTTCTGCACACTGTTAGTTCTTCAAAGGGAAGTTCTTCCCAGTGCTTCTCAGCTCCAGTGAGAAGCTTGTACTTGCTGTGCAACTAGATTCCTAAGCAGCTCCTTGCAAGCCACTATCGCACAGAGCCTTCTGGCCGCATCCAAGCAAGTGCTGTCGCCGGCTGCTCCACTCTGGGTTTCCATGCATATGTGAGGTGAGCTAGTAACTGAAGAGTTAGGAGACAGTGTGTTTCTGGAGAATGTTACTTCTGCAAATGGAACTTACAGCCAGTGCTTCTCAGCTCTAGGGCAGAGTATGTGGCTGCTGTAGAAAGAGTTCTCTAAGCCACCGTTTCTCTGCAGGGAAGACAAACACCTATCAGACAAGCTGAAATCGAGCAGCTTCCACAGGGCACTCTGCTGCCTGGTTCCCAGAATGTGCGCTCCAGATGAATCTTAAGAGCTACAGCTGAGTGGGTTTCTGGCCTAGGTTATTTCTTCAAATGGAACTTATGCCGAGTTCATCTCAGCTCTACTCCAACGTTTCTAGTAGACTCAGAAGAATCTGCTTGGGAACTACGCATCTGCATTCTGCCTGGTTCGGGCAGAGCGGCCTGTTCACTGAGCTCTCCTGCACACTCCCCAGTAAGAGATAGAACTGCGTGTGTTTCTGCACACTGTTAGTTCTTCAAAGGGAAGTTCTTCCCAGTGCTTCTCAGCTCCAGTGAGAAGCTTGTACTTGCTGTGCAACTAGATTCCTAAGCAGCTCCTTGCAAGCCACTATCGCACAGAGCCTTCTGGCCGCATCCAAGCAAGAGCTGTCGCCCGCTGCTCCACTCTGGGTTTCCATGCATATGTGAGGTGAGCTAGTAACTGAAGAGTTAGGAGAGAGTGTGTTTCTGGAGAATGTTACTTCTGCAAAGGGAACTTACAGCCAGTGCTTCTCAGCTCTAGGGCAGAGTGTGTGGCTGCTGTAGAAAGAGTTCTCTAAACCACCGTTTCTCTGCAGGGAAGACAAACACCTATCAGACAAGCTGAAATCGAGCAGCTTCCACAGGGCACTCTGCTGCCTGGTTCCCAGAATGTGCGCTCCAGATCAATCTTAAGAGCTACAGCTGAGTGGGTTTCTGGCCTAGGTTATTTCTTCAAATGGAACTTATGCCGAGTTCATCTCAGCTCTACTCCAACGTTTCTAGTAGACTCAGAAGAATCTGCTTGGGAACTACGCATCTGCATTCTGCCTGGTTCGGGCAGAGCGGCCTGTTCACTGAGCTCTCCTGCACACTCCCCAGTAAGAGATAGAACTGCGTGTGTTTCTGCACACTGTTAGTTCTTCAAAGGGAAGTTCTTCCCAGTGCTTCTCAGCTCCAGTGAGAAGCTTGTACTTGCTGTGCAACTAGATTCCTAAGCAGCTCCTTGCAAGCCACTATCGCACAGAGCCTTCTGGCAGCATCCAAGCAAGAGCTATCGCCGGCTGCTCCACTCTGGGTTTCCATGCATATGTGAGGTGAGCTAGTAACTGAAGAGTTAGGAGAGAGTGTGTTTCTGGAGAATGTTACTTCTGCAAATGGAACTTACAGCCAGTGCTTCTCAGCTCTAGGGCAGAGTATGTGGCTGCTGTAGAAAGAGTTCTCTAAGCCACCGTTTCTCTGCAGGGAAGACAAACACCTATCAGACAAGCTGAAATCGAGCAGCTTCCACAGGGCACTCTGCTGCCTGGTTCCCAGAATGTGCGCTCCAGATGAATCTTAAGAGCTACAGCTGAGTGGGTTTCTGGCCTAGGTTATTTCTTCAAATGGAACTTATGCCGAGTTCATCTCAGCTCTACTCCAACGTTTCTAGTAGACTCAGAAGAATCTGCTTGGGAACTACGCATCTGCATTCTGCCTGGTTCGGGCAGAGCGGCCTGTTCACTGAGCTCTCCTGCACACTCCCCAGTAAGAGATAGAACTGCGTGTGTTTCTGCACACTGTTAGTTCTTCAAAGGGAACTTCTTCCCAGTGCTTCTCAGCTCCAGTGAGAAGCTTGTACTTGCTGTGCAACTAGATTCCTAAGCAGCTCCTTGCAAGCCACTATCGCACAGAGCCTTCTGGCCGCATCCAAGCAAGAGCTGTTGCCGGCTGCTCCACTCTGGGTTTCCATGCATATGTGAGGTGAGCTAGTAACTGAAGAGTTAGGAGAGAGTGTGTTTCTGGAGAATGTTACTTCTGCAAAGGGAACTTACAGCCAGTGCTTCTCAGCTCTAGGGCAGAGTTTGTGGCTGCTGTAGAAAGAGTTCTTCTCTAAGCCACTGTTTCTCTACAGGGAGGACAAACACCTATCAGACAAGCTGAAATCGAGCAGCTTCCACAGGGCACTCTGCTGCCTGGTTCCCAGAATGTGCGCTCCAGATGAATCTTAAGAGCTACAGCTGAGTGGGTTTCTGGCCTAGGTTATTTCTTCAAATGGAACTTATGCCGAGTTCATCTCAGCTCTACTCCAACGTTTCTAGTAGACTCAGAAGAATCTGCTTGGGAACTACGCATCTGCATTCTGCCTGGTTCGGGCAGAGCGGCCTGTTCACTGAGCTCTCCTGCACACTCCCCAGTAAGAGATAGAACTGCGTGTGTTTCTGCACACTGTTAGTTCTTCAAAGGGAAGTTCTTCCCAGTGCTTCTCAGCTCCAGTGAGAAGCTTGTACTTGCTGTGCAACTAGATTCCTAAGCAGCTCCTTGCAAGCCACTATCGCACAGAGCCTTCTGGCAGCATCCAAGGAAGAGCTATCGCCGGCTGCTCCACTCTGGGTTTCCATGCATATGTGAGGTGAGCTAGTAACTGAAGAGTTAGGAGAGAGTGTGTTTCTGGAGAATGTTACTTCTGCAAAGGGAACTTAGAGCCAGTGCTTCTCAGCTCTAGGGCAGAGTGTGTGGCTGCTGTAGAAAGAGTTCTCTAAGCCACCGTTTCTCTGCAGGGAAGACAAACACCTATCAGACAAGCTGAAATCGAGCAGCTTCCACAGGGCACTCTGCTGCCTGGTTCCCAGAATGTGCGCTCCAGATGAATCTTAAGAGCTACAGCTGAGTGGGTTTCTGGCCTAGGTTATTTCTTCAAATGGAACTTATGCCGAGTTCATCTCAGCTCTACTCCCACGTTTCTAGTAGACTCAGAAGAATCTGCTTGGGAACTATGCATCTGCATTCTGCCTGGTTCGGGCAGAGCGGCCTGTTCACTGAGCTCTCCTGCACACTCCCCAGTAAGAGATAGAACTGCGTGTGTTTCTGCACACTGTTAGTTCTTCAAAGGGAAGTTCTTCCCAGTGCTTCTCAGCTCCAGTGAGAAGCTTGTACTTGCTGTGCAACTAGATTCCTAAGCAGCTCCTTGCAAGCCACTATCGCACAGAGCCTTCTGGCCGCATCCAAGCAAGTGCTGTCGCCGGCTGCTCCACTCTGGGTTTCCATGCATATGTGAGGTGAGCTAGTAACTTAAGAGTTAGGAGAGAGTGTGTTTCTGGAGAATGTTACTTCTGCAAATGGAACTTACAGCCAGTGCTTCTCAGCTCTAGGGCAGAGTGTGTGGCTGCTGTAGAAAGAGTTCTCTAAGCCACCGTTTCTCTGCAGGGAAGACAAACACCTATCAGACAAGCTGAAATCGAGCAGCTTCCACAGGGCACTCTGCTGCCTGGTTCCCAGAATGTGCGCTCCAGATGAATCTTAAGAGCTACAGCTGAGTGGGTTTCTGGCCTAGGTTATTTCTTCAAATGGAACTTATGCCGAGTTCATCTCAGCTCTACTCCAACATTTCTAGTAGACTCAGAAGAATCTGCTTGGGAACTACGCATCTGCATTCTGCCTGGTTCGGGCAGAGCGGCCTGTTCACTGAGCTCTCCTGCACACTCCCCAGTAAGAGATAGAACTGCGTGTGTTTCTGCACACTGTTAGTTCTTCAAAGGGAAGTTCTTCCCAGTGCTTCTCAGCTCCAGTGAGAAGCTTGTACTTGCTGTGCAACTAGATTCCTAAGCAGCTCCTTGCAAGCCACTATCGCACAGAGCCTTCTGGCCGCATCCAAGCAAGAGCTGTCGCCCGCTGCTCCACTCTGGGTTTCCATGCATATGTGAGGTGAGCTAGTAACTGAAGAGTTAGGAGAGAGTGTGTTTCTGGAGAATGTTACTTCTGCAAAGGGAACTTACAGCCAGTGCTTCTCAGCTCTAGGGCAGAGTGTGTGGCTGCTGTAGAAAGAGTTCTCTAAACCACCGTTTCTCTGCAGGGAAGACAAACACCTATCAGACAAGCTGAAATCGAGCAGCTTCCACAGGGCACTCTGCTGCCTGGTTCCCAGAATGTGCGCTCCAGATCAATCTTAAGAGCTACAGCTGAGTGGGTTTCTGGCCTAGGTTATTTCTTCAAATGGAACTTATGCCGAGTTCATCTCAGCTCTACTCCAACGTTTCTAGTAGACTCAGAAGAATCTGCTTGGGAACTATGCATCTGCATTCTGCCTGGTTCGGGCAGAGCGGCCTGTTCACTGAGCTCTCCTGCACACTCCCCAGTAAGAGATAGAACTGCGTGTGTTTCTGCACACTGTTAGTTCTTCAAAGGGAAGTTCTTCCCAGTGCTTCTCAGCTCCAGTGAGAAGCTTGTACTTGCTGTGCAACTAGATTCCTAAGCAGCTCCTTGCAAGCCACTATCGCACAGAGCCTTCTGGCCGCATCCAAGCAAGTGCTGTCGCCGGCTGCTCCACTCTGGGTTTCCATGCATATGTGAGGTGAGCTAGTAACTGAAGAGTTAGGAGAGAGTGTGTTTCTGGAGAATGTTACTTCTGCAAATGGAACTTACAGCCAGTGCTTCTCAGCTCTAGGGCAGAGTGTGTGGCTGCTGTAGAAAGAGTTCTCTAAGCCACCGTTTCTCTGCAGGGAAGACAAACACCTATCAGACAAGCTGAAATCGAGCAGCTTCCACAGGGCACTCTGCTGCCTGGTTCCCAGAATGTGCGCTCCAGATGAATCTTAAGAGCTACAGCTGAGTGGGTTTCTGGCCTAGGTTATTTCTTGAAATGGAACTTATGCCGAGTTCATCTCAGCTCTACTCCAACGTTTCTAGTAGACTCAGAAGAATCTGCTTGGGAACTACGCATCTGCATTCTGCCTGGTTCGGGCAGAGCGGCCTGTTCACTGAGCTCTCCTGCACACTCCCCAGTAAGAGATAGAACTGCGTGTGTTTCTGCACACTGTTAGTTCTTCAAAGGGAAGTTCTTCCCAGTGCTTCTCAGCTCCAGTGAGAAGCTTGTACTTGCTGTGCAACTAGATTCCTAAGCAGCTCCTTGCAAGCCACTATCGCACAGAGCCTTCTGGCCGCATCCAAGCAAGTGCTGTCGCCGGCTGCTCCACTCTGGGTTTCCATGCATATGTGAGGTGAGCTAGTAACTGAAGAGTTAGGAGACAGTGTGTTTCTGGAGAATGTTACTTCTGCAAATGGAACTTACAGCCAGTGCTTCTCAGCTCTAGGGCAGAGTATGTGGCTGCTGTAGAAAGAGTTCTCTAAGCCACCGTTTCTCTGCAGGGAAGACAAACACCTATCAGACAAGCTGAAATCGAGCAGCTTCCACAGGGCACTCTGCTGCCTGGTTCCCAGAATGTGCGCTCCAGATGAATCTTAAGAGCTACAGCTGAGTGGGTTTCTGGCCTAGGTTATTTCTTCAAATGGAACTTATGCCGAGTTCATCTCAGCTCTACTCCAACGTTTCTAGTAGACTCAGAAGAATCTGCTTGGGAACTACGCATCTGCATTCTGCCTGGTTCGGGCAGAGCGGCCTGTTCACTGAGCTCTCCTGCACACTCCCCAGTAAGAGATAGAACTGCGTGTGTTTCTGCACACTGTTAGTTCTTCAAAGGGAAGTTCTTCCCAGTGCTTCTCAGCTCCAGTGAGAAGCTTGTACTTGCTGTGCAACTAGATTCCTAAGCAGCTCCTTGCAAGCCACTATCGCACAGAGCCTTCTGGCCGCATCCAAGCAAGAGCTGTTGCCGGCTGCTCCACTCTGGGTTTCCATGCATATGTGATGTGAGCTAGTAACTGAAGAGTTAGGAGAGAGTGTGTTTCTGGAGAATGTTACTTCTGCAAAGGGAACTTACAGCCAGTGCTTCTCAGCTCTAGGGCAGAGTTTGTGGCTGCTGTAGAAAGAGTTCTTCTCTAAGCCACTGTTTCTCTACAGGGAGGACAAACACCTATCAGACTAGCTGAAATCGAGCAGCTTCCACAGGGCACTCTGCTGCCTGGTTCCCAGAATGTGCGCTCCAGATGAATCTTAAGAGCTACAGCTGAGTGGGTTTCTGGCCTAGGTTATTTCTTCAAATGGAACTTATGCCGAGTTCATCTCAGCTCTACTCCAACGTTTCTAGTAGACTCAGAAGAATCTGCTTGGGAACTACGCATCTGCATTCTGCCTGGTTCGGGCAGAGCGGCCTGTTCACTGAGCTCTCCTGCACACTCCCCAGTAAGAGACAGAACTGCGTGTGTTTCTGCACACTGTTAGTTCTTCAAAGGGAACTTCTTCCCAGTGCTTCTCAGCTCCAGTGAGAAGCTTGTACTTGCTGTGCAACTAGATTCCTAAGCAGCTCCTTGCAAGCCACTATCGCACAGAGCCTTCTGGCAGCATCCAAGGAAGAGCTATCGCCGGCTGCTCCACTCTGGGTTTCCATGCATATGTGAGGTGAGCTAGTAACTGAAGAGTTAGGAGAGAGTGTGTTTCTGGAGAATGTTACTTCTGCAAAGGGAACTTACAGCCAGTGCTTCTCAGCTCTAGGGCAGAGTGTGTGGCTGCTGTAGAAAGAGTTCTCTAAGCCACCGTTTCTCTGCAGGGAAGACAAACACCTATCAGACAAGCTGAAATCGAGCAGCTTCCACAGGGCACTCTGCTGCCTGGTTCCCAGAATGTGCGCTCCAGATGAATCTTAAGAGCTACAGCTGA
Organism: Tapirus indicus; assembly: GCA_031878705.1. Lineage (NCBI taxonomy): Eukaryota > Metazoa > Chordata > Mammalia > Perissodactyla > Tapiridae > Tapirus > Tapirus indicus. The sequence goes on along the minus strand of CM062917.1, from coordinate 62,928,340 downwards.
GTGGGTTTCTGGCCTAGGTTATTTCTTCAAATGGAACTTATGCCGAGTTCATCTCAGCTCTACTCCAACGTTTCTAGTAGACTCAGAAGAATCTGCTTGGGAACTATGCATCTGCATTCTGCCTGGTTCGGGCAGAGCGGCCTGTTCACTGAGCTCTCCTGCACACTCCCCAGTAAGAGATAGAACTGCGTGTGTTTCTGCACACTGTTAGTTCTTCAAAGGGAAGTTCTTCCCAGTGCTTCTCAGCTCCAGTGAGAAGCTTGTACTTGCTGTGCAACTAGATTCCTAAGCAGCTCCTTGCAAGCCACTATCGCACAGAGCCTTCTGGCCGCATCCAAGCAAGTGCTGTCGCCGACTGCTCCACTCTGGGTTTCCATGCATATGTGAGGTGAGCTAGTAACAGAAGAGAGGAGAGAGTGTGTTTCTGGAGAATGTTACTTCTGCAAATGGAACTTAGAGCCAGTGCTTCTCAGCTCTAGGGCAGAGTTTGTGGCTGCTGTAGAAAGAGTTCTTCTCTAAGCCACTGTTTCTCTACAGGGAGGACAAACACCTATCAGACTAGCTGAAATCGAGCAGCTTCCACAGGGCACTCTGCTGCCTGGTTCCCAGAATGTGCGCTCCAGATGAATCTTAAGAGCTACAGCTGAGTGGGTTTCTGGCCTAGGTTATTTCTTCAAATGGAACTTATGCCGAGTTCATCTCAGCTCTACTCCAACGTTTCTAGTAGACTCAGAAGAATCTGCTTGGGAACTACGCATCTGCATTCTGCCTGGTTCGGGCAGAGCGGCCTGTTCACTGAGCTCTCCTGCACACTCCCCAGTAAGAGATAGAACTGCGTGTGTTTCTGCACACTGTTAGTTCTTCAAAGGGAACTTCTTCCCAGTGCTTCTCAGCTCCAGTGAGAAGCTTGTACTTGCTGTGCAACTAGATTCCTAAGCAGCTCCTTGCAAGCCACTATCGCACAGAGCCTTCTGGCAGCATCCAAGGAAGAGCTATCGCCGGCTGCTCCACTCTGGGTTTCCATGCATATGTGAGGTGAGCTAGTAACTGAAGAGTTAGGAGAGAGTGTGTTTCTGGAGAATGTTACTTCTGCAAAGGGAACTTAGAGCCAGTGTTTCTCAGCTCTAGGGCAGAGTGTGTGGCTGCTGTAGAAAGAGTTCTCTAAGCCACCGTTTCTCTGCAGGGAAGACAAACACCTATCAGACAAGCTGAAATCGAGCAGCTTCCACAGGGCACTCTGCTGCCTGGTTCCCAGAATGTGCGCTCCAGATGAATCTTAAGAGCTACAGCTGAGTGGGTTTCTGGCCTAGGTTATTTCTTCAAATGGAACTTATGCCGAGTTCATCTCAGCTCTACTCCAACGTTTCTAGTAGACTCAGAAGAATCTGCTTGGGAACTATGCATCTGCATTCTGCCTGGTTCGGGCAGAGCGGCCTGTTCACTGAGCTCTCCTGCACACTCCCCAGTAAGAGATAGAACTGCGTGTGTTTCTGCACACTGTTAGTTCTTCAAAGGGAAGTTCTTCCCAGTGCTTCTCAGCTCCAGTGAGAAGCTTGTACTTGCTGTGCAACTAGATTGCTAAGCAGCTCCTTGCAAGCCACTATCGCACAGAGACTTCTGGCCGCATCCAAGCAAGTGCTGTCGCCGGCTGCTCCACTCTGGGTTTCCATGCATATGTGAGGTGAGCTAGTAACTGAAGAGTTAGGAGAGAGTGTGTTTCTGGAGAATGTTACTTCTGCAAATGGAACTTACAGCCAGTGCTTCTCAGCTCTAGGGCAGAGTGTGTGGCTGCTGTAGAAAGAGTTCTCTAAGCCACCGTTTCTCTGCAGGGAAGACAAACACCTATCAGACAAGCTGAAATCGAGCAGCTTCCACAGGGCACTCTGCTGCCTGGTTCCCAGAATGTGCGCTCCAGATGAATCTTAAGAGCTACAGCTGAGTGGGTTTCTGGCCTAGGTTATTTCTTCAAATGGAACTTATGCCGAGTTCATCTCAGCTCTACTCCAACATTTCTAGTAGACTCAGAAGAATCTGCTTGGGAACTACGCATCTGCATTCTGCCTGGTTCGGGCAGAGCGGCCTGTTCACTGAGCTCTCCTGCACACTCCCCAGTAAGAGATAGAACTGCGTGTGTTTCTGCACACTGTTAGTTCTTCAAAGGGAAGTTCTTCCCAGTGCTTCTCAGCTCCAGTGAGAAGCTTGTACTTGCTGTGCAACTAGATTCCTAAGCAGCTCCTTGCAAGCCACTATCGCACAGAGCCTTCTGGCCGCATCCAAGCAAGAGCTGTCGCCCGCTGCTCCACTCTGGGTTTCCATGCATATGTGAGGTGAGCTAGTAACTGAAGAGTTAGGAGAGAGTGTGTTTCTGGAGAATGTTACTTCTGCAAAGGGAACTTACAGCCAGTGCTTCTCAGCTCTAGGGCAGAGTGTGTGGCCGCTGTAGAAAGAGTTCTCTAAACCACCGTTTCTCTGCAGGGAAGACAAACACCTATCACACTAGCTGAAATCGAGCAGCTTCCACAGGGCACTCTGCTGCCTGGTTCCCAGAATGTGCGCTCCAGATGAATCTTAAGAGCTACAGCTGAGTGGGTTTCTGGCCTAGGTTATTTCTTCAAATGGAACTTATGCCGAGTTCATCTCAGCTCTACTCCAACGTTTCTAGTAGACTCAGAAGAACCTGCTTGGGAACTACGCATCTGCATTCTGCCTGGTTCGGGCAGAGCGGCCTGTTCACTGAGGTCTCCTGCACACTCCCCAGTAAGAGATAGAACTGCGTGTGTTTCTGCACACTGTTAGTTCTTCAAAGGGAAGTTCTTCCCAGTGCTTCTCAGCTCCAGTGAGAAGCTTGTACTTGCTGTGCAACTAGATTCCTAAGCAGCTCCTTGCAAGCCACTATCGCACAGAGCCTTCTGGCAGCATCCAAGCAAGAGCTAACGCCGGCTGCTCCACTCTGGGTTTCCATGCATATGTGAGGTGAGCTAGTAACAGAAGAGAGGAGAAAGTGTGTTTCTGGAGAATGTTACTTCTGCAAATGGAACTTAGAGCCAGTGCTTCTCAGCTCTAGGGCAGAGTGTGTGGCTGCTGTAGAAAGAGTTCTCTAAGCCACCGTTTCTCTGCAGGGAAGACAAACACCTATCAGACAAGCTGAAATCGAGCAGCTTCCACAGGGCTCTCTGCTGCCTGGTTCCCAGAATGTGCGCTCCAGATCAATCTTAAGAGCTACAGCTGAGTGGGTTTCTGGCCTAGGTTATTTCTTCAAATGGAACTTATGCCGAGTTCATCTCAGCTCTAATCCAACGTTTCTAGTAGACTCAGATGAATCTGCTTGGGAACTACGCATCTGCATTCTGTCTGGTTCGGGCAGAGCGGCCTGTTCACTGAGCTCTCCTGCACACTCCCCAGTAAGAGATAGAACTGCGTGTGTTTCTGCACACTGTTAGTTCTTCAAAGGGAAGTTCTTCCCAGTGCTTCTCAGCTCCAGTGAGAAGCTTGTACTTGCTGTGCCACTAGATTCCTAAGCAGCTCCTTGCAAGCCACTATCGCACAGAGCCTTCTGGCAGCATCCAAGCAAGAGCTACCGCCGGCTGCTCCACTCTGGGTTTCCATGCATATGTGAGGTGAGCTAGTAACTGAAGAGTTATGAGAGAGTGTGTTTCTGGAGAATGTTACTTCTGCAAAGGGAACTTACAGCCAGTGCTTCTCAGCTCTAGGGCAGAGTGTGTGGCTGCTGTAGAAAGAGTTCTCTAAGCCACCGTTTCTCGGCAGGGAAGACAAACACCTATCAGACAAGCTGAAATCGAGCAGCTTCCACAGGGCACTCTGCTGCCTGGTTCCCAGAATGTGCGCTCCAGATCAATCTTAAGAGCTACAGCTGAGTGGGTTTCTGGCCTAGGTTATTTCTTCAAATGGAACTTATGCCGAGTTCATCTCAGCTCTACTCCAACGTTTCTAGTAGACTCAGAAGAATCTGCTTGGGAACTACGCATCTGCATTCTGCCTGGTTCGGGCAGAGCGGCCTGTTCACTGAGCTCTCCTGCACACTCCCCAGTAAGAGATAGAACTGCGTGTGTTTCTGCACACTGTTAGTTCTTCAAAGGGAAGTTCTTCCCAGTGCTTCTCAGCTCCAGTGAGAAGCTTGTACTTGCTGTGCAACTAGATTCCTAAGCAGCTCCTTGCAAGCCACTATCGCACAGAGCCTTCTGGCAGCATCCAAGCAAGAGCTATCGCCGACTGCTCCACTCTGGGTTTCCATGCATATGTGAGGTGAGCTAGTAACTGAAGAGTTAGGAGACAGTGTGTTTCTGGAGAATGTTACTTCTGCAAATGGAACTTACAGCCAGTGCTTCTCAGCTCTAGGGCAGAGTATGTGGCTGCTGTAGAAAGAGTTCTCTAAGCCACCGTTTCTCTGCAGGGAAGAGAAACACCTATCAGACAAGCTGAAATTGAGCAGCTTCCACAGGGCACTCTGCTGCCTGGTTCCCAGAATGTGCGCTCCAGATGAATCTTAAGAGCTACAGCTGAGTGGGTTTCTGGCCTAGGTTATTTCTTCAAATGGAACTTATGCCGAGTTCATCTCAGCTCTACTCCAACGTTTCTAGTAGACTCAGAAGAATCTGCTTGGGAACTACGCATCTGCCTTCTGCCTGGTTCGGGCAGAGCGGCCTGTTCACTGAGCTCTCCTGCACACTCCCCAGTAAGAGATAGAACTGCGTGTGTTTCTGCACACTGTTAGTTCTTCAAAGGGAACTTCTTCCCAGTGCTTCTCAGCTCCAGTGAGAAGCTTGTACTTGCTGTGCAACTAGATTCCTAAGCAGCTCCTTGCAAGCCACTATCGCACAGAGCCTTCTGGCAGCATCCAAGCAAGAGCTATCGCCGACTGCTCCACTCTGGGTTTCCATGCATATGTGAGGTGAGCTAGTAACTGAAGAGTTAGGAGACAGTGTGTTTCTGGAGAATGTTACTTCTGCAAAGGGAACTTACAGCCAGTGCTTCTCAGCTCTAGGGCAGAGTGTGTGGCTGCTGTAGAAAGAGTTCTCTAAGCCACCGTTTCTCTGCAGGGAAGACAAACACCTATCAGACAAGCTGAAATCGAGCAGCTTCCACAGGGCACTCTGCTGCCTGGTTCCCAGAATGTGCGCTCCAGATGAATCTTAAGAGCTACAGCTGAGTGGGTTTCTGGCCTAGGTTATTTCTTCAAATGGAACTTATGCCGAGTTCATCTCAGCTCTAATCCAACGTTTCTAGTAGACTCAGATGAAGCTGCTTGGGAACTACGCATCTGCATTCTGCCTGGTTCGGGCAGAGCGGCCTGTTCACTGAGCTCTCCTGCACACTCCCCAGTAAGAGATAGAACTGCGTGTGTTTCTGCACACTGTTAGTTCTTCAAAGGGAAGTTCTTCCCAGTGCTTCTCAGCTCCAGTGAGAAGCTTGTACTTCCTGTGCAACTAGATTCCTAAGCAGCTCCTTGCAAGCCACTATCGCACAGAGCCTTCTGGCAGCATCCAAGCAAGAGCTATCGCCGGCTGCTCCACTCTGGGTTTCCATGCATATGTGAGGTGAGCTAGTAACTGAAGAGTTAGGAGAGAGTGTGTTTCTGGAGAATGTTACTTCTGCAAAGGGAACTTACAGCCAGTGCTTCTCAGCTCTAGGGTTGAGTATGTGGCTGCTGTAGAAAGAGTTCTCTAAGCCACCGTTTCTCTGCAGGGAAGACAAACACCTATCAGACAAGCTGAAATCGAGCAGCTTCCACAGGGCACTCTGCTGCCTGGTTCCCAGAATGTGCGCTCCAGATGAATCTTAAGAGCTACAGCTGAGTGGGTTTCTGGCCTAGGTTATTTCTTCAAATGGAACTTATGCCGAGTTCATCTCAGCTCTACTCCAACATTTCTAGTAGACTCAGAAGAATCTGCTTGGGAACTACACATCTGCATTCTGCCTGGTTCGGGCAGAGCGGCCTGTTCACTGAGCTCTCCTGCACACTCCCCAGTAAGAGATAGAACTGCGTGTGTTTCTGCACACTGTTAGTTCTTCAAAGGGAAGTTCTTCCCAGTGCTTCTCAGCTCCAGTGAGAAGCTTGTACTTGCTGTGCAACTAGATTCCTAAGCAGCTCCTTGCAAGCCACTATCGCACAGAGCCTTCTGGCCGCATCCAAGCAAGAGCTATCGCTGGCTGCTCCACTCTGGGTTTCCATGCATATGTGAGGTGAGCTAGTAACTGAAGAGTTAGGAGAGAGTGTGTTTCTGGAGAATGTTACTTCTGCAAATGGAACTTAGAGCCAGTGCTTCTCAGCTCTAGGGCAGAGTGTGTGGCTGCTGTAGAAAGAGTTCTCTAAGCCACCGTTTCTCTGCAGGGAAGACAAACACCTATCAGACAAGCTGAAATCGAGCAGCTTCCACAGGGCACTCTGCTGCCTGGTTCCCAGAATGTGCGCTCCAGATGAATCTTAAGAGCTACAGCTGAGTGGGTTTCTGGCCTAGGTTATTTCTTCAAATGGAACTTATGCCGAGTTCATCTCAGCTCTACTCCAACGTTTCTAGTAGACTCAGAAGAATCTGCTTGGGAACTACACATCTGCATTCTGCCTGGTTCGGGCAGAGCGGCCTGTTCACTGAGCTCTCCTGCACACTCCACAGTAAGAGATAGAACTGCGTGTGTTTCTGCACACTGTTAGTTCTTCAAAGGGAACTTCTTCCCAGTGCTTCTCAGCTCCAGTGAGAAGCTTGTACTTGCTGTGCAACTAGATTCCTAAGCAGCTCCTTGCAAGCCACTATCGCACAGAGCCTTCTGGCAGCATCCAAGCAAGAGCTGTCGCCGGCTGCTCCACTCTGGGTTTCCATGCATATGTGAGGTGAGCTAGTAACTGAAGAGTTAGGAGAGAGTGTGTTTCTGGAGAATGTTACTTCTGCAAAGGGAACTTACAGCCAGTGCTTCTCAGCTCTAGGGCAGAGTGTGTGGCCGCTGTAGAAAGAGTTCTCTAAACCACCGTTTCTCTGCAGGGAAGACAAACACCTATCAGACTAGCTGAAATCGAGCAGCTTCCACAGGGCACTCTGCTGCCTGGTTCCCAGAATGTGCGCTCCAGATGAATCTTAAGAGCTACAGCTGAGTGGGTTTCTGGCCTAGGTTATTTCTTCAAATGGAACTTATGCCGAGTTCATCTCAGCTCTACTCCAACGTTTCTAGTAGACTCAGAAGAACCTGCTTGGGAACTACGCATCTGCATTCTGCCTGGTTCGGGCAGAGCGGCCTGTTCACTGAGGTCTCCTGCACACTCCCCAGTAAGAGATAGAACTGCGTGTGTTTCTGCACACTGTTAGTTCTTCAAAGGGAAGTTCTTCCCAGTGCTTCTCAGCTCCAGTGAGAAGCTTGTACTTGCTGTGCAACTAGATTCCTAAGCAGCTCCTTGCAAGCCACTATCGCACAGAGCCTTCTGGCAGCATCCAAGCAAGAGCTAACGCCGGCTGCTCCACTCTTGGTTTCCATGCATATGTGAGGTGAGCTAGTAACAGAAGAGAGGAGAGAGTGTGTTTCTGGAGAATGTTACTTCTGCAAATGGAACTTAGAGCCAGTGCTTCTCAGCTCTAGGGCAGAGTGTGTGGCTGCTGTAGAAAGAGTTCTCTAAGCCACCGTTTCTCTGCAGGGAAGACAAACACCTATCAGACAAGCTGAAATCGAGCAGCTTCCACAGGGCTCTCTGCTGCCTGGTTCCCAGAATGTGCGCTCCAGATCAATCTTAAGAGCTACAGCTGAGTGGGCTTCTGGCCTAGGTTATTTCTTCAAATGGAACTTATGCCGAGTTCATCTCAGCTCTAATCCAACGTTTCTAGTAGACTCAGATGAATCTGCTTGGGAACTACGCATCTGCATTCTGCCTGGTTCGGGCAGAGCGGCCTGTTCACTGAGCTCTCCTGCACACTCCCCAGTAAGAGATAGAACTGCGTGTGTTTCTGCACACTGTTAGTTCTTCAAAGGGAAGTTCTTCCCAGTGCTTCTCAGCTCCAGTGAGAAGCTTGTACTTGCTGTGCCACTAGATTCCTAAGCAGCTCCTTGCAAGCCACTATCGCACAGAGCCTTCTGGCAGCATCCAAGCAAGAGCTGTTGCCGGCTGCTCCACTCTGGGTTTCCATGCATATGTGAGGTGAGCTAGTAACTGAAGAGTTAGGAGAGAGTGTGTTTCTGGAGAATGTTACTTCTGCAAAGGGAACTTACAGCCAGTGCTTCTCAGCTCTAGGGCAGAGTTTGTGGCTGCTGTAGAAAGAGTTCTTCTCTAAGCCACTGTTTCTCTACAGGGAAGACAAACACCTATCAGACTAGCTGAAATCGAGCAGCTTCCACAGGGCACTCTGCTGCCTGGTTCCCAGAATGTGCGCTCCAGATGAATCTTAAGAGCTACAGCTGAGTGGGTTTCTGGCCTAGGTTATTTCTTCAAATGGAACTTATGCCGAGTTCATCTCAGCTCTACTCCAACGTTTCTAGTAGACTCAGAAGAATCTGCTTGGGAACTACGCATCTGCATTCTGCCTGGTTCGGGCAGAGCGGCCTGTTCACTGAGCTCTCCTGCACACTCCCCAGTAAGAGATAGAACTGCGTGTGTTTCTGCACACTGTTAGTTCTTCAAAGGGAAGTTCTTCCCAGTGCTTCTCAGCTCCAGTGAGAAGCTTGCACTTCCTGTGCCACTAGATTCCTAAGCAGCTCCTTGCAAGCCACTATCGCACAGAGCCTTCTGGCAGCATCCAAGCAAGAGCTATCGCCGGCTGCTCCACTCTGGGTTTCCATGCATATGTGAGGTGAGCTAGTAACTGAAGAGTTAGGAGAGAGTGTGTTTCTGGAGAATGTTACTTCTGCAAAGGGAACTTACAGCCAGTGCTTCTCAGCTCTAGGGCAGAGTGTGTGGCTGCTGTAGAAAGAGTTCTCTAAGCCACCGTTTCTCTGCAGGGAAGACAAACACCTATCAGACAAGCTGAAATCGAGCAGCTTCCACAGGGCACTCTGCTGCCTGGTTCCCAGAATGTGCGCTCCAGATGAATCTTAAGAGCTACAGCTGAGTGGGTTTCTGGCCTAGGTTATTTCTTCAAATGGAACTTATGCCGAGTTCATCTCAGCTCTAATCCAACGTTTCTAGTAGACTCAGATGAAGCTGCTTGGGAACTACGCATCTGCATTCTGCCTGGTTCGGGCAGAGCGGCCTGTTCACTGAGCTCTCCTGCACACTCCCCAGTAAGAGATAGAACTGCGTGTGTTTCTGCACACTGTTAGTTCTTCAAAGGGAAGTTCTTCCCAGTGCTTCTCAGCTCCAGTGAGAAGCTTGCACTTCCTGTGCCACTAGATTCCTAAGCAGCTCCTTGCAAGCCACTATCGCACAGAGCCTTCTGGCAGCATCCAAGCAAGAGCTATCGCCGGCTGCTCCACTCTGGGTTTCCATGCATATGTGAGGTGAGCTAGTAACTGAAGAGTTAGGAGAGAGTGTGTTTCTGGAGAATGTTACTTCTGCAAATGGAACTTACAGCCAGTGCTTCTCAGCTCTAGGGCAGAGTATGTTGCTGCTGTAGAAAGAGTTCTCTAAGCCACCGTTTCTCTGCAGGGAAGACAAACACCTATCAGACAAGCTGAAATCGAGCAGCTTCCACAGGGCACTCTGCTGCCTGGTTCCCAGAATGTGCGCTCCAGATGAATCTTAAGAGCTACAGCTGAGTGGGTTTCTGGCCTAGGTTATTTCTTCAAATGGAACTTATGCCGAGTTCATCTCAGCTCTACTCCAACGTTTCTAGTAGACTCAGAAGAATCTGCTTGGGAACTACGCATCTGCATTCTGCCTGGTTCGGGCAGAGCGGCCTGTTCACTGAGCTCTCCTGCACACTACCAGTAAGAGATAGAACTGCATGTGTTTCTGCACACTGTTAGTTCTTCAAAGGGAAGTTCTTCCCAGTGCTTGTCAGCTCCAGTGAGAAGCTTGTACTTGCTGTGCAACTAGATTCCTAAGCAGGTCCTTGCAAGCCACTATCGCACAGAGCCTTCTGGCCGCATCCAAGCAAGAGCTGTTGCCGGCTGCTCCACTCTGGGTTTCCATGCATATGTGAGGTGAGCTAGTAACTGAAGAGTTAGGAGAGAGTGTGTTTCTGGAGAATGTTACTTCTGCAAATGGAACTTACAGCCAGTGCTTCTCAGCTCTAGGGCAGAGTGTGTGGCTGCTGTAGAAAGAGTTCTTCTCTAAGCCACTGTTTCTCTACAGGGAAGACAAACACCTATCAGACTAGCTGAAATCGAGCAGCTTCCACAGGGCACTCTGCTGCCTGGTTCCCAGAATGTGCGCTCCAGATGAATCTTAAGAGCTACAGCTGAGTGGGTTTCTGGCCTAGGTTATTTCTTCAAATGGAACTTATGCCGAGTTCATCTCAGCTCTACTCCAACGTTTCTAGTAGACTCAGAAGAATCTGCTTGGGAACTACGCATCTGCATTCTGCCTGGTTCGGGCAGAGCGGCCTGTTCACTGAGCTCTCCTGCACACTCCCCAGTAAGAGATAGAACTGCGTGTGTTTCTGCACACTTTTAGTTCTTCAAAGGGAAGTTCTTCCCAGTGCTTCTCAGCTCCAGTGAGAAGCTTGCACTTCCTGTGCCACTAGATTCCTAAGCAGCTCCTTGCAAGCCACTATCGCACAGAGCCTTCTGGCAGCATCCAAGCAAGAGCTATCGCAGGCTGCTCCACTCTGGGTTTCCATGCATATGTGAGGTGAGATAGTAACTGAAGAGTTAGGAGAGAGTGTGTTTCTGGAGAATGTTACTTCTGCAAAGGGAACTTACAGCCAGTGCTTCTCAGCTCTAGGGCAGAGTGTGTGGCTGCTGTAGAAAGAGTTCTCTAAGCCACCGTTTCTCTGCAGGGAAGACAAACACCTATCAGACAAGCTGAAATCGAGCAGCTTCCACAGGGCACTCTGCTGCCTGGTTCCCAGAATGTGCGCTCCAGATGAATCTTAAGAGCTACAGCTGAGTGGGTTTCTGGCCTAGGTTATTTCTTCAAATGGAACTTATGCCGAGTTCATCTCAGCTCTAATCCAACGTTTCTAGTAGACTCAGAAGAATCTGCTTGGGAACTACGCATCTGCATTCTGCCTGGTTCGGGCAGAGCGGCCTGTTCACTGAGCTCTCCTGCACACTCCCCAGTAAGAGATAGAACTGCGTGTGTTTCTGCACACTGTTAGTTCTTCAAAGGGAACTTCTTCCCAGTGCTTCTCAGCTCCAGTGAGAAGCTTGCACTTCCTGTGCCACTAGATTCCTAAGCAGCTCCTTGCAAGCCACTATCGCACAGAGCCTTCTGGCAGCATCCAAGCAAGAGCTATCGCCGGCTGCTCCACTCTGGGTTTCCATGCATATGTGAGGTGAGCTAGTAACTGAAGAGTTAGGAGAGAGTGTGTTTCTGGAGAATGTTACTTCTGCAAATGGAACTTACAGCCAGTGCTTCTCAGCTCTAGGGCAGAGTATGTGGCTGCTGTAGAAAGAGTTCTCTAAGCCACCGTTTCTCTGCAGGGAAGACAAACACCTATCAGACAAGCTGAAATCGAGCAGCTTCCACAGGGCACTCTGCTGCCTGGTTCCCAGAATGTGCGCTCCAGATGAATCTTAAGAGCTACAGCTGAGTGGGTTTCTGGCCTAGGTTATTTCTTCAAATGGAACTTATGCCGAGTTCATCTCAGCTCTACTCCAACGTTTCTAGTAGACTCAGAAGAATCTGCTTGGGAACTACGCATCTGCATTCTGCCTGGTTCGGGCAGAGTGGCCTGTTCACTGAGCTCTCCTGCACACTCCCCAGTAAGAGATAGAACTGCATGTGTTTCTGCACACTGTTAGTTCTTCAAAGGGAAGTTCTTCCCAGTGCTTCTCAGCTCCAGTGAGAAGCTTGTACTTGCTGTGCAACTAGATTCCTAAGCAGGTCCTTGCAAGCCACTATCGCACAGAGCCTTCTGGCCGCATCCAAGCAAGAGCTGTTGCCGGCTGCTCCACTCTGGGTTTCCATGCATATGTGAGGTGAGCTAGTAACTGAAGAGTTAGGAGAGAGTGTGTTTCTGGAGAATGTTACTTCTGCAAAGGGAACTTACAGCCAGTGCTTCTCAGCTCTAGGGCAGAGTTTGTGGCTGCTGTAGAAAGAGTTCTTCTCTAAGCCACTGTTTCTCTACAGGGAAGACAAACACCTATCAGACTAGCTGAAATCGAGCAGCTTCCACAGGGCACTCTGCTGCCTGGTTCCCAGAATGTGCGCTCCAGATGAATCTTAAGAGCTACAGCTGAGTGGGTTTCTGGCCTAGGTTATTTCTTCAAATGGAACTTATGCCGAGTTCATCTCAGCTCTACTCCAACGTTTCTAGTAGACTCAGAAGAATCTGCTTGGGAACTACGCATCTGCATTCTGCCTGGTTCGGGCAGAGCGGCCTGTTCACTGAGCTCTAGTGCACACTCCCCAGTAAGAGATAGAACTGCGTGTGTTTCTGCACACTGTTAGTTCTTCAAAGGGAAGTTCTTCCCAGTGCTTCTCAGCTCCAGTGAGAAGCTTGCACTTCCTGTGCCACTAGATTCCTAAGCAGCTCCTTGCAAGCCACTATCGCACAGAGCCTTCTGGCAGCATCCAAGCAAGAGCTGTTGCCGGCTGCTCCACTCTGGGTTTCCATGCATATGTGAGGTGAGCTAGTAACTGAAGAGTTAGGAGAGAGTGTGTTTCTGGAGAATGTTACTTCTGCAAAGGGAACTTACAGCCAGTGCTTCTCAGCTCTAGGGCAGAGTGTGTGGCTGCTGTAGAAAGAGTTCTCTAAGCCACCGTTTCTCTGCAGGGAAGACAAACACCTATCAGACAAGCTGAAATCGAGCAGCTTCCACAGGGCACTCTGCTGCCTGGTTCCCAGAATGTGCGCTCCAGATGAATCTTAAGAGCTACAGCTGAGTGGGTTTCTGGCCTAGGTTATTTCTTCAAATGGAACTTATGCCGAGTTCATCTCAGCTCTAATCCAACGTTTCTAGTAGACTCAGATGAAGCTGCTTGGGAACTACGCATCTGCATTCTGCCTGGTTCGGGCAGAGCGGCCTGTTCACTGAGCTCTCCTGCACACTCCCCAGTAAGAGATAGAACTGCGTGTGTTTCTGCACACTGTTAGTTCTTCAAAGGGAAGTTCTTCCCAGTGCTTCTCAGCTCCAGTGAGAAGCTTGCACTTCCTGTGCCACTAGATTCCTAAGCAGCTCCTTGCAAGCCACTATCGCACAGAGCCTTCTGGCAGCATCCAAGCAAGAGCTATCGCCGGCTGCTCCACTCTGGGTTTCCATGCATATGTGAGGTGAGCTAGTAACTGAAGAGTTAGGAGAGAGTGTGTTTCTGGAGAATGTTACTTCTGCAAATGGAACTTACAGCCAGTGCTTCTCAGCTCTAGGGCAGAGTATGTTGCTGCTGTAGAAAGAGTTCTCTAAGCCACCGTTTCTCTGCAGGGAAGACAAACACCTATCAGACAAGCTGAAATCGAGCAGCTTCCACAGGGCACTCTGCTGCCTGGTTCCCAGAATGTGCGCTCCAGATGAATCTTAAGAGCTACAGCTGAGTGGGTTTCTGGCCTAGGTTATTTCTTCAAATGGAACTTATGCCGAGTTCATCTCAGCTCTACTCCAACGTTTCTAGTAGACTCAGAAGAATCTGCTTGGGAACTACGCATCTGCATTCTGCCTGGTTCGGGCAGAGCGGCCTGTTCACTGAGCTCTCCTGCACACTCCCCAGTAAGAGATAGAACTGCATGTGTTTCTGCACACTGTTAGTTCTTCAAAGGGAAGTTCTTCCCAGTGCTTCTCAGCTCCAGTGAGAAGCTTGTACTTGCTGTGCAACTAGATTCCTAAGCAGGTCCTTGCAAGCCACTATCGCACAGAGCCTTCTGGCCGCATCCAAGCAAGAGCTGTTGCCGGCTGCTCCACTCTGGGTTTCCATGCATATGTGAGGTGAGCTAGTAACTGAAGAGTTAGGAGAGAGTGTGTTTCTGGAGAATGTTACTTCTGCAAAGGGAACTTACAGCCAGTGCTTCTCAGCTCTAGGGCAGAGTTTGTGGCTGCTGTAGAAAGAGTTCTTCTCTAAGCCACTGTTTCTCTACAGGGAAGACAAACACCTATCAGACTAGCTGAAATCGAGCAGCTTCCACAGGGCACTCTGCTGCCTGGTTCCCAGAATGTGCGCTCCAGATGAATCTTAAGAGCTACAGCTGAGTGGGTTTCTGGCCTAGGTTATTTCTTCAAATGGAACTTATGCCGAGTTCATCTCAGCTCTACTCCAACGTTTCTAGTAGACTCAGAAGAATCTGCTTGGGAACTACGCATCTGCATTCTGCCTGGTTCGGGCAGAGCGGCCTGTTCACTGAGCTCTCCTGCACACTCCCCAGTAAGAGATAGAAATGCGTGTGTTTCTGCACACTGTTAGTTCTTCAAAGGGAAGTTCTTCCCAGTGCTTCTCAGCTCCAGTGAGAAGCTTGCACTTCCTGTGCCACTAGATTCCTAAGCAGCTCCTTGCAAGCCACTATCGCACAGAGCCTTCTGGCAGCATCCAAGCAAGAGCTGTTGCCAGCTGCTCCACTCTGGGTTTCCATGCATATGTGAGGTGAGCTAGTAACTGAAGAGTTAGGAGAGAGTGTGTTTCTGGAGAATGTTACTTCTGCAAAGGGAACTTACAGCCAGTGCTTCTCAGCTCTAGGGCAGAGTTTGTGGCTGCTGTAGAAAGAGTTCTTCTCTAAGCCACTGTTTCTCTACAGGGAAGACAAACACCTATCAGACTAGCTGAAATCGAGCAGCTTCCACAGGGCACTCTGCTGCCTGGTTCCCAGAATGTGCGCTCCAGATGAATCTTAAGAGCTACAGCTGAGTGGGTTTCTGGCCTAGGTTATTTCTTCAAATGGAACTTATGCCGAGTTCATCTCAGCTCTAATCCAACGTTTCTAGTAGACTCAGATGAAGCTGCTTGGGAACTACGCATCTGCATTCTGCCTGGTTCGGGCAGAGCGGCCTGTTCACTGAGCTCTCCTGCACACTCCCCAGTAAGAGATAGAACTGCGTGTGTTTCTGCACACTGTTAGTTCTTCAAAGGGAAGTTCTTCCCAGTGCTTCTCAGCTCCAGTGAGAAGCTTGCACTTCCTGTGCCACTAGATTCCTAAGCAGCTCCTTGCAAGCCACTATCGCACAGAGCCTTCTGGCAGCATCCAAGCAAGAGCTATCGCCGGCTGCTCCACTCTGGGTTTCCATGCATATGTGAGGTGAGCTAGTAACTGAAGAGTTAGGAGAGAGTGTGTTTCTGGAGAATGTTACTTCTGCAAATGGAACTTACAGCCAGTGCTTCTCAGCTCTAGGGCAGAGTATGTTGCTGCTGTAGAAAGAGTTCTCTAAGCCACCGTTTCTCTGCAGGGAAGACAAACACCTATCAGACAAGCTGAAATCGAGCAGCTTCCACAGGGCACTCTGCTGCCTGGTTCCCAGAATGTGCGCTCCAGATGAATCTTAAGAGCTACAGCTGAGTGGGTTTCTGGCCTAGGTTATTTCTTCAAATGGAACTTATGCCGAGTTCATCTCAGCTCTACTCCAACGTTTCTAGTAGACTCAGAAGAATCTGCTTGGGAACTACGCATCTGCATTCTGCCTGGTTCGGGCAGAGCGGCCTGTTCACTGAGCTCTCCTGCACACTCCCCAGTAAGAGATAGAACTGCATGTGTTTCTGCACACTGTTAGTTCTTCAAAGGGAAGTTCTTCCCAGTGCTTCTCAGCTCCAGTGAGAAGCTTGTACTTGCTGTGCAACTAGATTCCTAAGCAGGTCCTTGCAAGCCACTATCGCACAGAGCCTTCTGGCCGCATCCAAGCAAGAGCTGTTGCCGGCTGCTCCACTCTGGGTTTCCATGCATATGTGAGGTGAGCTAGTAACTGAAGAGTTAGGAGAGAGTGTGTTTCTGGAGAATGTTACTTCTGCAAAGGGAACTTACAGCCAGTGCTTCTCAGCTCTAGGGCAGAGTTTGTGGCTGCTGTAGAAAGAGTTCTTCTCTAAGCCACTGTTTCTCTACAGGGAAGACAAACACCTATCAGACTAGCTGAAATCGAGCAGCTTCCACAGGGCACTCTGCTGCCTGGTTCCCAGAATGTGCGCTCCAGATGAATCTTAAGAGCTACAGCTGAGTGGGTTTCTGGCCTAGGTTATTTCTTCAAATGGAACTTATGCCGAGTTCATCTCAGCTCTACTCCAACGTTTCTAGTAGACTCAGAAGAATCTGCTTGGGAACTACGCATCTGCATTCTGCCTGGTTCGGGCAGAGCGGCCTGTTCACTGAGCTCTCCTGCACACTCCCCAGTAAGAGATAGAACTGCGTGTGTTTCTGCACACTGTTAGTTCTTCAAAGGGAAGTTCTTCCCAGTGCTTCTCAGCTCCAGTGAGAAGCTTGCACTTCCTGTGCCACTAGATTCCTAAGCAGCTCCTTGCAAGCCACTATCGCACAGAGCCTTCTGGCCGCATCCAAGCAAGAGCTATCGCCGGCTGCTCCACTCTGGGTTTCCATGCATATGTGAGGTGAGCTAGTAACTGAAGAGAGGAGAGAGTGTGTTTCTGGAGAATGTTACTTCTGCAAAGGGAACTTACAGCCAGTGCTTCTCAGCTCTAGGGCAGAGTGTGTGGCTGCTGTAGAAAGAGTTCTTCTCTAAGCCACTGTTTCTCTGCAGGGAAGACAAACACCTATCAGACTAGCTGAAATCGAGCAGCTTCCACAGGGCACTCTGCTGCCTGGTTCCCAGAATGTGCGCTCCAGATGAATCTTAAGAGCTACAGCTGAGTGGGTTTCTGGCCTAGGTTATTTCTTCAAATGGAACTTATGCCGAGTTCATCTCAGCTCTACTCCAACGTTTCTAGTAGACTCAGAAGAATCTGCTTGGGAACTACGCATCTGCATTCTGCCTGGTTCGGGCAGAGCGGCCTGTTCACTGAGCTCTCCTGCAAACTCCCCAGTAAGAGATAGAACTGCGTGTGTTTCTGCACACTGTTAGTTCTTCAAAGGGAACTTCTTCCCAGTGCTTCTCAGCTCCAGTGAGAAGCTTGTACTTGCTGTGCAATTAGATTCCTAAGCAGCTCCTTGCAAGCCACTATCGCACAGAGCCTTCTGGCCGCATCCAAGCAAGAGCTATCGCCGGCTGCTCCACTCTGGGTTTCCATGCATATGTGAGGTGAGCTAGTAACTGAAGAGAGGAGAGAGTGTGTTTCTGGAGAATGTTACTTCTGCAAAGGGAACTTACAGCCAGTGCTTCTCAGCTCTAGGGCAGAGTGTGTGGCTGCTGTAGAAAGAGTTCTTCTCTAAGCCACTGTTTCTCTGCAGGGAAGACAAACACCTATCAGACAAGCTGAAATCGAGCAGCTTCCACAGGGCACTCTGCTGCCTGGTTCCCAGAATGTGCGCTCCAGATGAATCTTAAGAGCTACAGCTGAGTGGGTTTCTGGCCTAGGTTATTTCTTCAAATGGAACTTATGCCGAGTTCATCTCAGCTCTACTCCAACGTTTCTAGTAGACTCAGAAGAATCTGCTTGGGAACTACGCATCTGCATTCTGCCTGGTTCGGGCAGAGCGGCCTGTTCACTGAGCTCTCCTGCACACTCCCCAGTAAGAGATAGAACTGCGTGTGTTTCTGCACACTGTTAGTTCTTCAAAGGGAAGTTCTTCCCAGTGCTTCTCAGCTCCAGTGAGAAGCTTGTACTTGCTGTGCAACTAGATTCCTAAGCAGCTCCTTGCAAGCCACTATCGCACAGAGCCTTCTGGCCGCATCCAAGCAAGAGCTATCGCCGGCTGCTCCACTCTGGGTTTCCATGCATATGTGAGGTGAGCTAGTAACAGAAGAGAGGAGAGAGTGTGTTTCTGGAGAATGTTACTTCTGCAAAGGGAACTTACAGCCAGTGCTTCTCAGCTCTAGGGCAGAGTGTGTGGCTGCTGTAGAAAGAGTTCTTCTCTAAGCCACTGTTTCTCTGCAGGGAAGACAAACACCTATCAGACTAGCTGAAATCGAGCAGCTTCCACAGGGCACTCTGCTGCCTGGTTCCCAGAATGTGCGCTCCAGATGAATCTTAAGAGCTACAGCTGAGTGGGTTTCTGGCCTAGGTTATTTCTTCAAATGGAACTTATGCCGAGTTCATCTCAGCTCTACTCCAACGTTTCTAGTGGACTCAGAAGAATCTGCTTGGGAACTACGCATCTGCATTCTGCCTGGTTCGGGCAGAGCGGCCTGTTCACTGAGCTCTCCTGCACACTCCCCAGTAAGAGATAGAACTGCGTGTGTTTCTGCACACTGTTAGTTCTTCAAAGGGAAGTTCTTCCCAGTGCTTCTCAGCTCCAGTGAGAAGCTTGTACTTGCTGTGCAAGTAGATTCCTAAGCAGCTCCTTGCAAGCCACTATCGCACAGAGCCTTCTGGCCGCATCCAAGCAAGAGCTATCGCCGGCTGCTCCACTCTGGGTTTCCATGCATATGTGAGGTGAGCTAGTAACTGAAGAGTTAGGAGAGAGTGTGTTTCTGGAGAATGTTACTTCTGCAAAGGGAACTTACAGCCAGTGCTTCTCAGCTCTAGGGCTGAGTATGTGGCTGCTGTAGAAAGAGTTCTCTAAGCCACCGTTTCTCTGCAGGGAAGACAAACACCTATCAGACAAGCTGAAATCGAGCAGCTTCCACAGGGCACTCTGCTGCCTGGTTCCCAGAATGTGCGCTCCAGATGAATCTTAAGAGCTACAGCTGAGTGGGTTTCTGGCCTAGGTTATTTCTTGAAATGGAACTTATGCCGAGTTCATCTCAGCTCTACTCCAACGTTTCTAGTAGACTCAGAAGAATCTGCTTGGGAACTACGCATCTGCATTCTGCCTGGTTCGGGCAGAGCGGCCTGTTCACTGAGCTCTCCTGCACACTCCCCAGTAAGAGATAGAACTGCGTGTGTTTCTGCACACTGTTAGTTCTTCAAAGGGAAGTTCTTCCCAGTGCTTCTCAGCTCCAGTGAGAAGCTTGTACTTGCTGTGCAACTAGATTCCTAAGAAGCTCCTTGCAAGCCACTATCGCACAGAGCCTTCTGGCCGCATCCAAGCAAGAGCTGTTGCCGGCTGCTCCACTCTGGGTTTCCATGCATATGTGAGGTGAGCTAGTAACTGAAGTGGTAGGAGAGAGTGTGTTTCTGGAGAATGTTACTTCTGCAAAGGGAACTTACAGCCAGTGCTTCTCAGCTCTAGGGCAGAGTGTGTGGCTGCTGTAGAAAGAGTTCTCTAAGCCACCGTTTCTCTGCAGGGAAGACAAACACCTATCAGACAAGCTGAAATCGAGCAGCTTCCACAGGGCACTCTGCTGCCTGGTTCCCAGAATGTGCGCTCCAGATGAATCTTAAGAGCTACAGCTGAGTGGGTTTCTGGCCTAGGTTATTTCTTCAAATGGAACTTATGCCGAGTTCATCTCAGCTCTAATCCAACGTTTCTAGTAGACTCAGATGAATCTGCTTGGGAACTACGCATCTGCATTCTGCCTGGTTCGGGCAGAGCGGCCTGTTCACTGAGCTCTCCTGCACACTCCCCAGTAAGAGATAGAACTGCGTGTGTTTCTGCACACTGTTAGTTCTTCAAAGGGAACTTCTTCCCAGTGCTTCTCAGCTCCAGTGAGAAGCTTGTACTTGCTGTGCCACTAGATTTCTAAGCAGCTCCTTGCAAGCCACTATCGCACAGAGCCTTCTGGCAGCATCCAAGCAAGAGCTATCGCCGGCTGCTCCACTCTGGGTTTCCATGCATATGTGAGGTGAGCTAGTAACTGAAGAGTTAGGAGAGAGTGTGTTTCTGGAGAATGTTACTTCTGCAAAGGGAACTTACAGCCAGTGCTTCTCAGCTCTAGGGCAGAGTGTGTGGCTGCTGTAGAAAGAGTTCTTCTCTAAGCCACTGTTTCTCTACAGGGAAGACAAACACCTATCAGACTAGCTGAAATCGAGCAGCTTCCACAGGGCACTCTGCTGCCTGGTTCCCAGAATGTGCGCTCCAGATGAATCTTAAGAGCTACAGCTGAGTGGGTTTCTGGCCTAGGTTATTTCTTCAAATGGAACTTATGCCGAGTTCATCTCAGCTCTACTCCAACGTTTCTAGTAGACTCAGAAGAATCTGCTTGGGAACTACGCATCTGCATTCTGCCTGGTTCGGGCAGAGCGGCCTGTTCACTGAGCTCTCCTGCACACTCCCCAGTAAGAGATAGAACTGCGTGTGTTTCTGCACACTGTTAGTTCTTCAAAGGGAAGTTCTTCCCAGTGCTTCTCAGCTCCAGTGAGAAGCTTGTACTTGCTGTGCAACTAGATTCCTAAGCAGCTCCTTGCAAGCCACTATCGCACAGAGCCTTCTGGCCGCATCCAAGCAAGAGCTATCGCCGGCTGCTCCACTCTGGGTTTCCATGCATATGTGAGGTGAGCTAGTAACTGAAGAGTTAGGAGAGAGTGTGTTTCTGGAGAATGTTACTTCTGCAAAGGGAACTTACAGCCAGTGCTTCTCAGCTCTAGGGCTGAGTATGTGGCTGCTGTAGAAAGAGTTCTCTAAGCCACCGTTTCTCTGCAGGGAAGACAAACACCTATCAGACAAGCTGAAATCGAGCAGCTTCCACAGGGCACTCTGCTGCCTGGTTCCCAGAATGTGCGCTCCAGATGAATCTTAAGAGCTACAGCTGAGTGGGTTTCTGGCCTAGGTTATTTCTTGAAATGGAACTTATGCCGAGTTCATCTCAGCTCTACTCCAACGTTTCTAGTAGACTCAGAAGAATCTGCTTGGGAACTACGCATCTGCATTCTGCCTGGTTCGGGCAGAGCGGCCTGTTCACTGAGCTCTCCTGCACACTCCCCAGTAAGAGATAGAACTGCGTGTGTTTCTGCACACTGTTAGTTCTTCAAAGGGAAGTTCTTCCCAGTGTTTCTCAGCTCCAGTGAGAAGCTTGTACTTGCTGTGCAACTAGATTCCTAAGCAGCTCCTTGCAAGCCACTATCGCACAGAGCCTTCTGGCCGCATCCAAGCAAGAGCTGTTGCCGGCTGCTCCACTCTGGGTTTCCATGCATATGTGAGGTGAGCTAGTAACTGAAGTGGTAGGAGAGAGTGTGTTTCTGGAGAATGTTACTTCTGCAAAGGGAACTTACAGCCAGTGCTTCTCAGCTCTAGGGCAGAGTGTGTGGCTGCTGTAGAAAGAGTTCTCTAAGCCACCGTTTCTCTGCAGGGAAGACAAACACCTATCAGACAAGCTGAAATCGAGCAGCTTCCACAGGGCACTCTGCTGCCTGGTTCCCAGAATGTGCGCTCCAGATGAATCTTAAGAGCTACAGCTGAGTGGGTTTCTGGCCTAGGTTATTTCTTCAAATGGAACTTATGCCGAGTTCTTCTCAGCTCTAATCCAACGTTTCTAGTAGACTCAGATGAATCTGCTTGGGAACTACGCATCTGCATTCTGCCTGGTTCGGGCAGAGCGGCCTGTTCACTGAGCTCTCCTGCACACTCCCCAGTAAGAGATAGAACTGCGTGTGTTTCTGCACACTGTTAGTTCTTCAAAGGGAACTTCTTCCCAGTGCTTCTCAGCTCCAGTGAGAAGCTTGTACTTGCTGTGCCACTAGATTCCTAAGCAGCTCCTTGCAAGCCACTATCGCACAGAGCCTTCTGGCAGCATCCAAGCAAGAGCTATCGCCGGCTGCTCCACTCTGGGTTTCCATGCATATGTGAGGTGAGCTAGTAACTGAAGAGTTAGGAGAGAGTGTGTTTCTGGAGAATGTTACTTCTGCAAAGGGAACTTACAGCCAGTGCTTCTCAGCTCTAGGGCAGAGTGTGTGGCTGCTGTAGAAAGAGTTCTCTAAGCCACCGTTTCTCTGCAGGGAAGACAAACACGTATCAGACAAGCTGAAATCGAGCAGCTTCCACAGGGCACTCTGCTGCCTGGTTCCCAGAATGTGCGCTCCAGATGAATCTTAAGAGCTACAGCTGAGTGGGTTTCTGGCCTAGGTTATTTCGTCAAATGGAACTTATGCCGAGTTCATCTCAGCTCTAATCCAACGTTTCTAGTAGACTCAGATGAAGCTGCTTGGGAACTACGCATCTGCATTCTGCCTGGTTCGGGCAGAGCGGCCTGTTCACTGAGCTCTCCTGCACACTCCCCAGTAAGAGATAGAACTGCGTGTGTTTCTGCACACTGTTAGTTCTTCAAAGGGAAGTTCTTCCCAGTGCTTCTCAGCTCCAGTGAGAAGCTTGTACTTGCTGTGCAACTAGATTCCTAAGCAGCTCCTTGCAAGCCACTATCGCACAGAGCCTTCTGGCCGCATCGAAGCAAGAGCTATCGCCGGCTGCTCCACTCTGGGTTTCCATGCATATGTGAGGTGAGCTAGTAACTGAAGAGTTAGGAGAGAGTGTGTTTCTGGAGAATGTTACTTCTGCAAATGGAACTTACAGCCAGTGCTTCTCAGCTCTAGGGCAGAGTATGTGGCTGCTGTAGAAAGAGTTCTCTAAGCCACCGTTTCTCTGCAGGGAAGACAAACACCTATCAGACAAGCTGAAATCGAGCAGCTTCCACAGGGCACTCTGCTGCCTGGTGCCCAGAATGTGCGCTCCAGATGAATCTTAAGAGCTACAGCTGAGTGGGTTTCTGGCCTAGGTTATTTCTTCAAATGGAACTTATGCCGAGTTCATCTCAGCTCTACTCCAACGTTTCTAGTAGACTCAGAAGAATCTGCTTGGGAACTACGCATCTGCATTCTGCCTGGTTCGGGCAGAGCGGCCTGTTCACTGAGCTCTCCTGCACACTCCCCAGTAAGAGATAGAACTGCGTGTGTTTCTGCACACTGTTAGTTCTTCAAAGGGAAGTTCTTCCCAGTGCTTCTCAGCTCCAGTGAGAAGCTTGTACTTGCTGTGCAACTAGATTCCTAAGCAGCTCCTTGCAAGCCACTATCGCACAGAGCCTTCTGGCCGCATCCAAGCAAGAGCTATTGCCGGCTGCTCCACTCTGGGTTTCCATGCATATGTGAGGTGAGCTAGTAACTGAAGAGAGGAGAGAGTGTGTTTCTGGAGAATGTTACTTCTGCAAAGGGAACTTACAACCAGTGCTTCTCGGCTCTAGGGCAGAGTGTGTGGCTGCTGTAGAAAGAGTTCTTCTCTAAGCCACTGTTTCTCTACAGGGAAGACAAACACCTATCAGACTAGCTGAAATCGAGCAGCTTCCACAGGGCACTCTGCTGCCTGGTTCCCAGAATGTGCGCTCCAGATGAATCTTAAGAGCTACAGCTGAGTGGGTTTCTGGCCTAGGTTATTTCTTCAAATGGAACTTATGCCGAGTTCATCTCAGCTCTACTCCAACGTTTCTAGTAGACTCAGAAGAATCTGCTTGGGAACTACGCATCTGCATTCTGCCTGGTTCGGGCAGAGCGGCCTGTTCACTGAGCTCTCCTGCACACTCCCCAGTAAGAGATAGAACTGCATGTGTTTCTGCACACTGTTAGTTCTTCAAAGGGAAGTTCTTCCCAGTGCTTCTCAGCTCCAGTGAGAAGCTTGTACTTGCTGTGCAACTAGATTCCTAAGCAGCTCCTTGCAAGCCACTATCGCACAGAGCCTTCTGGCCGCATCCAAGCAAGAGCTGTTGCCGGCTGCTCCACTCTGGGTTTCCATGCATATGTGAGGTGAGCTAGTAACTGAAGAGTTAGGAGAGAGTGTGTTTCTGGAGAATGTTACTTCTGCAAAGGGAACTTACAGCCAGTGCTTCTCAGCTCTAGGGCAGAGTGTGTGGCTGCTGTAGAAAGAGTTCTCTAAGCCACCCTTTCTCTGCAGGGAAGACAAACACCTATCAGACAAGCTGAAATCGAGCAGCTTCCACAGGGCACTCTGCTGCCTGGTTCCCAGAATGTGCGCTCCAGATGAATCTTAAGAGCTACAGCTGAGTGGGTTTCTGGCCTAGGTTATTTCTTCAAATGGAACTTATGCCGAGTTCATCTCAGCTCTACTCCAACGTTTCTAGTAGACTCAGAAGAATCTGCTTGGGAACTACGCATCTGCATTCTGCCTGGTTCGGGCAGAGCGGCCTGTTCACTGAGCTCTCCTGCACACTCCCCAGTAAGAGATAGAACTGCGTGTGTTTCTGCACACTGTTAGTTCTTCAAAGGGAAGTTCTTCCCAGTGCTTCTCAGCTCCAGTGAGAAGCTTGTACTTGCTGTGCAACTAGATTCCTAAGCAGCTCCTTGCAAGCCACTATCGCACAGAGCCTTCTGGTCGCATCCAAGCAAGAGCTATCGCCGGCTGCTCCACTCTGGGTTTCCATGCATATGTGAGGTGAGCTAGTAACAGAAGAGAGGAGAGAGTGTGTTTCTGGAGAATGTTACTTCTGCAAAGGGAACTTACAGCCAGTGCTTCTCAGCTCTAGGGCAGAGTGTGTGGCTGCTGTAGAAAGAGTTCTTCTCTAAGCCACTGTTTCTCTGCAGGGAAGACAAACACCTATCAGACTAGCTGAAATCGAGCAGCTTCCACAGGGCACTCTGCTGCCTGGTTCCCAGAATGTGCGCTCCAGATGAATCTTAAGAGCTACAGCTGAGTGGGTTTCTGGCCTAGGTTATTTCTTCAAATGGAACTTATGCCGAGTTCATCTCAGCTCTACTCCAACGTTTCTAGTAGACTCAGAAGAATCTGCTTGGGAACTACGCATCTGCATTCTGCCTGGTTCGGGCAGAGCGGCCTGTTCACTGAGCTCTCCTGCACACTCCCCAGTAAGAGATAGAACTGCGTGTGTTTCTGCACACTGTTAGTTCTTCAAAGGGAAGTTCTTCCCAGTGCTTCTCAGCTCCAGTGAGAAGCTTGTACTTGCTGTGCAACTAGATTCCTAAGCAGCTCCTTGCAAGCCACTATCGCACAGAGCCTTCTGGCCGCATCCAAGCAAGTGCTGTCGCCGGCTGCTCCACTCTGGGTTTCCATGCATATGTGAGGTGAGCTAGTAACTGAAGAGTTAGGAGAGAGTGTGTTTCTGGAGAATGTTACTTCTGCAAAGGGAACTTACAGCCAGTGCTTCTCAGCTCTAGGGCAGAGTGTGTGGCTGCTGTAGAAAGAGTTCTCTAAGCCACCGTTTCTCTGCAGGGAAGACAAACACCTATCAGACAAGCTGAAATCGAGCAGCTTCCACAGGGCACTCTGCTGCCTGGTTCCCAGAATGTGCGCTCCAGATGAATCTTAAGAGCTACAGCTGAGTGGGTTTCTGGCCTAGGTTATTTCTTCAAATGGAACTTATGCCGAGTTCATCTCAGCTCTACTCCAACGTTTCTAGTAGACTCAGAAGAATCTGCTTGGGAACTACGCATCTGCATTCTGCCTGGTTCGGGCAGAGCGGCCTGTTCACTGAGCTCTCCTGCACACTCCCCAGTAAGAGATAGAACTGCGTGTGTTTCTGCACACTGTTAGTTCTTCAAAGGGAAGTTCTTCCCAGTGCTTCTCAGCTCCAGTGAGAAGCTTGTACTTGCTGTGCAACTAGATTCCTAAGCAGCTCCTTGCAAGCCACTATCGCACAGAGCCTTCTGGCCGCATCCAAGCAAGAGCTGTCGCCGGCTGCTCCACTCTGTTTTTCCATGCATATGTGAGGTGAGCTAGTAACTGAAGAGTTAGGAGAGAGTGTGTTTCTGGAGAATGTTACTTCTGCAAAGGGAACTTACAGCCAGTGCTTCTCAGCTCTAGGGCAGAGTGTGTGGCTGCTGTAGAAAGAGTTCTCTAAGCCACCGTTTCTCTGCAGGGAAGACAAACACCTATCAGACAAGCTGAAATCGAGCAGCTTCCACAGGGCACTCTGCTGCCTGGTTCCCAGAATGTGCGCTCCAGATGAATCTTAAGAGCTACAGCTGAGTGGGTTTCTGGCCTAGGTTATTTCTTCAAATGGAACTTATGCCGAGTTCATCTCAGCTCTACTCCAACGTTTCTAGTAGACTCAGAAGAATCTGCTTGGGAACTACGCATCTGCATTCTGCCTGGTTCGGGCAGAGCGGCCTGTTCACTGAGCTCTCCTGCACACTCCCCAGTAAGAGATAGAACTGCGTGTGTTTCTGCACACTGTTAGTTCTTCAAAGGGAAGTTCTTCCCAGTGCTTCTCAGCTCCAGTGAGAAGCTTGTACTTGCTGTGCAACTAGATTCCTAAGCAGCTCCTTGCAAGCCACTATCGCACAGAGCCTTCTGGCCGCATCCAAGCAAGAGCTATCGCCGGCTGCTCCACTCTGGGTTTCCATGCATATGTGAGGTGAGCTAGTAACTGAAGAGTTAGGAGAGAGTGTGTTTCTGGAGAATGTTACTTCTGCAAAGGGAACTTACAGCCAGTGCTTCTCAGCTCTAGGGCTGAGTATGTGGCTGCTGTAGAAAGAGTTCTCTAAGCCACCGTTTCTCTGCAGGGAAGACAAACACCTATCAGACAAGCTGAAATCGAGCAGCTTCCACAGGGCACTCTGCTGCCTGGTTCCCAGAATGTGCGCTCCAGATGAATCTTAAGAGCTACAGCTGAGTGGGTTTCTGGCCTAGGTTATTTCTTCAAATGGAACTTATGCCGAGTTCATCTCAGCTCTACTCCAACGTTTCTAGTAGACTCAGAAGAATCTGCTTGGGAACTACGCATCTGCATTCTGCCTGGTTCGGGCAGAGCGGCCTGTTCACTGAGCTCTCCTGCACACTCCCCAGTAAGAGATAGAACTGCGTGTGTTTCTGCACACTGTTAGTTCTTCAAAGGGAAGTTCTTCCCAGTGCTTCTCAGCTCCAGTGAGAAGCTTGTACTTGCTGTGCAACTAGATTCCAAAGCAGCTCCTTGCAAGCCACTATCGCACAGAGCCTTCTGGCCGCATCCAAGCAAGAGCTATCGCCGGCTGCTCCACTCTGGGTTTCCATGCATATGTGAGGTGAGCTAGTAACTGAAGAGAGGAGAGAGTGTGTTTCTGGAGAATGTTACTTCTGCAAAGGGAACTTACAGCCAGTGCTTCTCAGCTCTAGGGCAGAGTGTGTGGCTGCTTTAGAAAGAGTTCTTCTCTAAGCCACTGTTTCTCTGCAGGGAAGACAAACACCTATCAGACTAGCTGAAATCGAGCAGCTTCCACAGGGCACTCTGCTGCCTGGTTCCCAGAATGTGCGCTCCAGATGAATCTTAAGAGCTACAGCTGAGTGGGTTTCTGGCCTAGGTTATTTCTTCAAATGGAACTTATGCCGAGTTCATCTCAGCTCTACTCCAACGTTTCTAGTAGACTCAGAAGAATCTGCTTGGGAACTACGCATCTGCATTCTGCCTGGTTCGGGCAGAGCGGCCTGTTCACTGAGCTCTCCTGCACACTCCCCAGTAAGAGATAGAACTGCGTGTGTTTCTGCACACTGTTAGTTCTTCAAAGGGAAGTTCTTCCCAGTGCTTCTCAGCTCCAGTGAGAAGCTTGTACTTGCTGTGCAACTAGATTCCTAAGCAGCTCCTTGCAAGCCACTATCGCACAGAGCCTTCTGGCCGCATCCAAGCAAGAGCTGTCGCCGGCTGCTCCACTCTGGGTTTCCATGCATATGTGAGGTGAGCTAGTAACTGAAGTGTTAGGAGAGAGTGTGTTTCTGGAGAATGTTACTTCTGCAAAGGGAACTTACAGCCAGTGCTTCTCAGCTCTAGGGCAGAGTGTGTGGCTGCTGTAGAAAGAGTTCTCTAAGCCACCGTTTCTCTGCAGGGAAGACAAACACCTATCAGACAAGCTGAAATCGGGCAGCTTCCACAGGGCACTCTGCTGCCTGGTTCCCAGAATGTGCGCTCCAGATGAATCTTAAGAGCTACAGCTGAGTGGGTTTCTGGCCTAGGTTATTTCTTCAAATGGAACTTATGCCGAGTTCATCTCAGCTCTACTCCAACGTTTCTAGTAGACTCAGAAGAATCTGCTTGGGAACTACGCATCTGCATTCTGCCTGGTTCGGGCAGAGCGGCCTGTTCACTGAGCTCTCCTGCACACTCCCCAGTAAGAGATAGAACTGCGTGTGTTTCTGCACACTGTTAGTTCTTCAAAGGGAAGTTCTTCCCAGTGCTTCTCAGCTCCAGTGAGAAGCTTGTACTTGCTGTGCAACTAGATTCCTAAGCAGCTCCTTGCAAGCCACTATCGCACAGAGACTTCTGGCAGCATCCAAGCAAGTGCTGTCGCCGGCTGCTCCACTCTGGGTTTCCATGCATATGTGAGGTGAGCTAGTAACTGAAGAGTTAGGAGAGAGTGTGTTTCTGGAGAATGTTACTTCTGCAAAGGGAACTTACAGCCAGTGCTTCTCAGCTCTAGGGCAGAGTGTGTGGCTGCTGTAGAAAGAGTTCTCTAAGCCACCGTTTCTCTGCAGGGAAGACAAACACCTATCAGACTAGCTGAAATCGAGCAGCTTCCACAGGGCACTCTGCTGCCTGGTTCCCAGAATGTGCGCTCCAGATGAATCTTAAGAGCTACAGCTGAGTGGGTTTCTGGCCTAGGTTATTTCTTCAAATGGAACTTATGCCGAGTTCATCTCAGCTCTACTCCAACGTTTCTAGTAGACTCAGAAGAATCTGCTTGGGAACTACGCATCTGCATTCTGCCTGGTTCGGGCAGAGCGGCCTGTTCACTGAGCTCTCCTGCACACTCCCCAGTAAGAGATAGAACTGCGTGTGTTTCTGCACACTGTTAGTTCTTCAAAGGGAAGTTCTTCCCAGTGCTTCTCAGCTCCAGTGAGAAGCTTGTACTTGCTGTGCAACTAGATTCCTAAGCAGCTCCTTGCAAGCCACTATCGCACAGAGCCTTCTGGCCGCATCCAAGCAAGAGCTATCGCCGGCTGCTCCACTCTGGGTTTCCATGCATATGTGAGGTGAGCTAGTAACAGAAGAGAGGAGAGAGTGTGTTTCTGGAGAATGTTACTTCTGCAAAGGGAACTTACAGCCAGTGCTTCTCAGCTCTAGGGCAGAGTGTGTGGCTGCTGTAGAAAGAGTTCTTCTCTAAGCCACCGTTTCTCTGCAGGGAAGACAAACACCTATCAGACAAGCTGAAATCGAGCAGCTTCCACAGGGCACTCTGCTGCCTGGTTCCCAGAATGTGCGCTCCAGATGAATCTTAAGAGCTACAGCTGAGTGGGTTTCTGGCCTAGGTTATTTCTTCAAATGGAACTTATGCCGAGTTCATCTCAGCTCTACTCCAACGTTTCTAGTAGACTCAGAAGAATCTGCTTGGGAACTACGCATCTGCATTCTGCCTGGTTCGGGCAGAGCGGCCTGTTCACTGAGCTCTCCTGCACACTCCCCAGTAAGAGATAGAACTGCGTGTGTTTCTGCACACTGTTAGTTCTTCAAAGGGAAGTTCTTCCCAGTGCTTCTCAGCTCCAGTGAGAAGCTTGTACTTGCTGTGCAACTAGATTCCTAAGCAGCTCCTTGCAAGCCACTATCGCACAGAGCCTTCTGGCCGCATCCAAGCAAGTGCTGTCGCCGGCTGCTCCACTCTGGGTTTCCATGCATATGTGAGGTGAGCTAGTAACTGAAGAGTTAGGAGAGAGTGTGTTTCTGGAGAATGTTACTTCTGCAAAGGGAACTTACAGCCAGTGCTTCTCAGCTCTAGGGCAGAGTGTGTGGCTGCTGTAGAAAGAGTTCTCTAAGCCACCGTTTCTCGGCAGGGAAGACAAACACCTATCAGACAAGCTGAAATCGAGCAGCTTCCACAGGGCACTCTGCTGCCTGGTTCCCAGAATGTGCGCTCCAGATGAATCTTAAGAGCTACAGCTGAGTGGGTTTCTGGCCTAGGTTATTTCTTCAAATGGAACTTATGCCGAGTTCATCTCAGCTCTACTCCAACGTTTCTAGTAGACTCAGAAGAATCTGCTTGGGAACTACGCATCTGCATTCTGCCTGGTTCGGGCAGAGCGGCCTGTTCACTGAGCTCTCCTGCACACTCCCCAGTAAGAGATAGAACTGCGTGTGTTTCTGCACACTGTTAGTTCTTCAAAGGGAAGTTCTTCCCAGTGCTTCTCAGCTCCAGTGAGAAGCTTGTACTTGCTGTGCAACTAGATTCCTAAGCAGCTCCTTGCAAGCCACTATCGCACAGAGCCTTCTGGCCGCATCCAAGCAAGAGCTGTCGCCGGCTGCTCCACTCTGGGTTTCCATGCATATGTGAGGTGAGCTAGTAACTGAAGAGTTAGGAGAGAGTGTGTTTCTGGAGAATGTTACTTCTGCAAAGGGAACTTACAGCCAGTGCTTCTCAGCTCTAGGGCAGAGTGTGTGGCTGCTGTAGAAAGAGTTCTCTAAGCCACCGTTTCTCGGCAGGGAAGACAAACACCTATCAGACAAGCTGAAATCGAGCAGCTTCCACAGGGCACTCTGCTGCCTGGTTCCCAGAATGTGCGCTCCAGATGAATCTTAAGAGCTACAGCTGAGTGGGTTTCTGGCCTAGGTTATTTCTTCAAATGGAACTTATGCCGAGTTCATCTCAGCTCTACTCCAACGTTTCTAGTAGACTCAGAAGAATCTGCTTGGGAACTACGCATCTGCATTCTGCCTGGTTCGGGCAGAGCGGCCTGTTCACTGAGCTCTCCTGCACACTCCCCAGTAAGAGATAGAACTGCGTGTGTTTCTGCACACTGTTAGTTCTTCAAAGGGAAGTTCTTCCCAGTGCTTCTCAGCTCCAGTGAGAAGCTTGTACTTGCTGTGCAACTAGATTCCTAAGCAGCTCCTTGCAAGCCACTATCGCACAGAGCCTTCTGGCCGCATCCAAGCAAGAGCTATCGCCGGCTGCTCCACTCTGGGTTTCCATGCATATGTGAGGTGAGCTAGTAACTGAAGAGTTAGGAGAGAGTGTGTTTCTGGAGAATGTTACTTCTGCAAAGGGAACTTACAGCCAGTGCTTCTCAGCTCTAGGGCTGAGTATGTGGCTGCTGTAGAAAGAGTTCTCTAAGCCACCGTTTCTCTGCAGGGAAGACAAACACCTATCAGACAAGCTGAAATCGAGCAGCTTCCACAGGGCACTCTGCTGCCTGGTTCCCAGAATGTGCGCTCCAGATGAATCTTAAGAGCTACAGCTGAGTGGGTTTCTGGCCTAGGTTATTTCTTCAAATGGAACTTATGCCGAGTTCATCTCAGCTCTACTCCAACGTTTCTAGTAGACTCAGAAGAATCTGCTTGGGAACTACGCATCTGCATTCTGCCTGGTTCGGGCAGAGCGGCCTGTTCACTGAGCTCTCCTGCACACTCCCCAGTAAGAGATAGAACTGCGTGTGTTTCTGCACACTGTTAGTTCTTCAAAGGGAAGTTCTTCCCAGTGCTTCTCAGCTCCAGTGAGAAGCTTGTACTTGCTGTGCAACTAGATTCCTAAGCAGCTCCTTGCAAGCCACTATCGCACAGAGCCTTCTGGCCGCATCCAAGCAAGAGCTATCGCCGGCTGCTCCACTCTGGGTTTCCATGCATATGTGAGGTGAGCTAGTAACTGAAGAGTTAGGAGAGAGTGTGTTTCTGGAGAATGTTACTTCTGCAAAGGGAACTTACAGCCAGTGCTTCTCAGCTCTAGGGCTGAGTATGTGGCTGCTGTAGAAAGAGTTCTCTAAGCCACCGTTTCTCGGCAGGGAAGACAAACACCTATCAGACAAGCTGAAATCGAGCAGCTTCCACAGGGCACTCTGCTGCCTGGTTCCCAGAATGTGCGCTCCAGATGAATCTTAAGAGCTACAGCTGAGTGGGTTTCTGGCCTAGGTTATTTCTTCAAATGGAACTTATGCCGAGTTCATCTCAGCTCTACTCCAACGTTTCTAGTAGACTCAGAAGAATCTGCTTGGGAACTACGCATCTGCATTCTGCCTGGTTCGGGCAGAGCGGCCTGTTCACTGAGCTCTCCTGCACACTCCCCAGTAAGAGATAGAACTGCGTGTGTTTCTGCACACTGTTAGTTCTTCAAAGGGAAGTTCTTCCCAGTGCTTCTCAGCTCCAGTGAGAAGCTTGTACTTGCTGTGCAACTAGATTCCAAAGCAGCTCCTTGCAAGCCACTATCGCACAGAGCCTTCTGGCCGCATCCAAGCAAGAGCTATCGCCGGCTGCTCCACTCTGGGTTTCCATGCATATGTGAGGTGAGCTAGTAACTGAAGAGAGGAGAGAGTGTGTTTCTGGAGAATGTTACTTCTGCAAAGGGAACTTACAGCCAGTGCTTCTCAGCTCTAGGGCAGAGTGTGTGGCTGCTTTAGAAAGAGTTCTTCTCTAAGCCACTGTTTCTCTGCAGGGAAGACAAACACCTATCAGACTAGCTGAAATCGAGCAGCTTCCACAGGGCACTCTGCTGCCTGGTTCCCAGAATATGCGCTCCAGATGAATCTTAAGAGCTACAGCTGAGTGGGTTTCTGGCCTAGGTTATTTCTTCAAATGGAACTTATGCCGAGTTCATCTCAGCTCTACTCCAACGTTTCTAGTAGACTCAGAAGAATCTGCTTGGGAACTACGCATCTGCATTCTGCCTGGTTCGGGCAGAGCGGCCTGTTCACTGAGCTCTCCTGCACACTCCCCAGTAAGAGATAGAACTGCGTGTGTTTCTGCACACTGTTAGTTCTTCAAAGGGAAGTTATTCCCAGTGCTTCTCAGCTCCAGTGAGAAGCTTGTACTTGCTGTGCAACTAGATTCCTAAGCAGCTCCTTGCAAGCCACTATCGCACAGAGCCTTCTGGCCGCATCCAAGCAAGAGCTGTCGCCGGCTGCTCCACTCTGGGTTTCCATGCATATGTGAGGTGAGCTAGTAACTGAAGTGTTAGGAGAGAGTGTGTTTCTGGAGAATGTTACTTCTGCAAAGGGAACTTACAGCCAGTGCTTCTCAGCTCTAGGGCAGAGTGTGTGGCTGCTGTAGAAAGAGTTCTCTAAGCCACCGTTTCTCTGCAGGGAAGACAAACACCTATCAGACAAGCTGAAATCGGGCAGCTTCCACAGGGCACTCTGCTGCCTGGTTCCCAGAATGTGCGCTCCAGATGAATCTTAAGAGCTACAGCTGAGTGGGTTTCTGGCCTAGGTTATTTCTTCAAATGGAACTTATGCCGAGTTCATCTCAGCTCTACTCCAACGTTTCTAGTAGACTCAGAAGAATCTGCTTGGGAACTACGCATCTGCATTCTGCCTGGTTCGGGCAGAGCGGCCTGTTCACTGAGCTCTCCTGCACACTCCCCAGTAAGAGATAGAACTGCGTGTGTTTCTGCACACTGTTAGTTCTTCAAAGGGAAGTTCTTCCCAGTGCTTCTCAGCTCCAGTGAGAAGCTTGTACTTGCTGTGCAACTAGATTCCTAAGCAGCTCCTTGCAAGCCACTATCGCACAGAGACTTCTGGCAGCATCCAAGCAAGTGCTGTCGCCGGCTGCTCCACTCTGGGTTTCCATGCATATGTGAGGTGAGCTAGTAACTGAAGAGTTAGGAGAGAGTGTGTTTCTGGAGAATGTTACTTCTGCAAAGGGAACTTACAGCCAGTGCTTCTCAGCTCTAGGGCAGAGTGTGTGGCTGCTGTAGAAAGAGTTCTCTAAGCCACCGTTTCTCTGCAGGGAAGACAAACACCTATCAGACTAGCTGAAATCGAGCAGCTTCCACAGGGCACTCTGCTGCCTGGTTCCCAGAATGTGCGCTCCAGATGAATCTTAAGAGCTACAGCTGAGTGGGTTTCTGGCCTAGGTTATTTCTTCAAATGGAACTTATGCCGAGTTCATCTCAGCTCTACTCCAACGTTTCTAGTAGACTCAGAAGAATCTGCTTGGGAACTACGCATCTGCATTCTGCCTGGTTCGGGCAGAGCGGCCTGTTCACTGAGCTCTCCTGCACACTCCCCAGTAAGAGATAGAACTGCGTGTGTTTCTGCACACTGTTAGTTCTTCAAAGGGAAGTTCTTCCCAGTGCTTCTCAGCTCCAGTGAGAAGCTTGTACTTGCTGTGCAACTAGATTCCTAAGCAGCTCCTTGCAAGCCACTATCGCACAGAGCCTTCTGGCCGCATCCAAGCAAGAGCTGTCGCCGGCTGCTCCACTCTGGGTTTCCATGCATATGTGAGGTGAGCTAGTAACTGAAGTGTTAGGAGAGAGTGTGTTTCTGGAGAATGTTACTTCTGCAAAGGGAACTTACAGCCAGTGCTTCTCAGCTCTAGGGCAGAGTGTGTGGCTGCTGTAGAAAGAGTTCTCTAAGCCACCGTTTCTCTGCAGGGAAGACAAACACCTATCAGACAAGCTGAAATCGGGCAGCTTCCACAGGGCACTCTGCTGCCTGGTTCCCAGAATGTGCGCTCCAGATGAATCTTAAGAGCTACAGCTGAGTGGGTTTCTGGCCTAGGTTATTTCTTCAAATGGAACTTATGCCGAGTTCATCTCAGCTCTACTCCAACGTTTCTAGTAGACTCAGAAGAATCTGCTTGGGAACTACGCATCTGCATTCTGCCTGGTTCGGGCAGAGCGGCCTGTTCACTGAGCTCTCCTGCACACTCCCCAGTAAGAGATAGAACTGCGTGTGTTTCTGCACACTGTTAGTTCTTCAAAGGGAAGTTCTTCCCAGTGCTTCTCAGCTCCAGTGAGAAGCTTGTACTTGCTGTGCAACTAGATTCCTAAGCAGCTCCTTGCAAGCCACTATCGCACAGAGACTTCTGGCAGCATCCAAGCAAGTGCTGTCGCCGGCTGCTCCACTCTGGGTTTCCATGCATATGTGAGGTGAGCTAGTAACTGAAGAGTTAGGAGAGAGTGTGTTTCTGGAGAATGTTACTTCTGCAAAGGGAACTTACAGCCAGTGCTTCTCAGCTCTAGGGCAGAGTGTGTGGCTGCTGTAGAAAGAGTTCTCTAAGCCACCGTTTCTCTGCAGGGAAGACAAACACCTATCAGACTAGCTGAAATCGAGCAGCTTCCACAGGGCACTCTGCTGCCTGGTTCCCAGAATGTGCGCTCCAGATGAATCTTAAGAGCTACAGCTGAGTGGGTTTCTGGCCTAGGTTATTTCTTCAAATGGAACTTATGCCGAGTTCATCTCAGCTCTACTCCAACGTTTCTAGTAGACTCAGAAGAATCTGCTTGGGAACTACGCATCTACATTCTGCCTGGTTCGGGCAGAGCGGCCTGTTCACTGAGCTCTCCTGCACACTCCCCAGTAAGAGATAGAACTGCGTGTGTTTCTGCACACTGTTAGTTCTTCAAAGGGAAGTTCTTCCCAGTGCTTCTCAGCTCCAGTGAGAAGCTTGTACTTGCTGTGCAACTAGATTCCTAAGCAGCTCCTTGCAAGCCACTATCGCACAGAGCCTTCTGGCCGCATCCAAGCAAGAGCTATCGCCGGCTGCTCCACTCTGGGTTTCCATGCATATGTGAGGTGAGCTAGTAACAGAAGAGAGGAGAGAGTGTGTTTCTGGAGAATGTTACTTCTGCAAAGGGAACTTACAGCCAGTGCTTCTCAGCTCTAGGGCAGAGTGTGTGGCTGCTGTAGAAAGAGTTCTTCTCTAAGCCACTGTTTCTCTGCAGGGAAGACAAACACCTATCAGACTAGCTGAAATCGAGCAGCTTCCACAGGGCACTCTGCTGCCTGGTTCCCAGAATGTGCGCTCCAGATGAATCTTAAGAGCTACAGCTGAGTGGGTTTCTGGCCTAGGTTATTTCTTCAAATGGAACTTATGCCGAGTTCATCTCAGCTCTACTCCAACGTTTCTAGTAGACTCAGAAGAATCTGCTTGGGAACTACGCATCTGCATTCTGCCTGGTTCGGGCAGAGCGGCCTGTTCACTGAGCTCTCCTGCACACTCCCCAGTAAGAGATAGAACTGCGTGTGTTTCTGCACACTGTTAGTTCTTCAAAGGGAAGTTCTTCCCAGTGCTTCTCAGCTCCAGTGAGAAGCTTGTACTTGCTGTGCAACTAGATTCCTAAGCAGCTCCTTGCAAGCCACTATCGCACAGAGCCTTCTGGCCGCATCCAAGCAAGTGCTGTCGCCGGCTGCTCCACTCTGGGTTTCCATGCATATGTGAGGTGAGCTAGTAACTGAAGAGTTAGGAGAGAGTGTGTTTCTGGAGAATGTTACTTCTGCAAAGGGAACTTACAGCCAGTGCTTCTCAGCTCTAGGGCAGAGTGTGTGGCTGCTGTAGAAAGAGTTCTCTAAGCCACCGTTTCTCTGCAGGGAAGACAAACACCTATCAGACAAGCTGAAATCGAGCAGCTTCCACAGGGCACTCTGCTGCCTGGTTCCCAGAATGTGCGCTCCAGATGAATCTTAAGAGCTACAGCTGAGTGGGTTTCTGGCCTAGGTTATTTCTTCAAATGGAACTTATGCCGAGTTCATCTCAGCTCTACTCCAACGTTTCTAGTAGACTCAGAAGAATCTGCTTGGGAACTACGCATCTGCATTCTGCCTGGTTCGGGCAGAGCGGCCTGTTCACTGAGCTCTCCTGCACACTCCCCAGTAAGAGATAGAACTGCGTGTGTTTCTGCACACTGTTAGTTCTTCAAAGGGAAGTTCTTCCCAGTGCTTCTCAGCTCCAGTGAGAAGCTTGTACTTGCTGTGCAACTAGATTCCTAAGCAGCTCCTTGCAAGCCACTATCGCACAGAGCCTTCTGGACGCATCCAAGCAAGAGCTGTCGCCGGCTGCTCCACTCTGGGTTTCCATGCATATGTGAGGTGAGCTAGTAACTGAAGAGTTAGGAGAGAGTGTGTTTCTGGAGAATGTTACTTCTGCAAAGGGAACTTACAGCCAGTGCTTCTCAGCTCTAGGGCAGAGTGTGTGGCTGCTGTAGAAAGAGTTCTCTAAGCCACCGTTTCTCTGCAGGGAAGACAAACACCTATCAGACAAGCTGAAATCGAGCAGCTTCCACAGGGCACTCTGCTGCCTGGTTCCCAGAATGTGCGCTCCAGATGAATCTTAAGAGCTACAGCTGAGTGGGTTTCTGGCCTAGGTTATTTCTTCAAATGGAACTTATGCCGAGTTCATCTCAGCTCTACTCCAACGTTTCTAGTAGACTCAGAAGAATCTGCTTGGGAACTACGCATCTGCATTCTGCCTGGTTCGGGCAGATTGGCCTGTTCACTGAGCTCTCCTGCACACTCCCCAGTAAGAGATAGAACTGCGTGTGTTTCTGCACACTGTTAGTTCTTCAAAGGGAAGTTCTTCCCAGTGCTTCTCAGCTCCAGTGAGAAGCTTGTACTTGCTGTGCAACTAGATTCCTAAGCAGCTCCTTGCAAGCCACTATCGCACAGAGCCTTCTGGCCGCATCCAAGCAAGAGCTATCGCCGGCTGCTCCACTCTGGGTTTCCATGCAGATGTGAGGTGAGCTAGTAACTGAAGAGTTAGGAGAGAGTGTGTTTCTGGAGAATGTTACTTCTGCAAAGGGAACTTACAGCCAGTGCTTCTCAGCTCTAGGGCTGAGTATGTGGCTGCTGTAGAAAGAGTTCTCTAAGCCACCGTTTCTCTGCAGGGAAGACAAACACCTATCAGACAAGCTGAAATCGAGCAGCTTCCACAGGGCACTCTGCTGCCTGGTTCCCAGAATGTGCGCTCCAGATGAATCTTAAGAGCTACAGCTGAGTGGGTTTCTGGCCTAGGTTATTTCTTCAAATGGAACTTATGCCGAGTTCATCTCAGCTCTACTCCAACGTTTCTAGTAGACTCAGAAGAATCTGCTTGGGAACTACGCATCTGCATTCTGCCTGGTTCGGGCAGAGCGGCCTGTTCACTGAGCTCTCCTGCACACTCCCCAGTAAGAGATAGAACTGCGTGTGTTTCTGCACACTGTTAGTTCTTCAAAGGGAAGTTCTTCCCAGTGCTTCTCAGCTCCAGTGAGAAGCTTGTACTTGCTGTGCAACTAGATTCCAAAGCAGCTCCTTGCAAGCCACTATCGCACAGAGCCTTCTGGCCGCATCCAAGCAAGAGCTATCGCCGGCTGCTCCACTCTGGGTTTCCATGCATATGTGAGGTGAGCTAGTAACTGAAGAGAGGAGAGAGTGTGTTTCTGGAGAATGTTACTTCTGCAAAGGGAACTTACAGCCAGTGCTTCTCAGCTCTAGGGCAGAGTGTGTGGCTGCTGTAGAAAGAGTTCTCTAAGCCACCGTTTCTCTGCAGGGAAGACAAACACCTATCAGACAAGCTGAAATCGAGCAGCTTCCACAGGGCACTCTGCTGCCTGGTTCCCAGAATGTGCGCTCCAGATGAATCTTAAGAGCTACAGCTGAGTGGGTTTCTGGCCTAGGTTATTTCTTCAAATGGAACTTATGCCGAGTTCATCTCAGCTCTACTCCAACGTTTCTAGTAGACTCAGAAGAATCTGCTTGGGAACTACGCATCTGCATTCTGCCTGGTTCGGGCAGATTGGCCTGTTCACTGAGCTCTCCTGCACACTCCCCAGTAAGAGATAGAACTGCGTGTGTTTCTGCACACTGTTAGTTCTTCAAAGGGAAGTTCTTCCCAGTGCTTCTCAGCTCCAGTGAGAAGCTTGTACTTGCTGTGCAACTAGATTCCTAAGCAGCTCCTTGCAAGCCACTATCGCACAGAGCCTTCTGGCCGCATCCAAGCAAGAGCTATCGCCGGCTGCTCCACTCTGGGTTTCCATGCAGATGTGAGGTGAGCTAGTAACTGAAGAGTTAGGAGAGAGTGTGTTTCTGGAGAATGTTACTTCTGCAAAGGGAACTTACAGCCAGTGCTTCTCAGCTCTAGGGCTGAGTATGTGGCTGCTGTAGAAAGAGTTCTCTAAGCCACCGTTTCTCTGCAGGGAAGACAAACACCTATCAGACAAGCTGAAATCGAGCAGCTTCCACAGGGCACTCTGCTGCCTGGTTCCCAGAATGTGCGCTCCAGATGAATCTTAAGAGCTACAGCTGAGTGGGTTTCTGGCCTAGGTTATTTCTTCAAATGGAACTTATGCCGAGTTCATCTCAGCTCTACTCCAACGTTTCTAGTAGACTCAGAAGAATCTGCTTGGGAACTACGCATCTGCATTCTGCCTGGTTCGGGCAGAGCGGCCTGTTCACTGAGCTCTCCTGCACACTCCCCAGTAAGAGATAGAACTGCGTGTGTTTCTGCACACTGTTAGTTCTTCAAAGGGAAGTTCTTCCCAGTGCTTCTCAGCTCCAGTGAGAAGCTTGTACTTGCTGTGCAACTAGATTCCAAAGCAGCTCCTTGCAAGCCACTATCGCACAGAGCCTTCTGGCCGCATCCAAGCAAGAGCTATCGCCGGCTGCTCCACTCTGGGTTTCCATGCATATGTGAGGTGAGCTAGTAACTGAAGAGAGGAGAGAGTGTGTTTCTGGAGAATGTTACTTCTGCAAAGGGAACTTACAGCCAGTGCTTCTCAGCTCTAGGGCAGAGTGTGTGGCTGCTGTAGAAAGAGTTCTTCTCTAAGCCACTGTTTCTCTGCAGGGAAGACAAACACCTATCAGACTAGCTGAAATCGAGCAGCTTCCACAGGGCACTCTGCTGCCTGGTTCCCAGAATGTGCGCTCCAGATGAATCTTAAGAGCTACAGCTGAGTGGGTTTCTGGCCTAGGTTATTTCTTCAAATGGAACTTATGCCGAGTTCATCTCAGCTCTACTCCAACGTTTCTAGTAGACTCAGAAGAATCTGCTTGGGAACTACGCATCTGCATTCTGCCTGGTTCGGGCAGAGCGGCCTGTTCACTGAGCTCTCCTGCACACTCCCCAGTAAGAGATAGAACTGCGTGTGTTTCTGCACACTGTTAGTTCTTCAAAGGGAAGTTCTTCCCAGTGCTTCTCAGCTCCAGTGAGAAGCTTGTACTTGCTGTGCAACTAGATTCCTAAGCAGCTCCTTGCAAGCCACTATCGCACAGAGCCTTCTGGCCGCATCCCAGCAAGAGCTATCGCCGGCTGCTCCACTCTGGGTTTCCATGCATATGTGAGGTGAGCTAGTAACAGAAGAGAGGAGAGAGTGTGTTTCTGGAGAATGTTACTTCTGCAAAGGGAACTTACAGCCAGTGCTTCTCAGCTCAAGGGCAGAGTGTGTGGTTGCTGTAGAAAGAGTTCTCTAAGCCACCGTTTCTCTGCAGGGAAGACAAACACCTATCAGACAAGCTGAAATCGAGCAGCTTCCACAGGGCACTCTGCTGCCTGGTTCCCAGAATGTGCGCTCCAGATGAATCTTAAGAGCTACAGCTGAGTGGGTTTCTGGCCTAGGTTATTTCTTGAAATGGAACTTATGCCGAGTTCATCTCAGCTCTACTCCAACGTTTCTAGTAGACTCAGATGAATCTGCTTGGGAACTACGCATCTGCATTCTGCCTGGTTCGGGCAGAGCGGCCTGTTCACTGAGCTCTCCTGCACACTCCCCAGTAAGAGATAGAACTGCGTGTGTTTCTGCACACTGTTAGTCCTTCAAAGGGAACTTCTTCCCAGTGCTTCTCAGCTCCAGTGAGAAGCTTGTACTTGCTGTGCAACTAGATTCCTAAGCAGCTCCTTGCAAGCCACTATCGCACAGAGCCTTCTGGCCGCATCCAACCAAGAGCTGTCGCCAGCTGCTCCACTCTGGGTTTCCATGCATATGTGAGGTGAGCTAGTAACTGAAGAGTTAGGAGAGAGTGTGTTTCTGGAGAATGTTACTTCTGCAAAGGGAACTTACAGCCAGTGCTTCTCAGCTCTAGGGCAGAGTGTGTGGCTGCTGTAGAAAGGGTTCTCTAAGCCACCGTTTCTCTGCAGGGAAGACAAACACCTATCAGACAAGCTGAAATCGAGCAGCTTCCAAAGGGCACTCTGCTGCCTGCTTCCCAGAATGTGCGCTCCAGATGAATCTTAGAGCTACAGCTGAGTGGGTTTCTGGCCTAGGTTATTTCTTCAAATGGAACTTATGCCGAGTTCATCTCAGCTCTACTCCAACGTTTCTAGTAGACTCAGAAGAATCTGCTTGGGAACTACGCATCTGCATTCTGCCTGGTTCGGGCAGAGCGGCCTGTTCACTGAGCTCTCCTGCACACTCCCCAGTAAGAGATAGAACTGCGTGTGTTTCTGCACACTGTTAGTTCTTCAAAGGGAAGTTCTTCCCAGTGCTTCTCAGCTCCAGTGAGAAGCTTGTACTTGCTGTGCCACTAGATTCCTAAGCAGCTCCTTGCAAGCCACTATCGCACAGAGCCTTCTGGCAGCATGCAAGCAAGAGCTATCGCCGGCTGCTCCACTCTGGGTTTCCATGCATATGTGAGGTGAGCTAGTAACTGAAGAGTTAGGAGAGAGTGTGTTTCTGGAGAATGTTACTTCTGCAAATGGAACTTACAGC
Organism: Tapirus indicus; assembly: GCA_031878705.1. Taxonomy (NCBI): domain Eukaryota; kingdom Metazoa; phylum Chordata; class Mammalia; order Perissodactyla; family Tapiridae; genus Tapirus; species Tapirus indicus. Next base: position 62,887,158 of record CM062917.1, on the reverse strand, counting down.
CAGTGCTTCTCAGCTCTAGGGCAGAGTATGTGGCTGCTGTAGAAAGAGTTCTCTAAGCCACCGTTTCTCTGCAGGGAAGACAAACACCTATCAGACAAGCTGAAATTGAGCAGTTTCCACAGAGCACTCTGCTGCCTGGTTCCCAGAATGTGCGCTCCAGATGAATCTTAACAGCTACAGCTGAGTGGGTTTCTGGCCTAGGTTATTTCTTCAAATGGAACTTATGCCGAGTTCATCTCAGCTCTACTCCAACGTTTCTAGTAGACTCAGAAGAATCTGCTTGGGAACTACGCATCTGCATTCTGCCTGGTTCGGGCAGAGCGGCCTGTTCACTGAGCTCTCCTGCACACTCCCCAGTAAGAGATAGAACTGCGTGTGTTTCTGCACACTGTTAGTTCTTCAAAGGGAAGTTCTTCCCAGTGCTTCTCAGCTCCAGTGAGAAGCTTGTACTTGCTGTGCCACTAGATTCCTAAGCAGCTCCTTGCAAGCCACTATCGCACAGAGCCTTCTGGCAGCATCCAAGCAAGAGCTATCGCCGGCTGCTCCACTCTGGGTTTCCATGCATATGTGAGGTGAGCTAGTAACTGAAGAGTTAGGAGAGAGTCTGTTTCTGGAGAATGTTACTTCTGCAAAGGGAACTTAGAGCCAGTGCTTCTCAGCTCTAGGGCAGATTGTGTGGCTGCTGTAGAAAGAGTTCTCTAAGCCACCGTTTCTCTGCAGGGAAGACAAACACCTATCAGACAAGCTGAAATCGAGCAGCTTCCACAGGGCACTCTGCTGCCTGGTTCCCAGAATGTGCGCTCCAGATGAATCTTAAGAGCTACAGCTGAGTGGGTTTCTGGCCTAGGTTATTTCTTGAAATGGAACTTATGCCGAGTTCATCTCAGCTCTACTCCAACGTTTCTAGTAGACTCAGATGAATCTGCTTGGGAACTACGCATCTGCATTCTGCCTGGTTCGGGCAGAGCGGCCTGTTCACTGAGCTCTCCTGCACACTCCCCAGTAAGAGATAGAACTGCGTGTGTTTCTGCACACTGTTAGTTCTTCAAAGGGAACTTCTTCCCAGTGCTTCTCAGCTCCAGTGAGAAGCTTGTACTTGCTGTGCAACTAGATTCCTAAGCAGCTCCTTGCAAGCCACTATCGCACAGAGCCTTCTGGCCGCATCAAACCAAGAGCTGTCGCCAGCTGCTCCACTCTGGGTTTCCATGCATATGTGAGGTGAGCTAGTAACTGAAGAGTTAGGAGAGAGTGTGTTTCTGGAGAATGTTACTTCTGCAAAGGGAACTTACAGCCAGTGCTTCTCAGCTCTAGGGCAGAGTGTGTGGCTGCTGTAGAAAGGGTTCTCTGAGCCACCGTTTCTCTGCAGGGAAGACAAACACCTATCAGACAAGCTGAAATCGAGCAGCTTCCAAAGGGCACTCTGCTGCCTGGTTCCCAGAATGTGCGCTCCAGATGAATCTTAGAGCTACAGCTGAGTGGGTTTCTGGCCTAGGTTATTTCTTCAAATGGAACTTATGCCGAGTTCATCTCAGCTCTACTCCAACGTTTCTAGTAGACTCAGAAGAATCTGCTTGGGAACTACGCATCTGCATTCTGCCTGGTTCGGGCAGAGCGGCCTGTTCACTGAGCTCTCCTGCACACTCCCCAGTAAGAGATAGAACTGCGTGTGTTTCTGCACACTGTTAGTTCTTCAAAGGGAAGTTCTTCCCAGTGCTTCTCAGCTCCAGTGAGAAGCTTGTACTTGCTGTGCCACTAGATTCCTAAGCAGCTCCTTGCAAGCCACTATCGCACAGAGCCTTCTGGCAGCATCCAAGCAAGTGCTGTCGCCGGCTGCTCCACTCTGTGTTTCCATGCATATGTGAGGTGAGCTAGTAACTGAAGAGTTAGGAGAGAGTGTGTTTCTGGAGAATGTTACTTCTGCAAAGGGAACTTAGAGCCAGTGCTTCTCAGCTCTAGGGCAGAGTGTGTGGCTGCTGTAGAAAGAGTTCTCTAAGCCACCGTTTCTCTGCAGGGAAGACAAACACCTATCAGACAAGCTGAAATCGAGCAGCTTCCACAGGGCACTCTGCTGCCTGGTTCCCAGAATGTGCGCTCCAGATGAATCATAAGAGCTACAGCTGAGTGGGTTTCTGGCCTAGGTTATTTCTTCAAATGGAACTTATGCCGAGTTCATCTCAGCTCTACTCCAACGTTTCTAGTAGACTCAGAAGAATCTGCTTGGGAACTACGCATCTGCATTCTGCCTGGTTCGGGCAGAGCGGCCTGTTCACTGAGCTCTCCTGCACACTCCCCAGTAAGAGATAGAACTGCGTGTGTTTCTGCACACTGTTAGTTCTTCAAAGGGAAGTTCTTCCCAGTGCTTCTCAGCTCCAGTGAGAAGCTTGTACTTGCTGTGCAACTAGATTCCTAAGCAGCTCCTTGCAAGCCACTATCGCACAGAGCCTTCTGGCCGCATCCAAGCAAGAGCTGTTGCCGGCTGCTCCACTCTGGGTTTCCATGCATATGTGAGGTGAGCTAGTAACTGAAGAGTTAGGAGAGAGTGTGTTTCTGGAGAATGTTACTTCTGCAAAGGGAACTTACAGCCAGTGCTTCTCAGCTCTAGGGCAGAGTTTGTGGCTGCTGTAGAAAGAGTTCTTCTCTAAGCCACTGTTTCTCTACAGGGAAGACAAACACCTATCAGACTAGCTGAAATCGAGCAGCTTCCACAGGGCACTCTGCTGCCTGGTTCCCAGAATGTGCGCTCCAGATGAATCTTAAGAGCTACAGCTGAGTGGGTTTCTGGCCTAGGTTATTTCTTCAAATGGAACTTATGCCGAGTTCATCTCAGCTCTACTCCAACGATTCTAGTAGACTCAGAAGAATCTGCTTGGGAACTACGCATCTGCATTCTGCCTGGTTCGGGCAGAGCAACCTGTTCACTGAGCTCTCCTGCACACTCCCCAGTAAGAGATAGAACTGCGTGTGTTTCTGCACACTGTTAGTTCTTCAAAGGGAACTTCTTCCCAGTGCTTCTCAGCTCCAGTGAGAAGCTTGTACTTGCTGTGCAACTAGATTCCTAAGCAGCTCCTTGCAAGCCACTATCGCACAGAGCCTTCTGGCAGCATCCAAGCAAGAGCTGTCGCCGGCTGCTCCACTCTGGGTTTCCATGCATATGTGAGGTGAGCTAGTAACTGAAGTGTTAGGAGAGAGTGTGTTTCTGGAGAATGTTACTTCTGCAAAGGGAACTTACAGCCAGTGCTTCTCAGCTCTAGGGCAGAGTGTGTGGCTGCTGTAGAAAGAGTTCTCTAAGCCACCGTTTCTCTGCAGGGAAGACAAACACCTATCAGACAAGCTGAAATCGGGCAGCTTCCACAGGGCACTCTGCTGCCTGGTTCCCAGAATGTGCGCTCCAGATGAATCTTAAGAGCTACAGCTGAGTGGGTTTCTGGCCTAGGTTATTTCTTCAAATGGAACTTATGCCGAGTTCATCTCAGCTCTACTCCAACGTTTCTAATAGACTCAGATGAATCTGCTTGGGAACTACGCATCTGCATTCTGCCTGGTTCGGGCAGAGCGGCCTGTTCACTGAGCTCTCCTGCACACTCCCCAGTAAGAGATAGAACTGCGTGTGTTTCTGCACACTGTTAGTTCTTCAAAGGGAAGTTCTTCCCAGTGCTTCTCAGCTCCAGTGAGAAGCTTGTACTTGCTGTGCAACTAGATTCCTAAGCAGCTCCTTGCAAGCCACTATCGCACAGAGCCTTCTGGCCGCATCCAAGCAAGAGCTGTTGCCGGCTGCTCCACTCTGGGTTTCCATGCATATGTGAGGTGAGCTAGTAACTGAAGAGTTAGGAGAGAGTGTGTTTCTGGAGAATGTTACTTCTGCAAAGGGAACTTACAGCCAGTGCTTCTCAGCTCTAGGGCAGAGTGTGTGGCTGCTGTAGAAAGAGTTGTCTAAGCCACCGTTTCTCTGCAGGGAAGACAAACACCTATCAGACAAGCTGAAATCGAGCAGCTTCCACAGGGCATTCTGCTGCCTGGTTCCCAGAATGTGCGCTCCAGATGAATCTTAAGAGCTACAGCTGAGTGGGTTTCTGGCCTAGGTTATTTCTTCAAATGGAACTTATGCCGAGTTCATCTCAGCTCTACTCCAACGTTTCTAGTAGACTCAGAAGAATCTGCTTGGGAACTACGCATCTGCATTCTGCCTGGTTCGGGCAGAGCGGCCTGTTCACTGAGCTCTCCTGCACACTCCCCAGTAAGAGATAGAACTGCGTGTGTTTCTGCACACTGTTAGTTCTTCAAAGGGAAGTTCTTCCCAGTGCTTCTCAGCTCCAGTGAGAAGCTTGTACTTGCTGTGCAACTAGATTCCTAAGCAGCTCCTTGCAAGCCACTATCGCACAGAGCCTTCTGGCAGCATCCAAGCAAGAGCTGTCGCCTGCTGCTCCACTCTGGGTTTCCATGCATATGTGAGGTGAGCTAGTAACTGAAGTGTTAGGAGAGAGTGTGTTTCTGGAGAATGTTACTTCTGCAAAGGGAACTTAGAGCCAGTGCTTCTCAGCTCTAGGGCAGAGTGTGTGGCTGCTGTAGAAAGAGTTCTCTAAGCCACCGTTTCTCTGCAGGGAAGACAAACACCTATCAGACAAGCTGAAATCGGGCAGCTTCCACAGGGCACTCTGCTGCCTGGTTCCAAGAATGTGCGCTCCAGATGAATCTTAAGAGCTACAGCTGAGTGGGTTTCTGGCCTAGGTTATTTCTTCAAATGGAACTTATGCCGAGTTCATCTCAGCTCTACTCCAACGTTTCTAGTAGACTCAGAAGAATCTGCTTGGGAACTACGCACCTGCATTCTGCCTGGTTCGGGCAGAGCGGCCTGTTCACTGAGCTCTCCTGCACACTCCCCAGTAAGAGATAGAACTGCGTGTGTTTCTGCACACTGTTAGTTCTTCAAAGGGAAGTTCTTCCCAGTGCTTCTCAGCTCCAGTGAGAAGCTTGTACTTGCTGTGCAACTAGATTCCTAAGCAGCTCCTTGCAAGCCACTATCGCACAGAGACTTCTGGCAGCATCCAAGCAAGTGCTGTCGCCGGCTGCTCCACTCTGGGTTTCCATGCATATGTGAGGTGAGCTAGTAACTGAAGAGTTAGGAGAGAGTGTGTTTCTGGAGAATGTTACTTCTGCAAAGGGAACTTAGAGCCAGTGCTTCTCAGCTCTAGGGCAGAGTGTGTGGCTGCTGTAGAAAGAGTTTTCTAAGCCACAGTTTCTCTGCAGGGAAGACAAACACCTATCAGACAAGCTGAAATCGAGCAGCTTCCACAGGGCACTCTGCTGCCTGGTTCCCAGAATGTGCGCTCCAGATGAATCTTAAGAGCTACAGCTGAGTGGGTTTCTGGCCTAGGTTATTTCTTCAAATGGAACTTATGCCGAGTTCATCTCAGCTCTACTCCAACGTTTCTAGTAGACTCAGAAGAATCTGCTTGGGAACTACGCATCTGCATTCTGCCTGGTTCGGGCAGAGCGGCCTGTTCACTGAGCTCTCCTGCACACTCCCCAGTAAGAGATAGAACTGCGTGTGTTTCTGCACACTGTTAGTTCTTCAAAGGGAAGTTCTTCCCAGTGCTTCTCAGCTCCAGTGAGAAGCTTGTACTTGCTGTGCAACTAGATTCCTAAGCAGCTCCTTGCAAGCCACTATCGCACAGAGCCTTCTGGCAGCATCCAAGCAAGAGCTGTCGCCGGCTGCTCCACTCTGGGTTTCCATGCATATGTGAGGTGAGCTAGTAACTGAAGTGTTAGGAGAGAGTGTGTTTCTGGAGAATGTTACTTCTGCAAAGGGAACTTACAGCCAGTGCTTCTCAGCTCTAGGGCAGAGTGTGTGGCTGCTGTAGAAAGAGTTCTCTAAGCCACCGTTTCTCTGCAGGGAAGACAAACACCTATCAGACAAGCTGAAATCGAGCAGCTTCCACAGGGCACTCTGCTGCCTGGTTCCCAGAATGTGCGCTCCAGATGAATCTTAAGAGCTACAGCTGAGTGGGTTTCTGGCCTAGGTTATTTCTTCAAATGGAACTTATGCCGAGTTCATCTCAGCTCTACTCCAACGTTTCTAGTAGACTCAGAAGAATCTGCTTGGGAACTACGCATCTGCATTCTGCCTGGTTCGGGCAGAGCGGCCTGTTCACTGAGCTCTCCTGCACACTCCCCAGTAAGAGATAGAACTGCGTGTGTTTCTGCACACTGTTAGTTCTTCAAAGGGAAGTTCTTCCCAGTGCTTCTCAGCTCCATTGAGAAGCTTGTACTTGCTGTGCAACTAGATTCCTAAGCATCTCCTTGCAAGCCACTATCGCACAGAGCCTTCTGGCCGCATCCAAGCAAGTGCTGTCGCCGGCTGCTCCACTCTGGGTTCCCATGCATATGTGAGGTGAGCTAGTAACTGAAGAGTTAGGAGAGAGTGTGTTTCTGGAGAATGTTACTTCTGCAAAGGGAACTTACAGCCAGTGCTTCTCAGCTCTAGGGCAGAGTGTGTGGCTGCTGTAGAAAGAGTTCTCTAAGCCACCGTTTCTCTGCAGGGAAGACAAACACCTATCAGACAAGCTGAAATCGAGCAGCTTCCACAGGGCACTCTGCTGCCTGGTTCCCAGAATGTGCGCTCCAGATGAATCTTAAGAGCTACAGCTGAGTGGGTTTCTGGCCTAGGTTATTTCTTCAAATGGAACTTATGCCGAGTTCATCTCAGCTCTACTCCAACGTTTCTAGTAGACTCAGAAGAATCTGCTTGGGAACTACGCACCTGCATTCTGCCTGGTTCGGGCAGAGCGGCCTGTTCACTGAGCTCTCCTGCACACTCCCCAGTAAGAGATAGAATTGCGTGTGTTTCTGCACACTGTTAGTTCTTCAAAGGGAAGTTCTTCCCAGTGCTTCTCAGCTCCAGTGAGAAGCTTGTACTTGCTGTGCAACTAGATTCCTAAGCAGCTCCTTGCAAGCCACTATCGCACAGAGACTTCTGGCAGCATCCAAGCAAGTGCTGTCGCCGGCTGCTCCACTCTGGGTTTCCATGCATATGTGAGGTGAGCTAGTAACTGAAGAGTTAGGAGAGAGTGTGTTTCTGGAGAATGTTACTTCTGCAAAGGGAACTTAGAGCCAGTGCTTCTCAGCTCTAGGGCAGAGTGTGTGGCTGCTGTAGAAAGAGTTTTCTAAGCCACAGTTTCTCTGCAGGGAAGACAAACACCTATCAGACAAGCTGAAATCGAGCAGCTTCCACAGGGCACTCTGCTGCCTGGTTCCCAGAATGTGCGCTCCAGATGAATCTTAAGAGCTACAGCTGAGTGGGTTTCTGGCCTAGGTTATTTCTTCAAATGGAACTTATGCCGAGTTCATCTCAGCTCTACTCCAACGTTTCTAGTAGACTCAGATGAATCTGCTTGGGAACTACGCATCTGCATTCTGCCTGGTTCGGGCAGAGCGGCTTGTTCACTGAGCTCTCCTGCACACTCCCCAGTAAGAGATAGAACTGCGTGTGTTTCTGCACACTGTTAGTTCTTCAAAGGGAAGTTCTTCCCAGTGCTTCTCAGCTCCAGTGAGAAGCTTGTACTTGCTGTGCCACTAGATTCCTAAGCAGCTCCTTGCAAGCCACTATCGCACAGAGCCTTCTGGCCGCATCCAAGCAAGAGCTATCGCCGGCTGCTCCACTCTGGGTTTCCATGCATATGTGAGGTGAGCTAGTAACTGAAGAGTTAGGAGAGAGTGTGTTTCTGGAGAATGTTACTTCTGCAAAGGGAACTTACAGCCAGTGCTTCTCAGCTCTAGGGCAGAGTGTGTGGCTGCTGTAGAAAGAGTTCTCTAAGCCACCGTTTCTCGGCAGGGAAGACAAACACCTATCAGACAAGCTGAAATCGAGCAGCTTCCACATGGCACTCTGCTGCCTGGTGCCCAGAATGTGCGCTCCAGATGAATCTTAAGAGCTACAGCTGAGTGGGTTTCTGGCCTAGGTTATTTCTTCAAATGGAACTTATGCCGAGTTCATCTCAGCTCTACTCCAACGTTTCTGGTAGTCTCAGAAGAATCTGCTTGGGAACTACGCATCTGCATTCTGCCTGGTTCGGGCAGAGCAGCCTGTTCACTGAGCTCTCCTGCACACTCCCCAGTAAGAGATAGAACTGCGTGTGTTTCTGCACACTGTTAGTTCTTCAAAGGGAAGTTCTTCCCAGTGCTTCTCAGCTCCAGTGAGAAGCTTGTACTTGCTGTGCAACTAGATTCCTAAGCAGCTCCTTGCAAGCCACTATCGCACAGAGCCTTCTGGCCGCATCCAAGCAAGAGCTGTTGCCGGCTGCTCCACTCTGGGTTTCCATGCATATGTGAGGTGAGCTAGTAACTGAAGAGTTAGGAGAGAGTGTGTTTCTGGAGAATGTTACTTCTGCAAAGGGAACTTACAGCCAGTGCTTCTCGGCTCTAGGGCAGAGTTTGTGGCTGCTGTAGAAAGAGTTCTTCTCTAAGCCACTGTTTCTCTACAGGGAAGACAAACACCTATCAGACTAGGTGAAATCGAGCAGCTTCCACAGGGCACTCTGCTGCCTGGTTCCCAGAATGTGCGCTCCAGATGAATCTTAAGAGCTACAGCTGAGTGGGTTTCTGGCCTAGGTTATTTCTTCAAATGGAACTTATGCCGAGTTCATCTGAGCTCTACTCCAACGTTTCTAGTAGACTCAGAAGAATCTGCTTGGGAACTACGCATCTGCATTGTGCCTGGTTCGGGCAGAGCGGCCTGTTCACTGAGCTCTCCTGCACACTCCCCAGTAAGAGATAGAACTGCGTGTGTTTCTGCACACTGTTAGTTCTTCAAAGGGAAGTTCTTCCCAGTGCTTCTCAGCTCCAGTGAGAAGCTTGTACTTGCTGTGCAACTAGATTCCTAAGCAGCTCCTTGCAAGCCACTATCGCACAGAGCCTTCTGGCAGCATCAAAGGAAGAGCTATCACCGGCTGCTCCACTCTGGGTTTCCATGCATATGTGAGGTGAGCTAGTAACTGAAGAGTTAGGAGAGAGTGTGTTTCTGGAGAATGTTACTTCTGCAAAGGGAACTTACAGCCAGTGCTTCTCAGCTCTAGGGCAGAGTGTGTGGCTGCTGTAGAAAGAGTTCTCTAAGCCACCGTTTCTCTGCAGGGAAGACAAACACCTATCAGACAAGCTGAAATCGAGCAGCTTCCACAGGGCACTCTGCTGCCTGGTTCCCAGAATGTGCGCTCCAGATGAATCTTAAGAGCTACAGCTGAGTGGGTTTCTGGCCTAGGTTATTTCTTCAAATGGAACTTATGCCGAGTTCATCTCAGCTCTACTCCAACGTTTCTAGTAGACTCAGATGAATCTGCTTGGGAACTACGCATCTGCATTCTGCCTGGTTCGGGCAGAGCGGCCTGTTCACTGAGCTCTCCTGCACACTCCCCAGTAAGAGATAGAACTGCGTGTGTTTCTGCACACTGTTAGTTCTTCAAAGGGAAGTTCTTCCCAGTGCTTCTCAGCTCCAGTGAGAAGCTTGTACTTGCTGTGCCACTAGATTCCTAAGCAGCTCCTTGCAAGCCACTATCGCACAGAGCCTTCTGGCCGCATCCAAGCAAGAGCTATCGCCGGCTGCTCCACTCTGGGTTTCCATGCATATGTGAGGTGAGCTAGTAACTGAAGAGTTAGGAGAGAGTGTGTTTCTGGAGAATGTTACTTCTGCAAAGGGAACTTACAGCCAGTGCTTCTCAGCTCTAGGGCAGAGTGTGTGGCTGCTGTAGAAAGAGTTCTCTAAGCCACCGTTTCTGGGCAGGGAAGACAAACACCTATCAGACAAGCTGAAATCGAGCAGCTTCCACATGGCACTCTGCTGCCTGGTGCCCAGAATGTGCGCTCCAGATGAATCTTAAGAGCTACAGCTGAGTGGGTTTCTGGCCTAGGTTATTTCTTCTAATGGAACTTATGCCGAGTTCATCTCAGCTCTACTCCAACGTTTCTGGTAGTCTCAGAAGAATCTGCTTGGGAACTACGCATCTGCATTCTGCCTGGTTCGGGCAGAGCAGCCTGTTCACTGAGCTCTCCTGCACACTCCCCAGTAAGAGATAGAACTGCGTGTGTTTCTGCACACTGTTAGTTCTTCAAAGGGAAGTTCTTCCCAGTGCTTCTCAGCTCCAGTGAGAAGCTTGTACTTGCTGTGCAACTAGATTCCTAAGCAGCTCCTTGCAAGCCACTATCGCACAGAGCCTTCTGGCCGCATCCAAGCAAGAGCTGTTGCCGGCTGCTCCACTCTGGGTTTCCATGCATATGTGAGGTGAGCTAGTAACTGAAGAGTTAGGAGAGAGTGTGTTTCTGGAGAATGTTACTTCTGCAAAGGGAACTTACAGCCAGTGCTTCTCGGCTCTAGGGCAGAGTTTGTGGCTGCTGTAGAAAGAGTTCTTCTCTAAGCCACTGTTTCTCTGCAGGGAAGACAAACACCTATCAGACTAGCTGAAATCGAGCAGCTTCCACAGGGCACTCTGCTGCCTGGTTCCCAGAATGTGCGCTCCAGATGAATCTTAAGAGCTACAGCTGAGTGGGTTTCTGGCCTAGGTTATTTCTTCAAATGGAACTTATGCCGAGTTCATCTCAGCTCTACTCCAACGTTTCTAGTAGACTCAGAAGAATCTGCTTGGGAACTACGCATCTGCATTGTGCCTGGTTCGGGCAGAGCGGCCTGTTCACTGAGCTCTCCGGCACACTCCCCAGTAAGAGATAGAACTGCGTGTGTTTCTGCACACTGTTAGTTCTTCAAAGGGAAGTTCTTCCCAGTGCTTCTCAGCTCCAGTGAGAAGCTTGTACTTGCTGTGCAACTAGATTCCTAAGCAGCTCCTTGCAAGCCACTATCGCACAGAGCCTTCTGGCAGCATCCAAGGAAGAGCTATCGCCGGCTGCTCCACTCTGGGTTTCCATGCATATGTGAGGTGAGCTAGTAACTGAAGAGTTAGGAGAGAGTGTGTTTCTGGAGAATGTTACTTCTGCAAAGGGAACTTAGAGCCAGTGCTTCTCAGCTCTAGGGCAGAGTGTGTGGCTGCTGTAGAAAGAGTTCTCTAAGCCACCGTTTCTCTGCAGGGAAGACAAACACCTATCAGACAAGCTGAAATCGAGCAGCTTCCACAGGGCACTCTGCTGCCTGGTTCCCAGAATGTGCGCTCCAGATGAATCTTAAGAGCTACAGCTGAGTGGGTTTCTGGCCTAGGTTATTTCTTCAAATGGAACTTATGCCGAGTTCATCTCAGCTCTACTCCAACGTTTCTAGTAGACTCAGATGAATCTGCTTGGGAACTACGCATCTGCATTCTGCCTGGTTCGGGCAGAGCGGCTTGTTCACTGAGCTCTCCTGCACACTCCCCAGTAAGAGATAGAACTGCGTGTGTTTCTGCACACTGTTAGTTCTTCAAAGGGAAGTTCTTCCCAGTGCTTCTCAGCTCCAGTGAGAAGCTTGTACTTGCTGTGCAACTAGATTCCTAAGCAGCTCCTTGCAAGCCACTATCGCACAGAGCCTTCTGGCCGCATCCAAGCAAGAGCTATCGCCGGCTGCTCCACTCTGGGTTTCCATGCATATGTGAGGTGAGCTAGTAACTGAAGAGTTAGGAGAGAGTGTGTTTCTGGAGAATGTTACTTCTGCAAAGGGAACTTACAGCCAGTGCTTCTCAGCTCTAGGGCAGAGTGTGTGGCTGCTGTAGAAAGAGTTCTCTAAGCCACCGTTTCTCGGCAGGGAAGACAAACACCTATCAGACAAGCTGAAATCGAGCAGCTTCCACATGGCACTCTGCTGCCTGGTGCCCAGAATGTGCGCTCCAGATGAATCTTAAGAGCTACAGCTGAGTGGGTTTCTGGCCTAGGTTATTTCTTCAAATGGAACTTATGCCGAGTTCATCTCAGCTCTACTCCAACGTTTCTGGTAGTCTCAGAAGAATCTGCTTGGGAACTACGCATCTGCATTCTGCCTGGTTCGGGCAGAGCAGCCTGTTCACTGAGCTCTCCTGCACACTCCCCAGTAAGAGATAGAACTGCGTGTGTTTCTGCACACTGTTAGTTCTTCAAAGGGAAGTTCTTCCCAGTGCTTCTCAGCTCCAGTGAGAAGCTTGTACTTGCTGTGCAACTAGATTCCTAAGCAGCTCCTTGCAAGCCACTATCGCACAGAGCCTTCTGGCCGCATCCAAGCAAGAGCTGTTGCCGGCTGCTCCACTCTGGGTTTCCATGCATATGTGAGGTGAGCTAGTAACTGAAGAGTTAGGAGAGAGTGTGTTTCTGGAGAATGTTACTTCTGCAAAGGGAACTTACAGCCAGTGCTTCTCGGCTCTAGGGCAGAGTTTGTGGCTGCTGTAGAAAGAGTTCTTCTCTAAGCCACTGTTTCTCTACAGGGAAGACAAACACCTATCAGACTAGGTGAAATCGAGCAGCTTCCACAGGGCACTCTGCTGCCTGGTTCCCAGAATGTGCGCTCCAGATGAATCTTAAGAGCTACAGCTGAGTGGGTTTCTGGCCTAGGTTATTTCTTCAAATGGAACTTATGCCGAGTTCATCTCAGCTCTACTCCAACGTTTCTAGTAGACTCAGAAGAATCTGCTTGGGAACTACGCATCTGCATTGTGCCTGGTTCGGGCAGAGCGGCCTGTTCACTGAGCTCTCCTGCACACTCCCCAGTAAGAGATAGAACTGCGTGTGTTTCTGCACACTGTTAGTTCTTCAAAGGGAAGTTCTTCCCAGTGCTTCTCAGCTCCAGTGAGAAGCTTGTACTTGCTGTGCAACTAGATTCCTAAGCAGCTCCTTGCAAGCCACTATCGCACAGAGCCTTCTGGCAGCATCAAAGGAAGAGCTATCACCGGCTGCTCCACTCTGGGTTTCCATGCATATGTGAGGTGAGCTAGTAACTGAAGAGTTAGGAGAGAGTGTGTTTCTGGAGAATGTTACTTCTGCAAAGGGAACTTACAGCCAGTGCTTCTCAGCTCTAGGGCAGAGTGTGTGGCTGCTGTAGAAAGAGTTCTCTAAGCCACCGTTTCTCTGCAGGGAAGACAAACACCTATCAGACAAGCTGAAATCGAGCAGCTTCCACAGGGCACTCTGCTGCCTGGTTCCCAGAATGTGCGCTCCAGATGAATCTTAAGAGCTACAGCTGAGTGGGTTTCTGGCCTAGGTTATTTCTTCAAATGGAACTTATGCCGAGTTCATCTCAGCTCTACTCCAACGTTTCTAGTAGACTCAGATGAATCTGCTTGGGAACTACGCATCTGCATTCTGCCTGGTTCGGGCAGAGCGGCCTGTTCACTGAGCTCTCCTGCACACTCCCCAGTAAGAGATAGAACTGCGTGTGTTTCTGCACACTGTTAGTTCTTCAAAGGGAAGTTCTTCCCAGTGCTTCTCAGCTCCAGTGAGAAGCTTGTACTTGCTGTGCCACTAGATTCCTAAGCAGCTCCTTGCAAGCCACTATCGCACAGAGCCTTCTGGCCGCATCCAAGCAAGAGCTATCGCCGGCTGCTCCACTCTGGGTTTCCATGCATATGTGAGGTGAGCTAGTAACTGAAGAGTTAGGAGAGAGTGTGTTTCTGGAGAATGTTACTTCTGCAAAGGGAACTTACAGCCAGTGCTTCTCAGCTCTAGGGCAGAGTGTGTGGCTGCTGTAGAAAGAGTTCTCTAAGCCACCGTTTCTGGGCAGGGAAGACAAACACCTATCAGACAAGCTGAAATCGAGCAGCTTCCACATGGCACTCTGCTGCCTGGTGCCCAGAATGTGCGCTCCAGATGAATCTTAAGAGCTACAGCTGAGTGGGTTTCTGGCCTAGGTTATTTCTTCAAATGGAACTTATGCCGAGTTCATCTCAGCTCTACTCCAACGTTTCTGGTAGTCTCAGAAGAATCTGCTTGGGAACTACGCATCTGCATTCTGCCTGGTTCGGGCAGAGCAGCCTGTTCACTGAGCTCTCCTGCACACTCCCCAGTAAGAGATAGAACTGCGTGTGTTTCTGCACACTGTTAGTTCTTCAAAGGGAAGTTCTTCCCAGTGCTTCTCAGCTCCAGTGAGAAGCTTGTACTTGCTGTGCAACTAGATTCCTAAGCAGCTCCTTGCAAGCCACTATCGCACAGAGCCTTCTGGCCGCATCCAAGCAAGAGCTGTTGCCGGCTGCTCCACTCTGGGTTTCCATGCATATGTGAGGTGAGCTAGTAACTGAAGAGTTAGGAGAGAGTGTGTTTCTGGAGAATGTTACTTCTGCAAAGGGAACTTACAGCCAGTGCTTCTCGGCTCTAGGGCAGAGTTTGTGGCTGCTGTAGAAAGAGTTCTTCTCTAAGCCACTGTTTCTCTACAGGGAAGACAAACACCTATCAGACTAGCTGAAATCGAGCAGCTTCCACAGGGCACTCTGCTGCCTGGTTCCCAGAATGTGCGCTCCAGATGAATCTTAAGAGCTACAGCTGAGTGGGTTTCTGGCCTAGGTTATTTCTTCAAATGGAACTTATGCCGAGTTCATCTCAGCTCTACTCCAACGTTTCTAGTAGACTCAGAAGAATCTGCTTGGGAACTACGCATCTGCATTGTGCCTGGTTCGGGCAGAGCGGCCTGTTCACTGAGCTCTCCTGCACACTCCCCAGTAAGAGATAGAACTGCGTGTGTTTCTGCACACTGTTAGTTCTTCAAAGGGAAGTTCTTCCCAGTGCTTCTCAGCTCCAGTGAGAAGCTTGTACTTGCTGTGCAACTAGATTCCTAAGCAGCTCCTTGCAAGCCACTATCGCACAGAGCCTTCTGGCAGCATCCAAGGAAGAGCTATCACCGGCTGCTCCACTCTGGGTTTCCATGCATATGTGAGGTGAGCTAGTAACTGAAGAGTTAGGAGAGAGTGTGTTTCTGGAGAATGTTACTTCTGCAAAGGGAACTTACAGCCAGTGCTTCTCAGCTCTAGGGCAGAGTGTGTGGCTGCTGTAGAAAGAGTTCTCTAAGCCACCGTTTCTCTGCAGGGAAGACAAACACCTATCAGACAAGCTGAAATCGAGCAGCTTCCACAGGGCACTCTGCTGCCTGGTTCCCAGAATGTGCGCTCCAGATGAATCTTAAGAGCTACAGCTGAGTGGGTTTCTGGCCTAGGTTATTTCTTCAAATGGAACTTATGCCGAGTTCATCTCAGCTCTACTCCAACGTTTCTAGTAGACTCAGATGAATCTGCTTGGGAACTACGCATCTGCATTCTGCCTGGTTCGGGCAGAGCGGCCTGTTCACTGAGCTCTCCTGCACACTCCCCAGTAAGAGATAGAACTGCGTGTGTTTCTGCACACTGTTAGTTCTTCAAAGGGAAGTTCTTCCCAGTGCTTCTCAGCTCCAGTGAGAAGCTTGTACTTGCTGTGCCACTAGATTCCTAAGCAGCTCCTTGCAAGCCACTATCGCACAGAGCCTTCTGGCCGCATCCAAGCAAGA
Organism: Tapirus indicus; assembly: GCA_031878705.1. Taxonomy (NCBI): domain Eukaryota; kingdom Metazoa; phylum Chordata; class Mammalia; order Perissodactyla; family Tapiridae; genus Tapirus; species Tapirus indicus. The sequence continues at coordinate 62,871,758 of CM062917.1, read as the reverse complement.
GCTATCGCCGGCTGCTCCACTCTGGGTTTCCATGCATATGTGAGGTGAGCTAGTAACTGAAGAGTTAGGAGAGAGTGTGTTTCTGGAGAATGTTACTTCTGCAAAGGGAACTTACAGCCAGTGCTTCTCAGCTCTAGGGCAGAGTGTGTGGCTGCTGTAGAAAGAGTTCTCTAAGCCACCGTTTCTGGGCAGGGAAGACAAACACCTATCAGACAAGCTGAAATCGAGCAGCTTCCACATGGCACTCTGCTGCCTGGTGCCCAGAATGTGCGCTCCAGATGAATCTTAAGAGCTACAGCTGAGTGGGTTTCTGGCCTAGGTTATTTCTTCAAATGGAACTTATGCCGAGTTCATCTCAGCTCTACTCCAACGTTTCTGGTAGTCTCAGAAGAATCTGCTTGGGAACTACGCATCTGCATTCTGCCTGGTTCGGGCAGAGCAGCCTGTTCACTGAGCTCTCCTGCACACTCCCCAGTAAGAGATAGAACTGCGTGTGTTTCTGCACACTGTTAGTTCTTCAAAGGGAAGTTCTTCCCAGTGCTTCTCAGCTCCAGTGAGAAGCTTGTACTTGCTGTGCAACTAGATTCCTAAGCAGCTCCTTGCAAGCCACTATCGCACAGAGCCTTCTGGCCGCATCCAAGCAAGAGCTGTTGCCGGCTGCTCCACTCTGGGTTTCCATGCATATGTGAGGTGAGCTAGTAACTGAAGAGTTAGGAGAGAGTGTGTTTCTGGAGAATGTTACTTCTGCAAAGGGAACTTACAGCCAGTGCTTCTCGGCTCTAGGGCAGAGTTTGTGGCTGCTGTAGAAAGAGTTCTTCTCTAAGCCACTGTTTCTCTACAGGGAAGACAAACACCTATCAGACTAGCTGAAATCGAGCAGCTTCCACAGGGCACTCTGCTGCCTGGTTCCCAGAATGTGCGCTCCAGATGAATCTTAAGAGCTACAGCTGAGTGGGTTTCTGGCCTAGGTTATTTCTTCAAATGGAACTTATGCCGAGTTCATCTCAGCTCTACTCCAACGTTTCTAGTAGACTCAGAAGAATCTGCTTGGGAACTACGCATCTGCATTGTGCCTGGTTCGGGCAGAGCGGCCTGTTCACTGAGCTCTCCTGCACACTCCCCAGTAAGAGATAGAACTGCGTGTGTTTCTGCACACTGTTAGTTCTTCAAAGGGAAGTTCTTCCCAGTGCTTCTCAGCTCCAGTGAGAAGCTTGTACTTGCTGTGCAACTAGATTCCTAAGCAGCTCCTTGCAAGCCACTATCGCACAGAGCCTTCTGGCAGCATCCAAGGAAGAGCTATCACCGGCTGCTCCACTCTGGGTTTCCATGCATATGTGAGGTGAGCTAGTAACTGAAGAGTTAGGAGAGAGTGTGTTTCTGGAGAATGTTACTTCTGCAAAGGGAACTTACAGCCAGTGCTTCTCAGCTCTAGGGCAGAGTGTGTGGCTGCTGTAGAAAGAGTTCTCTAAGCCACCGTTTCTCTGCAGGGAAGACAAACACCTATCAGACAAGCTGAAATCGAGCAGCTTCCACAGGGCACTCTGCTGCCTGGTTCCCAGAATGTGCGCTCCAGATGAATCTTAAGAGCTACAGCTGAGTGGGTTTCTGGCCTAGGTTATTTCTTCAAATGGAACTTATGCCGAGTTCATCTCAGCTCTACTCCAACGTTTCTAGTAGACTCAGAAGAATCTGCTTGGGAACTACGCATCTGCATTCTGCCTGGTTCGGGCAGAGCGGCCTGTTCACTGAGCTCTCCTGCACACTCCCCAGTAAGAGATAGAACTGCGTGTGTTTCTGCACACTGTTAGTTCTTCAAAGGGAAGTTCTTCCCAGTGCTTCTCAGCTCCAGTGAGAAGCTTGTACTTGCTGTGCAACTAGATTCCTAAGCAGCTCCTTGCAAGCCACTATCGCACAGAGACTTCTGGCAGCATCCAAGCAAGTGCTGTCGCCGGCTGCTCCACTCTGTGTTTCCATGCATATGTGAGGTGAGCTAGTAACTGAAGAGTTAGGAGAGAGTGTGTTTCTGGAGAATGTTACTTCTGCAAAGGGAACTTAGAGCCAGTGCTTCTCAGCTCTAGGGCAGAGTGTGTGGCTGCTGTAGAAAGAGTTTTCTAAGCCACAGTTTCTCTGCAGGGAAGACAAACATCTATCAGACAAGCTGAAATCGAGCAGCTTCCACAGGGCACTCTGCTGCCTGGTTCCCAGAATGTGCGCTCCAGATGAATCTTAAGAGCTACAGCTGAGTGGGTTTCTGGCCTAGGTTATTTCTTCAAATGGAACTTATGCCGAGTTCATCTGAGCTCTACTCCAACGTTTCTAGTAGACTCAGAAGAATCTGCTTGGGAACTACGCATCTGCATTCTACCTGGTTCGGGCAGAGCGGCCTGTTCACTGAGCTCTCCTGCACACTCCCCAGTAAGAGATAGAACTGCGTGTGTTTCTGCACACTGTTAGTTCTTCAAAGGGAAGTTCTTCCCAGTGCTTCTCAGCTCCAGTGAGAAGCTTGTACTTGCTGTGCCACTAGATTCCTAAGCAGCTCCTTGCAAGCCACTATCGCACAGAGCCTTCAGGCAGCATCCAAGCAAGAGCTATCGCCGGCTGCACCCCTCTGGGTTTCCATGCATATGTGAGGTGAGCTAGTAACTGAAGAGTTAGGAGAGAGTGTGTTTCTGGAGAATGTTACTTCTGCAAATGGAACTTACAGCCAGTGCTTCTCAGCTCTAGGGCAGAGTATGTGGCTGCTGTAGAAAGAGTTCTCTAAGCCACCGTTTCTCTGCAGGGAAGACAAACACCTATCAGACAAGCTGAAATCGAGCAGCTTCCACAGGGCACTCTGCTGCCTGGTTCCCTGAATGTGCGCTCCAGATGAATCTTAAGAGCTACAGCTGAGTGGGTTTCTGGCCTAGGTTATTTCTTCAAATGGAACTTATGCCGAGTTCATCTCAGCTCTACTCCAACGATTCTAGTAGACTCAGAAGAATCTGCTTGGGAACTACGCATCTGCATTCTGCCTGGTTCGGGCAGAGCGGCCTGTTCACTGAGCTCTCCTGCACACTCCCCAGTAAGAGATAGAACTGCGTGTGTTTCTTCACACTGTTAGTTCTTCAAAGGGAAGTTCTTCCCAGTGCTTCTCAGCTCCAGTGAGAAGCTTGTACTTGCTGTGCAACTAGATTCCTAAGCAGCTCCTTGCAAGCCACTATCGCACAGAGACTTCTGGCAGCATCCAAGCAAGTGCTGTGGCCGACTGCTCCACTCTGGGTTTCCATGCATATGTGAGGTGAGCTAGTAACTGAAGAGTTAGGAGAGAGTGTGTTTCTGGAGAATGTTACTTCTGCAAAGGGAACTTAGAGCCAGTGCTTCTCAGCTCTAGGGCAGAGTGTGTGGCTGCTGTAGAAAGAGTTCTCTAAGCCACCGTTTCTCTGCAGGGAAGACAAACACCTATCAGACAAGCTGAAATCGAGCAGCTTCCACAGGGCACTCTGCTGCCTGGTTCCCAGAATGTGCGCTCCAGATGAATCTTAAGAGCTACAGCTGAGTGGGTTTCTGGCCTAGGTTATTTCTTCAAATGGAACTTATGCCGAGTTCATCTCAGCTCTACTCCAACGTTTCTAGTAGACTCAGAAGAATCTGCTTGGGAACTACGCATCTGCATTCTGCCTGGTTCGGGCAGAGCGGCCTGTTCACTGAGCTCTCCTCCACACTCCCCAGTAAGAGATAGAACTGCGTGTGTTTCTGCACACTGTTAGTTCTTCAAAGGGAAGTTCTTCCCAGTGCTTCTCAGCTCCAGTGAGAAGCTTGTACTTGCTGTGCCACTAGATTCCTAAGCAGCTCCTTGCAAGCCACTATCGCACAGAGCCTTCTGGCCGCATCCAAGCAAGAGCTGTTGCCGGCTGCTCCACTCTGGGTTTCCATGCATATGTGAGGTGAGCTAGTAACTGAAGAGTTAGGAGAGAGTGTGTTTCTGGAGAATGTTACTTCTGCAAAGGGAACTTAGAGCCAGTGCTTCTCAGCTCTAGGGCAGAGTGTGTGGCTGCTGTAGAAAGAGTTCTCTAAGCCACCGTTTCTCTGCAGGGAAGACAAACACCTATCAGACAAGCTGAAATCGAGCAGCTTCCACAGGGCACTCTGCTGCCTGGTTCCCAGAATGTGCGCTCCAGATGAATCTTAAGAGCTACAGCTGAGTGGGTTTCTGGCCTAGGTTATTTCTTCAAATGGAACTTATGCCGAGTTCATCTGAGCTCTACTCCAACGTTTCTAGTAGACTCAGAAGAATCTGCTTGGGAACTACGCATCTGCATTCTGCCTGGTTCGGGCAGAGCGGCCTGTTCACTGAGCTCTCCTGCACACTCCCCAGTAAGAGATAGAACTGCGTGTGTTTCTGCACACTGTTAGTTCTTCAAAGGGAAGTTCTTCCCAGTGCTTCTCAGCTCCAGTGAGAAGCTTGTACTTGCTGTGCAACTAGATTCCTAAGCAGCTCCTTGCAAGCCACTATCGCACAGAGCCTTCTGGCCGCATCCAAGCAAGAGCTATCGCCGGCTGCTCCACTCTGGGTTTCCATGCATATGTGAGGTGAGCTAGTAACTGAAGAGTTAGGAGAGAGTGTGTTTCTGGAGAATGTTACTTCTGCAAAGGGAACTTACAGCCAGTGCTTCTCAGCTCTAGGGCAGAGTGTGTGGCTGCTGTAGAAAGAGTTCTCTAAGCCACCGTTTCTCGGCAGGGAAGACAAACACCTATCAGACAAGCTGAAATCGAGCAGCTTCCACATGGCACTCTGCTGCCTGGTGCCCAGAATGTGCGCTCCAGATGAATCTTAAGAGCTACAGCTGAGTGGGTTTCTGGCCTAGGTTATTTCTTCAAATGGAACTTATGCCGAGTTCATCTCAGCTCTACTCCAACGTTTCTAGTAGTCTCAGAAGAATCTGCTTGGGAACTACGCATCTGCATTCTGCCTGGTTCGGGCAGAGCAGCCTGTTCACTGAGCTCTCCTGCACACTCCCCAGTAAGAGATAGAACTGCGTGTGTTTCTGCACACTGTTAGTTCTTCAAAGGGAAGTTCTTCCCAGTGCTTCTCAGCTCCAGTGAGAAGCTTGTACTTGCTGTGCAACTAGATTCCTAAGCAGCTCCTTGCAAGCCACTATCGCACAGAGCCTTCTGGCCGCATCCAAGCAAGAGCTGTTGCCGGCTGCTCCACTCTGGGTTTCCATGCATATGTGAGGTGAGCTAGTAACTGAAGAGTTAGGAGAGAGTGTGTTTCTGGAGAATGTTACTTCTGCAAAGGGAACTTACAGCCAGTGCTTCTCGGCTCTAGGGCAGAGTTTGTGGCTGCTGTAGAAAGAGTTCTTCTCTAAGCCACTGTTTCTCTACAGGGAAGACAAACACCTATCAGACTAGCTGAAATCGAGCAGCTTCCACAGGGCACTCTGCTGCCTGGTTCCCAGAATGTGCGCTCCAGATGAATCTTAAGAGCTACAGCTGAGTGGGTTTCTGGCCTAGGTTATTTCTTCAAATGGAACTTATGCCGAGTTCATCTGAGCTCTACTCCAACGTTTCTAGTAGACTCAGAAGAATCTGCTTGGGAACTACGCATCTGCATTCTGCCTGGTTCGGGCAGAGCGGCCTGTTCACTGAGCTCTCCTGCACACTCCCCAGTAAGAGATAGAACTGCGTGTGTTTCTGCACACTATTACTTCTTCAAAGGGAAGTTCTTCCCAGTGCTTCTCAGCTCCAGTGAGAAGCTTGTACTTGCTGTGCAACTAGATTCCTAAGCAGCTCCTTGCAAGACACTATCGCACAGAGCCTTCTGGCAGCATCCAAGCAAGAGCTGTCGCCGGCTGCTCCACTCTGGGTTTCCATGCATATGTGAGGTGAGCTAGTAACTGAAGTGTTAGGAGAGAGTGTGTTTCTGGAGAATGTTACTTCTGCAAAGGGAACTTACAGCCAGTGCTTCTCAGCTCTAGGGCAGAGTGTGTGGCTGCTGTAGAAAGAGTTCTCTAAGCCACCGTTTCTCTGCAGGGAAGACAAACACCTATCAGACAAGCTGAAATCGAGCAGCTTCCACAGGGCACTCTGCTGCCTGGTTCCCAGAATGTGCGCTCCAGATGAATCTTAAGAGCTACAGCTGAGTGGGTTTCTGGCCTAGGTTATTTCTTCAAATGGAACTTATGCCGAGTTCATCTCAGCTCTACTCCAACGTTTCTAGTAGACTCAGAAGAATCTGCTTGGGAACTACGCATCTGCATTCTGCCTGGTTCGGGCAGAGCGGCCTGCTCACTGAGCTCTCCTGCACACTCCCCAGTAAGAGATAGAACTGCGTGTTTTTCTGCACACTGTTAGTTCTTCAAAGGGAAGTTCTTCCCAGTGCTTCTCAGCTCCATTGAGAAGCTTGTACTTGCTGTGCAACTAGATTCCTAAGCATCTCCTTGCAAGCCACTATCGCACAGAGCCTTCTGGCCGCATCCAAGCAAGTGCTGTCGCCGGCTGCTCCACTCTGGGTTCCCATGCATATGTGAGGTGAGCTAGTAACTGAAGAGTTAGGAGAGAGTGTGTTTCTGGAGAATGTTACTTCTGCAAAGGGAACTTACAGCCAGTGCTTCTCAGCTCTAGGGCAGAGTGTGTGGCTGCTGTAGAAAGAGTTCTCTAAGCCACCGTTTCTCGGCAGGGAAGACAAACACCTATCAGAAAAGCTGAAATCGAGCAGCTTCCACAGGGCACTCTGCTGCCTGGTTCCCAGAATGTGCGCTCCAGATGAATCTTAAGAGCTACAGCTGAGTGGGTTTCTGGCCTAGGTTATTTCTTCAAATGGAACTTATGCCGAGTTCATCTCAGCTCTACTCCAACGTTTCTAGTAGACTCAGATGAATATGCTTGGGAACTACGCATCTGCATTCTGCCTGGTTCGGGCAGAGCGGCCTATTCACTGAGCTCTCCTGCACACTCCCCAGTAAGAGATAGAACTGCGTGTGTTTCTGCACACTGTTAGTTCTTCAAAGGGAAGTTCTTCCCAGTGCTTCTCAGCTCCAGTGAGAAGCTTGTACTTGCTGTGCCACTAGATTCCTAAGCAGCTCCTTGCAAGCCACTATCGCACAGAGCCTTCAGGCAGCATCCAAGCAAGAGCTATCGCCGGCTGCACCACTCTGGGTTTCCATGCATATGTGAGGTGAGCTAGTAACTGAAGAGTTAGGAGACAGTGTGTTTCTGGAGAATGTTACTTCTGCAAATGGAACTTACAGCCAGTGCTTCTCAGCTCTAGGGCAGAGTATGTGGCTGCTGTAGAAAGAGTTCTCTAAGCCACCGTTTCTCTGCAGGGAAGACAAACACCTATCAGACAAGCTGAAATCGAGCAGCTTCCACAGGGCACTCTGCTGCCTGATTCCCAGAATGTGCGCTCCAGATGAATCTTAAGAGCTACAGCTGAGTGGGTTTCTGGCCTAGGTTATTTCTTCAAATGGAACTTATGCCGAGTTCATCTCAGCTCTACTCCAACGATTCTAGTAGACTCAGAAGAATCTGCTTGGGAACTACGCATCTGCATTCTGCCTGGTTCGGGCAGAGCGGCCTGTTCACTGAGCTCTCCTGCACACTCCCCAGTAAGAGATAGAACTGCGTGTGTTTCTGCACACTGTTAGTTCTTCAAAGGGAACTTCTTCCCAGTGCTTCTCAGCTCCAGTGAGAAGCTTGTACTTGCTGTGCAACTAGATTCCTAAGCAGCTCCTTGCAAGCCACTATCGCACAGAGCCTTCTGGCCGCATCCAAGCAAGTGCTGTCGCCGGCTGCTCCACTCTGGGTTTCCATGCATATGTGAGGTGAGCTAGTAACTGAAGAGTTAGGAGAGAGTGTGTTTCTGGAGAATGTTACTTCTGCAAAGGGAACTTAGAGCCAGTGCTTCTCAGCTCTAGGGCAGAGTGTGTGGCTGCTGTAGAAAGAGTTCTCTAAGCCACCGTTTCTCTGCAGGGAAGACAAACACCTATCAGACAAGCTGAAATCGAGCAGCTTCCACAGGGCACTCTGCTGCCTGGTTCCCAGAATGTGCGCTCCAGATGAATCTTAAGAGCTACAGCTGAGTGGGTTTCTGGCCTAGGTTATTTTTTCAAATGGAACTTATGCCGAGTTCATCTCAGCTCTACTCCAACGTTTCTAGTAGACTCAGAAGAATCTGCTTGGGAACTACGCATCTGCATTCTGCTTGGTTCGGGCAGAGCGGCCTGTTCACTGAGCTCTCCTGCACACTCCCCAGTAAGAGATAGAACTGCGTGTGTTTCTGCACACTGTTAGTTCTTCAAAGGGAAGTTCTTCCCAGTGCTTCTCAGCTCCAGTGAGAAGCTTGTACTTGCTGTGCCACTAGATTCCTAAGCAGCTCCTTGCAAGCCACTATCGCACAGAGCCTTCTGGCCGCATCCAAGCAAGAGCTGTTGCCGGCTGCTCCACTCTGGGTTTCCATGCATATGTGAGGTGAGCTAGTAACTGAAGAGTTAGGAGAGAGTGTGTTTCTGGAGAATGTTACTTCTGCAAAGGGAACTTAGAGCCAGTGCTTCTCAGCTCTAGGGCAGAGTGTGTGGCTGCTGTAGAAAGAGTTCTCTAAGCCACCGTTTCTCTGCAGGGAAGACAAACACCTATCAGACAAGCTGAAATCGAGCAGCTTCCACAGGGCACTCTGCTGCCTGGTTCCCAGAATGTGCGCTCCAGATGAATCTTAAGAGCTACAGCTGAGTGGGTTTCTGGCCTAGTTTATTTCTTCAAATGGAACTTATGCCGAGTTCATTTGAGCTCTACTCCAACGTTTCTAGTAGACTCAGAAGAATCTGCTTGGGAACTACGCATCTGCATTCTGCCTGGTTCGGGCAGAGCGGCTTGTTCACTGAGCTCTCCTGCACACTCCCCAGTAAGAGATAGAACTGCGTGTGTTTCTGCACACTGTTAGTTCTTCAAAGGGAACTTCTTCCCAGTGCTTCTCAGCTCCAGTGAGAAGCTTGTACTTGCTGTGCAACTAGATTCCTAAGCAGCTCCTTGCAAGCCACTATCGCACAGAGCCTTCTGGCCGCATCCAAGCAAGAGCTATCGCCGGCTGCTCAACTCTGGGTTTCCATGCATATGTGAGGTGAGCTAGTAACTGAAGAGTTAGGAGAGAGTGTGTTTCTGGAGAATGTTACTTCTGCAAAGGGAACTTACAGCCAGTGCTTCTCAGCTCTAGGGCAGAGTGTGTGGCTGCTGTAGAAAGAGTTCTCTAAGCCACCGTTTCTCGGCAGGGAAGACAAACACCTATCAGACAAGCTGAAATCGAGCAGCTTCCACATGGCACTCTGCTGCCTGGTGCCCAGAATGTGCGCTCCAGATGAATCTTAAGAGCTACAGCTGAGTGGGTTTCTGGCCTAGGTTATTTCTTCAAATGGAACTTATGCCGAGTTCATCTCAGCTCTACTCCAACGTTTCTAGTAGTCTCAGAAGAATCTGCTTGGGAACTACGCATCTGCATTCTGCCTGGTTCGGGCAGAGCAGCCTGTTCACTGAGCTCTCCTGCACACTCCCCAGTAAGAGATAGAACTGCGTGTGTTTCTGCACACTGTTAGTTCTTCAAAGGGAAGTTCTTCCCAGTGCTTCTCAGCTCCAGTGAGAAGCTTGTACTTGCTGTGCAACTAGATTCCTAAGCAGCTCCTTGCAAGCCACTATCGCACAGAGCCTTCTGGCCGCATCCAAGCAAGAGCTGTTGCCGGCTGCTCCACTCTGGGTTTCCATGCATATGTGAGGTGAGCTAGTAACTGAAGAGTTAGGAGAGAGTGTGTTTCTGGAGAATGTTACTTCTGCAAAGGGAACTTACAGCCAGTGCTTCTCGGCTGTAGGGCAGAGTTTGTGGCTGCTGTAGAAAGAGTTCTTCTCTAAGCCACTGTTTCTCTACAGGGAAGACAAACACCTATCAGACTAGCTGAAATCGAGCAGCTTCCACAGGGCACTCTGCTGCCTGGTTCCCAGAATGTGCGCTCCAGATGAATCTTAAGAGCTACAGCTGAGTGGGTTTCTGGCCTAGGTTATTTCTTCAAATGGAACTTATGCCGAGTTCATCTGATCTCTACTCCAACGTTTCTAGTAGACTCAGAAGAATCTGCTTGGGAACTACGCATCTGCATTCTGCCTGGTTCGGGCAGAGCGGCCTGTTCACTGAGCTCTCCTGCACACTCCCCAGTAAGAGATAGAACTGCGTGTGTTTCTGCACACTGTTAGTTCTTCAAAGGGAAGTTCTTCCCAGTGCTTCTCAGCTCCAGTGAGAAGCTTGTACTTGCTGTGCAACTAGATTCCTAAGCAGCTCCTTGCAAGCCACTATCGCACAGAGCCTTCTGGCAGCATCCAAGCAAGAGCTGTCGCCGGCTGCTCCACTCTGGGTTTCCATGCATATGTGAGGTGAGCTAGTAACTGAAGTGTTAGGAGAGAGTGTGTTTCTGGAGAATGTTACTTCTGCAAAGGGAACTTACAGCCAGTGCTTCTCAGCTCTAGGGCAGAGTGTGTGGCTGCTGTAGAAAGAGTTCTCTAAGCCACCGTTTCTCTGCAGGGAAGACAAACACCTATCAGACAAGCTGAAATCGAGCAGCTTCCACAGGGCACTCTGCTGCCTGGTTCCCAGAATGTGCGCTCCAGATGAATCTTAAGAGCTACAGCTGAGTGGGTTTCTGGCCTAGGTTATTTCTTCAAATGGAACTTATGCCGAGTTCATCTGAGCTCTACTCCAACGTTTCTAGTAGACTCAGAAGAATCTGCTTGGGAACTACGCATCTGCATTCTGCCTGGTTCGGGCAGAGCGGCCTGTTCACTGAGCTCTCCTGCACACTCCCCAGTAAGAGATAGAACTGCGTGTGTTTCTGCACACTGTTAGTTCTTCAAAGGGAAGTTCTTCCCAGTGCTTCTCAGCTCCAGTGAGAAGCTTGTACTTGCTGTGCAACTAGATTCCTAAGCAGCTCCTTGCAAGCCACTATCGCACAGAGCCTTCTGGCCGCATCCAAGCAAGAGCTATCGCCGGCTGCTCCACTCTGGGTTTCCATGCATATGTGAGGTGAGCTAGTAACTGAAGAGTTAGGAGAGAGTGTGTTTCTGGAGAATGTTACTTCTGCAAAGGGAACTTACAGCCAGTGCTTCTCAGCTCTAGGGCAGAGTGTGTGGCTGCTGTAGAAAGAGTTCTCTAAGCCACCGTTTCTCGGCAGGGAAGACAAACACCTATCAGACAAGCTGAAATCGAGCAGCTTCCACATGGCACTCTGCTGCCTGGTGCCCAGAATGTGCGCTCCAGATGAATCTTAAGAGCTACAGCTGAGTGGGTTTCTGGCCTAGGTTATTTCTACAAATGGAACTTATGCCGAGTTCATCTCAGCTCTACTCCAACGTTTCTGGTAGTCTCAGAAGAATCTGCTTGGGAACTACGCATCTGCATTCTGCCTGGTTCGGGCAGAGCAGCCTGTTCACTGAGCTCTCCTGCACACTCCCCAGTAAGAGAGAGAACTGCGTGTGTTTCTGCACACTGTTAGTTCTTCAAAGGGAAGTTCTTCCCAGTGCTTCTCAGCTCCAGTGAGAAGCTTGTACTTGCTGTGCAACTAGATTCCTAAGCAGCTCCTTGCAAGCCACTATCGCACAGAGCCTTCTGGCCGCATCCAAGCAAGAGCTGTTGCCGGCTGCTCCACTCTGGGTTTCCATGCATATGTGAGGTGAGCTAGTAACTGAAGAGTTAGGAGAGAGTGTGTTTCTGGAGAATGTTACTTCTGCAAAGGGAACTTACAGCCAGTGCTTCTCGGCTCTAGGGCAGAGTTTGTGGCTGCTGTAGAAAGAGTTCTTCTCTAAGCCACTGTTTCTCTACAGGGAAGACAAACACCTATCAGACTAGCTGAAATCGAGCAGCTTCCACAGGGCACTCTGCTGCCTGGTTCCCAGAATGTGCGCTCCAGATGAATCTTAAGAGCTACAGCTGAGTGGGTTTCTGGCCTAGGTTATTTCTTCAAATGGAACTTATGCCGAGTTCATCTCAGCTCTACTCCAACGTTTCTAGTAGACTCAGAAGAATCTGCTTGGGAACTACGCATCTGCATTGTGCCTGGTTCGGGCAGAGCGGCCTGTTCACTGAGCTCTCCTGCACACTCCCCAGTAAGAGATAGAACTGCGTGTGTTTCTGCACACTGTTAGTTCTTCAAAGGGAAGTTCTTCCCAGTGCTTCTCAGCTCCAGTGAGAAGCTTGTACTTGCTGTGCAACTAGATTCCTAAGCAGCTCCTTGCAAGCCACTATCGCACAGAGCCTTCTGACAGCATCCAAGGAAGAGCTATCACCGGCTGCTCCACTCTGGGTTTCCATGCATATGTGAGGTGAGCTAGTAACTGAAGAGTTAGGAGAGAGTGTGTTTCTGGAGAATGTTACTTCTGCAAAGGGAACTTACAGCCAGTGCTTCTCAGCTCTAGGGCAGAGTGTGTGGCTGCTGTAGAAAGAGTTCTCTAAGCCACCGTTTCTCTGCAGGGAAGACAAACACCTATCAGACAAGCTGAAATCGAGCAGCTTCCACAGGGCACTCTGCTGCCTGGTTCCCAGAATGTGCGCTCCAGATGAATCTTAAGAGCTACAGCTGAGTGGGTTTCTGGCCTAGGTTATTTCTTCAAATGGAACTTATGCCGAGTTCATCTCAGCTCTACTCCAACGTTTCTAGTAGACTCAGAAGAATCTGCTTGGGAACTACGCATCTGCATTCTGCCTGGTTCGGGCAGAGCGGCCTGTTCACTGAGCTCTCCTGCACACTCCCCAGTAAGAGATAGAACTGCGTGTGTTTCTGCACACTGTTAGTTCTTCAAAGGGAAGTTCTTCCCAGTGCTTCTCAGCTCCAGTGAGAAGCTTGTACTTGCTGTGCAACTAGATTCCTAAGCAGCTCCTTGCAAGCCACTATCGCACAGAGCCTTCTGGCCGCATCCAAGCCAGAGCTGTTGCCGGCTGCTCCACTCTGGGTTTCCATGCATATGTGAGGTGAGCTAGTAACTGAAGAGTTAGGAGAGAGTGTGTTTCTGGAGAATGTTACTTCTGCAAAGGGAACTTAGAGCCAGTGCTTCTCAGCTCTAGGGCAGAGTTTGTGGCTGCTGTAGAAAGAGTTCTTCTCTAAGCCACTGTTTCTCTACAGGGAAGACAAACACCTATCAGACTAGCTGAAATCGAGCAGCTTCCACAGGGCACTCTGCTGCCTGGTTCCCAGAATGTGCGCTCCAGATGAATCTTAAGAGCTACAGCTGAGTGGGTTTCTGGCCTAGGTTATTTCTTCAAATGGAACTTATGCCGAGTTCATCTCAGCTCTACTCCAACGTTTCTAGTAGACTCAGAAGAATCTGCTTGGGAACTACGCATCTGCATTGTGCCTGGTTCGGGCAGAGCGGCCTGTTCACTGAGCTCTCCTGCACACTCCCCAGTAAGAGATAGAACTGCGTGTGTTTCTGCACACTGTTAGTTCTTCAAAGGGAAGTTCTTCCCAGTGCTTCTCAGCTCCAGTGAGAAGCTTGTACTTGCTGTGCAACTAGATTCCTAAGCAGCTCCTTGCAAGCCACTATCGCACAGAGCCTTCTGGCAGCATCCAAGGAAGAGCTATCGCCGGCTGCTCCACTCTGGGTTTCCATGCATATGTGAGGTGAGCTAGTAACTGAAGAGTTAGGAGAGAGTGTGTTTCTGGAGAATGTTACTTCTGCAAAGGGAACTCACAGCCAGTGCTTCTCAGCTCTAGGGCAGAGTGTGTGGCTGCTGTAGAAAGAGTTCTCTAAGCCACCGTTTCTCTGCAGGGAAGACAAACACCTATCAGACAAGCTGAAATCGAGCAGCTTCCACAGGGCACTCTGCTGCCTGGTTCCCAGAATGTGCGCTCCAGATGAATCTTAAGAGCTACAGCTGAGTGGGTTTCTGGCCTAGGTTATTTCTTCAAATGGAACTTATGCCGAGTTCATCTCAGCTCTACTCCAACGTTTCTAGTAGACTCAGAAGAATCTGCTTGGGAACTACGCATCTGCATTCTGCCTGGTTCGGGCAGAGCGGCCTGTTCACTGAGCTCTCCTGCACACTCCCCAGTAAGAGATAGAACTGCGTGTGTTTCTGCACACTGTTAGTTCTTCAAAGGGAAGTTCTTCCCAGTGCTTCTCAGCTCCAGTGAGAAGCTTGTACTTGCTGTGCAACTAGATTCCTAAGCAGCTCCTTGCAAGCCACTATCGCACAGAGCCTTCTGGCCGCATCCAAGCAAGAGCTATCGCCGGCTGCTCCACTCTGGGTTTCCATGCATATGTGAGGTGAGCTAGTAACTGAAGAGTTAGGAGAGAGTGTGTTTCTGGAGAATGTTACTTCTGCAAAGGGAACTTACAGCCAGTGCTTCTCAGCTCTAGGGCAGAGTGTGTGGCTGCTGTAGAAAGAGTTCTCTAAGCCACCGTTTCTCTGCAGGGAAGACAAACACCTATCAGACAAGCTGAAATCGAGCAGCTTCCACAGGGCACTCTGCTGCCTGGTTCCCAGAATGTGCGCTCCAGATGAATCTTAAGAGCTACAGCTGAGTGGGTTTCTGGCCTAGGTTATTTCTTCAAATGGAACTTATGCCGAGTTCATCTCAGCTCTACTCCAACGTTTCTAGTAGACTCAGAAGAATCTGCTTGGGAACTACGCATCTGCATTCTGCCTGGTTCGGGCAGAGCGGCCTGTTCACTGAGCTCTCCTGCACACTCCCCAGTAAGAGATAGAACTGCGTGTGTTTCTGCACACTGTTAGTTCTTCAAAGGGAAGTTCTTCCCAGTGCTTCTCAGCTCCAGTGAGAAGCTTGTACTTGCTGTGCAACTAGATTCCTAAGCAGCTCCTTGCAAGCCACTATCGCACAGAGCCTTCTGGTCGCATCCAAGCAAGAGCTGTTGCCGGCTGCTCCACTCTGGGTTTCCATGCATATGTGAGGTGAGCTAGTAACTGAAGAGTTAGGAGAGAGTGTGTTTCTGGAGAATGTTACTTCTGCAAAGGGAACTTACAGCCAGTGCTTCTCAGCTCTAGGGCAGAGTGTGTGGCTGCTGTAGAAAGAGTTCTCTAAGCCACCGTTTCTCGGCAGGGAAGACAAACACCTATCAGACAAGCTGAAATCGAGCAGCTTCCACAGGGCACTCTGCTGCCTGGTTCCCAGAATGTGCGCTCCAGATGAATCTTAAGAGCTACAGCTGAGTGGGTTTCTGGCCTAGGTTATTTCTTCAAATGGAACTTATGCTGAGTTCATCTCAGCTCTACTCCAACGTTTCTAGTAGACTCAGAAGAATCTGCTTGGGAACTCCGCATCTGCATTCTGCCTGGTTCGGGCAGAGCGGCCTGTTCACTGAGCTCTCCTGCACACTCCCCAGTAAGAGATAGAACTGCGTGTGTTTCTGCACACTGTTAGTTCTTCAAAGGGAAGTTCTTCCCAGTGCTTCTCAGCTCCAGTGAGAAGCTTGTACTTGCTGTGCAACTAGATTCCTAAGCATCTCCTTGCAAGCCACTATCGCACAGAGCCTTCTGGCCGCATCCAAGCAAGTGCTGTCGCCGGCTGCTCCACTCTGGGTTCCCATGCATATGTGAGGTGAGCTAGTAACTGAAGAGTTAGGAGAGAGTGTGTTTCTGGAGAATGTTACTTCTGCAAAGGGAACTTAGAGCCAGTGCTTCTCAGCTCTAGGGCAGAGTGTGTGGCTGCTGTAGAAAGAGTTCTCTAAGCCACCGTTTCTCTGCAGGGAAGACAAACACCTATCAGACAAGCTGAAATCGAGCAGCTTCCACAGGGCACTCTGCTGCCTGGTTCCCAGAATGTGCGCTCCAGATGAATCTTAACAGCTACAGCTGAGTGGGTTTCTGGCCTAGGTTATTTCTTCAAATGGAACTTATGCCGAGTTCATCTCAGCTCTACTCCAACGTTTCTAGTAGACTCAGATGAATATGCTTGGGAACTACGCATCTGCATTCTGCCTGGTTCGGGCAGAGCGGCCTATTCACTGAGCTCTCCTGCACACTCCCCAGTAAGAGATAGAACTGCGTGTGTTTCTGCACACTGTTAGTTCTTCAAAGGGAAGTTCTTCCCAGTGCTTCTCAGCTCCAGTGAGAAGCTTGTACTTGCTGTGCAACTAGATTCCTAAGCAGCTCCTTGCAAGCCACTATCGCACAGAGCCTTCTGGCCGCATCCAAGCAAGAGCTGTTGCCGGCTGCTCCACTCTGGATTTCCATGCATATGTGAGGTGAGCTAGTAACTGAAGAGTTAGGAGAGAGTGTGTTTCTGGAGAATGTTACTTCTGCAAAGGGAACTTACAGCCAGTGCTTCTCAGCTCTAGGGCAGAGTTTGTGGCTGCTGTAGAAAGAGTTCTTCTCTAAGCCACTGTTTCTCTACAGGGAAGACAAACACCTATCAGACTAGCTGAAATCGAGCAGCTTCCACAGGGCACTCTGCTGCCTGGTTCCCAGAATGTGCGCTCCAGATGAATCTTAAGAGCTACAGCTGAGTGGGTTTCTGGCCTAGGTTATTTCTTCAAATGGAACTTATGCCGAGTTCATCTCAGCTCTACTCCAACGTTTCTAGTAGACTCAGAAGAATCTGCTTGGGAACTACGCATCTGCATTCTGCCTGGTTCGGGCAGAGCGGCCTGTTCACTGAGCTCTCCTGCACACTCCCCAGTAAGAGATAGAACTGCGTGTGTTTCTGCACACTGTTAGTTCTTCAAAGGGAAGTTCTTCCCAGTGCTTCTCAGCTCCAGTGAGAAGCTTGTACTTGCTGTGCAACTAGATTCCTAAGCAGCTCCTTGCAAGCCACTATCGCACAGAGCCTTCTGGCCGCATCCAAGCAAGAGCTATCGCCGGCTGCTCCACTCTGGGTTTCCATGCATATGTGAGGTGAGCTAGTAACTGAAGAGTTAGGAGAGAGTGTGTTTCTGGAGAATGTTACTTCTGCAAAGGGAACTTAGAGCCAGTGCTTCTCAGCTCTAGGGCAGAGTGTGTGGCTGCTGTAGAAAGAGTTCTCTAAGCCACCGTTTCTCTGCAGGGAAGACAAACACCTATCAGACAAGCTGAAATCGAGCAGCTTCCACAGGGCACTCTGCTGCCTGGTTCCCAGAATGTGCGCTCCAGATGAATCTTAAGAGCTACAGCTGAGTGGGTTTCTGGCCTAGGTTATTTCTTCAAATGGAACTTATGCCGAGTTCATCTGAGCTCTACTCCAACGTTTCTAGTAGACTCAGAAGAATCTGCTTGGGAACTACGCATCTGCATTCTGCCTGGTTCGGGCAGAGCGGCCTGTTCACTGAGCTCTCCTGCACACTCCCCAGTAAGAGATAGAACTGCGTGTGTTTCTGCACACTGTTAGTTCTTCAAAGGGAAGTTCTTCCCAGTGCTTCTCAGCTCCAGTGAGAAGCTTGTACTTGCTGTGCAACTAGATTCCTAAGCAGCTCCTTGCAAGCCACTATCGCACAGAGCCTTCTGGTCGCATCCAAGCAAGAGCTGTTGCCGGCTGCTCCACTCTGGGTTTCCATGCATATGTGAGGTGAGCTAGTAACTGAAGAGTTAGGAGAGAGTGTGTTTCTGGAGAATGTTACTTCTGCAAAGGGAACTTACAGCCAGTGCTTCTCAGCTCTAGGGCAGAGTGTGTGGCTGCTGTAGAAAGAGTTCTCTAAGCCACCGTTTCTCGGCAGGGAAGACAAACACCTATCAGACAAGCTGAAATCGAGCAGCTTCCACAGGGCACTCTGCTGCCTGGTTCCCAGAATGTGCGCTCCAGATGAATCTTAAGAGCTACAGCTGAGTGGGTTTCTGGCCTAGGTTATTTCTTCAAATGGAACTTATGCTGAGTTCATCTCAGCTCTACTCCAACGTTTCTAGTAGACTCAGAAGAATCTGCTTGGGAACTCCGCATCTGCATTCTGCCTGGTTCGGGCAGAGCGGCCTGTTCACTGAGCTCTCCTGCACACTCCCCAGTAAGAGATAGAACTGCGTGTGTTTCTGCACACTGTTAGTTCTTCAAAGGGAAGTTCTTCCCAGTGCTTCTCAGCTCCAGTGAGAAGCTTGTACTTGCTGTGCAACTAGATTCCTAAGCAGCTCCTTGCAAGCCACTATCGCACAGAGCCTTCTGGCCGCATCCAAGCAAGAGCTGTTGCCGGCTGCTCCACTCTGGGTTTCCATGCATATGTGAGGTGAGCTAGTAACTGAAGAGTTAGGAGAGAGTGTGTTTCTGGAGAATGTTACTTCTGCAAAGGGAACTTACAGCCAGTGCTTCTCAGCTCTAGGGCAGAGTGTGTGGCTGCTGTAGAAAGAGTTCTCTAAGCCACCGTTTCTCTGCAGGGAAGACAAACACCTATCAGACAAGCTGAAATCGAGCAGCTTCCACAGGGCACTCTGCTGCCTGGTTCCCAGAATGTGCGCTCCAGATGAATCTTAACAGCTACAGCTGAGTGGGTTTCTGGCCTAGGTTATTTCTTCAAATGGAACTTATGCCGAGTTCATCTCAGCTCTACTCCAACGTTTCTAGTAGACTCAGAAGAATCTGCTTGGGAACTACGCATCTGCATTCTGCCTGGTTCGGGCAGAGCGGCCTGTTCACTGAGCTCTCCTGCACACTCCCCAGTAAGAGATAGAACTGCGTGTGTTTCTGCACACTGTTAGTTCTTCAAAGGGAAGTTCTTCCCAGTGCTTCTCAGCTCCAGTGAGAAGCTTGTACTTGCTGTGCAACTAGATTCCTAAGCAGCTCCTTGCAAGCCACTATCGCACAGAGCCTTCTGGCCACATCCAAGGAAGAGCTATCGCCGGCTGCTCCACTCTGGGTTTCCATGCATATGTGAGGTGAGCTAGTAACTGAAGAGTTAGGAGAGAGTGTGTTTCTGGAGAATGTTACTTCTGCAAAGGGAACTTACAGCCAGTGCTTCTCAGCTCTAGGGCAGAGTGTGTGGCTGCTGTAGAAAGAGTTGTCTAAGCCACCGTTTCTCTGCAGGGAAGACAAACCCCTATCAGACAAGCTGAAATCGAGCAGCTTCCACAGGGCACTCTGCTGCCTGGTTCCCAGAATGTGCGCTCCAGATGAATCTTAAGAGCTACAGCTGAGTGGGTTTCTGGCCTAGGTTATTTCTTCAAATGGAACTTATGCCGAGTTCACCTCAGCTCTACTCCAACATTTCTAGTAGACTCAGAAGAATCTGCTTGGGAACTACGCATCTGCATTCTGCCTGGTTCGGGCAGAGCGGCCTGTTCACTGAGCTCTCCTGCACACTCCCCAGTAAGAGATAGAACTGCGTGTGTTTCTGCACACTGTTAGTTCTTCAAAGGGAAGTTCTTCCCAGTGCTTCTCAGCTCCAGTGAGAAGCTTGTACTTGCTGTGCAACTAGATTCCTAAGCAGCTCCTTGCAAGCCACTATCGCACAGAGCCTTCTGGCGGCATCCAAGCAAGAGCTATCGCCGGCTGCTCCACTCTGGGTTTCCATGCATATGTGAGGTGAGCTAGTAACTGAAGAGTTAGGAGAGAGTGTGTTTCTGGAGAATGTTACTTCTGCAAAGGGAACTTACAGCCAGTGCTTCTCAGCTCTAGGGCAGAGTGTGTGGCTCCTGTGGGAAGAGTTCTCTAAGCCACCGTTTCTCTGCAGGGAAGACAAACACCTATCAGACAAGCTGAAATCGAGCAGCTTCCACAGGGCACTCTGCTGCCTGGTTCCCAGAATGTGCGCTCCAGATGAATCTTAAGAGCTACAGCTGAGTGGGTTTCTGGCCTAGGTTATTTCTTCAAATGGAACTTATGCCGAGTTCATCTCAGCTCTACTCCAACGTTTCTAGTAGACTCAGAAGAATCTGCTTGGGAACTTCGCATCTGCATTCTGCCTGGTTCGGGCAGAGCGGCCTGTTCACTGAGCTCTCCTGCACACTCCCCAGTAAGAGATAGAACTGCGTGTGTTTCTGCACACTGTTAGTTCTTCAAAGGGAAGTTCTTCCCAGTGCTTCTCAGCTCCAGTGAGAAGCTTGTACTTGCTGTGCAACTAGATTCCTAAGCAGCTCCTTGCAAGCCCCTATCGCACAGAGCCTTCTGGCCGCATCCAAGCAAGAGCTATCGCCGGCTGCTCCACTCTGGGTATCCATGCATCTGTGAGGTGAGCTAGTAACTGAAGAGTTAGGAGAGAGTGTGTTTCTGGAGAATGTTACTTCTGCAAAGGGAACTTACAGCCAGTGCTTCTCAGCTCTAGGGCAGAGTGTGTGGCTGCTGTAGAAAGAGTTCTCTAAGCCACTGTTTCTCTGCAGGGAAGGCAAACACCTATCAGACAAGCTGAAATCGAGTAGCTTCCACAGGGCACTCTGCTGCCTGGTTCCCAGAATGTGCGCTCCAGATGAATCTTAAGAGCTACAGCTGAGTGGGTTTCTGGCCTAGGTTATTTCTTCAAATGGAACTTATGCCGAGTTCATCTCAGCTCTACTCCAACGTTTCTAGTAGACTCAGAAGAATCTGCTTGGGAACTACGCATCTGCATTCTGCCTGGTTCGGGCAGAGCGGCCTGTTCACTGAGCTCTCCTGCACACTCCCCAGTAAGAGATAGAACTGCGTGTGTTTCTGCACACTGTTAGTTCTTCAAAGGGAAGTTCTTCCCAGTGCTTCTCAGCTCCAGTGAGAAGCTTGTACTTGCTGTGCAACTAGATTCCTAAGCAGCTCCTTGCAAGCCACTATCGCACAGAGCCTTCTGGCAGCATCCAAGCAAGAGCTATCTCCGGCTGCTCCACTCTGGGTTTCCATGCATATGTGAGGTGAGCTAGTAACTGAAGAGTTAGGAGAGAGTGTGTTTCTGGAGAATGTTACTTCTGCAAAGGGAACTTACAGCCAGTGCTTCTCAGCTCTAGGGCAGAGTGTGTGGCTGCTGTAGAAAGAGTTCTCTAAGCCACCGTTTCTTGGCAGGGAAGACAAACACCTATCAGACAAGCTGAAATCGAGCAGCTTCCACAGGGCACTCTGCTGCCTGGTTCCCAGAATGTGCGCTCCAGATGAATCTTAAGAGCTACAGCTGAGTGGGTTTCTGGCCTAGGTTATTTCTTCAAATGGAACTTATGCCGAGTTCATCTCAGCTCTACTCCAACGTTTCTAGTAGACTCAGAAGAATCTGCTTGGGAACTACGCATCTGCATTCTGCCTGGTTCGGGCAGAGCGGCCTGTTCACTGAGCTCTCCTGCACACTCCCCAGTAAGAGATAGAACTGCGTGTGTTTCTGCACACTGTTAGTTCTTCAAAGGGAAGTTCTTCCCAGTGCTTCTCAGCTCCAGTGAGAAGCTTGTACTTGCTGTGCAACTAGATTCCTAAGCAGCTCCTTGCAAGCCACTATCGCACAGAGCCTTCTGGCAGCATCCAAGCAAGAGCTATCGCCGGCTGCTCCACTCTGGGTTTCCATGCATCTGTGAGGTGAGCTAGTAACTGAAGAGTTAGGAGAGAGTGTGTTTCTGGAGAATGTTACTTCTGCAAAGGGAACTTACAGCCAGTGCTTCTCAGCTCTAGGGCAGAGTGTGTGGCTGCTGTAGAAAGAGTTCTCTAAGCCACCGTTTCTCTGCAGGGAAGACAAACACCTATCAGACAAGCTGAAATCGAGCAGCTTCCACAGGGCACTCTGCTGCCTGGTTCCCAGAATGTGCGCTCCAGATGAATCTTAAGAGCTACAGCTGAGTGGGTTTCTGGCCTAGGTTATTTCTTCAAATGGAACTTATGCCGAGTTCATCTCAGCTCTACTCCAACGTTTCTAGTAGACTCAGAAGAATCTGCTTGGGAACTACGCATCTGCATTCTGCCTGGTTTGGGCAGAGCGGCCTGTTCACTGAGCAATCCTGCACACTCCCCAGTAAGAGATAGAACTGCGTGTGTTTCTGCACACTGTTAGTTCTTCAAAGGGAAGTTCTTCCCAGTGCTTCTCAGCTCCAGTGAGAAGCTTGTACTTGCTGTGCAACTAGATTCCTAAGCAGCTCCTTGCAAGCCACTATCGCACAGAGCCTTCTGGCGGCATCCAAGCAAGAGCTATCGCCGGCTGCTCCACTCTGGGTTTCCATGCATATGTGAGGTGAGCTAGTAACTGAAGAGTTAGGAGAGAGTGTGTTTCTGGAGAATGTTACTTCTGCAAAGGGAACTTACAGCCAGTGCTTCTCAGCTCTAGGGCAGAGTGTGTGGCTCCTGTGGGAAGAGTTCTCTAAGCCACCGTTTCTCTGCAGGGAAGACAAACACCTATCAGACAAGCTGAAATCGAGCAGCTTCCACAGGGCACTCTGCTGCCTGGTTCCCAGAATGTGCGCTCCAGATGAATCTTAAGAGCTACAGCTGAGTGGGTTTCTGGCCTAGGTTATTTCTTCAAATGGAACTTATGCCGAGTTCATCTCAGCTCTACTCCAACGTTTCTAGTAGTCTCAGAAGAGTCTGCTTGGTAACTTCGCGTCTGCATTCTGCCTGGTTCGGGCAGAGCGGCCTGTTCACTGAGCTCTCCTGCACACTCCCCAGTAAGAGATAGAACTGCGTGTGTTTCTGCACACTGTT
Organism: Tapirus indicus; assembly: GCA_031878705.1. NCBI lineage: Eukaryota > Metazoa > Chordata > Mammalia > Perissodactyla > Tapiridae > Tapirus > Tapirus indicus. The sequence continues at coordinate 62,849,265 of CM062917.1, read as the reverse complement.
AGTTCTTCAAAGGGAAGTTCTTCCCAGTGCTTCTCAGCTCCAGTGAGAAGCTTGTACTTGCTGTGCAACTAGATTCCTAAGCAGCTCCTTGCAAGCCACTATCGCACAGAGCCTTCTGGCCGCATCCAAGCAAGAGCTATCGCCGGCTGCTCCACTCTGGGTATCCATGCATCTGTGAGGTGAGCTAGTAACTGAAGAGTTAGGAGAGAGTGTGTTTCTGGAGAATGTTACTTCTGCAAAGGGAACTTACAGCCAGTGCTTCTCAGCTCTAGGGCAGAGTGTGTGGCTGCTGTAGAAAGAGTTCTCTAAGCCACCGTTTCTCGGCAGGGAAGACAAACACCTATCAGACAAGCTGAAATCGAGCAATTCCACAGGGCACTCTGCTGCCTGGTTCCCAGAATGTGCGCTCCAGATGAATCTTAAGAGCTACAGCTGAGTGGGTTTCTGGCCTAGGTTATTTCTTCAAATGGAACTTATGCCGAGTTCATCTCAGCTCTACTCCAACGTTTCTAGTAGACTCAGAAGAATCTGCTTGGGAACTACGCATCTGCATTCTGCCTGGTTCGGGCAGAGCGGCCTGTTCACTGAGCTCTCCTGCACACTCCCCAGTAAGAGATAGAACTGCGTGTGTTTCTGCACACTGTTAGTTCTTCAAAGGGAAGTTCTTCCCAGTGCTTCTCAGCTCCAGTGAGAAGCTTGTACTTGCTGTGCAACTAGATTCCTAAGCAGCTCCTTGCAAGCCACTATCGCACAGAGCCTTCTGGCAGCATCCAAGCAAGAGCTATCGCCGGCTGCTCCACTCTGGGTTTCCATGCATCTGTGAGGTGAGCTAGTAACTGAAGAGTTAGGAGAGAGTGTGTTTCTGGAGAATGTTACTTCTGCAAACGGAACTTACAGCCAGTCCTTCTCAGCTCTAGGGCAGAGTGTGTGGCTGCTGTAGAAAGAGTTCTCTAAGCCACCGTTTCTCTGCAGGGAAGACAAACACCTATCAGACAAGCTGAAATCGAGCAGCTTCCACAGGGCACTCTGCTGCCTGGTTCCCAGAATGTGCGCTCCAGATGAATCTTAAGAGCTACAGCTGAGTGGGTTTCTGGCCTAGGTTATTTCTTCAAATGGAACTTATGCCGAGTTCATCTCAGCTCTACTCCAACGTTTCTAGTAGACTCAGAAGAATCTGCTTGGGAACTAGGCATCTGCATTCTGCCTGGTTCGGGCAGAGCGGCCTGTTCACTGAGCTCTCCTGCACACTCCCCAGTAAGAGATAGAACTGCGTGTGTTTCTGCACACTGTTAGTTCTTCAAAGGGAAGTTCTTCCCAGTGCTTCTCAGCTCCAGTGAGAAGCTTGTACTTGCTGTGCAACTAGATTCCTAAGCAGCTCCTTGCAAGCCACTATCGCACAGAGCCTTCTGGCAGCATCCAAGCAAGAGCTATCGCCGGCTGCTCCACTCTGGGTTTCCATGCATATGTGAGGTGAGCTAGTAACTGAAGAGTTAGGAGAGAGTGTGTTTCTGGAGAATGTTACTTCTGCAAAGGGAACTTACAGCCAGTGCTTCTCAGCTCTAGGGCAGAGTGTGTGGCTGCTGTAGAAAGAGTTCTCTAAGCCACCGTTTCTCGGCAGGGAAGACAAACACCTATCAGACAAGCTGAAATCGAGCAGCTTCCACAGGGCACTCTGCTGCCTGGTTCCCAGAATGTGCGCTCCAGATGAATCTTAAGAGCTACAGCTGAGTGGGTTTCTGGCCTAGGTTATTTCTTCAAATGGAACTTATGCCGAGTTCATCTCAGCTCTACTCCAACGTTTCTAGTAGACTCAGAAGAATCTGCTTGGGAACTACGCATGTGCATTCTGCCTCGTTCGGGCAGAGCGGCCTGTTCACTGAGCTCTCCTGCACACTCCCCAGTAAGAGATAGAACTGCGTGTGTTTCTGCACACTGTTAGTTCTTCAAAGGGAAGTTCTTCCCAGTGCTTCTCAGCTCCAGTGAGAAGCTTGTACTTGCTGTGCAACTAGATTCCTAAGCAGCTCCTTGCAAGCCACTATCGCACAGAGCCTTCTGGCAGCATCCAAGCAAGAGCTATCTCCGGCTGCTCCACTCTGGGTTTCCATGCATATGTGAGGTGAGCTACTAACTGAAGAGTTAGGAGAGATTGTGTTTCTGGAGAATGTTACTTCTGCAAAGGGAACTTACAGCCAGTGCTTCTCAGCTCTAGGGCAGAGTGTGTGGCTGCTGTAGAAAGAGTTCTCTAAGCCACTGTTTCTCTGCAGGGAAGGCAAACACCTATCAGACAAGCTGAAATCGAGTAGCTTCCACAGGGCACTCTGCTGCCTGGTTCCCAGAATGTGCGCTCCAGATGAATCTTAAGAGCTACAGCTGAGTGGGTTTCTGGCCTAGGTTATTTCTTCTAATGGAACTTATGCCGAGTTCATCTCAGCTCTACTCTAACGTTTCTAGTAGACTCAGAAGAATCTGCTTGGGAACTACGCATCTGCATTCTGCCTGGTTTGGGCAGAGCGGCCTGTTCACTGAGCTCTCCTGCACACTCCCCAGTAAGAGATAGAACTGCGTGTGTTTCTGCACACTGTTAGTTCTTCAAAGGGAAGTTCTTCCCAGTGCTTCTCAGCTCCAATGAGAAGCTTGTACTTGCTGTGCAACTAGATTCCTAAGCAGCTCCTTGCAAGCCACTATCGCACAGAGCCTTCTGGCAGCATCCAAGCAAGAGCTATCGCCGGCTGCTCCACTCTGGGTTTCCATGCATATGTGAGGTGAGCTAGTAACTGAAGAGTTAGGAGAGAGTGTGTTTCTGGAGAATGTTACTTCTGCAAAGGGAACTTACAGCCAGTGCTTCTCAGCTCTAGGGCAGAGTGTGTGGCTGCTGTAGAAAGAGTTCTCTAAGCCACCGTTTCTCGGCAGGGAAGACAAACACCTATCAGACAAGCTGAAATCGAGCAGCTTCCACAGGGCACTCTGCTGCCTGGTTCCCAGAATGTGCGCTCCAGATGAATCTTAAGAGCTACAGCTGAGTGGGTTTCTGGCCTAGGTTATTTCTTCAAATGGAACTTATGCCGAGTTCATCTCAGCTCTACTCCAACGTTTCTAGTAGACTCAGAAGAATCTGCTTGGGAACTTCGCATCTGCATTCTGCCTGGTTCGGGCAGAGCGGCCTGTTCACTGAGCTCTCCTGCACACTCCCCAGTAAGAGATAGAACTGCGTGTGTTTCTGCACACTGTTAGTTCTTCAAAGGGAAGTTCTTCCCAGTGCTTCTCAGCTCCAGTGAGAAGCTTGTACTTGCTGTGCAACTAGATTCCTAAGCAGCTCCTTGCAAGCCCCTATCGCACAGAGCCTTCTGGCCGCATCCAAGCAAGAGCTATCGCCGGCTACTCCACTCTGGGTATCCATGCATCTGTGAGGTGAGCTAGTAACTGAAGAGTTAGGAGAGAGTGTGTTTCTGGGGAATGTTACTTCTGCAAATGGAACTTACAGCCAGTGCTTCTCAGCTCTAGGGCAGAGTGTGTGGCTGCTGTAGAAAGAGTTCTCTAAGCCACTGTTTCTCTGCAGGGAAGGCAAACACCTATCAGACAAGCTGAAATCGAGTAGCTTCCACAGGGCACTCTGCTGCCTGGTTCCCAGAATGTGCGCTCCAGATGAATCTTAAGAGCTACAGCTGAGTGGTTTTCTGGCCTAGGTTATTTCTTCAAATGGAACTTATGCCGAGTTCATCTCAGCTCTACTCCAACGTTTCTAGTAGACTCAGAAGAATCTGCTTGGGAACTACGCATCTGCATTCTGCCTGGTTCGGGCAGAGCGGCCTGTTCACTGAGCTCTCCTGCACACTCCCCAGTAAGAGATAGAACTGCGTGTGGTTCTGCACACTGTTAGTTCTTCAAAGGGAAGTTCTTCCCAGTGCTTCTCAGCTCCAGTGAGAAGCTTGTACTTGCTGTGCAACTAGATTCCTAAGCAGCTCCTTGCAAGCCACTATCGCACAGAGCCTTCTGGCAGCATCCAAGCAAGAGCTATCGCCGGCTGCTCCACTCTGGGTTTCCATGCATATGTGAGGTGAGCTAGTAACTGAAGAGTTAGGAGAGAGTGTGTTTCTGGAGAATGTTACTTCTGCAAAGGGAACTTACAGACAGTGCTTCTCAGCTCTAGGGCAGAGTGTGTGGCTCCTGTGGGAAGAGTTCTCTAAGCCACCGTTTCTCTGCAGGGAAGACAAACACCTATCAGACAAGCTGAAATCGAGCAGCTTCCACAGGGCACTCTGCTGCCTGGTTCCCAGAATGTGCGCTCCAGATGAATCTTAAGAGCTACAGCTGAGTGGGTTTCTGGCCTAGGTTATTTCTTCTAATGGAACTTATGCCGAGTTCATCTCAGCTCTACTCCAACGTTTCTAGTAGACTCAGAAGAATCTGCTTGGGAACTACGCATCTGCATTCTGCCTGGTTTGGGCAGAGCGGCCTGTTCACTGAGCTCTCCTGCACACTCCCCAGTAAGAGATAGAACTGCGTGTGTTTCTGCACACTGTTAGTTCTTCAAAGGGAAGTTCTTCCCAGTGCTTCTCAGCTCCAGTGAGAAGCTTGTACTTGCTGTGCAACTAGATTCCTAAGCAGCTCCTTGCAAGCCACTATCGCACAGAGCCTTCTGGCAGCATCCAAGCAAGAGCTATCGCCGGCTGCTCCACTCTGGGTTTCCATGCATATGTGAGGTGAGCTAGTAACTGAAGAGTTAGGAGAGAGTGTGTTTCTGGAGAATGTTACTTCTGCAAAGGGAACTTACAGCCAGTGCTTCTCAGCTCTAGGGCAGAGTGTGTGGCTGCTGTAGAAAGAGTTCTCTAAGCCACCGTTTCTCGGCAGGGAAGACAAACACCTATCAGACAAGCTGAAATCGAGCAGCTTCCACAGGGCACTCTGCTGCCTGGTTCCCAGAATGTGCGCTCCAGATGAATCTTAAGAGCTACAGCTGAGTGGGTTTCTGGCCTAGGTTATTTCTTCAAATGGAACTTATGCCGAGTTCATCTCAGCTCTACTCCAACGTTTCTAGTAGACTCAGAAGAATCTGCTTGGGAACTACGCATCTGCATTCTGCCTGGTTTGGGCAGAGCGGCCTGTTCACTGAGCTCTCCTGCACACTCCCCAGTAAGAGATAGAACTGCGTGTGCTTCTGCACACTGTTAGTTCTTCAAAGGGAAGTTCTTCCCAGTGCTTCTCAGCTCCAGTGAGAAGCTTGTACTTGCTGTGCAACTAGATTCCTAAGCAGCTCCTTGCAAGCCACTATCGCACAGAGCCTTCTGGCGGCATCCAAGCAAGAGCTATCGCCGGCTGCTCCACTCTGGGTTTCCATGCATATGTGAGGTGAGCTAGTAACTGAAGAGTTAGGAGAGAGTGTGTTTCTGGAGAATGTTACTTCTGCAAAGGGAACTTACAGCCAGTGCTTCTCAGCTCTAGGGCAGAGTGTGTGGCTGCTGTAGAAAGAGTTCTCTAAGCCACTGTTTCTCTGCAGGGAAGGCAAACACCTATCAGACAAGCTGAAATCGAGTAGCTTCCACAGGGCACTCTGCTGCCTGGTTCCCAGAATGTGCGCTCCAGATGAATCTTAAGAGCTACAGCTGAGTGGGTTTCTGGCCTAGGTTATTTCTTCAAATGGAACTTATGCCGAGTTCATCTCAGCTCTACTCCAACGTTTCTAGTAGACTCAGAAGAATCTGCTTGGGAACTACGCATCTGCATTCTGCCTGGTTCGGGCAGAGCGGCCTGTTCACTGAGCTCTCCTGCACACTCCCCAGTAAGAGATAGAACTGCGTGTGTTTCTGCACACTGTTAGTTCTTCAAAGGGAAGTTCTTCCCAGTGCTTCTCAGCTCCAGTGAGAAGCTTGTACTTGCTGTGCAACTAGATTCCTAAGCAGCTCCTTGCAAGCCACTATCGCACAGAGCCTTCTGGCAGCATCCAAGCAAGAGCTATCGCCGGCTGCTCCACTCTGGGTTTCCATGCATATGTGAGGTGAGCTAGTAACTGAAGAGTTAGGAGAGAGTGTGTTTCTGGAGAATGTTACTTCTGCAAAGGGAACTTACAGACAGTGCTTCTCAGCTCTAGGGCAGAGTGTGTGGCTCCTGTGGGAAGAGTTCCCTAAGCCACCGTTTCTCTGCAGGGAAGACAAACACCTATCAGACAAGCTGAAATCGAGCAGCTTCCACAGGGCACTCTGCTGCCTGGTTCCCAGAATGTGCGCTCCAGATGAATCTTAAGAGCTACAGCTGAGTGGGTTTCTGGCCTAGGTTATTTCTTCAAATGGAACTTATGCCGAGTTCATCTCAGCTCTACTCCAACGTTTCTAGTAGACTCAGAAGAATCTGCTTGGGAACTACGCATCTGCATTCTGCCTGGTTTGGGCAGAGCGGCCTGTTCACTGAGCTCTCCTGCACACTCCCCAGTAAGAGATAGAACTGCGTGTGTTTCTGCACACTGTTAGTTCTTCAAAGGGAAGTTCTTCCCAGTGCTTCTCAGCTCCAGTGAGAAGCTTGTACTTGCTGTGCAACTAGATTCCTAAGCAGCTCCTTGCAAGCCACTATCGCACAGAGCCTTCTGGCAGCATCCAAGCAAGAGCTATCGCCGGCTGCTCCACTCTGGGTTTCCATGCATATGTGAGGTGAGCTAGTAACTGAAGAGTTAGGAGAGAGTGTGTTTCTGGAGAATGTTACTTCTGCAAAGGGAACTTACAGCCAGTGCTTCTCAGCTCTAGGGCAGAGTGTGTGGCTGCTGTAGAAAGAGTTCTCTAAGCCACCGTTTCTCGGCAGGGAAGACAAACACCTATCAGACAAGCTGAAATCGAGCAGCTTCCACAGGGCACTCTGCTGCCTGGTTCCCAGAATGTGCGCTCCAGATGAATCTTCAGAGCTACAGCTGAGTGGGTTTCTGGCCTAGGTTATTTCTTCAAATGGAACTTATGCCGAGTTCATCTCAGCTCTACTCCAACGTTTCTAGTAGACTCAGAAGAATCTGCTTGGGAACTATGCATCTGCATTCTGCCTGGTTTGGGCAGAGCGGCCTGTTCACTGAGCTCTCCTGCACACTCCCCAGTAAGAGATAGAACTGCGTGTGCTTCTGCACACTGTTAGTTCTTCAAAGGGAAGTTCTTCCCAGTGCTTCTCAGCTCCAGTGAGAAGCTTGTACTTGCTGTGCAACTAGATTCCTAAGCAGCTCCTTGCAAGCCACTATCGCACAGAGCCTTCTGGCGGCATCCAAGCAAGAGCTATCGCCGGCTGCTCCACTCTGGGTTTCCATGCATATGTGATGTGAGCTAGTAACTGAAGAGTTAGGAGAGAGTGTGTTTCTGGAGAATGTTACTTCTGCAAAGGGAACTTACAGCCAGTGCTTCTCAGCTCTAGGGCAGAGTGTGTGGCTCCTGTGGGAAGAGTTCTCTAAGCCACCGTTTCTCTGCAGGGAAGACAAACACCTATCAGACAAGCTGAAATCGAGCAGCTTCCACAGGGCACTCTGCTGCCTGGTTCCCAGAATGTGCGCTCCAGATGAATCTTAAGAGCTACAGCTGAGTGGGTTTCTGGCCTAGGTTATTTCTTCAAATGGAACTTATGCCGAGTTCATCTCAGCTCTACTCCAACGTTTCTAGTAGACTCAGAAGAATCTGCTTGGGAACTTCGCATCTGCATTCTGCCTGGTTCGGGCAGAGCGGCCTGTTCACTGAGCTCTCCTGCACACTCCCCAGTAAGAGATAGAACTGCGTGTGTTTCTGCACACTGTTAGTTCTTCAAAGGGAAGTTCTTCCCAGTGCTTCTCAGCTCCAGTGAGAAGCTTGTACTTGCTGTGCAACTAGATTCCTAAGCAGCTCCTTGCAAGCCCCTATCGCACAGAGCCTTCTGGCCGCATCCAAGCAAGAGCTATCGCCGGCTGCTCCACTCTGGGTATCCATGCATCTGTGAGGTGAGCTAGTAACTGAAGAGTTAGGAGAGAGTGTGTTTCTGGAGAATGTTACTTCTGCAAAGGGAACTTACAGCCAGTGCTTCTCAGCTCTAGGGCAGAGTGTGTGGCTGCTGTAGAAAGAGTTCTCTAAGCCACTGTTTCTCTGCAGGGAAGGCAAACACCTATCAGACAAGCTGAAATCGAGTAGCTTCCACAGGGCACTCTGCTGCCTGGTTCCCAGAATGTGCGCTCCAGATGAATCTTAAGAGCTACAGCTGAGTGGGTTTCTGGCCTAGGTTATTTCTTCAAATGGAACTTATGCCGAGTTCATCTCAGCTCTACTCCAACGTTTCTAGTAGACTCAGAAGAATCTGCTTGGGAACTACGCATCTGCATTCTGCCTGGTTCGGGCAGAGCGGCCTGTTCACTGAGCTCTCCTGCACACTCCCCAGTAAGAGATAGAACTGCGTGTGTTTCTGCACACTGTTAGTTCTTCAAAGGGAAGTTCTTCCCAGTGCTTCTCAGCTCCAGTGAGAAGCTTGTACTTGCTGTACAACTAGATTCCTAAGCAGCTCCTTGCAAGCCACTATCGCACAGAGCCTTCTGGCAGCATCCAAGCAAGAGCTATCGCCGGCTGCTCCACTCTGGGTTTCCATGCATATGTGAGGTGAGCTAGTAACTGAAGAGTTAGGAGAGAGTGTGTTTCTGGAGAATGTTACTTCTGCAAAGGGAACTTACAGACAGTGCTTCTCAGCTCTAGGGCAGAGTGTGTGGCTCCTGTGGGAAGAGTTCTCTAAGCCACCGTTTCTCTGCAGGGAAGACAAACACCTATCAGACAAGCTGAAATCGAGCAGCTTCCACAGGGCACTCTGCTGCCTGGTTCCCAGAATGTGCGCTCCAGATGAATCTTAAGAGCTACAGCTGACTGGGTTTCTGGCCTAGGATATTTCTTCAAATGGAACTTATGCCGAGTTCATCTCAGCTCTACTCCAACGTTTCTAGTAGACTCAGAAGAATCTGCTTGGGAACTACGCATCTGCATTCTGCCTGGTTTGGGCAGAGCGGCCTGTTCACTGAGCTCTCCTGCACACTCCCCAGTAAGAGATAGAACTGCGTGTGCTTCTGCACACTGTTAGTTCTTCAAAGGGAAGTTCTTCCCAGTGCTTCTCAGCTCCAGTGAGAAGCTTGTACTTGCTGTGCAACTAGATTCCTAAGCAGCTCCTTGCAAGCCACTATCGCACAGAGCCTTCTGGCGGCATCCAAGCAAGAGCTATCGCCGGCTGCTCCACTCTGGGTTTCCATGCATATGTGAGGTGAGCTAGTAACTGAAGAGTTAGGAGAGAGTGTGTTTCTGGAGAATGTTACTTCTGCAAAGGGAACTTACAGCCAGTGCTTCTCAGCTCTAGGGCAGAGTGTGTGGCTCCTGTGGGAAGAGTTCTCTAAGCCACCGTTTCTCTGCAGGGAAGACAAACACCTATCAGACAAGCTGAAATCGAGCAGCTTCCACAGGGCACTCTGCTGCCTGGTTCCCAGAATGTGCGCTCCAGATGAATCTTAAGAGCTACAGCTGAGTGGGTTTCTGGCCTAGGTTATTTCTTCAAATGGAACTTATGCCGAGTTCATCTCAGCTCTACTCCAACGTTTCTAGTAGACTCAGAAGAATCTGCTTGGGAACTTCGCATCTGCATTCTGCCTGGTTCGGGCAGAGCGGCCTGTTCACTGAGCTCTCCTGCACACTCCCCAGTAAGAGATAGAACTGCGTGTGTTTCTGCACACTGTTAGTTCTTCAAAGGGAAGTTCTTCCCAGTGCTTCTCAGCTCCAGTGAAAAGCTTGTACTTGCTGTGCAACTAGATTCCTAAGCAGCTCCTTGCAAGCCCCTATCGCACAGAGCCTTCTGGCCGCATCCAAGCAAGAGCTATCGCCGGCTGCTCCACTCTGGGTATCCATGCATCTGTGAGGTGAGCTAGTAACTGAAGAGTTAGGAGAGAGTGTGTTTCTGGAGAATGTTACTTCTGCAAAGGGAACTTACAGCCAGTGCTTCTCAGCTCTAGGGCAGAGTGTGTGGCTGCTGTAGAAAGAGTTCTCTAAGCCACTGTTTCTCTGCAGGGAAGGCAAACACCTATCAGACAAGCTGAAATCGAGTAGCTTCCACAGGGCACTCTGCTGCCTGGTTCCCAGAATGTGCGCTCCAGATGAATCTTAAGAGCTACAGCTGAGTGGGTTTCTGGCCTAGGTTATTTCTTCAAATGGAACTTATGCCGAGTTCATCTCAGCTCTACTCCAACGTTTCTAGTAGACTCAGAAGAATCTGCTTGGGAACTACGCATCTGCATTCTGCCTGGTTCGGGCAGAGCGGCCTGTTCACTGAGCTCTCCTGCACACTCCCCAGTAAGAGATAGAACTGCGTGTGTTTCTGCACACTGTTAGTTCTTCAAAGGGAAGTTCTTCCCAGTGCTTCTCAGCTCCAGTGAGAAGCTTGTACTTGCTGTGCAACTAGATTCCTAAGCAGCTCCTTGCAAGCCACTATCGCACAGAGCCTTCTGGCAGCATCCAAGCAAGAGCTATCGCCGGCTGCTCCACTCTGGGTTTCCATGCATATGTGAGGTGAGCTAGTAACTGAAGAGTTAGGAGAGAGTGTGTTTCTGGAGAATGTTACTTCTGCAAAGGGAACTTACAGACAGTGCTTCTCAGCTCTAGGGCAGAGTGTGTGGCTCCTGTGGGAAGAGTTCTCTAAGCCACCGTTTCTCTGCAGGGAAGACAAACACCTATCAGACAAGCTGAAATCGAGCAGCTTCCACAGGGCACTCTGCTGCCTGGTTCCCAGAATGTGCGCTCCAGATGAATCTTAAGAGCTACAGCTGAGTGGGTTTCTGGCCTAGGTTATTTCTTCAAATGGAACTTATGCCGAGTTCATCTCAGCTCTACTCCAACGTTTCTAGTAGACTCAGAAGAATCTGCTTGGGAACTACGCATCTGCATTCTGCCTGGTTTGGGCAGAGCGGCCTGTTCACTGAGCTCTCCTGCACACTCCCCAGTAAGAGATAGAACTGCGTGTGTTTCTGCACACTGTTAGGTCTTCAAAGGGAAGTTCTTCCCAGTGCTTCTCAGCTCCAGTGAGAAGCTTGTACTTGCTGTGCAACTAGATTCCTAAGCAGCTCCTTGCAAGCCACTATCGCACAGAGCCTTCTGGCAGCATCCAAGCAAGAGCTATCGCCGGCTGCTCCACTCTGGGTTTCCATGCATATGTGAGGTGAGCTAGTAACTGAAGAGTTAGGAGAGAGTGTGTTTCTGGAGAATGTTACTTCTGCAAAGGGAACTTACAGCCAGTGCTTCTCAGCTCTAGGGCAGAGTGTGTGGCTGCTGTAGAAAGAGTTCTCTAAGCCACCGTTTCTCGGCAGGGAAGACAAACACCTATCAGACAAGCTGAAATCGAGCAGCTTCCACAGGGCACTCTGCTGCCTGGTTCCCAGAATGTGCGCTCCAGATGAATCTTAAGAGCTACAGCTGAGTGGGTTTCTGGCCTAGGTTATTTCTTCAAATGGAACTTATGCCGAGTTCATCTCAGCTCTACTCCAACGTTTCTAGTAGACTCAGAAGAATCTGCTTGGGAACTACGCATCTGCATTCTGCCTGGTTTGGGCAGAGCGGCCTGTTCACTGAGCTCTCCTGCACACTCCCCAGTAAGAGATAGAACTGCGTGTGCTTCTGCACACTGTTAGTTCTTCAAAGGGAAGTTCTTCCCAGTGCTTCTCAGCTCCAGTGAGAAGCTTGTACTTGCTGTGCAACTAGATTCCTAAGCAGCTCCTTGCAAGCCACTATCGCACAGAGCCTTCTGGCGGCATCCAAGCAAGAGCTATCGCCGGCTGCTCCACTCTGGGTTTCCATGCATATGTGAGGTGAGCTAGTAACTGAAGAGTTAGGAGAGAGTGTGTTTCTGGAGAATGTTACTTCTGCAAAGGGAACTTACAGCCAGTGCTTCTCAGCTCTAGGGCAGAGTGTGTGGCTGCTGTAGAAAGAGTTCTCTAAGCCACCGTTTCTTGGCAGGGAAGACAAACACCTATCAGACAAGCTGAAATCGAGCAGCTTCCACAGGGCACTCTGCTGCCTGGTTCCCAGAATGTGCGCTCCAGATGAATCTTAAGAGCTACAGCTGAGTGGGTTTCTGGCCTAGGTTATTTCTTCAAATGGAACTTATGCCGAGTTCATCTCAGCTCTACTCCAACGTTTCTAGTAGACTCAGAAGAATCTGCTTGGGAACTACGCATCTGCATTCTGCCTGGTTCGGGCAGAGCGGCCTGTTCACTGAGCTCTCCTGCACACTCCCCAGTAAGAGATAGAACTGCGTGTGTTTCTGCACACTGTTAGTTCTTCAAAGGGAAGTTCTTCCCAGTGCTTCTCAGCTCCAGTGAGAAGCTTGTACTTGCTGTGCAACTAGATTCCTAAGCAGCTCCTTGCAAGCCACTATCGCACAGAGCCTTCTGGCAGCATCCAAGCAAGAGCTATCGCTGGCTGCTCCACTCTGGGTTTCCATGCATCTGTGAGGTGAGCTAGTAACTGAAGAGTTAGGAGAGAGTGTGTTTCTGGAGAATGTTACTTCTGCAAAGGGAACTTACAGCCAGTGCTTCTCAGCTCTAGGGCAGAGTGTGTGGCTGCTGTAGAAAGAGTTCTCTAAGCCACCGTTTCTCTGCAGGGAAGACAAACACCTATCAGACAAGCTGAAATCGAGCAGCTTCCACAGGGCACTCTGCTGCCTGGTTCCCAGAATGTGCGCTCCAGATGAATCTTAAGAGCTACAGCTGAGTGGGTTTCTGGCCTAGGTTATTTCTTCAAATGGAACTTATGCCGAGTTCATCTCAGCTCTACTCCAACGTTTCTAGTAGTCTCAGAAGAATCTGCTTGGGAACTTCGCATCTGCATTCTGCCTGGTTCGGGCAGAGCGGCCTGTTCACTGAGCTCTCCTGCACACTCCCCAGTAAGAGATAGAACTGCGTGTGTTTCTGCACACTGTTAGTTCTTCAAAGGGAAGTTCTTCCCAGTGCTTCTCAGCTCCAGTGAGAAGCTTGTACTTGCTGTGCAACTAGATTCCTAAGCAGCTCCTTGCAAGCCCCTATCGCACAGAGCCTTCTGGCCGCATCCAAGCAAGAGCTATCGCCGGCTGCTCCACTCTGGGTATCCATGCATCTGTGAGGTGAGCTAGTAACTGAAGAGTTAGGAGAGAGTGTGTTTCTGGAGAATGTTACTTCTGCAAAGGGAACTTACAGCCAGTGCTTCTCAGCTCTAGGGCAGAGTGTGTGGCTGCTGTAGAAAGAGTTCTCTAAGCCACTGTTTCTCTGCAGGGAAGGCAAACACCTATCAGACAAGCTGAAATCGAGTAGCTTCCACAGGGCACTCTGCTGCCTGGTTCCCAGAATGTGCGCTCCAGATGAATCTTAAGAGCTACAGCTGAGTGGGTTTCTGGCCTAGGTTATTTCTTCAAATGGAACTTATGCCGAGTTCATCTCAGCTCTACTCCAACGTTTCTAGTAGACTCAGAAGAATCTGCTTGGGAACTACGCATCTGCATTCTGCCTGGTTCGGGCAGAGCGGCCTGTTCACTGAGCTCTCCTGCACACTCCCCAGTAAGAGATAGAACTGCGTGTGTTTCTGCACACTGTTAGTTCTTCAAAGGGAAGTTCTTCCCAGTGCTTCTCAGCTCCAGTGAGAAGCTTGTACTTGCTGTGCAACTAGATTCCTAAGCAGCTCCTTGCAAGCCACTATCGCACAGAGCCTTCTGGCAGCATCCAAGCAGGAGCTATCTCCGGCTGCTCCACTCTGGGTTTCCATGCATATGTGAGGTGAGCTAGTAACTGAAGAGTTAGGAGAGAGTGTGTTTCTGGAGAATGTTACTTCTGCAAAGGGAACTTACAGCCAGTGCTTCTCAGCTCTAGGGCAGAGTGTGTGGCTGCTGTAGAAAGAGTTCTCTAAGCCACCGTTTCTTGGCAGGGAAGACAAACACCTATCAGACAAGCTGAAATCGAGCAGCTTCCACAGGGCACTCTGCTGCCTGGTTCCCAGAATGTGCGCTCCAGATGAATCTTAAGAGCTACAGCTGAGTGGGTTTCTGGCCTAGGTTATTTCTTCAAATGGAACTTATGCCGAGTTCATCTCAGCTCTACTCCAACGTTTCTAGTAGACTCAGAAGAATCTGCTTGGGAACTACGCATCTGCATTCTGCCTGGTTCGGGCAGAGCGGCCTGTTCACTGAGCTCTCCTGCACACTCCCCAGTAAGAGATAGAACTGCGTGTGTTTCTGCACACTGTTAGTTCTTCAAAGGGAAGTTCTTCCCAGTGCTTCTCAGCTCCAGTGAGAAGCTTGTACTTGCTGTGCAACTAGATTCCTAAGCAGCTCCTTGCAAGCCACTATCGCACAGAGCCTTCTGGCAGCATCCAAGCAAGAGCTATCGCCGGCTGCTCCACTCTGGGTTTCCATGCATCTGTGAGGTGAGCTAGTAACTGAAGAGTTAGGAGAGAGTGTGTTTCTGGAGAATGTTACTTCTGCAAAGGGAACTTACAGCCAGTGCTTCTCAGCTCTAGGGCAGAGTGTGTGGCTGCTGTAGAAAGAGTTCTCTAAGCCACCGTTTCTCTGCAGGGAAGACAAACACCTATCAGACAAGCTGAAATCGAGCAGCTTCCACAGGGCACTCTGCTGCCTGGTTCCCAGAATGTGCGCTCCAGATGAATCTTAAGAGCTACAGCTGAGTGGGTTTCTGGCCTAGGTTATTTCTTCAAATGGAACTTATGCCGAGTTCATCTCAGCTCTACTCCAACGTTTCTAGTAGACTCAGAAGAATCTGCTTGGGAACTACGCATCTGCATTCTGCCTGGTTTGGGCAGAGCGGCCTGTTCACTGAGCTCTCCTGCACACTCCCCAGTAAGAGATAGAACTGCGTGTGTTTCTGCACACTGTTAGTTCTTCAAAGGGAAGTTCTTCCCAGTGCTTCTCAGCTCCAGTGAGAAGCTTGTACTTGCTGTGCAACTAGATTCCTAAGCAGCTCCTTGCATGCCACTATCGCACAGAGCCTTCTGGCGGCATCCAAGCAAGAGCTATCGCCGGCTGCTCCACTCTGGGTTTCCATGCATATGTGAGGTGAGCTACTAACTGAAGAGTTAGGAGAGAGTGTGTTTCTGGAGAATGTTACTTCTGCAAAGGGAACTTACAGCCAGTGCTTCTCAGCTCTAGGGCAGAGTGTGTGGCTCCTGTGGGAAGAGTTCTCTAAGCCACCGGTTCTCTGCAGGGAAGACAAACACCTATCAGACAAGCTGAAATCGAGCAGCTTCCACAGGGCACTCTGCTGCCTGGTTCCCAGAATGTGCGCTCCAGATGAATCTTAAGAGCTACAGCTGAGTGGGTTTCTGGCCTAGGTTATTTCTTCAAATGGAACTTATGCCGAGTTCATCTCAGCTCTACTCCAACGTTTCTAGTAGACTCAGAAGAATCTGCTTGGGAACTACGCATCTGCATTCTGCCTGGTTCGGGCAGAGCGGCCTGTTCACTGAGCTCTCCTGCACACTCCCCAGTAAGAGATAGAACTGCGTGTGTTTCTGCACACTGTTAGTTCTTCAAAGGGAAGTTCTTCCCAGTGCTTCTCAGCTCCAGTGAGAAGCTTGTACTTGCTGTGCAACTAGATTCCTAAGCAGCTCCTTGCAAGCCACTATCGCACAGAGCCTTCTGGCCGCATCCAAGCAAGAGCTATCGCCGGCTGCTCCACTCTGGGTATCCATGCATCTGTGAGGTGAGCTAGTAACTGAAGAGTTAGGAGAGAGTGTGTTTCTGGAGAATGTTACTTCTGCAAAGGGAACTTACATCCAGTGCTTCTCAGCTCTAGGGCAGAGTGTGTGGCTGCTGTAGAAAGAGTTCTCTAAGCCACCGTTTCTCGGCAGGGAAGACAAACACCTATCAGACAAGCTGAAATCGAGCAATTCCACAGGGCACTCTGCTGCCTGGTTCCCAGAATGTGCGCTCCAGATGAATCTTAAGAGCTACAGCTGAGTGGGTTTCTGGCCTAGGTTATTTCTTCAAATGGAACTTATGCCGAGTTCATCTCAGCTCTACTCCAACGTTTCTAGTAGACTCAGAAGAATCTGCTTGGGAACTACGCATCTGCATTCTGCCTGGTTCGGGCAGAGCGGCCTGTTCACTGAGCTCTCCTGCACACTCCCCAGTAAGAGATAGAACTGCGTGTGTTTCTGCACACTGTTAGTTCTTCAAAGGGAAGTTCTTCCCAGTGCTTCTCAGCTCCAGTGAGAAGCTTGTACTTGCTGTGCAACTAGATTCCTAAGCAGCTCCTTGCAAGCCACTATCGCACAGAGCCTTCTGGCAGCATCCAAGCAAGAGCTATCGCCGGCTGCTCCACTCTGGGTTTCCATGCATCTGTGAGGTGAGCTAGTAACTGAAGAGTTAGGAGAGAGTGTGTTTCTGGAGAATGTTACTTCTGCAAAGGGAACTTACAGCCAGTGCTTCTCAGCTCTAGGGCAGAGTGTGTGGCTGCTGTAGAAAGAGTTCTCTAAGCCACCGTTTCTCGGCAGGGAAGACAAACACCTATCAGACAAGCTGAAATCGAGCAGCTTCCACAGGGCACTCTGCTGCCTGGTTCCCAGAATGTGCGCTCCAGATGAATCTTAAGAGCTACAGCTGAGTGGGTTTCTGGCCTAGGTTATTTCTTCAAATGGAACTTATGCCGAGTTCATCTCAGCTCTACTCCAACGTTTCTAGTAGACTCAGAAGAATCTGCTTGGGAACTACGCATCTGCATTCTGCCTGGTTTGGGCAGAGCGGCCTGTTCACTGAGCTCTCCTGCACACTCCCCAGTAAGAGATAGAACTGCGTGTGCTTCTGCACACTGTTAGTTCTTCAAAGGGAAGTTCTTCCCAGTGCTTCTCAGCTCCAGTGAGAAGCTTGTACTTGCTGTGCAACTAGATTCCTAAGCAGCTCCTTGCAAGCCACTATCGCACAGAGCCTTCTGGCGGCATCCAAGCAAGAGCTATCGCCGGCTGCTCCACTCTGGGTTTCCATGCATATGTGAGGTGAGCTAGTAACTGAAGAGTTAGGAGAGAGTGTGTTTCTGGAGAATGTTACTTCTGCAAAGGGAACTTACAGCCAGTGCTTCTCAGCTCTAGGGCAGAGTGTGTGGCTCCTGTGGGAAGAGTTCTCTAAGCCACCGTTTCTCTGCAGGGAAGACAAACACCTATCAGACAAGCTGAAATCGAGCAGCTTCCACAGGGCACTCTGCTGCCTGGTTCCCAGAATGTGCGCTCCAGATGAATCTTAAGAGCTACAGCTGAGTGGGTTTCTGGCCTAGGTTATTTCTTCAAATGGAACTTATGCCGAGTTCATCTCAGCTCTACTCCAACGTTTCTAGTAGACTCAGAAGAATCTGCTTGGGAACTTCGCATCTGCATTCTGCCTGGTTCGGGCAGAGCGGCCTGTTCACTGAGCTCTCCTGCACACTCCCCAGTAAGAGATAGAACTGCGTGTGTTTCTGCACACTGTTAGTTCTTCAAAGGGAAGTTCTTCCCAGTGCTTCTCAGCTCCAGTGAGAAGCTTGTACTTGCTGTGCAACTAGATTCCTAAGCAGCTCCTTGCAAGCCACTATCGCACAGAGCCTTCTGGCAGCATCCAAGCAAGAGCTATCGCCGGCTGCTCCACTCTGGGTATCCATGCATCTGTGAGGTGAGCTAGTAACTGAAGAGTTAGGAGAGAGTGTGTTTCTGGAGAATGTTACTTCTGCAAAGGGAACTTACAGCCAGTGCTTCTCAGCTCTAGGGCAGAGTGTGTGGCTGCTGTAGAAAGAGTTCTCTAAGCCACTGTTTCTCTGCAGGGAAGGCAAACACCTATCAGACAAGCTGAAATCGAGTAGCTTCCACAGGGCACTCTGCTGCCTGGTTCCCAGAATGTGCGCTCCAGATGAATCTTAAGAGCTACAGCTGAGTGGGTTTCTGGCCTAGGTTATTTCTTCAAATGGAACTTATGCCGAGTTCATCTCAGCTCTACTCCAACGTTTCTAGTAGACTCAGAAGAATCTGCTTGGGAACTACGCATCTGCATTCTGCCTGGTTCGGGCAGAGCGGCCTGTTCACTGAGCTCTCCTGCACACTCCCCAGTAAGAGATAGAACTGCGTGTGTTTCTGCACACTGTTAGTTCTTCAAAGGGAAGTTCTTCCCAGTGCTTCTCAGCTCCAGTGAGAAGCTTGTACTTGCTGTGCAACTAGATTCCTAAGCAGCTCCTTGCAAGCCACTATCGCACAGAGCCTTCTGGCAGCATCCAAGCAAGAGCTATCGCCGGCTGCTCCACTCTGGGTTTCCATGCATATGTGAGGTGAGCTAGTAACTGAAGAGTTAGGAGAGAGTGTGTTTCTGGAGAATGTTACTTCTGCAAAGGGAACTTACAGACAGTGCTTCTCAGCTCTAGGGCAGAGTGTGTGGCTCCTGTGGGAAGAGTTCTCTAAGCCACCGTTTCTCTGCAGGGAAGACAAACACCTATCAGACAAGCTGAAATCGAGCAGCTTCCACAGGGCACTCTGCTGCCTGGTTCCCAGAATGTGCGCTCCAGATGAATCTTAAGAGCTACAGCTGAGTGGGTTTCTGGCCTAGGTTATTTCTTCAAATGGAACTTATGCCGAGTTCATCTCAGCTCTACTCCAACGTTTCTAGTAGACTCAGAAGAATCTGCTTGGGAACTACGCATCTGCATTCTGCCTGGTTTGGGCAGAGCGGCCTGTTCACTGAGCTCTCCTGCACACTCCCCAGTAAGAGATAGAACTGCGTGTGTTTCTGCACACTGTTAGTTCTTCAAAGGGAAGTTCTTCCCAGTGCTTCTCAGCTCCAGTGAGAAGCTTGTACTTGCTGTGCAACTAGATTCCTAAGCAGCTCCTTGCAAGCCACTATCGCACAGAGCCTTCTGGCAGCATCCAAGCAAGAGCTATCGCCGGCTGCTCCACTCTGGTTTTCCATGCATATGTGAGGTGAGCTAGTAACTGAAGAGTTAGGAGAGAGTGTGTTTCTGGAGAATGTTACTTCTGCAAAGGGAACTTACAGCCAGTGCTTCTCAGCTCTAGGGCAGAGTGTGTGGCTGCTGTAGAAAGAGTTCTCTAAGCCACCGTTTCTCGGCAGGGAAGACAAACACCTATCAGACAAGCTGAAATCGAGCAGCTTCCACAGGGCACTCTGCTGCCTGGTTCCCAGAATGTGCGCTCCAGATGAATCTTAAGAGCTACAGCTGAGTGGGTTTCTGGCCTAGGTTATTTCTTCAAATGGAACTTATGCCGAGTTCATCTCAGCTCTACTCCAACGTTTCTAGTAGACTCAGAAGAATCTGCTTGGGAACTACGCATCTGCATTCTGCCTGGTTTGGGCAGAGCGGCCTGTTCACTGAGCTCTCCTGCACACTCCCCAGTAAGAGACAGAACTGTGTGTGCTTCTGCACACTGTTAGTTCTTCAAAGGGAAGTTCTTCCCAGTGCTTCTCAGCTCCAGTGAGAAGCTTGTACTTGCTGTGCAACTAGATTCCTAAGCAGCTCCTTGCAAGCCACTATCGCACAGAGCCTTCTGGCGGCATCCAAGCAAGAGCTATCGCCGGCTGCTCCACTCTGGGTTTCCATGCATATGTGAGGTGAGCTAGTAACTGAAGAGTTAGGAGAGAGTGTGTTTCTGGAGAATGTTACTTCTGCAAAGGGAACTTACAGCCAGTGCTTCTCAGCTCTAGGGCAGAGTGTGTGGCTCCTGTGGGAAGAGTTCTCTAAGCCACCGTTTCTCTGCAGGGAAGACAAACACCTATCAGACAAGCTGAAATCGAGCAGCTTCCACAGGGCACTCTGCTGCCTGGTTCCCAGAATGTGCGCTCCAGATGAATCTTAAGAGCTACAGCTGAGTGGGTTTCTGGCCTAGGTTATTTCTTCAAATGGAACTTATGCCGAGTTCATCTCAGCTCTACTCCAACGTTTCTAGTAGACTCAGAAGAATCTGCTTGGGAACTTCGCATCTGCATTCTGCCTGGTTCGGGCAGAGCGGCCTGTTCACTGAGCTCTCCTGCACACTCCCCAGTAAGAGATAGAACTGCGTGTGTTTCTGCACACTGTTAGTTCTTCAAAGGGAAGTTCTTCCCAGTGCTTCTCAGCTCCAGTGAGAAGCTTGTACTTGCTGTGCAACTAGATTCCTAAGCAGCTCCTTGCATGCCACTATCGCACAGAGCCTTCTGGCGGCATCCAAGCAAGAGCTATCGCCGCCTGCTCCACTCTGGGTTTCCATGCATATGTGAGGTGAGCTAGTAACTGAAGAGTTAGGAGAGAGTGTGTTTCTGGAGAATGTTACTTCTGCAAAGGGAACTTACAGCCAGTGCTTCTCAGCTCTAGGGCAGAGTGTGTGGCTGCTGTAGAAAGAGTTCTCTAAGCCACTGTTTCTCTTCAGGGAAGGCAAACACCTATCAGACAAGCTGAAATCGAGTAGCTTCCACAGGGCACTCTGCTGCCTGGTTCCCAGAATGTGCGCTCCAGATGAATCTTAAGAGCTACAGCTGAGTGGGTTTCTGGCCTAGGTTATTTCTTCAAATGGAACTTATGCCGAGTTCATCTCAGCTCTACTCCAACGTTTCTAGTAGACTCAGAAGAATCTGCTTGGGAACTACGCATCTGCATTCTGCCTGGTTCGGGCAGAGCGGCCTGTTCACTGAGCTCTCCTGCACACTCCCCAGTAAGAGATAGAACTGCGTGTGTTTCTGCACACTGTTAGTTCTTCAAAGGGAAGTTCTTCCCAGTGCTTCTCAGCTCCAGTGAGAAGCTTGTACTTGCTGTGCAACTAGATTCCTAAGCAGCTCCTTGCATGCCACTATCGCACAGAGCCTTCTGGCGGCATCCAAGCAAGAGCTATCGCCGGCTGCTCCACTCTGGGTTTCCATGCATATGTGAGGTGAGCTAGTAACTGAAGAGTTAGGAGAGAGTGTGTTTCTGGAGAATGTTACTTCTGCAAAGGGAACTTACAGCCAGTGCTTCTCAGCTCTAGGGCAGAGTGTGTGGCTGCTGTAGAAAGAGTTCTCTAAGCCACCGTTTCTCTGCAGGGAAGACAAACACCTATCAGACAAGCTGAAATCGAGCAGCTTCCACAGGGCACTCTGCTGCCTGGTTCCCAGAATGTGCGCTCCAGATGAATCTTAAGAGCTACAGCTGAGTGGGTTTCTGGCCTAGGTTATTTCTTCAAATGGAACTTATGCCGAGTTCATCTCAGCTCTACTCCAACGTTTCTAGTAGTCTCAGAAGAGTCTGCTTGGGAACTTCGCGTCTGCATTCTGCCTGGTTCGGGCAGAGCGGCCTGTTCACTGAGCTCTCCTGCACACTCCCCAGTAAGAGATAGAACTGCGTGTGTTTCTGCACACTGTTAGTTCTTCAAAGGGAAGTTCTTCCCAGTGCTTCTCAGCTCCAGTGAGAAGCTTGTACTTGCTGTGCAACTAGATTCCTAAGCAGCTCCTTGCAAGCCACTATCGCACAGAGCCTTCTGGCCGCATCCAAGCAAGAGCTATCGCCGGCTGCTCCACTCTGGGTATCCATGCATCTGTGAGGTGAGCTAGTAACTGAAGAGTTAGGAGAGAGTGTGTTTCTGGAGAATGTTACTTCTGCAAAGGGAACTTACAGCCAGTGCTTCTCAGCTCTAGGGCAGAGTGTGTGGCTGCTGTAGAAAGAGTTCTCTAAGCCACCGTTTCTCGGCAGGGAAGACAAACACCTATCAGACAAGCTGAAATCGAGCAATTCCACAGGGCACTCTGCTGCCTGGTTCCCAGAATGTGCGCTCCAGATGAATCTTAAGAGCTACAGCTGAGTGGGTTTCTGGCCTAGGTTATTTCTTCAAATGGAACTTATGCCGAGTTCATCTCAGCTCTACTCCAACGTTTCTAGTAGACTCAGAAGAATCTGCTTGGGAACTACGCATCTGCATTCTGCCTGGTTCGGGCAGAGCGGCCTGTTCACTGAGCTCTCCTGCACACTCCCCAGTAAGAGATAGAACTGCGTGTGTTTCTGCACACTGTTAGTTCTTCAAAGGGAAGTTCTTCCCAGTGCTTCTCAGCTCCAGTGAGAAGCTTGTACTTGCTGTGCAACTAGATTCCTAAGCAGCTCCTTGCAAGCCACTATCGCACAGAGCCTTCTGGCAGCATCCAAGCAAGAGCTATCGCCGGCTGCTCCACTCTGGGTTTCCATGCATCTGTGAGGTGAGCTAGTAACTGAAGAGTTAGGAGAGAGTGTGTTTCTGGAGAATGTTACTTCTGCAAAGGGAACTTACAGCCAGTGCTTCTCAGCTCTAGGGCAGAGTGTGTGGCTGCTGTAGAAAGAGTTCTCTAAGCCACCGTTTCTCGGCAGGGAAGACAAACACCTATCAGACAAGCTGAAATCGAGCAGCTTCCACAGGGCACTCTGCTGCCTGGTTCCCAGAATGTGCGCTCCAGATGAATCTTAAGAGCTACAGCTGAGTGGGTTTCTGGCCTAGGTTATTTCTTCAAATGGAACTTATGCCGAGTTCATCTCAGCTCTACTCCAACGTTTCTAGTAGACTCAGAAGAATCTGCTTGGGAACTACGCATGTGCATTCTGCCTCGTTCGGGCAGAGCGGCCTGTTCACTGAGCTCTCCTGCACACTCCCC
Organism: Tapirus indicus; assembly: GCA_031878705.1. NCBI lineage: Eukaryota > Metazoa > Chordata > Mammalia > Perissodactyla > Tapiridae > Tapirus > Tapirus indicus. The sequence goes on along the minus strand of CM062917.1, from coordinate 62,826,696 downwards.
AGTAAGAGATAGAACTGCGTGTGTTTCTGCACACTGTTAGTTCTTCAAAGGGAAGTTCTTCCCAGTGCTTCTCAGCTCCAGTGAGAAGCTTGTACTTGCTGTGCAACTAGATTCCTAAGCAGCTCCTTGCAAGCCACTATCGCACAGAGCCTTCTGGCAGCATCCAAGCAAGAGCTATCTCCGGCTGCTCCACTCTGGGTTTCCATGCATATGTGAGGTGAGCTACTAACTGAAGAGTTAGGAGAGAGTGTGTTTCTGGAGAATGTTACTTCTGCAAAGGGAACTTACAGCCAGTGCTTCTCAGCTCTAGGGCAGAGTGTGTGGCTGCTGTAGAAAGAGTTCTCTAAGCCACTGTTTCTCTGCAGGGAAGGCAAACACCTATCAGACAAGCTGAAATCGAGTAGCTTCCACAGGGCACTCTGCTGCCTGGTTCCCAGAATGTGCGCTCCAGATGAATCTTAAGAGCTACAGCTGAGTGGGTTTCTGGCCTAGGTTATTTCTTCTAATGGAACTTATGCCGAGTTCATCTCAGCTCTACTCCAACGTTTCTAGTAGACTCAGAAGAATCTGCTTGGGAACTACGCATCTGCATTCTGCCTGGTTCGGGCAGAGCGGCCTGTTCACTGAGCTCTCCTGCACACTCCCCAGTAAGAGATAGAACTGCGTGTGTTTCTGCACACTGTTAGTTCTTCAAAGGGAAGTTCTTCCCAGTGCTTCTCAGCTCCAGTGAGAAGCTTGTACTTGCTGTGCAACTAGATTCCTAAGCAGCTCCTTGCAAGCCACTATCGCACAGAGCCTTCTGGTGGCATCCAAGCAAGAGCTATCGCCGGCTGCTCCACTCTGGGTTTCCATGCATCTGTGAGGTGAGCTAGTAACTGAAGAGTTAGGAGAGAGTGTGTTTCTGGAGAATGTTACTTCTGCAAAGGGAACTTACAGCCAGTGCTTCTCAGCTCTAGGGCAGAGTGTGTGGCTGCTGTAGAAAGAGTTCTATAAGCCACCGTTTCTCGGCAGGGAAGACAAACACCTATCAGACAAGCTGAAATCGAGCAGCTTCCACAGGGCACTCTGCTGCCTGGTTCCCAGAATGTGCGCTCCAGATGAATCTTAAGAGCTACAGCTGAGTGGGTTTCTGGCCTAGGTTATTTCTTCAAATGGAACTTATGCCGAGTTCATCTCAGCTCTACTCCAACGTTTCTAGTAGACTCAGAAGAATCTGCTTGGGAACTACGCATCTGCATTCTGCCTGGTTTGGGCAGAGCGGCCTGTTCACTGAGCTCTCCTGCACACTCCCCAGTAAGAGATAGAACTGCGTGTGTTTCTGCACACTGTTAGTTCTTCAAAGGGAAGTTCTTCCCAGTGCTTCTCAGCTCCAGTGAGAAGCTTGTACTTGCTGTGCAACTAGATTCCTAAGCAGCTCCTTGCAAGCCACTATCGCACAGAGCCTTCTGGCAGCATCCAAGCAAGAGCTATCGCCGGCTGCTCCACTCTGGGTTTCCATGCATATGTGAGGTGAGCTAGTAACTCAAGAGTTAGGAGAGAGTGTGTTTCTGGAGAATGTTACTTCTGCAAAGGGAACTTACAGACAGTGCTTCTCAGCTCTAGGGCAGAGTGTGTGGCTCCTGTGGGAAGAGTTCTCTAAGCCACCGTTTCTCTGCAGGGAAGACAAACACCTATCAGACAAGCTGAAATCGAGCAGCTTCCACAGGGCACTCTGCTGCCTGGTTCCCAGAATGTGCGCTCCAGATGAATCTTAAGAGCTACAGCTGAGTGGGTTTCTGGCCTAGGTTATTTCTTCAAATGGAACTTATGCCGAGTTCATCTCAGCTCTACTCCAACGTTTCTAGTAGACTCAGAAGAATCTGCTTGGGAACTACGCATCTGCATTCTGCCTGGTTCGGGCAGAGCGGCCTGTTCACTGAGCTCTCCTGCACACTCCCCAGTAAGAGATAGAACTGCGTGTGTTTCTGCACACTGTTAGTTCTTCAAAGGGAAGTTCTTCCCAGTGCTTCTCAGCTCCAGTGAGAAGCTTGTACTTGCTGTGCAACTAGATTCCTAAGCAGCTCCTTGCAAGCCACTATCGCACAGAGCCTTCTGGCGGCATCCAAGCAAGAGCTATCGCCGGCTGCTCCACTCTGGGTTTCCATGCATATGTGAGGTGAGCTAGTAACTCAAGAGTTAGGAGAGAGTGTGTTTCTGGAGAATGTTACTTCTGCAAAGGGAACTTACAGACAGTGCTTCTCAGCTCTAGGGCAGAGTGTGTGGCTCCTGTGGGAAGAGTTCTCTAAGCCACCGTTTCTCGGCAGGGAAGACAAACACCTATCAGACAAGCTGAAATCGAGCAGCTTCCACAGGGCACTCTGCTGCCTGGTTCCCAGAATGTGCGCTCCAGATGAATCTTAAGAGCTACAGCTGAGTGGGTTTCTGGCCTAGGTTATTTCTTCAAATGGAACTTATGCCGAGTTCATCTCAGCTCTACTCCAACGTTTCTAGTAGTCTCAGAAGAGTCTGCTTGGGAACTTCGCATCTGCATTCTGCCTGGTTCGGGCAGAGCGGCCTGTTCACTGAGCTCTCCTGCACACTCCCCAGTAAGAGATAGAACTGCGTGTGTTTCTGCACACTGTTAGTTCTTCAAAGGGAAGTTCTTCCCAGTGCTTCTCAGCTCCAGTGAGAAGCTTGTACTTGCTGTGCAACTAGATTCCTAAGCAGCTCCTTGCAAGCCACTATCGCACAGAGCCTTCTGGCCGCATCCAAGCAAGAGCTATCGCCGGCTGCTCCACTCTGGGTATCCATGCATCTGTGAGGTGAGCTAGTAACTGAAGAGTTAGGAGAGAGTGTGTTTCTGGAGAATGTTACTTCTGCAAAGGGAACTTACAGCCAGTGCTTCTCAGCTCTAGGGCAGAGTGTGTGGCTGCTGTAGAAAGAGTTCTCTAAGCCACCGTTTCTCGGCAGGGAAGACAAACACCTATCAGACAAGCTGAAATCGAGCAGCTTCCACAGGGCACTCTGCTGCCTGGTTCCCAGAATGTGCGCTCCAGATGAATCTTAAGAGCTACAGCTGAGTGGGTTTCTGGCCTAGGTTATTTCTTCAAATGGAACTTATGCCGAGTTCATCTCAGCTCTACTCCAACGTTTCTAGTAGACTCAGAAGAATCTGCTTGGGAACTACGCATCTGCATTCTGCCTGGTTCGGGCAGAGCGGCCTGTTCACTGAGCTCTCCTGCACACTCCCCAGTAAGAGATAGAACTGCGTGTGTTTCTGCACACTGTTAGTTCTTCAAAGGGAAGTTCTTCCCAGTGCTTCTCAGCTCCAGTGAGAAGCTTGTACTTGCTGTGCAACTAGATTCCTAAGCAGCTCCTTGCAAGCCACTATCGCACTGAGCCTTCTGGCAGCATCCAAGCAAGAGCTGTCGCCGGCTGCTCCACTCTGGGTTTCCATGCATATGTGAGGTGAGCTAGTAACTGAAGAGTTAGGAGAGAGTGTGTTTTTGGAGAATGTTACTTCTGCAAAGGGAACTACAGCCAGTGCTTCTCAGTTCAAGGGCAGAGTGTGTGGTTGCTGTAGAAAGAGTTCTCTAAGCCACCGTTTCTCTGCAGGGAAGACAAACACCTATCAGACAAGCTGAAATCGAGCAGCTTCCACAGGGCACTCTGCTGCCTGGTTCCCAGAATGTGCGCTCCAGATGAATCTTAAGAGCTACAGCTGAGTGGGTTTCTGGCCTAGGTTATTTCTTCAAATGGAACTTATGCCGAGTTCATCTCAGCTCTACTCCAACGTTTCTAGTAGACTCAGAAGAATCTGCTTGGGAACTACGCATCTGCATTCTGCCTGGTTCGGGCAGAGCGGCCTGTTCACTGAGCTCTCCTGCACACTCCCCAGTAAGAGATAGAACTGCGTGTGTTTCTGCACACTGTTAGTTCTTCAAAGGGAAGTTCTTCCCAGTGCTTCTCAGCTCCAGTGAGAAGCTTGTACTTGCTGTGCAACTAGATTCCTAAGCAGCTCCTTGCAAGCCACTATCGCACAGAGCCTTCTGGCAGCATCCAAGCAAGAGCTATCTCCGGCTGCTCCACTCTGGGTTTCCATGCATATGTGAGGTGAGCTACTAACTGAAGAGTTAGGAGAGAGTGTGTTTCTGGAGAATGTTACTTCTGCAAAGGGAACTTACAGCCAGTGCTTCTCAGCTCTAGGGCAGAGTGTGTGGCTGCTGTGGAAAGAGTTCTCTAAGCCACTGTTTCTCTGCAGGGAAGGCAAACACCTATCAGACAAGCTGAAATCGAGTAGCTTCCACAGGGCACTCTGCTGCCTGGTTCCCAGAATGTGCGCTCCAGATGAATCTTAAGAGCTACAGCTGAGTGGGTTTCTGGCCTAGGTTATTTCTTCTAATGGAACTTATGCCGAGTTCATCTCAGCTCTACTCCAACGTTTCTAGTAGACTCAGAAGAATCTGCTTGGGAACTACGCATCTGCATTCTGCCTGGTTCGGGCAGAGCGGCCTGTTCACTGAGCTCTCCTGCACACTCCCCAGTAAGAGATAGAACTGCGTGTGTTTCTGCACACTGTTAGTTCTTCAAAGGGAAGTTCTTCCCAGTGCTTCTCAGCTCCAGTGAGAAGCTTGTACTTGCTGTGCAACTAGATTCCTAAGCAGCTCCTTGCAAGCCACTATCGCACAGAGCCTTCTGGTGGCATCCAAGCAAGAGCTATCGCCGGCTGCTCCACTCTGGGTTTCCATGCATCTGTGAGGTGAGCTAGTAACTGAAGAGTTAGGAGAGAGTGTGTTTCTGGAGAATGTTACTTCTGCAAAGGGAACTTACAGCCAGTGCTTCTCAGCTCTAGGGCAGAGTGTGTGGCTGCTGTAGAAAGAGTTCTCTAAGCCACCATTTCTCGGCAGGGAAGACAAACACCTATCAGACAAGCTGAAATCGAGCAGCTTCCACAGGGCACTCTGCTGCCTGGTTCCCAGAATGTGCGCTCCAGATGAATCTTAAGAGCTACAGCTGAGTGGGTTTCTGGCCTAGGTTATTTCTTCAAATGGAACTTATGCCGAGTTCATCTCAGCTCTACTCCAACGTTTCTAGTAGACTCAGAAGAATCTGCTTGGGAACTACGCATCTGCATTCTGCCTGGTTTGGGCAGAGCGGCCTGTTCACTGAGCTCTCCTGCACACTCCCCAGTAAGAGATAGAACTGCGTGTGTTTCTGCACACTGTTAGTTCTTCAAAGGGAAGTTCTTCCCAGTGCTTCTCAGCTCCAGTGAGAAGCTTGTACTTGCTGTGCAACTAGATTCCTAAGCAGCTCCTTGCAAGCCACTATCGCACAGAGCCTTCTGGCAGCATCCAAGCAAGAGCTATCGCCGGCTGCTCCACTCTGGGTTTCCATGCATATGTGAGGTGAGCTACTAACTGAAGAGTTAGGAGAGAGTGTGTTTCTGGAGAATGTTACTTCTGCAAAGGAAACTTACAGCCAGTGCTTCTCAGCTCTAGGGCAGAGTGTGTGGCTGCTGTAGAAAGAGTTCTCTAAGCCACTGTTTCTCTGCAGGGAAGGCAAACACCTATCAGACAAGCTGAAATCGAGTAGCTTCCACAGGGCACTCTGCTGCCTGGTTCCCAGAATGTGCGCTCCAGATGAATCTTAAGAGCTACAGCTGAGTGGGTTTCTGGCCTAGGTTATTTCTTCTAATGGAACTTATGCCGAGTTCATCTCAGCTCTACTCCAACGTTTCTAGTAGACTCAGAAGAATCTGCTTGGGAACTACGCATCTGCATTCTGCCTGGTTCGGGCAGAGCGGCCTGTTCACTGAGCTCTCCTGCACACTCCCCAGTAAGAGATAGAACTGCGTGTGTTTCTGCACACTGTTAGTTCTTCAAAGGGAAGTTCTTCCCAGTGCTTCTCAGCTCCAGTGAGAAGCTTGTACTTGCTGTGCAACTAGATTCCTAAGCAGCTCCTTGCAAGCCACTATCGCACAGAGCCTTCTGGTGGCATCCAAGCAAGAGCTATCGCCGGCTGCTCCACTCTGGGTTTCCATGCATCTGTGAGGTGAGCTAGTAACTGAAGAGTTAGGAGAGAGTGTGTTTCTGGAGAATGTTACTTCTGCAAAGGGAACTTACAGCCAGTGCTTCTCAGCTCTAGGGCAGAGTGTGTGGCTGCTGTAGAAAGAGTTCTCTAAGCCACCGTTTCTCGGCAGGGAAGACAAACACCTATCAGACAAGCTGAAATCGAGCAGCTTCCACAGGGCACTCTGCTGCCTGGTTCCCAGAATGTGCGCTCCAGATGAATCTTAAGAGCTACAGCTGAGTGGGTTTCTGGCCTAGGTTATTTCTTCAAATGGAACTTATGCCGAGTTCATCTCAGCTCTACTCCAACGTTTCTAGTAGACTCAGAAGAATCTGCTTGGGAACTACGCATCTGCATTCTGCCTGGTTTGGGCAGAGCGGCCTGTTCACTGAGCTCTCCTGCACACTCCCCAGTAAGAGATAGAACTGCGTGTGCTTCTGCACACTGTTAGTTCTTCAAAGGGAAGTTCTTCCCAGTGCTTCTCAGCTCCAGTGAGAAGCTTGTACTTGCTGTGCAACTAGATTCCTAAGCAGCTCCTTGCAAGCCACTATCGCACAGAGCCTTCTGGCGGCATCCAAGCAAGAGCTATCGCCGGCTGCTCCACTCTGGGTTTCCATGCATATGTGAGGTGAGCTAGTAACTCAAGAGTTAGGAGAGAGTGTGTTTCTGGAGAATGTTACTTCTGCAAAGGGAACTTACAGACAGTGCTTCTCAGCTCTAGGGCAGAGTGTGTGGCTCCTGTGGGAAGAGTTCTCTAAGCCACCGTTTCTCTGCAGGGAAGACAAACACCTATCAGACAAGCTGAAATCGAGCAGCTTCCACAGGGCACTCTGCTGCCTGGTTCCCAGAATGTGCGCTCCAGATGAATCTTAAGAGCTACAGCTGAGTGGGTTTCTGGCCTAGGTTATTTCTTCAAATGGAACTTATGCCGAGTTCATCTCAGCTCTACTCCAACGTTTCTAGTAGTCTCAGAAGAGTCTGCTTGGGAACTTCGCATCTGCATTCTGCCTGGTTCGGGCAGAGCGGCCTGTTCACTGAGCTCTCCTGCACACTCCCCAGTAAGAGATAGAACTGCGTGTGTTTCTGCACACTCTTAGTTCTTCAAAGGGAAGTTCTTCCCAGTGCTTCTCAGCTCCAGTGAGAAGCTTGTACTTGCTGTGCAACTAGATTCCTAAGCAGCTCCTTGCAAGCCACTATCGCACAGAGCCTTCTGGCCGCATCCAAGCAAGAGCTATCGCCGGCTGCTCCACTCTGGGTATCCATGCATCTGTGAGGTGAGCTAGTAACTGAAGAGTTAGGAGAGAGTGTGTTTCTGGAGAATGTTACTTCTGCAAAGGGAACTTACAGCCAGTGCTTCTCAGCTCTAGGGCAGAGTGTGTGGCTGCTGTAGAAAGAGTTCTCTAAGCCACCGTTTCTCGGCAGGGAAGACAAACACCTATCAGACAAGCTGAAATCGAGCAGCTTCCACAGGGCACTCTGCTGCCTGGTTCCCAGAATGTGCGCTCCAGATGAATCTTAAGAGCTACAGCTGAGTGGGTTTCTGGCCTAGGTTATTTCTTCAAATGGAACTTATGCCGAGTTCATCTCAGCTCTACTCCAACGTTTCTAGTAGACTCAGAAGAATCTGCTTGGGAACTACGCATCTGCATTCTGCCTGGTTCGGGCAGAGCGGCCTGTTCACTGAGCTCTCCTGCACACTCCCCAGTAAGATATAGAGCTGCGTGTGTTTCTGCACACTGTTAGTTCTTCAAAGGGAAGTTCTTCCCAGTGCTTCTCAGCTCCAGTGAGAAGCTTGTACTTGCTGTGCAACTAGATTCCTAAGCAGCTCCTTGCAAGCCACTATCGCACAGAGCCTTCTGGCAGCATCCAAGCAAGAGCTATCTCCGGCTGCTCCACTCTGGGTTTCCATGCATATGTGAGGTGAGCTAGTAACTGAAGAGTTAGGAGAGAGTGTGTTTCTGGAGAATGTTACTTCTGCAAAGGGAACTTACAGCCAGTGCTTCTCAGCTCTAGGGCAGAGTGTGTGGCTGCTGTAGAAAGAGTTCTCTAAGCCACTGTTTCTCTGCAGGGAAGACAAACACCTATCAGACAAGCTGAAATCGAGCAGCTTCCACAGGGCAGTCTGCTGCCTGGTTCCCAGAATGTGCGCTCCAGATGAATCTTAAGAGCTACAGCTGAGTGGGTTTCTGGCCTAGGTTATTTCTTCAAATGGAACTTATGCCGAGTTCATCTCAGCTCTACTCCAACGTTTCTAGTAGACTCAGAAGAATCTGCTTGGGAACTAGGCATCTGCATTCTGCCTGGTTCGGGCAGAGCGGCCTGTTCACTGAGCTCTCCTGCACACTCCCCAGTAAGAGATAGAACTGCGTGTGTTTCTGCACACTGTTAGTTCTTCAAAGGGAAGTTCTTCCCAGTGCTTCTCAGCTCCAGTGAGAAGCTTGTACTTGCTGTGCAACTAGATTCCTAAGCAGCTCCTTGCAAGCCACTATCGCACAGAGCCTTCTGGCAGCATCCAAGCAAGTGCTATCTCCGGCTGCTCCACTCTGGGTTTCCATGCATATGTGAGGTGAGCTAGTAACTGAAGAGTTAGGAGAGAGTGTGTTTCTGGAGAATGTTACTTCTGCAAAGGGAACTTACAGCCAGTGCTTCTCAGCTCTAGGGCAGAGTGTGTGGCTGCTGTAGAAAGAGTTCTCTAAGCCACTGTTTCTCTGCAGGGAAGGCAAACACCTATCAGACAAGCTGAAATCGAGTAGCTTCCACAGGGCACTCTGCTGCCTGGTTCCCAGAATGTGCGCTCCAGATGAATCTTAAGAGCTACAGCTGAGTGGGTTTCTGGCCTAGGTTATTTCTTCAAATGGAACTTATGCCGAGTTCATCTCAGCTCTACTCCAACGTTTCTAGTAGACTCAGAAGAATCTGCTTGGGAACTAGGCATCTGCATTCTGCCTGGTTCGGGCAGAGCGGCCTGTTCACTGAGCTCTCCTGCACACTCCCCAGTAAGAGATAGAACTGCGTGTGTTTCTGCACACTGTTAGTTCTTCAAAGGGAAGTTCTTCCCAGTGCTTCTCAGCTCCAGTGAGAAGCTTGTACTTGCTGTGCAACTAGATTCCTAAGCAGCTCCTTGCAAGCCACTATCGCACAGAGCCTTCTGGCAGCATCCAAGCAAGAGCTATCGCCGGCTGCTCCACTCTGGGTATCCATGCATCTGTGAGGTGAGCTAGTAACTGAAGAGTTAGGAGAGAGTGTGTTTCTGGAGAATGTTACTTCTGCAAAGGGAACTTACAGACAGTGCTTCTCAGCTCTAGGGCAGAGTGTGTGGCTGCTGTAGAAAGAGTTCTCTAAGCCACCGTTTCTCGGCAGGGAAGACAAACACCTATCAGACAAGCTGAAATCGAGCAGCTTCCACAGGGCACTCTGCTGCCTGGTTCCCAGAATGTGCGCTCCAGATGAATCTTAAGAGCTACAGCTGAGTGGGTTTCTGGCCTAGGTTATTTCTTCAAATGGAACTTATGCCGAGTTCATCTCAGCTCTACTCCAACGTTTCTAGTAGACTCAGAAGAATCTGCTTGGGAACTAGGCATCTGCATTCTGCCTGGTTCGGGCAGAGCGGCCTGTTCACTGAGCTCTCCTGCACACTCCCCAGTAAGAGATAGAACTGCGTGTGTTTCTGCACACTGTTAGTTCTTCAAAGGGAAGTTCTTCCCAGTGCTTCTCAGCTCCAGTGAGAAGCTTGTACTTGCTGTGCAACTAGATTCCTAAGCAGCTCCTTGCAAGCCACTATCGCACAGAGCCTTCTGGCAGCATCCAAGCAAGAGCTATCGCCGGCTGCTCCACTCTGGGTTTCCATGCATATGTGAGGTGAGCTAGTAACTGAAGAGTTAGGAGAGAGTGTGTTTCTGGAGAATGTTACTTCTGCAAAGGGAACTTACAGCCAGTGCTTCTCAGCTCTAGGGCAGAGTGTGTGGCTGCTGTAGAAAGAGTTCTCTAAGCCACCGTTTCTCGGCAGGGAAGACAAACACCTATCAGACAAGCTGAAATCGAGCAGCTTCCACAGGGCACTCTGCTGCCTGGTTCCCAGAATGTGCGCTCCAGATGAATCTTAAGAGCTACAGCTGAGTGGGTTTCTGGCCTAGGTTATTTCTTCAAATGGAACTTATGCCGAGTTCATCTCAGCTCTACTCCAACGTTTCTAGTAGACTCAGAAGAATCTGCTTGGGAACTACGCATGTGCATTCTGCCTCGTTCGGGCAGAGCGGCCTGTTCACTGAGCTCTCCTGCACACTCCCCAGTAAGAGATAGAACTGCGTGTGTTTCTGCACACTGTTAGTTCTTCAAAGGGAAGTTCTTCCCAGTGCTTCTCAGCTCCAGTGAGAAGCTTGTACTTGCTGTGCAACTAGATTCCTAAGCAGCTCCTTGCAAGCCACTATCGCACAGAGCCTTCTGGCAGCATCCAAGCAAGAGCTATCTCCGGCTGCTCCACTCTGGGTTTCCATGCATATGTGAGGTGAGCTAGTAACTGAAGAGTTAGGAGAGAGTGTGTTTCTGGAGAATGTTACTTCTGCAAAGGGAACTTACAGCCAGTGCTTCTCAGCTCTAGGGCAGAGTGTGTGGCTGCTGTAGAAAGAGTTCTCTAAGCCACTGTTTCTCTGCAGGGAAGGCAAACACCTATCAGACAAGCTGAAATCGAGTAGCTTCCACAGGGCACTCTGCTGCCTGGTTCCCAGAATGTGCGCTCCAGATGAATCTTAAGAGCTACAGCTGAGTGGGTTTCTGGCCTAGGTTATTTCTTCTAATGGAACTTATGCCGAGTTCATCTCAGCTCTACTCCAACGTTTCTAGTAGACTCAGAAGAATCTGCTTGGGAACTAGGCATCTGCATTCTGCCTGGTTCGGGCAGAGCGGCCTGTTCACTGAGCTCTCCTGCACACTCCCCAGTGAGAGATAGAACTGCGTGTGTTTCTCCACACTGTTAGTTCTTCAAAGGGAAGTTCTTCCCAGTGCTTCTCAGCTCCAGTGAGAAGCTTGTACTTGCTGTGCAACTAGATTCCTAAGCAGCTCCTTGCAAGCCACTATCGCACAGAGCCTTCTGGCAGCATCCAAGCAAGAGCTATCGCCGGCTGCTCCACTCTGGGTTTCCATGCATATGTGAGGTGAGCTAGTAACTGAAGAGTTAGGAGAGAGTGTGTTTCTGGAGAATGTTACTTCTGCAAAGGGAACTTACAGCCAGTGCTTCTCAGCTCTAGGACAGAGTGTGTGGCTGCTGTAGAAAGAGTTCTCTAAGCCACTGTTTCTCGGCAGGGAAGACAAACACCTATCAGACAAGCTGAAATCGAGCAGCTTCCACAGGGCACTCTGCTGCCTGGTTCCCAGAATGTGCGCTCCAGATGAATCTTAAGAGCTACAGCTGAGTGGGTTTCTGGCCTAGGTTATTTCTTCAAATGGAACTTATGCCGAGTTCATCTCAGCTCTACTCCAACGTTTCTAGTAGACTCAGAAGAATCTGCTTGGGAACTCCGCATGTGCATTCTGCCTCGTTCGGGCAGAGCGGCCTGTTCACTGAGCTCTCCTGCTCACTCCCCAGTAAGAGATAGAACTGCGTGTGTTTCTGCACACTGTTAGTTCTTCAAAGGGAAGTTCTTCCCAGTGCTTCTCAGCTCCAGTGAGAAGCTTGTACTTGCTGTGCAACTAGATTCCTAAGCAGCTCCTTGCAAGCCACTATCGCACAGAGCCTTCTGGCAGCATCCAAGCAAGAGCTATCTCCGGCTGCTCCACTCTGGGTTTCCATGCATATGTGAGGTGAGCTAGTAACTGAAGAGTTAGGAGAGAGTGTGTTTCTGGAGAATGTTACTTCTGCAAAGGGAACTTACAGCCAGTGCTTCTCAGCTCTAGGGCAGAGTGTGTGGCTGCTGTAGAAAGAGTTCTCTAAGCCACTGTTTCTCTGCAGGGAAGGCAAACACCTATCAGACAAGCTGAAATCGAGTAGCTTCCACAGGGCACTCTGCTGCCTGGTTCCCAGAATGTGCGCTCCAGATGAATCTTAAGAGCTACAGCTGAGTGGGTTTCTGGCCTAGGTTATTTCTTCAAATGGAACTTATGCCGAGTTCATCTCAGCTCTACTCCAACGTTTCTAGTAGACTCAGAAGAATCTGCTTGGGAACTACGCATCTGCATTCTGCCTGGTTCGGGCAGAGCGGCCTGTTCACTGAGCTCTCCTGCACACTCCCCAGTAAGAGATAGAACTGCGTGTGTTTCTGCACACTCTTAGTTCTTCAAAGGGAAGTTCTTCCCAGTGCTTCTCAGCTCCAGTGAGAAGCTTGTACTTGCTGTGCAACTAGATTCCTAAGCAGCTCCTTGCAAGCCCCTATCGCACAGAGCCTTCTGGCAGCATCCAAGCAAGAGCTGTCGCCGGCTGCTCCACTCTGGGTTTCCATGCATATGTGAGGTGAGCTAGTAACTGAAGAGTTAGGAGAGAGTGTGTTTCTGGAGAATGTTACTTCTGCAAAGGGAACTTACAGCCAGTGCTTCTCAGCTCAAGGGCAGAGTGTGTGGTTGCTGTAGAAAGAGTTCTCTAAGCCACCGTTTCTCGGCAGGGAAGACAAACACCTATCAGACAAGCTGAAATCGAGCAGCTTCCACAGGGCACTCTGCTGCCTGGTTCCCAGAATGTGCACTCCAGATGAATCTTAAGAGCTACAGCTGAGTGGGTTTCTGGCCTAGGTTATTTCTTCAAATGGAACTTATGCCGAGTTCATCTCAGCTCTACTCCAACGTTTCTAGTAGACTCAGAAGAATCTGCTTGGGAACTACGCATCTGCATTCTGCCTGGTTCGGGCAGAGCGGCCTGTTCACTGAGCTCTCCTGCACACTCCCCAGTAAGAGATAGAACTGCGTGTGTTTCTGCACACTGTTAGTTCTTCAAAGGGAAGTTCTTCCCAGTGCTTCTCAGCTCCAGTGAGAAGCTTGTACTTGCTGTGCAACTAGATTCCTAAGCAGCTCCTTGCAAGCCACTATCGCACAGAGCCTTCTGGCAGCATCCAAGCAAGAGCTATCGCCGGCTGCTCCACTCTGGGTTTCCATGCATATGTGAGGTGAGCTAGTAACTGAAGAGTTAGGAGAGAGTGTGTTTCTGGAGAATGTTACTTCTGCAAAGGGAACTTACAGCCAGTGCTTCTCAGCTCTAGGGCAGAGTGTGTGGCTGCTGTAGAAAGAGTTCTCTAAGCCACCGTTTCTCGGCAGGGAAGACAAACACCTATCAGACAAGCTGAAATCGAGCAGCTTCCACAGGGCACTCTGCTGCCTGGTTCCCAGAATGTGCGCTCCAGATGAATCTTAAGAGCTACAGCTGAGTGGGTTTCTGGCCTAGGTTATTTCTTCAAATGGAACTTATGCCGAGTTCATCTCAGCTCTACTCCAACGTTTCTAGTAGACTCAGAAGAATCTGCTTGGGAACTACGCATGTGCATTCTGCCTCGTTCGGGCAGAGCGGCCTGTTCACTGAGCTCTCCTGCACACTCCCCAGTAAGAGATAGAACTGCGTGTGCTTCTGCACACTGTTAGTTCTTCAAAGGGAAGTTCTTCCCAGTGCTTCTCAGCTCCAGTGAGAAGCTTGTACTTGCTGTGCAACTAGATTCCTAAGCAGCTCCTTGCAAGCCACTATCGCACAGAGCCTTCTGGCGGCATCCAAGCAAGAGCTATCGCCGGCTGCTCCACTCTGGGTTTCCATGCATATGTGAGGTGAGCTAGTAACTGAAGAGTTAGGAGAGAGTGTGTTTCTGGAGAATGTTACTTCTGCAAAGGGAACTTACAGCCAGTGCTTCTCAGCTCTAGGGCAGAGTGTGTGGCTCCTGTGGGAAGAGTTCTCTAAGCCACCGTTTCTCTGCAGGGAAGACAAACACCTATCAGACAAGCTGAAATCGAGCAGCTTCCACAGGGCACTCTGCTGCCTGGTTCCCAGAATGTGCGCTCCAGATGAATCTTAAGAGCTACAGCTGAGTGGGTTTCTGGCCTAGGTTATTTCTTCAAATGGAACTTATGCCGAGTTCATCTCAGCTCTACTCCAACGTTTCTAGTAGACTCAGAAGAATCTGCTTGGGAACTTCGCATCTGCATTCTGCCTGGTTCGGGCAGAGCGGCCTGTTCACTGAGCTCTCCTGCACACTCCCCAGTAAGAGATAGAACTGCGTGTGTTTCTGCACACTGTTAGTTCTTCAAAGGGAAGTTCTTCCCAGTGCTTCTCAGCTCCAGTGAGAAGCTTGTACTTGCTGTGCAACTAGATTCCTAAGCAGCTCCTTGCAAGCCCCTATCGCACAGAGCCTTCTGGCCGCATCCAAGCAAGAGCTATCGCCGGCTGCTCCACTCTGGGTATCCATGCATCTGTGAGGTGAGCTAGTAACTGAAGAGTTAGGAGAGAGTGTGTTTCTGGAGAATGTTACTTCTGCAAAGGGAACTTACAGCCAGTGCTTCTCAGCTCTAGGGCAGAGTGTGTGGCTGCTGTAGAAAGAGTTCTCTAAGCCACCGTTTCTCTGCAGGGAAGGCAAACACCTATCAGACAAGCTGAAATCGAGTAGCTTCCACAGGGCACTCTGCTGCCTGGTTCCCAGAATGTGCGCTCCAGATGAATCTTAAGAGCTACAGCTGAGTGGGTTTCTGGCCTAGGTTATTTCTTCAAATGGAACTTATGCCGAGTTCATCTCAGCTCTACTCCAACGTTTCTAGTAGACTCAGAAGAATCTGCTTGGGAACTACGCATCTGCATTCTGCCTGGTTCGGGCAGAGCGGCCTGTTCACTGAGCTCTCCTGCACACTCCCCAGTAAGAGATAGAACTGCGTGTGTTTCTGCACACTGTTAGTTCTTCAAAGGGAAGTTCTTCCCAGTGCTTCTCAGCTCCAGTGAGAAGCTTGTACTTGCTGTGCAACTAGATTCCTAAGCAGCTCCTTGCAAGCCACTATCGCACAGAGCCTTCTGGCAGCATCCAAGCAAGAGCTATCTCCGGCTGCTCCACTCTGGGTTTCCATGCATCTGTGAGGTGAGCTAGTAACTGAAGAGTTAGGAGAGAGTGTGTTTCTGGAGAATGTTACTTCTGCAAAGGGAACTTACAGCCAGTGCTTCTCAGCTCTAGGGCAGAGTGTGTGGCTGCTGTAGAAAGAGTTCTCTAAGCCACCGTTTCTCGGCAGGGAAGACAAACACCTATCAGACAAGCTGAAATCGAGCAGCTTCCACAGGGCACTCTGCTGCCTGGTTCCCAGAATGTGCGCTCCAGATGAATCTTAAGAGCTACAGCTGAGTGGGTTTCTGGCCTAGGTTATTTCTTCAAATGGAACTTATGCCGAGTTCATCTCAGCTCTACTCCAACGTTTCTAGTAGACTCAGAAGAATCTGCTTGGGAACTACGCATCTGCATTCTGCCTGGTTCGGGCAGAGCGGCCTGTTCACTGAGCTCTCCTGCACACTCCCCAGTAAGAGATAGAACTGCGTGTGTTTCTGCACACTGTTAGTTCTTCAAAGGGAAGTTCTTCCCAGTGCTTCTCAGCTCCAGTGAGAAGCTTGTACTTGCTGTGCAACTAGATTCCTAAGCAGCTCCTTGCAAGCCACTATCGCACAGAGCCTTCTGGCCGCATCCAAGCAAGAGCTATCGCCGGCTGCTCCACTCTGGGTTTCCATGCATCTGTGAGGTGAGCTAGTAACTGAAGAGTTAGGAGAGAGTGTGTTTCTGGAGAATGTTACTTCTGCAAAGGGAACTTACAGCCAGTGCTTCTCAGCTCTAGGGCAGAGTGTGTGGCTGCTGTAGAAAGAGTTCTCTAAGCCACCGTTTCTCTGCAGGGAAGACAAACACCTATCAGACAAGCTGAAATCGAGCAGCTTCCACAGGGCACTCTGCTGCCTGGTTCCCAGAATGTGCGCTCCAGATGAATCTTAAGAGCTACAGCTGAGTGGGTTTCTGGCCTAGGTTATTTCTTCAAATGGAACTTATGCCGAGTTCATCTCAGCTCTACTCCAACGTTTCTAGTAGACTCAGAAGAATCTGCTTGGGAACTACGCATCTGCATTCTGCCTGGTTCGGGCAGAGCGGCCTGTTCACTGAGCTCTCCTGCACACTCCCCAGTAAGAGATAGAACTGCGTGTGTTTCTGCACACTGTTAGTTCTTCAAAGGGAAGTTCTTCCCAGTGCTTCTCAGCTCCAGTGAGAAGCTTGTACTTGCTGTGCAACTAGATTCCTAAGCAGCTCCTTGCAAGCCACTATCGCACAGAGCCTTCTGGCCGCATCCAAGCAAGAGCTATCGCCGGCTGCTCCACTCTGGGTATCCATGCATCTGTGAGGTGAGCTAGTAACTGAAGAGTTAGGGGAGAGTGTGTTTCTGGAGAATGTTACTTCTGCAAAGGGAACTTACAGCCAGTGCTTCTCAGCTCTAGGGCAGAGTGTGTGGCTGCTGTAGAAAGAGTTCTCTAAGCCACTGTTTCTCTGCAGGGAAGACAAACACCTATCAGACAAGCTGAAATCGAGTAGCTTCCACAGGGCACTCTGCTGCCTGGTTCCCAGAATGTGCGCTCCAGATGAATCTTAAGAGCTACAGCTGAGTGGGTTTCTGGCCTAGGTTATTTCTTCAAATGGAACTTATGCCGAGTTCATCTCAGCTCTACTCCAACGTTTCTAGTAGACTCAGAAGAATCTGCTTGGGAACTACGCATCTGCATTCTGCCTGGTTCGGGCAGAGCGGCCTGTTCACTGAGCTCTCCTGCACACTCCCCAGTAAGAGATAGAACTGCGTGTGTTTCTGCACACTGTTAGTTCTTCAAAGGGAAGTTCTTCCCAGTGCTTCTCAGCTCCAGTGAGAAGCTTGTACTTGCTGTGCAACTAGATTCCTAAGCAGCTCCTTGCAAGCCACTATCGCACAGAGCCTTCTGGCCGCATCCAAGCAAGAGCTATCACCGGCTGCTCCACTCTGGGTTTCCATGCATATGTGAGGTGAGCTAGTAACTGAAGAGTTAGGAGAGAGTGTGTTTCTGGAGAATGTTACTTCTGCAAAGGGAACTTACAGCCAGTGCTTCTCAGCTCTAGGGCAGAGTGTGTGGCTCCTGTGGGAAGAGTTCTCTAAGCCACCGTTTCTCTGCAGGGAAGACAAACACCTATCAGACAAGCTGAAATCGAGCAGCTTCCACAGGGCACTCTGCTGCCTGGTTCCCAGAATGTGCGCTCCAGATGAATCTTAAGAGCTACAGCTGAGTGGGTTTCTGGCCTAGGTTATTTCTTCAAATGGAACTTATGCCGAGTTCATCTCAGCTCTACTCCAACGTTTCTAGTAGACTCAGAAGAATCTGCTTGGGAACTTCGCATCTGCATTCTGCCTGGTTCGGGCAGAGCGGCCTGTTCACTGAGCTCTCCTGCACACTCCCCAGTAAGAGATAGAACTGCGTGTGTTTCTGCACACTGTTAGTTCTTCAAAGGGAACTTCTTCCCAGTGCTTCTCAGCTCCAGTGAGAAGCTTGTACTTGCTGTGCAACTAGATTCCTAAGCAGCTCCTTGCAAGCCCCTATCGCACAGAGCCTTCTGGCCGCATCCAAGCAAGAGCTATCGCCGGCTGCTCCACTCTGGGTATCCATGCATCTGTGAGGTGAGCTAGTAACTGAAGAGTTAGGAGAGAGTGTGTTTCTGGAGAATGTTACTTCTGCAAAGGGAACTTACAGCCAGTGCTTCTCAGCTCTAGGGCAGAGTGTGTGGCTGCTGTAGAAAGAGTTCTCTAAGCCACTGTTTCTCTGCAGGGAAGGCAAACACCTATCAGACAAGCTGAAATCGAGTAGCTTCCACAGGGCACTCTGCTGCCTGGTTCCCAGAATGTGCGCTCCAGATGAATCTTAAGAGCTACAGCTGAGTGGGTTTCTGGCCTAGGTTATTTCTTCAAATGGAACTTATGCCGAGTTCATCTCAGCTCTACTCCAACGTTTCTAGTAGACTCAGAAGAATCTGCTTGGGAACTACGCATCTGCATTCTGCCTGGTTCGGGCAGAGCGGCCTGTTCACTGAGCTCTCCTGCACACTCCCCAGTAAGAGATAGAACTGCGTGTGTTTCTGCACACTGTTAGTTCTTCAAAGGGAAGTTCTTCCCAGTGCTTCTCAGCTCCAGTGAGAAGCTTGTACTTGCTGTGCAACTAGATTCCTAAGCAGCTCCTTGCAAGCCACTATCGCACAGAGCCTTCTGGCAGCATCCAAGCAAGAGCTATCTCCGGCTGCTCCACTCTGGGTTTCCATGCATATGTGAGGTGAGCTAGTAACTGAAGAGTTAGGAGAGAGTGTGTTTCTGGAGAATGTTACTTCTGCAAAGGGAACTTACAGCCAGTGCTTCTCAGCTCTAGGGCAGAGTGTGTGGCTGCTGTAGAAAGAGTTCTCTAAGCCACCGTTTCTTGGCAGGGAAGACAAACACCTATCAGACAAGCTGAAATCGAGCAGCTTCCACAGGGCACTCTGCTGCCTGGTTCCCAGAATGTGCGCTCCAGATGAATCTTAAGAGCTACAGCTGAGTGGGTTTCTGGCCTAGGTTATTTCTTCAAATGGAACTTATGCCGAGTTCATCTCAGCTCTACTCCAACGTTTCTAGTAGACTCAGAAGAATCTGCTTGGGAACTACGCATCTGCATTCTGCCTGGTTCGGGCAGAGCGGCCTGTTCACTGAGCTCTCCTGCACACTCCCCAGTAAGAGATAGAACTGCGTGTGTTTCTGCACACTGTTAGTTCTTCAAAGGGAAGTTCTTCCCAGTGCTTCTCAGCTCCAGTGAGAAGCTTGTACTTGCTGTGCAACTAGATTCCTAAGCAGCTCCTTGCAAGCCACTATCGCACAGAGCCTTCTGGCCGCATCCAAGCAAGAGCTATCGCCGGCTGCTCCACTCTGGGTTTCCATGCATCTGTGAGGTGAGCTAGTAACTGAAGAGTTAGGAGAGAGTGTGTTTCTGGAGAATGTTACTTCTGCAAAGGGAACTTACAGCCAGTGCTTCTCAGCTCTAGGGCAGAGTGTGTGGCTGCTGTAGAAAGAGTTCTCTAAGCCACCGTTTCTCTGCAGGGAAGACAAACACCTATCAGACAAGCTGAAATCGAGCAGCTTCCACAGGGCACTCTGCTGCCTGGTTCCCAGAATGTGCGCTCCAGATGAATCTTAAGAGCTACAGCTGAGTGGGTTTCTGGCCTAGGTTATTTCTTCAAATGGAACTTATGCCGAGTTCATCTCAGCTCTACTCCAACGTTTCTAGTAGTCTCAGAAGAGTCTGCTTGGGAACTTCGCGTCTGCATTCTGCCTGGTTCGGGCAGAGCGGCCTGTTCACTGAGCTCTCCTGCACACTCCCCAGTAAGAGATAGAACTGCGTGTGTTTCTGCACACTGTTAGTTCTTCAAAGGGAAGTTCTTCCCAGTGCTTCTCAGCTCCAGTGAGAAGCTTGTACTTGCTGTGCAACTAGATTCCTAAGCAGCTCCTTGCAAGCCACTATCGCACAGAGCCTTCTGGCCGCATCCAAGCAAGAGCTATCGCCGGCTGCTCCACTCTGGGTATCCATGCATCTGTGAGGTGAGCTAGTAACTGAAGAGTTAGGGGAGAGTGTGTTTCTGGAGAATGTTACTTCTGCAAAGGGAACTTAGAGCCAGTGCTTCTCAGCTCTAGGGCAGAGTGTGTGGCTGCTGTAGAAAGAGTTCTCTAAGCCACCGTTTCTCGGCAGGGAAGACAAACACCTATCAGACAAGCTGAAATCGAGCAGCTTCCACAGGGCACTCTGCTGCCTGGTTCCCAGAATGTGCGCTCCAGATGAATCTTAAGAGCTACAGCTGAGTGGGTTTCTGGCCTAGGTTATTTCTTCAAATGGAACTTATGCCGAGTTCATCTCAGCTCTACTCCAACGTTTCTAGTAGACTCAGAAGAATCTGCTTGGGAACTACGCATCTGCATTCTGCCTGGTTCGGGCAGAGCGGCCTGTTCACTGAGCTCTCCTGCACACTCCCCAGTAAGAGATAGAACTGCGTGTGTTTCTGCACACTGTTAGTTCTTCAAAGGGAAGTTCTTCCCAGTGCTTCTCAGCTCCAGTGAGAAGCTTGTACTTGCTGTGCAACTAGATTCCTAAGCAGCTCCTTGCAAGCCACTATCGCACAGAGCCTTCTGGCAGCATCCAAGCAAGAGCTATCGCCGGCTGCCCCACTCTGGGTTTCCATGCATATGTGAGGTGAGCTAGTAACTGAAGAGTTAGGAGAGAGTGTGTTTCTGGAGAATGTTACTTCTGCAAAGGGAACTTACAGCCAGTGCTTCTCAGCTCTAGGGCAGAGTGTGTGGCTGCTGTAGAAAGAGTTCTCTAAGCCACCGTTTCTCGGCAGGGAAGACAAACACCTATCAGACAAGCTGAAATCGAGCAGCTTCCACAGGGCACTCTGCTGCCTGGTTCCCAGAATGTGCGCTCCAGATGAATCTTAAGAGCTACAGCTGAGTGGGTTTCTGGCCTAGGTTATTTCTTCAAATGGAACTTATGCCGAGTTCATCTCAGCTCTACTCCAACGTTTCTAGTAGACTCAGAAGAATCTGCTTGGGAACTTCGCATCTGCATTCTGCCTGGTTCGGGCAGAGCGGCCTGTTCACTGAGCTCTCCTGCACACTCCCCAGTAAGAGATAGAACTGCGTGTGTTTCTGCACACTGTTAGTTCTTCAAAGGGAAGTTCTTCCCAGTGCTTCTCAGCTCCAGTGAGAAGCTTGTACTTGCTGTGCAACTAGATTGCTAAGCAGCTCCTTGCAAGCCCCTATCGCACAGAGCCTTCTGGCCGCATCCAAGCAAGAGCTATCGCCGGCTGCTCCACTCTGGGTATCCATGCATCTGTGAGGTGAGCTAGTAACTGAAGAGTTAGGAGAGAGTGTGTTTCTGGAGAATGTTACTTCTGCAAAGGGAACTTACAGCCAGTGCTTCTCAGCTCTAGGGCAGAGTGTGTGGCTGCTGTAGAAAGAGTTCTCTAAGCCACTGTTTCTCTGCAGGGAAGACAAACACCTATCAGACAAGCTGAAATCGAGCAGCTTCCACAGGGCACTCTGCTGCCTGGTTCCCAGAATGTGCGCTCCAGATGTATCTTAAGAGCTACAGCTGAGTGGGTTTCTGGCCTAGGTTATTTCTTCAAATGGAACTTATGCCGAGTTCATCTCAGCTCTACTCCAACGTTTCTAGTAGACTCAGAAGAATCTGCTTGGGAACTACGCATCTGCATTCTGCCTGGTTCGGGCAGAGCGGCCTGTTCACTGAGCTCTCCTGCACACTCCCCAGTAAGAGATAGAACTGCGTGTGTTTCTGCACACTGTTAGTTCTTCAAAGGGAACTTCTTCCCAGTGCTTCTCAGCTCCAGTGAGAAGCTTGTACTTGCTGTGCAACTAGATTCCTAAGCAGCTCCTTGCAAGCCACTATCGCAAAGAGCCTTCAGGCCACATCCAACCAAGAGCTGTCGCCGGCTGCTCCACTCTGGGTTTCCATGCATCTGTGAGGTGAGCTAGTAACTGAAGAGTTAGGAGAGAGTGTGTTTCTGGAGAATGTTACTTCTGCAAAGGGAACTTACAGCCAGTGCTTCTCAGCTCTAGGGCAGAGTGTGTGGCTGCTGTAGAAAGAGTTCTCTAAGCCACCGTTTCTCTGCAGGGAAGACAAACACCTATCAGACAAGCTGAAATCGAGCAGCTTCCACAGGGCACTCTGCTGCCTGGTTCCCAGAATGTGCGCTCCAGATGAATCTTAAGAGCTACAGCTGAGTGGGTTTCTGGCCTAGGTTATTTCTTCAAATGGAACTTATGCCGAGTTCATCTCAGCTCTACTCCAACGTTTCTAGTAGACTCAGAAGAATCTGCTTGGGAACTACGCATCTGCATTCTGCCTGGTTCGGGCAGAGCGGCCTGTTCACTGAGCTCTCCTGCACACTCCCCAGTAAGAGATAGAACTGCGTGTGTTTCTGCACACTGTTAGTTCTTCAAAGGGAAGTTCTTCCCAGTGCTTCTCAGCTCCAGTGAGAAGCTTGTACTTGCTGTGCAACTAGATTCCTAAGCAGCTCCTTGCAAGCCACTATCGCACAGAGCCTTCTGGCCGCATCCAAGCAAGAGCTATCGCCGGCTGCTCCACTCTGGGTTTCCATGCATCTGTGAGGTGAGCTAGTAACTGAAGAGTTAGGAGAGAGTGTGTTTCTGGAGAATGTTACTTCTGCAAAGGGAACTTACAGCCAGTGCTTCTCAGCTCTAGGGCAGAGTGTGTGCCTGCTGTAGAAAGAGTTCTCTAAGCCACCGTTTCTCTGCAGGGAAGACAAACACCTATCAGACAAGCTGAAATCGAGCAGCTTCCACAGGGCACTCTGCTGCCTGGTTCCCAGAATGTGCGCTCCAGATGAATCTTAAGAGCTACAGCTGAGTGGGTTTCTGGCCTAGGTTATTTCTTCAAATGGAACTTATGCCGAGTTCATCTCAGCTCTACTCCAACGTTTCTAGTAGACTCAGAAGATTCTGCTTGGGAACTACGCATCTGCATTCTGCCTGGTTCGGGCAGAGCGGCCTGTTCACTGAGCTCTCCTGCACACTCCCCAGTAAGAGATAGAACTGCGTGTGTTTCTGCACACTGTTAGTTCTTCAAAGGGAAGTTCTTCCCAGTGCTTCTCAGCTCCAGTGAGAAGCTTGTACTTGCTGTGCAACTAGATTCCTAAGCAGCTCCTTGCAAGCCACTATCGCACAGAGCCTTCTGGCAGCATCCAATCAAGAGCTATCGCTGGCTGCTCCACTCTGGGTTTCCATGCATATGTGAGGTGAGCTAGTAACTGAAGAGTTAGGAGAGAGTGTGTTTCTGGAGAATGTTACTTCTGCAAAGGGAACTTACAGCCAGTGCTTCTCAGTTCAAGGGCAGAGTGTGTGGTTGCTGTAGAAAGAGTTCTCTAAGCCACCGTTTCTCTGCAGGGAAGACAAACACCTATCAGACAAGCTGAAATCGAGCAGCTTCCACAGGGCACTCTGCTGCCTGGTTCCCAGAATGTGCGCTCCAGATGAATCTTAAGAGCTACAGCTGAGTGGGTTTCTGGCCTAGGTTATTTCTTCAAATGGAACTTATGCCTAGTTCATCTCAGCTCTATTCCAACGTTTCTAGTAGACTCAGAAGAATCTGCTTGGGAACTACGCATCTGCATTCTGCCTGGTTCGGGCAGAGCGGCCTGTTCACTGAGCTCTCCTGCACACTCCCCAGTAAGAGATAGAACTGCGTGTGTTTCTGCACACTGTTAGTTCTTCAAAGGGAACTTCTTCCCAGTGCTTCTCAGCTCCAGTGAGAAGCTTGTACTTGCTGTGCAACTAGATTCCTAAGCAGCTCCTTGCAAGCCACTATCGCAAAGAGCCTTCTGGCCGCATCCAACCAAGAGCTGTCGCCGGCTGCTCCACTCTGGGTTTCCATGCATATGTGAGGTGAGCTAGTAACTGAAGAGTTAGGAGAGAGTGTGTTTCTGGAGAATGTTACTTCTGCAAAGGGAACTTACAGCCAGTGCTTCTCAGCTCTAGGGCAGAGTGTGTGGCTGCTGTAGAAAGAGTTCTCTAAGCCACCGTTTCTCTGCAGGGAAGACAAACACCTATCAGACAAGCTGAAATCGAGCAGCTTCCACAGGGCACTCTGCTGCCTGGTTCCCAGAATGTGCGCTCCAGATGAATCTTAAGAGCTACAGCTGAGTGGGTTTCTGGCCTAGGTTATTTCTTCAAATGGAACTTATGCCGAGTTCATCTCAGCTCTACTCCAACGTTTCTAGTAGACTCAGAAGAATCTGCTTGGGAACTACGCATCTGCATTCTGCCTGGTTTGGGCAGAGCGGCCTGTTCACTGAGCTCTCCTGCACACTCCCCAGTAAGAGATAGAACTGCGTGTGTTTCTGCACACTGTTAGTTCTTCAAAGGGAAGTTCTTCCCAGTGCTTCTCAGCTCCAGTGAGAAGCTTGTACTTGCTGTGCAACTAGATTCCTAAGCAGCTCCTTGCAAGCCACTATCGCACAGAGCCTTCTGGCGGCATCCAAGCAAGAGCTATCGCCGGCTGCTCCACTCTGGGTTTCCATGCATATGTGAGGTGAGCTAGTAACTGAAGAGTTAGGAGAGAGTGTGTTTCTGGAGAATGTTACTTCTGCAAAGGGAACTTACAGCCAGTGCTTCTCAGCTCTAGGGCAGAGTGTGTGGCTGCTGTAGAAAGAGTTCTCTAAGCCACCGTTTCTCGGCAGGGAAGACAAACACCTATCAGACAAGCTGAAATCGAGCAATTCCACAGGGCACTCTGCTGCCTGGTTCCCAGAATGTGCGCTCCAGATGAATCTTAAGAGCTACAGCTGAGTGGGTTTCTGGCCTAGGTTATTTCTTCAAATGGAACTTATGCCGAGTTCATCTCAGCTCTACTCCAACGTTTCTAGTAGACTCAGAAGAATCTGCTTGGGAACTACGCATCTGCATTCTGCCTGGTTCGGGCAGAGCGGCCTGTTCACTGAGCTCTCCTGCACACTCCCCAGTAAGAGATAGAACTGCGTGTGTTTCTGCACACTGTTAGTTCTTCAAAGGGAAGTTCTTCCCAGTGCTTCTCAGCTCCAGTGAGAAGCTTGTACTTGCTGTGCAACTAGATTCCTAAGCAGCTCCTTGCAAGCCACTATCGCACAGAGCCTTCTGGCAGCATCCAAGCAAGAGCTATCGCCGGCTGCTCCACTCTGGGTTTCCATGCATCTGTGAGGTGAGCTAGTAACTGAAGAGTTAGGAGAGAGTGTGTTTCTGGAGAATGTTACTTCTGCAAAGGGAACTTACAGCCAGTGCTTCTCAGCTCTAGGGCAGAGTGTGTGGCTGCTGTAGAAAGAGTTCTCTAAGCCACCGTTTCTCTGCAGGGAAGACAAACACCTATCAGACAAGCTGAAATCGAGCTGCTTCCACAGGGCACTCTGCTGCCTGGTTCCCAGAATGTGCGCTCCAGATGAATCTTAAGAGCTACAGCTGAGTGGGTTTCTGGCCTAGGTTATTTCTTCAAATGGAACTTATGCCGAGTTCATCTCAGCTCTACTCCAACGTTTCTAGTAGACTCAGAAGAATCTGCTTGGGAACTACGCATCTGCATTCTGCCTGGTTTGGGCAGATCGGCCTGTTCACTGAGCTCTCCTGCACACTCCCCAGTAAGAGATAGAACTGCGTGTGTTTCTGCACACTGTTAGTTCTTCAAAGGGAAGTTCTTCCCAGTGCTTCTCAGCTCCAGTGAGAAGCTTGTACTTGCTGTGCAACTAGATTCCTAAGCAGCTCCTTGCAAGCCACTATCGCACAGAGCCTTCTGGCGGCATCCAAGCAAGAGCTATCGCCAGCTGCTCCACTCTGGGTTTCCATGCATATGTGAGGTGAGCTAGTAACTGAAGAGTTAGGAGAGAGTGTGTTTCTGGAGGATGTTACTTCTGCAAAGGGAACTTACAGCCAGTGCTTCTCAGCTCTAGGGCAGAGTGTGTGGCTGCTGTAGAAAGAGTTCTCTAAGCCACCGTTTCTCGGCAGGGAAGACAAACACCTATCAGACAAGCTGAAATCGAGCAGCTTCCACAGGGCACTCTGCTGCCTGGTTCCCAGAATGTGCGCTCCAGATGAATCTTAAGAGCTACAGCTGAGTGGGTTTCTGGCCTAGGTTATTTCTTCAAATGGAACTTATGCCGAGTTCATCTCAGCTCTACTCCAACGTTTCTAGTAGACTCAGAAGAATCTGCTTGGGAACTAGGCATCTGCATTCTGCCTGGTTCGGGCAGAGCGGCCTGTTCACTGAGCTCTCCTGCACACTCCCCAGTAAGAGATAGAACTGCGTGTGTTTCTGCACACTGTTAGTTCTTCAAAGGGAAGTTCTTCCCAGTGCTTCTCAGCTCCAGTGAGAAGCTTGTACTTGCTGTGCAACTAGATTCCTAAGCAGCTCCTTGCAAGCCACTATCGCACAGAGCCTTCTGGCAGCATCCAAGCAAGAGCTATCTCCGGCTGCTCCACTCTGGGTTTCCATGCATATGTGAGGTGAGCTAGTAACTGAAGAGTTAGGAGAGAGTGTGTTTCTGGAGAATGTTACTTCTGCAAAGGGAACTTACAGCCAGTGCTTCTCAGCTCTAGGGCAGAGTGTGTGGCTGCTGTAGAAAGAGTTCTCTAAGCCACTGTTTCTCTGCAGGGAAGGCAAACACCTATCAGACAAGCTGAAATCGAGTAGCTTCCACAGGGCACTCTGCTGCCTGGTTCCCAGAATGTGCGCTCCAGATGAATCTTAAGAGCTACAGCTGAGTGGGTTTCTGGCCTAGGTTATTTCTTCTAATGGAACTTATGCCGAGTTCATCTCAGCTCTACTCCAACGTTTCTAGTAGACTCAGAAGAATCTGCTTGGGAACTAGGCATCTGCATTCTGCCTGGTTCGGGCAGAGCGGCCTGTTCACTGAGCTCTCCTGCACACTCCCCAGTAAGAGATAGAACTGCGTGTGTTTCTGCACACTGTTAGTTCTTCAAAGGGAAGTTCTTCCCAGTGCTTCTCAGCTCCAGTGAGAAGCTTGTACTTGCTGTGCAACTAGATTCCTAAGCAGCTCCTTGCAAGCCACTATCGCACAGAGCCTTCTGGCAGCATCCAAGCAAGAGCTATCTCCGGCTGCTCCACTCTGGGTTTCCATGCATATGTGAGGTGAGCTAGTAACTGAAGAGTTAGGAGAGAGTGTGTTTCTGGAGAATGTTACTTCTGCAAAGGGAACTTACAGCCAGTGCTTCTCAGCTCTAGGGCAGAGTGTGTGGCTGCTGTAGAAAGAGTTCTCTAAGCCACCGTTTCTCGGCAGGGAAGACAAACACCTATCAGACAAGCTGAAATCGAGCAGCTTCCACAGGGCACTCTGCTGCCTGGTTCCCAGAATGTGCGCTCCAGATGAATCTTAAGAGCTACAGCTGAGTGGGTTTCTGGCCTAGGTTATTTCTTCAAATGGAACTTATGCCGAGTTCATCTCAGCTCTACTCCAACGTTTCTAGTAGACTCAGAAGAATCTGCTTGGGAACTACGCATGTGCATTCTGCCTCGTTCGGGCAGAGCGGCCTGTTCACTGAGCTCTCCTGCACACTCCCCAGTAAGAGATAGAACTGCGTGTGTTTCTGCACACTGTTAGTTCTTCAAAGGGAAGTTCTTCCCAGTGCTTCTCAGCTCCAGTGAGAAGCTTGTACTTGCTGTGCAACTAGATTCCTAAGCAGCTCCTTGCAAGCCACTATCGCACAGAGCCTTCTGGCAGCATCCAAGCAAGAGCTATCTCCGGCTGCTCCACTCTGGGTTTCCATGCATATGTGAGGTGAGCTAGTAACTGAAGAGTTAGGAGAGAGTGTGTTTCTGGAGAATGTTACTTCTGCAAAGGGAACTTACAGCCAGTGCTTCTCAGCTCTAGGGCAGAGTGTGTGGCTGCTGTAGAAAGAGTTCTCTAAGCCACTGTTTCTCTGCAGGGAAGGCAAACACCTATCAGACAAGCTGAAATCGAGTAGCTTCCACAGGGCACTCTGCTGCCTGGTTCCCAGAATGTGCGCTCCAGATGAATCTTAAGAGCTACAGCTGAGTGGGTTTCTGGCCTAGGTTATTTCTTCAAATGGAACTTATGCCGAGTTCATCTCAGCTCTACTCCAACGTTTCTAGTAGACTCAGAAGAATCTGCTTGGGAACTACGCATCTGCATTCTGCCTGGTTCGGGCAGAGCGGCCTGTTCACTGAGCTCTCCTGCACACTCCCCAGTAAGAGATAGAACTGCGTGTGTTTCTGCACACTGTTAGTTCTTCAAAGGGAAGTTCTTCCCAGTGCTTCTCAGCTCCAGTGAGAAGCTTGTACTTGCTGTGCAACTAGATTCCTAAGCAGCTCCTTGCAAGCCACTATCGCACAGAGCCTTCTGGCAGCATCCAAGCAAGAGCTGTCGCCGGCTGCTCCACTCTGGGTTTCCATGCATATGTGAGGTGAGCTAGTAACTGAAGAGTTAGGAGAGAGTGTGTTTCTGGAGAATGTTACTTCTGCAAAGGGAACTTACAGCCAGTGCTTCTCAGCTCAAGGGCAGAGTGTGTGGTTGCTGTAGAAAGAGTTCTCTAAGCCACCGTTTCTCGGCAGGGAAGACAAACACCTATCAGACAAGCTGAAATCGAGCAGCTTCCACAGGGCACTCTGCTGCCTGGTTCCCAGAATGTGCGCTCCAGATGAATCTTAAGAGCTACAGCTGAGTGGGTTTCTGGCCTAGGTTATTTCTTCAAATGGAACTTATGCCGAGTTCATCTCAGCTCTACTCCAACGTTTCTAGTAGACTCAGAAGAATCTGCTTGGGAACTAGGCATCTGCATTCTGCCTGGTTCGGGCAGAGCGGCCTGTTCACTGAGCTCTCCTGCACACTCCCCAGTAAGAGATAGAACTGCGTGTGTTTCTGCACACTGTTAGTTCTTCAAAGGGAAGTTCTTCCCAGTGCTTCTCAGCTCCAGTGAGAAGCTTGTACTTGCTGTGCAACTAGATTCCTAAGCAGCTCCTTGCAAGCCACTATCGCACAGAGCCTTCTGGCAGCATCCAAGCAAGAGCTATCTCCGGCTGCTCCACTCTGGGTTTCCATGCATATGTGAGGTGAGCTAGTAACTGAAGAGTTAGGAGAGAGTGTGTTTCTGGAGAATGTTACTTCTGCAAAGGGAACTTACAGCCAGTGCTTCTCAGCTCTAGGGCAGAGTGTGTGGCTGCTGTAGAAAGAGTTCTCTAAGCCACCGTTTCTCGGCAGGGAAGACAAACACCTATCAGACAAGCTGAAATCGAGCAGCTTCCACAGGGCACTCTGCTGCCTGGTTCCCAGAATGTGCGCTCCAGATGAATCTTAAGAGCTACAGCTGAGTGGGTTTCTGGCCTAGGTTATTTCTTCAAATGGAACTTATGCCGAGTTCATCTCAGCTCTACTCCAACGTTTCTAGTAGACTCAGAAGAATCTGCTTGGGAACTACGCATGTGCATTCTGCCTCGTTCGGGCAGAGCGGCCTGTTCACTGAGCTCTCCTGCACACTCCCCAGTAAGAGATAGAACTGCGTGTGTTTCTGCACACTGTTAGTTCTTCAAAGGGAAGTTCTTCCCAGTGCTTCTCAGCTCCAGTGAGAAGCTTGTACTTGCTGTGCAACTAGATTCCTAAGCAGCTCCTTGCAAGCCACTATCGCACAGAGCCTTCTGGCAGCATCCAAGCAAGAGCTATCTCCGGTTGCTCCACTCTGGGTTTCCATGCATATGTGAGGTGAGCTAGTAACTGAAGAGTTAGGAGAGAGTGTGTTTCTGGAGAATGTTACTTCTGCAAAGGGAACTTACAGCCAGTGCTTCTCAGCTCTAGGGCAGAGTGTGTGGCTGCTGTAGAAAGAGTTCTCTAAGCCACTGTTTCTCTGCAGGGAAGGCAAACACCTATCAGACAAGCTGAAATCGAGTAGCTTCCACAGGGCACTCTGCTGCCTGGTTCCCAGAATGTGCGCTCCAGATGAATCTTAAGAGCTACAGCTGAGTGGGTTTCTGGCCTAGGTTATTTCTTCAAATGGAACTTATGCCGAGTTCATCTCAGCTCTACTCCAACGTTTCTAGTAGACTCAGAAGAATCTGCTTGGGAACTACGCATCTGCATTCTGCCTGGTTCGGGCAGAGCGGCCTGTTCACTGAGCTCTCCTGCACACTCCCCAGTAAGAGATAGAACTGCGTGTGTTTCTGCACACTGTTAGTTCTTCAAAGGGAAGTTCTTCCCAGTGCTTCTCAGCTCCAGTGAGAAGCTTGTACTTGCTGTGCAACTAGATTCCTAAGCAGCTCCTTGCAAGCCACTATCGCACAGAGCCTTCTGGCAGCATCCAAGCAAGAGCTGTCGCCGGCTGCTCCACTCTGGGTTTCCATGCATATGTGAGGTGAGCTAGTAACTGAAGAGTTAGGAGAGAGTGTGTTTCTGGAGAATGTTACTTCTGCAAAGGGAACTTACAGCCAGTGCTTCTCAGCTCAAGGGCAGAGTGTGTGGTTGCTGTAGAAAGAGTTCTCTAAGCCACCGTTTCTCGGCAGGGAAGACAAACACCTATCAGACAAGCTGAAATCGAGCAGCTTCCACAGGGCACTCTGCTGCCTGGTTCCCAGAATGTGCGCTCCAGATGAATCTTAAGAGCTACAGCTGAGTGGGTTTCTGGCCTAGGTTATTTCTTCAAATGGAACTTATGCCGAGTTCATCTCAGCTCTACTCCAACGTTTCTAGTAGACTCAGAAGAATCTGCTTGGGAACTAGGCATCTGCATTCTGCCTGGTTCGGGCAGAGCGGCCTGTTCACTGAGCTCTCCTGCACACTCCCCAGTAAGAGATAGAACTGCGTGTGTTTCTGCACACTGTTAGTTCTTCAAAGGGAAGTTCTTCCCAGTGCTTCTCAGCTCCAGTGAGAAGCTTGTACTTGCTGTGCAACTAGATTCCTAAGCAGCTCCTTGCAAGCCACTATCGCACAGAGCCTTCTGGCAGCATCCAAGCAAGAGCTAACGCCGGCTGCTCCACTCTGGGTTTCCATGCATCTGTGAGGTGAGCTAGTAACTGAAGAGTTAGGAGAGAGTGTGTTTCTGGAGAATGTTACTTCTGCAAAGGGAACTTACAGCCAGTGCTTCTCAGCTCTAGGGCAGAGTGTGTGGCTGCTGTAGAAAGAGTTCTCTAAGCCACTGTTTCTCTGCAGGGAAGACAAACACCTATCAGACAAGCTGAAATCGAGCAGCTTCCACAGGGCACTCTGCTGCCTGGTTCCCAGAATGTGCGCTCCAGATGAATCTTAAGAGCTACAGCTGAGTGGGTTTCTGGCCTAGGTTATTTCTTCAAATGGAACTTATGCCGAGTTCATCTCAGCTCTACTCCAACGTTTCTAGTAGACTCAGAAGAATCTGCTTGGGAACTAGGCATCTGCATTCTGCCTGGTTCGGGCAGAGCGGCCTGTTCACTGAGCTCTCCTGCACACTCCCCAGTAAGAGATAGAACTGCGTGTGTTTCTGCACACTGTTAGTTCTTCAAAGGGAAGTTCTTCCCAGTGCTTCTCAGCTCCAGTGAGAAGCTTGTACTTGCTGTGCAACTAGATTCCTAAGCAGCTCCTTGCAAGCCACTATCGCACAGAGCCTTCTGGCCGCATCCAAGCAAGAGCTATCACCGGCTGCTCCACTCTGGGTTTCCATGCATATGTGAGGTGAGCTAGTAACTGAAGAGTTAGGAGAGAGTGTGTTTCTGGAGAATGTTACTTCTGCAAAGGGAACTTACAGCCAGTGCTTCTCAGCTCTAGGGCAGAGTGTGTGGCTGCTGTAGAAAGAGTTCTCTAAGCCACCGTTTCTCGGCAGGGAAGACAAACACCTATCAGACAAGCTGAAATCGAGCAGCTTCCACAGGGCACTCTGCTGCCTGGTTCCCAGAATGTGCGCTCCAGATGAATCTTAAGAGCTACAGCTGAGTGGGTTTCTGGCCTAGGTTATTTCTTCAAATGGAACTTATGCCGAGTTCATCTCAGCTCTACTCCAACGTTTCTAGTAGACTCAGAAGAATCTGCTTGGGAACTACGCATCTGCATTCTGCCTGGTTCGGGCAGAGCGGCCTGTTCACTGAGCTCTCCTGCACACTCCCCAGTAAGAGATAGAACTGCGTGTGTTTCTGCACACTGTTAGTTCTTCAAAGGGAAGTTCTTCCCAGTGCTTCTCAGCTCCAGTGAGAAGCTTGTACTTGCTGTGCAACTAGATTCCTAAGCAGCTCCTTGCAAGCCACTATCGCACAGAGCCTTCTGGCAGCATCCAAGCAAGAGCTATCGCCGGCTGCTCCACTCTGGGTTTCCATGCATCTGTGAGGTGAGCTAGTAACTGAAGAGTTAGGAGAGAGTGTGTTTCTGGAGAATGTTACTTCTGCAAAGGGAACTTACAGCCAGTGCTTCTCAGCTCTAGGGCAGAGTGTGTGGCTGCTGTAGAAAGAGTTCTCTAAGCCACCGTTTCTCGGCAGGGAAGACAAACACCTATCAGACAAGCTGAAATCGAGCAGCTTCCACAGGGCACTCTGCTGCCTGGTTCCCAGAATGTGCGCTCCAGATGAATCTTAAGAGCTACAGCTGAGTGGGTTTCTGGCCTAGGTTATTTCTTCAAATGGAACTTATGCCGAGTTCATCTCAGCTCTACTCCAACGTTTCTAGTAGACTCAGAAGAATCTGCTTGGGAACTACGCATGTGCATTCTGCCTCGTTCGGGCAGAGCGGCCTGTTCACTGAGCTCTCCTGCACACTCCCCAGTAAGAGATAGAACTGCGTGTGTTTCTGCACACTGTTAGTTCTTCAAAGGGAAGTTCTTCCCAGTGCTTCTCAGCTCCAGTGAGAAGCTTGTACTTGCTGTGCAACTAGATTCCTAAGCAGCTCCTTGCAAGCCACTATCGCACAGAGCCTTCTGGCAGCATCCAAGCAAGAGCTGTCGCCGGCTGCTCCACTCTGGGTTTCCATGCATATGTGAGGTGAGCTAGTAACTGAAGAGTTAGGAGAGAGTGTGTTTCTGGAGAATGTTACTTCTGCAAAGGGAACTTACAGCCAGTGCTTCTCAGCTCAAGGGCAGAGTGTGTGGTTGCTGTAGAAAGAGTTCTCTAAGCCACCGTTTCTCGGCAGGGAAGACAAACACCTATCAGACAAGCTGAAATCGAGCAGCTTCCACAGGGCACTCTGCTGCCTGGTTCCCAGAATGTGCGCTCCAGATGAATCTTAAGAGCTACAGCTGAGTGGGTTTCTGGCCTAGGTTATTTCTTCAAATGGAACTTATGCCGAGTTCATCTCAGCTCTACTCCAACGTTTCTAGTAGACTCAGAAGAATCTGCTTGGGAACTTCGCATCTGCATTCTGCCTGGTTCGGGCAGAGCGGCCTGTTCACTGAGCTCTCCTGCACACTCCCCAGTAAGAGATAGAACTGCGTGTGTTTCTGCACACTGTTAGTTCTTCAAAGGGAAGTTCTTCCCAGTGCTTCTCAGCTCCAGTGAGAAGCTTGTACTTGCTGTGCAACTAGATTCCTAAGCAGCTCCTTGCAAGCCACTATCGCACAGAGCCTTCTGGCAGCATCCAAGCAAGAGCTAACGCCGGCTGCTCCACTCTGGGTTTCCATGCATCTGTGAGGTGAGCTAGTAACTGAAGAGTTAGGAGAGAGTGTGTTTCTGGAGAATGTTACTTCTGCAAAGGGAACTTACAGCCAGTGCTTCTCAGCTCTAGGGCAGAGTGTGTGGCTGCTGTAGAAAGAGTTCTCTAAGCCACTGTTTCTCTGCAGGGAAGGCAAACACCTATCAGACAAGCTGAAATCGAGTAGCTTCCACAGGGCACTCTGCTGCCTGGTTCCCAGAATGTGCGCTCCAGATGAATCTTAAGAGCTACAGCTGAGTGGGTTTCTGGCCTAGGTTATTTCTTCAAATGGAACTTATGCCGAGTTCATCTCAGCTCTACTCCAACGTTTCTAGTAGACTCAGAAGAATCTGCTTGGGAACTACGCATCTGCATTCTGCCTGGTTCGGGCAGAGCGGCCTGTTCACTGAGCTCTCCTGCACACTCCCCAGTAAGAGATAGAACTGCGTGTGTTTCTGCACACTGTTAGTTCTTCAAAGGGAAGTTCTTCCCAGTGCTTCTCAGCTCCAGTGAGAAGCTTGTACTTGCTGTGCAACTAGATTCCTAAGCAGCTCCTTGCAAGCCACTATCGCACAGAGCCTTCTGGCAGCATCCAAGCAAGAGCTATCTCCGGCTGCTCCACTCTGGGTTTCCATGCATATGTGAGGTGAGCTAGTAACTGAAGAGTTAGGAGAGAGTGTGTTTCTGGAGAATGTTACTTCTGCAAAGGGAACTTACAGCCAGTGCTTCTCAGCTCTAGGGCAGAGTGTGTGGCTCCTGTGGGAAGAGTTCTCTAAGCCACCGTTTCTCTGCAGGGAAGACAAACACCTATCAGACAAGCTGAAATCGAGCAGCTTCCACAGGGCACTCTGCTGCCTGGTTCCCAGAATGTGCGCTCCAGATGAATCTTAAGAGCTACAGCTGAGTGGGTTTCTGGCCTAGGTTATTTCTTCAAATGGAACTTATGCCGAGTTCATCTCAGCTCTACTCCAACGTTTCTAGTAGACTCAGAAGAATCTGCTTGGGAACTACGCATGTGCATTCTGCCTGGTTCGGGCAGAGCGGCCTGTTCACTGAGCTCTCCTGCACACTCCCCAGTAAGAGATAGAACTGCGTGTGTTTCTGCACACTGTTAGTTCTTCAAAGGGAAGTTCTTCCCAGTGCTTCTCAGCTCCAGTGAGAAGCTTGTACTTGCTGTGCAACTAGATTCCTAAGCAGCTCCTTGCAAGCCCCTATCGCACAGAGCCTTCTGGCCGCATCCAAGCAAGAGCTATCGCCGGCTGCTCCACTCTGGGTATCCATGCATCTGTGAGGTGAGCTAGTAACTGAAGAGTTAGGAGAGAGTGTGTTTCTGGAGAATGTTACTTCTGCAAAGGGAACTTACAGTCAGTGCTTCTCAGCTCTAGGGCAGAGTGCGTGGCTGCTGTAGAAAGAGTTCTCTAAGCCACCGTTTCTCTGCAGGGAAGGCAAACACCTATCAGACAAGCTGAAATCGAGTAGCTTCCACAGGGCACTCTGCTGCCTGGTTCCCAGAATGTGCGCTCCAGATGAATCTTAAGAGCTACAGCTGAGTGGGTTTCTGGCCTAGGTTATTTCTTCAAATGGAACTTATGCCGAGTTCATCTCAGCTCTACTCCAACGTTTCTAGTAGACTCAGAAGAATCTGCTTGGGAACTAGGCATCTGCATTCTGCCTGGTTCGGGCAGAGCGGCCTGTTCACTGAGCTCTCCTGCACACTCCCCAGTAAGAGATAGAACTGCGTGTGTTTCTGCACACTGTTAGTTCTTCAAAGGGAAGTTCTTCCCAGTGCTTCTCAGCTCCAGTGAGAAGCTTGTACTTGCTGTGCAACTAGATTCCTAAGCAGCTCCTTGCAAGCCACTATCGCACAGAGCCTTCTGGCAGCATCCAAGCAAGAGCTATCTCCGGCTGCTCCACTCTGGGTTTCCATGCATATGTGAGGTGAGCTAGTAACTGAAGAGTTAGGAGAGAGTGTGTTTCTGGAGAATGTTACTTCTGCAAAGGGAACTTACAGCCAGTGCTTCTCAGCTCAAGGGCAGAGTGTGTGGTTGCTGTAGAAAGAGTTCTCTAAGCCACCGTTTCTCGGCAGGGAAGACAAACACCTATCAGACAAGCTGAAATCGAGCAGCTTCCACAGGGCACTCTGCTGCCTGGTTCCCAGAATGTGTGCTCCAGATGAATCTTAAGAGCTACAGCTGAGTGGGTTTCTGGCCTAGGTTATTTCTTCAAATGGAACTTATGCCGAGTTCATCTCAGCTCTACTCCAACGTTTCTAGTAGACTCAGAAGAATCTGCTTGGGAACTAGGCATCTGCATTCTGCCTGGTTCGGGCAGAGCGGCCTGTTCACTGAGCTCTCCTGCACACTCCCCAGTAAGAGATAGAACTGCGTGTGTTTCTGCACACTGTTAGTTCTTCAAAGGGAAGTTCTTCCCAGTGCTTCTCAGCTCCAGTGAGAAGCTTGTACTTGCTGTGCAACTAGATTCCTAAGCAGCTCCTTGCAAGCCACTATCGCACAGAGCCTTCTGGCAGCATCCAAGCAAGAGCTAACGCCGGCTGCTCCACTCTGGGTTTCCATGCATCTGTGAGGTGAGCTAGTAACTGAAGAGTTAGGAGAGAGTGTGTTTCTGGAGAATGTTACTTCTGCAAAGGGAACTTACAGCCAGTGCTTCTCAGCTCTAGGGCAGAGTGTGTGGCTGCTGTAGAAAGAGTTCTCTAAGCCACTGTTTCTCTGCAGGGAAGGCAAACACCTATCAGACAAGCTGAAATCGAGTAGCTTCCACAGGGCACTCTGCTGCCTGGTTCCCAGAATGTGCGCTCCAGATGAATCTTAAGAGCTACAGCTGAGTGGGTTTCTGGCCTAGGTTATTTCTTCAAATGGAACTTATGCCGAGTTCATCTCAGCTCTACTCCAACGTTTCTAGTAGACTCAGAAGAATCTGCTTGGGAACTACGCATCTGCATTCTGCCTGGTTCGGGCAGAGCGGCCTGTTCACTGAGCTCTCCTGCACACTCCCCAGTAAGAGATAGAACTGCGTGTGTTTCTGCACACTGTTAGTTCTTCAAAGGGAAGTTCTTCCCAGTGCTTCTCAGCTCCAGTGAGAAGCTTGTACTTGCTGTGCAACTAGATTCCTAAGCAGCTCCTTGCAAGCCACTATCGCACAGAGCCCTCTGGCAGCATCCAAGCAAGAGCTATCTCCGGCTGCTCCACTCTGGGTTTCCATGCATATGTGAGGTGAGCTAGTAACTGAAGAGTTAGGAGAGAGTGTGTTTCTGGAGAATGTTACTTCTGCAAAGGGAACTTACAGCCAGTGCTTCTCAGCTCTAGGGCAGAGTGTGTGGCTGCTGTAGAAAGAGTTCTCTAAGCCACTGTTTCT
This sequence comes from Tapirus indicus, assembly GCA_031878705.1. Classification (NCBI taxonomy): domain Eukaryota; kingdom Metazoa; phylum Chordata; class Mammalia; order Perissodactyla; family Tapiridae; genus Tapirus; species Tapirus indicus. Next base: position 62,790,163 of record CM062917.1, on the reverse strand, counting down.
CTGCAGGGAAGACAAACACCTATCAGACAAGCTGAAATCGAGCAGCTTCCACAGGGCACTCTGCTGCCTGGTTCCCAGAATGTGCGCTCCAGATGAATCTTAAGAGCTACAGCTGAGTGGGTTTCTGGCCTAGGTTATTTCTTCCAATGGAACTTATGCCGAGTTCATCTCAGCTCTACTCCAACGTTTCTAGTAGACTCAGAAGAATCTGCTTGGGAACTACGCATCTGCATTCTGCCTGGTTCGGGCAGAGCGGCCTGTTCACTGAGCTCTCCTGCACACTCCCCAGTAAGAGATAGAACTGCGTGTGCTTCTGCACACTGTTAGTTCTTCAAAGGGAAGTTCTTCCCAGTGCTTCTCAGCTCCAGTGAGAAGCTTGTACTTGCTGTGCAACTAGATTCCTAAGCAGCTCCTTGCAAGCCACTATCGCACAGAGCCTTCTGGCGGCATCCAAGCAAGAGCTATCGCCGGCTGCTCCACTCTGGGTTTCCATGCATATGTGAGGTGAGCTAGTAACTGAAGAGTTAGGAGAGAGTGTGTTTCTGGAGAATGTTACTTCTGCAAAGGGAACTTACAGCCAGTGCTTCTCAGCTCTAGGGCAGAGTGTGTGGCTCCTGTGGGAAGAGTTCTCTAAGCCACCGTTTCTCTGCAGGGAAGACAAACACCTATCAGACAAGCTGAAATCGAGCAGCTTCCACAGGGCACTCTGCTGCCTGGTTCCCAGAATGTGCGCTCCAGATGAATCTTAAGAGCTACAGCTGAGTGGGTTTCTGGCCTAGGTTATTTCTTCAAATGGAACTTATGCCGAGTTCATCTCAGCTCTACTCCAACGTTTCTAGTAGACTCAGAAGAATCTGCTTGGGAACTACGCATGTGCATTCTGCCTGGTTCGGGCAGAGCGGCCTGTTCACTGAGCTCTCCTGCACACTCCCCAGTAAGAGATAGAACTGCGTGTGTTTCTGCACACTGTTAGTTCTTCAAAGGGAAGTTCTTCCCAGTGCTTCTCAGCTCCAGTGAGAAGCTTGTACTTGCTGTGCAACTAGATTCCTAAGCAGCTCCTTGCAAGCCCCTATCGCACAGAGCCTTCTGGCCGCATCCAAGCAAGAGCTATCGCCGGCTGCTCCACTCTGGGTATCCATGCATCTGTGAGGTGAGCTAGTAACTGAAGAGATAGGAGAGAGTGTGTTTCTGGAGAATGTTACTTCTGCAAAGGGAACTTACAGCCAGTGCTTCTCAGCTCTAGGGCAGAGTGTGTGGCTGCTGTAGAAAGAGTTCTCTAAGCCACCGTTTCTCTGCAGAGAAGGCAAACACCTATCAGACAAGCTGAAATCGAGTAGCTTCCACAGGGCACTCTGCTGCCTGGTTCCCAGAATGTGCGCTCCAGATGAATCTTAAGAGCTACAGCTGAGTGGGTTTCTGGCCTAGGTTATTTCTTCAAATGGAACTTATGCCGAGTTCATCTCAGCTCTACTCCAACGTTTCTAGTAGACTCAGAAGAATCTGCTTGGGAACTACGCATCTGCATTCTGCCTGGTTCGGGCAGAGCGGCCTGTTCACTGAGCTCTCCTGCACACTCCCCAGTAAGAGATAGAACTGCGTGTGTTTCTGCACACTGTTAGTTCTTCAAAGGGAAGTTCTTCCCAGTGCTTCTCAGCTCCAGTGAGAAGCTTGTACTTGCTGTGCAACTAGATTCCTAAGCAGCTCCTTGCAAGCCACTATCGCACAGAGCCTTCTGGCAGCATCCAAGCAAGAGCTATCTCCGGCTGCTCCACTCTGGGTTTCCATGCATCTGTGAGGTGAGCTAGTAACTGAAGAGTTAGGAGAGAGTGTGTTTCTGGAGAATGTTACTTCTGCAAAGGGAACTTACAGCCAGTGCTTCTCAGCTCTAGGGCAGAGTGTGTGGCTGCTGTAGAAAGAGTTCTCTAAGCCACCGTTTCTCGGCAGGGAAGACAAACACCTATCAGACAAGCTGAAATCGAGCAGCTTCCACAGGGCACTCTGCTGCCTGGTTCCCAGAATGTGCGCTCCAGATGAATCTTAAGAGCTACAGCTGAGTGGGTTTCTGGCCTAGGTTATTTCTTCAAATGGAACTTATGCCGAGTTCATCTCAGCTCTACTCCAACGTTTCTAGTAGACTCAGAAGAATCTGCTTGGGAACTACGCATCTGCATTCTGCCTGGTTCGGGCAGAGCGGCCTGTTCACTGAGCTCTCCTGCACACTCCCCAGTAAGAGATAGAACTGCGTGTGTTTCTGCACACTGTTAGTTCTTCAAAGGGAAGTTCTTCCCAGTGCTTCTCAGCTCCAGTGAGAAGCTTGTACTTGCTGTGCAACTAGATTCCTAAGCAGCTCCTTGCAAGCCACTATCGCACAGAGCCTTCTGGCCACATCCAAGCAAGAGCTATCGCCGGCTGCTCCACTCTGGGTTTCCATGCATCTGTGAGGTGAGCTAGTAACTGAAGAGTTAGGAGAGAGTGTGTTTCTGGAGAATGTTACTTCTGCAAAGGGAACTTACAGCCAGTGCTTCTCAGCTCTAGGGCAGAGTGTGTGGCTGCTGTAGAAAGAGTTCTCTAAGCCACCGTTTCTCTGCAGGGAAGACAAACACCTATCAGACAAGCTGAAATCGAGCAGCTTCCACAGGGCACTCTGCTGCCTGGTTCCCAGAATGTGCGCTCCAGATGAATCTTAAGAGCTACAGCTGAGTGGGTTTCTGGCCTAGGTTATTTCTTCAAATGGAACTTATGCCGAGTTCATCTCAGCTCTACTCCAACGTTTCTAGTAGACTCAGAAGAGTCTGCTTGGGAACTTCGCGTCTGCATTCTGCCTGGTTCGGGCAGAGCGGCCTGTTCACTGAGCTCTCCTGCACACTCCCCAGTAAGAGATAGAACTGCGTGTGTTTCTGCACACTGTTAGTTCTTCAAAGGGAAGTTCTTCCCAGTGCTTCTCAGCTCCAGTGAGAAGCTTGTACTTGCTGTGCAACTAGATTCCTAAGCAGCTCCTTGCAAGCCACTATCGCACAGAGCCTTCTGGCCGCATCCAAGCAAGAGCTATCGCCGGCTGCTCCACTCTGGGTATCCATGCATCTGTGAGGTGAGCTAGTAACTGAAGAGTTAGGGGAGAGTGTGTTTCTGGAGAATGTTACTTCTGCAAAGGGAACTTACAGCCAGTGCTTCTCAGCTCTAGGGCAGAGTGTGTGGCTGCTGTAGAAAGAGTTCTCTAAGCCACCGTTTCTCGGCAGGGAAGACAAACACCTATCAGACAAGCTGAAATCGAGCAGCTTCCACAGGGCACTCTGCTGCCTGGTTCCCAGAATGTGCGCTCCAGATGAATCTTAAGAGCTACAGCTGAGTGGGTTTCTGGCCTAGGTTATTTCTTCAAATGGAACTTATGCCGAGTTCATCTCAGCTCTACTCCAACGTTTCTAGTAGACTCAGAAGAATCTGCTTGGGAACTACGCATCTGCATTCTGCCTGGTTCGGGCAGAGCGGCCTGTTCACTGAGCTCTCCTGCACACTCCCCAGTAAGAGATAGAACTGCGTGTGTTTCTGCACACTGTTAGTTCTTCAAAGGGAAGTTCTTCCCAGTGCTTCTCAGCTCCAGTGAGAAGCTTGTACTTGCTGTGCAACTAGATTCCTAAGCAGCTCCTTGCAAGCCACTATCGCACAGAGCCTTCTGGCAGCATCCAAGCAAGAGCTATCTCCGGCTGCTCCACTCTGGGTATCCATGCATATGTGAGGTGAGCTAGTAACTGAAGAGTTAGGAGAGAGTGTGTTTCTGGAGAATGTTACTTCTGCAAAGGGAACTTACAGCCAGTGCTTCTCAGCTCTAGGGCAGAGTGTGTGGCTGCTGTAGAAAGAGTTCTCTAAGCCACTGTTTCTCTGCAGGGAAGACAAACACCTATCAGACAAGCTGAAATCGAGCAGCTTCCACAGGGCACTCTGCTGCCTGGTTCCCAGAATGTGCGCTCCAGATGAATCTTAAGAGCTACAGCTGAGTGGGTTTCTGGCCTAGGTTATTTCTTCAAATGGAACTTATGCCGAGTTCATCTCAGCTCTACTCCAACGTTTCTAGTAGACTCAGAAGAATCTGCTTGGGAACTACGCATCTGCATTCTGCCTGGTTCGGGCAGAGCGGCCTGTTCACTGAGCTCTCCTGCACACTCCCCAGTAAGAGATAGAACTGCGTGTGTTTCTGCACACTCTTAGTTCTTCAAAGGGAAGTTCTTCCCAGTGCTTCTCAGCTCCAGTGAGAAGCTTGTACTTGCTGTGCAACTAGATTCCTAAGCAGCTCCTTGCAAGCCACTATCGCACAGAGCCTTCTGGCCGCATCCAAGCAAGAGCTATCACCGGCTGCTCCACTCTGGGTTTCCATGCATATGTGAGGTGAGCTAGTAACTGAAGAGTTAGGAGAGAGTGTGTTTCTGGAGAATGTTACTTCTGCAAAGGGAACTTACAGCCAGTGCTTCTCAGCTCTAGGGCAGAGTGTGTGGCTGCTGTAGAAAGAGTTCTCTAAGCCACCGTTTCTCGGCAGGGAAGACAAACACCTATCAGACAAGCTGAAATCGAGCAGCTTCCACAGGGCACTCTGCTGCCTGGTTCCCAGAATGTGCGCTCCAGATGAATCTTAAGAGCTACAGCTGAGTGGGTTTCTGGCCTAGGTTATTTCTTCAAATGGAACTTATGCCGAGTTCATCTCAGCTCTACTCCAACGTTTCTAGTAGACTCAGAAGAATCTGCTTGGGAACTAGGCATCTGCATTCTGCCTGGTTCGGGCAGATCGGCCTGTTCACTGAGCTCTCCTGCACACTCCCCAGTAAGAGATAGAACTGCGTGTGTTTCTGCACACTGTTAGTTCTTCAAAGGGAAGTTCTTCCCAGTGCTTCTCAGCTCCAGTGAGAAGCTTGTACTTGCTGTGCAACTAGATTCCTAAGCAGCTCCTTGCAAGCCACTATCGCACAGAGCCTTCTGGCAGCATCCAAGCAAGAGCTATCGCCGGCTGCCCCACTCTGGGTTTCCATGCATATGTGAGGTGAGCTAGTAACTGAAGAGTTAGGAGAGAGTGTGTTTCTGGAGAATGTTACTTCTGCAAAGGGAACTTACAGCCAGTGCTTCTCAGCTCTAGGGCAGAGTGTGTGGCTGCTGTAGAAAGAGTTCTCTAAGCCACCGTTTCTCGGCAGGGAAGACAAACACCTATCAGACAAGCTGAAATCGAGCAGCTTCCACAGGGCACTCTGCTGCCTGGTTCCCAGAATGTGCGCTCCAGATGAATCTTAAGAGCTACAGCTGAGTGGGTTTCTGGCCTAGGTTATTTCTTCAAATGGAACTTATGCCGAGTTCATCTCAGCTCTACTCCAACGTTTCTAGTAGACTCAGAAGAATCTGCTTGGGAACTACGCATCTGCATTCTGCCTGGTTTGGGCAGAGCGGCCTGTTCACTGAGCTCTCCTGCACACTCCCCAGTAAGAGATAGAACTGCGTGTGCTTCTGCACACTGTTAGTTCTTCAAAGGGAAGTTCTTCCCAGTGCTTCTCAGCTCCAGTGAGAAGCTTGTACTTGCTGTGCAACTAGATTCCTAAGCAGCTCCTTGCAAGCCACTATCGCACAGAGCCTTCTGGCGGCATCCAAGCAAGAGCTATCGCCGGCTGCTCCACTCTGGGTTTCCATGCATATGTGAGGTGAGCTAGTAACTGAAGAGTTAGGAGAGAGTGTGTTTCTGGAGTATGTTACTTCTGCAAAGGGAACTTACAGCCAGTGCTTCTCAGCTCTAGGGCAGAGTGTGTGGCTCCTGTGGGAAGAGTTCTCTAAGCCACCGTTTCTCTGCAGGGAAGACAAACACCTATCAGACAAGCTGAAATCGAGCAGCTTCCACAGGGCACTCTGCTGCCTGGTTCCCAGAATGTGCGCTCCAGATGAATCTTAAGAGCTACAGCTGAGTGGGTTTCTGGCCTAGGTTATTTCTTCAAATGGAACTTATGCCGAGTTCATCTCAGCTCTACTCCAACGTTTCTAGTAGACTCAGAAGAATCTGCTTGGGAACTTCGCATCTGCATTCTGCCTGGTTCGGGCAGAGCGGCCTGTTCACTGAGCTCTCCTGCACACTCCCCAGTAAGAGATAGAACTGCGTGTGTTTCTGCACACTGTTAGTTCTTCAAAGGGAAGTTCTTCCCAGTGCTTCTCAGCTCCAGTGAGAAGCTTGTACTTGCTGTGCAACTAGATTCCTAAGCAGCTCCTTGCAAGCCCCTATCGCACAGAGCCTTCTGGCCGCATCCAAGCAAGAGCTATCGCCGGCTGCTCCACTCTGGGTATCCATGCATCTGTGAGGTGAGCTAGTAACTGAAGAGTTAGGAGAGAGTGTGTTTCTGGAGAATGTTACTTCTGCAAAGGGAACTTACAGCCAGTGCTTCTCAGCTCTAGGGCAGAGTGTGTGGCTGCTGTAGAAAGAGTTCTCTAAGCCACTGTTTCTCTGCAGGGAAGGCAAACACCTATCAGACAAGCTGAAATCGAGTAGCTTCCACAGGGCACTCTGCTGCCTGGTTCCCAGAATGTGCGCTCCAGATGAATCTTAAGAGCTACAGCTGAGTGGGTTTCTGGCCTAGGTTATTTCTTCAAATGGAACTTATGCCGAGTTCATCTCAGCTCTACTCCAACGTTTCTAGTAGACTCAGAAGAATCTGCTTGGGAACTACGCATCTGCATTCTGCCTGGTTCGGGCAGATCGGCCTGTTCACTGAGCTCTCCTGCACACTCCCCAGTAAGAGATAGAACTGCGTGTGTTTCTGCACACTGTTAGTTCTTCAAAGGGAAGTTCTTCCCAGTGCTTCTCAGCTCCAGTGAGAAGCTTGTACTTGCTGTGCAACTAGATTCCTAAGCAGCTCCTTGCAAGCCACTATCGCACAGAGCCTTCTGGCAGCATCCAAGCAAGAGCTATCTCCGGCTGCTCCACTCAGGGTTTCCATGCATATGTGAGGTGAGCTAGTAACTGAAGAGTTAGGAGAGAGTGTGTTTCTGGAGAATGTTACTTCTGCAAAGGGAACTTACAGCCAGTGCTTCTCAGCTCTAGGGCAGAGTGTGTGGCTGCTGTAGAAAGAGTTCTCTAAGCCACCGTTTCTCGGCAGGGAAGAAAAACACCTATCAGACAAGCTGAAATCGAGCAGCTTCCACAGGGCACTCTGCTGCCTGGTTCCCAGAATGTGCGCTCCAGATGAATCTTAAGAGCTACAGCTGAGTGGGTTTCTGGCCTAGGTTATTTCTTCAAATGGAACTTATGCCGAGTTCATCTCAGCTCTACTCCAACGTTTCTAGTAGACTCAGAAGAATCTGCTTGGGAACTACGCATCTGCATTCTGCCTGGTTCGGGCAGAGCGGCCTGTTCACTGAGCTCTCCTGCACACTCCCCAGTAAGAGATAGAACTGCGTGTGTTTCTGCACACTGTTAGTTCTTCAAAGGGAAGTTCTTCCCAGTGCTTCTCAGCTCCAGTGAGAAGCTTGTACTTGCTGTGCAACTAGATTCCTAAGCAGCTCCTTGCAAGCCACTATCGCACAGAGCCTTCTGGCCGCATCCAAGCAAGAGCTATCGCCGGCTACTCCACTCTGGGTTTCCATGCATCTGTGAGGTGAGCTAGTAACTGAAGAGTTAGGAGAGAGTGTGTTTCTGGAGAATGTTACTTCTGCAAAGGGAACTTACAGCCAGTGCTTCTCAGCTCTAGGGCAGAGTGTGTGGCTGCTGTAGAAAGAGTTCTCTAAGCCACCGTTTCTCTGCAGGGAAGACAAACACCTATCAGACAAGCTGAAATCGAGCAGCTTCCACAGGGCACTCTGCTGCCTGGTTCCCAGAATGTGCGCTCCAGATGAATCTTAAGAGCTACAGCTGAGTGGGTTTCTGGCCTAGGTTATTTCTTCAAATGGAACTTATGCCGAGTTCATCTCAGCTCTACTCCAACGTTTCTTGTAGTCTCAGAAGAGTCTGCTTGGGAACTTCGCGTCTGCATTCTGCCTGGTTCGGGCAGAGCGGCCTGTTCACTGAGCTCTCCTGCACACTCCCCAGTAAGAGATAGAACTGCGTGTGTTTCTGCACACTGTTAGTTCTTCAAAGGGAAGTTCTTCCCAGTGCTTCTCAGCTCCAGTGAGAAGCTTGTACTTGCTGTGCAACTAGATTCCTAAGCAGCTCCTTGCAAGCCACTATCGCACAGAGCCTTCTGGCCGCATCCAAGCAAGAGCTATCGCCGGCTGCTCCACTCTGGGTTTCCATGCATATGTGAGGTGAGCTAGTAACTGAAGAGTTAGGAGAGAGTGTGTTTCTGGAGAATGTTACTTCTGCAAAGGGAACTTACAGCCAGTGCTTCTCAGCTCTAGGGCAGAGTGTGTGGCTCCTGTGGGAAGAGTTCTCTAAGCCACCGTTTCTCTGCAGGGAAGACAAACACCTATCAGACAAGCTGAAATCGAGCAGCTTCCACAGGGCACTCTGCTGCCTGGTTCCCAGAATGTGCGCTCCAGATGAATCTTAAGAGCTACAGCTGAGTGGGTTTCTGGCCTAGGTTATTTCTTCAAATGGAACTTATGCCGAGTTCATCTCAGCTCTACTCCAACGTTTCTAGTAGACTCAGAAGAATCTGCTTGGGAACTTCGCATCTGCATTCTGCCTGGTTCGGGCAGAGCGGCCTGTTCACTGAGCTCTCCTGCACACTCCCCAGTAAGAGATAGAACTGCGTGTGTTTCTGCACACTGTTAGTTCTTCAAAGGGAAGTTCTTCCCAGTGCTTCTCAGCTCCAGTGAGAAGCTTGTACTTGCTGTGCAACTAGATTCCTAAGCAGCTCCTTGCAAGCCCCTATCGCACAGAGCCTTCTGGCCGCATCCAAGCAAGAGCTATCGCCGGCTGCTCCACTCTGGGTATCCATGCATCTGTGAGGTGAGCTAGTAACTGAAGAGTTAGGAGAGAGTGTGTTTCTGGAGAATGTTACTTCTGCAAAGGGAACTTACAGCCAGTGCTTCTCAGCTCTAGGGCAGAGTGTGTGGCTGCTGTAGAAAGAGTTCTCTAAGCCACTGTTTCTCTGCAGGGAAGGCAAACACCTGTCAGACAAGCTGAAATCGAGTAGCTTCCACAGGGCACTCTGCTGCCTGGTTCCCAGAATGTGCGCTCCAGATGAATCTTAAGAGCTACAGCTGAGTGGGTTTCTGGCCTAGGTTATTTCTTCAAATGGAACTTATGCCGAGTTCATCTCAGCTCTACTCCAACGTTTCTAGTAGACTCAGAAGAATCTGCTTGGGAACTACGCATCTGCATTCTGCCTGGTTCGGGCAGAGCGGCCTGTTCACTGAGCTCTCCTGCACACTCCCCAGTAAGAGATAGAACTGCGTGTGTTTCTGCACACTGTTAGTTCTTCAAAGGGAAGTTCTTCCCAGTGCTTCTCAGCTCCAGTGAGAAGCTTGTACTTGCTGTGCAACTAGATTCCTAAGCAGCTCCTTGCAAGCCACTATCGCACAGAGCCTTCTGGCAGCATCCAAGCAAGAGCTATCTCCGGCTGCTCCACTCTGGGTTTCCATGCATATGTGAGGTGAGCTAGTAACTGAAGAGTTAGGAGAGAGTGTGTTTCTGGAGAATGTTACTTCTGCAAAGGGAACTTACAGCCAGTGCTTCTCAGCTCTAGGGCAGAGTGTGTGGCTGCTGTAGAAAGAGTTCTCTAAGCCACTGTTTCTCTGCAGGGAAGACAAACACCTATCAGACAAGCTGAAATCGAGCAGCTTCCACAGGGCACTCTGCTGCCTGGTTCCCAGAATGTGCGCTCCAGATGAATCTTAAGAGCTACAGCTGAGTGGGTTTCTGGCCTAGGTTATTTCTTCAAATGGAACTTATGCCGAGTTCATCTCAGCTCTACTCCAACGTTTCTAGTAGACTCAGAAGAATCTGCTTGGGAACTACGCATGTGCATTCTGCCTGGTTCGGGCAGAGCGGCCTGTTCACTGAGCTCTCCTGCACACTCCCCAGTAAGAGATAGAACTGCGTGTGTTTCTGCACACTGTTAGTTCTTCAAAGGGAAGTTCTTCCCAGTGCTTCTCAGCTCCAGTGAGAAGCTTGTACTTGCTGTGCAACTAGATTCCTAAGCAGCTCCTTGCAAGCCACTATCGCACAGAGCCTTCTGGCGGCATCCAAGCAAGAGCTATCACCGGCTGCTCCACTCTGGGTTTCCATGCATATGTGAGGTGAGCTAGTAACTGAAGAGTTAGGAGAGAGTGTGTTTCTGGAGAATGTTACTTCTGCAAAGGGAACTTACAGCCAGTGCTTCTCAGCTCTAGGGCAGAGTGTGTGGCTGCTGTAGAAAGAGTTCTCTAAGCCACCGTTTCTCGGCAGGGAAGACAAACACCTATCAGACAAGCTGAAATCGAGCAGCTTCCACAGGGCACTCTGCTGCCTGGTTCCCAGAATGTGCGCTCCAGATGAATCTTAAGAGCTACAGCTGAGTGGGTTTCTGGCCTAGGTTATTTCTTCAAATGGAACTTATGCCGAGTTCATCTCAGCTCTACTCCAACGTTTCTAGTAGACTCAGAAGAATCTGCTTGGGAACTACGCATCTGCATTCTGCCTGGTTCGGGCAGATCGGCCTGTTCACTGAGCTCTCCTGCACACTCCCCAGTAAGAGATAGAACTGCGTGTGTTTCTGCACACTGTTAGTTCTTCAAAGGGAAGTTCTTCCCAGTGCTTCTCAGCTCCAGTGAGAAGCTTGTACTTGCTGTGCAACTAGATTCCTAAGCAGCTCCTTGCAAGCCACTATCGCACAGAGCCTTCTGGCAGCATCCAAGCAAGAGCTATCGCCGGCTGCTCCACTCTGGGTTTCCATGCATATGTGAGGTGAGCTAGTAACTGAAGAGTTAGGAGAGAGTGTGTTTCTGGAGAATGTTACTTCTGCAAAGGGAACTTACAGCCAGTGCTTCTCAGCTCTAGGGCAGAGTGTGTGGCTCCTGTGGGAAGAGTTCTCTAAGCCACCGTTTCTCTGCAGGGAAGACAAACACCTATCAGACAAGCTGAAATCGAGCAGCTTCCACAGGGCACTCTGCTGCCTGGTTCCCAGAATGTGCGCTCCAGATGAATCTTAAGAGCTACAGCTGAGTGGGTTTCTGGCCTAGGTTATTTCTTCAAATGGAACTTATGCCGAGTTCATCTCAGCTCTACTCCAACGTTTCTAGTAGACTCAGAAGAATCTGCTTGGGAACTACGCATCTGCATTCTGCCTGGTTCGGGCAGAGCGGCCTGTTCACTGAGCTCTCCTGCACACTCCCCAGTAAGAGATAGAACTGCGTGTGTTTCTGCACACTGTTAGTTCTTCAAAGGGAAGTTCTTCCCAGTGCTTCTCAGCTCCAGTGAGAAGCTTGTACTTGCTGTGCAACTAGATTCCTAAGCAGCTCCTTGCAAGCCACTATCGCACAGAGCCTTCTGGCCGCATCCAAGCAAGAGCTATCGCCGGCTGCTCCACTCTGGGTTTCCATGCATATGTGAGGTGAGCTAGTAACTGAAGAGTTAGGAGAGAGTGTGTTTCTGGAGAATGTTACTTCTGCAAAGGGAACTTACAGCCAGTGCTTCTCAGCTCTAGGGCAGAGTGTGTGGCTGCTGTAGAAAGAGTTCTCTAAGCCACCGTTTCTCTGCAGGGAAGACAAACACCTATCAGACAAGCTGAAATCGAGCAGCTTCCACAGGGCACTCTGCTGCCTGGTTCCCAGAATGTGCGCTCCAGATGAATCTTAAGAGCTACAGCTGAGTGGGTTTCTGGCCTAGGTTATTTCTTCAAATGGAACTTATGCCGAGTTCATCTCAGCTCTACTCCAACGTTTCTAGTAGTCTCAGAAGAGTCTGCTTGGTAACTTCGCGTCTGCATTCTGCCTGGTTCGGGCAGAGCGGCCTGTTCACTGAGCTCTCCTGCACACTCCCCAGTAAGAGATAGAACTGCGTGTGTTTCTGCACACTGTTAGTTCTTCAAAGGGAAGTTCTTCCCAGTGCTTCTCAGCTCCAGTGAGAAGCTTGTACTTGCTGTGCAACTAGATTCCTAAGCAGCTCCTTGCAAGCCACTATCGCACAGAGCCTTCTGGCCGCATCCAAGCAAGAGCTATCGCCGGCTGCTCCACTCTGGGTATCCATGCATCTGTGAGGTGAGCTAGTAACTGAAGAGTTAGGGGAGAGTGTGTTTCTGGAGAATGTTACTTCTGCAAAGGGAACTTACAGCCAGTGCTTCTCAGCTCTAGGGCAGAGTGTGTGGCTGCTGTAGAAAGAGTTCTCTAAGCCACCGTTTCTCTGCAGGGAAGACAAACACCTATCAGACAAGCTGAAATCGAGCAGCTTCCACAGGGCACTCTGCTGCCTGGTTCCCAGAATGTGCGCTCCAGATGAATCTTAAGAGCTACAGCTGAGTGGGTTTCTGGCCTAGGTTATTTCTTCAAATGGAACTTATGCCGAGTTCATCTGAGCTCTACTCCAACGTTTCTAGTAGACTCAGAAGAATCTGCTTGGGAACTACGCATCTGCATTCTGCCTGGTTCGGGCAGAGCGGCCTGTTCACTGAGCTCTCCTGCACACTCCCCAGTAAGAGATAGAACTGCGTGTGTTTCTGCACACTGTTAGTTCTTCAAAGGGAAGTTCTTCCCAGTGCTTCTCAGCTCCAGTGAGAAGCTTGTACTTGCTGTGCAACTAGATTCCTAAGCAGCTCCTTGCAAGCCACTATCGCACTGAGCCTTCTGGCAGCATCCAAGCAAGAGCTGTCGCCGGCTGCTCCACTCTGGGTTTCCATGCATATGTGAGGTGAGCTAGTAACTGAAGAGTTAGGAGAGAGTGTGTTTCTGGAGAATGTTACTTCTGCAAAGGGAACTTACAGCCAGTGCTTCTCAGTTCAAGGGCAGAGGGTGTGGTTGCTGTAGAAAGAGTTCTCTAAGCCACCGTTTCTCTGCAGGGAAGACAAACACCTATCAGACAAGCTGAAATCGAGCAGCTTCCACAGGGCACTCTGCTGCCTGGTTCCCAGAATGTGCGCTCCAGATGAATCTTAAGAGCTACAGCTGAGTGGGTTTCTGGCCTAGGTTATTTCTTCAAATGGAACTTATGCCGAGTTCATCTCAGCTCTACTCCAACGTTTCTAGTAGACTCAGAAGAATCTGCTTGGGAACTACGCATCTGCATTCTGCCTGGTTCGGGCAGAGCGGCCTGTTCACTGAGCTCTCCTGCACACTCCCCAGTAAGAGATAGAACTGCGTGTGTTTCTGCACACTGTTAGTTCTTCAAAGGGAACTTCTTCCCAGTGCTTCTCAGCTCCAGTGAGAAGCTTGTACTTGCTGTGCAGCTAGATTCCTAAGCAGCTCCTTGCAAGCCACTATCGCACAGAGCCTTCTGGCCGCATCCAAGCAAGAGCTATCGCCGGCTGCTCCACTCTGGGTATCCATGCATCTGTGAGGTGAGCTAGTAACTGAAGAGTTAGGAGAGAGTGTGTTTCTGGAGAATGTTACTTCTGCAAAGGGAACTTACAGCCAGTGCTTCTCAGCTCTAGGGCAGAGTGTGTGGCTGCTGTAGAAAGAGTTCTCTAAGCCACTGTTTCTCTGCAGGGAAGACAAACACCTATCAGACAAGCTGAAATCGAGCAGCTTCCACAGGGCACTCTGCTGCCTGGTTCCCAGAATGTGCGCTCCAGATGTATCTTAAGAGCTACAGCTGAGTGGGTTTCTGGCCTAGGTTATTTCTTCAAATGGAACTTATGCCGAGTTCATCTCAGCTCTACTCCAACGTTTCTAGTAGACTCAGAAGAATCTGCTTGGGAACTACGCATCTGCATTCTGCCTGGTTCGGGCAGAGCGGCCTGTTCACTGAGCTCTCCTGCACACTCCCCAGTAAGAGATAGAACTGCGTGTGTTTCTGCACACTGTTAGTTCTTCAAAGGGAACTTCTTCCCAGTGCTTCTCAGCTCCAGTGAGAAGCTTGTACTTGCTGTGCAACTAGATTCCTAAGCAGCTCCTTGCAAGCCACTATCGCAAAGAGCCTTCAGGCCACATCCAACCAAGAGCTGTCGCCGGCTGCTCCACTCTGGGTTTCCATGCATCTGTGAGGTGAGCTAGTAACTGAAGAGTTAGGAGAGAGTGTGTTTCTGGAGAATGTTACTTCTGCAAAGGGAACTTACAGCCAGTGCTTCTCAGCTCTAGGGCAGAGTGTGTGGCTGCTGTAGAAAGAGTTCTCTAAGCCACCGTTTCTCGGCAGGGAAGACAAACACCTATCAGACAAGCTGAAATCGAGCAGCTTCCACAGGGCACTCTGCTGCCTGGTTCCCAGAATGTGCGCTCCAGATGAATCTTAAGAGCTACAGCTGAGTGGGTTTCTGGCCTAGGTTATTTCTTCAAATGGAACTTATGCCGAGTTCATCTCAGCTCTACTCCAACGTTTCTAGTAGACTCAGAAGAATCTGCTTGGGAACTACGCATCTGCATTCTGCCTGGTTCGGGCAGAGCGGCCTGTTCACTGAGCTCTCCTGCACACTCCCCAGTAAGAGATAGAACTGCGTGTGTTTCTGCACACTGTTAGTTCTTCAAAGGGAAGTTCTTCCCAGTGCTTCTCAGCTCCAGTGAGAAGCTTGTACTTGCTGTGCAACTAGATTCCTAAGCAGCTCCTTGCAAGCCACTATCGCACAGAGCCTTCTGGCAGCATCCAAGCAAGAGCTATCGCCGGCTGCTCCACTCTGGGTTTCCATGCATCTGTGAGGTGAGCTAGTAACTGAAGAGTTAGGAGAGAGTGTGTTTCTGGAGAATGTTACTTCTGCAAAGGGAACTTACAGCCAGTGCTTCTCAGCTCTAGGGCAGAGTGTGTGGCTGCTGTAGAAAGAGTTCTCTAAGCCACCGTTTCTCTGCAGGGAAGACAAACACCTATCAGACAAGCTGAAATCGAGCAGCTTCCACAGGGCACTCTGCTGCCTGGTTCCCAGAATGTGCGCTCCAGATGAATCTTAAGAGCTACAGCTGAGTGGGTTTCTGGCCTAGGTTATTTCTTCAAATGGAACTTATGCCGAGTTCATCTCAGCTCTACTCCAACGTTTCTAGTAGACTCAGAAGAATCTGCTTGGGAACTACGCATCTGCATTCTGCCTGGTTTGGGCAGAGCGGCCTGTTCACTGAGCTCTCCTGCACACTCCCCAGTAAGAGATAGAACTGCGTGTGTTTCTGCACACTGTTAGTTCTTCAAAGGGAAGTTCTTCCCAGTGCTTCTCAGCTCCAGTGAGAAGCTTGTACTTGCTGTGCAACTAGATTCCTAAGCAGCTCCTTGCAAGCCACTATCGCACAGAGCCTTCTGGCGGCATCCAAGCAAGAGCTATCACCAGCTGCTCCACTCTGGGTTTCCATGCATATGTGAGGTGAGCTAGTAACTGAAGAGTTAGGAGAGAGTGTGTTTCTGGAGAATGTTACTTCTGCAAAGGGAACTTACAGCCAGTGCTTCTCAGCTCTAGGGCAGAGTGTGTGGCTCCTGTGGGAAGAGTTCTCTAAGCCACCGTTTCTCTGCAGGGAAGACAAACACCTATCAGACAAGCTGAAATCGAGCAGCTTCCACAGGGCACTCTGCTGCCTGGTTCCCAGAATGTGCGCTCCAGATGAATCTTAAGAGCTACAGCTGAGTGGGTTTCTGGCCTAGGTTATTTCTTCAAATGGAACTTATGCCGAGTTCATCTCAGCTCTACTCCAACGTTTCTAGTAGACTCAGAAGAATCTGCTTGGGAACTACGCATCTGCATTCTGCCTGGTTCGGGCAGAGCGGCCTGTTCACTGAGCTCTCCTGCACACTCCCCAGTAAGAGATAGAACTGCGTGTGTTTCTGCACACTGTTAGTTCTTCAAAGGGAAGTTCTTCCCAGTGCTTCTCAGCTCCAGTGAGAAGCTTGTACTTGCTGTGCAACTAGATTCCTAAGCAGCTCCTTGCAAGCCACTATCGCACAGAGCCTTCTGGCCGCATCCAAGCAAGAGCTATCGCCGGCTGCTCCACTCTGGGTTTCCATGCATCTGTGAGGTGAGCTAGTAACTGAAGAGTTAGGAGAGAGTGTGTTTCTGGAGAATGTTACTTCTGCAAAGGGAACTTACAGCCAGTGCTTCTCAGCTCTAGGGCAGAGTGTGTGGCTGCTGTAGAAAGAGTTCTCTAAGCCACTGTTTCTCTGCAGGGAAGGCAAACACCTATCAGACAAGCTGAAATCGAGCAGCTTCCACAGGGCACTCTGCTGCCTGGTTCCCAGAATGTGCGCTCCAGATGAATCTTAAGAGCTACAGCTGAGTGGGTTTCTGGCCTAGGTTATTTCTTCAAATGGAACTTATGCCGAGTTCATCTCAGCTCTACTCCAACGTTTCTAGTAGACTCAGAAGAATCTGCTTGGGAACTACGCATCTGCATTCTGCCTGGTTCGGGCAGAGCGGCCTGTTCACTGAGCTCTCCTGCACACTCCCCAGTAAGAGATAGAACTGCGTGTGTTTCTGCACACTGTTAGTTCTTCAAAGGGAAGTTCTTCCCAGTGCTTCTCAGCTCCAGTGAGAAGCTTGTACTTGCTGTGCAACTAGATTCCTAAGCAGCTCCTTGCAAGCCACTATCGCACAGAGCCTTCTGGCAGCATCCAAGCAAGAGCTATCGCCGGCTGCTCCACTCTGGGTTTCCATGCATATGTGAGGTGAGCTAGTAACTGAAGAGTTAGGAGAGAGTGTGTTTCTGGAGAATGTTACTTCTGCAAAGGGAACTTACAGCCAGTGCTTCTCAGCTCTAGGGCAGAGTGTGTGGCTGCTGTAGAAAGAGTTCTCTAAGCCACCGTTTCTTGGCAGGGAAGACAAACACCTATCAGACAAGCTGAAATCGAGCAGCTTCCACAGGGCACTCTGCTGCCTGGTTCCCAGAATGTGCGCTCCAGATGAATCTTAAGAGCTACAGCTGAGTGGGTCTCTGGCCTAGGTTATTTCTTCAAATGGAACTTAAGCCGAGTTCATCTCAGCTCTACTCCAACGTTTCTAGTAGACTCAGAAGAATCTGCTTGGGAACTACGCATCTGCATTCTGCCTGGTTCGGGCAGAGCGGCCTGTTCACTGAGCTCTCCTGCACACTCCCCAGTAAGAGATAGAACTGCGTGTGTTTCTGCACACTTTTAATTCATAAAAGGGAAGTTCTTCCCAGTCCGTCTCAGCTCCAGTGAGAAGCTGGTATTTGTTGTGCAACTAGATTCCTAAGCAGCGCCTTGCAAGCCACTATCGCACAGAGCCTTCTGGCAGCATCCAACAAGAGTTGGCGCCGGCTGCTCCACTCTGGGTTTCCATGCATATGTGAGGTGAGCTAGTAACTTAAGAGTTAGGAGAGAGTGTGTTTCTGGAGAACGTCACTTCTACAAAGGGAACTTACAGCCAGTGCTTCTCAGCACTAGGGCAGACTGTGTGGCTGCTGTAGAAAGAGTTCTCTAAGCCACTGCTTCTCTGCAGGGAAGACAAACACCTATCAGACAAGCTGAAATCAAGCAGCTTCCACAGGGCACTCTGCTGCCTGGTTCCCAGAATGTGCGCTCCAGATGAATCTTAACAGCTACAGTTGAGTGGGTTTCTGTCCTAGGTTATTTCTTCAAATGGATCTTATGCCCAGTTCAGCCCAGCTCTACTCCAACGTTTCTAGTAGACTCAGAAGAATCTGCTTGGGAACTACGCATCTGCATTCTGCCTTCTTCCGTCAGAGCGACCTGTTCACTGAACTCTCATGCACACTCCCCAGTAAGAGATAGTACTGCGTGAGTTTCTGCACACTGTTAGTTCTTCAAAGGGAAGTTCTTGCCAGTCCTTCTCACCTCCAGTGAGAAGCTTGTATTTGCTGTGCAACTAGATTCCTAAGCAGCTCCTGGCAAGCCACTATCGCACAGAGCCTTCTGGCAGCATCCAAGTAAGTGTGGCCGCCGGCTGCTCCACTTTGTGTTTCCATGCATATGTGAGGTGAGCTAGTTACTTAAGAGTTAGGAGAGAGTGTGTTTCTGGAAAATGTCACTTCTACAAAGTGAACGTACAGCCAGTGCTCCTCAGCTCTAGGGCAGAGTGTGTGGCTGCTGTAGAAAGAGTTCTCTAAGCCACTATTTCTCTGCAGGGAAGACAAACACCTATCAGACAAGCTGAAATCGAGCAGCTTCCACAGGGCACACTGCTGCCTGGTTCCCAGAATGTGCGCTCCAGATGAATCTTAACAGCTACGGCTGAGTGGGGTTCTGGCCTAGGTTATTTCTTCAAATGGAACTTATGCCGAGTTCATCTCAGCTCTACTCCAACGTTTCTAGTAGACTCAGAAGAATCTGCTTGGGAACTACGCATCTGCATTCTGCCTGGTTCGGGCAGAGCGGCCTGTTCACTGAGCTCTCCTGCACACTCCCCAGTAAGAGATAGAACTGCGTGTGTTTCTGCACACTTTTAATTCATAAAAGGGAAGTTCTTCCCAGTCCGTCTCAGCTCCAGTGAGAAGCTGGTATTTGTTGTGCAACTAGATTCCTAAGCAGCGCCTTGCAAGCCACTATCGCACAGAGCCTTCTGGCAGCATCCAACAAGAGTTGGCGCCGGCTGCTCCACTCTGGGTTTCCATGCATATGTGAGGTGAGCTAGTAACTTAAGAGTTAGGAGAGAGTGTGTTTCTGGAGAACGTCACTTCTACAAAGGGAACTTACAGCCAGTGCTTCTCAGCACTAGGGCAGACTGTGTGGCTGCTGTAGAAAGAGTTCTCTAAGCCACTGCTTCTCTGCAGGGAAGACAAACACCTATCAGACAAGCTGAAATCAAGCAGCTTCCACAGGGCACTCTGCTGCCTGGTTCCCAGAATGTGCGCTCCAGATGAATCTTAACAGCTACAGTTGAGTGGGTTTCTGTCCTAGGTTATTTCTTCAAATGGATCTTATGCCCAGTTCAGCCCAGCTCTACTCCAACGTTTCTAGTAGACTCAGAAGAATCTGCTTGGGAACTACGCATCTGCATTCTGCCTTCTTCCGTCAGAGCGACCTGTTCACTGAACTCTCATGCACACTCCCCAGTAAGAGATAGTACTGCGTGAGTTTCTGCACACTGTTAGTTCTTCAAAGGGAAGTTCTTGCCAGTCCTTCTCACCTCCAGTGAGAAGCTTGTATTTGCTGTGCAACTAGATTCCTAAGCAGCTCCTGGCAAGCCACAATCGCACAGAGCCTTCTGGCAGCATACAAGTAAGTGTGGCCGCCGGCTGCTGCACTTTGTGTTTCCATGCATATGTGAGGTGAGCTAGTAACTTAAGAGTTAGGAGAGAGTGTGTTTCTGGAGAATGTTACTTCTGCAAAGGGAACTTACAGCCAGTGCTTCTCAGCTCTAGGGCAGAGTGTGTGGCTGCTGTAGAAAAAGTTCTCTAAGCCACCGTTTCTCGGCATGGAAGACAAACACCTATCAGACAAGCTGAAATCGAGCAGCTTCCACAGGGCACTCTGCTGCCTGGTTCCCAGAATGTGCGCTCTAGATGCTTCTTAAGAGCTACAGCTGAGTGGGTTTCTGGCCTAGGTTATTTCTTCAAATGGAACTTATGCCGAGTTCATCTCAGCTCTACTCCAACGTTTCTAGTAGACTCAGAAGAATCTGCTTGGGAACTACGCATCTGCATTCTGCCTGGTTCGGGCAGAGCGGCCTGTTCACTGAGCTCTCCTGCACACTCCCCAGTAAGAGAAAGAACTGCGTGTGTTTCTGCACACTGTTAGTTCTTCAAAGGGAAGTTCTTCCCAGTGCTTCTCAGCTCCAGTGAGAAGCTTGTACTTGCTGTGCAACTAGATTCCTAAGCAGCTCCTGGCAAGCCACTATCGCACAGAGCCTTCTGGCAGCATACAAGTAAGTGTGGCCGCCGGCTGCTCCACTTTGTGTTTCCATGCATATGTGAGGTGAGCTAGTTACTTAAGAGTTAGGAGAGAGTGTGTTTCTGGAAAACGTCACTTCTACAAAGTGAACTTACAGCCAGTGCTCCTCAGCTCTAGGGCAGAGTGTGTGGCTGCTGTAGAAAGAGTTCTCTAAGCCACTGTTTCTCTGCAGGGATGACAAACACCTATCAGACAAGCTGAAATCGAGCAGCTCCCACAGGGCACTCTGCTGCCTGGTTCCCAGAATGTGCGCTCCAGATGAATCTTAAGAGCTACAGCTGAGTGGGTTTCTGGCCTAGGTTATTTCTTCAAATGGAACTTATGCCGAGTTCATCTCAGCTCTACTCCAACTTTTCTAATAGACTCAGAAGAATCTGCTTGGGAACTACGCATCTGCATTCTGCCTGGTTCGGGCAGAGCGGCCTGTTCACTGAGCTCTCCTGCACACTCCCCAGTAAGAGATAGAACTGCGTGTGTTTCTGCACACTGTTAGTTCTTCAAAGGGAACTTCTTCCCAGTGCTTCTCAGCTCCAGTGAGAAGCTTGTACTTGCTGTGCAACTAGATTCCTAAGCAGCTCCTTGCAAGCCACTATCGCAAAGAGCCTTCTGGCCGCATCCAACCAAGAGCTGTCGCCGGCTGCTCCACTCTGGGTTTCCATGCATATGTGAGGTGAGCTAGTAACTGAAGAGTTAGGAGAGAGTGTGTTTCTGGAGAATGTTACTTCTGCAAAGGGAACTTACAGCCAGTGCTTCTCAGCTCTAGGGCAGAGTGTGTGGCTGCTGTAGAAAGAGTTCTCTAAGCCACCGTTTCTCGGCAGGGAAGACAAACACCTATCAGACAAGCTGAAATCGAGCAGCTTCCACAGGGCACTCTGCTGCCTGGTTCACAGAATGTGCGCTCCAGATGAATCTTAAGAGCTACAGCTGAGTGGGTTTCTGGCCTAGGTTATTTCTTCAAATGGAACTTATGCCGAGTTCATCTCAGCTCTACTCCAACGTTTCTAGTAGACTCAGAAGAATCTGCTTGGGAACTACGCATCTGCATTCTGCCTGGTTCGGGCAGAGCGGCCTGTTCACTGAGCTCTCCTGCACACTCCCCAGTAAGAGATAGAACTGCGTGTGTTTCTGCACACTGTTAGTTCTTCAAAGGGAAGTTCTTCCCAGTGCTTCTCAGCTCCAGTGAGAAGCTTGTACTTGCTGTGCAACTAGATTCCTAAGCAGCTCCTTGCTAGCCACTATCGCACAGAGCCTTCTGGCAGCATCCAAGCAAGAGCTATCGCCGGCTGCCCCACTCTGGGTTTCCATGCATATGTGAGGTGAGCTAGTAACTGAAGAGTTAGGAGAGAGTGTGTTTCTGGAGAATGTTACTTCTGCAAAGGGAACTTACAGCCAGTGCTTCTCAGCTCTAGGGCAGAGTGTGTGGCTGCTGTAGAAAGAGTTCTCTAAGCCACGGTTTCTCGGCAGGGAAGACAAACACCTATCAGACAAGGGGAAATCGAGCAGCTTCCACAGGGCACTCTGCTGCCTGGTTCCCAGAATGTGCGCTCCAGATGAATCTTAAGAGCTACAGCTGAGTGGGTTTCTGGCCTAGGTTATTTCTTCAAATGGAACTTATGCCGAGTTCATCTCAGCTCTACTCCAACGTTTCTAGTAGACTCAGAAGAATCTGCTTGGGAACTACGCATCTGCATTCTGCCTGGTTCGGGCAGAGCGGCCTGTTCACTGAGCTCTCCTGCACACTCCCCAGTAAGAGATAGAACTGCGTGTGTTTCTGCACACTTTTAATTCATAAAAGGGAAGTTCTTCCCAGTCCGTCTCAGCTCCAGTGAGAAGCTGGTATTTGTTGTGCAACTAGATTCCTAAGCAGCGCGTTGCAAGCCACTATCGCACAGAGCCTTCTGGCAGCATCCAAGCAAGAGTTGGCGCCGGCTGCTCCACTCTGGGTTTCCATGCATATGTGAGGTGAGCTAGTAACTTAAGAGTTAGGAGAGAGTGTGTTTCTGGAGAACGTCACTTCTACAAAGGGAACTTACAGCCAGTGCTTCTCAGCACTAGGGCAGAGTGTGTGGCTGCTGTAGAAAGAGTTCTCTAAGCCACTGCTTCTCTGCAGGGAAGACAAACACCTATCAGACAAGCTGAAATCAAGCAGCTTCCACAGGGCACTCTGCTGCCTGGTTCCCAGAATGTGCGCTCCAGATGAATCTTAACAGCTACAGTTGAGTGGGTTTCTGTCCTAGGTTATTTCTTCAAATGGATCTTATGCCCAGTTCAGCCCAGCTCTACTCCAACGTTTCTAGTAGACTCAGAAGAATCTGCTTGGGAACTACGCATCTGCATTCTGCCTTCTTCCGTCAGAGCGACCTGTTCACTGAACTCTCATGCACACTCCCCAGTAAGAGATAGAACTGCGTGAGTTTCTGCACACTGTTAGTTCTTCAAAGTGAAGTTCTTCCCAGTCCTTCTCACCTCCAGTGAGAAGCTTGTATTTGCTGTGCAACTAGATTCCTAAGCAGCTCCTGGCAAGCCACTATCGCACAGAGCCTTCTGGCAGCATACAAGTAAGTGTGGCCGCCGGCTGCTCCACTTTGTGTTTCCATGCATATGTGAGGTGAGCTAGTTACTTAAGAGTTAGGAGAGAGTGTGTTTCTGGAAAACGTCACTTCTACAAAGTGAACTTACAGCCAGTGCTCCTCAGCTCTAGGGCAGAGTGTGTGGCTGCTGTAGAAAGAGTTCTCTAAGCCACTGTTTCTCTGCAGGGAAGACAAACAACTATCAGACAAGCTGAAATCGAGCAGCTTCCACAGGGCACTCTGCTGCCTGGTTCCCAGAATGTGCGCTCCAGATGAATCTTAACAGCTACAGCTGAGTGGGTGTCTGGCCTAGGTTATTTCTTCAAATGGAACTTATGCCGAGTTCATCTCAGCTCTACTCCAACGTTTCTAGTAGACTCAGAAGAATCTGCTTGGGAACTACGCATCTGCATTCTGCCTTGTTCTGGCAGAGCGGCCTGTTCACTGAACTCTCCTGCACACTCCCCAGTAAGAGATAGAACTGCGTGTGTTTCTGCACACTGTTAGTTCTTCAAAGGGAAGTTCTTCCCAGTGTTCTCAGGTCCAGGGAGAAGCTTGTACTTGCTGTGCAACTAGATTCCTAAGCACCTCCTTGGAAGCCACTATCGCACAGAGCCTTCTGGCAGTATTCAAGCAAGAGCTATCGCCGGCTGCTCCACTCTGGGTTTCCATGCATATGTGAGGTGAGCTAGTAACTTAAGAGTTAGGAGAGAGTGTGTTTCTGGAGAATGTTACTTCTGCAAAGGGAACTTACAGCCAGTGACTCTCAGCTCTAGGGCAGACTGTGTGGCTGCTGTAGAAAGAGTTCTCTAAGCCACTGTTTCTCTGCAGGCAAGACAAACACCTATCAGACAAGCTGAAATCGAGCAGCTTCCACAGGGCACTCTGCTGCCTGGTTCCCAGAATGTGCGCTCCAGATGAATCTTAACAGCTACGGATGAGTGGGGTTCTGGCCTAGGTTATTTCTTCAAATGGAACTTATGCCGAGTTCATCTCAGCTCTACTCCAACGTTTCTAGTAGACTCAGAAGAATCTGCTTGGGAACTACGCATCTGCATTCTGCCTGGTTCGGGCAGAGCGGCCTGTTCACTGAGCTCTCCTGCACACTCCCCAGTAAGAGATAGAACTGCGTGTGTTTCTGCACACTGTTAGTTCTTCAAAGGGAACTTCTTCCCAGTGCTTCTCAGCTCCAGTGAGAAGCTTGTAGTTGCTGTGCAACTAGATTCCTAAGCAGCTCCTTGCAAGCCACTATCGCACAGAGCCTTCTGGCCACATCCAAGCAAGAGCTATCGCCGGCTGCTCCACTCTGGGTATCCATGCATCTGTGAGGTGAGCTAGTAACTGAAGAGTTAGGAGAGAGTGTGTTTCTGGAGAATGTTACTTCTGCAAAGGGAACTTACAGCCAGTGCTTCTCAGCTCTAGGGCAGAGTGTGTGGCTGCTGTAGAAAGAGTTCTCTAAGCCACCGTTTCTTGGCAGGGAAGACAAACACCTATCAGACAAGCTGAAATCGAGCAGCTTCCACAGGGCACTCTGCTGCCTGGTTCCCAGAATGTGCGCTCCAGATGAATCTTAAGAGCTACAGCTGAGTGGGTTTCTGGCCTAGGTTATTTCTTCAAATGGAACTTATGCCGAGTTCATCTCAGCTCTACTCCAACGTTTCTAGTAGACTCAGAAGAATCTGCTTGGGAACTACGCATCTGCATTCTGCCTGGTTCGGGCAGAGCGGCCTGTTCACTGAGCTCTCCTGCACACTCCCCAGTAAGAGATAGAACTGCGTGTGTTTCTGCACACTGTTAGTTCTTCAAAGGGAACTTCTTCCCAGTGCTTCTCAGCTCCAGTGAGAAGCTTGTACTTGCTGTGCAACTAGATTCCTAAGCAGCTCCTTGCAAGCCACTATCGCACAGAGCCTTCTGGCCGCATCCAAGCAAGAGCTATCGCCGGCTGCTCCACTCTGGGTTTCCATGCATATGTGAGGTGAGCTAGTAACTGAAGAGTTAGGAGAGAGTGTGTTTCTGGAGAATGTTACTTCTGCAAAGGGAACTTACAGCCAGTGCTTCTCAGCTCTAGGGCAGAGTGTGTGGCTGCTGTAGAAAGAGTTCTCTAAGCCACCGTTTCTCTGCAGGGAAGACAAACACCTATCAGACAAGCTGAAATCGAGCAGCTTCCACAGGGCACTCTGCTGCCTGGTTCCCAGAATGTGCGCTCCAGATGAATCTTAAGAGCTACAGCTGAGTGGGTTTCTGGCCTAGGTTATTTCTTCAAATGGAACTTATGCCGAGTTCATCTCAGCTCTACTCCAACGTTTCTAGTAGACTCAGAAGAATCTGCTTGGGAACTACGCATCTGCATTCTGCCTGGTTCGGGCAGAGCGGCCTGTTCACTGAGCTCTCCTGCACACTCCCCAGTAAGAGATAGAACTGCGTGTGTTTCTGCACACTTTTAATTCATAAAAGGGAAGTTCTTCCCAGTCCGTCTCAGCTCCAGTGAGAAGCTGGTATTTGTTGTGCAACTAGATTCCTAAGCAGCGCGTTGCAAACCACTATCGCACAGAGCCTTCTGGCAGCATCCAAGCAAGAGTTGGCGCCGGCTGCTCCACTCTGGGTTTCCATGCATATGTGAGGTGAGCTAGTTACTTAAGAGTTAGGAGAGAGTGTGTTTCTGGAAAACGTCACTTCTACAAAGTGAACTTACAGCCAGTGCTCCTCAGCTCTAGGGCAGAGTGTGTGGCTGCTGTAGAAAGAGTTCTCTAAGCCACTGTTTCTCTGCAGGGAAGACAAACACCTATCAGACAAGCTGAAATCGAGCAGCTTCCACAGGGCACTCTGCTGCCTGGTTCCCAGAATGTGCGCTCCAGTTGAATCTTAACAGCTACAGCTGAGTGGGTGTCTGGCCTAGGTTATTTCTTCAAATGGAACTTATGCCGAGTTCATCTCAGCTCTACTCCAACGTTTCTAGTAGACTCAGAAGAATCTGCTTGGGAACTACGCATCTGCATTCTGCCTTGTTCTGGCAGAGCGGCCTGTTCACTGAACTCTCCTGCACACTCCCCAGTAAGAGATAGAACTGCGTGTGTTTCTGCACACTGTTAGTTCTTCAAAGGGAAGTTCTTCCCAGTGTTCTCAGGTCCAGGGAGAAGCTTGTACTTGCTGTGCAACTAGATTCCTAAGCACCTCCTTGGAAGCCACTATCGCACAGAGCCTTCTGGCAGCATTCAAGCAAGAGCTATCGCCGGCTGCTCCACTCTGGGTTTCCATGCATATGTGAGGTGAGCTAGTAACTTAAGAGTTAAGAGAGAGTGTGTTTCTGGAGAATGTTACTTCTGCAAAGGGAACGTACAGCCAGTGACTCTCAGCTCTAGGGCAGAGTGTGTGGCTGCTGTAGAAAGAGTTCTCTAAGCCACTGTTTCTCTGCAGGGAAGACAAACACCTATCAGACAAGCTGAAATCGAGCAGCTTCCACAGGGCACTCTGCTGCCTGGTTCCCAGAATGTGCGCTCCAGATGAATCTTAACAGCTACGGATGAGTGGGGTTCTGGCCTAGGTTATTTCTTCAAATGGAACTTATGCCGAGTTCATCTCAGCTCTACTCCAACGTTTCTAGTAGACTCAGAAGAATCTGCTTGGGAACTACGCATCTGCATTCTGCCTGGTTCGGGCAGAGCGGCCTGTTCACTGAGCTCTCCTGCACACTCCCCAGTAAGAGATAGAACTGCGTGTGTTTCTGCACACTGTTAGTTCTTCAAAGGGAAGTTCTTCCCAGTGCTTCTCAGCTCCAGTGAGAAGCTTGTAGTTGCTGTGCAACTAGATTCCTAAGCAGCTCCTTGCAAGCCACTATCGCACAGAGCCTTCTGGCCACATCCAAGCAAGAGCTATCGCCGGCTGCTCCACTCTGGGTATCCATGCATCTGTGAGGTGAGCTAGTAACTGAAGAGTTAGGAGAGAGTGTGTTTCTGGAGAATGTTACTTCTGCAAAGGGAACTTACAGCCAGTGCTTCTCAGCTCTAGGGCAGAGTGTGTGGCTGCTGTAGAAAGAGTTCTCTAAGCCACTGTTTCTCTGCAGGGAAGGCAAACACCTATCAGACAAGCTGAAATCGAGCAGCTTCCACAGGGCACTCTGCTGCCTGGTTCCCAGAATGTGCGCTCCAGATGAATCTTAAGAGCTACAGCTGAGTGGGTTTCTGGCCTAGGTTATTTCTTCAAATGGAACTTATGCCGAGTTCATCTCAGCTCTACTCCAACGTTTCTAGTAGACTCAGAAGAATCTGCTTGGGAACTACGCATCTGCATTCTGCCTGGTTCGGGCCGAGCGGCCTGTTCACTGAGCTCTCCTGCACACTCCCCAGTAAGAGATAGAACTGCGTGTGTTTCTGCACACTGTTAGTTCTTCAAAGGGAAGTTCTTCCCAGTGCTTCTCAGCTCCAGTGAGAAGCTTGTACTTGCTGTGCAACTAGATTCCTAAGCAGCTCCTTGCAAGGCACTATCGCACAGAGCCTTCTGGCAGCATCCAAGCAAGAGCTATCGCCGGCTGCTCCACTCTGGGTTTCCATGCATATGTGAGGTGAGCTAGTAACTGAAGAGTTAGGAGAGAGTGTGTTTCTGGAGAATGTTACTTCTGCAAAGGGAACTTACAGCCAGTGCTTCTCAGCTCTAGGGCAGAGTGTGTGGCTGCTGTAGAAAGCGTTCTCTAAGCCACCGTTTCTTGGCAGGGAAGACAAACACCTATCAGACAAGCTGAAATCGAGCAGCTTCCACAGGGCACTCTGCTGCCTGGTTCCCAGAATGTGCGCTCCAGATGAATCTTAACAGCTACAGCTGAGTGGGTTTCTGGCCTAGGTTATTTCTTCAAATGGAACTTATGCCGAGTTCATCTCAGCTCTACTCCAACGTTTCTAGTAGACTCAGAAGAATCTGCTTGGGAACTACGCATCTGCATTCTGCCTGGTTCGGGCAGAGCGGCCTGTTCACTGAGCTCTCCTGCACACTCCCCAGTAAGAGATAGAACTGCGTGTGTTTCTGCACACTGTTAGTTCTTCAAAGGGAACTTCTTCCCAGTGCTTCTCAGCTCCAGTGAGAAGCTTGTACTTGCTGTGCAACTAGATTCCTAA
Source organism: Tapirus indicus (assembly GCA_031878705.1). Taxonomy (NCBI): domain Eukaryota; kingdom Metazoa; phylum Chordata; class Mammalia; order Perissodactyla; family Tapiridae; genus Tapirus; species Tapirus indicus. The sequence continues at coordinate 62,762,630 of CM062917.1, read as the reverse complement.
GCAGCTCCTTGCAAGCCACTATCGCACAGAGCCTTCTGGCCGCATCCAAGCAAGAGCTATCGCCGGCTGCTCCACTCTGGGTTTCCATGCATATGTGAGGTGAGCTAGTAACTGAAGAGTTAGGAGAGAGTGTGTTTCTGGAGAATGTTACTTCTGCAAAGGGAACTTACAGCCAGTGCTTCTCAGCTCTAGGGCAGAGTGTGTGGCTGCTGTAGAAAGAGTTCTCTAAGCCACCGTTTCTCTGCAGGGAAGACAAACACCTATCAGACAAGCTGAAATCGAGCAGCTTCCACAGGGCACTCTGCTGCCTGGTTCCCAGAATGTGCGCTCCAGATGAATCTTAAGAGCTACAGCTGAGTGGGTTTCCGGCCTAGGTTATTTCTTCAAATGGAACTTATGCCGAGTTCATCTCAGCTCTACTCCAACGTTTCTAGTAGACTCAGAAGAATCTGCTTGGGAACTACGCATCTGCATTCTGCCTGGTTCGGGCAGAGCGGCCTGTTCACTGAGCTCTCCTGCACACTCCCCAGTAAGAGATAGAACTGCGTGTGTTTCTGCACACTTTTAATTCATAAAAGGGAAGTTCTTCCCAGTCCGTCTCAGCTCCAGTGAGAAGCTGGTATTTGTTGTGCAACTAGATTCCTAAGCAGTGCGTTGCAAGCCACTATCGCACAGAGCCTTCTGGCAGCATCCAGGCAAGAGTTGGCGCCGGCTGCTCCACTCTGGGTTTCCATGCATATGTGAGGTGAGCTAGTAACTTAAGAGTTAGGAGAGAGTGTGTTTCTGGAGAACGTCACTTCTACAAAGGGAACTTACAGCCAGTGCTTCTCAGCACTAGGGCAGACTGTGTGGCTGCTGTAGAAAGAGTTCTCTAAGCCACTGCTTCTCTGCAGGGAAGACAAACACCTATCAGACAAGCTGAAATCAAGCAGCTTCCACAGGGCACTCTGCTGCCTGGTTCCCAGAATGTGCGCTCCAGATGAATCTTAACAGATACAGTTGAGTGGGTTTCTGTCCTAGGTTATTTCTTCAAATGGATCTTATGCCCAGTTCAGCCCAGCTCTACTCCAACGTTTCTAGTAGACTCAGAAGAATCTGCTTGGGAACTACGCATCTGCATTCTGCCTTCTTCCGTCAGAGCGACCTGTTCACTGAACTCTCATGTACACTCCCCAGTAAGAGATAGTACTGCGTGAGTTTCTGCACACTGTTAGTTCTTCAAAGGGAAGTTCTTCCCAGTGTTCTCAGGTCCAGGGAGAAGCTTGTACTTGCTGTGCAACTAGATTCCTAAGCACCTCCTTGGAAGCCACTATCGCACAGAGCCTTCTGGCAGCATTCAAGCAAGAGCTATCGCCGGCTGCTCCACTCTGGGTTTCCATGCATATGTGAGGTGAGCTAGTAACTTAAGAGTTAGGAGAGAGTGTGTTTCTGGAGAATGTTAATTCTGCAAAGGGAACTTACAGCCAGTGACTCTCAGCTCTAGGGAAGACTGTGTGGCTGCTGTAGAAAGAGTTCTCTAAGCCAATGTTTCTCTGCAGGCAAGACAAACACCTATCAGACAAGCTGAAATCGAGCAGCTTCCACAGGGCACTCTGCTGCCTGGTTCCCAGAATGTGCGCTCCAGATGAATCTTAACAGCTACGGCTGAGTGGGGTTCTGGCCTAGGTTATTTCTTCAAATGGAACTTATGCCGAGTTCATCTCAGCTCTACTCCAACGTTTCTAGTAGACTCAGAAGAATCTGCTTGGGAACTACGCATCTGCATTCTGCCTTGTTCTGGCAGAGCGGCCTGTTCACTGAACTCTCCTGCACACTCCCCAGTAAGAGATAGAACTGCGTGTGTTTCTGCACACTGTTAGTTCTTCAAAGGGAAGTTCTTCCCAGTGTTCTCAGGTCCAGGGAGAAGCTTGTACTTGCTGTGCAACTAGATTCCTAAGCACCTCCTTGGAAGCCACTATCGCACAGAGCCTTCTGCCAGCATTCAAGCAAGAGCTATCGCCGGCTGCTCCACTCTGGGTTTCCATGCATATGTGAGGTGAGGTAGTAACTTAAGAGTTAAGAGAGAGTGTGTTTCTGGAGAATGTTACTTCTGCAAAGGGAACTTACAGCCAGTGACTCTCAGCTCTAGGGCAGACTGTGTGGCTGCTGTAGAAAGAGTTCTCTAAGCCACTGTTTCTCTGCAGGGAAGACAAACACCTATCAGACAAGCTGAAATCGAGCAGCTTCCACAGGGCACTCTGCTGCCTGGTTCCCAGAATGTGCGCTCCAGATGAATCTTAACAGCTACGGATGAGTGGGGTTCTGGCCTAGGTTATTTCTTCAAATGGAACTTATGCCGAGTTCATCTCAGCTCTACTCCAACGTTTCTAGTAGACTCAGAAGAATCTGCTTGGGAACTACGCATCTGCATTCTGCCTGGTTCGGGCAGAGCGGCCTGTTCACTGAGCTCTCCTGCACACTCCCCAGTAAGAGATAGAACTGCGTGTGTTTCTGCACACTGTTAGTTCTTCAAAGGGAAGTTCTTCCCAGTGCTTCTCAGCTCCAGTGAGAAGCTTGTAGTTGCTGTGCAACTAGATTCCTAAGCAGCTCCTTGCAAGCCACTATCGCACAGAGCCTTCTGGCCACATCCAAGCAAGAGCTATCGCCGGCTGCTCCACTCTGGGTATCCATGCATCTGTGAGGTGAGCTAGTAACTGAAGAGTTAGGAGAGAGTGTGTTTCTGGAGAATGTTACTTCTGCAAAGGGAACTTACAGCCAGTGCTTCTCAGCTCTAGGGCAGAGTGTGTGGCTGCTGTAGAAAGAGTTCTCTAAGCCACTGTTTCTCTGCAGGGAAGGCAAACACCTATCAGACAAGCTGAAATCGAGCAGCTTCCACAGGGCACTCTGCTGCCTGGTTCCCAGAATGTGCGCTCCAGATGAATCTTAAGATCTACAGCTGAGTGGGTTTCTGGCCTAGGTTATTTCTTCAAATGGAACTTATGCCGAGTTCATCTCAGCTCTACTCCAACGTTTCTAGTAGACTCAGAAGAATCTGCTTGGGAACTACGCATCTGCATTCTGCCTGGTTCGGGCAGAGCGGCCTGTTCACTGAGCTCTCCTGCACACTCCCCAGTAAGAGATAGAACTGCGTGTGTTTCTGCACACTGTTAGTTCTTCAAAGGGAAGTTCTTCCCAGTGCTTCTCAGCTCCAGTGAGAAGCTTGTACTTGCTGTGCAACTAGATTCCTAAGCAGCTCCTTGCAAGCCACTATCGCACAGAGCCTTCTGGCAGCATCCAAGCAAGAGCTATCGCCGCCTGCTCCACTCTGGGTTTCCATGCATATGTGAGGTGAGCTAGTAACTGAAGAGTTAGGAGAGAGTGTGTTTCTGGAGAATGTTACTTCTGCAAAGGGAACTTACAGCCAGTGCTTCTCAGCTCTAGGGCAGAGTGTGTGGCTACTGTAGAAAGCGTTCTCTAAGCCACCGTTTCTCGGCAGGGAAGACAAACACCTATCAGACAAGCTGAAATCGAGCAGCTTCCACAGGGCACTCTGCTGCCTGGTTCCCAGAATGTGCGCTCCAGATGAATCTTAAGAGCTACAGCTGAGTGGGTTTCTGGCCTAGGTTATTTCTTCAAATGGAACTTATGCCGAGTTCATCTCAGCTCTACTCCAACGTTTCTAGTAGACTCAGAAGAATCTGCTTGGGAACTACGCATCTGCATTCTGCCTGGTTCGGGCAGAGCGGCCTGTTCACTGAGCTCTCCTGCACACTCCCCAGTAAGAGATAGAACTGCGTGTGTTTCTGCACACTGTTAGTTCTTCAAAGGGAAGTTCTTCCCAGTGCTTCTCAGCTCCAGTGAGAAGCTTGTACTTGCTGTGCAACTAGATTCCTAAGCAGCTCCTTGCAAGCCACTATCGCACAGAGCCTTCTGGCCGCATCCAAGCAAGAGCTATCGCCGGCTGCTCCACTTTGTGTTTCCATGCATATGTGAGGTGAGCTAGTTACTTAAGAGTTAGGAGAGAGTGTGTTTCTGGAAAACGTCACTTCTACAAAGTGAACTTACAGCCAGTGCTCCTCAGCTCTAGGGCAGAGTGTGTGGCTGCTGTAGAAAGAGTTCTCTAAGCCACTGTTTCTCTGCAGGGAAGACAAACACCTATCAGACAAGCTGAAATCGAGCAGCTTCCACAGGGCACTCTGCTGCCTGGTTCCCAGAATGTGCGCTCCAGATGAATCTTAAGAGCTACAGCTGAGTGGGTTTCTGGCCTAGGTTATTTCTTCAAATGGAACTTATGCCGAGTTCATCTCAGCTCTACTCCAACGTTTCTAGTAGACTCAGAAGAATCTGCTTGGGAACTACGCATCTGCATTCTGCCTGGTTCGGGCAGAGCGGCCTGTTCACTGAGCTCTCCTGCACACTCCCCAGTAAGAGATAGAACTGCGTGTGTTTCTGCACACTGTTAGTTCTTCAAAGGGAACTTCTTCCCAGTGCTTCTCAGCTCCAGTGAGAAGCTTGTACTTGCTGTGCAACTAGATTCCTAAGCAGCTCCTTGCAAGCCACTATCGCACAGAGCCTTCTGGCCGCATCCAAGCAAGAGCTATCGCCGGCTGCTCCACTCTGGGTTTCCATGCATATGTGAGGTGAGCTAGTAACTGAAGAGTTAGGAGAGAGTGTGTTTCTGGAGAATGTTACTTCTGCAAAGGGAACTTACAGCCAGTGCTTCTCAGCTCTAGGGCAGAGTGTGTGGCTGCTGTAGAAAGAGTTCTCTAAGCCACCGTTTCTCTGCAGGGAAGACAAACACCTATCAGACAAGCTGAAATCGAGCAGCTTCCACAGGGCACTCTGCTGCCTGGTTCCCAGAATGTGCGCTCCAGATGAATCTTAAGAGCTACAGCTGAGTGGGTTTCCGGCCTAGGTTATTTCTTCAAATGGAACTTATGCCGAGTTCATCTCAGCTCTACTCCAACGTTTCTAGTAGACTCAGAAGAATCTGCTTGGGAACTACGCATCTGCATTCTGCCTGGTTCGGGCAGAGCGGCCCGTTCACTGAGCTCTCCTGCACACTCCCCAGTAAGAGATAGAACTGCGTGTGTTTCTGCACACTTTTAATTCATAAAAGGGAAGTTCTTCCCAGTCCGTCTCAGCTCCAGTGAGAAGCTGGTATTTGTTGTGCAACTAGATTCCTAAGCAGCGCGTTGCAAGCCACTATCGCACAGAGCCTTCTGGCAGCATCCAGGCAAGAGTTGGCGCCGGCTGCTCCACTCTGGGTTTCCATGCATATGTGAGGTGAGCTAGTAACTTAAGAGTTAGGAGAGAGTGTGTTTCTGGAGAACGTCACTTCTACAAAGGGAACTTACAGCCAGTGCTTCTCAGCACTAGGGCAGACTGTGTGGCTGCTGTAGAAAGAGTTCTCTAAGCCACTGCTTCTCTGCAGGGAAGACAAACACCTATCAGACAAGCTGAAATCAAGCAGCTTCCACAGGGCACTCTGCTGCCTGGTTCCCAGAATGTGCGCTCCAGATGAATCTTAACAGCTACAGTTGAGTGGGTTTCTGTCCTAGGTTATTTCTTCAAATGGATCTTATGCCCAGTTCAGCCCAGCTCTACTCCAACGTTTCTAGTAGACTCAGAAGAATCTGCTTGGGAACTACGCATCTGCATTCTGCCTTCTTCCGTCAGAGCGACCTGTTCACTGAACTCTCATGTACACTCCCCAGTAAGAGATAGTACTGCGTGAGTTTCTGCACACTGTTAGTTCTTCAAAGGGAAGTTCTTCCCAGTGTTCTCAGGTCCAGGGAGAAGCTTGTACTTGCTGTGCAACTAGATTCCTAAGCACCTCCTTGGAAGCCACTATCGCACAGAGCCTTCTGGCAGCATTCAAGCAAGAGCTATCGCCGGCTGCTCCACTCTGGGTTTCCATGCATATGTGAGGTGAGCTAGTAACTTAAGAGTTAGGAGAGAGTGTGTTTCTGGAGAATGTTAATTCTGCAAAGGGAACTTACAGCCAGTGACTCTCAGCTCTAGGGAAGACTGTGTGGCTGCTGTAGAAAGAGTTCTCTAAGCCAATGTTTCTCTGCAGGCAAGACAAACACCTATCAGACAAGCTGAAATCGAGCAGCTTCCACAGGGCACTCTGCTGCCTGGTTCCCAGAATGTGCGCTCCAGATGAATCTTAACAGCTACGGCTGAGTGGGGTTCTGGCCTAGGTTATTTCTTCAAATGGAACTTATGCCGAGTTCATCTCAGCTCTACTCCAACGTTTCTAGTAGACTCAGAAGAATCTGCTTGGGAACTACGCATCTGCATTCTGCCTTGTTCTGGCAGAGCGGCCTGTTCACTGAACTCTCCTGCACACTCCCCAGTAAGAGATAGAACTGCGTGTGTTTCTGCACACTGTTAGTTCTTCAAAGGGAAGTTCTTCCCAGTGTTCTCAGGTCCAGGGAGAAGCTTGTACTTGCTGTGCAACTAGATTCCTAAGCACCTCCTTGGAAGCCACTATCGCACAGAGCCTTCTGCCAGCATTCAAGCAAGAGCTATCGCCGGCTGCTCCACTCTGGGTTTCCATGCATATGTGAGGTGAGGTAGTAACTTAAGAGTTAAGAGAGAGTGTGTTTCTGGAGAATGTTACTTCTGCAAAGGGAACTTACAGCCAGTGACTCTCAGCTCTAGGGCAGACTGTGTGGCTGCTGTAGAAAGAGTTCTCTAAGCCACTGTTTCTCTGCAGGCAAGACAAACACCTATCAGACAAGCTGAAATCGAGCAGCTTCCACAGGGCACTCTGCTGCCTGGTTCCCAGAATGTGCGCTCCAGATGAATCTTAACAGCTACGGATGAGTGGGGTTCTGGCCTAGGTTATTTCTTCAAATGGAACTTATGCCGAGTTCATCTCAGCTCTACTCCAACGTTTCTAGTAGACTCAGAAGAATCTGCTTGGGAACTACGCATCTGCATTCTGCCTGGTTCGGGCAGAGCGGCCTGTTCACTGAGCTCTCCTGCACACTCCCCAGTAAGAGATAGAACTGCGTGTGTTTCTGCACACTGTTAGTTCTTCAAAGGGAAGTTCTTCCCAGTGCTTCTCAGCTCCAGTGAGAAGCTTGTAGTTGCTGTGCAACTAGATTCCTAAGCAGCTCCTTGCAAGCCACTATCGCACAGAGCCTTCTGGCCACATCCAAGCAAGAGCTATCGCCGGCTGCTCCACTCTGGGTATCCATGCATCTGTGAGGTGAGCTAGTAACTGAAGAGTTAGGAGAGAGTGTGTTTCTGGAGAATGTTACTTCTGCAAAGGGAACTTACAGCCAGTGCTTCTCAGCTCTAGGGCAGAGTGTGTGGCTGCTGTAGAAAGAGTTCTCTAAGCCACTGTTTCTCTGCAGGGAAGGCAAACACCTATCAGACAAGCTGAAATCGAGCAGCTTCCACAGGGCACTCTGCTGCCTGGTTCCCAGAATGTGCGCTCCAGATGAATCTTAAGAGCTACAGCTGAGTGGGTTTCTGGCCTAGGTTATTTCTTCAAATGGAACTTATGCCGAGTTCATCTCAGCTCTACTCCAACGTTTCTAGTAGACTCAGAAGAATCTGCTTGGGAACTACGCATCTGCATTCTGCCTGGTTCGGGCAGAGCGGCCTGTTCACTGAGCTCTCCTGCACACTCCCCAGTAAGAGATAGAACTGCGTGTGTTTCTGCACACTGTTAGTTCTTCAAAGGGAAGTTCTTCCCAGTGCTTCTCAGCTCCAGTGAGAAGCTTGTACTTGCTGTGCAACTAGATTCCTAAGCAGCTCCTTGCAAGCCACTATCGCACAGAGCCTTCTGGCAGCATCCAAGCAAGAGCTATCGCCGCCTGCTCCACTCTGGGTTTCCATGCATATGTGAGGTGAGCTAGTAACTGAAGAGTTAGGAGAGAGTGTGTTTCTGGAGAATGTTACTTCTGCAAAGGGAACTTACAGCCAGTGCTTCTCAGCTCTAGGGCAGAGTGTGTGGCTGCTGTAGAAAGCGTTCTCTAAGCCACCGTTTCTCGGCAGGGAAGACAAACACCTATCAGACAAGCTGAAATCGAGCAGCTTCCACAGGGCACTCTGCTGCCTGGTTCCCAGAATGTGCGCTCCAGATGAATCTTAAGAGCTACAGCTGAGTGGGTTTCCGGCCTAGGTTATTTCTTCAAATGGAACTTATGCCGAGTTCATCTCAGCTCTACTCCAACGTTTCTAGTAGACTCAGAAGAATCTGCTTGGGAACTACGCATCTGCATTCTGCCTGGTTCGGGCAGAGCGGCCTGTTCACTGAGCTCTCCTGCACACTCCCCAGTAAGAGATAGAACTGCGTGTGTTTCTGCACACTTTTAATTCATAAAAGGGAAGTTCTTCTCAGTCCGTCTCAGCTCCAGTGAGAAGCTGGTATTTGTTGTGCAACTAGATTCCTAAGCAGCGCGTTGCAAGCCACTATCGCACAGAGCCTTCTGGCAGCATCCAGGCAAGAGTTGGCGCCGGCTGCTCCACTCTGGGTTTCCATGCATATGTGAGGTGAGCTAGTAACTTAAGAGTTAGGAGAGAGTGTGTTTCTGGAGAACGTCACTTCTACAAAGGGAACTTACAGCCAGTGCTTCTCAGCACTAGGGCAGACTGTGTGGCTGCTGTAGAAAGAGTTCTCTAAGCCACTGCTTCTCTGCAGGGAAGACAAACACCTATCAGACAAGCTGAAATCAAGCAGCTTCCACAGGGCACTCTGCTGCCTGGTTCCCAGAATGTGCGCTCCAGATGAATCTTAACAGCTACAGTTGAGTGGGTTTCTGTCCTAGGTTATTTCTTCAAATGGATCTTATGCCCAGTTCAGCCCAGCTCTACTCCAACGTTTCTAGTAGACTCAGAAGAATCTGCTTGGGAACTACGCATCTGCATTCTGCCTTCTTCCGTCAGAGCGACCTGTTCACTGAACTCTCATGTACACTCCCCAGTAAGAGATAGTACTGCGTGAGTTTCTGCACACTGTTAGTTCTTCAAAGGGAAGTTCTTCCCAGTGTTCTCAGGTCCAGGGAGAAGCTTGTACTTGCTGTGCAACTAGATTCCTAAGCACCTCCTTGGAAGCCACTATCGCACAGAGCCTTCTGGCAGCATTCAAGCAAGAGCTATCGCCGGCTGCTCCACTCTGGGTTTCCATGCATATGTGAGGTGAGCTAGTAACTTAAGAGTTAGGAGAGAGTGTGTTTCTGGAGAATGTTAATTCTGCAAAGGGAACTTACAGCCAGTGACTCTCAGCTCTAGGGAAGACTGTGTGGCTGCTGTAGAAAGAGTTCTCTAAGCCAATGTTTCTCTGCAGGCAAGACAAACACCTATCAGACAAGCTGAAATCGAGCAGCTTCCACAGGGCACTCTGCTGCCTGGTTCCCAGAATGTGCGCTCCAGATGAATCTTAACAACTACGGCTGAGTGGGGTTCTGGCCTAGGTTATTTCTTCAAATGGAACTTATGCCGAGTTCATCTCAGCTCTACTCCAACGTTTCTAGTAGACTCAGAAGAATCTGCTTGGGAACTACGCATCTGCATTCTGCCTTGTTCTGGCAGAGCGGCCTGTTCACTGAACTCTCCTGCACACTCCCCAGTAAGAGATAGAACTGCGTGTGTTTCTGCACACTGTTAGTTCTTCAAAGGGAAGTTCTTCCCAGTGTTCTCAGGTCCAGGGAGAAGCTTGTACTTGCTGTGCAACTAGATTCCTAAGCACCTCCTTGGAAGCCACTATCGCACAGAGCCTTCTGCCAGCATTCAAGCAAGAGCTATCGCCGGCTGCTCCACTCTGGGTTTCCATGCATATGTGAGGTGAGGTAGTAACTTAAGAGTTAAGAGAGAGTGTGTTTCTGGAGAATGTTACTTCTGCAAAGGGAACTTACAGCCAGTGACTCTCAGCTCTAGGGCAGACTGTGTGGCTGCTGTAGAAAGAGTTCTCTAAGCCACTGTTTCTCTGCAGGCAAGACAAACACCTATCAGACAAGCTGAAATCGAGCAGCTTCCACAGGGCACTCTGCTGCCTGGTTCCCAGAATGTGCGCTCCAGATGAATCTTAACAGCTACGGATGAGTGGGGTTCTGGCCTAGGTTATTTCTTCAAATGGAACTTATGCCGAGTTCATCTCAGCTCTACTCCAACGTTTCTAGTAGACTCAGAAGAATCTGCTTGGGAACTACGCATCTGCATTCTGCCTGGTTCGGGCAGAGCGGCCTGTTCACTGAGCTCTCCTGCACACTCCCCAGTAAGAGATAGAACTGCGTGTGTTTCTGCACACTGTTAGTTCTTCAAAGGGAAGTTCTTCCCAGTGCTTCTCAGCTCCAGTGAGAAGCTTGTAGTTGCTGTGCAACTAGATTCCTAAGCAGCTCCTTGCAAGCCACTATCGCACAGAGCCTTCTGGCCACATCCAAGCAAGAGCTATCGCCGGCTGCTCCACTCTGGGTATCCATGCATCTGTGAGGTGAGCTAGTAACTGAAGAGTTAGGAGAGAGTGTGTTTCTGGAGAATGTTACTTCTGCAAAGGGAACTTACAGCCAGTGCTTCTCAGCTCTAGGGCAGAGTGTGTGGCTGCTGTAGAAAGAGTTCTCTAAGCCACTGTTTCTCTGCAGGGAAGGCAAACACCTATCAGACAAGCTGAAATCGAGCAGCTTCCACAGGGCACTCTGCTGCCTGGTTCCCAGAATGTGCGCTCCAGATGAATCTTAAGAGCTACAGCTGAGTGGGTTTCTGGCCTAGGTTATTTCTTCAAATGGAACTTATGCCGAGTTCATCTCAGCTCTACTCCAACGTTTCTAGTAGACTCAGAAGAATCTGCTTGGGAACTACGCATCTGCATTCTGCCTGGTTCGGGCAGAGCGGCCTGTTCACTGAGCTCTCCTGCACACTCCCCAGTAAGAGATAGAACTGCGTGTCTTTCTGCACACTGTTAGTTCTTCAAAGGGAAGTTCTTCCCAGTGCTTCTCAGCTCCAGTGAGAAGCTTGTACTTGCTGTGCAACTAGATTCCTAAGCAGCTCCTTGCAAGCCACTATCGCACAGAGCCTTCTGGCAGCATCCAAGCAAGAGCTATCGCCGCCTGCTCCACTCTGGGTTTCCATGCATATGTGAGGTGAGCTAGTAACTGAAGAGTTAGGAGAGAGTGTGTTTCTGGAGAATGTTACTTCTGCAAAGGGAACTTACAGCCAGTGCTTCTCAGCTCTAGGGCAGAGTGTGTGGCTGCTGTAGAAAGCGTTCTCTAAGCCACCGTTTCTCGGCAGGGAAGACAAACACCTATCAGACAAGCTGAAATCGAGCAGCTTCCACAGGGCACTCTGCTGCCTGGTTCCCAGAATGTGCGCTCCAGATGAATCTTAAGAGCTACAGCTGAGTGGGTTTCTGGCCTAGGTTATTTCTTCAAATGGAACTTATGCCGAGTTCATCTCAGCTCTACTCCAACGTTTCTAGTAGACTCAGAAGAATCTGCTTGGGAACTACGCATCTGCATTCTGCCTGGTTCGGGCAGAGCGGCCTGTTCACTGAGCTCTCCTGCACACTCCCCAGTAAGAGATAGAACTGCGTGTGTTTCTGCACACTGTTAGTTCTTCAAAGGGAAGTTCTTCCCAGTGCTTCTCAGCTCCAGTGAGAAGCTTGTACTTGCTGTGCAACTAGATTCCTAAGCAGCTCCTTGCAAGCCACTATCGCACAGAGCCTTCTGGCCGCATCCAAGCAAGAGCTATCGCCGGCTGCTCCACTTTGTGTTTCCATGCATATGTGAGGTGAGCTAGTTACTTAAGAGTTAGGAGAGAGTGTGTTTCTGGAAAACGTCACTTCTACAAAGTGTACTTACAGCCAGTGCTCCTCAGCTCTAGGGCAGAGTGTGTGGCTGCTGTAGAAAGAGTTCTCTAAGCCACTGTTTCTCTGCAGGCAAGACAAACACCTATCAGACAAGCTGAAATCGAGCAGCTTCCACAGGGCACTCTGCTGCCTGGTTCCCAGAATGTGCGCTCCAGATGAATCTTAACAGCTACGGCTGAGTGGGGTTCTGGCCTAGGTTATTTCTTCAAATGGAACTTATGCCGAGTTCATCTCAGCTCTACTCCAACGTTTCTAGTAGACTCAGAAGAATCTGCTTGGGAACTACGCATCTGCATTCTGCCTGGTTCGGGCAGAGCGGCCTGTTCACTGAGCTCTCCTGCACACTCCCCAGTAAGAGATAGAACTGCGTGTGTTTCTGCACACTGTTAGTTCTTCAAAGGGAAGTTCTTCCCAGTGCTTCTCAGCTCCAGTGAGAAGCTTGTACTTGCTGTGCAACTAGATGCCTAAGCAGCTCCTTGCAAGCCACTATCGCACAGAGCCTTCTGGCCGCATCCAAGCAAGAGCTATCGCCGGCTGCTCCACTCTGGGTTTCCATGCATATGTGAGGTGAGCTAGTAACTGAAGAGTTAGGAGAGAGTGTGTTTCTGGAGAATGTTACTTCTGCAAAGGGAACTTGCAGCCAGTGCTTCTCAGCTCTAGGGCAGAGTGTGTGGCTGCTGTAGAAAGAGTTCTCTAAGCCACTGTTTCTCTGCAGGGAAGGCAAACACCTATCAGACAAGCTGAAATTGAGCAGCTTCCACAGGGCACTCTGCTGCCTGGTTCCCAGAATGTGCGCTCCAGATGAATCTTAAGAGCTACAGCTGAGTGGGTTTCTGGCCTAGGTTATTTCTTCAAATGGAACTTATGCCGAGTTCATCTCAGCTCTACTCCAACGTTTCTAGTAGACTCAGAAGAATCTGCTTGGGAACTACGCATCTGCATTCTGCCTGGTATGGGCAGAGCGGCCTGTTCACTGAGCTCTCCTGCACACTCCCCAGTAAGAGAAAGAACTGCGTGTGTTTCTGCAAAGTTAGTTCTTCAAAGGGAAGTTCTTCCCAGTGCTTCTCAGCTCCAGTGAGAAGCTTGTACTTGCTGTGCAAATAGATTCCTAAGCAGCTCCTGGCAAGCCACTATCGCACAGAGCCTTCTGGCAGCATACAAGTAAGTGTGGCCGCCGGCTGCTCCACTTTGTGTTTCCATGCATATGTGAGGTGAGCTAGTAACTTAAGAGTTAGGAGAGAGTGTGTTTCTGGAGAACGTCTCTTCTACAAAGTGAACTTACAGCCAGTGCTCCTCAGCTCTAGGGCAGAGTGTGTGGCTGCTGTAGAAAGAGTTCTCTAAGCCACTGTTTCTCTGCAGGGAAGACAAACACCTATCAGACAAGCTGAAATCGAGCAGCTTCCACAGGGCACTCTGCTGCCTGGTTCCCAGAATGTGCGCTCCAGATGAATCTTAATAGCTACAGCTGAGTGGGTGTCTGGCCTAGGTTATTTCTTCAAATGGAACTTATGCCGAGTTCATCTCAGCTCTACTCCAACGTTTCTAGTAGACTCAGAAGAATCTGCTTGGGAACTACGCATCTGCATTCTGCCTGGTTCGGGCAGAGCGGCCTGTTCACTGAACAGTCCTGCTACTCCCCAGTAAGAGATAGAACTGCGTGTGTTTCTGCACACTGTTAGTTCTTCAAAGGGAAGTTCTTCCCAGTGTTCTCAGCTCCAGTGACAAGCTTGTACTTGCTGTGCAACTAGATTCCTAAGCAGCTCCTTGCAAGCCAGTATCGCCCAGAGCCTTCTGGCCGCATCCAAGCAAGAGGTATCGCCGGCTGCTCCACTCTGTGTTTCCATGCATATGTGAGGTGAGCTAGTACCTGAAGAGTTAGGAGAGAGTGTGTTTCTGGAGAATGTTACTTCTGCAAAGGGAACTTACAGCCAGTGCTTCTCAGCTCTAGGGCAGAGTGTGTGGCTGCTGTAGAAAGAGTTCTTCTCTAAGCCACTGTTTCTCTTCAGGGAAGACAAACACCTATCAGACAAGCTGAAATCGAGCAGCTTCCACAGGGCACTCTGCTGCCTGGTTCCCAGAATGTGCGCTCCAGATGAATCTTAACAGCTACAGCTGAGTGGGTTTCTGGCCTAGGTTATTTCTTCAAATGGAACTTATGCCGAGTTCATCTCAGCTCTACTCCAACGTTTCTAGTAGACTCAGAAGAATCTGCTTGGGAACTACGCATCTGCATTCTTCCCGGTTCGGGCAGAGCGGCCTGTTCACTGAGCTCTCCTGCACACTCCCCAGTAAGAGATAGAACTGCGTGTGTTTCTGCACACTGTTAGTTCTTCAAAGGCAACTTCTTCACAGTGCTTCTCAGCTCCAGTGAGAAGCTTGTACTTGCTGTGCAACTAGATTCCTAAGCAGCTCCTTGCAAGCCACTATCGCACAGAGCCTTCTGGCAGCATCCAAGCAAGAGCTATCGCCGGCTGCTCCACTCTGGGTTTCCATGCATATGTGAGGTGAGCTAGTAACTGAAGAGTTAGGAGAGAGTGTGTTTCTGGAGAATGTTACTTCTGCAAAGGGAACTTACAGCCAGTGCTTCTCAGCTCTAGGGCAGAGTGTGTAGCTGCTGTGGCAAGAGTTCTCTAAGCCACCGTTTCTCTGCAGGGAAGACAAACACCTATCAGACAAGCTGAAATCGAGCAGCTTCCACAGGGCACTCTGCTGCCTGGTTCCCAGAATGTGCGCTCCAGATGAATCTTAAGAGCTACAGCTGAGTGGGTTTCTGGCCTAGGTTATTTCTTCAAATGGAACTTATGCCGAGTTCATCTCAGCTCTACTCCAACGTTTCTAGTAGACTCAGAAGAATCTGCTTGGGAACTACGCATCTGCATTCTGCCTGGTATGGGCAGAGCGGACTGTTCACTGAGCTCTCCTGCACATTCCCCAGTAAGAGAAAGAACTGCGTGTGTTTCTGCACAGTTAGTTCTTCAAAGGGAAGTTCTTCCCAGTGCTTCTCAGCTCCAGTGAGAAGCTTGTAGTTGCTGTGCAACTAGATTCCTAAGCAGCTCCTTGCAAGCCACTATCGCACAGAGACTTCTGGCCGCATCGAAGCAAGAGCTATCGCCGGCTGCTCCACTCTGGGTTTCCATGCATCTGTGAGGTGAGCTAGTAACTGAAGAGTTAGGAGAGAGTGTGTTTCTGGAGAATGTTACTTCTGCAAAGGGAACTTACAGCCAGTGCTTCTCAGCTCTAGGGCAGAGTGTGTGGCTGCTGTAGAAAGAGTTCTTCTCTAAGCCACTGTTTCTCTTCAGGGAAGACAAACACCTATCAGACAAGCTGAAATCGAGCAGCTTCCACAGGGCACTCTGCTGCCTGGTTCCCAGAATGTGCGCTCCAGATGAATCTTAAGAGCTACAGCTGAGTGGGTTTCTGGCCTAGGTTATTTCTTCAAATGGAACTTATGCCGAGTTCATCTCAGCTCTACTCCAACGTTTCTAGTAGACTCAGAAGAATCTGCTTGGGAACTACGCATCTGCATTCTGCCCGGTTCGGGCAGAGCGGCCTGTTCACTGAGCTCTCCTGCACACTCCCCAGTAAGAGATAGAACTGCGTGTGTTTCTGCACACTGTTAGTTCTTCAAAGGCAACTTCTTCCCAGTGCTTCTCAGCTCCAGTGAGAAGCTTGTACTTGCTGTGCAACTAGATTCCTAAGCAGCTCCTTGCAAGCCACTATCGCACAGAGCCTTCTGGCAGCATCCAAGCAAGAGCTATCGCCGGCTGCTCCACTCTGGGTTTCCATGCATATGTGAGGTGAGCTAGTAACTGAAGAGTTAGGAGACAGTGTGTTTCTGGAGAATGTTACTTCTGCAAAGGGAACTTACAGCCAGTGCTTCTCAGCTCTAGGGCAGAGTGTGTAGCTGCTGTGGCAAGAGTTCTCTAAGCCACCGTTTCTCTGCAGGGAAGACAAACACCTATCAGACAAGCTGAAATCGAGCAGCTTCCACAGGGCACTCTGCTGCCTGGTTCCCAGAATGTGCGCTCCAGATGAATCTTAAGAGCTACAGCTGAGTGGGTTTCTGGCCTAGGTTATTTCTTCAAATGGAACTTATGCCGAGTTCATCTCAGCTCTACTCCAACGTTTCTAGTAGACTCAGAAGAATCTGCTTGGGAACTACGCATCTGCATTCTGCCTGGTTCGGGCAGAGCGGCCTGTTCACTGAGCTCTCCTGCACACTCCCCAGTAAGAGATAGAACTGCGTGTGTTTCTGCACACTGTTAGTTCTTGAAAGGGAACTTCTTCCCAGTGCTTCTCAGCTCCAGTGAGAAGCTTGTACTTGCTGTGCAACTAGATTCGTAAGCAGCTCCTTGCAAGCCACTATCGCACAGAGCCTTCTGGCAGCATCCAAGCAAGAGCTATCGCCGGCTGCTCCACTCTGGGTTTTACATGCATATGTGAGGTGAGCTAGTAACTGAAGAGTTAGGAGAGAGTGTGTTTCTGGAGAATGTTACTTCTGCAAAGGGAACTTGCAGCCAGTGCTTCTCAGCTCTAGGGCAGAGTGTGTGGCTGCTGTAGAGAGAGTTCTCTAAGACACCGTTTCTCTGCAGGGAAGACAAACACCTATCAGACAAGCTGAAATCGAGCAGCTTCCACAGGGCACTCTGCTGCCTGGTTCCCAGAATGTGCGCTCCAGATGACTCTTAACAGCTACAGCTGAGTGGGTTTCTGGCCTAGGTTATTTCTTCAAATGGAACTTATGCCGAGTTCATCTCAGCTCTACTCCAACGTTTCTAGTAGACTCAGAAGAATCTGCTTGGGAACTACGCATCTGCATTCTGCCTTGTTCCGGCAGAGCGGCCTGTTCCCTGAACTCTCCTGCACACTCCCCAGTAAGAGATAGAATTGCGTGTGTTTCTGCACACTGTTAGTTCTTCAAAGGGAAGTTCTTCCCAGTCCTTCTCAGGTCCAGTGGGAAGCTTGTATTTGCTGTGCAACTAGATTCCTAAGCAGCTCCTTGCAAGCCACTATCGCACAGAGCCTTCTGGACGCATGCAAGCAAGAGCTATCGCCGGCTGCTCCACTCTGGGTTTCCATGCATATGTGAGGTGAGCTAGTAACTGAAGAGTTAGGGGAGAGTGTGTTTTTGGAGAATGTTACTTCTGCAAAGGGAACTTACAGCCAGTGCTTCTCAGCTCTAGGGCAGAGTGTGTGGCTGCTGTAGAAAGAGTTCTCTAAGCCACTGTTTCTCTGCAGGGAAGACAAACACCTATCAGACAAGCTGAAATCGAGCAGCTTCCACAGGGCACTCTGCTGCCTGGTTCCCAGAATGTGCGCTCCAGATGAATCTTAACAGCTACAGCTTAGTGGGTTTCTGGCCTAGGTTATTTCTTCAAATGGAACTTATGCCGAGTTCATCTCAGCTCTACTCCAACGTTTCTAGTAGACTCAGAAGAATCTGCTTGGGAACTACGCATCTGCATTCTGCCTGGTTCGGGCAGAGCGGCCTGTTCACTGAGCTCTCCTGCACACTCCCCAGTAAGAGATAGAACTGCGTGTGTTTCTGCACACTGTTAGTTCTTCAAAGGGAATTTCTTCCCAGTGCTTCTCAGCTCCAGTGAGAAGCTTGTACTTGCTGTGCAACTAGATACCTAAGCAGCTCATTGCAAGACACTATCGCACAGAGCCTTCTGGCAGTATCCAAGCAATAGCTATCGCCGGCTGCTCCACTCTGGGTTTCCATGCATATGTGAGGTGAGCTAGTAACTTAAGAGTTAGGAGAGCGTGTGTTTCTGCAGACTGTGACTTCTGCAAAGGGAAGTTACAGCCAGTGCTTCTCAGCTCTAGGGCAGAGTGTGTGGCTGGTGTAGCAAGAGTACTCTAAGCATCTGTTTCTCTGCAGTGAAGACAAACACCTATCAGACAATCTCCAGATGAGCAGCTTCCACAGGGCACTCTGTGACCTTGTTCCCTGAATTTGTGCACAGGATGAATCTTATCAGCCACAGCTGAGTGGGTTTCTGGCCTAGGTAATTACTTCTAATGGATCTTATACCGAGTTAATCTCACCTCTACTCCAAAGTTGCTAGCAGTCTCAGAAGTATGTCCTTGGGAAGGATGCATGTGCAATCTGCCTTGTTGTGGCATAGCGGCCTTGTCACTCATCTCTCCTACACACTCACCAGTAAGTATGGGGATGAAGCCACTTGAGAGCTAGAACTGAGTGTGCTTCCGCAGACTGTTAGCTCTTCAAAGGGAAGTGCTCCCCCATCCTTCTCCCTCGAGTTAGAAGCTGGTACTTGCTGGGAAAATAGATTCCTAAGCAGGTAATTGCAAGCCACTATCACACAGAGCCTTCTGTCAGGATCCAAGAAAGAGCTTTCGCCGGTGCTCCACTCTGTGTTTCCTTGCAGAGTTGAGGTGATGAGGATATTTAAGATTTAGAAGAGAGTATTCTTCTCGGGAATGTTACTGCTGCAAAGGGATTTTACAGCCTGTGCTTCTCAGCTCTATGGAAGAGTGTGTGGTTGCTGTACACAGATATCTCTTAGCAACTGTTTCTATGCAGGGATGACAAACACCTATCTGAGAAGCTCAAATACAGTAGCTTCCACAGGTCACTCTGCTGCCTGGTTCCCAGAATGTGTGCTCCACATGAATCTTAACATCTACAGCTCAGTGTGTTTCTGGCCTAGTTTGTTTCTTCAAATGGATCTCTAGAGAGTTCATCTAAGCTCCTCTCCGACGTTTGTAGCAGAACAGGAGTTTATCCTCGGGAACAACGTATCTGTCTTCTGCCTTGTTCGGGCTGAGCGGCCTTTTCACTGAACTCTCCTTCTCAAGCCCCAGCACGTGTGAGGTAGAACAGAGTGTGTTTCTGCACACTGTTAGTTCTTCAAAAGGAATTTCTCCCTAGCCCTTCTCAGCTCTAGTTAGAAGCTTGTACTTGCTGTGCACATAGATTCCTAAGCAGGTACTTGCAATCTCCTATCACACAAAGCCATCTCTCAGGACCCAAAAATAGCTTTCGCTGGGTGCTCCACTCTGTGTTTCCATGCAGATCTGAGGTGAAGGAGAAACTTAAGTGTTAGTAGAGAGTATGTTTCTGGAAAATGTTACTTCTCCAAAGGGAAGTTACACCCAGTGCTTCTGACCTCCAAGGAAGAATGTTTGTCTTCTGTAACAAGAGTCCTCTAAGCCACTGTTTTTCTGCAGGGAAGACAAACATCTATCTGACAATCTCCAAAGAGCATTCTCAACAGGGTACTCTGCTGCCTGGTTCCCAGAATGTGTGCTCAAGCTGAATCTTATCAGCTACAGCTGAGTTTGTTTCTGGCCTATGTTACTTCTTCAGATGGAACTTATTGGTAGTTCATCTCCGTTCTACTCCAAATTTTCCAGCAGATACAGAAGAAATTCCTCGGGAACTATGTCCCATCTGTGATCACATCTGCATATGTCTTGGTCTGGCAAAGCCAGATTTTCAGGGAACTCTCCTACATACTCCCTAGTAATTGCTGGCAGCAGCCCCTTATGAGCAAGAACTGAGTGTGTTACTGGACACTGTTTATTCTTCAATGGGAACTTCTCCCCAGCCCTCTCAGCTCTATTGAGATCGTTGTAGTTGTGTATCATTGTGTATCATTGTGTATAATATCCTAAGCAGATACTTGCAAGCCTATATCACAGAGGATTCATTTTGAGCACACCTTGTGGGAACCAGGTAGCAGAGTGCCCTGTGGAGCCTGCTCTATTTGGTCTTGTCATATAGGTGTTTGTCTTCCCTGCAGAGAAACTGTTGCTTAGTGAACTCTTTCTACAGCAGCCACACACTCTGCCCTAGAGCTGAAAAGCACTGGCTGTCACTTCCCTTGGCAGAAGTAACATTCTCCAGAAACACACTCTCTCCTAACTCTTAAGTTACTACTTCACCTCAGATATGCATGGGATCACAGAGTGGAGTACCCGGTGAAAGCTCCTAAACACAGTTGTAGCTCCTAATTGGCTTCTTTCCCCACACTTCCTGGGGAGTGTGCAGCAGAGTTCACTGAAAAGGCCTCTCCTCCAGAAGAAGGCAGAATGCAGATGGGTTCCCAGATGGGATGTCATTCACGAGGGAATTCTCTGTCTGCTGGAACGTTTGGAGTAGAGCTGAGACAGAATCTGTATAAGTTCCCTTGGAGGAAATAGCTAAGGCAGGAAACCCACTCAGCTGTAGCTCATAAGATTCATCATGAGCACTCATCCTGGGAATCAGGCAACAGAGTGGCCTGTGTAGGCCTCACTCTCAGATACTATCAGACTGGTCTTCATCTTCCCTGTGGAGAAACAGTTGCTTACAGAACTCTTCCTACAGCAGCCAGATACTCTGCCATAAAGCTGTGTTGCACTGGTTTTAACTCCCTTTGCTGAAGTAACATTCTCCAGAAACACACTCACTCCTAACTCTGATGTTCCTCCTTCACAGGCATACCCTGGGAACACTGCAGTGGATCTCCTGGTGAAAGCTCTTTCATTGATCCTGACAGAAGGCTCTGTGTGATAGTGGCTTGCAAGTAACTGCTTAGAAATCTATTTGCATAGCAAGTAACAGCTTCTCACTAGAGCTGAGAAGCACTGGGGAGAACTTCCCTTTGAAGAACTAACAGTGTGCAGAGACACACTCAGTTCTAGCTCTTAAGTGGCTATTTTTCCCACACTCTCTGGTGAGTGTGCCAGAGAGTTCACTGAAAATGCCACTGTGCCAGAACAAGGCAGAATACAGATGGGATGTTTGATGGGACGTTGTTCCAGTGGGAATTCTTCTATGTCTTTTAGAATCTTTGGAGTAGAACTGAGATGAACTCTGTATAAGTTCCCTTTGAAGAAGTAACCCTTTCCAGAATCCCACTCAGATGTAGCTCTTAAGATTCATCTTTCCCACCCATTCCAGCAGCCTGGAAGCAGAGTGCCCTCTGGAGGCCCCACTGTCGTAGCTTCTCAAACCAGTCTGTGTCTTCCCAGCATAGAGACAGGATCTTCGAAACCTCTTCCTACAGCAGTGACACACTCTTCCCTACAGCTGAGATGCACTGGCTGTAACTTCCCTTTGCAGGAGTAAGATTCTCCTGAAAGACACTGTCTCCTAACTCCTCAGATTCTCTTTCACCAGACATATGCTAGGAAAACTGTAGTGCGGCTCAAGGAGAAAGCTGCTCCTTCATGCCTGACAGAAGGCCCTGTGTGATGTGGGCTTGGAAGGATCCGCTTAGGAATCTCCTTTCCACAGCACCTAAAAGCTTCTCAGTAAAGCTGAGATAGACTGGCCAGAACTTTCCATTGAAGAACTAACACTGTCCTGAAGCACACTCAGATCTAGCCCTTAAGGGGCTTATTCAGCACTCATGCTTGGGTGTGTGCAGGAGATTGCACTCAAAGGTCTCTGTGCCAGGACAAGGCAGAATGCAGTCTGGGTTCCTGACTGGGACATAGTTCCTGAGGTAATTCTTGTATGTCTGTTAGAAACATTGGAGTAGAACAGAGATGTACTCTGTATACGTTCCCTTTGAAGAAGTAACCTTGTCCAGAAACCCACTCAGCTGTAGCTCTTACGATTCATCTTGGCCACTCATTCTGGGAACCTAGAGGCAGACTACCCTCTTGAGGCCCCTCTCTCAGAGCCTGTCAAACTGGTCTGTGTCTTCCCAGCAGAGAGACAGGATCTTATTAACCTCTTCCTACAGCAGTGACACACTCTGCCCTAGAGCTGAGATGCACTGGCTGTAACTTCCCTTTGCAGAAGTAAGATTCTCCTGATGGACACTCTCTCCTAACTCTTCAGATTCTTCTTCACCAGATACATACACTGGGAACACTGCAGTGGGACTCCCGGTGAAACCTGCTTCTACAAGCCTGACAGAAGGCTCTGTGTGGCTGCCTCGGAATGTATTTGCACAGTGCCTACAAGCTTCTCACTGGAGCTGAGATAGACTGGGTAGAACTTCCCTTTGAAGTGCTAACATTGTCTAGAAACACATGCAGATCTAGCTCTTCAGGGGCTTCTTCACCACACATCCTGGGAAATTTCCAGCAGAGGGCCCTGAGAAGGCTGCTCGGCCAGAAGTCAGCAGAATGCAGGCTGGGATCCTGGTTGGGCCATCATTCTCGAGGGAGTTCTGTATGCCTGCTAGAAACTGTGGAGTTAGGATCAACAGAAGAAACTGAGCAGAGATGGGCTCTGTATAAGTAGTTCCCTTTGAAGAAGTAACCTTGCCCAGAAAGCCACTCAGCTGTAGCTCTTAAGATTCATCTTGACCACACTTTCTGGGATCCTAGGGGCTGACTGCCCTGTGGAGGCCACTCTCTGGGAAACTGTGAAACCAATTTTTGTCTTCCCAGCAGAGAAACAGGACCTTAGAATCCTCTTCCCTAACAGGGACTCACTCTGCCCCAGAACTGCGATGTAGTGGCTGGAACTTCCCCTTGAGAAAGTAAGATTCTCCAGAAACACATTCTCTTCTTTCCTTAAGTTTCTCCTTCCCAACTTACACAGGGGATAGTGCATGGGTGCTCCCGCAGAAAGCTGCCTCTTTGACCCTGACAGAAGCCTCTGTGTCATGTGTATTTGGAAGTAGCTTCTTAGCGATCTATTGGCTCAGCAGCCACAAGCTTCTCTGTAGAACTGACATCGAGTCACTATAACTTCCCTTTGAAGAACTAACATGGTCCAAAAGTGCATTCATCCCTCACTGTGAAGAGGATTCTTCCCCCCACACTCTACAGTTTTCTGTAGAGTGAACTGAAAAGGCCCTTCTGCCAGAACTCGCCAGAATGCAGATTGGGATCCCGTCTTGGACCTTGTTCCTCAGGAAATTCTTGTCTATCTGCTACAAACTTTTGAGTAGAGATGGACTCTGTATAAGTTCCCTTTGAAGAAGCAACCTTGTACAGAAAGCCACTCAGTTCTAGCTCTTAAGATTTCTTCACCGCAACTTCTGGAACCCAGCAGCAGAGTGCACTGAGAAGGCTGCTCTTGTGGATCCTGTCAGAACAGTCTTTGTGTTCCCAGCAGGGAAGCAGCTGCTTAGAAAACTCTTCCTGCAGCAGCTACCATCTCCTCACTAGAGCTGAGATGCACTGTGTGTAACTTCCCCTTGAAGAAGTAACATTCTCCAGAAACACATTCTCATCTAACTCTGAAGATTCTCCTTCCCAACCATAACAGGTGACAGTGCATTGGTGCTCCTGGAGAAAGCTGCTTCTTTGGCCCTGACTGAAGGCTCTGTGTGATGTGCTTTTGGAAGTAGCTGCTTAGGAATCTATGGGCTCAGCAGCTACAAGCTTCTCCCTAGAGGTGACATCGAGTCTGTACAAGTTCCCTTTGAAGAACTAACATTTCTGAAAGCACATTCAGCTCTAGGGTGAAAAGGCTTCTTCCCAACTCATTGTGGTAGTTTGCCCTAGAGTGTACTGAAAAAGCCCTTCTGCCAGAACTCACCAGAAAGCAGATTGTGATCCCTCCTTGGACGTGGTCCCTGAGGATATTCTTGTCTATATTCTATAAAGTAGTGAGATAGACTGTGTATAAGTTCCCTTTGAAGAAGTAACCTTGTATGGAAACCCACTCAGTTCTAGCTCTTAACCTTCCTCTACACCACAATTCTGAATCCCAGCAGCAGAGTGCACTGAGAAGGCCGCTCTGGCCAATCCTGTCAGATGGTCTTTGCATTCCCACAGGGAATAAGCTGCTTAGAAAACTCTTCCCGCAGCAGCTACAATCTCCTCACTAGAACTGAGATTCATTGTGTGTAACTTCCCTTTGAAGAAGTAACTTTCTCCAGAAACATGCTCTCCTCTAACTCTTAAGATTTTCCTTTCCAACCTACGGTGGGAACACTGCAGTGTGGCTCTCAGAGAAAGCTGTTTCTTCGAACCTGACAGATGGCTCTGTGTGATGTGTGTTTGGAAGTAGCTGTTTAGGAATCTATTGGCACAGTAGCTACTAGCTTCTCCCTAGAGCTGACATCAACTCTGTATAATTTCCCTTTTAAGAGCTAAGATTGTCCAGAAACACACTCAGTTCTAGCTGTGAATAGGCTTCTCCACCACACATTCTGTGAATATTGCAGTAGAGTGAATCGAAAAGGCCACTCTGCCAGAACAGCTGAGAATGCAGATTAGGATCTCTGCTTGGACCATTTCCTGAGGTTATTCTTGTCTGTCTGCTGGAAAGTATTGAGTAGAGCTGAGATGGACTGTGTATAAGTTCCCTTTGAATAAGTTACCTTTTCCAGAAACCCATTCTCTTCTAGCTCTTATGATTCACCTTCAGCTAACATTCTGGGAACCCAGCAGCAGAGTGCACTGAGAAAGCCGCCCTTCAGATCCTGTTGCAATGGTCTTTATGTTCCCAGCCCAGAAGCAGTTTCTTAGAACACTATTTCTACAGCAGCTACAAACACTTCTCTAGAGCTGAGATGCACTGTGTGTATCTTCCCTTTGTAGAAATAGCATTCTCCAAAAGCACACTGCTAACTCTCAAGATTCTCCTTCACAACCTACCCTGGTAACCCTCCAGTGGGTTTATGGAGACAGCTGCTTCTTTGATCCTAACAGAAGGGTCTGAGTGATGTGGGTTTGGAGGTAGCTGGTTAGGAATCTATTGACACCAGCTGCAAGCTTCTCACTAGAGCTGAGATAGACTGTGTATAGCTTCCCTTTGACAATATAACCTTGTCCAGAAACACACTCAGTTCTAGCTGTGAAGAGGCTTCTTCACGACACATTCTGGGAAGGTTGCAGTAGAGTGCTCTGAAAAGGCCAGTCTGCCAGAACACATCAGAATGCAGATTGGGATCCCCACTTGCATGTAGTTCCTGAGGAAAATCTTGTATGTCAGCTAGAACCTTTGAAGTAGAGCTGATACAGACTCACTATAAGTTCCCTTTGAAGAAGTAACATTGTACATAAATGCAATCAGTTCCAGCTCTTCAGATTCATCTTCACCACACATTCTGGGAACCCTGCAGCAGAGTGCACTGTGGAGCCCACTCTCTAGGATCCTGTCAGAATGGGGTTTCTGTTCCCAGCAGAGAAGCAGTTGCTTAGGAAACATCTTTAAAGCACCTACAAACTCATCACGAGAGCTGAGATAGACCCTGTATCACTTCCCTTTGAAGAAGTAAAATTGTCCAGAAACACCCTCACTTCTAGCTCATAAGAGGCTTCTTCACAACAATATCTGGGAACGAAGCAGCAGTGTGCACTGAGAAGGCTGTTCTGGCAGAACACCTAAGAATACAGATTGGGATCTTGGCTCAGTTGTAATTCCTGAGCGTAATCTTGTATATTACCTAGAAACTTTTGAGTAGAGCTGAGATGGACTCTTTCAAAATTCCCTTGGAGGAAGTAACCTTGTACAGTAACACACTCAGCTCCAGCTCTTACGATTCTTCTCCTCAAAACACATTCTGGGAACCCAGCAGCAGAGTGCACTGAGCCCGCTCTCTCAGATCCTGTCAGAATGCTCTCTGTGATCCTGTTTTTGTGGTAGTTGCTCAGGAAAATATTTTTACAGCAGCTACAATCTTGTCACTAGAGCTTAGATAGACTATTTGTAACTTCCCTTTGAAGGAGTAACATTATACAGGAAAACACTCTGTTCTATCTCTTAAACATAACCTTTACAACACATACTGGGAACATTGCAGTAGAGTACACAGAGAAGGCTGCTCTCTCTGATCACGTTAGAATGCTCTGTGTGATATCTTCTTGAAAGTAGTTGCTTAGGAAAGTATTTGTACCACAGCTACTATAGTGTCACTGGTAGTGAGATCGACTAGGTATGGCTTCCCTTTGAAGAATTCATATTTTACAGGATCACACTCAGTTCTTGCCCTTAAGATTCATCTTCAGAACTCATTCTGGGAACTTTGCAGTACAGGACACTGAGAAGACCGCTCTGTCAGATCCTATAAGAATGCTGTTTGTGATCCTGGGTTTTAAGTAGTTGCTTAGGTTCATCTTTGTATATCAGTTCCAGTCTTTTCCCTAGAGCTGAGATAGCTTCTGTATAACTTCCCTTTGAAGAAGTAACATTGTACAGAGACACAGTCTTTTGTATCTGTTAAGATTCTTCTTCACAATGCATTCTGGGATGTTTGCATGAGTTCAGTGAAAGGGACTCTCTGTCAGATCCTGTAAGAACACTCTTTATGATCCTGGCTTGGAAGTAGTTGTTTACAAATATCTTTGAATATCAGTTCCAAACTTTTCACTACAGCAGAGACAGACTATGTCTAACTTGCATTTGAAGAAGTAACATTGTACAGAAGCACTCTCGATTTTATCTCTGAAGATTCATCTTGACCTACCATTCTGGGAACATTACAGTACAGTGCACTGAGGAGGCCTTTCAGTCAGATACTTTAAGACAACTCTTTGTCATCCCTTGGAAGTACTTGCTTAGGAACATCAGTATATATCAGTTCCAAACGTTTCACTAGAGCTGCGATAGACTATGTATAACTTCCTTTTGAAAAAGTAACTTTGTACAGAAACACACTCAGTTCTAGCTCCGAAGATTCATCTTCATATGACATTCTGGGAACATTGTCATAGAGTGCACCGACAAGACCTCTCAGATCCCGTAAGAACGCTCCTTTTGATCCCAGCTTGGAAGTAGTTGCTTAGGAACATGTTGGTAAAGCAGTTCCGAACTTTTTACTATAACTGCGATAGTCTGTCTATAAATTCCATTTTTGGAAATAACATTGCACACCAACACGCTTGCTTCTA
Organism: Tapirus indicus; assembly: GCA_031878705.1. Lineage (NCBI taxonomy): Eukaryota > Metazoa > Chordata > Mammalia > Perissodactyla > Tapiridae > Tapirus > Tapirus indicus. The sequence continues at coordinate 62,736,073 of CM062917.1, read as the reverse complement.
TCTCTTAAGTATAAGCTTCATAGAACACTCTAGGAACATTGCAGTACAGGTGATTCAGCAGACCTCTCACTCACTCACTAAGAATGCCCTTTCGTTTCCTGGCTTGTAAGTATTTGTTTAGGAACCTGTTTGTATATCACTTGCAAGCTTTTCTCTACACCTGTGGTGGACTATCTATAACATCCATTCCAAGTAATAAGACTACAGAGGAACAGTCTTGCATCTAGCTCGTAAGGATCATCCTCATATAACACTCTTGGACCATTGCAATACTGGGCATTTGGAAGGCCGCTCACTCACATACATCAAGAACATTATTTTGCAGCTCAGCTTATAAGTAGTTGTTCATGAACTTCTTTGTATATCAGTCTGAAATTTACTGCGGCTAAGATAGGATATCTGTAACATCCGTTCCTAGAAATAACACTGTACTCAGTCTTCCATCTAGCTCTTAAGGATCCTCTTCATATAGTAGTATTGGAATGTTGCAATACAGGAGGCCTCTCACTCACATTCGCTAAGTATGTTTTATCTGAACCCAGCCTGCAAATAGTTGCTTAGGAACATCTCTGTCTATCAGTTACAAATTATTCACTACAGCTGAGATGGACTGTCTAGTTTCTTGGTCATTTTGAAGTGTATAATACAGTATTGTTGTCTATAATTACTGTGCTCTTCTTTAGATCTGCAGAACTTGCTCATTGTCTAATTGCAAGTTGGTACCCTTTAACACTATTTCCCCAAGTTCCCCACCCCACAGGCCTTGGTAACCACCATTCTATTTTCTGTGTCTGTGAATTTGACTTTTTTACATTCCACATGTAAGTGATATTATACAGTATTTGTATTTCTCTTTCTGGATTATCTCACTAAGCATAATGCCTTCAAGGTCCATCCATATTGTTACAACTGGCAGGAATTTCTCTCTTCTCATGGTTGAATAATATATATATACACACATGTATATATATACACACATGTATATATGTTTATACCACATCTTCTTTATCCATTCATCCATTGATGGACAGTTAGGTGGATTGCACATCTTGCCTATTGTGAATAATGCTGAAATAAACATGAGAGTGGAGATATCTTGTTTTAATTTCCTTTGGATATATAAGAGGGAGTGTGATTACTGGAGCATATGGTAGTTCTATATTTAGTTTTTTGAGGGATCTCCATACTGTTTTCCCTTGTAGCTGAACCAATTTACATCCCCACTAACAGTATACAAGATTTCCCTTTTCTCTATATCTCACCAACACTTATCTCTTGTCTTCTTGATGATAGCCATTCTAAGCAGTGTGATTTAGTATCTCATTGTGGTTTTGATTTGAATTTCCCTGATTATTAGATATTTTGAGAATCTTTTCATGTACCTGTTGGCCATTTGGATGTCTTCTTTGGAAAAATGTCTGTCCAGTTTCTCTGCCCATATTTTAATGTTTGCGGGGGTTTTTTGGCTGTTGAATTGTATGAGTTCCTTATGTAGTTTGTATATTAACCCCATATTCAACATATTGTTCACAAATATCTTCTCCCATTTCATAGGTTTCCTTTATATTTTGTTGATTGTTTCTTTTGCTATTCAGAAGATTTTTAGTTTGACATAGTTCCAATTGCAGATTTTTGCTTTTGTGGCTTGTGCTTTCGTTGTCACAGCCACAAAATCATTGCTAATACCTATGTCAAGAAGCTTCTTCCCTGTTTTCTTCTTGAGTTTTATGGTATCAAGCCTAGTGTTAAAGTCTTTAATCTATTTTGAGGTAATTTTTGTGAGTGCTATAGGATAGAATTCAATTCCATTTTTCTGCATGTGGTTATCCAATTTTCCCACCACCATTTGTTGAAGAGACTATCCTTCCTCCAGTCACAATAGTATCAAAAAATAAAATACTTAGGAATAAACTTAACAAAAGGTAATGAAAGAACTATAGAGTGAAAACTATAAGACTTTGATGAAAGAAACAGAAGAAGACACAAACAAATAGAAACATATCCTGTGTTCATGGATTGGAATGACCAATATCATTAAAATGTCCATACTCCCCAAAGCCATCTACAGATTCAATACAATCTCTATCAAAATCCAATGGCGTTTTTCACACATACAGAAAAAACAATCCTAGAATTTGTATGGAACCCCAAAAGACCCCTAAAAGCCAAAGTAATCCTAAGAAAGAACCTATCTGGAGGCATCACATTTCATGATTCAAACCATATTCCAAATTTTGGTAATCAAAACAGTAGGGGTACTGGCATAAAAACAGACACATAGACCAATGGAAGAGAATGGAGAGCCCAGAAATAAACCCCTGCATATAATGTCAACTAATATTTGAGAAGAGAGCCAAGAACACTTAATGAGGAAAGGATAGTTTCATCAACAAATGTTACTGGGAAAACTGAAAAACTACTTTTAACTTTTGAGGGATCTTACACTGCTTTCCATAGTGTCTGTAGTCATCTACATCCCCACCAGCAGTACACTAGGAGGGTTTCCTTTTCTCTACATTCTTGCCAACATGTTACCTCTTTTCTTTTCAACTATAGCAGTTCTAACAGGTGTGAGATGATATTTCTTTACAGTTTTGATTTAGATTTCCCCGTAATTTTGAATTAATCATGATGTTGAATTTTTCACAGATATAGAGAAAAGAAAACAATCCTAAATTTGACATGGAACCACAAAAGACCCGAAATAGCCAAAGCAGTCTTGAGAAAGAAAAACAAAGCCGAAGGCATGACACATTTTGGTTTCAAATTATACCGGAATGCTGTAGTAATCCAAACAGTATGGTGGTGGCATAAAAACAGATGTATAGACCAGTTGAACAGAATAGAGAGCCCATAACTACACCTACATGTATACAGTCAACTAATCTTCCACAAGGGTACCAAAAACTACACAATGGGAAAAGGATAGTCTCTTCAATAAATGGTTTTGGGAAAACTAAATTTCCACATGCAGAAGAGTGAAATTGGACCTTTACCTTACACCATACACAAAAATTAACACAAAATGGATTAAAAACTTAAATACAAGACCTAAAGTGTAAAACCCCTAGATGAAAACATAGAGAAAATCTCCTTGATGTTGGTCTTGTCAATTATAATTTGGGTATGATCCCAAAAAGACAACAAAAGAAAAGATAGACAAGTGGGACTACATCCAAGTAGAAAGCTTGCACACAGCAAAGGATACTATCAACAAAATGTAAAGGAAACCTAAGGAATGGAAGAAAATATTGCAAGTCATGTATCAAAAAGGAATTAGTACCCAAAATATGTAAGGATCTCACACAACTCAGTAGCAAAACAAACAACCCATTTTAAAAATGAACAAAGGACCTGAATAGATATTTTCCCAAAGAAGGCATACAAATGGTCCATAGGTATATGCTCAACATCATTAATCATCAGAGAAATGCAAATCAAAACCACAATGAGATATTAACTCACAGCTGTTAGAATGGCTATAATTGAAAAGACAAGAGATAACAAGCATCGGCAAGAATATGGAGAAATGGAAACCTGTGCACTGTTGGTAGGAATGTAAATTGGTGCAGCCATTAAGAAAAACAATATGACGTTTCCTCAAAAAATTAAAAACAATTCTACCATATACTCCAGCAATTCTACTACTGGTTATATATATCCAAAGGAAATGAAGTCAGTATCTAAGAGCTGTCTGCCCTCCTGTGTTTATTGCAGCATTATTCACAGTAGCGAAGATATGGTAACATCCTACATGTCCAGTGATGGATGAATGGATAAATAAAATGTGATCTGTCTATCTATCTATAATGGAATATCATACAGACATAGAAAAGAAGGAAATCCTTCCATTTTGACAACATGAGTGAACCTAGGGGCCATGTCATGCCAACTGAAATAAACCAGACATAGAAAGACAAATGTTGTATGTTCTTGCTTACAGGTGGAATCTTAAAAAACAGAACTCAGAAAAACTGAAAGGAGAATGGAGGTTGCCAGGAGCTGGGGGTTGTGTGAAATGGGTAGAAGTTGGTCACTGGGTACAAACTTTCAGCTATAAGATGAATAACTTCTGGGGAATCTAATGTACAGCATGGAGACTATAGTTAGCAATACTGTGTTATGTACTTTAAATTTGCTACGAGAGTAGATTGTCAGTGTTCTCAACACACACAAAAAAGACACCTCTGTGAAGTAGTGAATTTTAATTAGCTTGATTTTGGTATCATTTCTCAATGTATATGTATATCCGACCATCCCACTGTACACCTTAAATATATACAGTTTTGTCATTATACCTCAGTAAAGCAGAAAAAAGATTTATTCCTTGGTATATCTTTATTAATATAAAGATCACTCATAGTAAATCAAGAGGTGAGTGGGGTGTAAGGTGATTGTAATTAAGTGTGTACTTCTCTTTCAGTTTTTTTATTAAGGGGAAGAAAGACCTGGGCATAAACTAGAGATAAATTGGTTCAGAGAATGCTTTTGTTTCAAGAATGAAGGGATTGATTGAGTTTAAGGGGATGGATTGGGAAGCCATGGGGAAGTTGCTGGTAAAGGATATTCAGTTTATAATTAACAAAATGTCTTTGAGAGAGCAGGAGAGAAAGGGATACATTTAGATAAATTAGATAAGCCAGGAGTAGAGATGAATTTTCAATTTTATCTGGTGAGGGCTCACCAGTGGGTAGAAATTCAGGAATATTTGTGGATTTCATGGCAGTGAAGTGAAATGTATTTTCAAATCTTCTAATTCATCTGTGTAGTAGGAGATGGTTCCACTTGTAGAAACTGAAGGGAGAGGTGAGAATTTCTGGGACTCTTAAGGGATGGGGGAGGCCTGAACATATATGAATTGTGGAATAATGTTAATTATCAAGATCTAGTAGGACATGAGATATTTATGAAAAGTCATTGGCAGATTAATGACACTGTCATTAGACTGGATCAGTATCCTAATCCTGTACTGTGACAGATGCAGCCATGGGAAAGGGAGAAATCTGGGTTCATCTGGGATTGGTGTCTTGATCAGAATTTGTGAAGAGTTGAGGGTCACGAGATCTTTCTGTTTTGGTACATATGTGTTGAAATGAGTATGTATGGGTAAAATGGGGTCAGCAAAACTGAGGAAAGGTGGAGGGTGGTGTTTGGGATGGTGGTCAGTGTACTGGAGGTTCCCACAGTGAGAGGACCTAGGCATGGGGAGTAATTTCGTGAACAGGCTGAAAGGAGAAGGGTTGTGAGAAGAGGGAGAGGTCTCCATTGTTGACCTGAGAGGTCACATATCCAGCTAAAATCTGGGTCTGGCGCTAGGTAAAACTCCTCAAGATGAGCATGTTTAATTATCTGAGATTCAGAGACAAGCAGAGTTGAGTTAAAATTCTAGCTCTGTCGTTTTGTAGCCGTGTGATTTTGTCTTACTCATGAAGCTCTCTGAACCAGTTTACGTCATTTGTTAAATGGGTAACTAACCCATAAACAGTAGCGTCATTATGTGGATTAAATAAGCAATTCTATGTAATTCCAGTTACAGGGTCTCAATTTATTCATCAGATAATTTTTTTCGCTTCTCTGGACCTCAGGGTGAAAGCGTTGTCATCCTAACCTTGTTCATGACATATTACCATAATGTGGTGGGCACATCCCAGGGAAAGCTGCACAGAGATGTGATGCTGGAGAACATCAGTCATCTCGTCTCTGTGGGTGAGTCTGTCGACACTGAATTATTTATTCAATAGGCATCCAGAACAGTTTCCACATATCACCCTCCCCTCTCAGCCCTCATTCAGATTCTTTCATAGCACTTACAACTATAAGAAGGTAGTCTGTTTATTTATTGATTTTCTGACTTGTACTTTGTCCCTCAACTAGAATATAGTCTTCCTGACCACAGTTTCATGTCTTTGTTGCTGCCCTATCGCCAGGACCCAGAACAGTGCTGGAAACTCAAAGGATTTTTTTAAGGACCAAACAATAAGACTAAATATTTCCAAAGTAATTACTCTGTTCTAAGCACTAAGCCCAGAGTTTGAGACCACAACAGAAAAAATAGCAGGCAACATAAACCTAGATTGTTCTTGTGGAGCCTATATATATTGAATTACTGTTGGAAATAAATTTTTTGTGAAGAAACATTAACTAGAAACATTTAATTCCTCCCTTATTGAAAACAGTGATGGTCTTCACTCTGTAAGCTTGCTCATGCACATCCACAACAAGAGCTCCTCGGTGCTTTGACTCAGTGTCAGGGTGTTCTTCCTGCTCTGCTCAGGGACCTACATGGTTTTCTTCAATGCTTACTTTGTCTTTCATTGGTATCCTGTCCTGGACTTGAAGAATATATATGGTTCTTCACACAGAGTTCAAAATCCATGTACCTTTTCCCCATGAACAGGGTGTCAGCTGTCCGAATCAGATGTAATGTTCCAGTTGGAGCAAGGAGAGGATTTGTGGAGGGAAGAAAGAGGGTTTTTTCTGAGGCCTCAGGCTGGTTAAGCTTCAGGCATGTGTGTTCAATATGAGGAGAAGCCTGGTCAGTGAGGGAACAGAGCCTTGGTAATGTCAACTGCAAATTTCCTTAAGTCAATGGTCTTTTCAGAAAAATATGAGAAGCCAGTGGGAAAAAAATCCTCAACAGTGTCATTATCCCTAGATTTATCAATTTCTCTTTATTTATAGTTTATGGTCTCATTGGAGTGAAAGTTTCATGTCATGATCTTTGCCTTCATCCCTTCCCTTCAATAATTTCTTCTCTCATAACCTTACCAAAATCCCATCTTAATTTTCTCTTCAATCCTGAAAACATTTTGTAATTGACAGTGACCTAAACCATGTTTCTACTCACTGGTGCATTCCTCCATTTTGCATTCTTTCCCTGTGTAAGGGTCAATATTTGAAACGTCCTCACCTTTGCCTTACAACATGTTGCTTTACAACATTTTGGTTTCCTGATGACTATCTCTATATTTATTTTTTTAATAAATTACTTTAGGCAGGAGAAGTGACCTTAAAAATCAAGAAATGATACCTATACCTGATGTCTGCAGGAAGGACACCTCTAACTGTATGCCAGCGGTAAGTTTCATGGGAGTGAACCCTGGTCCCCAACGTTAGAGACCTACAAATGGGGTGATTACTAATATGACACAATGACATGACTATAATTAGAGTTGGAAGTAAGTGCTGCCCCAGCAGAAAGTTTTGCATAGTTTGAATTTAGGCAAAAAGTTAACCTGAGCTCAGAGCTATAACCTGAGTTCTTATAAAAAGAAATTGCATAAACATGGCTTGCATACCTAGTCTTTGAAACACAATGAAGGTACAAAATAAATCAACTGTACAGTAGAGATATTACAAAGAATAAATGTCTGTGCATGCAAGAGAGTAACACACCATGTGTATTTAATTTACATGGAGAAGGTTTTTAATGGGGAACTATAACTGATTAGACTAGAATTCATATGTAGAGAAAAGAATGAATGAATGTGTGTGGGCAATCCTTTCAATGCCTCTTATCTTCTTCCATCAGCAGAAATCTCACACTGGAGAGGAACCCATTGAATAGAATGAGTGTGAGGTGTTTTCACTCACAGATTTATAGTTGACAACCTTTGTTGAATCACATGGGCCCAGGAGGCCCACCTCAATAAGCTGTTGGACCAACTGACGCAACAAAGCCATGAGGAAACACTGAAGATTTTCTTCTTCATCCAGAAGAGACCAAACATTTTCTCCAGAACATGAAATCCAGGTAGGCAGACCAGATCTCAAAAGATAGAAGGGGATGTCCTGGAATCCATAATTAAGGTCAGAGTCAGCCTGCTTAGGAGCCCAGGGGTGTGCCCAGGAAGCTCAAGATGAAAATTTTGCCTCCAACTTTGCAGAATGTTGTGGTCCTTTGCTGCTCTGCTATCAGACAACTCAGAAGCTTCCAGCGAGAACTTTGATCTGAGAAGCTTATGGAGGGAGGTTTCAAGGCCTTGTAGTTTAAAGGTCAAAAGCTTGGGTTCTCCCCCTGCCTTTTAAAAATTTAAACAAAAATGATCTTTGTTGAAGAAACAACAGTCAACTAATACAAATATGTAGAAATTTCCCGCTATTCCTGCCCAACTCTTTCTTCTTATGGACATATACATTTCTATACAGCTGTACATTACTTAATGACAGGGATCCATTCTGAGAAACACATTTTCAGGCAATTTTGTCATTGCATGAACATCATACAGTGTACTTACACAAGCCTAGGTGGTATTGCCTACTACAAACCTAGGCTATATGGTGTTAACCTTGTGGGACCATAATTGTATATGTGGTCTGTCATTGACCAAAACCTTGCTATGAGGTGCATGACTGTATATGGATATGTGCACATATATGGTGCTTTTTACATAGAGTTTGGAAAATACTATGCAAATTGTTCTATAACTGCAGATATATTTCCATTTTTAAATGACCATTTAGAATTCATTCATATGGATGCTTCATAATGATTTAACCATCCCCCAATTGATTGGCTTTTTAAGATTGGTTTTAATTTCTCAATATGAAAAAGAGTTCTCTGTGAACTTCCTAGTATCTTTGTGCCTTTGTACAACTAATTCTGTAAGGACCGTCCACAGAAATGGAATTGCACTGCCAATTTATTGTAGTATTTAGATTCAGAAATATAACTTGAGACAAGTGAGTCACCCCCTGAGCCTTCATCTCCTTCCCTGGGAAAGAGGGAAATGTCTGGGCCTTGTGGCATTGGAGGATTTGACAGAATAATGTAGGTAAATTTCAAGGACAGTATTAGGATAGTGGACATGAAATGGAAACTCATATCACAAGAAACAGAAACCCCTCTCGTGTGTGTTTTCCAAATGTTCTACAAAAAGCATGTATTCTTTGTATGATCTGAAAAGTTGCAAAACAAACTAAAGACCGTTATTGTAAAAGGAAACCCACTCAGCAGATCTGGGTAGAGCCAAATGCCAGGTTCCAGCCCCCTTCAGTGGGATCAGGGTGTGGCTCTTGGCTGGGGTCTCGCGCACTCAACCAAGCTCCCCTTAGGCAGTGGTCTCATCTACCTACCTTGCAGGTAAGAATGTTTTCTCATCCTCCTGACAAAGGAAGTGATGGAGTCCCCAGTAGTCATACTGAAAGAACCCAATGCCTAAAGCTCCACTCTCAGTAGAAACTTCTTGTTCATTAGCTCTTTGAATGGGTATGAAGAGGAATACAAAAAGAAAGCACAAAACCCAGAAAATCACCAGGAAGCAAGAAGGAGAAGATGACTTCAAGTTTTGATCTGTCTTGACTTTGAGCACCTTCCCTAACCAGGCAGGGCTAGAATCTATATCAAGACATCAAGGAATCAGAAGCCAAAATTGTTTCTAAAAGAGACCACCTCTTTCTCAGTTTAAAAGAGGTTGAGGGCTCAGAATTCAGGGCTGACGGCTTGGATGGGATTGTAGTGGAAAGGCTAATTTATGTGGCAGTTGTAGTTCCATTTGTCCAACCCACCACTGTCCTAGAAACCTCTTAAAACACAGCTCTGAGATTCCCTCTCTCCTGCTCGCAGGTCCCTCCCCAAATCTGCAGCCCCAACCACATCCAACTCACAATTCCTACATGGCCGCAGAGCCACCCACACTCTGGTTCCCACCTTGACTTTCCCTGCTTCAGCAAACTCCTCACTCTTCCTGCATATGCCCCTTGCCACCTGCCCTTCCTCATCCTGCTCCACTGCAGGGATCCTTCTCTCTCCACATGGCCAAACCCAGACATTTTCCCAGTCCACTATCAGTGGCAAGCATCCCATCCACTCAGCCTGGCCCCTTATCTCACCTTCCTCATGCACACTCCCCTCTCCCCTCTCTGAACATGCTTATATGTTGGTTGCTGTCAAATACGGGAGTTCAGAGCATCCAAATAGAATGTGCTTCCTGAAGCGCAATTATGACTTACTAAGTTTGATTCAACTTTGATTACCCTTAGCACAGTGTCTTGCACATAAGACACAATGTCTTGCTCATCAGACACAATGAGTGCTCCCTGGGTAAATGCATGAATACTAGGAATGTCCTGGTCTGACTCTCCCAGAGTTTCATTTATTTCCCACACACTCAGCCAGAGTTCTGCATAGCCAGAGCTGAAAACACTTGTGGTTGACACTGAACCTGGCTGAGGGTTTCCCATATATATGGGATAGCTGACTCCTCAGAGAATCCCTCCCCTTGGCAGAGATCCCTGTTCCAAGGGCTAATTAAGGCTGCCTGTGCCAACTACCCAGATCAAGTGATCGTTCCATCTAGACTAGTTTCAGAAATAAAGAAACAGTGAGTAGACAGCCCTTTTCTTCTCCTTCTTTGGTCCTGGATTTTATGCATAAAGTGAGATATTGTAACAGAATATCAGACTGATTTTAGCTGGAAAAAGAAGGTGTAGGTGATTGAGGGAAGAGGTGAAAAACACAATAAAATATAGGAAATGTCCGGGACTGACGAGCAGTCAATGATATGTCTGTCCTGACCCAGGGTGACCTGCTGGCTCAGTCCTTGGGCATCACAAACAGTGTTTTCCTGCCCTGATGGTTTCTGGGTTCCTGGTATTTATGAGTTGGCAGGTGCTTATTTTTTTTAATATGTGGATATAAATATATAGGCATGAATATATCATGTATGGTGTTCTGTTCTGATTAAGGGGCACATTTATTTCAGAAAATGAGAAAACAGAAAAAAATCAGTGGAGAGAACAAAAATACCCCACAATCCCATCACTGAAAATTGACCTCCCTTCACTCTCAAGCTTCTGGGCCTTTGTGTTTCAGTTTGGATCAAATAACATTTGTTTTTGGCTTTTGGGTGACATTTTCACTGCCTTGCTGACTCTGTGATGTTATAGCTGGAAAGACTAACCAGCTAGAGTTCACCTGGTTAGTCCACCTTCCATGGAAAGGAGCCCAGACACAGGAAGTGGAAGGGATGAAGGCAAACCTCTGATCTCTTTTTCCTTCACCTCAAAATCATATCTTTCCCCTCACTCTTCACCTTCAAAATGTCTCTTGACTCAAACCTAATCATTCTCCTTTCTTTTCCATAGGCCATCATCTGTCTTCTCCATGGCACATGGAGAAAGCCACGAGAACCACCCCAAGACTTAATATTTATTGAACAGGATTATTAATAATCAATAACCATGAGAGAGGTACTGTAATTAGCCCATTTTATAGATGATGACATGAGCTCAGAGAGTTAGTAACTTGGCCAGGATCTCTGAGATAGGAAGTGCTGAGGTCCACGATATGAATCTAGAACATGCAATTCCAGAGTCTTGAAGCAATCACTATGCTATCTGGCCATGAGACTAACCAGAAAAAAAATTTTCTGGATCCAATGGATTGGATTTGTGTGTTAAACTATAGTATACATACAAGTTTGGAAATCACAGATGTTAAGCTTTATGGATTATCTGAAGGGGACACACCTGGCAACAAGTACCTACAAGAAATAGAACATTACCAACTCTCCAGGAGCCCCTCATGTACTCACCCCAAGTCATTACCCTCTCTTCCCCAAGAGTAACAAAATCCTCACTTCTTTATTAGTTTTGCTTGGTTTTGAACTTAATTTAAATGGAATCAGAATGTATTCCTTTATGTCAGGCTTCTTTCATTATGTTTGTGAATTTCAAACAATTATAAATGTGGATGTAGTTCACTTTTATTTCTGTATAGTATATCATTATAAAAAATGTAACCTATTTTATTCATCCTTTCTATTATTGACACACATCTGGGTTCTTTCAAGTTTAGAATATTACCAAATAATGCTGCTGTGAACGTTCTTTTGCAATGATGAAGACATGTAGGAATTTCTATTGGATATTTACCTAAGAGGAAAATTTGGGGGTCATAGAGTATGTGTAAGTCTGTCTTTAGGAGATCCTAACAGAGAGTTTTTGAAAGTGGTTGTAACAGTTCACACCCTTTTCAGTGTATGAAGGCCCAGTTACTCTCATCCTCACAAACACTTGATATTGTCTGTGGTTTTTATTTTGGTCTTTGTTTATTGGTATCACATCATGGTTTTAATTTGCATTTTCCTGACAAGCGACAATGTTGTGCACCTTTTTGAATATGTGTTGGCCATTTAGTTACCTTTTTGTGAAATGCCTAGTCAAATCTTTGTGTGTGTGCATAAGGAAGATTAGCCCTGGGCTAACATCCATGCCCAACTTCCTCTACTTTATATGGGATTCTACCACAGCATGGCTTGACAAGGAATGCATCAGTCTGTGCCCAGGATCTGAACCTGTGAAACCCGGGCCACCAGAAGTGGAGCATACGAACTTAAGCACTATGCCACTGGGCCAGCGCTGCTAGTCAAATATTTTGACCAGTTCTTCTGGCAGATTGTCTGGTATTTTTATGAATAATTTATGGGAATTAGTTACATACCCTATATGAGGCTTTTTCCAGATAAAATATGGCAAGCGTTTATTCCCATACTGTTCTTGCCTTCTTACTCTCTTCACAGTGTCTTTTGATGAAGACAAGTCCCTAATTGTAATAAGGTCCTATTTATTAATTTTTGTCTTTAAGTTTAGTGTACCCTGGGGCTTATCTAAGAAATATTTGCTGGCCCCAAAGTCATGAAAATATTCCCCTGTGTCCTCTACTACAAATTTCATTGTTTTAAACATCAACATTTGGATGTAAAATCCACTTGGAATTGACTTTTTTTATGGTGTGAGGCAGGAGTCAAGATGAATTTCTTTCTTATCTGAGTAACCAGTGCCCCTGGGCCATTTAGTGAGAAGACACTCTTCTCCCCAGTGTTCTGCCTGCCTCTTCTGTCACATACTAATGTTTGTATGTGTGGGTCTCAGGAGAGCTCTCTATTCTTTCTACTTCCCCTTGTGGCTGTCCTTGCACTGTGACAGTACAATGCCCTGATGACTCTAGCTTTATACTAAGGCTTCATACCTGGTAGTGGAAGCTCTCCAAGTTTGTTCTCCTTCAAGTTTCTCTTGACTATATGTGGCCACTTGTATTTCTATGGAAATTTTGAAATTGGATAGTCAGTGTCCACAAGATATCTGCTGAGATACCTTATTGTGATTGTATGAATCTATAAATCAATGAGGGGAGAAGTGACATCTTAATAACACATAGCAAAACAAACAAAAAAACCCTGAATGAAGCAAGACTATCATTGTAGAAAAGGAAAAAATCATAAACCGGGAAGAAATATTTGCAATTCATATCACAAAAGGGCTCATATTCCCAATATGCAAAAAGTTCCTAGAAATTGATAAGAAAACAAATACTCACTAGAAAACTTGGTAAAAGACATGAACCCACAGTTCATAGAAAAAGATATATACGTAGTCCTAAATATATGAAAATCTCAGGCTCAGTCACACTGTGACAAAATTGTTGAATTCCAAATGTGTCAAAGTTGGGGGAAAAGTAGAAAAGGGATTTCCTTCTCTCCAGGCTCTGTATGCCCACCAGGTCCAGCACCCTGAGGACACACCTGACTGCAATCAGGGTGACATAGGGCTCTAGAAAATATGGGGTGCTCAGAGTCTACAGGTGGGAGATTGCAAAGAACTCACCTCAGGAACAGAACAGCTGGTGCGGTGCACACGCCAGAATCAAGTCAGGGCTCAGGTGCACTCACTGTCCTGGGGCCACTTGTGAGCACTGGGCCTTGGCAGCAGGCCTGGCTGCTCCTGCTCCATGTCCACCAGCATCTGCCCATGTTAGGAGGCCTGTGCACCTATTCCCACTCGATCCTGCCCACTCAGACACCCCATCCAGTATTGATGGAGCCTGACAATGTGTCCTACTCTGCATGCCCTTATGAAGTTCTGCATCCAGCTCCTCTTTGTATAATTGGGAAACTGAGGCCCAGGAAGAGGCAGGTACTGGCCCAGGGCACAGTATGTGGGCAGAGTCAAGAAGAAAAGTGAGGATGCTGGCTTCCTAGGCCAGGGCCCAACCCCTTCAACCACATTTACTTTGGAAATGAGAGCCCCTAAGACCCTGGGGAACCCTGCCCAACCCCTCCCAATTTGGGCCATTTTTCTCTCCACATCCCCACAAGCACACAGGCATGAACAAACAGAAGCCAACTTCACAGGTGGGGATCACGGAGAGGTGGTTAAGAAAAGCAGACACTCTGTAAGTGACAAGGGACAGAGGAGAAAGTGGTTGCAGACAGCTCTGCAATGGAGTTGGGACATCCACTCTCCTGGCAATGTGTCCTGAGGTCCATAGCATGAGCGCACTCCTCAAACTTCCCACAATCCTGCCTGGGCAGGGGCCAACTCTATAGTAGTCTCCAGAGGACAGGGCCTGGGATCCTGCAGTCCACCTCCCTGGGCTCCTGGAACTGGGCTGTGCACACCCCATCCCCCAGTACACATAGGGACTATAGGAGAGAAGGTCTAAGTTTCCTTCTGCACAAATTGGGCACTTGCAGTGGCTGACTCCAAGGGTCCTGAATGCTTGGAAAGTCTGTAGACCTTGGTTCTCTACTGATGACCCACTGTGCTCTGAGGACACGGGTAAATGCTTTCTACTCCCTTAAGGTCCTTCAGGGCAGAGAGGATCTTGGGGAATGAGGACTTGGAGTAGGGCAGAATGAAGTAGAGCTTTGGACTGAGAGTCAGGGGTCCAGGAACAAGACCACCCATAGTTGAATCTTCAGGGTCTTCATTTGAAGTAGAGGGAATCATTGTCCTGGCTGGGGTGAGAATGTCTTGTGAGCAAACTAAACATTCCAGAAGGGAGAGACAAAGAGGGGAACAAGGGCATCTTCTGAGGTTTCTTCCACAGCCCTGAAAGCCTGCAGGTCCTGCTCCTTTACCCCTGGGACTCAGAGACCCTCTGCGTTGAGGACACCCGAGTAAAGATTCCCACCTGGGACTGCAGTGCGAGTGCTGGCCACCAGGGACAGGCAGCCTCCTGTGTCAGTGGTGCCCACTGAGATTGGCTGGAGGGACTGGGGCAGGAAGAGTCACACAGAGGTCATTCTGACCATGCCCCTGTCTCAGAAACAACATGCACCTCCTGTGATTTGTGATCATCTCTACAGAATGGACTGGTCAGAGGCAGGAAGAAGAGCTCCCAGATCTTCTCATTTATTTATTCAGAGACGGTGCCCTGAGAAGTCACCGTGTGCCAGGTGACTTGGAGGGTCCAAGTTCAGGGATGAAAATGGCCAAGTGGTCTCTGTCTCCCAGGAGCTTTCAGTCTGAAGGAGAGGACAAAAGCACAGAAGCAAGACATGTGAAAGAAAAGAGTGCTGGGGGCCAACCCAGTGGCATAGTGGTTAAGTTCGGTTCATTCCACTTCAGTGGCCTGGGTTCACAAGTTTGGATCACAGGCATGGACCTATGCCACTCATTAAGCCATGCTGTGGAGACCCACGTACAAAATAGAGGAGGATTGGCCCAGATGTTAGCTCAGGGCTGATCTTCCTCAAGCAAAAAGGGGAAGATTGGCAGCAGATTTCAGCTCAGGGCTGATCTTCCTCACCAAAAAAGAAAAAAGGGCTAACCCCCAAATAAATCAGGGTGTTGTGAGGGAGGGCTGGGGGGCCACTGGGTAGGAGGGTCTGAAAAGCCTCTCTGTGGTGATATTTACTAGGACCCGAATAACAAAAGGGAGCCAGCCCTGCACAAGTCTGGGAGCAGTGTGTCAAGGAGAAGGCTCCACTGGTGCAGGGACTCACAGGCAGAAGTGTGTTTGACCAGAGGAGGTTAGAAATGTGGCCAATGTGGCTCAAGGGAGCCTGGGATGAGCAAAACAGAAATGGGGTCGAGGGTAGTGCCAGGTCCTGGGGCCTGGTAGGCTGTGTTAGCTATTTTTCTCCCTGGCAACATTACACCAAAACTTAGCCCTTATAAAGCATGACTAAGTAACAGCTCCAATTTCTCTGGATCGGGAATCTTGGCACAGCTTAGCTGGGAGCCTCTGCCTCAAGGTCTCTATGCAGTTGGATCTGTGCCTCAGCTGAGGTTCTACTGTGGAGGATTTGCTCCAGGTGACTCATTCGCGTGCCTCTCATCAGGGCTCAGTTTGGTCTGAGAGCCGTGTTCCTTCTGTCTGCTGGCTGGGCAATCGCCCAGGTCTCTCCTATGTGGGCCTCTCCATAGGACAGCTCCTAACATTGGTGCTTGATGTCCCAGATCGAGGGATGCTACATAGAGAGAGAGAAAACAAAAGAGAGTAACAGGGAAGTGAGAGCCATTTTAGCATTAAAACTTAGAGATGACATCCCATCACTTTGGCTGTATTCTGTTGGTCCAAAGCCCGTTATTAACTACTTAGTGGTTACACAGAGATGTGTACAGCAGGGGTGGGGATGACCACATGCCATTGTGGAGGGTATATGGTTACATTCACTACAATTCACCAAGACCAAGAAGCTGAGGCAAGACTTAATGGGTATGATTAAGATTAAAGATTACCATGTGCTCAGTGGGAGTCATAATCAGGGTCTCATTGGGCTGAACATAAATCTACATTAAAGATGAATAAAAAGTCCAAGGGCAACAATAACGTATGGTAGTAGGGAAGGAGCAGTACCTGCCTCAGTGTTCATGTACAAGGTCACTTTCCATGACACTGATATGCGTGGGAGAATTTCACTCAAATAATTCATGTGAATTCAGGTATACGCCTCTGGTTTTCAAATTCTACTAGGTTATGTGTCTTAATAAAGTAATTAAAAAACAACTTGCATCACTTGTTTCATGGCTTAAGCAATCTTTGGTCAACTGTAGTCATCAAATATCAGAGCTGCAAAAGCCTTTGGAAAATATTTAGCACCCCTCTCTATCCCCACTTCACAGATAAGTAAACTGAGGCCCAATGAGCACAGCACTTGAACAATGACACAAATAAAGTTCTCTGACACCTGGTTTAGGTTCCTTGTTCATCGAGGAAGAGTGAAGAACTTTCCTTCCTCCAAGGTCAATGGACATATCGGTTGAATGTGTCATTTTAAAAGAAAAATGACATTAAGTCAACATTTGAAATGTATATATAAATTCAGATTATCTCAAAGTCAAAGATCAGTGTTTTATTTTTTGAAAATGGAAAATATAGAATGATTATTGTTCTTCCCACTAGGATTGAGACAAAATTGACTATTTAAGACATGGAAATTCTCAGAGCATGCTTCCCTTTTCAGTTCACCTCTCAATAGATGTTTAAAAAGTCCTCAACTCCAGCCCGCTTGCCCTTCTAGTCAATCCTGGGCACCATAACAAGGTGGTAACCCATTTTTCTCCAATGCGAGTCACCTTCTGTATGTAGTATCAATACCAGCAGCAAGTGTTACTACAGGTGTGCACCCGACACCAGTTACAAGTTACTCTCTCAGCTTCTCACATGGGCAGCAGGAACAGTGGTGGAAGGAAGGTTTTACCTTGGGTGACATTGATCAGTTCTTTCACTGGCAAGATGACTGGGGTCAGGGTTCTCATCTCACTCATGGAAGCGATGCAGCATTCCAGCACTCCTTTAATCATGTCCAGCTGATCTCCCCCATATAGGAACATGCAGAACTCAATGGAAATGCACTGTGGACACAGAGCAAGTGTTTAAAGGTCTCACCTGAGTCCAGCTCAACATGTGAATAACATACAGTTCTCTCTTTGGGTTTGATCCCAGTGTCTTCCAGTCATTCTAAACTCCTTTGAAATTGACCTCAGCCTTTGGCTACACCAAGATTAGAGGGACTATGAGTTCTTTGGAGACAGATGCCACCCCACACTCTATTCATCACCATACAGCATTCAAGGCTAGGCCCCCCATGGGCTGGAGGAACTTCAAACATTAATGGAATCGAAGTAAAATGGAATGGCTAACTTTGAAGAAGGGCTGACATGGGGGAAAATTCCAGCCATATCTCTCACTGCTCCCATCATCCATGTAGACAGTGGAGAAATCAGAGAAGGTACCATTCTCTCTACACATCTCATGCTTGCTTACCCCCCATATTCATATTATCATGCCATCACATATCATCATGGCCCCATCCTCATGCCAATTCTTCTAGCGTTCAGGCAGCTGTCTTACTCCAGCAGCCAAACATTTTTTATCTCTGAAATTGGAGCTTAATCATAATCATCTTCAGAAGATTCACAAAATAGGATTTGACAATAATTTAATGGATATGACACCAAAGGCACAGGTCATACAGGAAAAAGTTTACACATTGGGCTTCATGTATATTCAAACTATGCCTGAAAAGACATTATCAACAAAGAAAAAACACAGTTCACAGGATGACAGACCATATTTGCAAGTCATATATCTGATAAGGGCTTAGTATCTGGAATAGAGAGAAAACTCTTAAGCTCAGCAACAAAAAATAACCCAAATCAAACATGAGCAAAGATGTGAATAGACATTTCCTCAAAGAAGATATACACGTGGCCAATAAGCATATGAAAAGATGCTTAACATCTCTAATCACTGGGGAAAGACACATCAAAACCACAATGAGATACCACCTCACATCCATTAGAATGGCTCCTATTAAAAAAAGAAATAAAGAAAAGAACCAGTGTTGGTAAAGATGTGGAGAAATTGGAACACTTGGGCACCATGGTGGGAATGTAAAATGGTATAGTTGCTGTGGAAATCGATATGGCAGTTCCTCAAAAATGTTAAAAAGAGAATTACCATATGACCCAGCAATTCTACTCTGGGTATATACCCAAAAGAATTCAAAGAACACCCATGTTCATAGCATCATCATTCATAATAGTGAAAACATGGAAGCAACAAAAGTATCTGACCAGGGATGAATGGATAAGCAAAATGTGGTATATTATTCATTCTTCAGAAGGAAGGAAATACTGACATATGCTACAACATGGATGAACTTTCAGCATATTATATTGAGTGAAATAAGCCAGTCACAATAATATAAACCTTGTGTGATTCAACATATATGAGGTACCAAGAGTAGTCCAATTCATGGAGACAGAAAGTAGAGTGGTGTTCCCAGGGGCTGGGAGTGGGGCTAAGGGGGTATAGAGTTTTAGACAAGAAGAGTTCTGAAGATGGATTGCGGTGACAGTTGCACAACAATATTAGTGTATTTAGTACACTTAAAATGTACCTAACGAACCTAATGTGCTTAATGACATGTACATCTACAACTGGTTAAGATGGTAAATTTTACATTATGTATATTTTACACTAATAAAAATGTATTATATTTTAAAAGTCCAAATACAGAGAAATGAGCAGAGGACAATTCCATCTTGCCATTTTTACTCTTCTATTGTGATCCTGATATTTTGTGAAGTCATTTTACACTGAGACAACTTTTATCAAATAAAATGTTCTGATTCTGTGCCTAATAAAACCTTGAAAATCAGAATTGTACAAAACACCAAAAGTATTTGTTGAAAATGTATTTTTCAAAGATAATTAGACATTTTAATTCCATGGTCAATTTTTTTTAATATAGGACAGTAAAACAAATTGTAGTTTATTCACGTTTGTTTTCAATTCAATGAATTTATTTTTATCAAAATCAATTAATTTTTATGAAAATAATGTCTTGTACACATCATAATATACTGACTACAGATTGTGCTATTTTAAGTTTGTGTCATTATTTCTACCTAGTCAACTTTCCTGACACTTATTATGAATACTAAAATGTTTTCTTTTTTATCCAGTTTTACTGAGATAAAATTGAGATATAGCACTGTATAAGTTTAAGATGTAGAGCATAATGATTTGACCTACTTATATTCAGAGATGATTACCACAATAAGTTTAATTAACATCCATCATCTCATATAAATACAAAAAAAGAAAAAAGACCACCTTCCTCCAATTCCCCCTCCCCCCAATGCCCACCTATGGGTACCACAAATGTGATCTCTATTTTTATGAGTTTGTTTTTTTTCCCGCTTTTTACTTTTCTTCCTTTTAAATTCCACATATGAGTGAGATAAGAGTATTTGTCTTCCTCAGTGTTATTTACTTATCATAATGCCCTCGAGGTCCATCCATGTTGTAGCAAAAGGCAGGACTTCCTCTTTTTTATGGCTGAATAACATGCCTTTGTGTATATATACCACAACTTCTTCATCCATTCATTCATTGATAGACACTTTGCTTGTTTCCATGTCTTGGCTATTGTAAGTAATGCCGCAATGAACATGGGGGTGCAGATATCTCTTCAATATAGTGTTTTGATTGTCTTCAAATATATTCCCAGAAGTGGAATTGGTTGATCATGCAACAGCTTTGTTTTTAATTTTTGGAGGAACCTCCATACTGTTTTCCATAGTGGCTGGACCTATTTGCAATCCCACCAACAATGCAGAAGGGTTCCTTCTGCTCCACTTCCTCACCAGCATTTGTTATTTCTCGTCTTTTCATGGTCTCCATTAGAAGAGATGTGAGATGCTAGCTCATTGTGTTTTCATTCGCACTTCCCTTGTGATTAGTGATGCTGAGCACCTTTTCACCTGCCTGACGGCCATTCGTGTGTCTACCTTGGGAAAATGTCTATTCAGGTCCTTTGCCCATTTTTTAATTGGATTATTTGGGTTTTTTTTTTTTTTTTTTTTTTTTTGCTATGGAGCTGTATGAGTTTTTCATCTATTTTGGATATTAACCCCTTCTCAGATACATGGTTTACAAACATTTTTCCCATTCCATATGTTGTGTTTTCATTTTGTTGATCTTTTTTTTTTTTTTTTGCTGTGTAGATCAAAATGTATTTTTTCTTCCATCAGTGTTTAGTCAATGATAAATTTTACCATGTGCAATGGTAAAATGCAAAATCACAATGATAAAATACCAGATTTTGTATAATTCTGATTTTCACCATAATCAGTTTTATTTGGTGTGGATTATTTTAACTAATAATATTAAGCATGTCGAGTTGATGTCTCCATGGAGAATATATGGTGGGCTCAAAGCCTTGTATTTCTGTGATACACAAGGATTCAATTTTGACTCAGGTTTTTAGGAATGTGTGGTTGCCTAAAAGGCTCCACAACCTCAGACCTGCCCCACTCCATTCACAGATGAGAAAGGATCTACTCAGATCTACTGACAAAGTTTAGGAAGATGGAAGCCACACGGTGGGTCTGATCATTCTGCTGGGAACAGAAAGCAGGAATCCCAGTCATATATCCTAGTTTGGAAGCAAGACTCTGTTTTCTCTGTCAATGAATGCATACTAGAAAAGACAGGCTGTGTTATGTGAACAAGCGCCTGATTTGTCTGACAATTTCATCATCTCCTCCTCTTCAACCTGAAGGTTAGTGCGGGGAGAGGGCACTGGTGGTTTCCACTCTCCCTCAACCATAAGAACAGAATCAGTTTTCTTTCAGGAAGGAATTCAACAAACTAAAAGATCACATTCCCGGCCTCTCTTGCAGCCAAGAGTGGCCACAGGAAGTTCAGGCCAGTGATATGTGACTAGAAGTCTGGTGTGGGACTGTGAGGAGACTGGGATTAATTTGTACTGCCTGCCTCTAGGGCTCTTTTGTATGAGAAAGAAACAACTGTCTCCTGTTTGTGCAGCTATTTAGGATCCTCTAGACAATGTAGCCAAATCTAATTTTAACTAAAGTAGGAGTTTTGCCATTGGACCATTTTGTGACCTTGGACAGACAGGTCCCTTCTCTGGGCCAAATCCCCTCGTGTGAAGTGGCAGACGCAGGTGTGGAGGCAGACTGTGGGATTCTGATATCTGAAGCTTTTGCCTGACTGCCACCATGTCCTCTTCTATTGGGAATAGAAGGAGTGACGGGGGTGGGATTGGGGTCAAGGGCACTGAGACACACCTCATGAACAGAGCTTTGGTATATTGTCCATGTGTGCATGGCAAGACAGGGCTCACATGCCCAAACTGTCTTCAGGCTGGCACATAGTCCTTTCTGCCTGCCCAGTCTTGGACATGAGGCCTGACTGACTGGTTGGTGTTCCCCTAATGTCACCCTGTGCTAGGGAGCCTTCTGTGCATCGATGACTCACTGGGCTCTGAATGCCTTGGAAAATGCTTTCCACTCCCTGGAGGTCCTTTAGAGCAGAGAGAGGCTTGGGTGGTTGAGGACTTGGGATAGGAAAGAATGTTCCAGAGTACTGTATAGAAAGACTGGGGTCCAGGGACATGATCAGTCTTTTCTGGACTCTCAAGTTGTCCATTTGGATGTGGGGGGTTCTTTGGGTTGAGATGGGGATGACTCATGAGTAGAGAGGACAAAACAGGGTTGGACAGAAAAGAGGAGACATGGAGGCTTCCAAGTTCACTGGCACTGTCCTCAGAGCCTGTATGTCCTGCTCCTTTGCCCCTGGGACTCTGGAGAGCCACGGCCTCGAGGACACCCAAACAAAAGTGCCAGTTTCTTTGCAGGTGTTCCTGCCTGGGCTGCAGTGTGAGTGCCGGCCACCAGGGGGCAGGCAGCCTGCTATGTCAGTGGTGCCCACTGAGCTAACTGGAGCAATTGGAACAGGAAGAGTCATGTAGAGTTCATTCTGGCTGTCCTCCTGCATCAGAAACAACATGAAACTCCAGTTACTAGCCTTAACCTCTGCAGTCCGGCTGGTTAAAAGGGAGGCGAGCTCCCAGACCTTCCCATTTATCCATCCAGCAACTGTGCACCACGCACTCACCCTGTGCCAGGTGCCTGGGTGGGCCTAAGGGCAGGGCTGAAAATGATGAAGAGGTTCCTGCCTGCAAAAAGCTCACAGTCTGGAGGGTAGATAGACAAAAGCACCAAAGCAAAGAGATAAGAAGGAAAAGGGCAAGTGCTGGTGTGAAACACAGCAGGGGGCTGTGAGGGAGAGCAGGCAAGTCACCAGTGAGAGGGTCAGAAAGGCCTCACTGGGGTGACATTTGCTGGGAACAGAATGAAAAGAGGGAGCCAGCCCTGCACGACTCTGGGAACAGTGTGTCAGGGAGAAGGCACTACTGGTGCAGAGACTCGCAGGCAGAAGTGAGTTTGGCCAGAGGGGATTAGAAAGGTGTCCAGTGTGGATGGCGGGAGACTGGGAGGAGAGAGGAGCATAGGGAGGAGGGCAGGGACAGGTCTTGGGCGCTGGCAGACTATTAGTATTCCTTCCTCTCTGGAAACATTGCCCCAATACCTTGCATCTTAAAACTACAAATATTTAAATCTCACAAGTTTTGTGGATGAGGAATCCAGGCACAGATTAGCTTGGTTCCTCTGTTCAAGATGTTTCACAGGCTGGGGCTGCAGCCTCAACTGAGGCTCTACTGGCAGAAGATTTGCTCCCAACCTCACTCAATGGATTCAGGATACAGTTTGGACACAGAAGATGAATTCCTTTCTGTCTATTGGCCTGGGCACTGCCTCGGTTCTCTCCTATGCCGGCCTCTACTTAGGGCAGCTCAAAACGTCTGTTTTTCCCCCAGTTCAGGTGTATTACAGAGAGAGAGAGACAGAGAGGGATAGAGAGACTCAGAGACACAGAGAAAGGCAGAAAACGGGAGAGAAAGTGAGAAGGAAGTGAGAGACTTTTTGTAACTAAAATCAAACAGGGCACCCCATCATTTTGGCTGAATTCCATTGGTAGAATCCAGCACTCACCATTTAGTGGTCACACAGGAATGTGTATGCCACAGGCAGGAATCACTGGGAGCCATTGTGGAGACTGCCCACCTCAGAGGCTGAGATGAGGCAATTGGGTCTCATTGTAAATATAGCAGGAAACAACTGACAGGTTTTAATCCTGAGGATGACCGTGTCTGAACTTCATTCATTCACCCCCTCATGGTTCTGACATTCAAATGAAGCCAAGTTAGAAGCAACTGTTCCAATATCACATTGCTGGAACTCAGGCCTGTTCCAGCAATGGGGTCCCACGTGGGGTCCCATGCCACCCCTTCTTGTAATTCTTCCACCGCTAAGTTTGTGCCTTGGATACACATGACACGACCCATAGGTGTTATAGATATTATCTCACATCCAGCTGATGATGTCCCTAGGCACTAGATTCTAGCCTGATCCCCACAGTGCAAGTTGGCAGACTGGGGAGGACCTGAGAGACACAATGAGTTTTCCAGGACAGAGAGCTGGTAAGAAAAAGGAGGTGGGTGTTCAGCTCTATCTCCTCAAAGCTAGGACCCTAGTTACATTTCCAGGGAACTGTGGGCAGGGCTCTGCTCACTCATTGTGTACAGTTCAGGAGGTGACATGGGGGAGGAGGGTGTAACAGCCCAGAGGGGGCATTGGGTAGTCTGACTGAAGGAGGGGGCCCAGATAATGGAATCTGGAAAAAGTCACCTCATTTCCTTGGTGATAGGCCCCAACAGAACTTAGTACTCTGGTCACCAGTCTCCCACAGCCCCTTGTCAAGCTCAGTTGACTGAAGGCCCACCAGAGAACAAGATGTGCAACTGTTGTGTCCCAAATTTCAAAGGCTCTGGGCTAAGGAAAGGCCAGAGCAGGAGACATTTTGGTTTCTGTAGACATTGGCTCAGCCCTCACCCCTGATGCCACTGGCCATTTATCAGGAGGCACCCAAAGGTAACACAGGTCATCCCAGGGCAGGTCAGTGCAGAGCGGGCCACAGCTCTGAAACCACTTGAGCAGCCCCACAACCCTGGCCCCTCATTGTGTGTGTGTATGTACTGAGTGGGAAAGGCAGGGGATGAGGGGCATGCCCTTCCTGGGCAGGAGCAGGTGGTTATGTCTTGGAAGCCTGGTGAATGTGTCATGCTCATACCTCAGGTCATAACTGGCAGCCTGAGAAGGTGAGCTCCTCTAATCATGTGTGACCTGAGCCCTAGAGGTTTCCTCTCATTCCCTCCCTGGCCAGACTTCTTTGCAGATGCCCCTCTGTGGCAAAACTGAGGAAAATTTCTCTTGCCAGTTTCCCCAATGGCAAAGTCCAGTCAGCATCCTTGAAGAAGCCCACTCAGGACATCATCGAGGAGCAGGCAGATGGGTTCAACTACTCTAACTCCCTAGACAAGGGTCAGGTGCACCAGGCCACCAACACCATCCAGTACTGATCTGAGGTGAGAACGGCTGCAGAGAGGTCTCCACACCCAAGAACCCAAGATGATCATGTTGGGCCCAGAAACCAGATTCAAATCCGGGGACTCCCCTGGGTCCTTCTCAGGGCTTTCCCACCTGAGTGTCTCACAGGTGGGCTCCCAAAGGAATCTGGACCTCCACACATAACCCATTCCCTATGTGTTGAAGTAGAACTACACTCTTCACATATTTGTTGGAATAGTAGAGAAAGTATTTAATGTTGTTTTCACTTTTCATGAGGCCATGACTATCTTAGCATTTTGTGCTGTTTTTTAACTACCCAGCTAGGTATCCTGTGGAGCAGTCAGCTCCACTCTCCTTGCAGACCTTTTCTGAGCCTCACAAATTATCACACTCCGTAGGAAAATTTATACACAGAGGAGGGGGTGGGATGAGATTACTTGGTTCTATACATTTCTCTGCAACTTGTGATCATACAGAACACATCAAATCATTGTAGCCCTGTCAAATCAGGAGCTGTGGCTTTATGTGATTTCCTAAGATCCCAAAAAAGGAGGTCATTTGCCACAGCCAGTCAGCCTTTCAGTGTTTTTGGACTTTCACATGATTCAATTGTGTTGACATTTCACCGGTGGTGCAGGGAAAGTGTTAAGTGTGTTCTCATAGACTGTGTTAGTTTGCTAGGTCTGCCATAACACAGGACCACTGATTGGGTGGAAGCCCCCTGATGTCTACTGGACTGGGCCTGGGCTCTGTCTTTCAAGAGCTTCGCTCAGGACATCATCAAAGGGCTAGTCATTGGGTACAACTACTCCATCTCATTAGACAAGGGGCAGGTGCATCAGGCGACTGACAGTGGCCAACAATGGTCTGGGGTAAGAGTGCCCACAGAGGGGTCTCCACACCCAGGACCCTGAGAGGACTGGGGTGGACCCAGAATCCAGAATGGAATCTTGAATCTCCACTAGGGTCCTCCAATGTATGTGGTTTTCCCAGAGCCTTCCCCTCCCTGTCAAGAGCAGACAAAGCCTCAGGTAGTTGAGAGGGAATGTCATGCAGCCCATGCTACGGAAAGTTCTCAATTCTGACCTGTGTGATCTTGAGCAGCCAGTTGAAATCCCAAGCCCTCTGTTTCCCAATGTCTACAATGTGGAAGTTTGTTGATGACTCACTGGGATAATGCTCTTAATACAGGCTATTAATACAGGGAGGTGCTATTGTTTCTCAGCTAACACAAAGCCTTGAAGGTCCCAGTTGTTTGTCATTCCCCCCTAAAATCAAATTATGATTTTAAAGCCTAGAACCTTTTTCTGTGTGGGTCCTCATGTCCCTCCTCTTGCCCAAGTTCCTAAATTAATGGGTGTTTCTATTCTCAGCTTCAGACCCTTATCCTCCTGGTGGCTCACGGTGATGCCACTGATGAGATGTCCCTCCTTGTCCACTGGGTGTGAAATGGAGTCAATCCTCTTCCTGGATGAGGCTGGCAGGATGCTGACCCCCAATGCAGGCATGGTGGAGGAGGTGGTAGATTCCCTGGTACCAGCTTTCCAGATAAAACATCTCCTATGTTGGTTCCTATGAGGGCTGAGGTCTGGAGGCTTCCACTCCAGGAGGACAGGAGTCAAAGAGAGCTGTGGGTGGGGTCCCAGAACCCCTGGGGAAAAGGGGGGAGGCTGGGATGAGTTGTACTCAAGAGGAATATTCCCACCACAGTCCCATTTTGCTCTGCCTCCCCTTCTCCACATCCAACTCTGCTGACCACCACCACCAGGCCCAGAACAGGAGGTGTGTGCGCAAGCTGCTCACAAATCTTCCTCAGTCCTCAATCCAGTTGCCCAGGTGCATGGAAGGCTGGGTGGCTGTGTCCAGGCCCATTTAGAGAGGAGTCTCAGTGGGAAGAAGAAATTCACACAGACTCTGTGTTGCACCTGCTGGGTGAGCAAGCCTGCCACTGCCAGTATGGCCACACTGGGGTCGGGGCTGGGATGGGGCTCTCCCTTGGATGGAAGGGGCAGGCATGGGTCCCCCAGGCTCAAACAAGGGTGCTTTGGGTAGGCAGTGTGGAAGGAAAGGGCAGGCCTCTGACTCTGCAGCCCAACTTCCTCCCCTGAGCTCCATCTTTTATATGGTGGGAACCTGGGTGGGCCACATGCAGAATTTCTGGGAGCCCCTGAACTTTCCCTATTTCAAGCCAAAATGTACATGTCAATTTGCCTGGCTCAGATGTGGAGGCCCATGCCAACCATCTCCAGGTTCAGCTCGAGCATCTAGAGCCCATTGAGGCAGAACTAGAAGGTGAAGGGACTTCAGTCTGACAAGACTATCTGTGCTGGGGTTCAAGGGCTGGAGTTCCCTTGAAGACGATGGAGTCTTTCCTACCTTTGGAAAGACACAGAGAAGGTCAGGTATGTGGGAGAAACTTCTCTTTATCCTGCTCTGGTGACAGCTCCAGAGCTCCTGCCAGCTCCAGAACCAGAGCAAAGGCCAGCTCCTGAGCGAGAGCCAGCTTCAGTTCTAGCTCCACCACCTGTGCTAGAGCTGGAGCCAGAGTCACCTCCATCAGCCCCTCCAGGGCTGGACCAAGTGCCAACCTCAACTTCAGCCCCAGTGACAGCTCCTGAGATGGAGCCAGAGGGACCATGGGCTCTAATGTGAATTCCACCTGCAGCTGAAGAAATAACAACAGAGCCAGATCCAGCTCCAGAGCCCACCTGTCTCTGGGCTGTGACCATCAGGAGCCTTCTGAGGCAGAAGCCTAACCTCTTGGATTTCCCTCCCCACTTGGTGGCAGAATAGTTGACTCTGATGGATGCGATTAGCAGTGGAGCTTGCAGGGTGGTGGGGCCGACCTTCCCCGTGCCACCAGCTCCCCAGACCTGCCATTCCCTGATCTGGAATTCGATGATCTGTGTCTAAACTCCAGCTCCCCCACTTATCAACCCTGTGACCTGGGCAACTTTCTTAACCCTGAAGCCTTCAGTGTCCTCACATGGACAGTAGAGGTGGACAGTATGAGCACCTGGTGTGCAGAGTGGCTGTGCAGATGAATGAGGTGGAACAGAGTGGAAATTGGGCAGAGTCTGGCCCTTTAGTGGGGGAGGGGAGCTCACTGAAGTGCTGCCAGGTCCTTGGGTTGATCACCCGTTTGCCCAGGAGACCTTGACAGTCTCAGCACTTATTAGGCAACTGATGTGTACTTTAGTAGGTGGAAAACAAACAAAGCCCGTGGTTGTTGCTGCCTCAGGGGAATGTGCATCTGAGAGGGGAGATCAGATTGGGAGTAAGGTGCCCC
Source organism: Tapirus indicus (assembly GCA_031878705.1). Lineage (NCBI taxonomy): Eukaryota > Metazoa > Chordata > Mammalia > Perissodactyla > Tapiridae > Tapirus > Tapirus indicus. The sequence continues at coordinate 62,707,770 of CM062917.1, read as the reverse complement.
TTGAGATGGGCAGTTGAGAACCGGGTTCTGGTGCTTTGGTGAAGTGAGACTTTGTTGGGAGTAAATGCCACTTCCATTCCACACAGTACTGTGTCTTGGGTCATCCTGTGCTGGGCACCCTCAGTGGACATACACAAAACCCAGGGACTCCCACAAGTCTCAGACCACATGCTCAGCTTCCTGAGCTCTAGCTCTGACCATTGACCCTGCCCGGGGCTGTGGGGGACTGTGGATGCTAAGCTGGGGTGTGGCAGGGTAGGCTCACACT